>JALMGJ010000001.1:41470000-42970000 GCA_023362775.1 Charina bottae
TATTTCACACCAAGTAAAAAAAACGTACATTTCCACGAACAAGAATTTTGCTAAGGATTGTTCATGTATTTTGGAGATACATGCTGTTCTTTCCATCTTCACCAAGGAGGTCTGAATGATATCTTGGGGTATTGAGGAAGCATGGGAGAAAGGATTATGATGATGTAATAACATCTTGCTAATTTCTTGTAAAAAGGGAGTGGGGGAAATGTGACAATTAAGCTCTAAATCCCTTGTTTGGAAGGAACTTTAGTCTCAACACTGAAAACATGGTGTGGCTTCTTAAGGAGTAGATTTATGGAACTTAATGTAACCCTTAAAACAACCTTGTAGGAGGACTGAAAAAATGTTTTACTGTATTTATTTAAAAGATTTATATAGCTGACCATTTTATACAGTATATTCCTGGGTGGCTAACAACAATCAACTGGTATAAATATACTAAAAGCTACAAACAAACTTCCTACAGAATTAAAAACCATCACATTCTAACTAATAGGACAGAGATGCTATATTCACATGTTATCTGAAGCACAGCCCTGGTAAATGATACCCATTTATTTGCTTTGATACGTTTCGTTTTTGAGACTTCTGCAAACTGGAGGTATTATTATTATTAATTAGGAATATAAGAAATTCATCCCCATCTATAAAAGTATGTGTATGTATGTATGTATGTATGTATGTATGTATATAGCAGTTCTACGAAACACACCCAACCTAGTCAAATACACTAAGATAGAAATACCCAGAATCATGAACCTCATCAACCTCTGCCTCACTACTTACTTTCAGTTTGATGGACAAATATACCAACAAATCAAAGGAACACCCATGGAATCACCACTTTCAGGACTCATAGCAGAGATTGTAATGAAGTGTCTAGAAATTATAGCACTCCCATGCATACAACCCAAAGTATGGATCCGGTATGTAGATGACACCTTCGTCATAATAAAAAAGGAACAACTGGAGGAAACACATGAAACCATCAACAACATCTTCAATGGAATAAAATTCACAAGGGAAGAAGAAAACAACAACACACTACCCTTCTTGGACATCCTCATCAGTAGAGGAAATGAGGCCATTTTAGAAACACAAGTCTACCGGAAATCTACCCACACTAACCAAGTGCTCCACTACCAAAGCAACAACCCAACCTCCCACAAGAGAAGCTGGGTAAGAACATTATTCAGGTGAGCACTAATGCACTGCAGCAACCCAGAACACCAGAAAAAGGAAACAGATCATCTATACAGCATCTTCCAGCAAAATGGATACCCACTCAACTTTATCAAAAAGTACCTGACCACCCAACCCACTACAACACAACCAACAGAAGCTATGAAAAGGATAACACTGCCATACATCAGAAACATCTCAGAAACTACCAACAGACTGTTACAATCACATGGCATCACCATAGCACATAAACCAACCAAAACCCTTCAGAACATCTTAAGTAACCCAAAATACCCAGTAGCCCAAGAAGAAAAAACAGGAGTTATCTACAACATACAGTGTAAGGACTGTAGCAGCCACTATGTAGGACAGAGGGGCAGAAGACTAGCAGAGTGCATCCACGAACACCAACTAGTAGTCAGAAGACACAATGAAAACTCCTTAATCTCACAACACATGGACAGATTCAACCATACTTTCAACTGGGAAACTGTGAGCATCTTAAACCAAGCCAAATACAAAAACGCTAGAGAATTCCTGGAAGCTTGGCACTCAGACAAAGCAGCCATCAACAGACACATAGAGGTAAACAACATTTACATACCATTCATAAGAGACAAGAGAAAAGCCAAGAGACCAGAACACCTCCTTGCCAGCAACCAACACCCAGATAGGCAAAGATTAACACCATGATTAGTACCAGAGGAACAATCAAACAGCACAATATACCCTAATCAAGGAACTATTAACTCAGTCAGTCAACCAAGCAGCAAACAACAGCCCAATCAAGGAACTCCTAAGGAGAGAACAACGCCTCCACCAACACAAGCAGGACAAGCCATGGTATATAAACAGAGAGCAAGTCCCACTCCCTTTTCGCACTGAAGATGTTGCCTAGTCTGGCAATGAAACGTCTGCAAGAAGAAGAAAAAAACAAGTCTCAGAGAGCACCAAGGACTCCACATACATATATACCCATCACACTATTCCCTTTTGGGGTAAGCAATATTGTACAGAAAAGGAGTAATACATATATACACAAAAGGAGTTGAAAACATGAGATATGAAAATGAAATATAACTCTAGTTCACACCAGTACTATTTATTGTATTTCTCCATTCTTCACAATCTTTGCAAAACAATCTTGCTTCTATTATATTCAGCACCTTCATGCATTGCCTTTTGTTCTTTACACTTCCCTTTCCCTCTTCTTGAGAATCTCATCAACTCCATCCATCCATGACTTTCATTGTTTTTCCTTCCCCTTCCTCTCAGTCCCTTCACTCTTTTTTCATATGTTTTCCAATTCAATCTTCATTCTTGTCGTATGACCAAAGCACATCAACTTTCTTCTTTCAAACTGGTCACCCATTTTTATATTCAACCAATACTCATTCAGAACCCATTTGTTCTTGACCTATCTTTCTTTTACCCAACATGCTTCTTAAATTCTCTATTCCCAATGCATTCAACTTATTTTTATGCCTCTCCCAACATACTCAACTCTCAGTTCCATATAACAAAGTGGGCAGGCTCAAGCTCTTAACACATAGCCATTTTAACTTCTTTCAACAAAGATTTATTCCTCACACCCCACTATATATTACTTACTACCTTTCAATCAGCATTTGCACATTTTAAAATTTCTCCATCCATTTCCCCATTTTAGTAAATATTTTATTAAGGTGCACAAATTCATCTCCTTGCTCTAGGTTTTCATCATTTATGTATAACTTGCAGTTGTTCACTCAATTTTTTTTTCTGTCAAACACAACTACTTGGTCTTCCATACATCAATTTTCAGATTCGTATACTTTGTATCATGCAATCTAACATTTGTTGTAAATCATTTGGGTTCCTAGCCAACAACATGGCCTTGTCTCTATAGGAAAGTACTTAATATACATTTCCCCAACCAACACACTTCTAACATCTCTACATGCATACTTTATGCATTTATCCCTAAATATATTAAACAATCAAGGACATATTACATATCCCTGTCTCACTGCTTGTTCTATGCTGAATGATTTGTTAAGTGTTCCATTTATTCTCATGCATTCTTTATTTCCATCATATAGCACTCTTACAGCATTCAGCAACCAATTCTTAGCTCCATATTTGGGCCAAACGTTCTGTAATCCATACCTATTCAATTTATCATACCCTTTCTCTAAATCAAGAAATGTGCAACAAATGTTCTCATATTCATAGATTTCTCAATGATCTGCTGAAGAGCAAAAATCTGGTCTGCATAATCCTTGCCTGAAATAAAGCCACAGTGCAGTTCCAAAATTTTGCTGAGGGTCAGGTTTCATACTCCTTCCATCAGAATTCTGCCAAACAACTTTCCAGGCATTGTTGTTGTTTATTCGTTCAGTCGTTTCCGACTCTTCGTGACTTCATGGACCAGTCCACGCCAGAGCTTCCTGTCGGCTGTCACCATCCCCAGCTCCCCCATGGTTGAGTCCGTCACCTCCAGAATACCATCCATCCATCTTGCCCTTGGTCGGCCCCTCTTCCTTTTGCCTTCCACTTTCCAATTTCCAGGCATACTTTTTATTTATTTTATTTTTATTTCTTTCATTTAGGGGTACCCAACTCCTCAGCAACACTGAGTATCTTACAATTACTTCACAAATTTATCCCTCTATAATTTTTGCATTCACGCTTGCTAACTTTTCCTTTATATAAGGAAATAAATAATGGCATTATTAAGCACAGATTCAGTATTTATGCACATGATAAAGAAGTCACACAAACACTTCATAAGCAAACCTCATCCATATGTAAACCGCCCAGAGTCCCCTGTTCGGGGAGATGGGCGGGGATAAATTAAATAAATAAATAAATATTTTAATATTTCTCACAGCAGCGTCTGCAACTTTACTATCTATAACCATTCCCACAGTATTTATAATTTCTTTTTCATTAATTTCTTGGACACCGAATCTGTAGAATTATTGTCAATCCCACTATAATTCTTTCATCATTCACTCCAGTTTTATCCCAAATAATTTAATCTATTTTATTTTTCATTCCATTCACTCTGATAGAAGCTCCTTGTTTAGCCCTTTCCACTAACTTCCAAAACATTTTTTTAATTTTCATCAAAGACACTGAATATTCCTTTCTTGCTCTGACTATTCTTTACAATTATCTTTTTCTTCATATATACTATTCTCTATAGTAAATGTTCTTTGTTTTCATTATCCACAGTGTCTTTCATTTCATTATTCCACCAGGCATCTCTTTTCATAGTTTTTTAGTACTTTGTAACATAATTCTTTTAACTCTATTCCAAAGTACTTCCACATTCTCTTACCTTGTATCCATTTTCCATTCAATCTTTTGGAAGAACAATCTCTAGTCTGTATTTATTTTATTTTGTTTGGTTTGGTTTGGTTTGGTTTTGCATGTTTTATTCTATTATTACACACCCAGAATCCATTAGAAATGGGGTGCAAGATAAATCCTGGAAATAGATAGATGATAGGTAGATAGGTAGATAGATATTGTTATACTTTTTCATCTGCAATAATTCTACTTTCACTATTCTTTTACTTTTTTTCTTTTAATTCTTTCCTTTTTACCCAAATTTCATTCTTATCACCAAAATTCATTTTTAAAACAGTGAAATAATGATCAGCTTCATATTTAGAATTTCTCATCATTCCTGTATCCTTCAGGATCAGGCCACCTTAATTCAGGTCTATTACATCCCTCCCCTCCCCTTTCTCTTAGTTTCATAAACCCACAACATACTTACTTTTCTTTCTTTCACTTCATGAGTTAATTCATGTTCTTTACTACTTACTCCTCATACTGTACATTCCAATATCTTTCACATGCCATTGTTATTACCAGGTGGATTCCTAGATGTTGACCTCTGCCCCCCTTCATGGCTTTGGTCAATCAAGCTTTAATGTAATACATTTTTAATAAGATGTAGACTCAATCACTAGCTTTAGTTGCACCAGTACCATGCATGTAACATTCCTGCTAACAGGAAGGATAATACCAGTCAGTTTTGACATGTTGGGGCAAGTATGCTGCTAAAAATGTTCACATTGTTCTATGCAAGTTAGGATCTCTCATCTAGAGATTACCTTGCAAGCCAGCATACTGTTGCCTACACATCACCAACTAGAAGGCACATTTAGTGTGCCAACAGACACACAAGAACCTCTATAAAGATGAATATGTAGGAATTCTGGGATGGTAATACCAGAACTCCACGCAGCTTCTTATTAGTATATAGCAGAGGAGAAGCATTCCTATAAACTTGAACAAGGCTTAATCAGTTCAAAACACAAAATAAACACACTTCACACGTTAATGTAAAGTTACATAAAAAAGAGTTTACAATTTTATTGTAACTCACAGTAACTTAGTAGAAATGGTCCATGCGTGTGAGCAATTGGTTCTGACCAAACCCAAAGTCTTCATTAATGTGGCCCTGCTGCATGGAAGTATGAGAAACGTGGGAGTCATTGCTGGCCCATGCTCCTTGGTAGGAGATCTGAGCAGAAAGAGAAAGAGAAGGGAACAGGAAACAGGAAACAGGAAACCAGGATTCAGCCCCTCCCACACAAAGCAAGTAAGATCAGGTTACAGCAGAGGCTGTCTCCTCCTTCGAGCTTGTGTGTGAGACGTGCTGGGTGTGTGAGACGTGCTTGGTTGAAACCCGATCTCTAACAGAATAAAGAACTAACATAGTTATTTCAAGGAACTAGAACTAATAAAAGGAGAAATTCCACACCACAAAGGATTTTAGCTCAGTTTCAAAGCAAATGTTTTGTATGCAGATGGCCACAGGGTAAAGCTGTGACATTTCCTAATTGTTTAAATCAAAAGTCATAACATGAAAAACTGTCAAGTGATGTGAGAACTTGGAGAATCATTGTCAGTCTGGGGTAGACTGACAAATAATCCAACCTGATATATTGCAGACAAATATTCTAATTGGGTAAAAATCAGTTTCATTCCCACTTCTCTTCACCCTTCATTCTTCCCATTTTGGCAAGTTGTTTTCAGCTGAAATGTTTTGACCTGGCTTTAAGTACAGTACATTGCATATTTATGCTTGCACACAATGTATTCAGAAAAATGGACAGTGAAATCAGAGGGGCTTGGTTGTAATTGACATAGGCAGGAAAAACATGCAGTATATACACTCTTGGGCTTTATGAATATAACGTATCTTTAGAAGCAGGGAAAAACCCTACCCAGGCTCAGCTATTAATGGCCATTGTTCCCTCCTCCATCACATTCTGTGCAACCCCACATGCCATCACTTAACAGCCCAGAAAACAAAATATTACAGGCGTGATGATTGCAGCAAAATAAAAACTTTTTTTAAAAAAGGAAAGAGACATTTATGGTTGATTTACAGTCTAAATGTTGTGTTGTATTCAAACAACACAGATGGTTGTAGCCCTTAATTATCTGTTTCACTGAATCCCATTCACGATCCTTTCCAAACCTATTAAGCTAATGCAAAATGTAATTACTGTTCTTATTGGGATCACAAGTCACCCCAGAAATCAAACCGATTATGATGTATAGAGTTCTCTGAGAAGGTGCATGAAAGAATCGTGCAGTTTTTAATAATGGCTGGAAATAAGATAGCAATATAAAGAAATGGCAGAATCACATCATTGTAAAACTAAAGCCTCCTTGCTCTGCAAACACACGTGCATGCAGAATTGTATTGTAGCCTCTCAGCTTTTTAGATATTGTGTGAATGTTTGCAGTAGTTGGAAGCTATAAAACAGAGGTGGGGAACCTTTTTTATGCCAGGGGCCATTTTGATATTTATAACACCACTCAAGGGCCGGGGGGCGGGGTTTGCAGGCGGGAGCCAATCGTGCGGAAGGGGACAGGGTTTGTGGGCGGGAGCCAATCGCGCGGAAGGGGGCGGGGTTTGTGGCAGGAGCCAATCGCACAGAAGGGGGTGGGGTTTGCAGGCAGGAGCCAATCGCACAGACTGGGGGGCCTCCGCGCCTGCCGTGCCTGCCGCCGCAGCGCCCGCCACCGTTTTGCCTGCTGCAGTGCCCGCTGCCACCAGCATGCCCACCATGCCTGCCGCTGTGTCTGCCCCCACCACGTCTGCCGCTGCACCCACTGCTGCCCCGCCCGCCACCACGCCCGCTGCCGAACCTGCTTTTGCCGTGCCTGCTGCTGTGCCCTCTGCTGCCCTGTCTGCCCGCCATGCCTGCCACCACCCTGCCTGCCACCACGCCCACCATGCCAGCTGCCGCTCCTGCCCCCTCCACATCCGCCGCTGCACCCGCCGCCACCACACCCGCCCCTGCTGCCACGGGCCAGACCAATTGCTTTCGCAGGCCTTATACGGCCCCCAGGCCTGACGTTGCCCACCCCTGCTGTAAAATGGTATGTGCTATCAACATAAAGTGGTTTTCTTTTGCTTGTGGGAAAGGGGTGGGACAATTAAAGAGATGCTTTTGGAAGGAAAATTGTTATTTTATCACCTTGCCCATAAATAGAGCCCATGACATGCGGGAGGAGCTAAAGTGGGAAAAGGGAAATCCAAGTGCAAGTCCAGTGGTGCCCTCAGGATCTCCCTGCTTTAATCAGAATGATGAAAGGTTATTGCAGTGTCACACTGCAAAATCCATCCCTTCAGGGCCTGGTGTGATGTTGCAGGGACAGGGTTGCACTGTGACTCAGCAACACTGTTTTGTCAACCTGATCCACCTTCCTGAATGCAGCTGTTCAAGTCCTCACTCAAACATGAAGCTGATGTTGGCCCAGCTATTATCTCTCAGCCCAAGGGTGAGGAGGAAATGAGAGGAGACCCCCAACATGCGTGCCTTGAGCCAATGGAGGGAAAAGTGGATGATGATGATGGTGATCATGATGATGATGATGATGATGATGATGATGATGATGATGGAACATTAAACAGATGATTCAGAGGGGGTGGGTAAAGCAGGAATTTTACTGAATGAACAAGGTTCATGTTTTAGGGTATGTAAAACAGTGGAAACAGATTAAGTCTGGCAATAACAATCCACATCTTCTGAGCACACCTTTAAGTACAGAGAGGTATGTTCCTAAATCCCAAGATGTTTTTCCCTCCCCAAGAAAATAACCTTGACAGGATCTCTTTTGTCATTCCTAACCTGTCTAGAGTGGGTGGGCCCTTTTTAAGCCTACTCAAAAATTAGCCTTGTAAAAAACACACCCTGTACTTGCTGGGTGAAGCCTGTGTGGCTCTCAGAACAAAGAAGTGATGCCCTCCTACTGCTGATGCTAGCCCCCTTTTTCACCTCCTTTTTCACCTAAGATGGGTTTATTAAAGATAACTCACCATACACACAAGAAAAGCAATGTAGTGTATGCAATCCAGTGCAGTGAGGAGTGCTCTGAGCTCTACATTGGAGAAACCAAACAACCTTTGTACAGGAGGATGGCCCAACACAGGAGGAGCAACACCACAGGACCAGAGTCAGCAGTTTACCTTCATCTAAAGGAAAAAGGACACTAATTTGAGGACATTAATGTTCACATTTTAGACAGGGAAGATAAGTGGTTTGAAAGAGGGGTCAAGGAATCCATTTATGCCAACTTGGAAAATCCTTCTTTGAATAGAGGTGGGGGCCTCAGGCACAATCTTTCCCCTATTTTCCTTCCTGCTTTGTCTTCTGTGCCTAGGAAGATTAAGACCATTTCACAATCTCAACAACAGCAAGGTAATCTTAACGATCCTCCTTTGGATGATAAAGGGACTTAGAAATAAACATCTCAAAATAACCATGACCTAGCCCCAGGTGCAAGGTCACACAGCCACCCTAGAAACATATTTAAGGATTCCCTTACAAACTTTGCTCAGACTGAAGAAGCTTCTTGGATAAGGAGCGAAACGTTTCCACTGAGAAAATAGAAATCCAGTTGACATGACTCAAGCTACAGACAATTCCACCTGGATGACTGAGAACCTTCATCGACATAACTCACCATAACAAAGATGCTGATGCCCAGTGATCAATGCTAACTTATGTAAGAGCACCATTGTTGCCTAGCAGCCAATTGCCATTGGTGGATTGATGTGTGCAAAAAGAATGGTTTCAGCCAGTCTGACTATTTGCATAAGTTGCTATTAATCCCTCAGGGAGAGAAGGGTGGTTCCTCTCCAAATAACAAATTGATCAAAGGAGAGACAGAACTGCCTTAAAGAGTCCATAGAAGGCCCAAACGCTTTTCCTTCCTCCCCACATCAAGATGCTGTGTACAGTATGTCTACACATTAGCTTTCTATGTCCATCTCCTTTGCTGTACTTCATGCAAACACTGGGACAGAATCATACTTCTTTCCAAGCTTTCTGAAGCCAAAAGTGGGGGATATAATAATGAATTTCATTGATCCTGCTTGGTTATGTCTTTAATACGGTGCTTTCTAATTAATAGATTTAAGGGAAATATGTTGGTGTATTATTCATTGAGGAGTAAGGCACAGCAATAGAACCTTATTAGGTCAGCACCTGCAAACTTTAAAAGGTCAGGCAGCACGTGATCCAGGTTGAAGAGTATAAAAGAACCTGCCTGCCCACTCTGCTTACTGCTCACTGCCTGCTTGCTTCTACTCCTGCTTGTTTCTACTTCTTACCTTTCTGGTATGTGGATTTGTAATACTTCCAGGGATCTTGGAAGAGAACTGTAAATAATATCTGTTTGTATGAGTAACTAATGTTGGAATCATCAGGGGTCAACTCAGCAATGTCTCATAAGCATAAGGTGGGCCTTTTCTAGTAAAACACATCTCTATTGTGCTTGTGGGATGTTACATGGGTCACCTGATTTCCACTTCCTTCTTATTCTTGAGTTTGGGGGATTAACAACCTCCATTACTCTTTGGGCACACCTGCAAGCAGGAGGGCTGCACAATGCAGCTCTCATCCATTACATCTCATTTGCATGCAGATCTACCATGAATCTACTTGTATCCAGATCTACTGAATAAATGTAAGCTATCTCTATTTTTCTTCATCTAACTAATGTGTGAAGACTGAGTTTATTTCTGAACGTAATTAAGCTTAAAGTGCAAGTTCCCTGCTGGTCCACACTTCTACTCTGCAAGATTGTTGTTAGCTGATTGGAGTTCTTTTATTAACCTTCAAAACTCCATCAACGAATACAACTGCAACTAAGTTACTACAGTGACTGGCGTAATTTATTGGTCTCTGAAGCTAATCGCTTTCTGATACTCTGTGTGTGCAAGAAAACACACTCCAACAAAATAGGGATCTTCTTTGTTCATAAGATGCCTGTCCCATAGTGCAACTGAGATGACAATATGTCATTCAGAATACAGTTAAGCCAGCTGTCGGAAACTTGTGGGTCTCTAGATGCTCTGAACTTCTGGCATCCCTAATTTGCCGATTAAGGCTGCTGGGCAATGTAATTCAGCATTTATGAAGGAGGGTCACTGGCTCCTCATCCCTGTATTAAATCATGAAGTTACCCTTCTTTCTTACTTTCTATCTGAAAAGTATCAATTCCAGCATTGTGATGGAGTATTTCTGACAAAGTCATTTCAGAATGTACAGCTACTCATATATATATCTGTACCACTGTAATCGAATTTCCATCACTGTTTCTTCAGTCCTTGAAAAAAAATCAGAAAGGGCATGCTAGATGTGCGCAAAAAAGGTAAGTGAAATAAGGAAGGCAAAACTTCCTTCATAATACCACCAGAACAAAAAATGTTCAACGAAATGGAAAAGCAACATAGTGTAATCCTGATAAAGGGAAATGCTTCATTTTTATGTAGGACATACTTAACCTAAGACCTCTAGATTGTTGCTGAGGCTAAGATTTTATAGAATTTAAATGGGCTCTGACATTTCTACAACAGACACCTCAGAGTTACATTAGATATTGAGGATAAAAGAGTATGAATCTTTTGTTCTTACTGCAGGGCATTTAGAGGGCATTATAAAGCACATTTTCATGGCCAAATTGTTTCTCAGTTGTTCAAAATATGGTTTCTTCATTGTGCCTGAGACACAGATGGATGAGGCTTAAAATTCTACAGTTGAATTCACATGAAAAACAATTTTGAAGTCATTTCATATTTCTACACACTTTTTGTGTGACATTAGAGGATCATCCACAAATGTTGTCATGCAGTTAACTGTATTATAAGAAAGTATAGAAAGTATAGAAATCATATCACTCTGGAGAAAGCATAATGAAGACAGTGAAGTAACCATATTCATAGGCATAACTTCTATGGCTTAAAGTCTTAGAATAGCTCCTCTGTTTCTAAATTAAGCTCCAACTCCTATCTCACTGCAGGCAGAATACAGCCAAAATTACAGATATCTGTTGCTACAGTACCTTTACAAAATTTCAGTCCCAGTTTTATTCTTTGCTTTCCTTAAAAGCTGAGAGAGGAAAAACTGCACTATTTGCAAGGAAAAACAACTTTGGTGCAAAGATTGATTGATTGATTGATTGATTTTATTCAATTTGGATGCTGCCTGACTCCAACCGACTCTGAAGGCAAAATAGAAGGAATCTGCTTACGTGCCTTCCGAATGGAGCTGCAAGCTGGACTGAGTAGATCTTGACAAGTAATATGATGAATGACTGCCCCTGGGATAAGTCTCTTCATTTGGAAGTAAGACCATGAAAATAAAGATCACATCTTATACATTGTTGTGATTTGCTGCCTGGGCTTTTGCTTTGTATCCTAGATCAGATTTCTTAGATTCTGGTAGCTGATTAGCTCTTTTCTAGCCCTTGGTTGGTTGGGACTCATTCTGGTTGACTCTTGGATTGTTGGAAAACCTGATTTTTGTTCAATTCCAGTTCCTGATGATTTGAGGAAAGGAAGGCATAGCCTAGCAAGCTTTGTTGACTGCCCTTATTTAGTGCTGTTTCAATGGAGATAGCATGGGATATTGTATGATTTTTTTCCTATCCGTTGAGAAGAAATAATTTCTTGATTAAACAAAAATCACATATACCCTGACACCACTTCTCCTTCCTACTTTCTCAAAAGCATTGAAGGTGATACATTGTGATTTCCAGTGCTTTTCATTTTTATACTTGTTGACCTTGAAACATTGAAAATAAGAACCAAAGAATTACTGCCCTACTCTGAGCTGCTGGGGGTCCTCCAATAACAAAATTCTTCTCAAAAGGAGCACCCATGGCAAATTGAGATTTCATCAGAAGGACAAAACACGTGTCATGACATCACAGTGCAAGTTTCATCCATCATGTACTTCTGTGTGATGTTGGGAACCAAGTACAAAAGAGACTGAGTTTGAACCCACCCCCTCGTTCCCCTGAAAATGCCCATGTGTTCACCATACTCCACACAAAAGGGAAATAAAGCAAATTAATGCTCACACCATCTTCATCCTTACTTCATGTTGTGTGCATTTGCCTGGTCATGTGCAAAAAAAAAAAGTGGCTTCTATAAGAAGTAATCACAGGTATCCTTGGAGGATGGGGGGATCCAGAAAGTCAATATGTGGCACACCCATGTGATCAAAGTCCAGTTCTTTTTTTTACCTCCATGCAATGTGTCATATACTGCATGTTTATTTTTCTAAATGGGGCACAATAGCTCAGTGGTTAAGACACCAGGCTTGTCGATCGGAAGGTTGGCGGTTCGAGACCCGCACTCGCCCCAGCTCTTGCCAACCTAGCAATTCGAAAGCATGCAAATGCAAGTAGATAAATAGGTACCACTTCAGTGGGATGGTAGCAGCGTTCCGCGCGCATCATGATGGCCACATGACCGCGGAAACGTCTTCGGACAGCACTGGCTCTTCGGCTAAGAAACGGAGATGAACTCCGCCCCCTAGAGTTGGACACGACTGTGCAGGGGAAAACCTTTACCTTTACTAATGTGTCATAAGAACATAAGCAGTGTCCTGCTGGATCGGACTCCATCTAATCAAGCAGTCTGTTCTCACAGTGGCGAACCAACTGCACAGGGAAGGCCACTAGTCCCCCAGCAGATGGCCTTCACACTGCCACCAAGGTAATTGCTATTTATCTCCATGTCACACACACTTTAAAAAGGAGCAGGGCTTTGATCGTGTGGGTGCATTTGCCACCTTAACTTTTGGGATGCCCCCCCCTACCCCCCCACATACATCCCTGGAGAGAGTTGAAAAGGAACCAAATGAGCTTGCTCATGAATGCTCTGAAGCCAAGGGACCGGAAGGCTGGGTGAGGCAGGAACTCCAGCAGGGGGAGGAGTTGCTCTGTAGCGTTGGCTTTGTTTAATTAGCTCTGTTGTTCTATACTTTAGATTGGTTTTACTGAGGTATTTCATAGTTTTATTGTATGTCACTGTGGTCTATTATGACTCATGTGGGCCACCTGGATATCCTAGGATGAAGAGTAGATCAAAAATATTTTAATAAGTAAATAAAATAAAATCAAGTTATGAATATGCATAGGATTGTATGCAGTACTTACTTGCCTTCTGCTGTTGTATTCTAATGGGTTTTGTACTCTTTTTCTGTTCAGCCAAAAAATTCTACACCCTACGTCTAAGAAGTAATACCAACAAAATGTAATAAGGAGCTAATAAATATTTCAAAGGCATTAAGTTGTGTTGTCTTCTCTCATCTCTCCTTGATGGTATCAAGGGGCTTTTTCTATAACATAGCTATAATTCTTTTGCTTTATTCACTGTACTGTTAACTTTCTCCAAGAAATGCATCACTGCTAAACATCTTGCAGTTTAGGTCTTATTACTCTGAAAGATTAATAAGTCTTAATACTTACTGAATCACTTCATAACACCAAATTAAGGCAGATATGACTTTCCCCATTCAACTAAAGCAGAGGCAGGCAACTATTTTCTAATGGGACCATTCCTGTTCCTCTTCCTCTTCCTGGTTTGAGGGCTGCAGGAGCAGGGCATGTTGGGTGATGTGATGATGTAATCAAAGACAGGTTTTCTGGGATCTTTTTTTCCAGATTTGTGTCTGGGTTCCAATAGTTTAAACTAGATATCTTAAGCAACAACATGCCTATTCTGAATGTAAAGAGCAAAAAAAAAAAAATTGCAAAGAAAATTACACCATCAAAACCTGAGGCTGAATTTTGACAACATGATTAGTCCAGAACATGTAGAATACGTGCTGGAGGGGCATGAGCTCAACCCAAACACAAACATAGACAACAAGGAGGAATCAAAGAAGAGAAAGTGCTCTATTGCTTAATTATATCATTTCAAGGCGTTTTGTGGATTTGATACATGTCTGTGGCAGGGTGGTGGTTTGACCTTAGTTTGTGTGAAAGGAATAAAAACTTTGGATGCTTGTGAAGAAGTGTGCAGAACAGGAAGCACAATTCTCTTGGCAGCTAGTTTTTGGTGTTCTCAAAAATTTTGGGATGGAATTTTAATCTTTCTCCTTTTCTGAGAAGAGGCACAAAGGGATTGTCCACTGGGAAGAAGAATGTCTTTTGCCCAGAAGAAAAGAGGGAAATTCCACATCAAACATTATGGAGAAATATAGGAAAATTGATTTCAAAACCCTTGCTGTTCTTTTCCCCAGCCCCTCTTTCAAAGTTCTTTTGCTACCAGAAGCTACTTTCAGTAAGAAGAGAAAACATATGACTAGGCTTAATTCCTGTTCCATTTGTGGTCATCCTTCCTATTGCCAGAATTTAAATGGCTAAGTTTATTGGTAGACGACTTGTTATTTTGCTAAAAGCCATGTACTTTAGTGGTATAATAACAGAGAAAGAACTATATCTTATTTGACAGCAGATAATGTGTGTATATATACAGATACTGTACCACAAACACACACACACACACACAAACATTATATCAATGTATTATATATCAAATATAACATATTAAAGACATTAGTATAGTATTTTTATTGTTCACAGTATCAGTATTTCCAATGCTGTATGAAAGCTCATAGAACAAACAAAATGCTTTGGATATTTACTGAATGCTGCAACGTTCTATCTCTGTAGAATTCCTTATGATTGCCAATTGAAGAATTAGTAAAGAAAATTGGTTATTTGGGGGGAAAGGTACAGAAAACTACCCAAATATGTGATTGTAACATAATCTGCAGTTGAAAAATAATACACAGGAGAGGCCAATACATCCCAATGGAAATGGGGATGTTTCCTCATATATGTTAAGATCTAATTGGATAATAGCAGGACTTTGTAAGGACCCCATTAGATAAAGTTGCAATGGAAAAGAAGTAAAACTGATATGAAAGTTTCTTTTCATTTTGTTCAAAACAATCCCACAATTTACTGCTTTGCCCCTTCCTTATCTACCATCAAGGTCAACAGCATCAAAGCTTCTTCAAGCCTTATTTATTGGCATTATGCTTGAGTTCTGAAATGACAATGAGTGGCTATATACAGTGACCGATAGCAGAAAGAGGGGCTTATGGAATCCAAAAGATTGCTTTTGGAGAAAATATTTAACCTTAAAATATACCATGTACTGTATCTTAAAAGAATTTTGTTGTTTATTCGTTCAGTCGCTTCCGACTCTTCGTGACTTCATGGACCAGCCCACGCCAGAGCTTCCTGTCGGCTGTCGCCATCCCCAGCTCCCCCACGGTTGAGTCTGTCACCTCCAGGATATCATCCATATCTTAAAAGAATACACTGTCTTAATAATTTTCTTTAAAAACAACACCAGCAACATGGTCCCTGAAGGTGCTGTTCACATTTTTGTTGTAATATATTGGAACTGTATCCCATCATTCACACACATTCCTCAGTTCCCGGGCAGACCCCACTGAAGTCTGGATAGTATGTCATTTGCAGATTGAACAATGGCCTCCCAGTTCTAACAATTCAGAGAACTCACAGTAGCTGTTCCTTCCAAATAAACATGGATAGGAGGGATAACTTGTGTGAGGCTGGCAGTAGTTGAGCTTAAACAGAAGTCCCCAAGCTTTGGGGGCCATTTAGACATTTTATTTATTAAAGTTATTATACTACCGATTGAGGCTCTTTGGCTCTTAGAATTTGAGATCATGTTTATGCAGTCTCCCAAAATGGATGTTATGGTAACTAATCACAAGCCATCTCTATTCCAGAAAGCAAAAAAAGGACTGGGTTGTAGCCACCCACCATGCCTGTGAGGTCTATTTGGAGCCAAAAATGCACACTATGCTTGAAACTAATGCTTTGATTTAGACTATGTTAGCCTCCTGTTCATTTGTTTTAATTAAAAAGAATGTAAAAAACTGTAGGAGAAAAAGGGACTCAACAACCATATCAGCGGGCACACTGTTGCCCCCAAGGCCTTGTTGGGATCCAAGATCCAAAGTATCTGAAGGGGGTGGAAATGGAGTATCTATCCTGGGATATAGCATTTCAGGGCCAATAATATCTGGAGGTTGTAGTAATACTTCTTTAAATGGTTGCAGTGAGAAGTTTGGAAAAAATAAATAATAACACAAGGAAACTATAACATGTAGCTAACTGTTGTTTAATCACTGTCACATTATTGTTAAATCTGCGAATGAAAAAATGCAATGTACACATTATTTTCTGAAAATTATTTACTCCCTTGACAATAGTGGTAATGAAGCCAACATTATTCACCACACTGAATTAATCTTTCCTATAGCAGGGAAAGGGAGGGGGGAAAGACTAACAAAAGCATGTGTGAAAGTGGAAGATGGAGCATCGTAAATGTTTAGTTCTATAGGAATAGAAAACTAACAGTGGTGACTGAGGCCAAGTTGCTAATATAGTAGTAATAAAATTGTTTGAAAACTGAAATGTCCAACATTGAGGATGATTCTGATTTTCCCCCAATTTTAACAGCTGATTATGTGCCATCAAATTGCTGTTCACTCTTAGCAACCACATACAGTATATATATTTTTCCCAGGGGGATCTATCTCCAGCCTAGTCCTTCAAGTCTTCCAATGAAGTCTTCCATTGTCGCTGTAACTGAGTCCATCCACCTTGCTGCTGGTTATCCTCTCCTTCTCTTTCCTTCACCCTTTTCAGCATTTTAGACTTCTCCAGAGAGCTAGGTCTTTGCATAATGTGTCTAAAGTATGATCATTTGAGCTTGGCCATTTGTGTGAGTGAAAACTCTGGATTGATTCGTTCGATGATCCATTTGTTTGTTTTCTTGGCTATCCATGGTATACTCAGGAGTCTTCTCTAAAACTAAAGTTCAAAAGCATCAATACTCTTCCTATCCTGCTTCTTCAAATTCCAATTTTCACAATGGGTATGGTGGCAATAGTTTTTTCTAGTAATAGGATGGAGTGGCCTGATTCAGATCATAACACTGATGGATAGAGGATGCTTTTAAGCCTTTACCCATAATGTAATTCCAATCCAGATCAGAAGCGTCTCCCTTCCAACACTGCTACAGGAAGGAAAGTATTATTTCCATTATACATATGAGAAGGGTGGTCTTAATCTGGATTAGGACTGCTTCAGGGGGCAAAAAGCTAAAGCCTCTTTCTCAGAAGATAGAGCTGGCCTGGGGGATACATTTCCTCTATGTACAAATTAAGACTGCCCCATGCATTCCCTCTCCTGAATAAAAATACATCAATTATCCAATAGTATTCTGGAATCACTTCTGGACCACTAGGTCACAAAAAGATCTGCTCCTGGATCATCCTCACCACATAAGGATGGACTAACTGACTTTCAGGCTGGCTTTGAGTTGTTAGTAAAAATTCATAACATGAAAAATTAAATTTATAAAAGAGCCATCCATATAGTTTGCAAGCCAAAGGAAGAGCTCCTATGTGCCTGGTATGATTTGCTATAATGGTATATTAAGACTTTTTATCCACTGCGCAAGTGCTCTTTGATGCAATTAATCTGCAGCAAAGGTTGCAGGGAAATAATTCAAAGCTGTTCAAACATAAGAAGGCAGGACACTTTTTTTTCTATTTTCTGAAGGCTATCTCTGATCTCATAGTAAAATAATTATTAAAGCGGGGGAGAGATGGGATATAAAATAGTGGAAGCTGGAAACTTAAAGTAATGGGAAGAGTGTTCTGATTACATAAGAAAAAACATGATCCATTTTACTACTCACCGCAGAGTAGATTCCAGGAAGGAAAGGTTTTAGTGGATGGTTTTATGGATCAGATATCTTTGGAAATTGAGATATTTTTAAAGAAATCATATAAAATATGTTTTTCATTAAGTAGTGATAAAAAAGGCACATATTACTAGCCAGCTAGTGATTCACAGTAGTTTGGGTGAATTGGATTAATATCTTTCTCCAAAACCTGGTTTTTAAAAAGTGTTCTAGTATTATGGGTAAAAATTAGAATCTCTACTCTTTTACAGTAGAATATAGATGTGTCAAATTTCACATATCCTATTACAATATTTGGGCCCTATTCCATGCCATTTCCTTATGGATTAAAATGGTAAACAGTTTTAGTGATTCTGAGGGATTATAGCCAATGTAAATAACAGTAGATTATAAAGATTAATGGGCTCATTTGTTACAGGACACTTTCACATGTTTAAAGGATTGTTCTACACAACTCCTATAGGCTGCTAGAGAATGCTGGTTCACCTCCTTCCTCCAGGGCTGTTCCCAATTGGTGGTAATAGGGGAGGAGAGATCCAACCCTCGACCCCTCTTGTGTGGGGTGCTGCAGGGTTTGATTCTCTCTCCTCTCCTATTTAACATCTACATGAAGCCACTGGGGGAGATCATCCGTCACCATGGGATGAGGTATCATCAATACGCTGATGATACTCAGTTGTATATCTCCATCCCGGGTGAAGTAAGTGATGCAGTCAACACCCTGTCTCAGTGCCTGGGGGCTGTAGAGGCCTGGATGGGGAACAACAGGCTTCAACTGAACCCTGGTAAGATGGAGTGGCTGTGGATTGATGGCCTCTCAGTTTCCAGGAAGTTGTCATCTTTAACTCTGGATGGGGTGGCACTGCCCCATTCAGATTCAGTGTGGAACTTGGGGGTCCTCTTGGACTCACGACTCCTGCTCGAAGAGCAGGTGGCAGTCGTGGCCAGGAGGGCCTTTGCACAACTTCGGGTTGTGCGCCAGTTACGCCCCTTCCTGGATCAGGAAGCCCTCCGAACAGTCACTCATTGCAACGTGCTCTACATGGGGCTACCCTTGAAGAGTATTCGGAAGCTTCAGCTGGTCCAGAATGTGGCTGCACGGGCAGTTACGGGTGCGATAAGATCAGCTCATGTAACACCACTGCTGCGTGAGCTGCATTGGGTACCAGTTTGCTTCCGGGTCCAATTCTTGGTGTTGGTTATCACCTTTAAAGCCCTACATGGCATGGGGCCAGGGTACCCAAGGGACCATCTCATCCCGATTACATCTACCCGCCCCACCCGGTCATGCAGAGAGGGCGTGCTTCGGACCCCATCAATAAAGGAATTTCATTTGGCGGGGTCCAGGAGACGTGCCTCCTCTGCGATAGCACCCGCCTTGTGGAATATCTTGCCCCCGGAGGTGAGACAGGCGCCTTCGCTCCTGGCCTTGAGAAAGTCTTTAAAGACCTGGTTCTGCCGCCTTGCTTGGGACAAAGGAGGTAATAGTTCCTCCTGGGGGTGGTTAGCCCCGTAATACCCTTTTTTTAAGATCTTCCCATCCTCTGGATTCTTATCTATTTATTATTATATTGTATTTTTAAATGTATAGGTTTTTAATATTAATTTTAATGTTGTAAACCACCCAGAGTCTACTGTCGTGGAGAAGGGCGGTGATAAATTCGAATAATAAATAAATAAAAATGTAGAGCACTCATAGATCAGTTTTCTTGAATTGAATGAATGGGCAGAGTATTGCCACTGAAGAAGTTTTAGGTATATATAGGAATATATATGCATATCATAAAAACTTAGTAATGAGTTTGTTGCTTTCTTATCCTTGAACAACAGGAAAAATGTTCATGACAGCAAGGATGGGAATTTAAAGCAAGAACGCTGAAAACAAATGAAATGCCAAGAAAATACACTCCGAAAACAACCACTGGCTAATTTCAAGTTAATTTTCAAAGGTATCCTTGCTTCTCAGCAGGGATGTCAGCAGCCATTTGTACCTCTTTCTCTGACTTTGGTTTCAACAACATATCATTCTTATCAGTAAACCTAAGGGGATCCACTCCCATCACAGATTTAGGGGGAAATACCTAATGTCCAACTGCATAAATATAATACTGCTGCCTAAGAATAAACAACATTATGCTTTCCAGACTTAATTTCAGTAATACTGATTAAAAAGTAATTCTAAGAATACCATAATCTTACCTTGAATTATGATGTCAATTAGTATAATGACTATAAAGAGAACGAACAAATGAACTATATTTGCCTGATCTTCCAGTTACAGTACTTCAATAATTTCCCCATGAAGGCCAAGGAATCCTTAGTAGATATTGGGTCCAAATATTTGAATCTGTTATCTCATTTTCTTGACCTCTTACCTTAAGACTGGGGCCCAACCACCAGGAGCAAGAGAGTGGAAAACACATTTTGACAGAAGCCAGAAATCTGGGATGAGTAGAGGTTGGCCTAGGCTGCAATTTCATTACTATTTGAAAAAGAAATGGGATTAAAACTATTATAAATCATGACGGAAATGTCAACATGTTTTCCCTGCATTTATCTGTTATACAGATTGGTGTAATCACATCAGAAGCAGAGCTAGAACAGTTGATAACATCCTAAACAGTGGGTTCTAGCCAGGGGCATCTGTAAAATCTGCTGCTTTAGGGCATGCAAGCCATATCACGACACATAGGGGTTGTGTTGCAATGTTGTGGTGCTACTTTCGTCAGTCTCATCCCTCAGCCCAGTTGAAGTCCTTTGGGCAGCTAAATCTGAAACAAGGAGAGCCTTTGCATTTTGGTTTGTGATATGGTCTCACAGGAACTACCAGACCCAGAGTGCTTTGCGAGTAGGCGGGGGGGGGGGGCTAGCTGGTGAGGAAATGATCCCATGGACTTGGAATGCTGGTAGGATTTGCAGACTTGATTATTAGGTATATTTAGGGCTGTGGAGCCCTTTGAATTTGATGCCAAACAGATGTTTGGGAGCATGTTGCGATACGAGCATAGTATCAGTCTGCAACTCTTTAAGGAACCTGCATCTTTCCCTGGAATCAAAGTGCTTTTTTGGAATCCAATCCAAAGCACTCCACAGCCCTAATATATATCTCCAGAGATAAATGAAAGGATATGAAGGGAACTCGAAAAAACTAAGCATGCTGGTCAATTTTCCAGTTTTTAAAAACAAAAAGTAAGCCTTTCTACTGTCTGACTCAGGAACAAGCCAACTAGAAAATAGAAATAGGATTAAAATAACTCAGTAAAAAAGTTGTCCATGGCAACTGATAAAAAATGCATTATGAGGATCCAATAATGGTTTGAAAAGATAATCAGATAATATCACTATTAACACATCATCCCAAATTGGCAAAAGCAGGAATCGTGCTCTACTACCCATTCCTTGTTTTTTTTCCAAAGGTACAACTTTCTAGTCAAAGGACATAACAAATAATCATAATCATGCAGTGATAAATGTCAGAAAAATAACTCTGCTATTTATACATGTTTGCAGTCTCGGGGGTCCATTAAAGTAGCAAAAATGGAAACATCAACAGGATGATCCTTTATTAGGACCAATGAAAAACTTGCAAACAAAAATAGTCAGCGATCTTTGTACGCCTCTTTTTCAGGCAGGAAGTTACATTAAATAAAAATGGGAAGAAAAAGGGTGCATAGGTGTTTCATTCATTGTGCATGACTTAGGCTTCAATTTCAAAAATATACAAAATTGGATTTCAGCATTAAAGTAGAAGCTTTGATGGTTCAGGAGACTGCAAGCATGATATAGATTGCTTGTACTGTGTAGAAGGGGACTTGAAAGAGTAATGCTTCTATCAGCCTAAGTTTTGTATCTTGCATGTGATTTTACATGTCACCTTCCATGTTTCATTAACTCCCTCCTCTCCAGATATATATGGGACAATTCATGTGTAGAATAAGCAGACGAATTCTGAAAAACTACTTCTGTATCATCAGATCTCCAAGCCGAACACCTGCTCTTAGAGGCTCCCCGGGGAGAGAAGAGTCAGAGTAAAACTGGAGCAGGCCTAAGTTTTCTTTGCACAGGGCAGTTGGTGGTAGATAGCCTTTTAATAAGTAAATAAAATAAAATAAAATAAAGTGATGAATATGCATAGGATTGTATGCAGTACTTACTTGCCTTCTGCTGTTGTATTCTAATGGGTTTTGTACTCTTTTTATTATTTATATATTTATTATTTAGATTTATATTACTGTTCAGCCAAAAAATTCTACACCCTACGTCTAAGAAGTAATACCAACAAAATGTAATAAGGAGCTAATAAGTATTTTAAAGGCATTAAGTTGTGTTGTCTTCTCTCATCTCTCCTTGATGGTATCAAGGGGCTTTTTCTATAACATAGCCGTATGGGTGGGATATTCAAGAACAGCAGATACTGTACCTTTAGCTTTGGAGAAAGATGTAGCATACTTGAGGTTAAAAGCTACATAATGCCTACAGGGCTGGTATATCACATTCCTCTTGTTTTTTGGAGCTTCAGCATGCAGACCCCTGGCCAATTAATGCTAGGTCTCAACCTCAGCTGTCTCATGAGTTCTTCAAAGAACTTCAGTGTCCCTAATAGTAAGTCCCTCTGGGGTCCCAGTTTGCTTTTGGACTGCTCTTTTGAATGGCTGGTATCCCCCTCTGTTAACTGCTCCAGTCTGCTTGAAAACTCTGCCTTGAATTTTGATTTTGTTTCATCTTCTTTTGTCCTCTCATTCTATAGGATCGACAATTTCTTAGGCACTAGACTGGATTCTCAGCTAATCTGATCCCAGCCAAATTGTTTTGTTCCAGTGCCTGACAATGTGGATGGATCTTCTTGACTTCATTCATTGGCCAAATTTGGGCCAGTATCAAGTGGGCTTAGGCCTCTTGCCCAAGCTGATAAAATCTGCAGAAGGCAGGCCTCCAAATCTGCACTCTCTCAGATAGAATGCCTGATATTTTTCTCCAACATAAATCAATAACCATTGAGAGTCCCAAAAGTCAAACCTATATGGAATTAATCAAGCTAAACAGAGAACCATAGGATGCATTCACAATTATTTTCTCTTTTTTCCCATGCATGGGATTTTCTTTAGCAAATACTAATCCAAATTCTATGATTCATCTTCCTGGTGGATGATTTAACCACAAGTATTTACACAGAAGTTTCTTCCCATAAATAGTTTGGCATCTAGGATTTCTGCTTTTTGTTGTTAGTCAATGTCTTCATACTGACTCAACTTTTCCTCGACTTCATTCATAAAGCTGATACCAAACCAAACATTCAATAACCTTCTTAAGTTAACAGTGTGCTTCCTGTACTAACCAGGAAATACCAAAGAAATATGTTTTATTTGAGTACTTCCCAGGTTTTTGTAGTTAGTAAAGAGCAGGACTTGTTTGTTTTATTATTTTAAGCTCAGGGAAAGACATTTATGGATAAAGTATCTCTTACAGATACTTTATCAATGAGTAATATATAGCATTATTTGAGAAAGGAAGGAAATTGCAGCCTATTAAGCTATTCTGTGTGGTATGCTACCCTTTGGGTTAGAGCCCATGTAAAGCCACTGCAGTTCCTCTTCTTCCTTCATATGACCTGTGTTATCTGGCCACCACCCTCATATGCTGAGCAAATTGGAAGTTTTAGCCCCCATCTGGACGACAGCTTCTTGTTAGGTCAACCGATTTACAAGCAATTGGTGCACTAATCAGCTGGAGGCACACAGCACAAATCTGAAGGTTACAGTAATAGAAATCAAGCTCTGGCAGTCAAAAGAAGCACAGGAAGACCTTTAAGGTTTGAAAAAGTGAAGGCCCAGAGACATTCCTGTTTAGTTCCCCTCAGTTGATGGGTATCCTAGTTCAACTCATTTCATTTCCATTTTCAATTTTAATCAAAGCTTATCTTGTTGCCTGAATCAACATTTTTGTAAAAGTTAAGAGTGGTTTATTTGAAACAAGCAAACTTCAAATGCTTCAACAACATATGTTTTTATTGTTTCTAAAGCTTCTGAAGCATTTTTAGTGGTTCATTAAAGCTTAATTACTTAATGCACTGGAGAAGGCCTTTGTGGGACTTATGTTTTTCCTCCTCCTTCTCCTTTTATTTTCGCATTCTGAAACTTTGCCTCCTTTGTTTTTCTACAGCAAGCCATACTTAAAGAATTTTTGACCAGGTTTTAGGTTCAGATGTAATGCTAACCTGCGGTCAGTTCCAAATGGAAACCAAAGCTGCTGAGCTTCAGCTCATGTCCATGCTGGTGGAAAGGAAGAAAGGCAGAAGCCAAAGGCAGAAGCCAAAGCCAAAGCTCTAAACATGAACTCTAAATAGGAGAAGAGCTCAACAGTCTTCACTTTTTTTTCCCTAGCCCCACCCAAAGCAGCTCTCTGCATTTTTCATCCCCAGTCTTGTTCAGTCTAAGACAGTGATTAGAAATTTCCAAAGGGGGAAATAATTTAGAGAAATTATTGTGTGATATTCCTCCTATACGGTGACCAAGGGGTGTGTATGTTGTCTTCTCTTTTGTCTTCAGAGTAGTCTACAGCCTTTCTATCTTCCCATATTTCAATTAAATCTTGTAGGAAGGCCTCATGAAAGCTTTTTTTTAGCAGTGATGCCATTGTGAACATTAAGGGGAATCCTACCTTTCAGAAATTGACAGAAAATTTCTCCTTTCCCTGGAGAAATTATTCATTCCATTTCTCTGCCCACATATTTGCTAGAGAATTTTGAAATCTCATTTTGGACCAACTCTTGTTGGTTGATATACTGTGTGTGTGTGTGTGTGTATGTGTGTGTGTATGTATGTGTGTGTGTGTGTGTGTGTATATATATATGTGTGTGTGTGTGTGTGTGTGTGTGTGTGTGTATATATATACACACACACACACATACACACACACACACACATACATACATACATACATACATACATACATACTATCTCCCAGTGATCAGGAGCCCTGAAAAATATTTATGGCTGTGACATTGTAGCAAAGTGCTTCTCTACTGATATAGAGAAATGAAAGCACTACAAAAATGCAAGGGGCTGTTTAAAATGCGTTTCTTATTAAAACTATATTTGGGTTTATAGTGTGTGACTAAGTAGATGATAAATATGATGCATATTTACTCATTCTCTGAATATTTCTAAATCCAGAACATATTTCAAAAACATGTTAAGGATGGGAATCAGATGTAAAGACACTGGTGACTGGATGGAAGGAATACACACACACAGAGAGAGAGAGAGAGAGAGAGAGAGAATATACATTAGCACAATTCATTCAGCAGGCTCTGGAGGAAACTTGCTTTAACCAAATTAAGCAAAATTACAGGCAGAGATGAAAATGAAAACAAGAGACTTCCACTCAGAAGTTCCTGTCTGTTCGAAAGGGAAGCAAAGGGATAAATGATTGTGATTTGTTTTTTTTTAAAAATGAGCTGAGCATTAACAAAGAGAAGGACAGAACAGAATCTACACTTCTCTTTCCAGACAATAAAAGAGTACAAACAAGAACTCAGCGAAAGGACAGAAATTCAGTAGAACATAGTCAAGTTATTCTGTTTCTCTCTTCCCTTCTTCTCTTTTAAGAATCATTCCTATTGGATCGTGCCTAGGCAAATTGATTAATCAGCAAGGCATATTAAATTGCAGTCTTATCAAACTGTAGATTACACCAGGCTTCCTGTGGGGAATGGCAGACTGAGCGGTACTGCTTTTTTAAGCAGCGCCAACGGCGCAGCATTTCTGGGCGCAGGCTGGGTCCCTGCAGCCTGAAGAATTCTACGGGTAAGGAGAATCCAGGAAATCATCCCTTTTGTTCTCCAGACAGCATTTTCTTGTGGGTGTGTGTGTGTGTCATGGAACTTAAACCCCATGATTGAGAATGCTGGGAAGCGTGGATGTCATCAAGTTCGGGGCTGCACTGAAGCCATAAAATGGACATATGTCTATGAAGGTTCTCAGTCATCCAGGTGGAACAGTCTGTGGCTTGAATCATGTCAACTGGATTTCTATTTTCTTAGTGGAAACGTTTCACTCCTTATCCAAGGAGCTTCTTCAGTCTGAGTAAAGTTAGTAAGGGAATCCTTAAATATGTTTCTAGGCTGGCTGTGTGACCTTGCACCTGGGGCTAGGTCATGGTTATTTTTGAGATGTTTGTTTCTAAGTCCCTTTATCATCTAAAGGAGGATCGTTAAGATTACCCTGCTGCTGTTGAGCTTGTGAAATGGTCTTAATCTTCCTAGGCACAGAAGACAAAGCAGGAAGGAAGATAGGGGAAAGGTTATGCCTGAGGCCCCCACCTCTATTCAAGGAAGGGTTTTCCAAGTTGGCATGAATGGATTCCTTGACCCCTCTCTCAAACCACCTATCTTCTCTGTCTAAAATGTGAACATTAATGTCCTCAAATGAGTGTCCTTTTTCCTTTAGATGAAGATAAACTGCTGACTCTGGTCCTGTGGTGTTACTTCTCCTGTGTTGGGCCATCCTCCTGTACAAAGGTTGTTTGGTTTCTCCAATGTAGAGTTCAGAGCACTCCTCACTGCACTGGATTGCATACACTACATTGCTTTCCTTGTGTTTTGGAGTTTGATCTTTGGGGTGTACAAGCCTCTGTCTCAGTGTGTTGGTGGGTTTGAAATATACAGGTATGTGGTGTTTGCCAAATATCCGTTTTATCTTTTCAGACACGCCAGCCATGTAAGGAATGACCAGGTTCTTCCGTTTACTCTGAGTCTCAGCCCTATCTGTTGCTGTTTTAGGTCTGGTAGACTTAGATTTGGTGAAGGCCCAATTTGGATATCCACAGGCCTGCAGAGCTGTTCTCAGATGCTGCTTTTCATTCTTTTTGGAATCCATGGAGGTGGGGATGGTTTCTGCTCTGTGTGACAATGTCCTGATGACTCCTAGTTTGTGCTGCAGTGGATGGTGGGAGTCAAACATCAGGTATTGATCTGTGTGTGTGGGTTTCCTGTAGATCCCTATTTCTAGCTTGCCACCGGTCCCAATGAGGACTTCACAGTCTAGGAATGCCAGTCTGTTGTCCTTGGTGTCTTCTCTGGTGAAGCTAATGTTGGCATCTATAGTGTTTATATGGTCCGTGAAGGCCTGTACTTCCTGGGCCTTGATTTTGACCCAGGTGTCATCCACATACCTAAACCAGTGGGTGGGCACCGTTCCCTGGAATGTGTTGAGTGCTTTCTTCTCCACTTCTTCCATGTATAAATTGGCCACAATGGGTGACACAGGAGAACCCATGGCACAGCCGTGTTTTTGTCTGTAAAAGTCACCTCTGTATGTGAAATAAGTGGTGTTAAGACACAGGTCCAGAAGATGGCAGATCTGGTTTGGGTTGAGATGGCTCAACCCAAACCAGATCTGCCATCTTCTGGACCTGTGTCTTAACACCACTTATTTCACATACAGAGGTGACTTTTACAGACAAAAACACGGCTGTGCCATGGGTTCTCCTGTGTCACCCATTGTGGCCAATTTATACATGGAAGAAGTGGAGAAGAAAGCACTCAACACATTCCAGGGAACGGTGCCCACCCACTGGTTTAGGTATGTGGATGACACCTGGGTCAAAATCAAGGCCCAGGAAGTACAGGCCTTCACGGACCATATAAACACTATAGATGCCAACATTAGCTTCACCAGAGAAGACACCAAGGACAACAGACTGGCATTCCTAGACTGTGAAGTCCTCATTGGGACCGGTGGCAAGCTAGAAATAGGGATCTACAGGAAACCCACACACACAGATCAATACCTGATGTTTGACTCCCACCATCCACTGCAGCACAAACTAGGAGTCATCAGGACATTGTCACACAGAGCAGAAACCATCCCCACCTCCATGGATTCCAAAAAGAATGAAAAGCAGCATCTGAGAACAGCTCTGCAGGCCTGTGGATATCCAAATTGGGCCTTCACCAAATCTAAGTCTACCAGACCTAAAACAGCAACAGATAGGGCTGAGACTCAGAGTAAACGGAAGAACCTGGTCATTCCTTACATGGCTGGCGTGTCTGAAAAGATAAAACGGATATTTGGCAAACACCACATACCTGTATATTTCAAACCCACCAACACACTGAGACAGAGGCTTGTACACCCCAAAGATCAAACTCCAAAACACAAGGAAAGCAATGTAGTGTATGCAATCCAGTGCAGTGAGGAGTGCTCTGAACTCTACATTGGAGAAACCAAACAACCTTTGTACAGGAGGATGGCCCAACACAGGAGAAGTAACACCACAGGACCAGAGTCAGCAGTTTATCTTCATCTAAAGGAAAAAGGACACTCATTTGAGGACATTAATGTTCACATTTTAGACAGAGAAGATAGGTGGTTTGAGAGAGGGGTCAAGGAATCCATTCATGCCAACTTGGAAAACCCTTCCTTGAATAGAGGTGGGGGCCTCAGGCATAACCTTTCCCCTATCTTCCTTCCTGCTTTGTCTTCTGTGCCTAGGAAGATTAAGACCATTTCACAAGCTCAACAGCAGCAGGGTAATCTTAACGATCCTCCTTTAGATGATAAAGGGACTTAGAAACAAACATCTCAAAAATAACCATGACCTAGCCCCAGGTGCAAGGTCACACAGCCAGCCTAGAAACATATTTAAGGATTCCCTTACTAACTTTACTCAGACTGAAGAAGCTCCTTGGATAAGGAGTGAAACGTTTCCACTAAGAAAATAGAAATCCAGTTGACATGATTCAAGCCACAGACCATAAAATGGACACTAAATCTTGCCACCCCATTTTTAAAACACCAAGGGTATTTTTTTTTTGTTTATTTGTTACCGAAGAGAGGCCTTTTGTAATAAAGAAATGTGAAGCTCTTGGTGATTTTCATCATTTTTGGAATTTATTAATTTGGAAAGTTGGCTTTTTTAATATTTAAATTCTAATGTTGGGATTTAAAGGTTTTTGCTGTTTTGTTGCCATTTTCTTAATGTTTTGAGGATTATAAAAGATTTATCTACTTTGCTGAATCTGTGGAGTTGAATTTTGAGCTATCTGCCTCTGCTTTCCTGTGAGAATAGCTCTTGTTTACATCTTTTTTTCCCCCTGATAACACACTGTGGAGAGACATGGAAGAAATGAAAGCAATCTTTAAAGAACTCTATCTTGATGTCACCCAAACCCTGGATCGTCTCCTAGAACTTGTGGAGTCTAAAGCCTACCAACAACTTGAAAAAGAAGACAAGAGTGAAAACTACATTGAGAGTAGTGCTCCTTCTTTAAAGAAGAAAAGTCAAAAAGTGAAGGGAGAAAAATTGGACTGTGGAGAGTTAACTTTGATTCTGAAGAAAGAAGAGTTTCGGGCGCAAAGGGAGAGATACGATTGGCTGTGTTCCTAGAAAATCGAGACCATGAATCAAGGCTGGCTGCTAAATTTGAGACTTGTAAGGGGAAAGCTTTGTGTGTAATACTGAGATATGTAAATCCCTTAGTCCAGGGGTCGGCAAACTTTTTATGCCGGGAGCCATTTTGACATGCTCGTGCACATTTTGAAATGCTAGAGAGCCAGGGGGCGGGGTTTGCGGGCGGGGGCCAATCACATGGAAGGGGGCGGGGTTTGCGGGCGGGAGACGGCGTCCACCCAGCCCAGCTGCCCGGGGTCCAGGGAGATCAGCTCCGGCGGGATCTGTGGCGAAGAGCGGCTGTGGGGGGGGGGGGGCGGGCGGCGATGACAAGCGACGCACTTCAGGCTTTCAGCGCTGGAAGGAGGCCCGCCTTCCAGCGCTGAAAGCCTGAAGCGCGCCGCTTGTCGTCGCCGCCCGACCCCCCCCCCCACGGCCGCTCTTCGCCCGCCCGCGTTGAACAAAGAAGATGATGGAGGGTGGGAAACGAGGCCTGCCCGCTTACCTGCCTGCCTCCCTCCCTCCGCGAGGCCCCCGCTGCCTTCCCGGGGTCCAAGCCGGATCGGGGGCCTCGCGGAGAGAAGCAGGCAGGCAGGTAAGCGGGCAGCCCTGGCCTCCGCCGCCGGGCCCCGCCCCCCCTCGGCTGCTTCCGCCCGCCCGGGTTGAAGGAAGAAGACGATGGAGGGTGGGAAACGAGGCCTGCCCGCTTACCTGCCTGCTTGCCTCACTCCGCGAGGCCCCCCGCTGCCTTCCCGGGGTCCAAGTCGGATCAGGGGCCTCGCGGAGAGAGGCAGGCAGGCAGGTAAGCGGGCAGCCCTGGCCTCCGCCGCCGGGCCCGCCCCCCTCGGCCGCTTCCGCCTGCCCGGGTTGAAGGAAGAAGACGATGGAGGGTGGGAAACGAGGCCTGCCCGCTTACCTGCCTGCTTGCCTCCCTCCGCGAGGCCCTCCGCTGCCTTCCCGGGGTCCAAGCCGGATCTGGGGCCTCGCGGAGAGAGGCAGGCAGGCAGGTAAGCGGGCAGCCCTGGCCTCCGCCGCCGGGCCCGCCCCCCTCGGCCGCTTCCGCCCGCCCGGGTTGAAGGAAGGAGACGATGGAGGGTGGGAAACGAGGCCTGCCCGCTTACCTGCCTGCTTGCCTCCCTCCGCGAGGCCCCCGCTACCTTCCCGGGGTCCAAGTCGGATCGGGGGGCCTCGCGGAGAGAAGCAGGCAGGCAGGTAAGCGGGCAGCCCTGGCCTCCGCCGCCGGGCCCGCCCCCCTCGGCTGCTTCCGCCCGCCCGGGTTGAAGGAAGAAGACGATGGAGGGTGGGAAACGAGGCCTGCCCGCTTACCTGCCTGCTTGCCTCGCTCCGCGAGGCCCCCCCGCTGCCTTCCCGGGGTCCAAGTCGGATCGGGGGCCTCGCGGAGAGAGGCAGGCAGGCAGGTAAGCGGGCAGCCCTGGCCTCCGCCGCCGGGCCCCGCCCCCCTCGGCCGCTTCCGCCCGCCCGGGTTGAAGAAAGAAGATGATGGAGGGTGGGAAACGAGGCCTGCCCGCTTACCTGCCTGCTTGCCTCGCTCCGCAAGGCCCCCCGCTGCCTTCCCGGGGTCCAAGTCGGATCAGGGGCCTCGCGGAGAGAGGCAGGCAGGCAGGTAAGCGGGCAGCCCTGGCCTCCGCCGCCGGGCCCGCCCCCCTCGGCCGCTTCCGCCCGCCCGCCCGCGTTGAGCGAAGATAATGATGGGGGGCGGGAAACGAGGCCTGCCCGCTTACCTGCCTGCTTGCCTCCCTCCGCGAGGCCCTCCGCTGCCTTCCCGGGGTCCAAGCCGGATCTGGGGCCTCGCGGAGAGAGGCAGGCAGGCAGGTAAGCGGGCAGCCCTGGCCTCCGCCGCCGGGCCCGCCCCCCTCGGCCGCTTCCGCCCGCCCGGGTTGAAGGAAGAAGACGATGGAGGGTGGGAAACGAGGCCTGCCCGCTTACCTGCCTGCTTGCCTCCCTCCGCGAGGCCCCCGCTACCTTCCCGGGGTCCAAGCCGGATCGGGGGCCTCGCGGAGAGAAGCAGGCAGGCAGGTAAGCGGGCAGCCCTGGCCTCCGCCGCCGGGCCCGCCCCCCTCGGCCGCTTCCGCCCGCCCGGGTTGAAGGAAGAAGACGATGGAGGGTGGGAAACGAGGCCTGCCCGCTTACCTGCCTGCTTGCCTCGCTCCGCGAGGCCCCCCGCTGCCTTCCCGGGGTCCAAGTCGGATCGGGGGCCTCGCGGAGAGAGGCAGGCAGGCAGGTAAGCGGGCAGCCCTGGCCTCCGCCGCCGGGCCCGCCCCCCTCGGCCGCTTCCGCCCGCCCGGGTTGAAGAAAGAAGATGATGGAGGGTGGGAAACGAGGCCTGCCCGCTTACCTGCCTGCTTGCCTCGCTCCGCGAGGCCCCCCGCTGCCTTCCCGGGGTCCAAGTCGGATCAGGGGCCTCGCGGAGAGAGGCAGGCAGGCAGGTAAGCGGGCAGCCCTGGCCTCCGCCGCCGGGCCCGCCCCCCTCGGCCGCTTCCGCCCGCCCGCCCGCGTTGAGCGAAGATAATGATGGGGGACGGGAAACGAGGCCTGCCCGCTTACCTGCCTGCTTGCCTCTCTCCGCGCAGGGGCTGCTGCGGCTGGAGATGGCGCTGCCTCCCTGCTGCGCCGGGCCTCGCTCAGTGCGAGAGCCAGGGGGCGGGGTTTGCGGGCGGGGGCCTATCACGTGGAAGGGGCGGGGGTGAGTTCAGCTGCGGAAGAGCCACACTCAAGGGGCCAAAGAGCCGCATCTGGCTCGCGAGCCGCCATTTCCGACCCTTGCCTTAGTCTATTTTGAAGTCAGATAATTGTTTAAATGTGTTTGTCAGGATGGTCTCTTAAAGGTTTAGACTGATGTTTTTGTTTTGGTGATAATGATTTTACCTTGGGTAAAAGGACATTAACCAAATGTAGATAATTTATTTTTTGTTATTTTAGTAGGCAGAGAGGAGTAAATTTTTAGTGAAGTAGGATGATATTTGAGTATTTGCTTATTAGGTGAATAATTATGTTAGAAAAGGTTTTTAATTTTTTTAAGAGGGAGAGATAGCTTGTTTTAGAGGAGAATGTCATACAGAGATGGAAATGCTTTATAGAAATAATGTTTATCTTAGTTTAAATTAGAGTAAGAGATTGATAATGAGTTATATATATCTTTGTTGTAGAAAGTCGGAAGCCACCATGTAATTGTCTTTTCTGTCTTTTCGCACTTTTTTAGTTTTCTTTTTTCTTGTAGTATTCTTTGTTTCATTCTTTTTAGTTTGTATGTATTTTATGTATATGTTGAAAAAATTAATAAAGCTTTGTAAAAAAAAAACCTGTAGATTACACCACAAGCATAAGTGAATGAGTACAATGGACAAGAGGTGTTATCTGTTAAGTAAGGAATGAACAGGGTGCACAAGAACAGAAATAATAAAGCAATTCTTGAATTAATCACAACAATAAGGAAGAGATGGGCAGTGTATCACTCAGTGAGCCAGTAATGCTATTTAATTCATTAGTCATGGAGTGAGGGAGGCAAATGATCGGATTAATTAATCAAGCAGTCGATCAGCAACAAGGGAATCAATCACACCAGGAAATGAGAGAAAGTGCACAGAGAATCCAGGTGTAACCCCTGCGGCACTTTTTCAAATAAAGCTTGGGAAGAAACAAACATATACAGAGCTGTGTGTATCCTTCAGTACATTTGTAGTTGTTCTTTTAACCTATCTCATTCTGAAGCTTCACAGTAACTATGAAGCCTTGATTTTTTTCAGCTTCCTTTCTCTTCCATACAACTTCTTTAGTCTTAGACTTAACACCAAGAGTCCTGATGTCTACTAGAACATCTGAAACAATGATTCAGTGCTGAGCATCTCTTTCATCTTCACAGCCAAGCGTTGCTAGTTCCCGGTTTTCCTTTTCTTGTAGACCACTCGTAGTGATAGTGAAAACATAATACTACGGTTGATGCTTTAAATGGGTCTGCCTTCTGCTTTTTATGATTTTCATTCATGCTTCCATTCATTCCAGCTTGATCTGCTGTGTCTTCCACTCATGCTGCTGAAGATGCCACTGGAAGATGGTTATTGAGGTTCTCAAGTTGAGGCCTGGTAAACCTCTCTATGGATTGTCTGTAGCTTGAATCATGTCAACTGGATTTCTATTTTCTCAGTGGAAACGTTTCAGACTGAAGAAGCTCCTTGGATAAGGAGCGAAACGTTTCCACTGAGAAAATAGAAATCCAGTTGACATGATTCAAGCTACAGACAATTCCACCTGGATGACTGAGAACCTTCATAGACATACTCTCTATGGATTGCTGTCTGGTTTAATCATAACCTGCTGGTGCTTTTGCATCTTCTCTTTTTCATACCCTGGCTTTTTCCTACAGCTACCAGATTCTGAAGGGGGCTCAGCGGGTAAGACGCCAGGCTCGTGGATTGGAAGATCGCAAGTTCGGAGGTTCGAATCCCTAGCCCTGCGTGCGGAGTGAGCTCCCGCACTAGCTCCAGCTCTTCCCAACCTAGCAATTTGAAAGCATGCAAATGCAAGTAGATTAATAGGTACCACTTTGGTGGGTAGGTAACAGCATTCCGCACGCGTCATGCAGCCACATGACCGTGGAAGCGTCTTCGGACAACGCTGGCTCTTTGGCTAACAAACAGAGATGAGCACTGGCCCCTAGAGTCGGACACGACTGCACAAATGTGCAGGGGGAACCTTTACCTTACCAGATTCTGAGCACCATTGTTATCCCTTGCCTTCCTTCCAGGCCAGCCATCTGCAGCAAAAGGCATCTGGTTCCCCACCTGCTCCAGAAGGGTGACTAGAACTTAGACCACATTCAGATGCATATGTATTAAGGAATCTTTTGATCTGGGGAATAACGTGTCTTAATAAATTTACCCAGGAATTAGACATACATCCATCATTTTGAAAATAAATTTAAACTCACACATACTGTACATGTTCAGGAGAATCAAAGAGTTCAAACAATTGTTTGTGGGGTGAGAAATCAGCAAGCAAAATTCAATTGATTTATTTTGGAGAAATTAAAAATACAATTCTATTATAAATGATAGCTAATGAACAGAAATGATTGTGGATCTGTGAATGAAGCAAGGGAGAGCATGCAAGAATTTGGGGAAAGCGAGGCAAACTCCTATAAAAAGGAGCATTTGAGAAGAAAATTATGTGGTGCCCCACAAAAGCTTCTCTCCAGCTGTTGGGCTGGAAAATGAGGCTGTAGCTGCAAAGAGAAGAAACAAAAAAGACACATTGAGAGATCTGAACATGATTTCATATGCCTTTAGAGCAAAGCAATTACCTGCACAAACTTTTGGGTGAAATCTAAAAACCTGTGAAAGAAATATATCCCTCCTCTGAGTCTGTTCTATGAGCAATCTCTTGAGCATTTGTCTAACATCTAGAGTGATGTTTAATCTAAAGGATAACAGAGACAATAATAGAAATGGAAAGAATAGGAGGGCTGTCCATGATCTTGCCACTAAACCATTAAGGAAGATTGCATTAACAGTTAAGCTTCATGGTTGAAGACAAGGAAAAAGTATATCACACAAACAGGATTAAGGAACAGTTGGAGAACAAAATGGGACAGGCTCCAATGTGGAAGAAGAAATTGTCCTTGTAATCTACCTCCATGAGTAGACAGTTCAATTCTGTAATAGCTGAATTTCCAGGGCCCTTATTCAAGAGTGCCCCATATAAAGCAAAGTTGTAGTCTTCTATCCATGATTAGAAATAAACAGTGACTGCTCTGAGAATTCTTGCTCCGTGTCCCTGCAGCAAGGAATGCCAGGAGTCTGATTTCTGAATTCCTTCATATTATAATCTATGCAAGAATCTTGTTTGCTTATGTTCCCCTGAAATTAGAGCCAGACTGTTTACCTCCATGCATGCCAGAGAGCAGACTTGGATGGATACATGCAAACACATTTATTAGACAGATTTATAGCATCTGTATCAGCAGGCCTATTGTTCAATGCTTTGCTTCCCAGTTTAAAATGCTGCTATAAATTCAAAGCTCACTCTTTGATTGAGGCACAGGAGACCTAAAATATTGCCAGTATGGGTGCATTATTCATGCGGTTTTCTGCCCATTTCCAACTCTTCTTATGACAATACATTTCCATTGTTTCTGAATCATTTTATCAGTAAGTAATCAAAAATTTCAGAAGCATAGAACTGTAAAGCTGGAAGATTCATCACCCTACATTTAGCCAGGAATCTATGACCCATAGAAATTCTTACCGCACAAGTGTTTCCATTAGCTTTTCTGGGAATATTTCTTTTTAAGTATGGTTCACATTAGTGTGGGCCATCATGTCACCATCTACAACAATGCAAGCAGCACGTCAAATAAGTGTTGTCGGGCCTGTGATAAGTTTTCCTGTGCAACAAATCAGTTGTTCATGTGAAACAGAACTGAGCCCATTATCTCAAAATGGAAGCTATTTGAATAAAGGTGGATAATTTGCATTCATGAACCCTTACGTATATACTGATTGCTTGTATTAAATTCAGTTTAGTTGTACAAAGACCCAGGAAAAGCTCACAGAATAATTATATTATAGAAATGTCATATTGAGTCCTGCCAAGTTTCTGCATCATAAGTTTCAGACACTCTGGATTAAATAAGATGAGTGCTTGAATGTGAGTTTTTGATACACCCCCATGGTGTTTCACTAACAAAATATACCAAGATCTAACATCAAATAACAGTTAAGCAAATATGACAGTAAAAACTTATTACATTTAAGTTTGTATCTAGAAAATATTATGATTGTTGTAAGATAGAATGCAGAATAACGTATTAAGGTACTAAAAGAACTGTAATGGACTACAGGAAAACAGCAAGATAATTTATTTCAACTCTTCTGTTTTCCATCACTCATATTAAACTGAGGAATAACATTTTCAACAGTCCAATTAGTATAAAGATCTGAACAAGCAATATTATATTTGTATACTGCAACTCCATAAGGATTCCTAGAGTTGACAATATTCTATAAAACCAATAATTTCTGTTGTAGTGAAAAAAACTTCTGTGTTTTCCATCAGTTTTCAACTACTTGAAATTTCATCAAGTTTTCATCCCAGCCCCACAGAAAAATTGCAGCTCAAAGGGATGTAACACAAGCAACCCCATGAAATAGCACAGGCCCAGCTGCGATCCCTCTGCAGATTGTGCACCTCTGCTTTTTGCAATCTGAGGAAGCACAGCTACAGACAACCCCCCCCCCCAAAGCTTTGGGCACAACCCTAGGCTGACCATATGTCCCGTTTTGAACAGGAGAGTCCCGTTATTTTAACATTTTCAAACCATCCCGTCATTCTGGACAAAATCTTCATTTTGTCCCGTTTTCCAAGTTAGAGTGCTTGCGTGCATGCGCCAGCGCGCCTGCTGCGTGCCATCCTGCGCACATGCCTGCATGCCTGCATGCGTGCACACACGCACCTGCGTGCCAGCATGCCAGCGCGCACGTTAGGGTCCTGTTTTTGTCTCAAGGAAATATGGTCAGCCTACACAACCCCCATTGCCTTTCCAAAAGTTGGAAACAGAATATAATTTTTAATGCTATAATTGGGGGAAATAGCTGAATGCATACCTGGAAAGTAACTCTATCTCTGTATTTTAATGAAATACAAACAGAATGACATTTCATTTTTCTTTTGGCCCATCTACTAATTTTAATAGGGTAGCTCCTGGCACACCATTCAAAGGCTAGGGCAGCCAAGAAAAAATTGGGCCTCCCATCACAGCATATTGAGTGGGAAGCTCCTGAGCCTTGGAGGTCTGTTTCATTGATATGTCTATGGCAGTGGGGCAGATTCCTGGTCTGGTGATATTTTTTCCATCGATTTTTAATTCAAGACTCCCTTGAATAATTCTTCAGTCTGTTTACAGAGGGTGAGAGAGGGTTGGACTTACAGCTAGTCCATGCTTATCAACTGCCTCGTTTAGCGACTGTTCAAAGTTACAACAATGTAAAAAAAACCAGCTTTGAGACCAATCCTCACATTTACGACCATTGCAGCATCCCATGGTCACATGATTGTCATTTGTATGCTTCCCAACCGGCTTGTGACAAACAGAGGTAATGGAGAATGCAGAAGTAAAATTGTAAGTCGCAGTCACTTGATGTCTCACTTAACAACCATGGTGATTCGCTTAATGACCAAATGGGAAGTGACATTGTAAGCCCATTGCAGTCAAGTGAGTTTCTGCTTAGCAACTGCGGTGCTTAGAAAAGGAGTTGCCGGTCCCAATCGTGGTCACTAAGCAAAGACTACCTGTACTCTTTACATGCATGAGGTAGCTGACAATCTCATCCTCTTCCTTCAAGCTATAAAAGATTCCCACACCCTCAGCATTGCAGACCTGTTTCTGGAGAAATGGCTCTTTCTCTGATGCTTCTAGGAAGGGTAGGACACCTGTGGGAACATATGACAGTGTTAGGAGAGGTTTAGCAAGGGCAGAGCTAAAAGTGTGTGGAACTAGACAATCTTTCTCTTTCTAACAAGAGTGATTTTGCAATCTGTACTTAAATTACTCACCAACACCCTGATTTCACATTTAAATTCTGTCAATTAATTTTTCCCCTTAAATTGTAAACAATAAATATATTTACATTCTTTTAGGATATTAACATCTAATACACTTATTACAGCATAATAAAAATAACCTAGAAATTGCCCTTGGTACTGCCTATTGGGCAGGAGGAGCTGCTCTAATAATATAACACCAGGGTTGCAGGCAATAAGCTTTCAAGGACAAGTCATAGTGCCAGGCCAGGATGTTGTGTGAACCCATCATTGAGAGTTTTTTCCCCCTTCTTCTGTTCTATTGTGGGCTTTCTTCCTGGCAAGGCTGTTTTTATTATTGTCCTTTAATTAATTTAAAGCTACCTGTAAATTTATCTCATTCACATAAATAATTTAACTGGTCTGCATACCTCAAATAGGGATCTTGAAGGTCTGCCTCTGTGTGAGCTTTGGAGAGCAGAAGCCAATTCTTTTTATTAGGTCTCCAATTCTTTGGAACAGCTCCCCCCCCCCCCCGCCCCAGTTCCATATGTTATCCTTCCTCATGATGTTCAGAAAAGCAGACAAGAACATTCAGATCATTGCCGAAGGAGGGTCATCAGGGAATTGTGGGTTTTGTGGTTTTATTCCTGTATTATTTGCTTTTTGATATTTTAATTGTACTTGTTCAGTGTATTGTTCTTTATTTTAAATGGACAGTTGTAAACTGCTGAGTCTTGTTGGAGTGCAGCAGTCTATCAGTGCCATAAATAAATGTTTGTTTTGGGTGCAACCTATTTTATTGGATGCATTGAGTATATTTATATTTATATTTATAACAAATATATATATATATATATATATATATATATATATATATATATATATATATTTGTGAGTGAGTAATACTGTAGGCTGACCATACAGTCCCGTTTTCTAAACAATTCCCGACTGTCCCGTCATTTTAAGAAAAATATCCATTTTGTCCCATTTTTTAAAGTTCCCGCAGTGAAGCATGCCCGTGCGCCCGCACACATGCCCACTTTGTCCGACAAGCCGTGGGTAAGTTAGGGTCCCATTTTCCTCTCAAGGAAATATGGTCAGCCTAGTAATATGTGTACCTGTATGTGTATCTCTCCCTCTGTCTCTCCATTGCTGTACAGGAGTGAGAAAGGGAATGATAAACTATGTAATCAAAGGGAAATGAAATGCAGGAGATTAAGAAAGTGATTGTTACCTTTTGATAGTGCCCATTCACAAAACAGTTGCTGAGTGCACAATACACATGCTTCTTGCATTGGCAAACTAATCAGCATATGTAATGTGTGTCTTTGTTTCATTTTGGATAATAAAGTCCATAAAACCCAGTGTCTTAATATATATGTTAATTTTTCAGGTGCCAGAAGATTGTTTTACTGAAAGATGCTAACATGGCTACTTCTCTGAAAATGTTTTAAAACAATAAAGATTTTTTTAAAGCTCTAAAAATGCAACATATGTTTGCAAACATTTCATGCATAAGGTCTCAAAATACATCTCCACTTTCACATTCTCAGTCAGCTTCTATAACAGCTGACATTGTAGCCTTCTACACAAGAAAACTGGATATAGAGCATATTTGATGGACTGGTAATACACTCAAAAAGTTGGCCTTATTGCAGTTGGAACAGATTATGTAAATATTTAACATCTATCTTCTTTTTCTTCATGGATCTCTCTCTCCCACAATATTGTTCATATATAAGAATTTAGATCTTTCCTTTCAGGCCAGGAAGAATATTTACATCATAACAATTAAAAAAGAAAGAAGAGAATGCTGTTTCAAAGAAACATTTGCCTGCTTTTATTGTCTTGAAGCTAGGATTTTAGAGAGCACTAAAAGAATATTTTTAGCCCAGGATAGAAATTATATTTCTCCAATCATTTTGGTTCTGCTGTGCCAGATATTCTTTCCTCGACTTTATTTATTTTGGCTCTCTCACACTACATGAAAACATTTTTTCCTTTATCTTTTCTTTAACAATCTTCTCTTTCCACAGGTGGTTGTCTTATGCCAGAACTGTTTGTCATGACATGCTCAGGTGACAACTTGTTATATGAGTAAGATACTCACTATCTTCCATATTCACCCTATAACATCTTGCCAAGTCTCCAAAATGACTGTGGTTCCAGCTTGACATTATTCTGGATATTTGGATACAAGAACAAGCAAACGCCAATAGGACTTTGGAATAGGCTATCATTATTCATTTGTTTAACTTCTTCATTATTTAATTCATGTATAACTTGCCCTTCTTCCATCAAATAAGGCAATGAACATGAAGTTTCCATATCGTCTCCAGCCAGGCAGTAACCAGATCCATAACTGCTTAGCTTGAAAAAGATCTCTGAATCTCATGTCCTTAAACTCAATCTTGCAGCCAAACAAAACTCTCTCATCATTCTGATGTGTGTATAATTCAGATTCTTCCTCTCCTGTAGTTTTCAAAAAGGGTAATAAAGCAGTCAACCTAAGTGCCACTCCAAAGTTATCCCCAACAGGGAGTAATAATATGATTCTTGAATTCATGATTCAGGCCAATTATTTAAACATGGATTAAAAAAATACTAATAAGGTGGAAATGGATTACAGTCAAGATGAAGTAGATTACAAACAGGCTAAGAATGGATTTAAGACCTCTACAAAATGGATTAAAAAGTGTGTTTTTAAAAAAAAAAAAAAAAAAGGCCACAATGCTGTTAAGAATATGCAAGTTAAATTGATTAAACATACAGACTAAATAGTGGATTAACCTGGATTAAAATAAGTTAAAATGAATTAAAATATAAATGTACCAATTTGCTGGTTGTAAATTTACTTCCCTTCAGTATTTGGATACTAATTCAATGCTGGTTGAGCCCTGTCTTTTTACTTACAATTAATATTGCTCACTCCGCTGATCTTACAATCCACAGTTAACTGTAATTAAGCATGACTTGTCCCTCTGAAAAAAAATACAGGTACTTAGAGTTAGGAAGGAGTGGAGTTGTGGAAAGGAGCCATCTGCTGCTGGTCACTGAACTCATGGATTCCTTTTTGGGACCTATAGGGACTTGAGATGAAATCATGGACAAAGATGTATTGACTGTTCCCCTCTACCTGCAAAGTCAAACCACTGTCCTTTCTAATATTTCTGTTTCTGGGAGGCTGTTTGGTGAAATTAGATAGAAGGTTTGTCTGTGCAGGATCAGGCACACACAGCACTCCACCTGCTTTTTTAATGGTTGCTATCAAATGTTCTGCCATCTACTTGGATGGAACTCAGAACATGTCAATAGTCTACTGAATAGAGTTTGACAACAGGCCATAATATTTTGAATTTAATGCTTGGCATTGTCCAAAAAACAAGTGTTCAGATGATTAGGACATGAAAAATGATAATTTTCACCCAGGTGGCATATTACTTCCTGAATATATAAATAACTACTTTATGTCCCTGCTGAATCAGTGGGTCAGTTAGATAGATCCACCTGAGGGATCACCTTCAGAAAAACTTTCTAAGCCATTTTTCAAGTAATCTTCATAACCATTTAGTTAATGACTATGTCAATATTGAGGGTACACACAGTGAGTTGTAGGAATCAAACCTAGGCCACGCCAGGTATCTGCTTTGGGCTGTTTCATTTATCAAAGTTAAAAAATGATTAAATTGGAAACCAGTGTTTAGAACAGAGGTTGGAATGATGAAGGAATTGGAAATACAATATGCAAATACTCTTACTCCAGAGTAATAGTACTGAAATCCTATTGGAAATCTGAGCATTTACACCTAGATATAATAACAACCACCACCAAAACGTCTCCTCCTTTAATTAAAATCAAGACTGATTTATTATTTTTTAGCCTTCAAATGACAGAAGACTTTTCCATACCTGGTTTGAGCTGCTTCTTGTGGCTAATTGTTTTCTCTGTAATTGGGTTCACAGTAATAAACTCTTGAGGATTGGAGATAATTTTATACAGTGCATACTGGGGAATCTCAGACTTATTAAAAAGCTTATATTCTCTTGCAATTTTTTTTAAAAAAATCACTAACATTAACACATGTTTGTTCTTTAAATGATCAGAAGAGTGAGAATGGGAAATAATCCTTCATAGGAAAAGATTAACACTAGGAATTGATTGATAAGTGTTCAAAAGATAAAATTATGTTTCAGGCTGCTTCTATAAAATATGATAAAAAGAGATAAACTTATGAGGAGCATAGCTTCTGATAAATGTGTTCAATTCAATTGGCTAATTCCAAAGATTATACAAGGTGAAAATGATACCTCAGAAATGGAAGTAATGAACCTCATTGTAAGTATTATGTCTCATATGTATAATACAGTATAACTGAAAGTATGGATTTGCTTTTGAGAAAAAAAAATAAAATAATTTCCACAGACTTTATCTGGATATCTATGAGCTTTTCATTTTGCCTTTTCCTATACATCCTGCTATCATTAAGTCAATCTCCCATCTCTGCTTCCAAATGGGAATATTTTAAAGCACTTTCAGGGAATCCAATATTTTAATTCTCTATGCTTCCTACAGTGCTAACATTCCAAGGGATTTTTTTCTTTCTGTCCTACTATCGGAGATTATCCTTCTCTCTTTGCCTGAAGAACATTTTTAATTTGTATAGGACTGAAACCAAAAACAGAGACCGAACAAATGTTTTAAGGTACCGTATGTTGAAGAAGATGGCTTCTCAGTAGTCCCATCAATTCCATTTAAAGCAGAACACAACTACTTTATACAATGTATAAATACAATGTTGATGAATACAATGGCAAGGGAGAAAAACTACAGCTTCCTTATTTCACTATCTCTATCCTACTGTTATGTACATAACAGGGGTTAAGTTGGACGAATCAAAGACCACTCTCTTTGGGACAGCCATTGCTAATTATCCCAAGTATTGTTCCCAGCGGCTCTGGAGAGTTCTGTGCCTTTTGATATATAGTTTCGGAGATCATACTAGCCTGTTGTTCATGTCTTCCTCTCTTTATGTTTATGCCTGCCTCTTATCTCAATTTTGTCAGTTAACTGTTTTTGATGTTTGCTGATGTTTAATAAATAAACATCAAGCTATATTTTTCACTAGCTGAACTGAGTGGTGTGTGTGCTTACTCTGATCTGGATTCGGGGTTGATTGGGAGTGTGCTGGGTGCAAACTAAAGTGGAAATTACCCAGGGTAATTTTCCAATACTCTGAACATGTAAATAATGTGTGATGGATGTCATGGCTTGCTCTCCTCTGTTCATATGCCAGGAGGTCCTGTCCCAATACTTCCCATACTGTGTCAACAAAGTCTCTGTAGAGATGCCAATAAAAGTGCAGAGAACTTTGCCATGCTGGAAGAAATCTAGCCCAGTCTATGTCTCCCTCCTTGTACAGAGGACTTCCATACATGCCAACAACCTTTTCCAAAGAGTTCTCAAAGAGCACAGTATTCATCTTTCTCACCTCCCAGTGGAAGGTAGGAAAAACCATGCTGTTTATTTTTAACAATTGTGAACAGGTGGGGCTCCAGGATGCACCAAAAAAAAAAAAGTTTGAATACATGTTCTGAGCCATATAAATCTCTTTATTTTATTAATTAATTAATTAATTAATTAATTATTGATTATTCGAATTTATCACCGCCCATCTCTACAACAGTAGACTCTGGGCGGTTTACAACAATATCATAAAAACAATTAAAATTTATACACCATGGGATGAGGTATCACCTGTATGCTGATGATACCCAGTTGTACATCTCCATCCCGGGTGAAGTAAGTGTTGCAGTCGACACCCTATCTCAGTGTCTGGAAGCTGTATGGGCCTGGATGGGGAACAACAGGCTTCAGCTGAACCCTGGTAAGATGGAGTGGCTGTGGATTGATGGCCTCTTGATTCCCAGGAAGTTGTCATCTTTAACTCTGGATGGGGTGGCACTGCCCCATTCAGATTCAGTGCGAAACTTGGGGGTCCTCCTGGACTCACGACTCCTGCTCAAGGAGCAGGTGGCAGTCGTGGCCAGGAGGGCCTTTGCACAGCTTCGGGTTGTGCACCAGTTGCACCCCTTCCTGGAACAAGAGGACCTCCGAACGGTCACTCATGCTCTTGTCATCTCCCATATAGATTACTGCAACGTGCTCTACATGGGGCTACCCTTGAAGAGTATCCGGAAGCTTCAGCTGGTCCAGAATGCGGCTGCACGGGTAGTTTTGGATGCTATAAGATCAGCACATGTAACACCGCTACTCTGTGAGCTGCATTGGGTACCAGTTTGCTTCCGGGTCCAATTCAAGGTGTAGGTTATCACCTTTAAAGCCCTACATGGCATGGGACCAGGGTATCTGAGGGACCGTCTTTTCCCGATTAAATCTACCCGCCCCACCCGATCATGCAGGGAGGGCATGCTTCGGATCCCATCACTAAAAGAGTTCCATCTAGCGGGGTCCAGGAGGCGTGCCTTCTCTGCGATAGCACCCGCCCTGTGGAATATCTTGCCCCCAGAGGTGAGGCGGGCGCCCTCGCTCCTGGCCTTTAAGGTCTTTAAAGTCTTTAAAGACCTGGTTCTGCTGCCTTGCTTGGAACAAAGGAAATAATAGTTCCTCCTGGGGGTGGTTGGCTTAGTAATACCCTCCTTTTAAGAACTTACCATCTTTGGATTTTTCTATTTATTATTTTAGTGGATTTTAGCTGTATAAGTTTTAATTGTTTTTATGATATTGTTGTAAACCGCCCAGAGTCTACTGTTGTAGAGATGGGCGGTGATAAATTTAAATAATTAATAAATAAATAAATCTAAAATCCACTACAAATAATAAATAGAAAATCCTACCTTTTCTCTCTGGCTCCCTCTTTCTCTACATAAGCCTTCAGCTCACCTCCCATGCAACACAGTGCATCTCTTCTCCTCTTATCAATTAAGCCTGACAACAAATATGTGCCCTGTTCTCATTCTCTCTCTCTTCAATTATGCATTATCTCTTTTCTGGCAAGACTTAGCTGGCCACCTTATAGACAAATCTTAACTATGTTATGAGCCATTATCACATCTAATTAATTTCTCAGCAAATAATTAAAGAGAAGCAGAGATAGGTCAGAACCACAAGCAGGCCAGAGACAGGAAGGAGCTTTTAGGAGATCATCTATTAGACATTCTTGTTCTTGCTGAGGAACACTACAAAATATGTGCCGAAGAGCGGCAGATGTACAAATAGTTAATATGATGTTATGCTAATTTCTCACCTCCATGTCATCCAAACTATTAGCTTGATCAAACACAACAGATTTTGTAAGCGCTCATTAAATTGTTTACAGTCATTCCTGCACTGGAAATGTAGCAGCTATTATTAGTTTTCCCATGCTAGTTTATGGAGTTACCACTGACTTCTTCAACTTTGTCAGAGTGAGAAACTTGGGCACTTCAAAGCTTCAGAATGTAAAGTGTTGTCTTTGATCTTGCTATTCCATTTGAACTTGTGAATTAGATCTGGAAAAAGATATTAACTCATTCTCTTTCATAACTCCAGCATTTGCTGACGCTATTATTGAGAGTGTACCTTCCTTTCCAAAGGATTGTATTCTTTTTACATAATAAGGGTATGTTAGGGTTAGACTAAAGGCCTTCCTTTATGTTCTACTTACATTACATGTACACAAGATTTCCAATGAAGGAATGCTGGTTTGATTCCCAAAATGAACTATTAACATCAAAGAAGTCAATAAAAGGGAAACATGGAAAGTACATGTTATTTTCTCCCCAGTGCATTATTCCCTCTTATCATTTATTCCAGTAGGGAATGCCAACCTCTACGTAGCCAAAATGCAACTGCTAAGAAAACAAGAGGAATTTATCAGTATGCTTGGGAAAATCCCAAGGAGATATTAAAGGGAGGAATGGGCGCGGGAGTGAGAGTGCAGTAGCTTGACCAACAGAGTTATGCTCTGTTCCCTGATGCTGTATTTTAGTTGCTCTCCCATTTCCTTTTCTCTTTCTTCTCTTAACAGTCAGTCAGCATTTTCATGGTCATTAGAAACAGCACTGTTTAAGTGTTCCCTGTTTAAGGTCCCGCCCCCCCCCCAAAAAAAAAGGGTTCTTGTATTTTGGCAAATCCTAATATTCAGATGCCTCCTATTTCCTTTTGGCTGATGCCACTTGGCCACAGAATCAATGGCACTCAGGGCGGAACTTTGAAATAACGGGAATTGTACCACTTTAGAGACTCCAAAGCTCTGTGTATTATCTCAAGAATCACTGGAACAGCAGTGTATGGTAGTCTACCGTAGTTACCAATTGGCCCAGTTGGAAGAGAAGAAAAACAATCTGGCCTGATAATAGCAAGTACTTGGAAGAGCCAACAGGTGAAGTTTATTCCTGCCTGGAGTTATAAATCTCATCTGCTACCATCCCCATATCAAGCTGCAGTCATTAAAAGAAATTGGAAACACATCTCCATTTGGTGGAGGGGAATAGATACTCAGGGAGGAAATCTTCAGGACCACCTAGTAAGTTTATGGCCATAGTGAGATCTGAAACATTGATCCCTCACTGTATAGCTCTCAGTCTTAGTCAATCAATATTCTGTAATACAAAGGCATTACTTCCTCTTTGTTCATTAGAAAGAAGCACAGAATGGGAAGCTTATGGCCCTCAAAATGTCCTTGAACTACAATTCCAACATCCCTCGTCATTGGCCCATCTGGAACCATATGTCAACCGGCAGTCCACAAGTTCCACTCCTGAGGAAGGGAGAGCATGATCATATGAATAAAGAGGTAAGAATTTATGCTCTACTGGGGCACAGTAGCAGAGCTTAATGTTTACTGGGGAGCCTGTCCTTTGATGATGGGACTGTGGAAAAAATTGCCTTGGTAGAACTTTCTATAGACTATGTTTACTTCAGCTAGTGAAAAGCTATGGAATACTTTGGAAATAGAAAATGAAATTAATTTACAGTAGAAGGTAAACTGTTTTGACTTAGGACTTATCCACACAGCTCTGAGATATCTTGCTTGCCATTTGTTGAGGACATGTCCTTGAGGACGTCCTGTTGAGAACATGTCCTGTCTGAGTCTCCCTCTTAAGGCCAGCATGCTGCTAAAGCAGCAGAAGCTGGATCAAGGCGATCTACGTGGAATGAGTGTTTTCCCTTGGAGAACCCTCTTATGCAAACATTCAAACTTACATGGAGGAGGAGGAGCTTGACAGAGGTCAGAGAATCTGCACAGCTCCAACTAGCCCTCTGGAAAACCGTCTCTCCTGTCCGGCCAGAGTTCAATGTCTTCACAGCCATTTCTGCTTTGCCTGCTGGAAAAATAGTACCTCCCCAGCAACAAAAGTTTTTTCTTTATCAACCTCATGGGACATCTTCCATAAGATTGCTATTTCTGCAAGTAACTTCTCTGCTGCCTGTCTGCCTCTCTCCCCACTGACAGGTACCTAGGTTGTGTTCAGGGCAGTGAGGAGTAGCCAGGAGATTCTTTGCTACTTTGCTACCTGCCTTGCTCCCCCTACTTGCCTGGCCAAGTAGGGATTCCTCACCATTGTATAGGATTACCAGACATCCGGCAAAAGGAGGACGTGTTCTCCTTTTTGTCCTCATGTCCTCCATCTGGCAGTCATAGCCTTAAAATCAAATATTGTCCAGCTTTTTGTGTACCTCTTCCTGAGCAGCTTTTCTCTGCGGCACAACGCTTCCTTAAAAAGCGCTAACCACAAGTTAACAAGCTTTGCTCTGTTACCTTGATTAGTTGATTAGCACTCTCCTGCTGGCTTATATTGCTGCCTGAAATTGACAAGACCTTAATTGGTTACAATCTGAAGGCTTTTGCCTCTAACTGGCTCTAGCACTTTCCTGTGGTTGAAAAACCGCTCTTTCTGATGCTGGAGAAAGTAATTTCATATACAGTACATGTAGGCCTTTTGGGGGGCAGATTTTCACTGTAATTTTTGTCGCAGATGCCAAGAAAGTTAAACAGTTAGTGCATCCTCCTTTTCCCCCATTTGACCTCCTTTCCAATCGTCTGTGTCCTCCTTTGCCTGTTCAGATATCTGGTAACCCTACCATTGGAAAGCACCACTGCTGACCCTCCCAGCAGCAGCAGAGGTAACCTCCACCTTGTGTAAGGGCAGCAACTCTATTGGCCTCCTTCCAGAGGCATAGTAGGAGGATCTCTGTGGGGGTAGTATTATGACACTGAAAGGCACTCATCTGGGGTTTTGGCAGGCTTACAGTTACTTGCAAACTGGACTACATGAGCACCCCACCCCACCCTGCATTAAAATTGCCCATAGAGCCACATGGTGAAGCCCTGTCTGTAGTGGCATTGGCAATGGTAGTAAAATGCTTTCATATTGACTTCATGTTGAAATGACCCAAACCCAAGTTCTCTAGATATACCATCATAAGCACATCAGTCTCTTTTGGAGCAAGGAGGGATCCTGCCCCCATCAGGATTCCTGCCTTGCAAATTCTTTCCATTCATGAGAGGATTGTAGGAACGGTGTTTGCATGATAGAGACAGAAGGTGACAAGTTGCATCCAGTTACAACCTTCCAATGAATGGAATCTGCCAATGGAACACATTCCTCTTGTCTCCTCTCTAAGCTCTGCCCAGTGCATAAAAATATGTTCTGGAGGTTTGATGGACCCTCTAGTGCAGACTTGCCAAGTGAGAGGGCAGATGAGGCAATCAAAGGGAAATTCCATTGTGCAAGTGGCAGTCAGCTTGTATAACGTTGGATATGGCCCAGAAGATGAGCAATATTTGCACTTCAAAGAGAGAACTTCTTGATTGACAAGAAGTTAATGACTGAAATTTGGGTTGCCTGAATGATGAGCATGCATCAGATGACTAAAGTTCCTTTCTTGATCATAAATCTTACAAAGAACAGTGACTTTTCATCTTCCTTTTTTTCCTTGTTCTTCAGAGAGACCTGCAGGTTTTGTCTTTAAGGAATCACAGAAATAATTATATCATGAAAGCATTTCCCACTGTTTCCTCTAATATTTTCCTGGGCTGGGAATCACCAGGGGTAACTTAGGAATAAGTAACTGAATTTAGCTGCTATTAGCACTTTGACAGCTTCTGAATTCTTCCTGCTTAGTGACAAAAGCTCTAATTTCTCTCACTAACTACTATATTATTTGAAAATTAGTAATAATTGGCATAATAGAGTCCCTACCCATAGAAAGCCAAATGCAAGGGGCTCAAGAGAGAAAAGCAAATATCAAACCATGATACAAGGGGAAGATACAAGGAAGTTGGAATCATAGTTTGCACTTCTACTGTCCTCCCAGCTCTTAGCTTGAAGTAGTAGCCAAGCCTCTATTATTATGGCACTCTGCTTTCCTGTTGTGTCATACCTCAATTCCCAGGATGCTGAGTCAACATGGCCAAGTGGCTGTTCTTAGATCAATTATCTGGATGGGACCTGTTTGGGAGCAAGTTGGGTTACTTTCTTAGTATTTTCCTGGAGCAAATCAGAGTTGGATGGGTTCACAAACCATGGTTTACAAACTACTCTGGTTCATCTTATAAGACACACTCCATCACAAAGAAAGGAACCACATTATGCCTTAGTGCAACATTTAAACTTAGTTTCAAGTAAAAGAATAACTTTGCCTCACCCTTAGCAAGAACCAGAAGGTAAAGGAATAAGTTTGCAAGAATAGGGTGGACTCTAATTTTTTTAAAAAAAAATCCAATCACAGGATTTGTTATCAGCAAAAGTTCAAAGCACATTCTTCTTATGATGGCTTCTAGCATTTCTAAAATTGGTGGGTACATTTACATCTAATTTCAGAGGGCAAGACTGCTTCTGATGAACGGGTCTTTTCTGCACAGTCTGAAGTGCATCAGGTTCCAAGTTCTATTCTCTTTCTGTTCAGCTCATTAAAAGCTCTCTAATAACCGAAAGGCCTAGAGTACAAAAAGTAAGAAAAGGCCATAACTGGGTCAGCAAACCTGCCCTAAGGAAGGGTGTGCTGAATTTCACCTTAAAAATGTGTGAAGAATTTCAAAACATTCTTTTTGATGAAATGTTTGAGACTTGGGGAACCTTGTTTACTGTTTCTTGTTTACAAGTACTTCATTATTGGGAATAAAATTCACCCTTGTACAACCAAATATCTGCTTCTACCAAGAATGGTCTGTTCCTCTCCTCCCCTTCTTTATTGCAATATTCAGTCTCTCTTGTGCTCTGCCTCTATTTCCTATCCCTTCAATCTCTCTTTCTCTCTGACACACATGGACATGCACACATGAGCTGTTTACTGGGATTCATTTGAATTCAGCGTTGAAACAAATCTCTGGCTGCACAAGATGAAACAGGATCCCTATGACTAGGGGTGTCATGACGTCTTGCCAGTGATTTGGCGCTTCACAGCTCTGCAGAAAGTTAGACATTGTGATTCCCTAAATCACTATTTTCATCTTCGTTTCTCAAAGATGGGGAGGACAGGAAGGAAAAGAATGGAATTGAAAGATTGAGAGGTCAGTGTTCTAATCACAGGATATGATTCTTTAAGGGCTCTGCAAACATGGAGCTTTGGAGAAGAGAGAGCCTCTGCAAATGTTATTTAATTCTGTGAAAAACCAAAAGTTTCTGGCATGTTTGTAAATCAAAAAATTAAAGGAGTCTAGATATAAATTCTTATCGCAAAATTTAGGCTTAAATTGAAGAACGTAGAGAAAACCACTAGACCACTCAGGTATGACCTAAATCATATCCCTTATGAATATACAGTGGAGGTGAGGAATAGATTTAAAGGATTAGATCTGGTAGACAGAGTGCCTGAAGAACTATGGATGGAGGTTCGTAACATTGTACAGGAGGCAGCAACTAAAACCATCCCAAAGAAAAAGAAATGCAAGAAAGCAAAGTGGCTGACTGATGAGGCTTTACAAATAGCTGAGGAAAGAAGGGAAGCAAAAGGCAAGGGAGAAAGGGAAAGATATAACCAACTGAATGCAGATTTCCAGAGAATAGCAAGGAGAGATAAGAAGGCCTTCTTAAATGAACAATGCAAAGAAATCGAGGAAAACAATAGAATGGGGAAGACTAGAGATCTCTTCAAGAAAATTGGAGATATCAAGGGAACCTTTTGTGCAAAGATGGGCATGATAAAGGACAAAAAAGGCAGGGACCTAAAAGAAGCAGAAGAGATTAAGAAGAGGTGGCAAAAATACACAGAAGAACTATACAAGAAAGATCTTAATGTCCCTGATATCCATGATGGTGTGGTCACTGACCTTGAGCCGGACATCCTAGAGAGTGAAGTCAAGTGGGCCTTAGGAAGCATTACTAACAACAAAGCTAGCGGAGAAGACAGTATCCCAGCTGAGCTATTTAAAATCCTAAAAGATGATGCTGTTAAAGTGCTACATTCAATATGCCAACAAATTTGGAAAACTCAACAGTGGCCACAGGATTGGAAAAGGTCAGTTTACGTTCCAATTCCAAAGAAAGGCAATGCCAAAGAATGTTCAAACTACCGTACAATTGCGCTCATTTCACATGCTAGCAAGGTTATGCTCAAAATCCTACAAGCTAGGCTTCAGCAGTATGTGAAATGAGAACTACCAGAAGTGCAAGCTGGGTTTCGAAGAGGCAGAGGAACTAGAGATCAGATTGCCAACATTCGCTGGATCATGGAAAAAGCAAGAGAGTTCCAGAAAAACATCTACTTCTGCTTCATTGACTACGCTAAAGCCTTTGATTGTGTGGATCACAACAAACTGTGGCAAATTCTTAAAGAGATGGGAGTACCAGACCACCTTACCTGTCTCCTGAGAAACCTGTATGTGGGTCAAGAAGCAACAGTTAGAACCGGACATGGAACAACCGACTGGTTCAAAATTGGGAAAGGAGTACGACAAGGCTGTATATTATCACCCTGCTTATTTAACTTATATGCAGAGTACATCATGAGAAATGCCGAGCTGGATGAATCACAAGCCGGAGTTAAGATTGCCGGGAGAAATATCAACAACCTCAGATATGCAGACGATACCACCCTAATGGCAGAAAGTGAAGAGGAACTAAAGAGCTTCTTGATGAGGGTGAAAGAGGAGAGTGCAAAAGCTGGCTTGAAACTCAACATTAAAAAAACCAGATCATGGCATCTGGTCCCATCATTTCCTGGCAAATAGAAGGGGAAGAAATGGAAGCAGTGACAGATTTTATTTTCTTGGGCTCCAAGATCACCGCAGACGGTGACTGCAGCCATGAAATTAAAAGATGCTTGCTCCTTGGGAGGAAAGCTATGGCAAACCTAGACAGCATATTAAAAAGCAGAGACATCACGTTGCCGACAAAGGTCCGTATAGTTAAAGCTATGGTTTTCCCAGTAGTAATGTATGGCTGTGAGAGTTGGACCATAAGGAAGGCTGAGCGCCGAAGAATTGATGCTTTCGAACTGTGGTGCTGGAGAAGACTCTTGAGAGTCCCTTGGACTGCAAGGAGGTCAAACCAGTGAATCCTAAAGGAAATCAACCCTGACTGCTCATTGGAAGGACAGATGCTGAAGCTGAAGCTCAAATACTTTGGACACCTAATGCGAAGAGAGGACTCACTGGAAAAGACCCTGATGCTTGGAAAGACTGAAGGCAAAAGAAGAAGGGGACGGCAGAGGATGAGATGGTTAGATAGCATCACCGATGTAATGAACATGAATTTGAGTAAACTCCGAGAGACAGTGGAGGACAGGAAGGCCTGGCGTGCTATGGTCCATGAGGTCACGAAGAGTCGGACACGACTAAACGACTGAACAACAACAACAACAACAACAACAACAGATATAAATTCCCTTCAGTTATCCTCTAATTTGACAGATTTCTCAAGATATCTGTTCTGATAGACATTTTCTTCCAAGCAAACGAAAAGGAAATTTGCACATATCTCTATCCACCCAGCTCCTATCCACATGATAGAAGTGTTTTTTTTAATGTTTCTAATTCTTTGTTAGCCAGAGTCACTTAGCAGGTGAGCAGCCATAAAAATCAAACAAATAAAAAATATTTTTAAAATAAATGGGGAAAACTTGATTTCTATATAAAGTATCTGTGCTTGTAGATACCACCCAATTCTGTTCCAAACCAAACAAACAAAAAAACCCATAGGTGGATCTTTTTAAAAAGAATCTGAATGCGAAAAGGACTGGCTCCAAAATTTCTGCAGCTACTTCTCAGAAACTGAGGAAAGCTAAACTCTTTCAAAGGATTTATTGTGGTTATATATTACATCCATTATTTTAACAAGGGTTTAAAAAATATCAAAGTTATGTAGTTGGGGTGTCTGATGCCAGTCAATAGAAAACATACAATTTTTGGTTTTTTAAACCTTACTCAGAACTGATGCAGGCAATTTTCTGAAGTGCCATCTCTGGCCAGAAGCAAATCATAGACATATATTATGCATATTCCTATTGCTTAGCTCCCAGAATTGTTTGGAGGGAGTTATTCATATTATTCCAACCACGGCTGTTGCTTTGTTCTTTCACCGCATCATCTGTGCTGCTCCCTCTTTGCAAGAGTCCATCATCAACATTCATCAACATTCAAAGCATGATCTAGAAGCTTCACCAGGCCTTCTCTATACACTGAGAAACAGTTGCCTGAGCAATCACAATAACCCAATTAAACTATAGTATGTGTATTAAGCAGAATAAAAAATGAGTCTGCACTTCCTGGAAAAAGATAGATAAATCTAGCAATTCATTTCTCACAGGTAAAAATATTTTAAATAATATTTTATCCCTTGCAGTACCCCCTAGTTTGGAGGAAGTCAGTAAAGCCACTAATCAAATGAAAAATAACAAAGCTAGTGGACCTGATGGGATTCCTGCTGAAGTCTTTAAAGAAGGCAGGCCTGAACTTACACAACAACTTCATAAGCTCATCGAAAAAACCTGGATGAGGGAGGAGATTCCAGCAGACTTTAGGGATGCCATAATTATCACTCTCTTTAAAAAGGGTGATAGAACAGACTGTGGAAACTATCGAGGCATCTCCCTTCTAGCCACAGCAGGCAAAATCCTGGCAAAGATCATCGCAAACCGTCTCCTATCTGTATCAGAAGACATCCTCCCTGAAACGCAAAATGGCTTCCGCCCTTCCAGGGGAACAGTGGATATGATCTTCACTGCACGACAGCTTCAAGAAAAATGCAAGGAGCAAAACCGCCCTCTGTACATGGCGTTTATTGATCTGACTAAAGCTTTTGATACTGTAAATCGTACTGCTCTCTGGACCATCCTTCTGAAAATCGGATGCCCTGATAAATTTGTGAACATCTTGCGGCTACTCCATGACGACATGATGGCAACAATCCTGAATAACAATGGCTCTCAAAGCGATCCATTTAAAGTGGAATCCGGCGTTAAACAGGGATGTGTTATTGCTCCAACCTTATTCGCTATCTTCATCGCTATGATTATACACCTTATTGAAGAGAAACTTCCTACTGGTGTAGAAATTATATATCGAACAGATGGAAAGCTTTTTAATCTTAGTAGGCTGAAAGCAAAAAATAAGGTAATTACAACTTCTGTTATAGAACTTCAATATGCTGATGATAACGTAGTCTGTGCACACTCCGAGGAAGATCTTCAAACTATCCTAAACATCTTTGCAGAAGCATATGAAAAGCTCGGCCTCTCGATTAACATTAAAAAAACCAAAGTGCTTTACCAGCAAGTTCGAACCAATCCCTCCGCAGCACCATCAATCCAGCTTAAAGGTGTGTCACTAGAAAATGTCGACCACTTTTCTTATCTCGGCAGCCATCTATCTACAAAAGCCGACATCGATGCTGAAATTCAGCATCGCCTAAGCTCTGTGAGTGTAGCTTTCTCCCAAATGAAGCGTAGAGTGTTTGGGGATCGGGACATTCGCAGGGAGACCAAAATGCTTGTTTACAAAGCCATTGTACTACCAACCCTTCTGTATGGCTGTGAAACATGGACCCTCTACAAACGCCACCTCCAACTTCTTGAAAGATTCCATCAACGCTGCCTCCGAAAAATTCTGCAAATTACTTGGGAAGATAGGCGGACTAATGTTAGCGTATTAGAAGAAGCGAAAACCACCAGCATTGAAACAATGATCATCCAACATCAACTTCACTGGACCGGCCATGTTGTTCGAATGCCTGACCATCGTCTTCCAAAGCAGCTACTTTACTCCCAACTTAAGAATGGAAAACGGAATATTGTTGGACAGCAAAAGAGATTCAAAGACACTCTCAAAGCTAATTTTAAAAAATGTAATATCAGCATTGAGAACTGGGAAGCCCTAACTCATGAGCGTTTCAATTGGAGGTCAGCCTTTGTTAAAGGCACTATGGACTTTGAAGAAGCACGAGTACAGGGCGAAAGAGAGAAAAGAGCTAAAAGGAAGGCACGTCAAGCAAACCCTCATCATGACCGTCTCCCACCCGGAAACCTATGCCCTCATTGTGGGAGGTTGTGCGGATCCAGAATTGGCCTTTACAGCCACTTATGGATCCACTGTTAAAATTTTACCCTTGGAAGACAATCTTACTCGGCTACGAGTGATCGCCAATGATGATGATGAATGATGATGAATGATGATGCATGTAATTGGAATGTGTGCAGGCTTCTTGTAGGTTTGGCTGCCAGATATAAAAGAAGTAACTCCATACCAAGATTGGGGTGGGGGAGTGAGGGGTAAAAGAAAGAGAAAATATGTGTTTGGTTCCTCCTTTGTAGAATCATGATGAGCTTCCCTCTCTAATGACACTTTTTCTTCTTTTGTTTCCTAACATGTACACAGTTCCTCTTAATTGTCTAAGGTAAAAAAGGGGTGTCTGCTGTGATAGCTTGTGTAATGATTCACTGGCTCTTATGATATTACACACAGTGTATTGAACATCAATGATTATAAGGCATAGCTATTATCCTGCAATCTACATACCAAAGTCATTGATCAGTTTTGAAATAACAAGTTCATTGATGTAATGAACCAGCAGATATACTGATGTATTAACTCACTTTGAATACAATCCATTTTACTTGCATAAATAAGGTAGGGAAAGTATGCAGTACATGGCTTTGGAATCCTTTCCATCCCTTTTACCAGAAGCAGCCATACGTTTGTGTGTGTGTGCGCACAGAAAAGCATAGGGTGGGCTCTATATGCTCTGCTTTGGATCAGGTGACCAGAAGGGTGGAAAGAGGTGGATGAGGAATGGAACAGTCCCTAATATTATAAGCCACTGCCCATAGACATGAATTGGAGTTTATTTTCAGGAATTTTTTCCCCTTAACACCTGGCTGGATCTGGCCCTTTTCAAACTCGATCTTCCTTTTGCTCACTTCTCCCAGTATACCACATCTAGCACCATTCTATTTAGCTTTTGGAGGATTGACCGACATATGGACAGAGTCTTGACCTCCTTCATATAATTTCTTTCTAACCTGATTTTGGGTTAGAAAAAAAAATGAAGTAGGGAAGGCATGCAAGGCATGGCATCTGGAATTCTTTCCAATTCCTTTATTAGCAGTAGCCATGGTTGGATTTTCTTCTGTGTAATAAAATAACATGTGGCTGTGACTGTGCATACACACTTTCTCCCCAAAGACTAATCAGAGTGAGTGCATTTGAGTTGCCTGGGTGTGCATATGTATATGTGTGTCAGAGAGGGTCCAATTAAGGTGGTGCATATCTGTTGCATCTGTGTGTATGTTTCTGCTCTCTCCTCACATTGCATTTGTGTGTTTTTGTGTATATATGTGCACTGGAAAGTACAGGGTGGGCTGCACGTGCTCCATTCTGGGTCACATGACCTAGAGGGTGATAGAGTTTTGAAGGTTAATAAAAGAACTCCAAGCAGCTAACAACAATCTTGCAGAGTAGAAGCGTGGACCAGCAGGGAACTTGCACTTTAAACTTAATTACGTTCAGAAATAAATTCAGTCTTCACACATTAGTTAGATGAAGAAAAATAAAGATAGCTTACATTTATTCAGTAGATCTGGATACAAGTAGATTCATTGTAGATCTGTGTGCAAGTGAGATGAAATGGACGAGAGCTGCATTGTGCAGCGCCTCCTGCTTGCAGGTGTGCCCAAAGAGTAATGGTGGTTGTTAATCCCCCAAACTCAAGAAGAAGGAGGAAGTGAAAATCAGGTGACCCATGTGACATCCCACAAGCACAATAGAGATGCGTTTTGCTAGAAAAGACCCCCCTTATGCTTATGAGACAATGCTGAGTTGACCCCTGATGATTCCAACAGAGGGGAGGGGGTTAGAATGTAGCAATTGACAGCATTCCATGCAGCTGCCCAATTATCTCTACCAGATGTGGCTAATTGTCCAGCTTGATCTTTTGCCAGTTTCTCCCACCACACCAAATTTGGTTCTATCCTGCTCAGTTTTTGGAGAGCTACAATATCCTGCTGATTGACAGGTGGGTGGGCAGAGACCTGGCCTCTTTTACATAATTTCTTTGTAGTATTCTGTTGGGTTGGGATGAATTAAAATGGATGAGTGTATGTAATCAGTGCATATTTTCATCAAGAACTCTGGAAAATATTATCAGAAAATGGTGAAAAACTGCCACACCTTGTTCTCTATCATGGACATCTATGGGGCAGCAGAAAAATTTTGGGTAACAAAATTCATAATGATGAGAAGCTTTTGTTCCAGACATTGATTAACTCTCACACAAACTAAGACCTAACTGTCTTTGTCACTAAATATTGCCTACAACTTTGGGCCAATTTTTTGGTTTATTAATAAGCAATTTTGTACTGAGTCTGTAGTGCCTGTAGAGGGAAGGTTTAATCCTGGTAAATATCCAGCCACCCTTCTACACAACTATATTGCTATCAGCAACTGAGCTATCACTGCATTTTGAAGGGAATTTTTTTTGTCCAAACTATCTAGGAAGGAAAGGTTAAATATTTCTGCCACCCCACATATCCAAGAACTACAATTCATATTCAAGATGTTATAAGCTTTTGAAGTTACAAATGATTTGCCATTGAGATAAATGCATTTAGTATTTTCATTTTTATTAGACTCTTTAAATAAAATACATTTTTAAAAAAAAAGAGATATAAAAAAGAATGAAATAATATACAAATGAATAAACCTGGGACTTATAAATTCAGTGGTGGTGATAGGTTTCTAATATATCACTAATTATTGTAAATAATTTTGTATATTATATATATTACCTCATTTTTGTCAAAGCACGCAACGTGGGGAGGCCTGCTCCTTTTTCCAAGACTCCAGAGATCCACGTTCTATGCAGTAAATGGACACTCAAGCAGAGATTAGATAAAATAGCCTATTTACTTTATATACATACGTAGTCCAAAATACAGTCCAGTAACATCCAGCACAGTTACAAATGATAACAGCAACGAGCAGGAATACAGCAACGAGAAGGAATACAGCAACGAGAAGAAAGAACACAAGAACTTCACTTCTTTTATACAAATACTGACCTATCACATTATAGGTCACTCTCATCATCTGCCACACCCAACTAAACTATAGCACCTGTAGTATGAGTCATTACTGCCACATCATACCTTCAGCAATGGCTGCTAATTGGATGACTTGCAGAATATTTCACTTCTCACCTAGATACATCAAGCCTCTCCAGTATAATTTATATATCTGTAAATTCCTGGGTATATACAAACCCCAACAATTTTAAAAGACTCAGAATCAATCTTAAACTTCAAGCTAAAAGTGAATATCAAGAACCATGATCAAAACAGTATAAATCACCAATATAAAATAATAAAATTGCCAAATAATAAGTTCAATCCATATTACTAAGAATTTATTCTGAGTTAGGTATCCCATAAAATTGAAATATAGATTCTATGCACAAAGAAACCCACATTTTAGATGTGGTAGCAATCCATGGGGCGTGATGGCTCAGTGGTTAAGACACCAGGCTTGTCGATCGGAAGGTCAGCGGTTCGAGACCCAAGCACCTCGTGACGGAGTGAGCTCCCACACTCGCCCCAGCTCTTGCCAACCTAGCAATTCGAAAGCATGCAAATGCAAGTAGATAAATAGGTACCACTTTGGTGGGATGGTAACAGCGTTCTGCGCATGTCATGCCAGCCACATGACCACGGAAGCATCTTCGGACAACGCTGGCTCTTCAGCTAAGAAACGGAGATGAGCACCGCCCCCTAGTCGGACACGATTGTACAGGGGAAACCCTTACCTTACCTAGCAATCCATGTATTAAGTTAGACTAGTCTAGGAATGGTGTTGCTGCTAATTTGTGCATCAATGCTTAATTTAGGATTTGCAGGACAGATACCAAAGAATGAGAACACCAAGGGAGACTGCAGGATGGCAGCATACTTTGAAGGAAGTTAATTAAGAAATTGTCCCCAAACATACTCACAGCACTTAGGGTCCCTCTTTAATCTTCCAGGTGAGCCCAAACAGCAAGGACAGTCTCCGAAATTCGACTCACAAAGGGGTTGCTTTTGTTGGGCAAGTTTTATAGCCCTGCAACCTCTCTTTCCTCCTCCACCCCAGAGTTGCTTAGTTGAGGCATCAGCAAAGGAAGGTTACATATTAATGAAGATTAAGTGTCTAGCAGGCAGGGTGCCTGTTATGACAGAAGAGGGGAATAATTATCTGATTGGGGTTAGACCTGGAAATTTTTTATCTCACAAGTTGCAAGAGTAAATAGGAAGAGCTAGGTTGTCTAAGCAGCCCCACTTCCAGGTGTTAATTGAAAAATGCAGGTCAATCACAGAACAAATGGTTCTGTGTTTGAGTTGAATTCTATGTCAGGGTTTAATAAGAATACCCCAGGTCGAAATGGGAATTCATTTTTAAAATTTGCGTAATTCTAGTATGAACCATTTCCCAGAATTATTGAGCTTTATGACATTGCCCCCAAATATGTGCAGCAGTCTTTATTGCAGTCATTTTGCCAGCACAACCCCCAAATATGAAAAAGTGATCTGACCTGCTCATTAGCGGCACATTCTGCACCTATTTTGAGGCTCCTGCATTGGCTTCCTATCAGCTTCTGAGTGCAATTTAAAGTGCTGGTTTTAACCTATAAAGCCTTTTATAGCTTGGCATTGGGTTATATTCAGGACTGCGCTTTGATCATGCTGGGAGTAGGAGATGGTTTTCTCCAATTTTGGGGTAATCGGGGTCAAGGCCCAGAGACATTGTTGTTCTGTCATTGGCCCAGCCCTCTGGAATGGCCTACAATGAGAAGCATCTTTGCTCCCAACTCTGTTTCCCTTTCAGAAGTTTCTAAAAATTGAGCTTTTCCGGAGGGCATTGGGGGGCAGGGGTGATGTCAGATGCTGTCTGGAATGCCTGTATATTTTGGACTGTTGGCTTTTGTGTTTTTAATTGTTATTGTTAATGAGTTTCATGTTGTGAGCTGCTGAGAGTCTACGTACAATTGTGGTGAGATCCAAGTGTGTGTGTGTGTGAGAGAGAGAGAGAGAGAGAGAGATGATAGATAAAATTTCCTAACCCTTCCATAGATGTAACTGGGCTATAAGGAAATACAATCCACTCTGAAATCCATGTTAGGCAACCAGCATAGTAATATAGTTTAAAGTTTGGAGGCACTAATGTACCTTGCTGTTTAGGATCCTGTAAAATGTTGAATTTCATCTTTGTCCTTTTATTGGACATATGTAATTCATTACTTGTTTATGCCAGTTACTTAATATGTTATTTTAGTATGTATTGGAATCATTTGAAAGAGAAAATTTAAAAAAGTTGCACTCTGGGGGGCTTGGATAGGGTGAAGGGCCATGCCTACTTATGGATGGCATCTGCCTTACTTTGAAAGGTTATGAAAAAGCAAGAGAAAAAGGAAAGGCCAAGTCGTAAGCACTGTATTAGAAAATCTGTTGCCATGTATTCTTTGCAACAACACAAAAATCAGCTGAATAGTAATATTAGCAAAGGTGAGATGAATTAGCACCTGGGGGTATGGGACACTTCAGCTATTGAAAATATTTTACTCAGGATTGCTGCTTCTGGCTGAACATTTCAAAAGTCAGCCAGATTCATGTTGTAAATCCCCTTGTGTGGCAGGAAATAAAACATGGTTTATGGAGCTGTAAACAAAACAGAGAAAGGGACTTAAGATACAAAACTCATATATGCATTGTCATACCCTTTGAAATGCAAGTGTCTGCATCTGGAGTTTGGCATGGACCTCATAATGCATTACATTTTATATGACTTGCCATATGCATGCTATTGCTACTCTTTTTACACTCTCCCCTTTCTGATAGTTATAATAAACAGTTGCTTTGGGATAGAGCAGACATTTATAGCGCAATCAGGAGGAAGCAGAAACTCTTTCTGAAATGTGTTGGTGATCTTCAAAGTGAATTAATAAAACTAACCCATATTAGCAGGCCTCATTCCCAGTATATTTAGCAGGCAACTAAATGGTTGTCCTTGGCAGGCTGCTAGGAACCCTCTTACACAGCTTGATCACAGCATTTTTATTTGACAGGTCAGGTATAAAGGGTTGGTGTCCTGGGGCAAAGGCCAATAGCCCAAATCCTTCAGCAGGCCTGTTGTCAAATCTACCTCCATCTGCAACTCCATCTGGGACACCCATTCATTTTCCTATGAAGTGGTACGCAGCAAGGGAATAAAGAGGTCCCTTTTAATCTCTTGCTATATATTGGTAGCAATTGGGATTGTACAATTGGGGAAGAAAGACCAGTGGTGTTCTATGACCCAAAGTATCTTGTTTAGGGCTCCCTCAATTCCTGGTAGCACCACTCAATTACACCACTCTCAACATGTAACTAAATTTAAAGCAATTTCCACCTTGCCAGCCATTCTTATCATCCAATTAGACCATCATTCCTGGTATGGTAGATTTATATTGCCATGCCCTTATCTTTGAATTCCCCAGTACATTACTAAGAAGGCAACTGGTGATTCTCTTGTTCAGTTCTCCTCAGCCTTGTCGTTCACCATGTCCTCTGTGTTCTATAATGATCAGAACTCTGATGCTGCCATATGGAAGAAGAAGAATTAATAGCAAGTTAAAGCAGCTGGGAAGGGCACAGGTGGATGGGCATGAGATGGTGTCTTATCCTTATGCATTAAGGAACCTGGGCAGATCCTCATATGGTAACATGGACACTATATTTTATATCCCAAACAGATTGCCAATCTATCTTGGAAGACTTCATGCAATTGTGTAATATGTCTATTAGAGCAATGTCTGGAAAAACATAATTGGACAGGTAATCCTGGCAGATCCTTACTGAAGGGAATATCCTTGGCAAAAAAAAGGAGCAGCTTAACCATTTGGGCACTGTAAGCAATGGAAAACATCTTTATTTTCAGAAAGCAAAAGCAAATTTCACAGCAAATCTCCTTTGAAGAAAAAAGAATTGGAATCAATTGAGCTTGAAAGAATTTTAAAGCTCAGTGGGGAAACTATCTTCACCTGGAGCTTTATTGGAATTTAAACACTTTTATTGCCTTTGATAGTTCAGGTTCTTTGATAGGTATTTTAGCATTCTGGAAGAGGAGAGGCTTTCAGTTTTACTTTACAAATATAGCTTTTCTCTGTCATATCAACAAGGTCAGATTGGTAGAAAGGCTGGTTGTGTCATATTCATCATATACCCTCTTGCACTGGTTTGGGCAGAAACTGTTTTCTGAGTCTAGTCCTATTCTTTCTTCTGTTGCAGACATGGCAGTCACTGGCCTGCTTACAGCTCCATCTTTCATATGGGGAACGGAGGCCGAGAGAGTAGCTTGACCATCCAGATATCCTGCATACAGCAATTGCTTGAAGTTGGCCTCCCCAGCTTCAGTCCAACAAGCAATCTGTGAAACTGCACCAGCCGCTGTGCTCGGCTGATTACCACTACTGCTAGCTTTATCATACTGTTTCCAAAGATGGACTAGGAAGATTGGAAAATTAACTGAGTATGAAGCTGCCCTGATGAAACAGTACTTAGCTGAGATGCAAGAGAGAAGATACGAACTTGTAATTGGAAAACAGGTCAGCCCCTGCTTATTTAACAATCTGCAGCATATCAGGAGCAAGAAAAAATTAGCAAAGCAAGGCAAAAACAAGGAGCAGAACCTTTTGTTATCGTGCTGAGCATGTAATCCAAGCATCTGGCAATTTAGTCCAAGGGTTGCACCTTCAGTTTTATCACCAAACACACGCTGATCTGCTGTTGTACTATCTTCAGATCTACAAGGGGAAAAAAAGAATGCTAATTCCCAAACAAGTCCACATTTGTGACAACTGCATGCAGTGGTCCAATGTTGCAGTGATCAGAGGTGATGCACTGAAAAAAACTCACCCCAGTAATCTCAGATTTGAATCATAATCACAATTTCCCTATAGGAATGGAGTTCTGCAGTGTTGCCCACAATGATCTGATCCTCCTGAGAGGATGCAGGATGTTTCAGGATGCTGTTAATTTATTTATTATTTATTATTTCTAACTTATATCACCGCCCATCTCCCCCCACAAGGGGACTCTGGGCGGTTTACTTTTTTCCTAATAGCCGATCTGCTCTATCCTGATCATCTGCAGGACGGGCTCCCCCGATCCCCATAGTTAGCATTTCCCATGCAACTCAGACTGTACTGGTCAGTATCAAAATTCCAATTGGGAAAGGTCCTGGGTACATTCCAGTGGTGGATGGAATGACCAAAGGCGAAACAGATGGGCTAGCTAGGTGTGACTCCTTACCTATTTTAGGTAAGGAATATATTATCTGTTGCTTAAGGAGCCAACCACATCTTGGACCCAACCAAGTGGCTGTTGGAAATGCCACTTTGGAAGCATCAACTCATTAATCTTACTGATCGCTAAGGGTAGATAAGAAGCAATCAATCAAGAACCTTTGTCCTTTCATTGCCTCTGCTCTGCTTCCCTTGATTGGAAGACTGGAACTCTAGGCTCTCTCCTTCAGCCAGCTTCCTATAGGAAAAATAGCATACTCCTTTCTTTTACCCCATCGTGAAGACAGGAACCTCAGAGATCCAGATTTTTTATTACTTGTTTACTTACTTCCTGATACTTCTGAAAGCATTCAGCTGAAAGGAAGTCTTGCATTTTACAAAGGAAATAACCCCAACCATCATACACCATAGTAGAAATAAATATGGCTGTCCAATCAAAACCACACACACGAACCAAACCCTAGATGCCCACTCTAAAAGAATCTTTTTCACTGCATTATGTAAGACCTCTGGGGGCAGTGTCTTCCAAAGCCTGGGGGCCATTACAGAGAAGAATTGCCTCCAGGCCCACATTCCCTTGGTTTCTTGTAGGACAAGACCTTAAGCCTCTCTATGCATGTGTCAGGATGGAGGCTGAGTTGGAGTCGGAGGAGGATGGGCCAGTATTGGAAAAAGCGGGAAGGAGCTGGGAAGGCGCAAAATTCAAACCAGGTGGTGGTTTAGAATTGGAGCTGCTGATTGGGGACAACCGGGAGGAAGAACCACCTCCACCTATCAGCGCACAAGAAAGGAGGTTGGAAAGGTGGGCTGAGCAGTACGAGGTGCCATTGGCTTCTGCATGCAAACGGCGGGAAAACCAGAAGCTTAAAAAGCGTACAAAGCCTGCCCAGGTTGCCGGAGACAACCATTTTAACTGCCCAACACCGATGCCTCGAGACTCTCTGCCAGATCCTTCTCCTGAGCCTTGCCTTGCCGCCACTCCAGACCTCGACTCCTTGCCTTGTCGCCGCTCCATACCGCAGCCTCGAGCCCTGCCTTGCCCCCACACCAGAACTGGACTCCTCACCTTGCCTTGCTGCCGCGCCGGTCCTTGACTTCAAGCCTTGCCTTGCCACCACACTGGAACCGGACTCCTCGCCTTGCCTTGCTGCCGCGCCAGACCGGGAGTTCCAGCCTCAGCTTGCTGTCATGCCAGTCCTGGATTTCAAGCCTTGCCTTGCTGCCGTGCAGGACCACGATTTCAAGCCTTGCCTTGCTGCCGTGTCAGACCCTGAACTCAAGCCTTGCCTAGTCGCCATGCCGGGCCCTGGGTTCTAGTCCTGCCTTGCAGCTGTGCCGGACTATAATTCACAGACTTATCTTGCTGCCACGTGGTGGTTTCCATGCACATGCTGGCCTCAAGCTAGTACAACCTGCGTGTAAGGACATCCACTTATTTGAAGCATTATTGTGTACATTATTCTAAAAAAAGATTGTTATACCACCCCTTCCTGCATTGAGTCTTAGTCGGAACAGGACAGCATGCTTCTCTCTATGTGCATACAAGGGCTGAGCAAATTCCACCTGGAAGATGTGATCCCTAAATACCCTGGAACCAAATTATTGGAGTATGTAACTTCTTTAATAAATTTTGTGTATCTTTTTGGACATTAAGCATCTGTCTCTCAATACTGTTAAGGGTTCTACACACACATGTGCTCTGAGAAATACAGGCCCTTGTGAAGGAAATAGAGGATCCCAACCTCAGATTTTTTCCTCCATCACCTATTGCTCTACTGTAGCTTCACCATATCCTCTAGAATTATGGCCAGAATCTTTTTGCTTTGATGCTTTGGTTTTTCCATACTGTCACTTGTAATTTTCAAAGATAGGCTACAATCCAGGTGACCACTAGATGGCAGCAAATAGTTGATTTTTGGGGTGTCTCTTTGTTGCCCTGTAGTAGTTCTGTGGATGTTTGTAGACCAGGTATGGCAGCCCTACTGCTACTCACCGCTGTATTATCAAAGATATGGCTAGTCAGCTGTGTTATCACACTTCAAGGACACATTGCAAACAGGCAGCACCAATATGTTTCCATCACATAAACCCATGTCAAGGACACTTGCCACTCAGGAATGCATAGCAGAGTCTATGTATGGTTGCATAGAATAGCTTATCTAAATTCAAGAGTAAGTTATACTGTATATAACAAATATAACTCAAAATTGTGCTCAGAAATAGCATGAGCTAATATCCCAACATCAAACTAAATAAATCAGACACAAACTTGCATTTTCAAATAACCTCCCAACAAAAAAAAAAAAAACTACACTGATTTATGCAGCCTACACATACTAATGTACCCACACAGAAAGACAAAACATAAAATTCAGTGATGTTCAGGATAACAAAGCCATCTGCTTTATTGCAGAATCTCCCCCCCCCCCCATAATCATTTGATCACAGATTCATAAAAATCACTAAGCTTTCCCACGTTTTAGTAATGTAGGGGCTTTAGGTAAGGTAAAGTAGAAGTGATGTAGCCATAGCAGCTCTGGAGAATAATGAATAACCCTAGGAGAAGCCTGGGATGAAATGACAAGTCCTACCAGGACCAGAGCATTCCAGACATCCAGAGCAAGCAATGGAAGAACCAGAAGAAAATGGAGCAGGAAGAATAGAAATTGAAATGTGGACCAGTAATAAAAAGGATATCACTTAGGTGGAAAAAATGAAGAAGTGATGTGGCATCAGAAAGGATGTTTGTCTACCATGAAGACTGAATTGTGGAGATTGGAAGCCAGGTTAGACCCATGATTTGAAAATACCTCCTCATACCATTCCCAATATTTATGCTTTAAGGTATGTTGGAAGCTGGAAAGATTTTAGCAACTGTTATTTTTGTATTGCTGCAAGCTGGCCTGAACCCCTTGGAAAGAAGGAGATAAAGATGTTTGAAAATAAATAAGCCAGAAAATAAGAAATAAAGTGCCAATAAATAAGAAAGTGCCATGATCATTCTAACACTTAACATTTTTTCTTGATTTCCTGGCAGCTGTCCCTTACACAGGAAAGGGATTTGAAAGCAAATTATTTAGCATGAATTGCATTAGAAAATGAACTTTTAAAATCAGTTATTGGATTGGGGGATGTTACTGCCGACAACATCTGCCATGTTATATTTGTCCCCAAATAAAGCTTGTGCCTTGGCAGAATACCAAGCATTCTTAGTCCCCATTTTCCAGAAAGTTTGGGCTCTTCTGCATCAGGTTATTTTTGTACCACCAGCATTCCATCTTGTATTTATATCTTATTTCAGTAAAAAGGTCTCTGGTTGCTAGCTGTAAGGAAACCTTGCTCGTTTATGGTCCAAATGAGCTGAAATAGAGGAGCTCTGTTGTTGCAAACAATAGTGCTATGCTAAAAATATTTTCTGCATTTTTAAAGCCATCCTCTTTTAGTCTGATAGACAAGAAAATGCTTTCTGCTATGTTCTTTTTTTCTTAGTGGAGAAGAAAATGCTGATGATGTCCTCAGAGATGAGGCATATAGTTCTTTTTATTTTAATTACAATAGGGGACGTGGTGGCTTAGTGGGTAAATCGCCAGGCTTGTCGATCAGAAGATCGCAAGTTCGGAGGTTCGAATCCCTAGCCCTGCGTGATGGAGTGAGCTCCCGCACTAGCCCCAGCTCTTGCCAACCTAGCAATTTTAAAGCATGCAAATGCAAGTAGATGACTAGGTACCACTTCAGTGGGTAGGTAACAGCGTTCCGCGCGCGTCATGCAGCCATGTGACCGTGGAAGCGTCTTCAGACAACGCTGGCTCTTCGGCTAACAAACGGAGATGAGCACCGGCCCCTAGAGTCAAACACGACTGCACAAATGTGCGGGGGGAACCTTTACCTTTTTTTAGAATACTATATGAGTTCTTACACTACTGCACCTGTTGTAAGGCCATATATTCTATTACATAGATACTCACTTGATATCCTTAATTGTAATAGGTATGATCCTGACATCATTGGGTTATAGCTGTTCATGTGTTTGGCAATGTCTTCTTTTGAAGATTAATGCCAATCCATTTATATGGCCTAACTGTTCTACAAGTTATTTTGGTTTTCAGAGTTTAGTTTTATTAGTCCATTGAAGCAAAACTAACAGAGTCTTAAGAGACCATAAAGACTAACAAATATACTTAGCAAGTATAGCATAATTACATTTCTTGGACTGGAATTGTTATCTGATGAAATGGATTACGGCCCATAAGAATTTATGCTGTGATGAACATATGAAAATAGGAGAAGGAAGGAGTATTAGGTATGTTCCCCGCCTTGAGTTATTTATAAAAATAATAAAGGTGGGATAAAAATTAATTAAATAAATACATATTAGTCTTCAAGATGCCACAAGATTTTTGAAGTTCTTTTAGATAGTACAAAATATAATTTTCAGATTTTCAGATAGTCAGTATACAGTATATGATGTCATCTGCTGAAATAGATTTGTAAGTTATTTTTGAAAGCCTTTGATATTTGGATATGTCTACACAAAATGAAAATAGATCTGACTTGGGGGCTTAAAATCTACAGCAAAAATCTGAGTTCCAGTGATAAAATTGCCTTAGTTTACTGTATATGGTGTGAAACATTACCAAAAATTATTTTTTTAAAAATTATGAAGTCAATACATTAGCAGGTATCTGGTTCAGTTTCCAATATAATCTTTGCTCATGTATTTGTGTATATTTAGATCCACTTATTCCACTTTTCTTTCATAAATATGTGCTTATTCCATCAGTTTCTAGTCATCAATAAAGTATATACTGTATTTTTCTGTTCCGATTCCAAGTTGTTTCAGATTTGGATTTACCTCACAATTGCAGCCAGCAGTTGGCTTATAATATGACAGGCCTGAAAATATTGGGGAAAAATGGAAAATGGTGTCCTTCCGTGCATATTGATACTTACCTTAGAAAACTATGTTGCTATTGCTAATCAAAGCTTGCACTGTTAATATTTTTTTTCTTTCCTGCCAACATGAAAAATGTCTTAATGATTGAAGTTGTTAATTAAGTCATTAAGTAAAAATGCAGTTACTCTCTTCAGGATTTTTTGTAAAAGAAACTGCAGATGGAAGTAGAAAAAAATTGATATCCTTTTTTAATAAGCTTTTGTTTTCTTAATTTATCCCAAACCATCCCATTTGTTTAATGAAACCATTTAATAGTGTATAAATGTTGTAAAATATCGCAGACTGACTCATCTGCTGTCACATTGTTGGGCTATCACTTTATATGCAATTTGATTCCTGAGCCAATTGTTCTGTTCGTTTTGTTTTGTTTTGTTTTTTTCTGGCAGCCTTATAATATAGATTAAGGCTCAATTCAACAATATCATTATTAGGATTAATTAAAATGGCACAAAAGAGCATGCAAACTTTTCTGTTTTCCAGAACCCTTTATCATGCCTGAAGCCACAAAAATGTGGGATAGGGAAGAGGCAGAAATGTTCCAAAACTGAGCCTGATTTTACAGCCAAGTGATCTGTTACTTAGTGTTAAGATGATTTTTGCTGTTTGAATAGATTAGATGCCCTTGATGCAACTTTTTAGTTAACATTGTGGGACAAAAGCTCTGCAGACATAAAAACCATTTTCTTCCAACCCCTTAGGAAAGCTCACAATTTCTTGAGTAAGTAAGAATCTTACAGTCCTTATATCCATAATGTTAGAGTTATATTGGGTGCTCCAGATTTATATAGTCAGTTGGGCCAAATTATGTAGTCATAGTGAGTGGCTGGAGGAGAATGAGCCCTCTCAACATGTAGTCCAATTTCATGTTGTAAAAATTCTCTTCCATAGGGAGACTTCACTCTCTGTGGCTAATAGAAATTGGTTTTTGATGCACATAAAAAGCAATAGTAGCCATATGATCTGTTAGAAAAAAAACATCAAAATCTCATAGTTGGGCAATACCTTTATTAGACACAACTAAAAGGTAACAAAAAGAATGCAAACTTCAAGCTTCCTAATTCTCCAGATCCTTCACTAGATGTGAGTCCTACCAGCCCATTATTTTACTGGCAGAATGTTGCTGTCCTGACACTCCCTTCTTCAGCCGCATATTTTTAAAAATATTGAATATAGAGATAGAAAATAAGATATATTTAATTTATAGTAGTTATGTTCACCTCTGACCACTAGGACACACTATATAACTGGTTTTGTTGGAACTCATCAGGCATAGGTATCTACAGCACCTCTAGCGATCAGGAGTAGGAGTAGTAAATTAGTTGTATAGTGCCTTCTAATGGTCAGCAGTGAAGATAGCCACTGTAATACAAAGTTGTAAGCCCCCTTTAGGGGGCTTCTAGTATGAGGCCCGAACAGATTAACACCTATAGCTCTCTATTCTGGGAGTGCAAATGAATAAGAAAGGAAGGTGTACCATTCATAGCATCTATAGTTAATTTAGTAGTTGTAGTTATTTTTAATAAATACTGTATCATCAATACATGTTGATGATATTAAATATCTTCTGTTCTGTCTCTGTTTTTATTTAATACATGTGCTATCCATGCATCTCCTTCTCATAACTCCATTTTGCTCAGGATTTGAAAGGGACATGGCAAATGAGCTTATGGTGAAACTGGGTTTAATCTGCTGAGAAGTGGCATACTTTCTTCTACGTTTATTTGCAGGATAAATAAATATAAAAATCTCCCTGTCATCACCACAAAAACATAAATTTAGAATGCTTAAAATGAGGTTACATCCTCTCTTATTGGTTCTTTGCCAGTAGTATAATTTCTCAGGTGTGTGTATGGAAGGTATTATATTCCGTCTCTCTTATAATCAGTTAAAACTTTATTTAACAATACCGGGATAGGAACAGATAATATGGGGTGTTTTTGCCAGAAAATAAATAAATAAATAAATAAATGGGCGCGATGGCTCAGCAGTTAAGATGCCAGGCTTGTCGATCGGAAGGTTGCAAGTTTGGAGGTTCGAGACCCGAGTGCCACATGACGGAGTGAGCACCCGCACTCGCCCCAGCTCTTGCCAACCTAGCAATTCGAAATCATGCAAATGCAAGTAGATAAATAGGTACTACTTCGGTGGGAAGGTAACAGCGTTCCGCGTGCATCATGCTGGCCACATGACCGCCGAAGCATCTTCGGACAACGCTGGCTCTTCGACTAACAAACGGAGATGAGCACTGGCCCCTAGAGTCAGATACGACTGTGCGGGGGAACCTTTACATATACATATACATATACATATACATATACATATACATATACATATACATATACATATACATATACATACACATACACATACACATACACATACACATACACATACACATACACATACACATACACGCATACGCGCGTGTGCGCACACACACACACACACACACACACACACACCTTCTCACCCCTATGGGTGGTATGTGTCTTCCTTCAACCTCGGGTCCTCTACCAGAGGCCTGGGAGTTTGAGGGTTCTGCCCAGTATCTTAGCTGTTCCTAGCACTGCACTCTTCTGGACAGAGAACTCTGATGTTGCTCCTGGGATCTGTTGGAGCCACTCTCCCAGCTTAGGAGTCACAGCCCCGAGTGCTCCTACCACCACTGGGACCACTTTGGCCTTCACATTCCACATCCTCTCTAGTTCCTTATTCAGGCCCTGGTACTTCTCCAGCTTCTCATACTCCTTCTTCCTGATGTTGCTGTCACTTGGCACCACTACATCTATCACCACCGCTGTATTCTGGTCCTTATCTACTACCACGACATCTTGTTAATTGGCCAGTACTTGCCTGTCCGTCTGGATCTGGAAGTCCCACAGGATCTTAGCACTGTCATTCTCCACAGCCTTCTGTGGAATCTCCCATCTGGACATGGGAGGGTCTAGACTGTCTCTGAGGCCTCTCTGCACAGTCTGCACCTTGGGTCCTGTCTAGTGTGGTAGACCCCTGCTTCTATGGTTCTGGTGCTTATTGCCTGTTCTCGTGCTGCTATGATCAGTGCCTCAGTGCTATCTTTTAGTCCAGCCCTTTCCAACCACTGGTAGGATTTCCCAAGGTCAGCCACCTCAGCTAGATAGACAGATCTTTCCCTTTCCTTTCCCTCTTTTTACAAAGTCTGCCCACTGCCCCTTTCCTCTTTCCTCATCAAGTGTCTCATCAAGTGTTTGGTCAGTCTTTTGAGGCAGGTCGGGAAACACTAACAAGAACTTCTGGAACTCTACTTTATGGATATAGGCTATAACAACAGAATCTTGAAAGCCTGACAGCATTTTCCCCCCCTCTTCCTCTTATACCAAAGAGAGTCAAGGTGGGGGGGAATCTTGAGTTTCTTTCTCATGCCTTCTAGTTTTCCCAGGTGAAACTCATGTTTTACTAATGCACGCCACATATTTTCTCCAAGATCATGTCTGGGCTCCTCTACACCATCTTAACTTTTTACCCTCCTTCCTTATAAGGCAATACCCAGTTTACTCTTTCCTTGTGTCCTGTTAATCCTTGCAATCTAGACTTTCTTCACAGGGATTAGATAAAACAAGAGAGGAAACCTTAAACTTCCCATGTCAGAAGATACCTAGTCAAAAGCTTTAGCCAAGCATTATCAGAGCATCCTTCCAATGGCAGATTGCACGAATCCAGGTTATGACCATTTATGAAAATATAAAAAGAATCCTTTGGCTTGCAAAAGATGGGGTATGTTTAAATCAGAGATATGCTTCCTTGTGGTATGTTTGAAGTGGAAGTATGACTAAGCTGATCATGTTGCAGAAGACTAGAAGTCCTGGTCCTGAGAAGTTTATCATTATTTTTTGTTGTTTATTCGTTCAGTCGCTTCCGACTCTTCGTGACTTCATGGACCAGCCCACGCCAGAGCTTCCTGTCGGCTGTCACCATCCCCAGCTCCCCCACAGTCGAGTCCGTCACCTCCAGAATATCATCCATCCATCTTGCCCTTGGTCGGCCCCTCTTCCTTTTGCCTTCCACTTTCCCTAGCATCAGCATCTTCTCCAGGGTATCCTGTCTTCTCATTATGTGGCCAAAGTACTTCAGTTTTGCCTTTAATATCATTCCCTCAAGTGAGCAGTCTGGCTTTATTTCCTGGAGTATGGACTGGTTTGATCTTCTTGCAGTCCAAGGCACTCTCAGAATTTTCCTCCAACACCACAGTTCAAAAGCATCTATCTTCCTTCGCTCAGCCTTCCTTATGGTCCAGCTCTCGCAGCCATAGGTTACTACAGGGAATACCATTGCTTTAACTATGCGGACCTTTGTTGTCAGTGTGATGTCTCTGCTCTTAACTATTTTATCAAGATTTGCCATTGCTCTCCTCCCAAGAAGTAGACGTCTTCTGATTTCCTGGCTGCAGTCAGCGTCTGCAGTAATCTTTGCGCCTAGAAATACAAAGTCTGTCACTGCCTCCACTTTTTCTCCCTCTATTTGCCAGTTATCAATCAAGCTGGTTGCCATAATCTTGGTTTTTTTGAGGTTTAACTGCAACCCAGCTTTTGCACTTTCTTCTTTCACCTTCGTCATAAGGCTCCTCAGCTCCTCCTCGCTTTCAGCCATCAAAGTGGTATCATCTGCATATCTGAGATTGTTAATGTTTCTTCCAGTGATTTTAACTCCAGCCTTGGATTCCTCAAGCCCAGCACGTCGCATGATGTGTTCTGTGTATAGGTTGAATAGGTAGGGTGAGAGTATACAACCCTGCCGTACTCCTTTCCCAATATTATTAGGGCTGTGTAAAGATTCCAAAGGGGTACTTCACCGAGTGCACCGGTGTCAGTGGACCATGCCTTTTTGAAAGTTTAAAGATGCCACATTGAAAAGGCTCAGTGGAGCAGCTTCAAAGGCCTTCCTTGCTGGCCTCCATCTGTATATGAATGAATACAGATCTCTTGTCTGAGCGTACACACATGCATGGAGACAATTTTGAACCCTTCCAAGCAGCTTCCAGAGAATGAGGCTACTTAAGCCTTGAGAAGGTACCAGTGAAGCACCCCTTCAAATCCTTTGCACACCTCTAGTTGCTATCCCCTTCCTTTCTCTCTTTTTACAAAGTCTGCCCACTGCCCTTTCCTCTTTCCGTATCAAGTGTCTCATCAAGGGCTTGGACTAACAATATATCAAAGATATAAAAACATTTTTTTTCTTTCAGCAATGAGAAAGTATTAAATGTTTCTTTTGTATCATTAATCATGAGAGCAGAAATGTCGCCTTGAAAATGTCAGAGGGGGAAAAAATCCTTCTAACTCAGGGGTACCCCATCTAAGCCCACACCTCTTCTCATCCCTACACTGTTGAGTGCAGCCTCTGGACAATACTGAATTGTCATTTAAGTAGGACAAAAAGGCAGCCTTATTAAAGACGTGGGAGTAATTGTATGAATGGTGTTTAATGAATGTAATTCAATCTTAATTAAATTTAAATTACATTAAATCACATTTGATTTTTGTCCTAGACCCAGATATTGAGCCAAATGTGACCTAAGCATCCCCAAGATATGTGTCCCTGCTCTGACTCATTGCTGTAGATGCACACAGGAAAGAAGTAGTTTTGATCGGCATGACCTTGCACTAAGACACACAGTCTGTCGTGCTGCTAATAAAACTTGAGCCATGTAGTGACAGTATCTGGATATACAAGCACCAGGTCTCTGATCTCCCGCTGAATTAGGAGTGGGCTTTTTTTAAAAGACATGAGTCAGCCTGTGGCTCAGTACAGTAATGTGAAAAAACCTCTCTTGTTTCCCAGGGATACCTCTCTGACTGAAAGCTATCAAACTATCTGGAATCTCAGTCACACACACCATTATACTGCATTTTGTTGGCAGAAGGGAAATGGTTGTGGATAGCTTAATGAATCTTGTCTGAGTTTATCAGGGATAATGACCTTGATCACGTGACTTGCCTTGTTAGTCAAGTACTGAATTAATTATTTTTTTGTGGGGAGGGGAGGACCCCCCGAGTATCTGCTGCAATGTTCTCCTTCAACTTCAATGTCCTTTCAACAAAGTCAACAGATACTTATATGGTATATGTCTATTAATATCTATGTTCTTAGTAGACATGAAAGCTCAGAATAAACAAGAGAGACCCAACTATTAAGCAAGCTAAGTGCTGTTTCTCAGGCTGGGCATCCTAGATGAGATTGACCTTATCTTGGGGTTAAGCCCACTTGCTGAATATGATCCATGTCTTAATGGACTATAAATGTTATAAGTTCCAGTAATTGAATGATGCCTCTCTGTAGGCTCTACTGCAAGAGGAAGACATTGCCATTTTGAAGAGGGAACTAAACTGTAATTCTTATATTCAGTGGGCATTGCTTGAAGACTGGATCATTCCTCCCCCATGCAGCTATCCCACCTGTTCTGGAGGTTTGGAGGACTTCCAAGATCTATATGGTTAATGCAGAAAGATGCAGGAAGAGGAGAGCAACAGAAACTTCCATTGGATGAATCAAAATCACGTAATTTGGATGTAGCCTCCAATATCTAAAAATGTGACTAGTGCTGTATAAGAGATCAACCTTTGTATTTAGATCTGGAAAAAAAGTATCTCCTAGATTATATTTCACCCACTGAATATTCATTCCCCATGAGCCCCCTAAGGGAAACTATCACATGGGATCGTAGCCCACATAGGTTTTCTATTGCCTTTGGAGTTAATAGGCAAAGCAGGGATGGAAGCATTTGGATGGGAAAAGGACAGAGAGGGAATCAGTTCTGCTCTCATCACTTTTCCTCTCTAACACTTTTCTCTGATGCTATTTGTCCCTTGCCTATAAACCGGGAGCCGAAAACTGAGATGAAGCTGCAAAGAAAGGACTTAACAGAAATAGGTACCCAAGATAAGCCACAATTATGTCATAGGCACCAGGACATCTCATGCATCATGGCATCATTTGCACAATGCCAAGAAATGCCAATAGAGACAGAGGAAAAATAGTGGAGAGGAAAAGGTTCAACCTCAGACATTGCCTATCTAGATTGTCCTGCAAAGGTCTCTGTTGTGCTAGTGTCAAACATGAGCTTAAAAATGACACTTAGACTGGATAGCCAGCTTCAAACAACACTGTGCACTGCAGAAGTGGGCAGTCTGCACCCACTACCCTTTGCCATCTACCCAGCTTTTGATGTTGCATCTGGTTCCATGAAAGCCAAGTCCAACATGTATAGAGACCAAAAGTTAGAAAGGTTCACACTGGAACTTCTATACCAGTGTTTGTCAACCTCAGCAACTTTAAGATGTATGGACTTCAACTCCCAGAATTCCCCAGCCAGCATGGGGCCCACATAGGCGTTCCTTATGCAGCAAAATATTAAGCTGCCATAGCCTAGGAGAGTTTGTACCATGATATACAGATGCAAATGGAGATGAAACAAGCTTTCCCTTTAACTGAGTGATGATCAGGGTCCAGATTCTTCTCCCTTGTGGCCATTCTAAAGGCATAGAATTTTTCTTCCCTGATGAGATACATCAGGGTTTTATGCTTAGGTTGCTCTGTCCAGTATAAAACATTTAACAAGAAAGTGTCAAGCAATGAAAGATATAGAGATGCATTCCAAGTAAGAACTTTATTTTATACACAGACACCTGCACGTATGTGGAGGCAGCTGTTCTGCAATATTCAGTGGTACCTGTGCCCTGCGTAGGAATTCAGGCCTTTTCCTTTTGTGAATTTCACCAAGGGCTGCTATGAAACGGGATGCAAAATTGTAAGGAAGTGATAGGTCTAGACCAGTTGCTGAAACTCTCATCAAATGAGAGCTGAAATGTTGCTTGCCATACTCAATTGTCAGCCTTGGAAGTGTGAACTGTGTAGTCATGTGGGTTGCTCCCTGCATTGTAACCGAGGGCTGTCTTTGCCTTCCTGTGGCAAACTTGTCTCTTAGATTCAAAATGCACTGCACGGGGTGCACAAGCTCTGAAATGTCAACAAGCTGTCAACCCTTCCTCCTGGTCATACATTTCAAAAGGTGGAATGTACTTGTTTCCCCTACCAAGTATGGGACCAACACCCAGATTCCTGTTACTTTTCAATCCACTTAATGCCTTCATGGTCTCTACTGTATTTCTTTAGTCTCACCATTTCTTCTACCTACTGCTTCATTAGGGAAATGGATCAGAGCTTCTCAGGGTTAGCCCAACCACTAGGTACAGTACGGTTCCTTCTCAGGCAAATGGTTGGGGCTGGGAGGGCGTACATCCTTCAGATCCAAAGAACCCAACCCCTATCATCTCTCCTTTGGAGGCTTTCCTTTTTTAAGAAGTATAATGGAGAAGGGAGATCTGGCACTGGATTTTCCCCTCCAGGGTTGGAATTCTGTCTCTGAATTAATCGTTAAATGTTAAATTAAATGTTAAATATGTTTAATAAGTTTAGACTCCAGGAGGAGGGGCTTCTTAAATTTCCTACCCCACTACTAAAATAACCAGGGTAACATGTACCTGCAATGAAAATGTGAATATTAATCAATTGTTTAATTAATTAGTACATTGCTCATATATCCTGCCCTCACCTCCCCACTATTCAAAAGGCTCTGGATGGTTGTATTTATTTATTTATAAAACTTATATGGACTTATCTTATACACCAACTTATCTTATACACAATAATCCCAGGCAACTCACAACCACAGGCAACAAAAATGGAAAACAAACAATACTCACAAAGCCCTTATAAGAAAATCTTCATACTTCCCCCCCATTCTATCAAGTCTACATTTGCTAGGCTCACGTCCATCCTAGCCCAGTGTTTGAGGGAAAACCCAGGTCTTAATGGCTTTTGACGAAGAGAGTAAGGGCCCTCTGGAACTCAGGGGAAACTCTTCCATAGGGCCGTGGCAGCTACAGAGAAGGCATACCACCAAGATACCACCAGATGACAACATTTAAGAGAAGGGACCTGGAGCGCACCGACCTTACTCAATCCAGTGGGACAGGCAGATACCCTCAGGAAGAGGTGGTCCCACCAGTAACAACAATAACCTGGCCCTATGTCAGCCCCTCTAGGTAAACCAGACCAAGAAATTAACGTTACAGGAAGGCTAAAACTACTGTTCTTGAGATTGGCTATATAACAGAATCTTGCAAGTTTGATTGTGTTGTACCTCCTCCCCCTTCTTATACTCCAGTGAATCAGGGAGGTATATTATTTGTCTGTTGTGGACTTAAAATATGTTTCATGCTCTGTTGCCCTGGCAACACATTTTGCATATCTCCATCAAGGTTAACGTTCTTTACTGTCTACATCCCATGCCATGCATATCTGTAAAGGTGATAGCCAGCACCTTGAATTGCACCCAGAAAGAAACTGGGAGCCAGTGCAGCTCATGCAGTTTGTAACACAGGCAAATCATGGAGCACCAAGAACTGCAAGTGTCACTGCACTCTTGACCAGCTGTAACTTCCAGGTGGTCTTCAAGGACAGCCCCATGTAGAGAGCATTGGGAAGTGACTAGGGCATGAGGGCAGTGAGCTGTACTAGTTGCCAGTCCGCTTCCAGGTGTTATTCAAAGTGCTGGTTATGACCTATAAAGCCCTACAAAGTGGTTTGCCATTGCCTCCTTCCTAGGGCTGAGAGAGAGTGACTAGCCCAAGGTCACCCAGCTGACTTTGTGCCTAAGCTGGGACTAGAACTCACGGTCCCCCAGTTTCTAGCCTGATGCCTTAACCACTACACCAAACTGGCTCCCTATGTGGCACAGGGCCAGATTATTTGATTAACCACCTATTTCCCATGGTTTCTGCCTAGCCGGTACATGCTGGTAGAGTTGGTGTGTTCCAGGTCCCTTCAGTTAAACAATGTCATCTATCAGGACCCAGGAAGTGCACCTTCTCTGTCATGGTGCCTACCCTTTGGAATGAGGTCTCCCCTGAAATCCATGCGGCTCCCCCTCTGTTGACATTTTGTAAAGCCGTGAAGACTTGGTTGATCTCCCAGGCCTTGGGGTGAGATGGATGGGACCCCTTGGGCGTGTCTGTTATTTCTGTTTTCTGCTTGTATATTGTGCCTGGATCCCATCCTGGTTTTGGTTTGTATTGGTTTTTATGTCACTATTTGTGAACTGCCCAGAGTCAGCAGGAGTTGGTTGGTGTCCAAATTGAAATAAATACATAAATACATAACACATTAACATTTTAAATAGGTTGTTTCACTTTGGAAAACAAATGTATCTTGAGGTTGGTCCTGAGCATAGCACTTCAGCACTCTCCAGATGAAATTACCTTTACATTCCAGGCAACTGACACTGATGGTACGACTTAAAGGACATAGCTCTCTTTTTCCCACTGCAACAAATTAGCTCACCAATTGTGCTTCATGCAGCCTTCTGCTTTTCCTCAGATGCCTAGTGGGTAAGTGACTCTCTGCTAACGGCCCATGGAGGAATTAGGCTGTTGGTTTCTTCTTTCTGCTTCAAATAAACTACCAACTTCCTTGGAGCTCCATAGCTTGGGCTTGACTACCATAGCAGATGGGCAGTTCTCATTTTACCAGGGAGCTACACCAGCTCTTTCTGGTGGGAGAAGGCCCTTAGGAAGGGCTTTGCCATAACATGCACATTTCCCACTCCATATATCTATGAAAGCAGTGACAGCATCCCAGGCCACATCAGCTGAAAATTGTATTTGAGGATCCAACCATTTCCATGACTGAAATAGGTCAGCAGCCTTTGCAGGACCCACAGACTGACATTAGTAGGTCAGTAGCAACATTTTGTTATTACAGGGCTGGAGCAATTCTGCTGTCTTCTGACCAAGTTGTTAGCCTTGCACATGCAAAAAAAATGTGCCCTTTCTCTTTTAAACTTTATAAAAGTAGCAAGACGCTACTTTTTGTGTGTTTTTTAAAAGAATTCTGCCATGACTGAACTATATAGTTATATTATGTGACTGTTTATTAGTGGTTATTTTTAAGACTTAACTTAACTTAACAACTGCAGGATCTAATGCTTTTGCCGAAATGATAAAAGCAGTGTCACACCATCTTGCTGCAAGCTCCAACCCTCACATATGCATATGCAAATGCAATATCACAATATGCATACAAAAGGGCGGAGCTAACCACATGACAGCATGACATGGCTGTCATCATTTCCTGCCCCTATGGACACCTCCACTTTAGAACATCTTCAATTTAATAGAATATTTAATGGTAAAATAGAGGAAAAGTAACTTCACTGTTTCATAAAACAGTAGATTTAAGGTGACTGACCCAGGTTAACCTAGTCAGTTTCACAGCTTAGTGGGAATTTGACTCTAGGTCTCCATGTTCCCCGTATGGAACTCAAAATAATATTATTACTCTATATTATGCTGGTCTTCATGCACATTTTATTTCCCTATAAAGAAACAAATGAATGGGTTTTTTAATATATTGAGGATCCTAAAGCACAAGATATAGAAACACAGGTAAGTACTTTGAAATAAAAATTACCATAAACTGGATTAAGAAGTCTTTTAAAAGTTCACTTTATTGGTGGAAATTCAACCATCTGAAATCCAGCAGGTTTGATGGACAATTTAATTTGCATTTAAATGTGAACTTACCAAATTTGTACTTCCCAAGCCAATATGCTAACTAAAATACAATTATTTTTCTCATCTTCACACTTTTTTGTTATGCGGTATTATGGAAATGTGTACATGAGGAGACATGCGTATGTGGTCTTTAAAAACAAACAAACAAAGAAACTAACGATGGAAAGAAGACAAAATGAATGAAGCTGGAAAATGAACTGAGCAAAATTTAACAACTACCTATCTCTATGCATATAAGCACAATTTGGATGTGTTGTTTTCGCATTTCTTTTTCTGACCAAGAGCTTTATGGAATTGGAGCCTTTTCTTGCAGTGTTTTTTTCCTTTCAATGAGAAGTTGATCTAGGGAAAAAAATCACATCTCAACCTGCACCAAACTTCTCATGTTGCAAGACACCCACAGCAATAATTTCCTCAGCCTGTATTCCACACACGTTTGACACTCATACTTAATGTTCAACAAATATGACCTTTTGGTGTATATTTATGCAGCTCTTAAGCAGTAAATACTGCCATTTGGAAAGCTTAATATAGATTGTTGCTACTTGACATTCCAGTTAAATAACACCTGTTTAGACTATAGATCATTCTCAGGGTATTTGAAGAATTTGCCATCCCAAATGTTTGGAAAAGCTACGTACATCCCCTGAGACTATTTCCCAAAGCTCCCTTTAACCAAAGTGCTTAATACAAATCCCATTTCCACACCTTCTATTTGTATATGACTCTTTTCATTTGCATAATTCTCATGAAAAAGTAGTATATGCAGTGTGTAAACATTTACTAAATGAAGTGCTCTATGCTCTTTTTATTGCCACTAGCTTCTGTTAGAAGTTTCTTTAAATATAGAGATGATCAGTTATATTCATGATTTTCTAAAAATATTTTTTTTATACCGCCTTTATTATTTTTATAAATAACTCAAGGCGGCAAACATACCTAATAGTCCTTCCTCCTCCTATTTTCCCCAAAACAACAACGCTGTGAGGTGAGTTGGGCTGAGAGAGAGTGACTGGCCCAAGGTCACCCAGCTGGCTTTCATGCCTAAGGCAGAACTAGAACTCACGGTCTCCTGGTTTCTAGTCTGGTGCTTTAACCACTAGACCAAACTGGCTCTCATGAATTCCATGCAGATTACCAAAAATGGGGGAGAGAAACAGCATAAACAACTGTATTATCATATGAGATGATCCCATGCTACTTTATATTGAAATAGGCACTGAATTCTACATGAAATTCAGCCCATAACTTATTAGACCTATGGTGTCCCACATGGCTCTACCTTGTCCCATTTGCTATTTATGAAACCTTTGGAGTAGGGTGTCATCAATACATTGATGATACCCCACAATATATTGATGACACCCAGATTTGCTGTTCTCTACCATCCAACTTCAAGGAAGCAATCAGCAGCCTTGACCTTTGCTTCATCTTGATAATGGGCTGGATGAAGGAGAACAAGCTGAAATTAAATCCAGAGAAAGTCAATGTAAAGAGAAAGCTAGACTTGGGGACTGAGGTGAAGTGTGTTTAGGATGGAGGTTGCACCAGAAATAACAGCTTGGCAGTTTGGGAATGTTCTTTGACCCCAGCTGCCACTGGATTCACAGGTAGTGTCTGTGGCAAGGAGCATATTGGCACAACTACGCTAGTGTGCCAGGTGTAACAATTTTTCAGCTGTGCAAGCTTAGTCATGGTTACTCATGCTTTGGTTACAATGGCAATGTGCTTTACACAGGTCTATTTTGGAAACTGTTCAGGAATTGCAATTGGTTAAAAATGCAGCAGCCCGATTGCTGACTGGTACAAGTTACAGGGATCCCGTGATACCAGACTCAGAGATTCTGCACTGGTAGACAATTGTGTGTCAGGTGCAGTGTAAAATGCCAATGATGATCTTTAAAATCAACACTTTATCTGGAGGATGAGCCTGCCCAGTTACTTAGATCAGCATTTTGAAGATATTCCTGTTTCCAGAACTCTGGAATGCAGGAGCTGACCAAAAGCTTCCCCAATGATTTATTTATTTTATTTATTTATTTATTGGATTTATCACCGCCCAACTCCCCCAAGGGGGACTCTGGGCGGTTTACAACAGAATTAAAATCATTAATATACATTTCTAATAAAAACATACATAATAAACCGTAATTTAAAATAGAATGAATAAAATAGAATCCAAGGGCAGAGTATTCTTAAGTTATAAAAAGGGCCCCTCAGAGCGAATCTAAGGTGCCAGCCATCTCCAAGTATCTCCAATCTCCTTCTGACCCCAAGCATAATGACAAAACCAGGTTTTGAGTCTTTTTCGGAAGTCCAGGAGTGAGGAGGACTGTCTGATCTCCGGGGCAGAATGTTCCAAAGGGCAGGGGCAACAGCAGAGAAAGCACTCTTTATATTTATTTATAATAATTTATATTTATTTATAAATACAGTATATTTATATTATATTATATTTATTTATATATTGATTTATATTTGGTCCTCACCTTTAGGAAAATCACATAAATGCATCCCTATTACATTTTTTTTACTGTTCATTGAATTTAATGGTATTGGTTTTAATTTTATTTTAATTGCATCGATTCTACTATTACATTTTATATTTTGTATTTTTTAAAATTATTGTAAGCTGCCTTCAGGGTGTATGTAATAATAATAAAATAATAATAATAATAATAATAATAATAATAATAATAATAATAATAGCATTTGTATCCATGGGGATATAATTTATGTTATAGGAATGTCTTCCCAGGTTTTATCCCCACTTCAAGAACAGAAATTATCTGAATAAAAATATTTGAGGCTAGGTTCAGACAGCATGTTTTATCCAGGTCAGTTACATATCTACTGGCTGCATTCACACATGTAGTAACCTTGGGTGCATGGAGGTCTGCAAGGAGACCAGGGGCTTTAATGACACTGCATCATGATGTCATCATGGAAATGACACAGTTTACATAGTTGTGTCATACTCCTATCAGATAATACATGGTCGTGCCATTTGCACAAGGGCATCATGGCACATGTCATAATTAGTATCACCGTGGCTTGTAATGATGGACACCTATACTTGGTGAGCTAAACCTGTCTCTGTGTGCATGTGTATGAGGCCTAGTATATTATTTGAAATTGAAATTGAAATTGAAATTGAAATTGAAATTGAAATTGAAATTGAAATTGAAATTGAAATTGAAATTGAAATTGAAATTGAAATTGAAATTATGGTTCAAATTTTGTGGGGGAAAATGGTTAATTCAGTAAACAGATATTATGTGAATAAAGCATAAAGAAGGTTACAATTGGAAATGAGTCCTACAGGGATTCCACACACAGTGGCCATTAAATGTGAAGGCTACTCATTCTCTGGGTCATCACAGTTGCACAGAGGCCTTGGATGCTAGCGTTAGTTGCCAAAGAATATGTGCCAGAGCCCACTTGAGGGAACCGTTCATATTATCCATGGTTCTTGCATGAATGCAGATGCTGCCAGGGGCCATAAGTGCTCAGCATCCTTTTCTGTGAAAACTTCAACACTGCTGCTCTATTACAAGAAATGCTGATCCTTCCTTGATTAAAGGCATCAAGGCATCAGTGAATACAGCAAAAAACTGATGCAGTCACAGTAGGATTTTAAGGTGGAAAGGCATGGGAGTTTCTGTATTAGCAGTCTGCTTGTTTAGTTAAAGCTGGGCTGAAATTTCCCAGTTCCTTCTCCTTTCACTGAATATATATATTTTTAAGGGAAAATTTCTGCTGTCATGAGGAGGAGAAAATTGCCAACATTCTCAAGGGGGAAACTGTCAGCTGCTCTGTTTTTTCTTTGTTGCCATGTATTTCAGCAACAAAGACTAGCCAGACCCTTCTCTATGAAATTCCTGGGTGAGAAGGGTTTGTATTATCTGAAGCTCTGCTATAAGGCTGGGGTAGGAAAGTTAGCAGGAGGGTGGCAGGAGCTGGACCAAACTATGCTGTGGGGTGAGAGGGGATGGGTGATTCCACCACTTTCCAGTATCAGTTGATGATGACTTGGGTTGGAAAGATGTTCCAGGACATTTCCCAGACTGGGAAACAAGGGTTCATCAAGATTAGACTTAGACTGGGATGAGGCCAGAGCCCAGGAATTGTGTATGGGTGCCAGGAGTTGGGTTTTGGATGCTGGTTTTCATTGTTTCTTTTATACTTTTCTTGCTGTTGGTATCAGCCACCCAGAGTTATGGCAAACTGCTTCATATTGTTGCCAAGAAAACAGTATGGAGATATTCATGTAGTCACTGGGAGTCCAGCTCAACTTGAAAGCAAGGGTAAGGGTATGAAGGGAAGGGAAAGACAAGTTATTCTTTCCCACGCCTGCAAGGATTGACTCCTCAGACCTTGAATGTCCAGAAATCTCCAAGTGAAATTCCTTCACTTTCCTGCATATTTTTTGATTGTTGTCATACTGACAATGTATAATAAATGAAATACTTCTGATGCCTTTAGCAAGAAAAAGAACTAATATGAGGCAGAGAAAGTCCTTCCATTTTAGGTAAAATATGTATTCCCCCCCCATCCCCCTCTTTTTTTAGATGGAAGATATTTGACCTCTGGACCTTTACTAACAATTCACCAAGGATTCTTCTGCCTTTCTTCACAATTCAACATCTCTTGTACAGCTCACTCTGCCAATGTAGCTTACAACATTTCAGCAGATATGAGATGGCAACTGGATAAATATTTGGTGCCTGAATGAGAAGGATGAAGATCTTTGACATCATGAGGATGGAATTTTGAAGGAGATGTCAAGGTAGGAATGTGCAACAAAAGCCTGTCAGAGGAAATAATGGGATGGCAGCTTAAGAGAGAGATCATGTTGAGATTTTTGTTCAAAGTTCAAAGTAAAGACTCCTTGATATCACCATCCTAGGCACAATGTGCTAAAAATAAGACTTCTAGAAGGAAAACCTGGAAATAAAGCAAGATAATGATTATTCAGTATTTTATTCTTAAAAGAAACCCATCATTTTCTTATTTTATTTTTAACAATGGAAACAACCTAAAAACATCTGTAGAATCAGGCTGGATTAGTCCTTTTTTAGTGTAGCCTTGTGTCCTGAGGGTCCTCAGTCTAATGCCTCAAGAAGCACACAAACAGGACTAAAGGATATTATCTTGCCAATTCATGATCCTAAGCATACTCCTTCTGATACAGAAGATATGCATGGACCTATCATAAAACCACTAATTGCCCACTCCTCCATGGAACCTAGGGGAAGGTCGTGTCCGACTCTAGGGGCCGGTGCTCATCTCCGTTTGTTAGCCGAAGAGCCAGCGTTGTCCAAAGACGCTTCCACGGTCATGTGGCCGCATGACGTACATGGAACGCTGTTACCTTCCCACCAAAGTGGTACCTATTTATCTACTTGCATTTGCATGCTTTCGAATTGCTAGGTTGGCAAGAGCTGGGGCTAGTGCGGGAGCTCACTCCGTCACGTGGGACTAGGGATTCGAACCTCCAAACTTGCGATCTTCTGATCGACAAGCCTGGTATCTTACCCGCTGAGCCACCATGCCCCTTCCACCTACGGGAAACCACTGTTTAAATTTCTCCAGGGCCAAATCTGTATATTTTTTATTCCTACTGTACTTCCTAATATCTAAGCAGTTACTAATTCATAAGAGTACTTTACCTTGTATCCCAAGACAGTCAAGTGTACTGCCCTTGTTAGGCATCATTGAGGCTTACTTTGTCATAGGCTTTTTGAATGGCCAGGTAAACAATGTCTGGCAATTCCCAACTCTCCACATGCTTGTTGATAATTTCACAGAATGCAGAAAAGTTAGTAAGTGTTACCTTTGCAAAAGGAAAAATAAAGGCAGAGAAAGAAGGATTTGAGAGAAAGGCTAGTAAACTAGTGAAGGAACAGGAGGATTGAAAAAAACAATGAACAATAGTGCAGGAAGGGACAGGATGAGGCCAGTCAGAAATTGTACTCTGAGCAAATTTCATCATGCTTTCATTGGTCAGGGGCATGTGTGTGTCAGGGACTGTTGCTATTTTCCATGTGCAAGAATGCTTAGATGCTGGGCTGAGTGGCCAAGAGAGAAAGTCACCCTAAGAAATATGAGGATCAGATAAGTGCTGAAGACAGAGAACTCAAAAACTATCTGTCTGAAAAAAGTAGGCCTGATAGAGACAAAACTTCTCATAGTGTTGAGTGATAAGAGTTTCTTCTGGGAGGAAAGAAAAGCAGAGGCAAAGACGGTTTGAAGGGTTTGTGGCCAGGACTCAGGGAGGCAATCAGGTTAGCAGTTTGAGGCCCAAGGATGAAAACCTCCGGATATTAGAGCTGAAGAGCTGTGTGAAAGGAACATGTTTCCCCTGGTGTCATCCTTGTCCTTGCAGCATTGTAGGCAAACAACCCAAAGGGGGCAATCTTGGCCAAGGGCTGGGAGCCATTTTCCCATACTGTGCCGATTTGATCAACCCATTGGCTGGCTTAGGCTTCTGGTCTATTCTATACTTTAGAAACATGTATTTCCATTTTCTTCTCAGTTCTATATAAATGATAGTTATAATAGACTCCAAGTTCAAACAGTTCTTGAAAGAAAAACCTTTCTTCACTGTGTTGAAATTTGTTAAATTGGGGTATATGTTCAGAGTCGTTTGATGTCATTGTTTATATCACATTTACTCTGTTTAATATGTTTAATATTTCAGCTCTCCCTGTCCAATTGCCTCATCACAATATTCAATTATTATATGAAACGATAATATTATTTCAATAATTGAAATAAATTATTTCAGTTATTGAAATAATGCACAATTGAATTATTTCAATTAACTTTTTTGTTTTTTTGTCCCGTGCCACCAAATCAGCTTGCATCTTTCTTTCTTTTTTTGGCTAAGGGATTTTGATTCTCTGTCAGTTTCTCCAGTTTTAAAGCTCAGTGAAGAGCCAGTTATTTCAGCTCTCCTCATGCTTTCTAAATTCCTTTTGCTTTTTATTTGCCTTTTCTGTTTGTTTGCTCTAACATTTCATAGTGTGCCTTTTTTAACATATCTAGTCAGCAGAATTTAAGATCCACTACTAGAAGTGAAAAGTGTTCTGTTCTTTCCCTTGCAGCTACAATCCCCCACTCATCCCACTCCCTCCCATATACTCTTTTCCAAGTAACAGCACTCACCCTGCACCAGAAAACAGCTGGCTTCCCTAGACATCATTCCTATTTGACCCTCCCCTTGACACATTGTCAATGTTGGTGTATTGTTCTTTGAGGAGTAAGTCACAGCAATAGAACCTTATTAGGTCAACACCTGCAAACTTTAAAAGGTCAGGCAGCACGTGATCCAGGCTGAAGAGTATAAAAGAACCTGCCTGCCCGCCCCGCCCTTGCTTCCTCACTGCTCATTCCTTACTGCTTTCTTCTACTCCTGCTTGCTTACTACTTATCTTTTCTGGTGAGTGATGAAAGAATTGCAACACTTCCAGGGATCTGGAAGAGAACTGTAAATAGTATATGTTTGTATGAATAACTAATACAACTGCAACTAAGTTACTACAATGACTGGCATCATGTATTGGTCTCTGAAGCTAATCGCTTTCTGATAGTCTGTGTTGCAAGAAAACACACACTCCAACAGTCAAGTGGTCATGGCAATGGTGCAACACTCTGAAGAGTCCTTGGGCATGAGAATCTTAGAGTGGCCAGCAGGGTGGCAAGCTGTTCTAGAGAGTTGCATGCCTTCGGCACATTGAAGTGGATACTCCAAGTGATGGATCAGGAGGGTGGTGGATGAATGTTTAGGTTCAGTGTTCCACCTATCCCAATCTCCTGATGGAAGTATCTACTTCATCTCCACCAAGTATGGAGGTGTTCATACTTGTCATCCAAGTTAGGAAAAGAGCTTGTCATCCACCTCCCACATTATAGATGAACACCTATGCACTGTTAAAATACAGAGAGAGAGGAAGCTATCTTGATTAGGGATGTCATACACATTCAACAGGCTGAGCCAATATTCATATTTGTTTTACACTGACTATGTTGATTTAGATAGGATACAAGGATTCTGCTTGTAATGCACAATAAAGCCACATGTGTCTAATTCTGGGATGAAAACACATGGTGAACAGAGCAGCCCCATGGCTAAAGTACCATAACTAGTTCCAAACAAGCAATTTGCACAAATACTGACACCTTCCGCTTCTTGGGAGCCAGAGTTCCTATTCAGACTTTATCCTTCCTTGCAAGCTAATTGTCTGGACTGGAGCCCCATGGTCCTTCATCTATCTAAAAACTAATGCCTGTGTTGGTGTACCAGCTCTATGGATGGAGTTCTTGGAGGTAAATGTTGTTATTCATAGCTGTAGTTAGGTTCAGAGAGTGGTACTGAAGATTCAGGCACTAGGATTTCATGTGTGAAGATTTATGAAATCTCAAGCAGAAAGGTCCTCAATGTCTCCTTCAGAACCACTGACTCCTCAGCTTCTGTGTCTCTATCCAGACCACTGCTGTGTTTTGGAGTCATTATAACATGGCTGTGGGTGTGGGAGGGGAGATTTGTTACTACCAAGTGCATAGAAATATTTATTTACAATAGCTTCCACATAGAGAGATACCCAGAAAATGGAAGGGAAGGAAGGGAGATAAATGAAACCAACCATTTAATGGCTCTAAAACAGGGGATTTTGTTTGAAATTCAGTAGGTCTGGGAAGAGTAGGAAGATTTCACACGATTAGGTCAGAGAGGTATAAAAATCCAGGAAAAATGTGGCAATTAAAATTAAGGCAATTAAAACAAAGGAGAAGTAAGAAAAATGTGGTTTTAAAAACAGTCAGAATATGTTTACTCATTTTATACTGGTAGTATACTGGGTAAGACGCCAGGCTTGTTGATCGGAAGATTGCAAGTTCGGAGGTTCGAATCCCTAGCCCTGCGTTCGGAGTGAGCTCCCGCACTAGCTCCAGCTCTTGCCAACCTAGCAATTCGAAAGCATGCAAATGCAAGTAGATTAATAGGTACCACTTCGGTGGGAAGGTAACAGTGTTCCGCACGTGTCATGCGGCCACATGACTGTGGAAGCGTCTTCAGGCAATGCTGGCTCTTCGGCTAACAAACAGAGATGAGCACCGGCCCCTAGAGTCGGACACGACTGCACAAATGTGTGGGGGGTACCTTTACCTTTACTTTAAACTCTGTCACGCACACCTCTATAGAAAACAATAACTGAAGCATTCACCTAGAAGGCTTAGACCAGACCTGTTCTGTTCTCCTGTAAATTCTTCTAGTTTAGAAATGGTTACATTAGTAATTTCAGTACTAGAGAAACATTTTCCCTTACATAATTGAATATAAGACATGACTGCCCTTTAAAAGATCAACTTCTATACCGAGAAAGCCATTCTAAAATAGTTGTCCCTCTCTGCTTCTCTTACTTTTAAGCATTATTCACAGAACACAAATTCTAATTAGAATATCTCACTTCTCTGAAAACTAAAATGCAAAGGCCAATGATGAAAATGAGTTGTTTCCATTAACATGTTGGATCCACAGTTGGATCAGGTAGATGATTCACCCTTATCTTTAAAATAGAAATTAATCTTGAAAATAATGTTATTCAAATGGTCCAAGTTGCTGTATTATACAACTTGAAGAGGTTTTTTTTTTCTCATTTAAAATCTTCCTTTAAACTTCCATAAAATCTAAAGAAGGCTTTTTCCCCCCCTTCATTTTTTTTGGTGTGTGTGTGTGTGAATCACAGTGCAAATGACACTGGCAAAAAATAAAATAAAAGCAGCTTTGAGAAATGCACTTGGTTGTGCATTTTTGTACTGAAAAGTATAGCTGATTATAAATCATAGGGGAACAAAGTCTTCACTAAGGTGATAATGTATACTGGAGCTCTTTTTGCATGTTTTAAGGAAGATGTGTGATTTCTGTTGATCTGTCTGATCTATCTTTAACAGCGCTGCATTTAAAAGGAAACCATAGCCTTCAATTGGATGGGACAACAATTATTTTTGCAAAGGAAAAAATGTTGGTAGAATTCTCATGGAGGAGTTTTGCACTTCTTATAGTTAGAAGGTTTCTGGGGACTGTGGGTGAGTCTCCTGTCTTTCCTTGCACACCTCCCTAGCTTTCCAAGCCTCAATCAAATGCCAAGGGAAGAGATCTGGAGAGAAATATTCCCACCATGCTCTTTTAGATTGGGAAGTAGGGATACACAGGGAGACTGTAGAACATGTTTCTCAACCTTGGCAAGTTTAAGATGCGTGGACTTCAACTCCCAGAATTCTGGGAGTTGAAGTCCACACATCTTAAACTTGCCAAGGTTGAGAAACACTGAGGGATGGAGAGACTTACACCAGAAAACAACAGCACATTCCATTATCTGATAATAAGGTAAGTGCCAAAATGCCATCATTTTTTTTCCCCAAAGTGTCCTGGGAGTAAGGCAGAAAAATAGCAACCCCTTCTTTCTGAGCCTGCAATGGGGAAAGGGGAAGTGCAGAGTAATGGAAAGATTTCCAGCAGGAAAAAACAAAAAACAGCAGTACCCACCCCCTCCCTTTCACTAAAATAAAGTACTGTAAATCTCAAATCACCACCAAAATAAGTGCTGAAGAATTTCTAAAGCATTCTAAGAATAAGGTAGAATAAAAGAAAGGTGTCTTTTTCAGGGGAAGAACAAATTCGGGAAATTGTAGGACCAAGTTTGGGGCAGCATTTGTTTGTAGCATGAATCCTGACTACATCACCAAAGTGATGTCTTGTGGATGTAATGTGTTCAGGGATTCCAGTGAAGCAGCTTTGAAGTGTAACACAGACTCTCTTCCAGAGTCACAGAGCAGGGATGCAGGGAGAAATCATTCGTCTGTTGATGAATGACAGCATAGGTAGGACCAGAGCTGAAACATTATTATCTCTCTTTTTCTCTCTTTCCTTCTCTGACATCTCTCATTTTCTCTCAGTCCCTTTCCAACCTCCCCCCCTCCTCCTCCTCCTCCTCCTCTCTCTCTCTCTCTCCCAGTCCCAAGCATCAGGCAGTCAAGGTAGGAAGAGGTAACATCAGTGATGTTACTTCTAATTACGATCAGATCACTGATGTTACTTCTTGTACTATCCTGTGAGGAACTTCTTTAAAAAGGTGATAGCTGTCTGAGCTCGAGGTATCCAACAGTATGCACATTTGATGGGAGATGCAATCTGAAAGTGGTTCAATCCACTCTCTGAATCCAATCAGCAAGCTTATTTTCATCATCGCAAAGCATGACTGAGGTGATTTTGATGATCAGATTCCCCAGTCCATTTGCAGAAACTTTTTTCTTCCAATTGACTGTCCAGACTGAAGGACTTTGACAATTCAGTTCTTCTGTATGAGTAAAATCTGTTCATCTGTCGGAATTGAATCAGGAGTTCAAACCAAATTGGACTGCAAATTCTAATTGAATTGCTGATTTGAACTGGATTTTTTTTCTATGTGGTATATGCTTTGTGGAATGCAATTCTCAGATCACAGTCAGCAACATATGATTTGAAAATTGCACATTCACATATTCTGTGACATTGCAAAGAATCCAGGGATTAAATATGAAGTACCATACTAAAGAAAAGGACCAGCCATGAAGTTGCCCAGCTGTACTGAACACCTGGACAGCAGAATACATAAAGATATCGTCTTCCCCACTGTGTTGAAAGCTATTGCTTTTCATTTATAGTCATGAAATACTCTAAAGAGTCTGAGTTTCTTTCCTCTATTCTTTAAATGAAAAAGTGGTTAGGGTCCAACCACTTTTTTAATCTCCTTCTTGCTTCCTTCCTTGCTAAGCAGCCAATTCCAAAATGTCACTAGAGAAACTTAATTTCAAAAGGCTCACTCCTGAGACAACTGAAGAGTCTCCAACATGTAACCCTTTGTCTCTAGAAAGAGGTGAAACAGGCTGGTCATAAACAGAGACGAGGATTGGTATGTCTTGTGTGTGAAATACAACAGAGGTGGTTTTAATGAATGTGGCAATTGTACTGTAGATTGCCTAGTCCTGTGGTATTTTAATTAATTTGAAAGTCGTAGGATAAATTGTGTGGAACTGCTTTATGGTATTCCATCTACATCCTTTGTTGTAAAAACCTATAGATAGCTATATTACGTAGTTATGGCTATCAGGTGATATTCCTTGCCAAAAGTTCCACCTGGATGTCATCTCTTCAGGCAATACAACCCCAGTGTCTCACAAACAGGAATGCAACCCTTAGTCTGAGTTTGGACAACCCCCACAGATATCTCATACAATATTTTATTGCAATGATTCACTACACAATCCTGAGAGTCTGTCATTTTGGTGTATTTTGTAATTTTTAAATTCTTGTTATTGATTTTACCATAACAAATATTCATTCAGCCATTTCTGCAATGTTCCCAAAGCATAATAATCCTTTATGAACATAATATAATTGAGAACTGTTTCTGCCCTTCTAAGTCTTTTTGGTCAGCTCTCTGTACTGGAGGTCTGCCACTTATCTACAAGGCTGTAACTGGGGTATCTAATGGTGGCCTGATCACAAGGATCAGTCCAAAGTAAGGACCTATAAATTACTGAATCAATTATTCCCCCCTCCACATCTCCCTACTAGTGTATTACATCAGCAAATATCAGCCGGGTTTTAAAAATATAAGAATTCTGAGCCTTTTTGGTGAAGGTGCCATGACATCAACATTTACAGCACTACTTCAAGTGTTAAGTCAGGGTTTTTGAAAGGGTAGGCTAGAGTCATCTGCCCTGCCCTAGATGTTGAAATATCTGTTCTGAATTAACCTGATTCAATCTGGATGTAGGCTTACCTAGCATTTTCCCCCATTTTCGATCCCAATTCCATTTCCTCCTTGGAGCTGTCTATGGAAAGAAAATTCTAGATACAGGCCAAAAAATAATAATTTATTTTATCACAGATCTCTAGTGTTACAGAAATCTAGTTTCTTCTTTGGCTCTAGGGAGTGAAATATCAGACTATATTCATTTCTGAAAGCATTAACAGTGGCCATTTTAAAATGGAGAAAAATCCTTCATTAAAGAGTATTTTCTTCAAATCATATAGATTTCTATAGGGTGGTATCACAGGGCTTAGAGCAGGAGTAGGCAATCTGTGCCTAGGGATGCATAAGCTTTCAGACTAATTTCATGTGATCTTCCAAAGCCTTCAAAAATCAATTGAAGCTTCTTCAAGAATAACATGTTATTTTTGTGGTAGCCCATCAGGCAGAAGGAGAGGGCAGAAAGACAGCGAGGAAAGGGAGGTAGCAGAAAAGGAGTAATTATATCCAGGTTTGACTCTCACCTCATCAACCTTTGATTATGGCCCATCCATTGAGTCATTCAACAATTCAGCCTGAGATGATCGGCCACTCAGAATTCAACAGCTCCCTTTCTTTGTGCTAAAGGTAGTTAAGATTATTGATGTTCTGTCTGTCAGATATCTGTTATGAGAATTGGATAAAAAGGGAGCCATATTTCATTGCTATTGACGAATGCTGCTGCTCTGATTTCAAAAGGCAGTATATGATCCAGAACTGTCTAGATGTATTCCACTTACAGAGTTTTGAAACACAACATTTTATATCAATGGCTACTTATGTTGAGAAAAAAGAAGGTATTCCTGAATATCACTCACTTGTGAGAACATTCTCCTAAGAGACTTAGGAAATTAGAGAAATACAATTGAGACTACGCTTCTCCCTACGTAAATATTGAAAATTTAAGAATTGTTTTTACTTAGCAAATTTCAGCCCAGTTCTTTGGTCTTTTAATCAAATGACTGAGGGGATTATTTAATTTTACAGTTTATTGACTCTGTGGGATGAATATTTTCATGCATATAATGCTATTCAGCTACTTATAGGTTTTGACCTGTTCATATTGATTTGCTGAGACTCCCCAATATCTTTTTAATCCAAATGTTTTAAATAAGATTTGGCCATGGGTTAGTTTGGGTGCAAATCACTGAAAATCTATGCTTTTTTAAAAAACACAGCTCTTCCTGCATTGCTAGCAGTAATGTTTTAAAATAGCAGTGATTATAATGGTGATTAATATCTACCATTGTAAAGCACTTACCCTATTTTTGAGAAACTAGCATCTGTTTCCACGGAAACAGCAGCTACAGTAGTGAGAAAGAAAAGGCTTCTCACTTGGGGGGACCTCGTAGATTTTAACTATTTCATTCTTTTTGCAAATGTTTCAGAAATCTACTGAGGGAAAGAATGAAAGAGTTTGATTGTATATTAAACTGATACCTTCATATTAGAAGATAAATACCTTATTTGATGGGAGCAGGGACCCTGAGTGGCCTTTTGTAAGGATGTTGCTGAACTACAATTCCTGGCAATCCCACTCAGTATGGCAGATAGTGAGCAACACTGAGCATTGTAATCCAGTAAATCTAGAGGGCCACAATTTTCCTCATATTATAAATGAAATGCTTCTATCGCCTCAGTCTAAACTAACATTTCTCAACTGCAGGAAGAGCAAAGTGTTGGATGGCTAAAACAGAAATGGGCAAAACTCCATCAAGCTTGATTTGCAAGTGGATTTGACCTTGGAAAACAGTTCCACAGGGAACTCGTAAACTTATTCTGAATCCTGATGTTTCAAAGATGTAGGGGTCCGAACACATTAACTACTTAGATGCAGCCCACCTGCTCAACAGCCCATTCCTATTGCTCTGATAATCTGGAAACAATCTTAAATCTCTCTTTTTCTCTGATGCCTATCCCAAAGGTTTTTTAGTGGTGACACCACTAATCTTGTCGAGAAAGAAAAATCTAAGATGTCAACAACCCTGATATAGATGAGAAGCCTGAGGGAAGCTATACATCCTAGAAACCTTGGCACCATATTCTTACAGGTGTTTTGGGAATGTGGGGGAAATTGCTTTTCCCAGGATCGCTGGGACCTGATATATTACTGTAACAGCATTCCAGTAGTCAACACAATCCAGGAGGCATTAGAGATGGAGGAATGAAATCTTCCAGCTTCTGCTCCTGACACGGCTGCCACTGCCATGGAATGACAGTGGAAAATGAGAATTTTTCCCCAATGGTCTAATGGGCACTTTTAGATTCTTCTTTCAATCAGAATGCACACACAATTGACTGTAACCTAATATTGTATATTTACCTTTAGTAAGGAATCCCAGGGGACAATATTTCACTAAATTCCTTTGTAATCACAACTTTGCTCCTCCCTGGAAGTTAACCAGCCCAGAAAGGAGGAGCATGCTAGAGGCATTTAACTTGGAGTCTTCCTGGAGAAAGAACAATGTGGCTCTGGGGAAGAGAAGGTGCCCACTCCAGGATACAGTTTTCTGAGGTTTAGGGAGAGAAGAATCAATACCACAAAGTTTTCTAGGTGCAAAACTAAGTGATACAGAATGTACTAATTTATTTTGTTTTATTTGGATGTGCTCAAAGATTTGCCTGGGCTGCCTTTCACAGTTTTCCCCTCAGGTTCCATCTTCATTTTTTTTAATGAGCCTTGCTTTGGTCTTTATGTTTAACTTTATTTTTTGAATCCAATCCTTTGTCTAGCATAGCATATATTGGACAATTTTCGTCCTGTCTGCCACCTCCCCTTTTTAGGGAAGGTGGTTGAGAAAGCGGTGGCGTTGCAACTCCAGAGGATCCTGGATGATACGGATTATCTGGACCCCTTCCAGTCAGGTTTCAGGCCGGGATATGGGGTGGAAACTGCATTGGTCGCGCTTACAGATGATCTCTGGCGGGAGCGGGATGGAGGGAGTGCATCCATCCTAGCTCTTCTTGACCTCTCAGCGGCATTCGATACCATCGACCATGGTATCCTTTTGGGACGGCTCAGGGAGTTGGGGGTGGGAGGCGTAGTTCTGCGCTGGTTCACCTCCTTCCTCCAGGGCCGTTCCCAATCGGTGGTAATAGGAGAGGAAAGATCTGACCCTCGCCCCCTCGTCTGTGGGGTACCGCAGGGTTCGGTTCTTTCCCCTCTCCTATTTAACATCTACATGAAACTGCTGGGTGAGATCATCCGTCACCATGGGATGAGATACCATCAATATGCAGACGATACTCAATTATATATTTCCATCCCTGGTGAGATAAGTGATGCAGTGGCTACCCTTTCTCAGTGCCTGGAGGCTGTGGGGGTCTGGATGGGGAACAACAGGCTTCGACTGAACCCTGGTAAGACGGAGTGGCTGTGGATTGATGGCTCCCGTGGATCCAGGAAGTTGTCTTCTCTAGCTCTGGATGGGGTTGCACTACCCCATTCAGACCAAGTGCGTAATTTGGGGGTTCTTCTGGACTCACGGCTCCTGCTCGAAGAGCAGGTGGTAGCCGTGGCCAGGAGGGCTTTTGCACAACTTCGTGTTGTGCGTCAGTTACGCCCTTTCCTGGATCGGGAAGCCCTCCGTACAGTCACTCATGCCCTGGTCATCTCCCATATAGACTATTGCAACGCGCTCTACATGGGGCTACCCTTGAGGAGTATCCGGAAGCTTCAATTGGTCCAGAATGCGGCTGCTCGCGCAGTTATTGGTGCGCCTAGATCAGCGCATGTGTCACCTCTGTTGCGACAGCTGCACTGGGTGCCTGTGTGCTTCCGGGTCCAATTCAAGGTGTTGGTTATCACCTTTAAAGCCCTACATGGCATGGGGCCAGGTTACCTGAGGGACCGTCTCATCCCCATAACGTCGAACCGTCCCACTCGGTCATTCAGAGAGGGCATGCTACGGATCCCGTCCGTAAAGGAATGTCACCTGACGGGGTCTAGGAGGCGTGCCTTCTCGGTAATGGCGCCCACCCTTTGGAATATGCTACCCCCGGAGGTGAGGCAGGCCTCATCGCTCCCGGCCTTCAGAAAGAACTTAAAGACCTGGTTCTGCCGCCTTGCGTGGGGGGAGGGGGGGAACAGTTCCTCTTGGGGATGGCTGGTGCCATAGGGCCCTTTTAAACATCCAAACATCAAACCACCGCATCTTGGATTTTTATACTTAATTTTAATATATTAGAGTGTTTTATTGGGTTGTTTTAATTGTCGGATTTTAATTTTTGTGTTTTGTAAACCGCCCAGAGTTCCCTTGTGGGGAGATGGAGCGGTATATAAATTGAAACATACATACATACATACATAAATAAATAAATAAATAAATACCACACCCATTCATGTTTCTCTTGGCTGTTATGTATTTTCTAATCAAGTATATACTATTTTAAAAAAACATTTTTGGTGCTAGTTTTTGTCTTGAGGGATGTAACCTGATAACATGGCCAGTGGTATCGGGGAGGTGGGGAGGGTGTCAAAACAGGCAAGATGGAGATTGTAACATCACAATTGAATCCTGCCCCTTTGTATGTGTGTGTGACATTGACACATGTACAAAAGGGACAGGGTTTCAAATGAGATTCTACAACCACCATCTTGCCTATTTTGGCACCCTCTCCCTCTCCCCCATCTTGGTGTGGATGCTGCTAACATGCCATTTCTGAATGACTACCAGATTGATTGACTATGTGCCATCAAGTCAGTGTTGACTCTTAGCGACCACATAGATAGATTTTCTCCAAGGCAATCTGTCCCCAACCAGGTACTTCGGGTCTTCCAACAGTGCATTCATTGCCACTGTAACTGAGTCCATCCAACAGGTGAGGGAAAGAAAAGAAGATAGAGGGCCCCATTCATTTGCCCCCAGGCCATCTTGCTTGGTGGCACAGGCCTGGGGGGGGTGAGTGGGGCCCTTACACCTGGATTGGAATTATAGTTGAGGGAAAGCCTGTGGAGCAATTATTTTGCTAATAATTATTATTTTTGCTAATATTTTGTGGCAAATATTAGAATGTACTAAGACTTCTATTCTGAAACAAGCAACTACAGATATTAACAATACTGAAAAACACAAGCATAAAATGTAGGCCATCTTCCATCATCCTTATTGGTTTTTAGCCCTTTGTACATTGACCAGGGTCACATGCAAGTGGGTGGCTGGAAAGATCAAACTAATAAATAAATAATTAAATTTTCTAATACAATTCCACCCCCCAAAAACTTTTCTGCATAGCATCATTGCTCCCCTCTGCTTGATCAGCTAGAATCTTCCTGAGTAGAGTGATCATGTGGAGAATTCATAAGCCTTTAGGCCTGAATCTATATAAGTAAATATTATGGAGGCAACATGCCACAAAATCAAGGTGAATTATTGTATATCTCATGGTGATGTGGACTTTGCTTCTAGGGAAGCAGTATGCAATTGCAGGCTTGGATCGCATGTCTTTTCAGTGTCAAGGGTCGTTTGTCCTTCCTTATATCAAATTAAAATAGGCCATTTGCAGTTTGTTCAAACTACTGTACAATTGCGCTCATTTCACATGCTAGCAAGTCTGTAGCTTGAATCATGTCAACTGGATTTCTATTTTCTCAGTGGAAACGTTTCACTCCTTATCCAAGAAGCTTCTTCAGTCTGAGCAAAGTTTGTAAGGCAATCCTTAAATATGTTTCTAGGGTGGCTGTGTGACCTTGCACCTGGGGCTAGGTCATGGTTATTTTGAGATGTTTATTTCTAAGTCCCTTTATCATCCAAAGGAGGATCGTTAAGATTACCTTGCTGTTGTTGAGATTGCGAAATGGTCTTAATCTTCCTAGGCACAGAAGACAAAGCAGGAAGGAAAATAGGGGAAATATTGTGCCTGAGGCCCCCACCTCTATTCAAAGAAGGATTTTCCAAGTTGGCATAAATGGATTCCTTGACCCCTCTTTCAAACCACTTATCTTCCCTGTCTAAAATGTGAACATTAATGTCCTCAAATGAGTGTCCTTTTTCCTTTAGATGAAGGTAACACGCCAGCCATGTAAGGAATAACCAGGTTCTTCCGTTTACTCTGAGTCTCAGCCCTGTCTGTCGCTGTTTTAGGTCTGGTAGATCTAGGTCTAAAACAGATCCCCACCTCCATGGATTCCAAAAAGAATGAAAATCAGCACCTGAGAGCTCTGAAGGCCTGTGGATATCCAAATTGGGCCTTCACTAAATCTAAGTCTAACAGACCTAAAACAGCAACAGACCGGGCTGAGACTCGGAGTAAATGGAAGAACCTGGTCATTCCTTACATGGCTGGCGTGTCTGAAAAGATAAAAAGGATATTTGGCAAACACCACATACCTGTATATTTCAAACCCACCAACACACTGAGACAGAGGCTTGTATACCCCAAAGATCAAACTCCAAAACACAAGAAAAGCAATGTAGTGTATACAATCCAGTGCAGCAAGGAGTGCTCTGAGCTCTACATTGGAGAAACCAAACAACCTTTGTACAGGAGGATGGCCCAACACAGGAGGAGCAACACCACAGGACCAGAGTCAGCAGTTTACCTTCATCTAAAGGAAAAAGGACACTCATTTGAGGACATTAATGTTCACATTTTAGACAGGGAAGATAAGTGGTTTGAAAGAGGGGTCAAGGAATCCATTTATGCCAACTTGGAAAATCCTTCTTTGAATAGAGGTGGGGGCCTCAGGCACAATATTTCCCCTATTTTCCTTCCTGCTTTGTCTTCTGTGCCTAGGAAGATTAAGACCATTTCGCAATCTCAACAACAGCAAGGTAATCTTAACGATCCTCCTTTGGATGATAAAGGGACTTAGAAATAAACATCTCAAAATAACCATGACCTAGCCCCAGGTGCAAGGTCACACAGCCACCCTAGAAACATATTTAAGGATTGCCTTACAAACTTTGCTCAGACTGAAGAAGCTTCTTGGATAAGGAGCGAAACGTTTCCACTGAGAAAATAGAAATCCAGTTGACATGATTCAAGCTACAGACAATTCCACCAGGATGACTGAGAACCTTCATCGACACATGCTAGCAAGGTTATGCTCAAAATCCTACAAGCTAGGCTTCAGCAGTATGTGAACCGAGAACTACCAGAAGTGCAAGCTGGGTTTCGAAGAGGCAGAGGAACTAGAGATCAGATTGCCAACATTCGCTGGATCATGGAAAAAGCAAGAGAGTTCCAGAAAAACATCTACTTCTGCTTCATTGACTACACTAAAGCCTTTGTTTGTGTGGATCACAACAAACTGTGGCAAGTTCTAAAAGAGATGGGAGTACCAGACCACGTTACCTGTTTCCTGAGAAACCTGTATGCGGGTCAAGAAGCAACAGTTAGAACCGGACATGGAACAACCGATTGGTTCAAAATTGGGAAAGGAGTATGACAAGGCTGTATATTATCACCCTGCTTATTTAACTTATATGCAGAGTACATTTTGAGAAATGCAAGGCTGGATGAATCACAAGCCGGAGTTAAGATTGCCAGGAGAAATATTAACAACCTCAGATATGCAGACAATTCCACCCTAATGGCAGAAATTACCTAATTACCTAATGGCGGTAAGGTCCAGGGGGAGGAACCAGACAAAGAACGATCCAAGAAAGTCCTCAACGGCAGAACAGGCGGAAGATAACAAGGTGTATTGTTACAACGGCTGCGAAGGCGGATGAAGGCTGCAGCAGACAAAAGGTCACCAATCATCATGGTATCCATGCCATTGGATTAGAGCCTTTTTCTGTGAAGGTTGTGTGCTGATCGTTGTGCACCGATCTCCACACATAAAACAAATTCACGCACAGGAGTCTTCCAACCACACCAAACCCAAAACAACCAAAAGTCCCATGGCGACTGACGAATGGCAACGGGGGCAGGACTGTGAAATCCGGAAGCTCCTAGTCATGGACCAGCACATGGGCGGTGGATACGGATTCAGTCGCCCTGACTCAAGGATCGAGGCAGTTGAGTAGTTCGGCAGCTGTATCCACGACTGAGCAGCCCTATTTAGGATCCACTCTGCTCACCCCATATGGGGAGGGGGCTAGAAAAGGTGCCCTAAACATAGTCTGCCTCATTTTCTCCCTGACTGGATTACCGCGACCAGTGGGGTCACCATCTAGCGGTTGTAAAAAACACATGAATTTTGGAACATGGAATATACGGACACTGCAAGACAATATGAATAGTGAACGACCTGAACGTAGGACTGCCATTATTGCAAGGGAGCTGAGACGTTTTAATATTGATATAGCAGCACTCCAAGAAACTCGAAGAGCAGGAGAAGGACAGTTGAAGGAAGAAAAAGGAGGTTATACCTTCTTTTGGAAAGGACTGCCTGAACAAGAACGATGAATACATGGGGTAGGCTTTGCTATCAAAAACGACCTTGTGAAGCTCTTGTCAGAAGTTCCCACTGGGATTAACGAACGACTCTCAACTCTGCGAATAAAACTCGCCAAAAACCAACAGACAACTATCCTAAGTGCTTATGCACCAACACTAGATGCAGATGAGGATATCAAGGAAAAATTTTATACCCAGCTGGACACCATCTTATCAGAGATACCAAAGGAGGATAAAATTATCCTCCTGGGCGATTTCAATGCAAGAGTTGGGCGGGATTTTGATTTGTGGCCAGGGATCATTGGGAAAGAAGGAGTTGACAACAGCAACACGAATGGAATCTTACTTCTGACTAAATGTGCAGAGCATAACCTTGTCATTACTAACACACTCTTTCGCCAGAAAAATAAATTTAAAACATCATGGAAGCACCCACGGTCGAAGCACTGGCATCTTTTAGATTATGTAATTGTCCGTGCTAGAGATCGCCGTGATGTACTTCTCACCAGAGCCATGACAAGCGCCGATGACTGCTGGACAGACCATCGATTAATTCGATCCACGATGGCCATAAAGATTGTCCCTCATCGTAGGCTCCAAGGAAGAAAACCAAGGCGTAAAATGAATACACTGGCCCTTCAAGATCCTTTTAAACGAGCTTGCTTTCAATCAACTCTCAAGGAACATCTGCCTATGGAACTTCCTGAAAATGTTGAGGAACACTGGATTAAATTGAAGACTTCTATTATTTCAGCCTGTGAACAAACTATCGGATACCAGACTAAGAGACATCAGGACTGGTTTGATGAGAACGATAGTGAGATTGAACGTATTATTGACAAGAAAAGGAAAGCCTTCCAGATATGGCAAAAAGATATTAACTGTGCCGTTAAGAAAAAAATCTACGCCACTGCAAAGGCAGAAGTCCAAAGAAGAACTAGAGAACTTAAGAATATATGGTGGATAAAAAAAGCCCAAGAAACCCAACATTTTGCAGATGCTCATGACGCACGGGGCTTTTTTAATGCCATAAAGGCCATCTATGGACCAACAAACCATGGTACAAATCCCTTATGCTCAGTAGATGGTGCTAAACTTCTAAAGGACAAAGAGTCTATTGCACTGCGCTGGAAAGAGCATTACTACAATCTCCTTAATCGTCACTCTACTGTGGCTGATGAAGTCTTCTTGCAAATCCCGCAAAAACAAATAAGAAATGAACTTGCAGTACCCCCTAGTTTGGAGGAAGTCAGTAAAGCCACTAAACAAATGAAAAATAACAAAGCTAGTGGACCTGATGGGATTCCTGCTGAAGTCTTTAAAGAAGGTGGGCCTGAACTTACACAACAACTTCATAAGCTCATCGAAAAAATCTGGATGAGGGAGGAGATTCCAGCAGACTTTAGGGATGCCATAATTATCACTCTCTTTAAAAAAGGTGATAGAACAGACTGTGGAAACTATCGAGGCATCTCCCTTCTAGCCACAGCAGGCAAAATCCTGGCAAAGATCATCGCAAACCGTCTCCTATCTGTATCAGAAGACATCCTCCCTGAAACGCAAAATGGCTTCCGCCCTTCCAGGGGAACAGTGGATATGATCTTCACTGCACGACAGCTTCAAGAAAAATGCAAGGAGCAAAACCGCCCTCTGTACATGGCGTTTATTGATCTGACTAAAGCTTTTGATACTGTAAATCGTACTGCTCTCTGGACCATCCTTCTGTAAATCGGATGCCCTGATAAATTTGTGAACATCTTGCGGTTACTCCATGACGACATGATGGCAACAATCCTGAATAACAATGGCTCTCAAAGCGATCCATTTAAAGTGGAATCCGGCGTTAAACAGGGATGTGTTATTGCTCCAACCTTTATTCGCTATCTTCATCGCTATGATTATGCACCTTGTTAAAGAGAAACTTCCTACTGGTGTAGAAATTATATATCGAACAGATGGAAAGCTTTTTAATCTTAGTAGGCTGAAAGCAAAAAATAAGGTAATTGCAACTTCTGTTATAGAACTTCAATATGCTGATGATAACGTAGTCTGTGCACACTCCGAGGAAGATCTTCAAACTATCCTAAACATCTTTGCAGAAGCATATGAAAAACTCAGCCTCTCGATTAACATTAAAAAAACCAAAGTGCTTTACCAGCAAGTTCGAACCAATCCCTCTGCAGCGCCATCAATCCAGCTTAAAGGTGTGTCACTAGAAAATGTCGATCACTTTTCTTATCTCGGCAGCCATCTATCTACAAAAGCCGACATCGATGCTGAAATTCAGCATCGCCTGAGCTCTGCGAGTGTAGCTTTCTCCCGAATGAAGCGTAGAGTGTTTGAGGATCGGGACATTTGCAGGGAGACCAAAATGCTTGTTTACAAAGCCATTGTACTACCCACCCTTCTGTACGCCTGTGAAACATGGACCCTCTACAAATGCCACCTCCAACTTCTTGAAAGATTCCATCAACGCTGCCTCCGAAAAATTCTGCAAATTACTTGGGAAGATAGGCGGACTAATGTTAGCATATTAGAAGAAGCGAAAACCACCAGCATTGAAACAATGATCATCCAACATCAACTTCGCTGGACCGGTCATGTTGTTCGAATGCCTGACCATCGTCTTCCAAAGCAGCTACTTTACTCCCAACTTAAGAATGGAAAACGGAATATTGGTGGACAGCAAAAGAGATTCAAAGAAACTCTCAAAGCTAATTTAAAAAAATGTAATATCAGCATTGAGAACTGGGAAGCCCTAGCTCATGAGCGTTTCAATTGGAGGTCAGCCTTTATTAATCGCGCTATGGACTTTGAAGAAGCACGAGTACAAGGTGAAAGGGAGAAAAGAGCTAAAAGGAAGGCACGTCAGGCAAACCCTCATCATGACCGTCTCCCACCCGGAAACCTATGCCCTCTCTGTGGGAGGTTGTGCGGATCCAGAATTGGCCTTTATAGCCACTTACGGATCCACCGTTAAAATTTTACCTTTGGAAGACAATCTTACTCGGCTACGAGTGATCGCCAATGAATGAATGAATGAAATGGCAGAAAGTGAAGAGGAACTAAAGAGCCTCTTGATGAGGGTGAAAGAGGAGAGTGCAAAAGCTGGCTTGAAACTCAACATTTAAAAAATTCAGATCATGGCATCTGGTCCCATCACTTCCTGGCAAATAGAAGGGGAAGAAATGGAAGCAGTGACAGATTTTATTTTCTTGGGCTCCAAGATCACCACAGATGGTGACTGCAGCCATGAAATTAAAAGACGCTTGCTCCTTGGGAGGAAAGCTATGTCAAACCTAGACAGCATATTAAAAAGCAGAGACATCACCTTGCCGACAAAGGTCCATATAATTAAAGCTATGGTTTTCCCAGTAGTAATGTATGGCTGTGAGAGTTGGACCATCAGGAAGGCTGAGCGCCGAAGAATTGATGCTTTCGAGCTGTGGTGCTGGAGGAGACTCCTGAGAGTCCCTTGGACTGCAAGGAGGTCAAATCAGTCAACCCTAAAGAAAATCAACCCTGACTGCTCATTGGAAGGACAGATACTGAAGCTGAAACTCAAATACTTTGGCCACCTAATGTGAAGAGAGGACTCACTGGAAAAGATCCTGAAAAGACTGAGGGCAACAGGAGAAGGGTACGGCAGAGGATGAGATGGTTAGATAGCATCACCGATGTAATGAACATGAATTTGAGTAAACTCCGGGAGACAGTGGAGGACAGGAAGGCCTGGCGTGCTATGGTCCATGAGGTCACGAAGAGTCGGACATGACTAAACGACTGAACAACAAAAACAATTTGCAGATTTTTCTGTCTTAAACACAATTACAGTTTACTTTGTAACTCCAAATGCTAATATGTATTTGCATTAACTGTACTGTGAGTTCAATGTCATTCCCATAGCAGAAGAATTGCTGAACGTGTTCTCTTGTAATTTCAAAGCTGTGCCTTCAAAAGCATGAAAGTTCTCATTTGAGTACACATTATTTTTAATAATGCCACCAATGTTGTCCTCATTACTGTAAGAGAGACCCAAGACAGACATAAATCACCAAGACTGGACTCACATTGACATGACAAATGAATATCATCAAGAGGGCTATGATTCAGCTGTTAAGTAGTGCCAGGACATTTCTGTAGGTTCAGAAAGACATTTCAGTGTCCTTCCTTGCCTTTCTTTATCTAAAATTATTTAAAGTGTTAGACTTACAGAGATTGTTTCACAAATATAGCTTATTTTACTGCCCACAAGAATCTCTGACCACTAGAGAAAAGACTAGCTTTGCTATAATGCCTTGGTAACTAAGAATGGACTGGTCCATCAGGATTTTTAGAGAACTAGACCAATTTCAAACCTCCTGACTCCTAATATGAAAGAGAACACAGAATGCGATGCTTCTTTAATTTTTGCATTTTCCAGAATTTTGCCACATTCTTTGCAGCTCAGAAAATACACACAAGAAATCCACAAATTAAAGGAAAATACACCCACATTTTTTTTGCTATTAAAAATGCTGGTAAAATCTGGATATAATGTATAATATCATGCTGTACAGCACTTCAGAATCAATCCCATAGGGCGCAAACATAGTCCTGCTTCCAACTCCTTAAAGAAGCCACATCTTAAAAGAATTGAACATTTTTAAAATCAAATCTGAAGTATTGCAGTCCTAAAATGTGTCCATTCATGAAATATTGTATATGTGAAAATATATACAATAACTTTTGTACACTTTTTTGGCCAAATATGCAAGCTGGTTTTGAAATGGAGCCAAACAGAACACATGGCTGTCAAAATGAGAAATCTAACAAAAAGAGAGAAGAACAGCCCTCCCATTCTTGCTGCCTACATAGATAGAATCCTATCCTATGCTTTCCTTAAATCTGCTTTATGTCTTTTCCCCGAGTTAAATGCTATATAATTGTACTTCTAGTGGAATTATTTCAGGTTAAGCTTGGATATTCAGTTTACAGTATGTCTATTTAGGATTAATTTGCAAAATGGTAAAGATAAAAATGAGAGCCAGTTTGGTCTAATGGTGAAGGTGCTAGACTAGAAACAGGGAACTTGGAGTTTTAATCCTACTTTAGGCATGAAAGCCAGCTAAGTAATGTTGGGCTAGTCACTCCCTCTCAGACCTAGGAAGAATACAGTGGCAAACCACTTCTGAAAGTGCTGTCTGGAAAATTGAATTAACTTATCAATGTAGCTGCCAGGAGTCAAGTCTCTCTCAAAGGCAAAAAGGAAAAAAAGAACCCTGATAGATTAACTAGCTAATAATCAGGAACCTGATTACTTAGATTGATTAACCAACCAACTGTGCGCCAGTTACGCCCTTTCCTGGATCGGGAGGCCCTCCAAACAGTCACTCACGCCCTTGTCATCTCCCGTATAGATTACTGTAATGCGCTCTACATGGGGCTACCCCTGAAGAGTATCCAGAAGCTTCAGCTGGTGCAGAATGCCGCGGCGCGAGTAGTTATGGGTGCCATGAGATCGGCATATGTAACACCTCTGCTACGCGAGCTGCATTGGCTACCAGTTTGCTTCCGGGTCCAATTCAAGGTGTTGGTGATTACCTTTAAAGCCCTATATGGCATAGGGCCAGGGTACCTGAGGGACCGTCTCGTCCCGATAACGTCGGCCCGCCCCACCCGTGCATGCAGAGAGGGCATGCTTCGGACCCCCTCAACAAGAGAATTCCATCTAGCGGGGTCCAGGAGACGTGCCTTCTCTGCGATAGCGCCCACCTTATGGAATATCTTGCCCCCGGAGGTGAGACTGGCCCCTTCACTCCTGGCCTTTCGGAAGGCCCTTAAGACCTGGCTCTGCCGCCGGGCCTGGGACGACAGAGGCGGCAGTGCCTCCTGGGGTTGGCTGGCCCTGTAGTAATACGATCTATCCTATGGTCCCCAATCCATCTTGGATTCATGTAATTTATTATTGGATGTATTTTAGATATTGTTTTTGTATAGTTTTTAAACTTTCAATTGTTGTAACCCGCCCAGAGTCCTTTGCAAGGGAGATGGGCGGGGAATAAATTGAAATAATAAATTAAATAAATAAATAAATAAATAAATAAATAAATAAATAAGACAGGAACTAAGATAATGCTGCAGCATTAAATACAAATGCTAACAATTTCTAGCATACTAGAAGTCTAATAATACTGTAGTCTAATAATAGACTACAATGCCATTGCTGAAAGAAACACTTGCTGAACCTTCCAGCAGTTCATTACTTTTTAGCATAATGGAAGTTAAACATGAATTTGCTTGATATTGAGGCAGATCTTCACTCCATCTAGTCCAGAACTGTTGACTAAAATTGGCCATGGCTTTCAAAGGCTTCAGGCCTAGGTCTTTCCCAGTTCTACGAACTGAAATCCTTTGTAGCTGTAACTGAACCCATTACTGTATGTATGTATGTATGTATTGGATTTACATGGCCGCCCATCTCACTTGCATGTGACTCTGGGTGGCATACACAGTTGAAACACAACTAACAATCACAACCTTCCACCATTAAAAACCAATTAAAAAACAGTTAAAAGCTACAGTTAAAAATACATTAACAAAAAGACAGAGGAGAGTGCAGTTTAACTTATATACAGTGTAGCCATTTAACAGGCTCCATACTTCCTTGGGATCCCCAATCCCAATGTATGATAATTACCTGCCCTTATCTATATTGCCAGCATAAACATATTTGTAAGATTTTCACCTAATGTTTACCTTCCTGGATTACACTGAATCTTTAGTAGACCAAGAACATGTGGATCCAATATATTGATTACATTTAGAGATCCATATATGATCTGTACCACAGTAAGAGGCTGCACAAATCACAGTATGGTTAACATGATAAAAGTTCTGAAGAAACAAAGGCTTATATATGCAGGCCCAGCATTTCATTTTCCTGATATACTGTATTGTGAGTCCATTATTTGCAGCTGGGTCCTTCCTGCTTTTTGAATAGTCTGTTCGCAACAAGATGATCTAACTGTGCTGCTATGGAAATTCTGAAACTCCCATCTGTGTCACCAGTAATGTCCTGAAAAGCCACTAGGTAAGAAAGGAGAATCAGAGAGCTAAACCAGATTGAGGATGGAATTGAAGATGTTCCAGACAAAGCCCCTCCACTCCTGTGATGGAAGTTATTTAAGCTTCCTCATGACCTGCCATGGGAATCTGTCACTCCTTCCTCAGAAGGAAAAGCTTTGGAGTATAGGACAAAATGAATCCTGATGAATTCCTATGAATGGAACCTCTTGCTCATACAGAAGACAGATGGTACTTCCGTTCTTCAATCTACAAACAGGTGGTACTATGAAAACTGTATGATGATGCTTATGTTACAATAAGCAAAAAAATTCAGCCAATTGTACCCAGAAACTCTTGAGTTGTATCAGTAAAATCCAAAAACCAACACACTCTACTAATTACTAAATGCTTACCTAATTACTTTAATTTGCTGTTGAAACTTGAATTTATTTGCCATTAGGAACGGTATGAATTATTAAGTGTCATTTACATTTTTAAATATGTTTATGATCTGTAACCTCCCAACAACTTCAACGAATCAAGAGCTGTGATAGTGACTTTCATTAAACCATATGAAGTTGCTTCATAGGAAATCAGACCAATAGCATTCTAGACAAGCTGTATCCACACTGACTAGTAGCTTTTCCAAGAACTTAAGCTTTTTCTTTTTTCCCAACAGCAATCTGGCTGCAACATCTGTTACTTCATAGCTCTTGTGCATCCTTCCCAAAGTTGGATGCATAGTTGAAAAGGATGATCCCAGACAGGAATATAATATTCTTTGCTCAAGAAAATAAGATAGTTGCACTCCATTACTAGAACCTTCAAATAAGCTACTACCTAAAAATTCCTTTAACTGGACATGCAAAGAAGAAAATGATATTGCCTTTACCTCAATCATTCATTCATTCATTCAGTCAGTCAGTCAGTCAGTCAGTCTGAATAGCTGCCCATTTTAAATTTGTGACTCTGGGTGGCTCACATAATTAAACAACCAGCACAACCAATAAACAAAATAGAAAGGTCAATTAAAAAACCCAATAACCCTTTTAAAACCCAATTAAAACCAGAATTTAAAACCAGAATTTAAAACCAGAATTTAAAACCAGAATTTAAAACCAGAATTTAAAACCAGAATTTAAAACCAGAATTTAAAACCAGAATTTAAAACCAGAATTTAAAACCAGAAAACATAATAAGCAGGTAAGTTCAAGTCATGTGTCAATCAATACAGCCATCTACAGTAGCAGGCTCCAAACCATAGCTGGATCCCCAGGCACGCTGACAGAGCCACGTCTTTAGAGCCTTTCGGAAGGCAAGGAGGGTCAGGGCCAGCCTAACTCTGGGGGGATGATGTTCCAAAGGGCGAGCGCTGTGGCAGGAAAGGCCCCCCTCCTCAGTCCCATCAGATGGCACACTTAATAGATGGGACCCGTAACATGTCTCTTCTGCTGGACTTGATGGGATGGATAGATGTAACTGAGGAGAGGTGGTCCCTCAAATAACCCAGCCCCATACCATATAGGACTTTATAGGTTATTACCAGCACCTTGAATTGACCCCAAAAGCAAACTGGCAACCAGCAGCTCATGGAGCAGAGGTGTAACGTGCCCTGATCGAGGAGTGCACATAACTGCCTGCGCTGCTGCATTTTGCACCAGCTGAAGCTTCCGGATGCTGTTCAAGGGTAGCCCCATGTAGAGGTTGTTTCAGTAATCCATTTGGGAGATGACCAGGGCATGAGTGACTGAGAGTAGAGCCTCCTGGTCCAGGAACATATCAACTGACGCACAACTCAAAGCTGTGCAGAGGCCCTCCTGGACATGACTGCCACTTACTCTTCGAGCAGGAGTCGTGAGTCCAGAAGGACCCCCAGATTGGCTGTTGATGCTAACTTCTGGCTTTGGTCCTAACCATAGCTCCTCCATAGACTAAACACCTCATTCTGGATCCAAGATTTTATCTATCTATCTATCTATCTATCTATCTATCAGATTTCTATCACCGCTCATCTCCCTCCTCTGGAGGGACTCTGGGCGGTTTACAATAAGATGATAAAAACAAGAAACATAACATATACATACAATATATAAAATACCATTATTAAATAATTGTAAAACAAGATTAAAATCCAAGAGGCAAGAATAGTAAAAAGATCTAACTCAATCCGATGTAGGAGAGGAGTTCTCTAAGGTATTAGCCATCCCTAAGAGTGACTATTTCTTCCTTGGCCCCAAGCAAGGTGGCAGAACCAAGTTTTCAGGTTCCTCCAGAAGGTCAGGAGTGAAGGGGCTAATCTCACCTCCAGGGGCAAGATGTTCCAAAGGGCGGGAGCTACTGCAGAGAAGGCACGCCTCCTGGACCCCGCCAGATGGAACTCTCTTGAAGATGGGGTCCGTAGCATGCCCTCTCTGCATGATCAGGTGGGATGGGTAGATGTATTGGGGATGAGGCAGTCCCTCAGGTAACCTGGCCCCATGCCATGTAGGGCTTTAAAGGTGGTAACCAACACCTTGAATTGGACCTGGAAGCAAACTGGTAACCAATGCAGCTCACGTAACAAAGGTGTTGTGTGTGCCGATCTAGGGGCACCAACGATGGCCCATGCAGCTGCATTCTGGACCAGCTGTAGCTTCTGGATACTCTTCAAGGGTAGCCCCATGTAGAGTGCATTGCAGTCGTCTATATGGGAGATAAGAAGGTATTGTCTGTTTGAGAAATAACTATATCACTCATAATATTATGTGCAATCAGGTCTTTCTTAATTCAGAACTGTAACTATTCCACAAACATTGTGGCTTTTCAAGGATTATTAGAGGCACTTTATTGAAAAAGATATTTATTCTCATCTACCTAGTGTAAATAATACCCAAAAAACACAGTTACGGCTATAAAGGATGAGGTGAAGCTGTAAGCTATGCCAAAACAACCGAGAATAGCTCCCACATGTGTTGTAAAACCAGTCATGTAAAATGAAATAAGTACCTGATGTCAGACTGATTTAACTGACACACCAGCTAATCCTGATGGGGAATTCAACTTGCTCACAGTGAATCAAGATCACCAAGGACAAAATGAAATAATGAAAAGAAAAGAAAAGAAAAATGTTCAACTCATGTTGCTAATGAGCAAATCGGCAGAAGTAACTAACAAGCATCTTGCTACTGTTGTGTACCTATTCATTAATTTAAATTTATATCCCATCTCTGAGATTGTGGAATGGCTTATTTAATGTTTAGTCTCATCAGCATCACCCTAAAACCTGGGTGATTTAAAAGATAAAATACAACCACAAAAATTTAAGTTGATTGATAAAATAGCCTGCAGCCATATCTACACCTTCTAATTACTTTCTCAAATAAAACTACTTATTTATATTCTCTTCCATTGCTGCTGGACCTCTAGAAGTAAAGATTATTTCATACCTCAAACAACCAGAGAATGCTTAAATCCTCTCTCCCTAACACCAGTACCATTTACTCTTGTCCTGATGTCACCAGTGCTGGATGTTTCACCATTCTTCTCCTTATGAAGAGATGGAAGGCATCTCTGATGGAAAAGGCACTGTTGGCAAGGGGAAAGTCCAAGTTTTTTCCCAAAGTGGCCTCTACCTTTATATGAAAGAGCATCTTTCTCCACCTCTTATGCGGCCGCTGCTGAATCTGTCAGCAGGTCCCCAGGCTGATTGGGCTAGGAAGTAAAGAAAAGAGAGAGAAAAGAGAGAAAGTGGCCCTTTAGCCTCCAGTTCTCTGATTCCTATGGAGTTGGTCCTGCCAGGGCTCAGAAAGATAGCAAAAGGGACGGGGATGGCTCTCTGATCGCCCATGGATCACTCTGGGGATTAGAAAACCAGGACCTAAAGATCCTTTCCCCCCACTTCTCTTGACAGATCCTTCCCCACACCTGATCAATGCCCGCTTTACTGCGCAATCTCTCTCCTCCCCATGGAATAGCTCTTTCAGGACCAGATTTTGACACACACACACACACACACACACACACACACACACACACACACCGGGTTTAGCAATCTATCAAATCTTGCCTCCTCCCATAGGGATAGCAATTGGTGGCTCTTTCAGAAGCTGTAGCGATCTATCCAATTTTTTAAAAAATGACCACAAGGTGATACTCCTAATAATATTTCAGTAATAGAAACATTATTGTGTTGTTGTTGTTATTATTATTTTATATGCCACCCAAATCCCAGTGACACTGGGACGTTTGCAAATTGTTAAAAACATTTAAAAACAAGGAACAATAGAAAGAACAGAAAACAAAGGAACAGAGATGGCAGAGAAAACAAACCCAGAGGGGAACAAGGAAAAGGAAGAAAAGGGACGTCAATCGTCCTCACCAAAGGCCTGGGCGAAGATCCATGTCTTCAGGGCCACATATCTGGCATTTTCATTCCCCAAACCCTCACAACAGGCCTGGGCTGAGCCTCACCAGATCTTCCAACTACTTAAAATAATAGTTACATACCTGCTTCTTCTGAGAAGAGACTCTGCTTTGGACCCAGGACAAATGGAGCTTGTCCAAAGCAGTCTGCGTTGAAGCAATCTCCTAGTGGGTTTGGAGAAAAAAAGACTGTCTGCCTTTCTCCATCCTAGTCAACAAGTACAGGTAATTCCATAAATACCAAGAGACCACCTCCTTCCTCAGATTCAAGGTTCTTAAATTCCACCACAGCCTCTTTTCCAAGTTTGTCAATTGGAAGTATCTTGTCAGGGCAGGAGGTATGTGGGATTGTATCCAGAGGGATGTTGTGTATACAGAGCTTCTCACAATCTATTTTGGCTACAAGCCTATTTGCATTTTTGGGTAAGTTCTTTCCTCTTTTTGTAATGGAAAAAAAAATCAAGGCAGCGAATGGAACAGACAAGCAAACCCCAAAAAGCAACATGAATGCACAAATAAATATGATTCCTGACATTTCTTAATGGTCTTAATTACTGGTAATCATCAACATTTGTATTTTTCCTGACATTTACCAAGTCATGCTTATATAGAGGTATAACCAGCCATGATGAAGTTCTTAGCTAGCTAGCACAGACAGCTAGCACATCCTCATTGCAAAAAATGGGGATAGCACTTCTCCCAGCCTAAAAAGTCATTTCCAGCGTATCGGAAGTTATTGTTTTTATGATAATCATACTAAAGTGTCACATGGATTCTTCTAAAAGTAATCTGTAGATATAAACTGTAGCTAAATTATGGTAGAATTTTACAGTATAAAACTTTAATTGTGGAGTCCTTGGTGCTCTCTGAGCCTTGTTGTTTTCTTGCAGACGTTTCATTGCCAGGCTAGGCAACATCTTCAGAGTTTTTCGCACTGAAGATGTTGCCTAGCCTGGCAATGAAACGTCTGCAAGAAAACAACAAGGCTCAGAGAGCACCAAGGACTCCACAGTTCAACCCTGAGCTACAAATATTCTCTTCGATTGGTAAAACTTTAATGCAATATAAGTTCCTATTGAAATAAATGATGAGTATGACATTACTTAAATGAGGCAAAGTGCTGTTGTTATTGTCTATGAAGGTTCTCAGTCATCCAGGTGGAATTGTCTGTAGCTTGAATCATGTCAACTGGATTTCTATTTTCTCAGTGGAAACGTTTTGCTCCTTATCCAAGGAGCTTCTTCAGTCTGAGCAAAGTTAGTAAGGGAATCCTTAACTATGTTAAGCTGTTATGCTGTTATGCTATGTTATGCTGTTGTTATTATTTCTCTGTCTCTGATCACTAGCATGGGAATGTGTGAAATTATTCACTTGAAATCCTTACACTCAAGGTGATACAATAAAACACTGTATGTTGCAGTTGTCAAGTAATGAATATTTACATAGAATTCTGCTCCTAAAGGGGTAGGGGGTATACAGTTTGTTGTGTAATGATGAGAAAAGCTTCATCTCCCAAAAAGTCCCTTTCTACATACTTCTTATGATATCAGACCATAATATGCTCTGCTGTTTTCATTAATACCAATCACAAACCAAAAATCAAACATCAATGACTGGGAAGGACATATGGTGCTACTAACAGAATCCAGACTCATGCTAAAATGTTAACATATATCCTGGCAACCAAATATAAACACTACAGACCAAGGGCCACTGCTGTTTTCTTCTAATGGATCATACACCAAGAGGAACACAACCTTTTGATGTCAAAAGCACTCATCCCTCTTCCCACCTAGGCAATGAGGAAATATTGCTTTCACTTTTATGAGGGATAACAAATATAGTAATCACAACAAGTGGTGTTAAAAGACCCAGATTTTTTGCACTGATTTGTCACAGAATGTCATTTTGTTCAACATCTACTGCTGAGTGAGATCCGCTGGTGTTTTGGACACTATATCAACAGTGTGTAAATGGCATTTCTCTCTGTTACTCTAATTGCAAAAAGATTTGGCAGTGAACCCTTTACTGGGAAGTGGGCCCAGTACATGCCTAAGAGTTTTGACCTTCAGGGCATTATAGGTGTGCCTGCTCTAAACTTTGCTTAATAAATTAATTGCCTTAGTTGTTGTTGCTGTTCTTAATGAATATATATTTTGTAAGTAAATAAGCAAGACTGCTGAATTGGTGGTAACTGGATCATACACTGAGAATTAATTTCATCGTTCTTGAAATTGTTCAAGTGCCAACTCTGTCTCAGGACACAAAACGAGCCAGTATAGTGTAGCAATAAAGGTGGTGGACTGGCAGAGGGAAGACCCAGGTTATAGCCCACCCTCATCCGTGGAAGCTCACTCAGGGCCTTTGGGCCAATCACTCTCTCTCAAGTGAAACTTATCTCAGCGGGTTGTTGTTGGGTGGGGAGGGGAATTAAGAGGCAGGAACAATATATACGTTCCTAAGTGAAAGGCAGAATCTGAATCTAATAAATAAATCCACTCAAGATGGTGATTTTTAACCTTGATAGCCCTCAATAATTTGGAACCAGGGTGCTAAAAAGGCTGCTTCCTATCTACCTACTTTCCTAAAACTGTTCTAGGGCTGTTCTTATCTTCAGAAATGAGGCAGGTAAATGACCTATTAGCACTCAAACTTCAAAATATTCTCTCTGAGAGGCAAGTCTAGTGTTGTGGAAGAAGCTATTCAGTCCAGTGCGAAAGTCTTCCATCTTCTGTTAACTTAGCTCTTTTAAAGACCAAATCTTTGCATGATTGAATCTGACCAATCTGTTTTTCTTCTAACATTTTTTTAAAGATATATTGTTATTTTTGCCTTTGGTATATTGATTATTTTGAAAAAAAATCTCTGAAAAAAATGGAACAGAAATTTCTTAAATGTAAATACTATGAATTATAATTAACCATAACAAACCAGTGGTTTGAATAAAAACTAGTCTTTTTTTTTAAAAAAAAAAAGGTAGTTTGCTAATGTATTTATTTATCCCTTCATTTAACTGATCCACAGCCCTGTTTGAAGATTGTAGTATTCCAATGCTATCTTTAAAAAAGTGTAAACAGATCATATTTCCAATACAATGTGAATAATGTGAGATAAAATCTGTTCTAATAAAACACAATTGTAATATTTATTTATTTATTAAATTTCTATCACCGCCCATCTTCCCCCAAAGGGGGAACTCTGGGCAGTTTACAATAAAACCACAATTAAAATAATAAACAAACCACAAGTACAATAAGTATAAAATAGAAGTATAAATAACATCAAATAATATATACCAAATATACCAAAAATGTTACACTTTCACTATATAGAGACATCATATTCATAGCTTTAAGAAGCTATGTTGGTTTGTCAAATTTAAAAAAAAGAAAAAAAGGAAGAAACTTCTGGCTATGTAAACCCTAACTCTAACCCTAATATTCTTAAATGCTATTAAACAATATATTTTCTGTATGCAATACATAGATCTGCCATTAATCACCATATCTTTGTATTATCAAGAGTGAAGTTTGGGCAAAAGATCACTCCACCATAGGAAAATTAATCATCTTCTCAAATAAACAAAAGGTTCATCATCCTTTAAATAGGCTGACCATATGTCCCGTTTTGAACAGGACAGTCCCGTTTTTTTAGCATTTTTCAACTGTCCCATCATTTTGATAAAAATCTCAATTTTGTCCCGTTTTTTAAACCTGGCGGGAATGGCGCGGAAGGAGGATCGGAGCCAGAGCTGCCGATTGGAGGCAGCCCAGAAGAGGAAGCCCTCCCGCCTATCAGCACATGGCAAAGGAGGGTGGAGAGGTGGAGAGAAGGGCGGTCCGGGGGTGGGGTTTGCAGGCAGGAGCCAATCGCGCAGACCTGGGGTGGGGTTTGCAGGCAGGAGCCAATCATGCAGACCGGGGGGTGGGGACCCCTGTCTTTTTCATGAATACGGAATATTACATAAGATCCTGTCCCGTTTTGCCATCCCAATGTCCCATTTTTGTCTCAAGGAAATATGGTCAGCCTACCTTTAAACCAGTATTTCTCAACCTTGACAACTTTAAGATGTGTGGACCCCAGCATGCTGGCTGGGGAATTCTGGGAGTTGAAGTCCACACATCTTAAAGTTGCCAAGGTTGAGAAACACTGATTTAAGCCCTACTGATTTGGCTTAAACATAGTAATCAACCCAGTTCCAGTTCAGTTCAAGTTCACAACTTGCCACTGTCCAAATTGTTTGGGCCACCAGTCCCCCAAATCTCCATTCTAATAGGAATTCTGGGAGTTGTACTGCCAAGAGACTAGGAGGGCACCAAGTTAGAGAAAGCTAAATTATTGTATATATTCACCATTTCGCAAATTTGTATTTAAAAGCAGATGATAAATTCCACCAACACACACACTGGGAAACAAGAGCAAGTTCTCAGAAAGCAATTGTTATCCTTGGAAGGCAGGCTTAGAGCAACTCTCTTTTGCTGATGGCAGCGTTCCCAGGGACAGCAACCCATTCAACTAGGTGTCAGAGTCCAGTGTGACGTGTGTCAGTGTGCCTGAGGCCCCCACCTCTATTCAAGGAAGGATTTTCCAAGTTGGCATAAATGGATTCCTTGACCCCTCTCTCAAGGTCTCAACAACCTTTCCCCTATCTTCCTTCCTGCTTTGTCTTCTGTGCCCAGGAAGATTAAGACCATTTCGCAATCTCAACAGCAGCAGGGTAATCTTAACGATCCTCCTTTAGATGATAAAGGGACTTAGAAATAAACATCTCAAAATAACCATGACCTAGCCCCAGGTGCAAGGTCACACAGCCACCCTAGAAACATATTTAAGGATTCCCTTACTAACTTTACTCAGACTGAAGAAGCTCCTTGGATAAGGAGTGAAACGTTTCTACTGAGAAAATAGAAATCCAGTTGACATGATTCAAGCCACAGACTGTTCCACCTGGATGACTGAGAACCTTCATCGACGTTAGCTAGTAGTCTTTTGGGAAACCCCAGCAGGAAGGCTTCAGTCCCTTCAAAGGGTTGTCAGCTGGCGCTGTCAACTTTGCAGCATTCGCTAGCCTCGTCAGGGCAACGCTTCACAAATACAGCTAAGTACCTTGCTCAACCTTGTGTGGTTCGTTGCATCAGTCTCGGGTCACCCCGTTCCAGCCTTGGAGGGCTTCCTAGTATATCGTACCCAGTCCTGCCTGGTCTACAGGCAGTGTTGCCTAGGGGTGGTGATTTAGTCTGCCTTGCAGCCTCCATTCCAATTGTTGCGGTTCCAGTCCAGTCTGCCTTGCAGTTCCAGTCCTGTTCTCTGGAGGAACCAGTCCAGTCTGCCTTGCAGTTCCAGTCCTGTTCTCTGGAGGAACCAGTCCAGTCTGCCTTGCAGTTCCAGTCCAGAGTCCAAGAGGTTTCAGTCCAGTCTGCTTAGCAGTTCCAGCCCAGCGTTCCAGAGAAACCAGTCCAGTGTATCCTGCAGTTCCAGTCCAGAGTCCCAGAGGAACCAGCCCTGCTTATCCTGCAGTTCCAGTCCAGATTCCCAGAGGAACCAGCCCAGCTTATCCTGCAGTTCCAGTCCAGTGTTCCAGAAGAACCAGTCCAGCCTTGTCAGCTTCGAGCAGAAAACCAAGTCTACCTTGAAATCTCCTAGTCAACTTGTCCAGAACTACTGTTACTTGTTGCTAAACTTTAGTTGTGCTATCACATAGCTGCCCATTCTCAAGTGCATCCAGTTGATCCAGTACTCTTTAATGTCCTTATGGACTTATACTTGTAAATAGTTTTCATTAATAAAACTATTTTCTTAAAAACGTTCTGGTGGTCAAACTCTGAACAGAACACTAGGGCACACTAAAAAGACATTTATTATCCTTGTCTTATGAAGAGCTTTAAGCTTATAATAAGAGTTAATTGCATAAAAGAGACATGTCAATACAATGAGAGGGAATTTCTAAACAAGTCATTCTCTCCCGTATTTCATACTCTACTTCTTGGATCAATTTCTTAACAGAGACTGTTCATGATCTGACCCAAGATGTGTAACTTAATTTTTCTTCTTAGACTGCTTTAGCTAGCTTTTCCAGCCCTCTTATGATTTATTTGCATTTAACTGAAGAAAAACAAATCAAAGCAACAGACACAGCTTCTCCCAGAGATGTTTGGTTCTTCTCCCCTTAATATACAAACAAGATGTTTTTTGCCTTTAATACTCAAAACAATTCTGAGATCCTAAAAAACTATCTCCAGAAGGATTTATCCCATGGTATTTCTGGATGAGGCTTGTACTGTGAAATTGTCCTACTTCATTAATGGAATTGTAAACAGTACCCATCCCTGCAAAAAGAAAAAAGAAAAAAAAAAGGAGAAAAGACAAAATGAGTTTTAACTGGTAGTTCTGTCTATCACTCCCAGTTGAAGCATAGCTAACCTGGGTTTGAAGAACAGTCTTTCTCACCCACCCATTCAAAATAACTGCCATTTAGAAAGCAGTTGGCAGTGAATTCTCCAAAACCAACTCCATAGTACTGGCACTGGGTGAAATGAAGGCTCAGCCAGATATGAAGAGTGTGGCAATAGGATTATCTTTCCCAAAATCATACTATGAACACCAAGTGTCAAGTTCTTCAAAACCACTGAAAAATAAATCTAAGGGCATGTACTTCTGCAGGTATGCTAAAATAATAATAATAATAATAATAATAATAATAATAATAATAATAATAGCAGCTTTTCAGATGTTTGAGGAAAGATAGAGAAAGGGGACACAGGAGAACAAATGAACTAGTAATGGCATAATAGCACTGAGTGGATGCTCTGTCAATTCATTGTTGCACATAGGGAAACCACATCACGTCACAGAAATTAATCAGTTCAGCAATGTACATAACTCTCAGTGTTTGCTGGATTAAATTATTGACAATCACAGCGGACATTTGATTTCCATATTCAATGAGCACAGCAGTGTGCCAAAATTGTAGCCTTTGAGTCTTTTTTTAATGCAACGTCCTTTGTGATGCACAGTATTTGCCACCAACTCAATCCTTCAAGGAGGTCCATTTCAATAACATACAGTAGTGAGAAGTCCAACTTTACACTCTACTGAGGTTCCTCATTTGGCCTAGACTCTTATTTTCTCCTTTTGATGAAGACAAGAGGCTGTTTCATAGCTAACTGTATCATAGTAAAGTTGCTCTCCTATAGATCCCTCCAACATAACATTTCTTTGCCCTAAGATTGGAACTTTCCCCACAGTGGAACCAGAAATGGAGAATTTCATATCCAGAGACTCCCCTCCATACAATGTCCTTCCTGAGTTTTATATGGCTGGAGGAGGGGAACTTGTTTGTTTCATTTTACCTTTTTAATACCTGTTTTTAAATGCTGATTTCATAATTATTTTGACAGTGGTTGTGTTTCCTTATTTTGTTCAGCTTTTGTTGAAGAAAGATATATGCTTTCAAAATAAACAGCTGTGGAGATTAGTAAAGCTAAGGAAATTATTACATCATCATCATCATAATCAAATTTTATTTATGGCCAAAAAAGCCAAATTATTATAACCCAAATTATTTAAAAACTTCTTAGCTAGAGTAAATTATTATCTAAAAAAAATTATCTTTCCCCAGCATCTTTCTAGTTTTTCTCTTTCTCTTTCTCTTTCCCTTTTCTCTTTCTCATTATTATTACTCTTAGTAACAGTAAGATGAAAGTTGTTAAAGATGGGTGAATTTTTCCACATTGTGTAGAAAGTAATAAAAAGATACTGTTGTGTCAGAATAGTGAGTTTAATATTATAACAATCTTGCAATGAACAATTCTTATGACTGCTGGCCAGGAAAGTGGGAAGGTGAAAGATAAAATATGATTGAAGAGGAAACAGATGAAGAAACTTGAATTTGTAGATTACAAATGATGTTTCTGACAAACAATTTATTAGTCATTGCCATTCAAATCATAGTTGCTCTGTCCTTTGAAATTGGTACCGCCATCTAGGATAAGCTTTTGAAGGGAGCTTTTCCTTATCTACTCAGAGCTTTTAAATACAATGATTTAGGCTGCAATTCAATTTCAATTTTACTTTACTTTAATTTATTCAATTTAGGCATCACCCAACTCCAGAAAACTCTGAGTGGCTCACAATATAACAACAATAAATACAATGTGAGCAATCAAACACAAAATAAATAAAGAACAAAAAAAATAAGAACAAAAAAATAAAATTAAAAAAAAATAAGAACAAAATGGTGGTCAGCGGTTCCCAGAAGGGCATTCCAGAGAAAAGAGGATATAAAAGAATTCTACTATGAGTCCCATTGTGAATGAATTGGGAATTTCTACTCCCACTAGTCTTCACAATGCCACAAATGTACAGTACTTGTGAGTATCCTGCCCTAATACCATAGACAGTAAAGCTAGTAGAATTTGCATTCATTTGCATAGCCCTACCCTAGAAAAGGGTGTCTTGAGATCACAGATGAAGGTCACCTTGAGGTTGCAGGACTCTCCATTATGAACACGGACATTCCCCATAGTGCCCATTTCTTCGATCCTGAAGCTTTGAGAGCCCAGCAAGGAGATGCATCAGGTCCATGTGAGGCAGACTGAAGAAAGGCTTGGATCTCTAGAAGGCCCCTCTATTCCCTCAACGGACTCCCTGACACCATCTTCAAAGCTGAGTTCCCATCACAAGCGGGGAGAATGGTGGTGAGGGGAAGCCAGATGAGGGAACGAAAAGGAAGAAAAGGATCGAAAGCTGCTCTGCTACCATCTTCTACTGTGCTGAAAGAAGCTCAGCGGGACCTAGGGGAGAAGTACTTCACCTACCTTACATTTTTCTCCCCAGGTTTGTGGAATTGCCCTGTTATTTTTCTATTACAAGCCATTGTGGAACTATTTCTAACTGCTAGAGAGAAATATCTGTAAATAGGCTTTTTCGGTGGCTCTTGATTTTTTCCTAACTCAGTTAGCTCTTTTAATTCTATCCGTTTGTTAGGGAACAATATTTTTATACTACCCTCAAAACAGACATACTTGTATAAAAAACTGTACATACCACAACAAGCAACAAATCAAAATAGTTCAAAACAGTTTTGTATTAGCCACTACAGAATCACTGCAGAGCTCAAGGGATAAATTATTATTTTTTTAAATTAAAAGGTAAATTGTATTTATTTAATTTATGCAATGATTTCTAAAGCTTTCCCCTGCTGAAGAAAGATCACAAGTTGCAGTCCTCTAGAAAAATCAATCTACAAGTGGAGTGCTGACACCAGCAGCATCTCCAAGGAGTGGGTCAAAAAAGTAAAGATGGTGGTCACAACAGTGTAATTAAATCCCCACCCCTTGTAATACATGCATTGATGTCACACACACATACAAAAGGGGTGGGGCTTCCACTGCACTGCTGGCTGACACTAAAAAGATCCCCACATTTATTATACCTCATTTTGATGGGCATTAAACAGAAAAAGATTTCAAATTATGATGTTAAAATTCAGTAAGTCTCTGGGGAGGAAGCAAACTACATATAGGCTTTAAAATTGTTATCAAAACTTTTAGCTGGTCCCAGAAACTGATTGGTAGCCAGCACCAATGGAAAATCAGAGGCAAAATGTGAGTGTATTAGCAAGTTCCACTTAATAATGTTAGTGCCAGACCTTGGAGCTACTGGAGTTTTCCAGGCTGTTTTCAATAGAAGGTTAATATATAAGATACAAGAGTATTCTAGATGGGAAGTTACCAGAGCTATAATCTTGGAATAGTTCAGGTATCCTGGCTTAGTTGTTGCTCTTATTGTTGCCCTAGTACCATAACTTTGATGTTTCCAGATAGGAAAGTTCTTTCAGCAGATGTCAAAGATGTGACAGACAATCCATTCAGGGGTACCCAACCTTTTTGGCATGAGTGACAATTTTTCCACAGACCAAGGGGGCGGGGCTTGCAGGTGGGAGCCAATCGCACGGGCCGGGTGGGGGCAGGGTTTGCAGGTGGGAGCCAATCATGCAGACTGGGTTGGGGGCGGGGTTTGCAGGTGGGAGCCATTTGCACGGACTGGGGGGGCGGGGTTCGGAGACTGGCACGGCGGACCAGTTCCTAACAGGCCACGGACCGGTACCGGTACGCAGCCCGGGGGTTGGGGGGCCCTGCATTAGATATCTAGGTTTTATGCCACCTTCATTCTGACCCTTGTCACTTCAGATGTAGACTCATGGCTTCTCTGCAGTGGACTTTACACACGGCTTGATCTAAGATACTTTGCTGGCTGAGACAGAAAAACAATTGGCATCTTCTCTTCTCCAAGTCATTGTCACAATATCTAAGACTGCCCCAAGTTCATTAAGGCATTTCAGAAAGAAGTTTAACAAACACATCTTTCTGGCAGTAAATAGGCAACATCAACAATAATAGTCATAATAATTATACTTAATTATATTTTGCTATCCTTTCGTGACATCCATACCCCTTGGTCTGCCTAAGCATAGAGCTGGCCTACCAACTGATGATTCTATTGATATTTGCTGCATATTTACCACCAGTATTTTAAGGAACATACTTGAAAGTGAGTTGTGTTCAGCTCCATGCATCCACAATACCATGACCGTCTGTTGGATAATGTCAGGTTTTAGAACTGCTGCAAATCTCTCTGTGCTACACTTCCTGTCTGGATTAATCCTAAATAGTTTTTCATAATCTGTAAAAGAAAGCTAAGCACTCTGGTCAAAACCTGTCACACTAACTCATGTTATTTCAAGTGCTTTGCAATTAGACTTTCTCTGTGTGCAATTGCCAAAACAGGGACAACAAAAGTAGTTACTGAGTTTAGATGGGTGAGGTTTCCCTCATTATTCCTGATGAGATTTTATGCTTTAGCAGGGTTGTAGCAATAATCTTGTAGTGTCTAATGCACAGAGAGAGACTGTCATTCACACTGTCACAGTCGTAACTCAAACGGATGTCATCCATGAGAGGCTGTTTCAAGATTGAAATTACCACATGTGGGACAACAGAATCTCATTTGCAAATCTAGCTGCAGATATATAAGTCATACGGTGTCAACATGCTGACTCTAATGAAAAACATCTCCATAAAGCCGAAAGTGACCTAGAGATGTATTTCAGACATTAACTGTGTTATGAAGAAGCTGCTGAACCTTCAGTTCTAGGGATCTTGTTTTCCCCCTCCCTTGGAGGCATAAACAAAGCACAGTTATGAGGACACACAGAAAAGAAATGGTCCTCCTCGGTGACCATTTCTGAAAGCCAAATATTTCAAGACAGGAAAATGTATTCCAGTAGACTTAGCTTACACAGCAAGTAACGAAATGTTCCATAATATCCCCGGGAAGTGATTTCAACAGATTTCTTCTATTAAAACAAAGTGTATCAGTCTGGTAGACTTGATTGGTTTTCATTAAAACTTGTATTAATTTTGACACACACATACACACACTGAAAACAACATCTGCACAAAGATATGTGGCAGTTCCTGAGTTTTGATTGGAGTTCTTTAAATCTAAGGTTTAGGCATGTTTTGTGTGCCTGCAGTGCTCTGTTGGCAACCCTACTTTTAGACCCTAAGGGCAAATCTCTACTCCCAGGAATTATCTGGACTACCGAAGTGTAATTTTCATATGTTGAAGCCGTGTTTTTTTTTTAGGGGTGGCCAATTTGAGATAAATTCTCAGTTGATGGTACTCTTGGTTGGAGTTTCCTTTCCCTGGATTTAGCTTCTTTCAGAAGCCCTGTTGGGACTTATCTAAACTGGTCTCCGGTTAAGCCTGCCCCCTCCTCCAACATCACCTTAAATATATGTACTGTATGCTTCCCTACAGTATGTCCACTCCACTACGGGGGTCCTAGTTCAGATGTAAGCCTAAGTGGCTCCTTTGTGGCAGATGCCATTACAGCAGGGTTTCTTAACCTTGGGGATCCCTAGATGGTTTTCAGAAGGTCCATGAACTTGGATGGGGAAAAATTGCAACTCTATTTTCATTAACCTCTAACTGAGATTTAGCTTTTAATTCAATAATGCATGTAGGCAATAAAGTAATTTATGACTTTTAGATTCTAAAAATGTTGCTTAACTTCAATAAATCTCATTGTAAGTAAAATTATTATATCCTTAAAAAGGATATTATCTTATTGATTTAATGGATTGATAAAGAAGCACATGTATTGCTATATTACATATTTGTATTTTTTATATTTCGGTATCTGTATTTGAGCATAATCAGTTTCCTTTGTAATATAGTCTATAAGGTAAAGGTAAAGGTTCCCCCCGCACAGTTGTGCAGTCGTGTCCGACTCTAGGGGCCGGTGCTCATCTTCGTTTGTTAGCCGAAGAGCCAGCATTGTCCGAAGACACTTCCACGGTCATGTGGCCGGCATGACACACGCAGAACGCTGTTACCTTCCCACCAAAGTGGTACCTATTAATCTACTTGCATTTGCATGCTTTCGAATTGCTAGGTTGGCAAGAGCTGGAGCTAGTGCGGGAGCTCACTCCGTCACACGGGGCTAGGGATTCGAACTTCCGAACTTGCGATATTCCGATCGACAAGCCTGGCGTCTTACCCACTGAGCCACCACACCCCTGTAATATAGTCTATACCTATGTCTTTTATTTTTTTCATTTAAATACATTTTTCCAAGAAGGGGGCTGTAGGTTTCACCAGACTCACAATGGAGTCCAGGGCACAAAAAGATTAAGAATGCCTGCATTAGAGTGATGTTGGCAGGGGGGCACTGGATTATCCAGAAAGTTTGCATGGTGAACATTCCAGATCCATCACACTGAACGAGACTGAGGTTTCCAAGTATGAGACCAGAAAGGAGTGTTACCCAGATAGTTTGGCCTAGTTCTAGAGAACTGGTTGTTAAGTTCTTCCTCTTACTCTGAGGAAGACACATAGACCCAGCAGTCTCATTTAAGTTGAGAGCACACGATCTTCAACAACTGTTGTGGGTTGGTTGCCTTGCTGTCTCAGCATCTTCTATTGCTGTTGGTTTTTACATTTTTTTAAAATCTTTTTAAACGTCCCAGAGGTGAGTGGGCAGCCTCAGAAACTGATCAAATAAATTAATTAAAATAATAATTAGATTACATTAAATCACCCTCAAAATATAAGTACAATCCAGTCCAGTATTGATTTCTATATATCAGTTGAAAAGTGCAGGGTAAACAATTGAACACCAAAGCATAGCAAAGAATAAAAACAATATTCAGCTTTTGTTCTATTTTCTTTTGTTTCATTTTATAAAATTAGGTCATTTCTTCAGAGACAATTGCACAGGTGTATAACACTAATATGAGGACCTAGATGTTATTTAGTTTCTAGAACTGAAATTCACAGTGGATGGAATTCAGCCATTCTGTCTTCATCCATAACAGGTTTTACTCAAATATGTTTTCAATGGTAGGAATTAGCAGACCAGGTCAAAACTGCTCTGCTCTGTAGTCAAGTCTTAGGGATAGAGTTCTGATTGGTCAATTTTCCGGTCCAGTTGTTTGGAGTTTTTTTTTAATTTAAAAAAGGGTGGAGTGTGATGGCCAAGATAATGCTGGGTACATAGTCAGAAACAGCTCACAGAATGCCTATGGAAGAAGGCGGGCTGTATCTGCCCTGAAGCTGCCCTGTCAAATTTCTCCCATAGCCTGTCCTAAACCATCACAGGGCCTCCCCAAAGCCTCAGTCATCTACCCAATTCATGTCTTGAATTGCTCTTAGGGCAATCAAAGACCTGAGAGCAAAATTCAAGAGATTCTGACACAACCCTGAAGAATTGGCAATCTTATATCCAGAATTTTTCTATCCCTTCATTCCTAATAGTCTTTGTGAGGCAAAATGAAATTACCCCACCTCTTCTCATTCCCATCTCTTGATTTTCTCAAAGAGGCAAATCCATATCTCCGGCCTCTCTTCCTAGGTGACCATATCTGAACTGCAAAAAGACAGGTGACCCCTAGTTAGCAGTCTCCATATTTCTGCTGCCATCTATTGGCCATATGGATTTTTTCAGTCCAGATATAGCAGCCCTCTCTCTTCCCACATTTTGCACTGAGCATCCTCTGCTCTCCATTGCTTGAACAGTACCCACCATGAGGCAATTATTTCAGAGAAAAATTTCACCTTCCTTCTAGGTAAAGATACTCAAATGTACATCAACATGGTCACATGATAATTCCAAGGAACTCAAAAAGAAAGACTGGCACTGTTATCTATGCATTAGAATTTATAATTTAATAAAAAATGAAGCAAGGCACATGTGGGACACATCTTAAACTTAGATAAAACCTCTATCTATCCTTATCACAATTTATTTGCAGAATTTAAGAACCGCTGACCTTCCGATGGACAAGCCTGGTGTCTTAACCACTGAGCCATCGCGCCCCCTATATATATTCTACTTTTTATATTTATTTATTTATTTATTTATTTATTTATTTATTTATTTATTTATTTATTTTCCAACTTATATCACCGCCCATCTCCCCCCACAAAGGGGACTCTGGGCAGTTTACATTCAAGTTAGTGATTAAAAGCATATAAAATACATTATACAATATCAATCATAAATTAAATATTAAATATATAAAATATATAAAATCCAAGAGGCTGTGATGTAATGTTAGCAAGAACTCTACGGCGCAAGCCATCCCCAAGAAGAGCTATTACTCTTCCCATCCCAGGCGAGGTGGCAGAGCCAGGTCTTCAGTTGCTTTTGGAAGGTCAGGAGTGTGGGGGCTTGCCTCACCTCCAGGGGCAGAATGTTCCTGAGGGCGGGTGCCACTGCAGAGAAGGCCCACCTCCTGGACCCAGCCAGATGGAATTCTTTTATAGACGGGGTCCGTAGCAAGCCCTCTCTGCATAACCGGGTGGGGCAGGTCGATACTCTGGGGTTGAGGCGGTCCCTAAGGTAACCTGGTCCCATGCCATGTAGGGCTTTAAAGGTGACAACCAACACCTTAAATTGGACCTGGAAGCAAACTGGCAACCAGAGCAGCTCACGCAGCAGAGGTGTCACATGTGCTGATCTTGGGGCACCCATAATTGCACGCGCAGCCACATTCTGGACCAGTTGAAGCTTCCGGATACTCTTCAAGGGTAGCTCCATGTAGAGTGCATTGCAATAGTCTATATGGGAGATGACCAGGGCATGAGTGACTGTACGGAGGGCATCTCGGTCCAGGAAAGGGCATAGCTGGCGTACAACTCGAAGTTGCACAAATGCCCTTCTGGCCACGACTGCCACCTGCTCTTCAAGCAGGAGTCGTGAGTCCAGAAGGACCCCCAGGTTCCGCACTGAGTCTGAACGGGGTAGTGCCACCCCGTCCAGATCTAAATATATATATATATATATATATATATATATATATATATATAGTAATATATATATATATATATATATATATATATATATATATATTATTTATTTATTTATTTATTTATTTATTTATTTATTTATTTATTTTATAATGGTTTCCTTCAATGTCAGTTTTTGACCAGTTCAAAAACTGAAAGAGCGTGTTTTGTGAATGTTCAATGCCGTTCTTACCATTGGCAACTTAAGTGATACCTCCTTCATATTTTCATTTTTAACACATTTTATACAATTTTCACTGAACCTCCCTTCTCTAATTATGTATAAGCACTCCCCGATCAAAGTCATTGTTGCACTAAAAATACTCTGCACCTTATTTGGGTCACTAGAACCAGGGGCTCTGAAATATCTTCTTACATGGGGAGCAGGAAGCATAACACGTCATAAAGTTGCAGACATTCTGATGTGAAAAGTTTGCAGTCAAATTATGCCGTAATTTGAAGTCGATGACTTATCTCCCCCGAGTTCCTCTCCCAACACAGTACATATATTTAAGTCTCTCCTAATCAGTCTATTTAATCAGTCTATCAGCTAACACTGCATACACAGAAATCAAGACAAACATGCAATTACTGCAGTGAACATTTGTTAAACTAAGTTACAATTAATTAAAAGATGGAGTTTCACATATCTTTAAATTCACTAGTAATCATTTTCCCCCCGTGGCCAAAGCAACAAATATGTGATTTACAATGCAGCAAGGATGCTAATTCAACAGTGATTCCGGTCTGATTTCTACTTTTCTTCAGCATAACTGAATTTCTACATATCAGTGGCAGGGATTCCATCTGATTAGCCTCAAGTCAGCAATGGCCATGTTCATGAAATGTAATCTTATTTTACAGTGGAGGAATGACAACATCATAGAGTAATAAATACCCAAATGACAATCTGCAACAAAGTTGCATCTGGGTGCCAGACCTATTTATGCCAGCTGTCAAAGACAATCACTCACTAGCTACAGTACATACTCAACATTCTAGATGGAGCCTGCACATTTACCTCTTTACTGTATTTAAAATTATTCAAAAGACTGGCTTTCATCACCACAAGCCATTTCTAGCAAATCATCACACTTCTTACATAAACATTTATTAACCTTCCTGGAGCCTCAAGGGGAAATGAGGTCCTGGCATAATGGGAAGAGGGGAACTCAAAAGAAAAGGTTGCAATCAGTGGTTTCTATGATTCATAAAGCATGGTGACACTGAGTTTGAAGGGAAGGATCCCCTCTTCTATGGTCCATAGTTCTGCAGCTCATCTCTTGATTCAAGCAGGCCACCAAGGATTCATAATGGAGGATTCAAACAGCACTCTTGCATGTTTATTAGGCTGTGCAAAGCTGATTTGGTTTCCCACAACAAGGCGCTTCACCTCACAAAGGTGATGCCAGGCCTTCTTGCAATGGAGAAGAGGTGAGGGGCTTCACTTTGCCAGTTCCAAATGCAGTTCTAAGGGCCAAAGGACACAGCTGGAGCAGCAGTTTTGGAAGCAAGGGGGCCACGTTGAGGGGATGAGGCACTCAAGCTAATACTAAAGTGAAACAGCTCCTCGAAAATCTGCTGCCTAATATTCATGCAATCTGCTAATTAGATTCTTGTACTGCCAAACCAAGGTGTTGTTTGTTGCCAATAAAGCCCTAAAAAGCATAGGAACATCACACACATCATATACCAGAGCAGAGATACATAACTTGAGACCCAGGGCTTCATGAACTGTAATGGTATGTGGGAAAGACCTTGGGAGTTGGGGAAAAGAGATGCTGCCTAGGGAATGGTCAGATAAGATAGACCATAGCCCGCAGCTGGACAGTGGGTGGGACAAGAGGCTCAGAAGGGACCCTCCCTAAGTTCTCGGGCTGTAAAGGAGAAAGCGTGAGATTTGTAATTTCAGACTTGCAAGATTCTGTTAATGTAGCTTTACAGTAAAGTAGAATTAGTTTATCTGGTTGTGTTTCCTGTCCGGTCTACCTGGTAAGGCTAACATGAACCCACCAAAAGACTTCCAAAACTTGTTACCAAATAGTAAATTTGAGAGCCACCGTGAGGTCATGGTTATGGTAGTGGAGTAGAAGTGAGAAGTCCTCCTTTCACTAAGGAAGCTTACTGAGGAACTTTAGGCCAGTCCTTTTTTTCTTTACTTCATTGGGCTATTGTGTACGCCTCCTTGAGGTCGTGGATAAAAATGGGGTATAAACCTAACAAAGAATGATTATAATAAACCCAAGTGAGAATGAAAGGGAGAATTATTAAACACATGACCAGAGAATAGTCACATAAATTTATTTAATTTTTAATTAAATGCAAATGAAATAAAAGCAAATGTACATTTTTACCTATCTCCCCCCACTATGTTTTGAAATGTAACTGGGGCACACCAATCAACACTCAACAGAGTTGCACACATGAGCACAGATACCAGAGTGAGAAGAGAAAGAAATGTGTTTCTCTCATATTTTAATGTAAAATACCTGGCCTGATTTGCACTTTCAAACCAAAGCTCAGCTGAACAGTTATTCATTGCAGCTAGATCTGCGAACGCAGTTCTCCAGCACAAATAATCCTACAAAATTATGTGCATTACTAAAAGGGCCCACAAAACTACATATTAAATAACCAGAAAAATGCATTATAGTAAAGAAAACTGCTTACAAAAATGTGTGTGTCAGGCAAAATAGTGTTTAACACTGTGTATGTCATAAGATAAATGTTCACAAAACCCTCCACATACATATTTTTCATTATAAAACATTTTTCAAATAAATATTGAAACAAGATGAACTGAATCTAAGACTGAAAGGGGGAAATAACCCCGAAAGGACCAGAATGGACAGGCAGATGCATTTCTCCCTACCTAGAAAAAGGTCTTCTAATATATTTACCTCCTAAGTTTAATTATAGAAGTGCTGTTTCAGATATTGTATACCTCGAGGCTGCCCTTGGATGGCAATGGAACAATAAAGAAGGTATTATTTGAATATTGGTACAAATAAGGCTGTCTCCCGCACAGGCTGAGGCTTAGGAGAGGCAACATCATGAGGAGACCCAGCAGGAAAAATGATGTTGCCCTTTTGTGCAGAGAAAAGGCCCAACGACACTCATCTCTACTCATTTTTCAAACTTCTAAACATGATCATGTCTATGAAGGTTCTCAGTCATCCAGGTGGAACAGTCTGTAGCTTGAATCATGTCAACTGGATTTCTATTTTCTCAGTGGAAACGTTTCGCTCCTTATCCAAGGAGCTTCTTCAGTCTGAGCAAAGTTAGTAAGGGAATCCTTAAATATCTTAAATAAAGATCCTGGCTCCTTTTATAGATAATTTTGCTCTTGTGTCAGGATGGAATATTCCTGAGCTGGTCACTTGCCATAAAGAGTTCCCTGGCTTTGCCAAAACAAAGCAACAGCTTTTGTTTCCCAACTTAATATAAAGAGTGTGAATATAGTATTTGACAGCTAGTTTTGGTGTAGTGGTTAAGTCATCAAGCTAGAAACCGGAGACCTGTGAGTTCTAGTCCTATTTTAGGCACAAAGCCAACTGGGTGACTTTGGGCCAGTCACTCCTTCTCAACCATAGGAAGAAGGCAAGGGGAAACCTCAACAATCTTGCCAAGAAAACTGCAGGGACTAGTCCAGGCAGTCGCCAAGAGTCAACGCTGACTCAAAGGCACATATCCCCCCAAATTTTTTTTTACTAATATTAGTAATGTTTTACAAAGCTTTTCAGGATCTCTGTTTTCTCCTCACTATGCCTCATTCCTCTGACTTCCTGTTCTTCCTCAAACTTCCCCCTTGTTACTGCTTGGTTCACTTTTCAGCTCCAGGCCTTGTTACAGACAATAATGAAGAGGGGAGGGTCACCCTGAAGTTGTCTTTAGCCCATGAATACAGATTATATACAGATTAGGCTGCTTGTATTCATTTTCAGCACTGCTTGATGTGGAACATGCATTCAGTTTCCTTGTCTACTTCAAGCATTTTGGAAATTGGGGGAGGGGAATTGTAATTCTACATTTTACAAGTATCTTGTGGCATATTATAGCTGAACATGTTTATAAAGGCCTTTTCCCTCGCATCATCCCCTGAAAGACTGACAGCATAAAAGGACACCCAATGAGTGTGGATATGAATACAGGCTTGTCTTTTTTCTGCTTCCCACAAGTAGCTCTTCATTAGAATGTAAAAGAGTTGGGGAAGAATGGGAGACAAGTTAACAAATATTGTGCGGATTTATATGACTCTGCCAATTCAGGCAGGATTCATTTTAGCAAACACATTAAAACGTTTTGCAAATGCCAAGTTGGGTAAATAGCCGCACAAAATGTATCAGTGGCAATCTGCACAGATAGAAACCGCAGCCAGAGAATTCTGCACCAATAGAAGTCCCCTTTAAAGTTGTTTTATTAGAATAAAATTGGTTACCGTTTCAGAATCTAGATCGGATAAGATCACAATTGCCTACTTCATTTCAAGCTGCTGTTCACTTAAAGCAGTCAAATCATTTTTAGCATCTTTGCAGCTTTGAAGTTACTATTTCAAGGTACTGCTCTCCATTTTCCTTGCAGCACAGCTGTTTAATATTGTTATATATGCTTTAAATGGAATCTCACTATGGACTCCCATTTTCACAAAATAATTCTGACTCCGAACTAGTAAATAGCAGCTAATCAGCAGTTTATGGAAAGGTGATAGTTCGGCAAACTCAACATCTTAATAGCTGCCTCTGACCTTGGGAATTACAGAAGCCTGCGACTGTTTTACAGTTTGGTATAAAATCACACATGGAGTTTTGTTAGAATAGAGAGCATGCTTTGCACTCAAACTAAACAAAGCCCTCATTCATGACATGCATCACACCCAGACAAATGTATGATGACAAAACATCTTCTGTACTGAAATTTAATATATTAATCTTTAACCAAGTACAGTTATTGCCACTACAGCTAGTCCTTGGTTAACGACTGCCCTGTTTAGCAACCATTCAAAGTTACGATGGTGCTGAAAAAGTGACTTTATAATTTTATGACTGGTCCTCAAACTTACAACTGTCACAGTGTCCTGTGGTCACATGATCTCCATTTGTGAACTTCACAGCCAGCTTCTGACAAGCAAAGTCAATGGAGAAGCCAGCAGTAAAATGACAAGTCATGGTCACATGATGTCTTGCTTAACGACCATTAACATCATGGTTGTGTGATGTTTCTCTTAACAACTGCATCGCTTAGCGATGGAGTTGCCGATCCCAATTGTGGTCTTTAACTGAGGAGTACCTGTATATTGTATAGCATAACCCTGATGAAGCCAGACCTTTCCTAGTCAAGCTGACTGCATATACTTTGTGGTATTGTCTGTATGCAGGGCATTACCAAAAGGATAGAGGTAACCTTGTCATCATAACTATGTCCCACATTCATAAATGACCATCCAAAACGAGGTAGAAAGCAGGGTTCCAAATATGAAATGCTCTCCTACCAAATTCCACCATTCAGAAAATCAAACCCATTGTTGTGGGAAGGAACGCAGAGAGTTTTCCCTACGTAAACACCCACAGACAGATGTATGCCATGCACAAGGAATCTTTCAATTAAAACAAATGTAAAATTATACATAGGCCCGGGTAGTTGGGTGCTGGGGGTGATGTGGGGGGTTGAAAGGTGTGATAAATACATTTCCTTGCCTGTTAACCTTCTCTGTATGTGGTATGTGTAGGTTAGTTTAATGTTACAAATGGGAATTGGGTGCTTAGAATCTTGTTACTTCAGGAAAACATCTTGCTTAGCCCCAAGGCCATTGTTTCCCTTCCTCACAATAAAGTTAATGAAGGCCTCACTTGCAAATTAAAATTAGAGTTGCTGTTTATTTCAGCAAACTAGAGATTTCACATTAAAATTATGGAAGCTGATCAGATGAATTTGCTTGAATTACTTTAAAACAAGGCTCCTGTCAGAGTCCAGTGTGACTCTGACACTGAGGAAGAAGAAAACAAAACCCAAAGAAGAAACGAAACTTACCCTAGGTTGCAATAATCACGATCTTGTGATGAACAGGTGCAGGTTCAAAAGTGAGCACCCGTGATCGATCTTGTGGTGGGCGGCTACCAGACTCACGGATGCCAAAGAAGCAGGTGCAGAGCAACAAACCTGGAGATGACCTGACAGTGTGGGAAAATCCTGAGCAGCTGATTGGTGCTCCAGACTCACCTCCTTGTTCAGCACCAATCAGCACAAGACAAAGGTGGGCAGAAAAGCGCGTCCAGCAGTGGGAGCTCCAATTGGCTCCCAAAGAAAGAAGGTGGCCCAAGAGCAGGATAAAAGAGATCAAGAGCAAGCACCCAGTCGCCGGGGACACCCGTTCTACTCACCATACAGCAACTTCAGAGGAAGCTCACCCGGAATCATCGGAGAAACCTCTTTCTGTGGAATCAGAGCCAGAGACTCTTCTCATTTCTGAATCTATCCCAGCTGCAAAAGAAGCTCAGCTTGCTTCATCATCGAGAGGGTTTGGGACGTTAGCGAGCAGCTTCTCAGAGAATCCTAGCAGGAAGGCTTCAGTCCCTTCAGGAGATTGTCAGCTGGCGTCTTCAGCTTCACAGCGTTCGCTAGTCTTGCCAGGGCATTGCCTGGTGCCTTGCTCAGCCTTGTACGGTTCGTCGTGTCGATTTCGGGTTGCCCCATTCTGTCCTTGGAGGGCTGCCTAGCCCACCATACCCAGTCCTGCCTGGCATACAGGCAGTGTTACCTAGTGGGGGTGATTTAGTTTGCCTTGCAGCTTCCATTCCGTTAGTAGCAGTTCCAGTCCAGTCTGCCTTGAGGTTTTCGTCCAGTATCCCAGAGGAACCAGCCCCAGTCCGCGTTGCAGTTCCAGTCCAGTGTTCCAGAGGTTCCAGCCCAGTCTGCCTTGAGATTCCAGTCCAGTGCTTCACAGGAACTGGTTCAGCCTGTCTTGTGATTCCAGTCCAGGGTTCCAGAGGAGCCAACCCAGTCTGCATTGCAGTTCCAGTCCAGTATCCCAGAGGAATCAGTCCAGTCTGCATTGCAGTTCCAGTCCAGTATCCCAGAGGAATCAGTCCAGTCTGCATTGCAGTTCCAGTCCAGTGTTCCGGAGGTTCCAGTCCAGCCTGCCTTGAGGTTCCAGCCCAGAGTCCCAGAGGAACCAGTCCAGCTTATCCTGCAGTTCCAGTCCAGAGTCCCAGAGGAACCAGTCCAGTGTATCCTGTAGTCCAGTCCAGAGTCCCAGAGGAACCAGTCCATCTTATCCTGCAGTTCCAGTCCAGAGTTCCAGAGGAGTCAGCCCAGCTTATCCTGCAGTTCCAGTCCAGATTCCCAGAGGAACCAGTCCAGTGTATCCTGTAGTCCAGTCCAGAGTTCCAGGGGAACCAGTCCAGCTTACCTGCTGTTCCAGTCTAGTGTTTCCAGAGAACCAGTCTAGCCTTGTCAGCTTCAAGCAGAAGCCAAGTCTACCTCAAGTCTCCTAGCCAACTTCTCCAGAACTTTTGGCACTTGCTGCTGAACTTAGTTGTGCTATCGCAGGGCTTTCCAAACTGTGTGCCGCGACACAATACTGTGTCGCCTGGGGGCCCCTAGTGTGTCGCGTGACAACCCGGAAGCGCTGATGAAAATGCCCTCGGTTCCAGAAGGGAGGCGCACGCTGCCGTGCCACTTCCCTGCTGCACAGCTGATCGGCGCAGGGGGGGCCGGGGTGCAAATTCTCAGCGCCGATCAGCTGTAGAGCGGGAAGCAACCTGGCAGCGTGCGCGCACAGCGAGGCTTTTCGCCTCCCTGCCGGAACCAAAGACATTTTCACAGTCCCTGGAGCCTGCCCTTTCGAAGGGGCAGCAGCAGCAGCGGGCCATCAGCACTTCCAGGTTCCAGGACACCGCTGCTGCCACGCCAGCAACCCGGAAGCGCCACCGCCGGCGCTTCTGGGTTTTTGCGCGCTGGCCGTTGGTATGTCGCCAACGGCAAAAGTTTGGAAAGCCCTGTGCTATCGCATAGCTGCCTATACTCAAGTGCACCAATTGATCCAGTATTCTCCAATTGTATTACTGGACTACAATTTGTAAATAGTTTTCATTAATAAAACTATTTTATTAAAAAGTTCTGGTGGTCAAAGTCCGAACAGAACAGCTGCATTACAACTTTCTTTAAGCAGAAATACTATAAGTAAGTCGTGGTCTCTGACAAGGAGGAAGAGAGTGGAATCTGCCCTAAGATAATTCAAAGAGGGTTTTGAATCTTAAAAGCACAGTAAGTAAAGAAAAAGAGAAAAATAGCCAGTTTGCACAATCTTCTATATACTACTAAAATTCTCATTGTGATTATCTGTTGGTCGGTTTGTTCCCTCAAGTTCGCCCAAACAGTGCATTATACTGCAACAATTTTTGAATCAAGGTACCTAAAATCCACTAACTTAAAGAATGCGCAAAAAATCCGGGACCCATTACTCCTGTGGAATTGAAATTTCCCACAATATTCAGACCAGTTTTATTCGCAAAGTTGTGTCCATTGCAGCATCCCTGCAGTCACGTGATCGTGATTTCCAATGCTCCCTGCCAACTTCCCACAAGCAAAGTCAATGGGGAAGTCAGAGGTCACTCCCACTCCCACTGCTTTTTTGCCCGCCTGTGGTCATTCAGTTTGTTTGTTTGTTTGTTTATTTATTTATTTATTTATTTATTTATTTATTGCTCACATTTATATGGCTGCCCATCTCATCTGTTTACATAAGTAAATATTGACTTATTATTGAAGTTCATTTGCCACTACAATTATTTTTCTATTTATGATATATACTCTACTTAGATGATCATGGGACTGTCCAGCGTTGGGGTAAAATAAAATATGGTCAGCCTAAAATTTAATGTACATTCTGGTCACATCAGACTGCACTATCTTCTCTCAAAGAATGACCCAATGAGTCATAGGGTTGTCTAATTATATCTAAAGATGTCAATTGAAGTCCATTAAACATGGACACTTTACATCAGTCCTCTGTAGGAGGATGGGGACCAATACTTTTCAAACATTTATCAAGCCAAAATTAAATGATTGCTTGGATGAAAATATTTTAATGCCTGTTATCATTGAAACTGTTGAACATCTATATGCCATGTCAATAACATGCAGGAAAATAGGCAGACAATATTTTTTCTATTGACAGCTTAAAGAATTACATGTGCCTGGAGGAATTAACCAAATTAATATCTTAAATCTTGGTAGATAGTACTAGGAAAGAGAGGGACAGTTAGAATAACTATTATGAAGGAAATTCATATTTTCTTTGAAATAAAGTCCCAACACAGTATACAGTCTGCTTCACATGTAGATTTCCCCCCCATATGTTAACAAAACTTAAGATTCATTATCTTCGTTCATATTTCTATTGATTTTAATAATCTAATGTAGAATAGACATGACAGGAAAAAATGGAGGGAAGCCTGACCATCATTTTCATCTATAGTTGCCTTTCCCATCCCATTCTGATGTCCTCCAGATGTGTTGGATTACAACCCCAAATTTCCAACAAGTTAGCTAGAAATTACACTAAACCATCTCATTGGGAAAGGCTGCAGCCAAGCAGAGTTGGGAACACGTCCTTTCCTCTCACAATGCACCATCTCCACACCTTAAAAGATCTCACTTCCACAGGGGGCCTCTTTGTGTCTGTCCCAAAATATGCAGGCATCCACTGAGCATTTTGTCCTGATGGACATCCACATCATAAATCAGAAGGGTGGGGAGTGTAAAGTGATTTGAATATAAATGGGCCCCCTCACTCCCGGCCTTCCGGAAGAATCTGAAGACCTGGTTCTGCCGCCTTGCTTGGGATGGGAAAGGTAACAGTTCCTCCTCGGGGTGGCTGGCGCCGTAGTATCTGCCCTACTATACGACATCATATTCCCACTTGGATTTTATATTTATATTTATATTTATATTTATATTTATATTTATATTTATATTTATATTTATATTTATATTTATATTTATATTTATATTTATATTTATATTTATATTTATATTTATATTTATATTTATATTTATATTTATATTTATATTTATTTATTTGTATTTATAATAGTTAATCTTATATTTGTATCTTTTTAAACTGTTGATTTTATTGTAAACCGCCCAGAGTCCCCTGTCGGGGGAGATGGGCGGTAATAGAAATATGAACAATAAATAAATAAATAAATAAAATACTTTGAGTTTTTTTAAAGCCATTTGAGTGTTCCGCATGAGGGTTTTGTGCAAGTTTCAATGGTTTGTTTTCAGTATAGAGCAAAAAACCCAGACAGTTTTGTTTCAAGCTACTTGGTGTGAGATGATTGGTAAGTTATCTTGCCTTTTGTAACTGGAGTATTTGCTTATGAGTTTTCCTGTTTGGGCCAGTGCAGTAGGACAAACCAGTCATGGCCCTGCTGTTGTTGGCTTAGGCTGGACAGATGATCTGGGAGGTGGTGTTTTGGAGCAAAGCAGCAGACATTTAAAGAGGACATAGGGCTTTCAGCAAGCCATTTTTGATTTTTTTTAATGGTCACAAAAATGCCATCTTTGGGAAACTGACATTCATTCATTCATTCATTCATTCATTCATTCATTCATTCATTCATTAATTCATTCATTCATTCATTCATTCGATGTATATCACTGCCCATCTTAAGTACCATAACCCTGGGCTGCTCACACAATGACAATAAAACCAGGAAAAGTAAAAATTATTTCATGGCAGGGATTGGCAGGGATGCAGCATTGGGATGCTTTGAGTTTGATTTTTAACTTCTCCCATATCTCCTTCATCGATACACTCTGAAACGTATGCCCATCACTTTCATCCTCACCATCACGGAAGCTGGCAGAATGGGTTAAATACCAGATTACTTGCAAGCCAAAGCATTGACCAAATCAATCAAGCTCGCTCTATTCACTGTTACTGACAGAAAGCAATTTGCCTAATCACTGAGCCCCCTTTGAAAATGCATTAATATAAATTAATATCAATCATTAATGGAACACAGACCAAGCTGTAATGTTGGGACCACTTGAAATTTGAGGCAATGTGATTGTCACCAAAACATTTTTTTCTCCCTAATATTCTTTGGGGTCCCTTCTATGCAACCAAAGCACCTATGTGGTTTTCCTTGATGCTCATTATTTGGTTTTCTTTGAAAAAAATGATTCTCAAATGGAGCTCAGCCACTTTCTCAAGCTGTGTAGAATCTATGCTATTTATTATTTATTTCTATACTGCTCTTCCCCCCCCCCCCTAGAAATTCAGGATGGGCATGATGGTCAACTTGCAGAGGCTTTTTATGTGCAAATCTGAAGGTTGAGATCAGGAGGGTCTCCCATCTACAGACTGTTTCTATTTAGAGATAATTACCTTTCTTTCTCAGCCTCTGCTGAGTTGTAATGTTGAGAATTCCTACTGTTTACAAATTGTGTTTTGTTCCTTCAGTATCAGCTTTTTGTAAGCCAGGGTCACTATGGTGAGATGGGTGGCTTTATAAATTGTTTAAACAAATTCCTGGAAATTGCTAACCCTCTGAACAGTAGAGAGTCTACATATTATCCTTCCTTCTTCAGCTGCTGGCGGAGCGCTGCTGCTGCTGCTTCCACTACTACTACTATTACTAAATCTCTCAACAGATGTCCTATAATGATAAGGGCCACGCAGACAGACAGTGCAATCTTTTCGAAAGCTGTTATATATGGTAATGATGAAATCTTTATCGGTTTTGGCTCTCAGAGACCAAGTCAACAGTCAGAAAATATAAATAAAAGCTGAGAGCTCTCACCGTTGTTGTGTTTGAACAGGATATGACAGAGTCTTGGTATTTGCTGGAGGAACAAGAGGGAACTGCCAAGGGAACATGGAATGTCTACCTTGTAGTCACAATAACATTTTTTGGCTTCTTGTCATCAGCAGCTGAATCATGTGGAGAAAGCTGGGGTGCTTGTAGTACCTCTATATGGGTAATCTATATGGGTAATGATGGCAAGGAAACTATTGTTCTCCAGATATATTAAGCACTTCCAAATAAGTCCAGCTACTCAGATGCTAACAAATATGCTTGCTTATATACATTCATGTGCATTTCATTGATACAGAAGATACATACAGTATATAGGATTTTGTGACCCTGAACTATAGGCACTTAAGGAAAACCTAATTTCCTCAAAGAACAAACCAGGCTCTGGAAAACAGTAGCTTGTTTATTACAGAAGAATCGAAATACTTCGGAGGAATTAGAATCACATTTCAACTGAGAATGTTATTAAATCAGGAGAATTAGAATCATGCCATCCACATACAAAGAAGTACTGCAGCAAGATCCATTGAAAATCATGCTGATATTTGTAAGAGTTTGACTAGAAAAGATGGAAAAAAAGAAAAGACTGGAAGAAACTGAAGAAAATGTTAGATGTAAACTTCAGGAGGGTGTGCAGAGGTTGGGTTTGTGGTGAAGACTTAAGAAAGAGCCATATAGAGAAGAAGTTAATAAGCCATTTAGAACAAATGTGAGTTCTGACTGCTAGCTTAGGTACAATGGAAACTGGCTTAGCTTCTTTTAGAGAAAGAAAAGATTCGAGAGAAAGAATAGAAGTAGGGGTTTGCTCAGCTGAGCATCAAGCATGAGGATCCCACTTGAATGTCAGGAATCCTTCTTCTCCTCCAAATCCTGAACATAGTCAGGGCCTTTTCATCTCTTCATTGGGAAATTTAACAAATTGGAAAACACAGAACCACGTTCTTACTCCAGGATGACCCAGCCAGGCTTGGGAAATCATCTGTAAGATGTCAGTCATAAAGAAGAAAAGGAGAATCTGCTTTTTCTTTCTCTTTCCTGGGTTGGGGAGGAAAAAGAATACAAAGATATTTAGCATCAAGTTCAGGGAGAGGTTGGATCTCTCAGTGGTTATTCTAAAGAAAGGGTCTTTCCGAGGTGATCAGATTCAAACTTGATCAATGGATTTGTAGATTATTCTAGTCTTTCAAGATTTAGTGTATTTTTTTCAAGTTTAAGATCAGAAAAGGGAGGAATGTATGAAAGCTGCATCTATGTTTATATACATACATAAACAATATAACTTACCCTTCCTTTTTTGCTTAAATAGGAAGGTTCAAATCAGCGTAGATCTTACTTGGGGATTACTTCAATGGCTCTTGCCCTTAAGTAATGTCTGCAATTCTACAAGTGTTAAAGGCAGAGGTGGGAATATTAAAAAGAAGATAATAGAGGCTACCAAACCTGCTTGCAGAAGCTCATGTATATTTCTTGAGATGTGTCTCACCTGAATTTTGAGAATGAAAAAATTCTGTCTTTGCCAAGCTGGAACGAGCCTGAAGGTTTTCTTTAACCAACTATGCCAGAATGTCATTTACACTGATAAATAGACACAATATTGTAAGATGGATTTTAGAATAGTGCTTTCTCGGATTTCCTCAGCCTAGCCCCCTTCAGATGTGTTGGGATTGCAGTGCCCACAATTCTTAGCCAACATACGGCTGGGACTTCTGGAAAGTGTGGTCCCAACGCATTTGAGGGTATCAAGTTATGGAAGGCTGTTCAGTTGATGTGATGGGGAAATATAGTTTTCAAGTGGCATCTCCCAGACACATACAAACAACCAGCCCCATCCATCCTGGCATTCATGCTATTCTTTAGGCAGGCATAACCCTGTTGCTGGATGGCCATCTGCTTGACTTTTGAGGTAGCAAACAATCTGCTGTGTATTCCCCATTGTTAACATTGTGCATAAAAGGAGGGAACTTGTATTATGAGGCATGTTTGCCATCTGAAATCATGAACTGCTGCTTTAGGCCTAAAGCCCAGACTTTTCTCCTTTAGAAGCTTGACATTCAGACACCATCCTGGCTATCTTTATACCTGCCTTCATTTGCCTGGGGGAATGAGAAGCTAGATAGAAAAGACAAGAGAGAAAGAGAGAAAGAGAGAAAGAGAGAAAGAGAGAGAGAGAGAGAGAGAGAGAGAGAGAGAGAGAGAGAGAGAGAGAGAGAGAGAGAGAGAGAGAGAGAGAGAGAGAGAGAGAGAGAGAGAGAGAGAGAGAGAGAAAGAAAGAAAGAAAGAAAGAAAGAAAGAAAGAAAGAAAGAAAGAAAGAAAGAAAGAAAGAAAGAAAGAAAGAAAGAAAGAAAGAAAGGGATCAGTTTTGCAACACACTAAACAAAATGATTGATTCCCTTAAGATTAAAAGGGATCTGTGGGAGTTTCCTTTCCAGTGCCAAAAATTCTGTACAAATTACTTTCAGCAAAGAAGTTTTTTTTCTCCGCCTGAGGCCACTATTAAGGAACCCTTAATCCAGGGAGGTGAAGGAGAAGGAGGGGGTTTAGACATTCAAGCAATTACCACTGCGTAGATTGCTGTCCAGTCTTTCTTCTTCATTCTGAGAAGATACTGCTGACAGTACATCGAGATTTCCATCACAGCTTTTAGGACCATAATTTTGACCTTTAAAATGTTAATCTGAAATATGTATATGCAAGTAAACAAGAACATTTCAGGCTCTCCAAAGCAATGACAGCTGCACAAAATCAATACAGCATGCAACTCCATAAAACAGCAGGATTCTTTTAACAATAAGGATGAAAGTGACGTCTCTTCAAGTAATTTGAGGTAGGTGAGGGCAAGGTCTCACATAAGGTGTTCAGCTATGCGTTCCACAGCAGTAGATTCAATTCCCAGCTTCATCACTATTGCATATTGAATCAAACTTCACTTGCAGACATTTCTGATGCAAAATATGTGTTTTGGGGGGAATTTTAAATGTCCCCAAACTCAGTCTGTTTCAATTTTTGAAAGTAGTTGATTGTTTATTTCTCTAAGAAAGACTTATTTTCCCTTAGGAGTGATCCTAGCTTGTCGTTCATCTTGTAGGGATGTCACACAGGCATTTTCAATTTATCTGTTTGATGATATCACCAAAATACTTCAGACCATAGCAGTGTTTTCTGATTTCATTCTGAACATTTCTTCCCTATTTGCAACCTCCTCCTATAACATTTCAAAGGAGCTGATTTTTTTTTAGTTTACAGCTGATATAAGGTGTTGCAAACCCACCCATCCCCAACCCATGTTTTGAAAACTTACTCATTGGTGAACAGAAGAAAAAGCAAAAGCCTACAGTGGGGAAGACATTAATCTGCCTTCATACTTGGAGCACAGTAATAAAATTGGGCTGCTTTGCCCTTCACTGATTTCTCAAAGAAACTCTAATCTTTAAACTGGACAATTAATTTGGTTTTATAACTGTCTTGCATCATCAGAGAAAGGACCCACATGGCCATGTGTCTCAGACTCTAAACATGCACTAATGATCTATAAAGGGCAAGAGGAATATTTAAATGGAGAGTGAATAACCACATTTATTCTAGAAATTCCTAAGGGGGAAATTTCATCTTTCACACTTACAATTAAAAAAAAAAAAGAGTCTTGAGCAAATTATTCCAGACTTCAAATCTGAAGTGAAAGAAGAAGAAAGAAAGAAAGAAAGAAAGAAAGAAAGAAAGAAAGAAAGAAAGAAAGAAGAAAGAAAGAAAGAAAGAAAGAAAGAAAGAAAGAAAGAAAGAAAGAAAGAAAGAAAGAAAGAAAGAAAGAACAGCCTCTAATACAGTATAACCCATATCCCTTCTAAACATATTAATGCTGTCATACTGGTTTCATAATAATTGGAGCTCATGATTTAATTATAGAATAACAGTCCCCCAAATCTGCTTATGTATGCTTGTGTCTCCATTAGGGAAGTTAAATCATTACCAAAAACAAGATAAAAAGTTAATGTTGCAAATCCCATTGTCTCAATGAAACAGCATTAAAGTCAAGCTTGCATTTGATGACTATTCCCCACTTAGTAAGGTGTTCATTAAAAGTGGTCTTGCACGTATGATAAGTTTATTGTTTTCTTTTTGGGGGAAAAGCATAAAACTTCACTTGGTTTAATTTCTTTTTCTAGTAAATAATGTTCAAGGAGGGGAATTCACATCAATAAAATTATGACAGAGATATGGAGGGTTTAGCTCTTGTATCTAGTGAAAGCACCAAAATGCTTCTTCTCTTCAGTGTCATGGCTTGCAGTACAGTCTCCAAGAGTTATATTTTTATTTATTTATTTATTTATTAATCAAATTTATCACCGCCCATCTCTACCGCAGTAGACTCTTGGCGGTTTACAATAAATATTAAAATTAAAAACATGTAAATAATTAAAATACAATATCATAATAAATAGAAATATAAAAAATCCAGAGGATGGTAAGATCTTAAAAGGAGGTTATTACTAAGCTAACCACCCTCAGGAGGAACTATCACTTCCTTTGTCCCAAGCCAGGTGGCAGAACCATGTTTTTAAAGACTTCCAGAAAGCCACAAGGGAGGGCGCCTGCCTCACCTCCGGGGGCAAGATGTTCCACAAGGCGGGCACTATTGCAGACAAGGCATGCCTCCTGGACCCCGCTAGATGGAATTCTTTTATTGACGGGGTCCGTAGCATGCCCTCCCTGCATGACCGGGTGGGGCGGGTAGATGTAATTGGGATGAGACGGTCCCTCAGATACCCTGGTCCCATGCCATGTAGGGCTTTAAAGGTGATGACCAACACCTTGAACTGGACCCAGAAGCAAACTGATACCCAATGCAGCTCGCGGAGCAGTGGTGTTACATGTGCTGATCTTATTGCACCCATAACTGCTCAAGCAGCTGCATTCTGGACCAGCTGAAGCTTCCGGATACTCTTCGAGTAGCCCCATGTAGAGAGCATTGCAATAATCTATATGAGAGATGACAAGGGCATGAGTGACTGTTCAGAGGGTCTCTCGATCCAGGAAGGGGCGCAACTGGCGCACAACCCGAAGCTGTGCAAAGGCCCTCCTGGAAATGACTGCCACCTGCTCTTCGAGCAGGAGTCATGAGTCCAGGAGGACCCCCGAGCTCCGGACTGAATCTGAATGGGGCAGTGCCACCCCATCCAGAGTTAAAGATGACAGCTTCCTGGAGGCTGAGAGGCCATCAATCCATAGCCACTCCGTCTTACCAGGGTTCAGTTGAAGCCTGTTGTTCCCCATCCAGGCCCCTACAGCCCCCAGGCACTGAGATAGGGTGTCAACTGCAACACTTACTTCACCCGGGATGGAGATATACAATTGAGTATCATCAGCATATTGGTGATACCTCATCCCATGATGACGGATGATCTCACCCAGCGGCTTCATGTAGATGTTAAATAGGAGAGGAGAGAGAACTGAACCCTGCGGCACCCCACACAGGAGGGGTCGAGGGTTGGATCTCTCCTCCCCTATTACCACCGATTGTGAGCGGCCCTGGAGGAAGGAGGCGAACCAGCACAAAACTACGCCGCCCACCCCCAACTCCCTGAGTCACTCCAAAAGGATACCGTGGTCAACGGTATTGAAAGCCGCTGAGAGGTCCAAGAGAGCGAGAATGGATGCACTCCCTCCATCTCACTCCTGCCAGAGATCATCCATAAGTGCGACCAATGCAGTCTCTGTCCCATATCCCAGCCTAAAACCTGACTGAAAGGGGTCTAGATAATCCGTTTCATCCAGAATCCTCTGGAGTTGCAACACCACCACCTTCTCAACCACCTTTCCCAAAAAGGGAAGGTGGGAGACAGGATGAAAATTGTTCAAGACAGTGGGGTCCAGGGAAGGTTTCTTGAGGAGGGGGTGCACCAGCACCTCCTTAAAGACTGCTGGGAACACCCCCTCTCCCAAAGATGCATTAATCATCCCCTGGACCCAACCACATGTGACCTCCCGAGCTGATTTCACCAGCCAGGAGGGACACGGGTCAAGATGGCACGTGGTGGCGTTTACAATCTGGAGGATCCTTCTACTTCATCAGGCCCAACAGGATCAAACCGCTCCCAGGTAACAGGGTAAGTACGTACCTCTGGCATCTCCCCAGATTGTGCTTCATGCTTAGAGTTAAATTTGGAATGAATCTGAGCGATTTTGTCCTGCAGATGCTCAGCAAACTCTTCCGACCGGCCCTGTAAATAGGTTACCGAATCTTCAGGACCCAAGAGAGATCTAGTAATCTTAAACAGGGCCATCGGGCGGCATTCTGCGGACGCAATAAGAGCAGAGAAATATTCACGTTTCACCGCTCTTACCGCCACAAGGTAGGCCTTAATAGCGGCTCTAGATTGTGTCCGGTCAGATTCAGTCTTTGTCTTCCTCCATCAGTACTCTAGATGTCTCTTAACCCTCTTCAAATCCCTCAACTCCTCCGTGAACCATGGGGAGTGATGGGTCAAACGAGGCAAGAGAGGTCGCATGGGCGCGATCCTGTCCAGGGCCCCGGCCGCCTCTTTATTCCAGGCTGCGGCCAGGACCTCCGCTGGACCGTGCATCAGATCTTCGGGTATAACCCCCAGCTCCCTCTGAAACCTCATTGGGTCCATCAGTCACCGGGGCGGACCAATCGAATGGGTCCCACCTCCCTGCGGAGTGGGGCAGCACAAGAGAGCCTCAGGGTCACCAGGGCGTGGTCTGACCATGACAATGGGGATAGGTGTAACTCTCCCCTCAGATCACGTTGCCACTGCTCAGACAAGAAAACTAAGTCCAGGGTGAGCCCACTGCCCCGAGTCGGGTCCCGAATAATCTGTGACAGGCCCATGGTTGCTATGGTAGCCATGAACTCCCGAGCTGCCTCCGAGGTCCGTCCCAGGGACGGCAGATTGAAATCCCCCAAAACCATGAGTCTGGGGAACTCCACTGCCAACCCCGAGATGGCCTTGAGCAGCTCGGGCAGGGAGGTTGCTATGCAGCAGGGAGGCTGGTACAGTAGCAACAATCCCAGCTGTACTTGGGTACCCAACTTGAAAAACAGGGTCTCACAACCGGCCACTTGTGGAGCAGCGCCCCTGGAGGCCACAAGAGACTCTCAGATGACAACCGCCACCCCTCCTCCCCTGCCTCGTTGTCTCAGCTGATGCCACACTCAAAACCCAGCTGGGCACAAATCTGAAAGGGCAACCCCTCCTTCTGGGCCCAGCCAGGTTTCAGTGATACATGCCAGGTCTGCCCCCTCCTCCGCGAGCAAGTCGCGAAGGAGGGGAGCCTTGTTATTCACAGACCTTGCATTAAGGAGCAACAGCCGGACATCAGGGCCCTCGAAGATCTGCTTACCAGTGTCTGGGTTTGAGCTTGGAGGGCCAGAACGCACCACCGGTAATAAACACCGGGGGCACCTTCCCCAACGATGGCCTGTCCTCCAGCTCCCGTCATATCATCCCTTACCCGTCACCACCTTGATCAAATTCTTTGCCCTGCAGCCCCCAGAGAATCCTAGACCAGATGCCTCCACTCCTCGACCCCCGGAAATCCTGGATTTGGGCAAGGGTCCCTTTCCACATACATACATCCTCCCACATTCAGTCTCTCCTGGGTAATGGCAGGGCTCCCAGTGCACCAGCTCACGCTCTCGCCGCTGGTAAGCACCAACCACCCCATACACCTCACACTCTCTCACTGATCCCCCCTGTGGCCTCTCTCACTAACCATAGCAGGGTACCCAATCACTCCTACCTACCCTGCCTCTCACTCAGAAATAGGTACTCTAACACAACTCATACAATCCAAGTCCCCCCTCGTCACTCTCACTCACCGAGGGGAGCACCACACTCACACCAAGGGACCCCGCAACCCTCTGCCGCCTTAATAAACTGGGGGTGGTCGATCCTCCACTTCATCCGCCAAGCCGTTAAGATTTTAAGATGTTGTAGAGTCCGTGATATCAAAGTCCAGGATGTTATTGCTGCAGGCCATTCCACTCTCCAAGCCTCTTGTGCTATCCACGTGTTTGTATATGTATTGTATATGTTTGTTTGCTAAAGGATGGCTTGTCCAACCTGTACCTTCCAGTTAAATTAGATCACAGCTCCCATAATTCCCAGGCAGGCTGAACATGTGGGTTGGTGTGACTGGGTTCTTTTCGAACCGGAGGCGTATTTACGTTTACAAGGATGGCAATTGATACAGAGAAGCCAAGACAGAGGAGGCTTTTATGGTTCTTCTTTACTATATACAGCAACATGATATACAATGGGAATTTACAACAAGATCCTGGCTTCTTCCCAATGTCAGGCTTCTTCTTGAGTCTCCCTACCACAGACTATTCCCCTCTAACTCTCCTCCTAAATGCTTAACTTCCTCCCCTTCACTCTGTCTCCCTCCCCCGTTTCTGGGATTATCAAGAGAGAGGAAAAGGAAGGAATGTGCTACATTTATGAACGAGTGTGCTCATCATCTTCCCTTGGATCCAGTCAGCCAATCATCAACTGTGTCTCCTCTGTTGGGGGAAGAACCTCTCTCAGGAGGCTTCTGCCCAGAGCCTAGGGCTTTGCCAAAGTCTCCGACCCTCTGTCTGTAGCCAGATGTCTCCCTCCTTCCCATCTTGGGCCTTGGGTGAAGGTACCATCTCTCTGGGACTTCGCTTCTCTTCCTCCAGGAAAGCCACTCCAACCAGGAACCTACTACTGCTTCACACACTCACATCAACTTTCCTCTCCAGATTTTCTTTCCAGCCACTCCTTTCTACAACGGACTTTGTAGTTCATGCTTCCTCTACTCTTTTCTCCCCTCATTTTCTCTCCTTGCCCTCTTCTGTGACATTGCTACCACTACAAAAAAGGTTGGCCATCATTGCTCTAATTGCATTAGGCCTTACCAACCTTTTTTGTAGTGGTAGCAATGTCACAGAAGAGGGCAGAGCTGAAATATTTCACCTTTTGAGAGGAAAGTGAGAGGTTTGTTCTCAAAATAGGTGCATTAATACCACTACAGACTTAATACACTGGCTTAGAAGATTATTTCACTAAAAAAACCCAAGAAAGTGCACCTCTGGAAATCAGTGCTTTGTCACAAATTTTAAAGGCACAATCTCAGGCTCCTGGAGTTTGAGGAAATGGTGCTAGAAACTGCATGCAAGCCATAGGTTGCCCATCTCTGAGTTAGACCATCATCCGCTGGATTTATAAAGCAGAATATTAAATGTTAACTATCAACATATTAAGATCAACATTCTGTTTAGGTGTTCACTATTGCATTGCAGGTGAGAATCCCACAAGGAAAAGTTAATTGGACCATGTCTTTAAGAAATGCTCTATCAAGCGCATTCCTGTTGCTAGGCTTCATCTTCCTCCATGTCCCAGTATAGTCACTTCCTCCATGGAAAGCCTCTTCTGCTCATGGAGACATCAGAAACCTGAAGAATAGAGATAGTAGGGCCAATGAGTACAGCCCCACTATTCTGCTCACACAGTTGCCACGTGAGATATGAGTACATACACAGGGCACAAGTAGTTCTGGCATCAGAGAGGATGTGAGCAATGGGGTAGCATGACTGCAAACAGCCAATAAGGCAGTAGATACTGTATTTCAAAAGTGTTTTGGCATTTATACAAGTGCAGCATTTCTCTGCTACTATACTTTCTATTGGTTCTAAGGTTTCTATGGGCATCTGAAAAAATAGGCTATACATTTCATATGGATTCATTTAAATAACTTGGAATAATTACACCTGAGAGCCAGTTTGGTTAAGGCATCAGACTAGAAACCGGGAGACCCTGAGTTCTAGTCCCGCCTTAGGCATGAAGCCAGCTGGGTGACCTTTGGCCAATCACTCTCTCTCAGCCCTAGGAAGCAGGCAATGGCAACCCACTTCTGAAAAACCTTACCAAGAAAACTGCAGGGACTTGTCCAGGCAGTCTCCAAGAATTGGACGTGATTGAATGGATTAAAAAAATTACACCTAGAAATATCCTTTTGTTAGTGAAGATTAATATTTTAACTATTATGTTGGAATAATATTGATAAAAATATTGTTAAAAATCTCCATGAGTCTGGGGGAAGAATAAGTGTTGTTAAAATGAATCTTTCTCCAAGGTTGATATATATCCTTAGAAGGATTCCTATGTTAATCCCCATAAAGTAATTAAAACAAACCGGTTATGTTTTTATGGGATGATCAAAACCACTAGATTTGCCAACATTATTACTTTCATATGAAGAATGAGGTTTTAACTTTCCCAATTTTCAGTTATATTGTTGGCTTTGTATTTTGACCACTATTCCTTTCTGGAACTCAAGTGATTTATCTCAAAAACCATTATGGGCAGAACTAGAATGCTATTATCTTGCGCCTTTAATATCTTGGCAAGGTCTTGGTTCCTGTTTTAGTTATAACTCAGTTTTTTTGCCCTTATGAAAAACTGCAAGACACATTTAGAACATGTTTCAAATCTGATCTGAACTCTGATGAGAAGATGGCATAATGGGAAATATAACCATGAAGACTGCTGGTAAATCATTTTTCTGCAGGTCATGGGCAACAAAAGGCATCAGTACTTCTGACTAGTTTATTGCTAACCAGTTTGTTTTTTAAAAAAACCCAATGTTTTGCACAAAAACAATTTGGTCTACCCAAGACTGCTGAGGATGTGTCATAAATAGGCTGACCATACGTCCCGTTTTGAATGGGACAGTCCCGTTTTTTCCCCTTTTCTCAACCGTCCTGTTGTTTTAACATAAATGCCTGTTTTTGTCCCGTTTTTCAGGAACAGGCAGAGGCAGAGCAGCCGACCGGAGGGAACCCGGAGGAGGAATTGCCCCTGCCCACCAGCGTGTGGCAAAGGAGGTGGGAGAGGCGGGTCCAGCACTACAACAGGCGGAGGTGATTCCCCTTCCAGGTTCCCTCCAATCAGCTGCTCCACCCCCGCCCATCGCGCTGCCTGGCCCGCCCCTCCCATGCACTGATAGGTGGAGGCAAACCCCCCGTCCCCCCCCCCCAACCAGCTGCTCTGCCTCTTCCCATTCCTCTTGTCCCATTTTTGTCTCAAGGAAATATGGTCAGTCTAGTCATAAAGGTTGTATTTCAACTTCTATATGTTAGAAGTGCAATCATGTCAGAAATTACGGTGACTCATCTGTTTTGCGCTTGTTCTGTGCTGACACTGTTTTGGTTTAACATTCATACAGCTGTAAGTAGAGTGCTGGGAGAAGAAATGAAGGTAATATTTTGGATGCAGTTAAACTATACTCTAAAATATTTGAAAGCATGAAGAACTGGGGATTTATTGTTCATGGACAGCCCCTAAAAAATTGGTTTATCTGTTTTAAAGGAAAATCTCTAGTAGACCTGACCTGTTATTCTGGATGGAAGACAAATCACACGTTCTCCTTATGAATTTATTTTCTACTAATGTCATAGGGAGTCTGATCAATATGATTCTGTGTGATCAGGGTTTAATTTATTGTTTAAGATTTGAATTCCATTGTATATATCAAATGTTCTAATAAATTTTTAATGTAGTTTGTTTTGATTTTTTTTGTATTTCATTTATTAGTGAATACAGTTATTATGTTTTCATTTTCTTTTGTTAGCAATTAAAAAGCCATTCTTTAAAAATGAAAAATGAAAGGGAAACGTGGTCAGGCGTATGTGTATGTTTCTGTCTGAGAATGATTTGTGTGAGAGAAAATGGTTGCCACACATAAATGAAAAGTAATTACTTTTGTAAAAAGAGCACCTTATTTTACAGGCAAATTAATAAGTTATGGGGGGGTTGGTTTTTTGGTTTTTTAACTTGGTCTGCCCTTTTTGCCAGAGACTAAGTAAACAAGATAGAGAAACTGAAGTTTGCACTGGCTTTTTGTATGAATATGTGTGTGTATTATTTTTTGTGCCTTTGAGTCAGTGTTGTCAACTGCCTGGACAAGTCTCTGCAGTTTTCTCAACAAGATTCCAGAAGTGGTTTGCCCTTGCCTGCTTCCTAGGGCTGAGAGAGATAGTGACTGGCTCAAGGTCACCCAGCTGGCTTCATGCCCAAGGCAGGACTAGAACTCACGGTCTCCTGGCTTCTAGTCTGGCTACTTAACCATTATACCAAACTGCCTCTCATTCATGTCTATATAGTGTACTCTTCCTTTAGATGAGTTGTCTTCCTTTAGATGGGGTAGGGTGAAAGTGGAAGAATTATCATCTCTTTAGGAAAAGATGTGCTATTAGTCTGAAAGAAATTCTCACTAGATGCCATTGGTTTCCACATCTGGATACATGCAGGCTCTTTGGAGGAGGAGATATTCACATCATCCCACAGATGTTTAAAAAATGGAAATAATTTGCAGAGCATCATTGCTGACAATTTAGCTGCACTGTGACTTTTGTTTCTGATCATGTCGATTGCTTTTGTATCTTAGATTTAGGACTCCCTGGATAGAATGCTGTCATATTTGTAAGGAATCAAGTTAAGAAATATAATTTTGAGAGCAGAAAAACCAATGCAAATTTTCTCGTGGGAAAAGCTACCCTGTTAATCCACACAAGAAGATTAGAACAGGGTATGTGATTTATACAACTCCTTTCCTGTGGGGGGATGGAGAATATGGAAGTGTGTTGTGGGGACAGGTTCCTTTGACAGTGCCTATCCTGTACTCCAAACTGTATGCTAGGTTGCTCAACAACAAACATAAGAAGAACTGCCTTAGCTAGCCTGAGTGAACCCTATATTAGCAGATGCTGAGGCTGTTAACTTTATTTCAAACTGTGTTGGAAATAGGCTACAGAAGGAAGCTGGATTTTAAAGAAAAAGGAGTTAGTGAATAGAAACAACCTTTTTTTTTTACCAACTTGAGCTCTCAAGCCAAGTCACCAAATCAGTTTTTTTAAAAAGAGAATCTGTTGTTATGTATTAATATTTGAGCTACATTCAAATGTCTACTGTCTGTAAGAACCCTCCACTCTAATTTGAAAAAAAGGCTAAATAAAGTTTTAGAAGCTACTAAGCATATTAACCTTGCCACTGAATGGGCCTCTATATCACTAAAATGAATTAGCCCATTCTTTTAAGACTAAGAACAAAACAACACATCCTAAAGGCATTTATCATCCTTAGGAATTCTTTTTTGCAGAGAACAATTTAATCGTCAGTGGGATTAAACATTCCTTTAATTTACTTTAAAGAAGGATTTTTTCCAGCATGCAAGTATTTGTGCATGATTGTGTGTGTGTGTGTGTGTGTGTGTGTGTGTGTTGAAATATGTAACTCACAAGAATCCCATGGCTGTCAGGAGTTGGTTCCCTGGAAAGTTATCACAGGAGGTTTATGCATTCTTGTGACTGATGGTATGTCCCTTTGTATATAGATTCCCTACATGAATCTAAATATATGTAGATATGCACTCATACTATTTCCAGCATTAATCACCAACAGATTTGTTTTCCCATTCAGTTTCTGGAACAACCCTAGAACAACTTATTTTATTTTCTATAGATTTGTGACTGTGACAAACAGCCAGTTGATGTTGTACTGTATATTATTTTAAAGCTTTAAAAGAGCTTGCCCTTTAGTTTTCTGCTTATCTACAAACATGCCTCTCTGGTCTAATGGAAGGAATAAGGACAAGTCATCTCCACCCATCTCCAGGATTTTCTCAAACCATCTTTGCTCCCATTGAGACACACCTTCAGAAGGTTACTGATTATCAACTGACCTTTGTCAGGTTCAGTGACATTGCCTCAGAGCAAGCCACAATGAAGCCTTTCCTCACCAAAATGTTGGGATTAAAGTTCCTGATGGGTAATCCAGACAAGCCGTAAATCTCATTAATTACATAGATGTTTTCTTTTGAAATAAACATTGAAATAATCAATAGGCATTTTCTATCATGACATTAATGCCACAGTCATCCCATATAACAGAAGGTATAGCTTGCTAGTTCATGTAGTAGTATAAATTCTAGGGCTTAACTTCATGCACTGTTTACTAATACAAGGAACTAATTACTATGGAAAAAATAGCATGCACTTTGTTTCACATATTCCCTGTTTTTAGCTATTGCTGCAATCAGACTGAAACCATTTGATTGAATGTCATGTTGATGAATTGTATTGGCCTTAGAAGCCTGGGATTTTCTTAATTTTCTTTGATATGTCTTAATGAGAGAAACAAAATCAATAATAATCTACAGACACCGTACTAGAAATAGCTTTTACTTACATGAACATAACTTTCCTAATACTGCTTACAACTGAATTTGTACCATTATCCTACTTTGTTGGATTTCTATTTGGGTGTACAGTATGTGATATTAAAATCACACCAGACAGCAAGCTTAGTATATATGTAAGGCAGGGAGAATAAAAAGACAAAGTGGAAGAGAAGGGTATGCCTAATGGCAGTTTTTCTTTATATATAAGACAGTACTCACTGTCAGTTTTTATAAAAATAAAATTAAATATAAAGAGGAAGCCTTGGGCCATATAAAAATCAATGCAAAAATGTCTTCAGATTTTCATTAGCTTTTTAATTAGGTAGAAAGCACAGTCAGTAATGTATGTAATGAACCATGGAAAGGTTAAAACAGTCATACCCAGGCTGTTGAGTACAGCCTATGATGTATGGAAGTGAAGGCAGGAAGCAGTATCAAGCTGTTGCACAAGGCAAAGTCCGAGTTAATTACAAAGGGTCAGAAACCAATAAGGCAATCTATAATGCAAAGCCAAGCTAGTTCGCCAAACTGAAGATAAAGAGCTTAGAAACAAGGAATAAGAGTTCCTCCACCATTGTTGCTTCACATTGATCTATCGCAAACTGGGCTCTTAAACAGAACAGCTGAAAATACACTACTTGAAAAACTCTTGGGTGTTTCAGGGTCTGCCCTTTCTATTTCAAGGATCAGCTACAGCAAGGGCTGCAAGTCAAATGTGACATGTCTCCCCCTCTACTTCCAAATCTGAGCACTGTTCAGAGGATTTAATGTCATACAAGTCTCTAAATCCCTGGGTCATCATCGCCGGCAATCTTAAATATTATGAGTTGTACTAGGCAAAGAAATTCTGCTGCATTTTTCCTACATGTTATTGTTTGGTACAATGAATGAGAATTTGCTTTAGAGATGTGTTTCAAAGGTGAAGCGAACTTTAGATAAATTCTCATTCTCAAGAATGAAATACAGGGTTCTTGCGTTGACTTAGATATCGGATAGCCAGGAGGTATGTGCAAATGTCCTAGGTTTCGTTGCCTAATTCTCTGTGCCCTATTCCAAGTAGATTCCATGGATGCATATAATCAAGAGTTCAGTCAAGAGCTAACTGAATGGTCCAATTAATTTTACTTAATTTTACTCAATCATTCTGGCTTCCCATGTTTCCATTGCATCCCAAGAGATGATCTCTTGAGGAAACTCCTCCTGGAGGCTTATCATGGTTAAGGTGGAGACCTGTCCTTGAGAAATTGGAGAATGTCTCCTTCCTTGGGAAAAAAAATGGAGACATTTCCTTGCCAATGAATTTGGAGAACTGCATGAGGCCATTTGTGTCCTTCTCCCTATATATACTGTATGGGTCAAGTTCAGAAATCAGGGACCAAGTAAGCCTTGCTATTTTAAAACCCTGCATAATTTCAGACCTGGATACCTTGTAGCCTACCTTTTCCAATCATTATTCTTTCAGGAAATTAGGACTATTAACAGTACTCCAAGTAACATACAGTGTCTACTATGTTATCTTCAGGGACAAAGAAGCAAAGACTAGATTTCAGGTCTGTCATAACTCACAGTCCTTTAGACACCATCCTGCTTTTTCCCCCATATCATAATAGCAACAATGGATTTTCCCTGCTTCCATTGGCACAATAACCTTGTAATAGAAAGTTATCAGAAAAATACCTAGTTTGGAAGATCTAAATAAGAAATATTACAAATGCCTACCATTGGTATGCAGAGATGTACCTCAAAAGTGTTTTGAAGTATACCTCCCTAAGATTCTGTTCAATAATGCAAGTGAAACCAGGTTGAAAAGAAAAATCTTGGGGGTGTGATATGCAAGGGCCAGGTTCAGCCACAGACACCACATAACCCTCCCCATCTTGTTTTCTGCATTAATAATGGATCGTGCACATCGATACCTTTATGAGTATGTTTTATTGCACATGTGAGACAACCACTGGGTGGAGCTACCTTTAAAGACTGCCAAGCTCTTTTCTTGGCTTTCATGGTGACATCTACATATTCCAAGTAGATTCCATGGATGCATATAATCAAGAGTTCAGTCAAGAGCTAACTGAATGGTCCAATTAATTTTACTTTAGGAGGAATAACTATCTTTTTAAGGGATATACTGTAGGTGCAGATTTGAAAACCAAATATCCTTTGGAGAAAACAAGGAGTTGGTAGGTCCATATTTTTAGTAATCCAGTCATCATCAGATACCAATACATAAGACCCATGGCCTGGCACAACCCATATAAGCACCTTTAGGATAACAGAGCCATCCGTATTTGCCTCAATGATGTGCTAACAACAACAACAACAACAACAACAGCGGTCATGAGGGACCGTCTTATCCCCATATCATCGACCTGCCCCACCCGATCATTCAGAGAGGGCTTGCTACGGACCCCATCAATAAGGGAATTTCATCTAGTGGGCTCCAGGAGGTGGGCCTTCTCTGTAGTGGCACCCGCCCTTTGGAATATCTTGCCACCAGAGTTGAGGCGGGTTTCCTCCCTCCCGGCCTTCCGGAAAGATCTGAAAACCTGGTTATGCCGCCTAGCATGGAAGGGGAAAGGTAATAGGTTATATAAATTTAATTAATTAAATAAATATAAATAAATAAATAGCTCCTCCTGGGGGTGGTTAGTACCATAATGCCCTCCCCATTGTTCGAGATCGATTCGCATATTGGATTTTATATTTATTTATATCATATTAATAATTTGTAATTTTATACTTGTATTTTAACCTTAATTTTTATTGTAAGCCACCCAGAGTCCCCCGTTTGGGGGAGATGGGTGGTCATATAAATTTAAATAATAAATAAATAAATAAATAAATAAATAAATAATGGCTTTGATTATGACAAACCAGCAAGTAATATGAGCACTCCTTGCACTTGTCAGATTTCTATCTCACCTTTCCTTGAAGAGCTCAAGGTGGTTTTCTCCTTTCATTTTATCTCCCCCACAACACCATGTGAGGTAGAATTAAGCTGAGAAATAGTGTGGCCTCAAATCAGTGAACTTCCATGGCTTAGGGTGGACCTGAACTGGGTGTCTCCAGTCCTAGTCCAACACGGAGATGATCTGAGTTTTGTAACTTGTTGTGAAAGCTTAGAAGGCTAGGGTTCTTGCTAATACCGGAGGAGACCTGATTTTGATATGGTGTCATATAATAAATTAAAGAATGAAGTACCGCAGGAATTATTGTGAAATACTGAGTACAAAAATCGAGGCACTGCTTCTCCTTTTATTTTATTTTTACAGTAAATTTTATTAGGTTTCAAGAGAAGAATAAAAACTACAAAAAACAAAAAAGTACAAAGAAAGAAAGAAAAACTAAAAAAGTGCAGAAACACAAGAGAATTTTTTTTCAAATTTACAAAAAGATGTGGCTTCCGACTTTTAACAGCAAGGATATACAAAAATTTCCATAATCAATCTCTTACTCTATATTAAACCAAAACACCACATTATTTCTATAAGTCATTCCACTTTAACACATAATAAAAATCACTAAGTACAGTTACTCCTCCCCCTTATATGAAAAAAAGTTCATATAAACCTCCTAAACATCTTTCTCCCCTCCAAAAGATAAAACATATTTAATTATTCCCTTCCTACCACTATTCTATACATTTCTGTCTACTATAATAAGAATCAAATTAAAAAGCACATAAGGTGTCTGCTATTATACTTAATAGTACAACAATTTTAATAATCCCAATCTTAATAAACCCAAAAAACAAAGACAATTCAAAACAGTAAATCCAAATATTTAAAGGCAAATAGCATGAATCAGATACTTAAAGCAAACCAGATGAACATTCTTCAACCCTTATCCCACTTCAAAATAAACCAAAACAGTTACATATCCCCACAGTGTGCACAGAGCTTTCCTCTTGAAAGAATCAAACAGCCCAACTGCCCCCCTCAAAGATTCCAGGTTCTTTTCATGGCATTCTACCAGGAGATCGATTTTACTTATGGCTTGCAGATCACTCTCTCCCTTAGATTTCTCCAACTCCATTATCCAATCTGCATCCAGCTTCTCAATAAAAAACCCAATCTCAGTCCTAAAAAAAACCTTTCAATCATTCTTAAATTCCTCAATTTCATCCACCACATCCCCAACCTCACGGCACATTTTAGATCTCATATTTTCCACAATGTCCTGGATATCTTGCATAAAATCTTGATAGAAGTCAGAAGAAATCTGTTTAAAATCCTGGTGAAAGTCAGAAAGAATCTGTTTGAAATCCTCTATGTCTCACGCAATAGATTATGGCACCCCCTAGGAGCTTAACCAATGAAAGTCGAAGATATGGAAGAGTTCCAAAGTGTGTTTACATAATGTTAGAGTGAGATAGCAGACAGTTCTCAAGGGAAAGTGAAAACAGAAAGCTGAAGGTTCATATCAGCTGATTCAACGTGTAGGAAAATGCTAATATCTTCAAATTTAATACAAAAATAATAACAGGAAGACAATTGTTTACTCTCAATCTTTGGAATTTCCTTTGGAAGGAAAACAAAATCCAAACTTAAAAGAATTTTTTTAAAAAAAAGTAATACCAAAAATAACGTTAAGCACCAAGAGAGTGAGCTTCTCCTTGCTGTAGAAAGCCTCTCTTGGGGTACATATACTTAAAAAAAAAATACAAATTGGTGATTTAGAAATGGGGTGGCTGGTCTTAGTGTCCCTTTAAGGCTACAGCGCAGCTTGGAAAGTGATGAAGTCCCCACCTCCCAGCTGGCTCTTACCAGTCAAACGTGAAATGCTGTTTGCGATCTTCTGGCTGCAAGCAGCTGTCCGGATGACAGATGGGATGATTCCAGGTATTCTCCTTGATCTGGAGAACGTTTCTGGGCTTCAGAAAAACCTGCCTGAGCCTGAAAAAAGTTACTGCGTTGTCAGCTCTCCCCACTGAACCAGTGAGCACAGCCGTTCAGTACGCCATTCCCACCGAAAGCCGCACTGCTTCTCTTTTTAAATGGTTTTAAGCAAAGGATTAAGACTGTGTGCTTTCCACAAGGATCAGGCACTAAAACAAAAATTTACATTTAGGCATGGGTAAAAGGGTTCTTCTTTACACTGATAGCCAGCTGAATTTAAATTAACACACCACTTATACAAGCAAAGCATTTTGGGGATCTGGTTATAAACCTTTATTGCTTCCTACAATGTAATAGAAGCAAAGTTTAAATCTTGAAGGGTATGAAACTGCTTTCCCTGACCCTGCAGAATAAGACAAATCCGCTGGGCATTTTAGCCTCCTTTCTTGCAACTTCTATCTTTGTAAAGGTCACTTTTTTCTGCGAATGAACTTTTGAGCAGCTATTGATCCCTTTCAGCTGTGGAAAAGGATGTGCTTTTACAGTTTTCCTCACTAATTTGTTCTATAAAGAAAGATGAAAGTTTAAATCTCAACTGAATTGTTTACAGGAAGAAAAAGCATTGGAAGCTATTGTATTAATTAATTAACATAATATACAGGGCAAACTATGCTGGTGGGTTTTTTAAAAAAAATACTAGTAGATGTAGGGTTTTTTTTTTTAAAGAAAAGACTGTGATCTGCTTCAGTTGTTAATTTGATAGCGCCATACAGTGGAGGCTGCAGAAGCTGGCTCTGTTTGCTATTGCCAGGCAAGACCATCCAAAGTACTGTATTACTGTATTATCTCCCTACACAACTTCCACAAGCAATGTATGTGATTGGAAGAGACATGAGACATTCGATCCCAGTGGGATGTTGCCCAGAAGCAGAAAGTACAGGGAAGTCTTGTAACCCACTCCAGCACAAGATCATATCTGAATCTTTTTTTTAAAAAAAGTCTGGAATAAATTACTGGTAGATTATTTTCCTTAGAGGTTTCAAGAAAAGGTTGGCAAAAGTCACAGGTGTTATATTTGCTCAGTGAGCTAACTAAACTACCTGACTGGCCCCTTTGGACCTGGTTCTAGGATTTGATGATTTGGCAGAATAGGCTGACTTTTATAAAGTTATCTCAAAAGTGATGACTGCTGAGCTCCTAACTTTTATGCTAAGTAGCAGGCTAGACCTGTGTTTCTCAACCTTGGCTAGACCCTAAGTATTCACATTCATATATGGACCTACCAAGTCCTTGTTTTCTCCAAAGGATATCTGGTGGCTCAGCGGGTAAGACACCAGGCTTGTTGATCGGAAGATCACAAGTTGGGAGGTTCGAATCCCTAGCCCCGCGTGACGGAGTGAGCTCCCGCACTAGCCCCAGCTCTTGCCAACCTAGCAATTCGAAAGCATGCAAATGCAAGTAGATAAATAGGTACCACTTCGGTGGGAAGGTAACAGTGTTCTGCATGCGTCATGCCGGCCACATGACCATGGAAGCGTCTTCAGACAACGCTGGCTCTTCAGTTAAGAAACGGAGATGAGCACCAGCCCCTAGAGTCAGACACGACTGCACAAATGTGCAGGGGGAACCTTTACCTTTATAACCTGAACATTCTCTTTAGCGTACCACTGAACTATCACATCCTACTCTGAGCAGGTCAGGTTTAGCCTCCATTTATCTCTAATCATATGTACATAGTCTAAGATACCAATTCATATCTGTAGCATGTAGATCACACAAAACTGATACATCACATCAAATGCAGCCCAGGACCTTATTGGATTTGCAGATAACATCAAGTAGGGCAACTGGATAATAACTTAGAGGACAAAAGTGTGTTCCAGAAGACCTCAATATGCTTAAACATTTTGGGCCAAATATAATGGCAGACAAGTAGTAGTCCTGTAGTAGAGAAAAATCAAAACTATAAATAAAGGATTGGGAAGATTTGGGTTGCAGTGTGTGTGAAAAGAATAGTTCTAGTTGACCACCAGCCGAAGATGGACAAGCAATGTGATGCAACATCGAAAAAGGCCAGTGCAATCTTCGGCTTCATTAACAGCAGCATTGCATCTAGATCATAGGAGGTAATAATTCCATTGTACTCTGTGCTGAATAGACTACACTTGACATACTATGTCCAGTTCTGGGCAACACACTTTAAAAGGGACATGGAGAAGCTGGAGCAGAATTAGAGGAGATATTTCAGGATGATAAGGGTGCTAGAAGCCAAGTCCAGTGTAGAACAGTTAAAGGAGCTGCGTGCGGTAAACTTGCAAAAAGAAAAAACTGGATTTAATATTATAGTGGTCTGCAAACAGCTAAAAGTCTGTCAAAAGGTGGGGGTGCAGACCTGTTCTCTATTGAAATCAAGGGCAGGACAACAACCAGTGGTATGACATTAAAAGAAAGGAAATTCAAGTTGAATCTTAAGAGGAATTTCCTGACAGTAAGAGTTGTTAAGAAGTGGAATAATTTTCCTACAGTAATGGTGGATTCTCCAGCTGAAAATTTCCAAATGGGGGCTAGGTGACCACCTCGGATAGCTAAGTGGATTCCTGCACAGAACAGGAAATTGGATTAGATGGCTTATAAAATCCTTCCCGACTATGACTATGACCTTCAATAGGGATTTTCAGACATTTGGTGCAGTGAGCCCCTAAAATAATGAATTGGGTGCTGTTGAACAGGGCTCCTACTCTGCCTGGAGAAGCAGGCTGTCAGCTTGTCCAGGCCGAAAAGGGAGCACAGTCTGACAGTGCAAAGCAGACTTGTGCACCCAAAGCTGGATTGCTGGATCATTGTCAGAACTTGTTCCCAGGGCCAGAGTTCTCCTTCAGTGGCCTGTGCATTTGCAGCAACAGCTCTGGAAGAGCCCATACCTACTCCTGAGCACTGCCCACAATGGCCCGTCCAGAACTGAGGTGCTCTTACCTAGTCTCCTTCTTCTCTTTCAAGAGTGGCTTTTCCTGGTTTTGATTCCTCTGGAGTGTGGGTGTCACCCTGGGCCTGCTGCTAATCCTGTGCATCTGCTCCAGGAAGTGTGAATGCTGAGGCTCTTCTACTTCTTGAAGGAAGACATTGCTTCACAATAGGAAGGTGGCATGCTTGGGCCGCAGGAGCAGGCACACAGGCTCAGCCCCCTGCATGGTGCCATCCTAAAAGAAGCCCAGGAAGAGCCATTCTTAGAGGAGGAGGAGGGTGAGAGAAGGCAAGAGGGTAGGCTGACCACAGGTCCCATTTTGAACATGACAGTCCCATTCTTTTAGCATTTTTCAACCGTCGCGTCGTTTTCATAAAAATCTCAATTTTGTCCCATTTTTCAAACCCAGCGGGAATGGCACAGAAGGAGGATCCGAGCCGGAGCGTGGAATGGGGGGTGGGGTTTGCCGGTGGGAGCCAATCGCGTGGACCGGGGGGGCATGGTATGCAGGCAGGAGCCAATCGTGCAGACCAGCAGGCAGGGTTTGCAGGCGGGAGCCAGTCACACAGACCGGCAGGCGGGGTTTGCAGGCAGGAGCCAATCGCACGGACCGAGGGGTGAGGTTTGCAGGCAGGAGCCAATCGCGCGGACCGGGGGTGGGGTTTGAAGGTGGGAGCCAATCGTGTGGACCTGGGGGCAGGGACCCCTGTCTTTTTCATGAATACGGAATATTACATCAGACCCCGTCCCGTTTTGCCATCCTGAAATATGGTCAGCCTACAAGAGGATCTCAATCCTGGTTGGGTTGCTATGGCTGGTGCTCAGTTCAGATTGCTGCAGGAACCATTGCTGCAAATGCAAAGGAAATCCCACTGCCTGGATCATATACATGGCCCAGTCCAGCATGAGCAGCTTGACAAAGACATCCAGGCAGAGCATGAGTGAATTTAACCCTCTTCAAATTTGCTTGCATTCTACAGATTGAGAAACCATGTAGAAATTCCTTGTCCTTGATTCAGGGGAGGAGTGGGATTCTTAACTTCCAAGATAAAGACATACTTTTGGAGGTCATCATGCATTCATCTGTATATTGAAGATTCATGGGACTAGAAATAGAAAGCCAATGCCTTTGGAGTGTATATTCACTTGTACTTTCTGTCCATTTCATTTTCTCATATATTTGTAACTGCTTCTCATTTATTTGATGAAAAAGGCTCTATGCCAATCTCTCCCACCTAGGGTCTTCCTTGAGGGGGAGATGGGTGGTGATAAAAATTTGATAAATAAATAAATAGAACTTCTTCCTTGTGTGCATCAAAAGTGCTAGAAGAAAGCACCAGGTGAAGTTGACCCACCTCTTACTGGACAGGGAGGTCTTTCGCAACCAGATCATCCACTATATTCCCCTTTCCTCACTTATTAGCTTACAAATGAGCTCTTTGAATAGGTTTAGACTAAAATCAGCATTCCACAAGATAATTCTCCAGAGACTAAATTCATGGCCATTTACCTTTGATTTATGGTCCACTAGCAATTCACATAGCCCAAGACTGAAAACGTTGCAGAGAGTGAATCACTTACTCTAAAGGAGATTTATTGTAGTCCACCTACTGTAGTTAAGAAAACCTGAACTGTGAAATGCTTAATCAAATAAAGAATGGTGGGGTTTTGGTAATGGAAGATAACTATTGCAAACCAACAGGCATAGCTTCACAGAGTTAAGTGTTTTCATTCCCTTAAACTGACAGGTCTATTTCTAGTCTTGTTATTATGTACTCCCCTTACTAAAATAATAATAGGCAATTGTCCTTCTATAGCTAATGGAGGGAAACCATATTGTACACTTGGGTTACTTATGAGAAGCAAGTGATGTCATATTTGTCATTATGACATCATGTAAATGATGAAATTTATCACATCATTTGGGCAATGATGCCATGAAGTATGACTGTTTACATGTTACTAACACTTATATTGTAATGCAGAGCTTTCCAAACTGTGTGTCGGGACACGTTAGTGTGTCGGCTGCCGTGTCTGGGTGTGTCGCGGCTGCTGCTGCCTCCAAACCTGCCCTGCCAGGATTCTGTGCAGGTCCTAGTGCCTGCCTTGTGCCCTGCTGTAAGAGTGTGTCGTGAAATGATGCCCTACTGTAAGAGTGTGTCGCGAAATGATGCATGTCTAAAAAGTGTGTCACCAACATGAAAAGTTTGGAAAGCTCTGTTGTAATGTATCTGGCCACATGAATATTGCATGATTGTGAAATTTCTGAAATCACTTTTTCAAATGGTTATTTTTATTTTTTTACTGTTAGATCTAGATATCACTATCCCACATAAGTTAAGAAAAATATCCTCACATGGAAATAGAAAAGTATCATGGCAACATGAAATTAGTACTTCAAACGTCATCTTGTCCAGGCTTCTCCAATCCAAATGTGTTGAAATTCCAACTCTCAAAATTCCTGGTAGCAGTGGGGATACAGCATAAATGTTTCTGAAGCTCACTAGGAGACTGAATAAAGTCTAAAAGAAGAGCAGAGAAAGAGAAATACAGCCCAATCAACTTCTGAATAAACTCTTTGGAAACACAATTTTAGAAAGACTGTACTCTAGAAAGGAGCTATGAAATATCTGGAAGTTTGCATAATGGTGCTAGGAATAGGATAGAACATAGATTGCTTTGTGGCAAAGATGCAGGGGAAAGATATAAAAATATTGGGCTGTGTGCTGAATGATATTAGTAACATCATGACGACTGGTGAATGACAACTGGGCATTCTGGTAGCATAAGAAAAGAATCTCCAATCTCTTTATCATTCTTATCAACTTTTTTCAGTTTAATCTATATTCTTCTTAAACTATCAAGGCTATTCTTTTCTGTGTACAGATTTCCTTCCTGGATTGTTTGACTGAGAACTGTATACATGGACTGGATATAATACAGATTTGATTGCATGAGCATGCATCCACACAGCTATAGCTGGATCAAGTCTAACTTTGTTAGCTTCTTCAGATGTTCATCTGAACACATGAGAGCAACAGCTGATCACCCACTGTACTTGCTCCACCTAGTCAATTCTAGTCCACAATATCCCTGTGTCTAGTTCACATCCGCATGCAGACCAACCATGCTGCCATATGCAATGATACATATAAATCAAGGAGCCAGAAATATAAGGAGGTGAAACAGGAAGGTCAAAAGGAAACAAAGTGAACTTCAAGTGCATCAATCAGCTCTCCCGTTTCTCAAAACAGAAGAGGCCTTTCAGCAGTTTGGCTCAGGGAAACCGAACTAGGGAAGTAGCTGAACAAAAACAAGATTATCATGATTTTAAAGAAGGAACAATATCTGTTTATCACATACTTGCAGCCACATTGTCCATTAAAGTAATAAACAAAGAACATTAACAGGATAATATCTTTTATTAAGATCAACAACAACATTAAAAATAGTCAGGCAGGATTGTAGCCTGCCTTTTGTTTATTTCAAGCATTTTTATCCTGCTCTTCAGCCAAAAAGGATCAAATATCAAGTTGTGAGACAATTCCTGCCCACAGGCTTCAAATTTAGAAGACGGGACTCATAAGGAAGTTCTTAAAGTTACAGGGCATCTAAAGATCTGCTTGGATACAGACAGTTCCCATAACCCAGCTTCACAGCTCATATTTGTCTTAGGAGTGAACAGCAGCCGAGCTCTTAGGAAAAGGATGAAAAACTATGTTAAAACAAAAACAAAAGGTGGAGGATGAGGGTGGTGGTGGTAAAAAAAGTCAAGATGGTGGCCACAATCATGCCCCCTTTTAATTGCATCACACATCACACACATTAAAACAGACAGGGTTTAAATCGCATGGTTGTGGGCGCCATCTCAGGTTTTTTACCTCCCTGGTGATAACTCTGGGGGAGGTACATGACATGGGCTTCTCTGATGCCCTTTCAGAAATGTAGAAAACATAATTTTAGAATTAAAATAGGAGCCTGTAATTGTTGATGGGAATGTAGGCATGGGACATGCATGTGAGGGAACCTGTCCTACAAGTTTCTGCCAAAAAGAAAAAAAGCTTGGGCCTAAGGTAGCCCAGCTTCATAAAGAGGAAAAGGAGAGCTTTTTTTTTAAAAAAAGAAAGGATGGCAAATCTTGATAAAATAGTTAAGAGCAGAGACATCACACTGACAACAAAGGTCCGCATAGTTAAAGCAATGGTATTCCCTGTAGTAACCTATGGCTGCGAGAGCTGGACCATAAGGAAGGCTGAGCGAAGGAAGATAGATGCTTTTGAACTGTGGTGTTGGAGGAAAATTCTGAGAGTGCCTTGGACTGCAAGAAGATCAAACCAGTCCATACTCCAGGAAATCAAGCCAGACTGCTCACTTGAGGGAATGATATTAAAGGCAAAACTGAAGTACTTTGGCCACATAATGAGAAGACAGGATACCCTGGCGAAGATGCTGATGCTAGGGAAAGTGGAAGGCAAAAGGAAGAGGGGCCGACCAAGGGCAAGATGGATGGATGGTATTCTGGAGGTGACGGACTCAACCATTGGGGAGCTGGGGATGGTGACGGCCGACAGAAAGCTCTGGCGTGGACTGGTCCATGAAGTCACGAAGAGTCGGAAACGACTGAACGAATAAACAACAAAAAGAAATTAAAAAGTGAAAATTCAGAGGAGAGATTTTAATCTAAAAAGGCCTTTTTGCTGCATTGCCATGGATAATTAGGCAATTAAGAAGGAAAGTACGTATATCTCAAAATGATGAGCAATATTTTTTTAAAAAAGGGGGGGGATATAACAAGGAGCACTTAATTTGTACTAATTGAACAGGCCCCAATCCTGTTGATTTACAGTGGAACAGGAATAGCCCTATTAGTAATGAACAACTGGCACATATACATTACTGGATGGCTGCAAAGTAATTTGTGTTAATCCCTTTTATTGATGCTATTAAATATTAAGGAAAAATCCATGTCAACTGCTACTTAAAATAGTACTTTCATTTTACAATAAAGCCATATGTGGCCAGGAGAAATGATTCTAACTCTCTAAACTTCCTATGAGGCAAGTCTCCAATATGCTGTGGCACTACAGCAGCCTTCCCCCAAAGCTTTGGCTTCCAGATGTGTTGGATTTCAAATCCCTTCATTCAGTGTGGTAATTATTCCTACATGCAAAATGCAGAACCTTGACATGCAAGATATGAAAGACAGAATGCAGTTCTTCCATAGCAGCAGGATGGATTCTTAATTGGGGGCATGGAACAGGGAACAGATTTAATCACTTCTACAGTGGTGTTCCCTCATTTTATTATCCCCTGTGAAAGTTAGATTGGGCAAAGTCAGGTAGATCAGTGTTTCTCAACCACAGCAACTTTAAGTTGTGTTGACTTCAACTTCCAGAATGCCCCAGCCAGCAGTTCCTTCTACCAAACTCCAAATGGCTCTTAGCCTATTAGGACACACAGATGAAAGAAAGAGATGCAAGATTTAAACTGTGGACCTGCTGTATAAATAGCTTGAGCCTTACAGTTTGCAAATGCTGGATTTCTTCATACTAACCACTTTTCTAGTATTTGTAACAAAAACTATCTTTTCAAGAATTTCAAGTACCTGTTTGGGAGAAGCTGATCTCCTGCATAACAGTAACTGGTTTTGATTAAGGCTTACACAGTGCTTCTTGGGAAAATACGGTAATATAAGCAAAATGACCTCCTCAGTGGCTGGCCAGCAACTAACACCCTGCAGAGAAGCAGAGTTGAGTCTTCCTTTTATGAAGGGAGCATCAGGTGTATGAGAGGTAGGCCATATATTTCCAAAGTCCCAAGCCACCAAAATAGCTCCAACACTCAACAAACATATATGTTCCAAAAACAATTTTTGGTTTCTAGAGAAATATTTCTTAGCATCTTTGCAGACACAGGGAGGAAAAGGGTTGAATACAGACCTATGGGTTCAAACAGCACCATTCAAACTTGTAGGGTCAAAGCCCAGCTCACTCTTTGCAGACTTCAATCAAAATGACTACTGAAATTCTTCTCATATCTATTTTTGAATTATAGGGGTACATTCCAAGTAGGTGGGGCCCAGCTAAAAACTAAACGTTATGTCATTTCAACTTCAATTTAATATAGCTAATTTTCATAGGATAATCAAGTTGGAATAACCTCAGAGGTCACCTAATTTAACCCTCTGCTCAGTACAGGGTCTGCTACACCATTCTGGACAGATGACAACCCAGCCTCTGCTTGAAGACCTTGAGTGGAAGGGAGCAGAGCACTTTGAAGGAGAAGATGGTCACTCCTTGATTATTTTCAGTTTCAGTGATAACTACTGAAAGAGCTTTAGGGCCCATTAGCCAATTTTTTTTTTGCTGCAGGTGTAGCTATTAGGTCACAGATTGTGCCCCTGTTATAGATGAAAGGAGGAAAAAACTCAGGAAAAAAATCTCACAAGAACAAAAATACATTTTTCTTGTATCTGCTCTGAACACCAAAGAAAAGTGTATGCAGGTGTGTGTTGTTTGTGCATGTGTGGATATATGCTCCCACGCACGCATGCTGGTATATCTTAAATCCCTGATGGACTGCTTGTATAACTTCATTTGAAGAATACAGTATATCACAAAAAAGGTGCTCTAACTACAGAATGCAGTCTTACATTTTGTTTTCCCTTAACATGTCATTTTAATGGCAAACAATCAATCAATAGTATGGATGACTGCCTTGTAAAACAGAACTGCATTTGATGATGGCTATAATACTGAAAGGGATTTTTTTTAAAAAAGGGGGGGCAAAGAAAATATTTATGCTGAAGTTTGTTTCATAAGTCTGTAGCTTGAATCATGTCAACTGGATTTCTATGATTCAAGCTACAGACAATTCCACCTGGATGACTGAGAACCTTCATAGACATTTGTTTCATAAGATATTTTGTTTCCTAGCATGTAAAATCAGTAATGATAAGAAGGGATGGGCATTTAACTTCAGGTACTGCACTTTGCACTTCAAACAGATTGCTTCTTTAAAATGTGGTTGCATAATCTCTGTATTTAACTTTCCCATCCTTATTGAACATCTCTGATGGCACTGTATTTATTTTAGAAGAAACTGTCCATTAACTTTCAGAACATCTCTAGGAAGCTAATCCCTAAAAGAAGATGAATTTATGGATATATAACAAGTCTACGCCTTTGATCCACTATTCAACCAGCAGTGCTAGATAGAATTATGTAAAAGTCTTTCAAAATATTTCTAAGAACGTAGCCCTGCAAATATTTACATAGTCTTTATAATTTATAATATGTCATTCATGTGTGTTTGGACAAATCTGTCTCTCTGAATGTGCATGTGTGTTAGTTTGAGCAACTACTAATACAGAAATTTAAGCCTAAAAGTAAAACATTGCAGCTTTTGTCTTCTGCTTCTACTCCAATACTACTAGATCCAGCAAAAATAAAAGTAAGACTTTTGGATGCATAGACTAGACATTAAATCCATTGGAGCTGGGTGGCTAATAAATTCAAATAAATAAAACTTAACACAATGAGACCTGATCCTATAGGATAATATCAGATCTCACTCACAGAAGACAAATAAAATTTTATAATTGCCAGCATCCAATTTCAGAGCAGTTAAAGGTGGATAATGAAATGCATTGCTTTAGAACTTAGATAGATTGCATCCTTCTGGGATCCAGGTTGTCTTCTTTACTCCATGTTTGAAGATCCACAAAAACACAGCTCTTCCAGAAGGATGAGTAAGGTCTGATGCATCCCTAAATGGAGCAATTGCATCAGCCAATTCCTTATAACTGTCAACCACAAGGTCCCTCCTTGTGGGGGAGATGGGCGGTGATATAAATGTGATGAATAAATAAATAAATAAAATAAACTGTATTAACTTATTTTTTTAAAACTACTCAATCTCCAGAAACAAAGTGGCATATAGTAATAAATCGGTAAATACCATGCAAAAGTGTGCACATAGTACAATGTGGGGAACATGAAGAATCCTCCACCTAGTTCATGTGCATATTCTTCCTTGAGAAACAGGACTGGAAAAGTTACATATTATTTAACGCACTGTAGTACTTTGTCCTACCCATTAGTGCTCTAATACACAAATCTGTCAGTTCAGTCAAAAAGTAAACTGAGGAGTCCCTTGTTAGCAAATGAGGAATGTCTTAAACATATTAAGCCCCCCCAGGAGGCTATGAGGGAATGCAAAAGGACTGGGATTTGGAGGATATAAAATTGGGTGAGAAGGTCAATGGGATGTGATACCTTATGCGTCAGTAGGAGAAAAACTCTTAAAAGCAGAACCTTGCTATTTAGTTGGCACATTCTGACATCTGAGCCCTCCAATGTGTACCAAGTGAGAGATGGTAAGGCAGAATTGAGGAACTTTATTCACTGTCCTTCTAAGATTGAGTCGTAAGAGATTTACCTTATTTTCTGCATTTGTGATTTTATTTAGGCAGCAATTTTATGCTCATAGTGCTTACCTCACTGCCCTTTTGAGCCTTTCCAATGATGGAAGTGCAAACTTCAAAGAAGTAGCCTGGCTTGGTAGCAGAAAGGGAAGTCTAATTCCCTTCAAGACAGAGCTGATTCCATGTTTCTTGTGATCATGGGAGCTTCCTTTTTTTAAAATGCCTGCTTATACATGTCTTTTAAATGCAAATATTAAATATTGCTATCACAGCTTTCATGCAAAGCATTACATAATAACAAATGAATTTTACTTTCTATTTTTTTCCGTATCTTGTGAGTTGGAATGTAGAGTTTTTGTAACCTAACTAGGCACTGACTTTAATGTCACTGCCAATAGACTAGAGAGCCATGTAGCATTCCCAGAATGATGCTTTTCACTATGAGGCACATCTATAGGAATCAGAGTTAAAGGAGAGTTAAAGGAGTCTTTATCAAAAGGATACTTCCACAGACATTTTAATTGTACAATTTTAACATAAGTAGCTTTCTGATGGACCATATCACAGATCAGAGCCATGACTAAGAGAAGTTTAAGTGATTCATAATGTTCTGGCAAATAACTAGTTGTTTCTTATCTAAAATCTCTAAGTGCTGATATGCTACCATTCCTTTAATTTTTGGCAAAAGCTTCAAAGGAGCTGGGAAAAATGTTTCACTGCTACAAATACTTGAGGTGAAAGAGCAAACACTGAAATATCAAAACAAGCTGGCTAAATACAGGGATATTTGACTTCTGAGCTTGGAACATCATTTTACAATACATGTTTATATAAAACAGCAGCCTATATATATATATAAAATTTGAGAGGGAAGACATTTAATGTCCCAGCTCATTATCTGTATTGTATTTGTAGTCATATTTACATACCACCTAGAACCTTTGAATGAGGCAATTTATAAATAAATATATAAATAAAAATATGCTCATCAAATGGAAGCCAGTAAATAATAGAACTGAAAAGGTAATTTTGTAAGTAACCAAAAGCGTTTCTGGTTTCTTGGAGGTTTCTAATTTCTGACGGGGTAGTTCCGTTAGTCTGTGACAACAAAGCAACCAAGAATGTCGAAGTTCCTTAAAGATTAAAAAAAGTTATTATAATGTAAGCTTTTGTGTACATCTCATGAGGTGGTCTCTAGTCCACAAAAGGTTCAGCAGATTAAAGATGCCACAAAACTCTTTGTTTGTGGAGATTCACTATTAAAAATTCACGTTTCCCTATCATTTTCTCTCTGTTCATGAAAATCAGAAGTCCCCACAGAAGAAGCTCTGCACAGTGGTTCACCACATTTCTAAAATATGTGCATTAGAAATCTATCCATTTTATACCCATCTGCATGTATTCATATAAAAAAAAATCTAGCAGTAGCCAAATTGTTTATAGCACCAGGCAGATATTGGCAACAGTGCCAGTCAACAGTTTGGAATCATAGGAGGAACAAACACATGGATTTAGTACGTCGATGAAGGTTCTCAGTCATCCAGGTGGAACAGTCTGTAGCTTGAATCATGTCAACTGGATTTCTATTTTCTCAGTGGAAACGTTTCGCTCCTTATCCAAGGAGCTTCTTCAGTCTGAGCAAAGTTAGTAAGGGAATCCTTAAATATGTTTCTAGGGTGGCTGTGTGACCTTGCACCTGGGGCTAGGTCATGGTTATTTTGAGATGTTTATTTCTAAGTCCCTTTATCATCTAAAGGAGGATCGTTAAGATTACCATGCTGCTGTTGAGCTTGCGAAATGGTCTTAATCTTCCTAGGCACAGAAGACAAAGCAGGAAGGAAGATAGGGAAAAGATTGTGCCCCTTGACCCCTCTCTCAAAGAGAAGATAGGTGGTTTGAGAGAGGGGTCAAGGAATCAATTTATGCCAATTTGGAAAATCCTTCCTTGAATAGAGGTGGGGGCCTCAGGCACAACCTCTCCCCCATCTTCCTCCCTGCTTTGTCTTCTGTGCCTAGGAAGATTAAGACCATTTCACAAACTCAACAGCAGCATGGTGATCTTAACGATCCTCCTTTATATGATAAAAGGACTTAGAAATAAACATCTCAAAATAACCATGACCTAGCCCCAGGTGCAAGGTCACACAGCCACCCTAGAAACATATTTAAGGATTCCCTTACTAACTTTGCTCAGACTGAAGAAGCTCCTTGGATAAGGAGCGAAACGTTTCCACTGAGAAAATAGAAATCCAGTTGACATGATTCAAGCTACAGAATGGATTTAGTACCTACCTCACTTCCTCCTTTCCCCAACAGATGCCAGCTTGCTGACCAATAATTTGACTGGGGTCATCTAAGTGTAAGTCCAGGATGCTGGATGTGACTTCTTACTACAGCTGTGGCCATAATTCATATGTTCTTAGCTGGATGGCAGAAAAGATATACAGTAAAGTACTCTCCACTGAGAGCTCTACTCTGGAGAGTGAGGCCACAGAGGTAAATTAAAGCATTATAGCTCTTTAGGGGGGGAATTTCATTCAACTGAACATGCCGGCATAATCCTTACACATCTGCACATATGCACTGACCACTATTTTCTTTGAATGTTGCTGCTCTTGTGTGTTTGCTAACCCATTTTTAATCACATGTGAATATATTTGCCAAATAGCAAGTTTATCATGCAGTTGTATTTAGATAGGACAATTCTGCAGCACCAGGACACAAGAAATGACTAATGAGCTCCATCTAAATATTTTGCATACTACAGAACAAAACCGCACATTGTTCTTCTTGACATGAGAACCAGCCAGATTTTTCTCCAGCATTCCAAAGCATTTGGATTCATTATGAAAAGCAAAAGAGCAGCATATTGGGGGACATGGAAAGTGGGAGTCTGTGAAAGCTCCATGTGAGAGCAGAGACCACTGTTGTTCTCAGTGAGCCAAGAAATGTTGGTTGGGGGTCTTGGGCACAACTGCCAGCAAAAAATGAATTATTTGGCAAAATGTACAGTAAAACACAGGCTGAATTTTTGAACTTGTTGAATTACTTCACGTAATTTCTTTATCAACCCAATCTCATGACTGGGTGGTTTACAAAAAGCTCAAAAGGAAACCTTACAGCGTAAACAGGTCATATAAACAACAGTAACAAATGAAGGCTGTACTTCTCTCTGATTAAGTCTCCAAATTCGTCAAATAATGCTTAGAAATGAAGGTTTTCAGAAGCTTCCTGAAGACCAAGAAAGAAGGGGCCTAACCTGTCTCAGGGACAATAGGGGTTCCTAAGCTAGAACCTACAACTGAAGAAGTCTGTTTTCTTGCCTATGCCTCCCCCCCCTAAGCAGAGCCCCCTGGATGACCTAACAGGGTGACAGACTCATTTGGGTTAAGGTAGAGCAAACTTTAAAAAACGTTTTTTAAGTTTATCAGAGCAAACTTGGCAGTTTGGGCACACTTGCTCACTAGGGCAATGTCAGGGAGATAACGGGCGTAGAAGGAGGGGGCTCCCTCCTTCTCCTCCCGTTATCTCCCTGACAGGCAAGGAGGGTAGCAGAGGTTAAGAGAGGAGCTCCCTTGCCTTCTGACACTCTATCTAATGTCCACTGAGGGGGACTGTGAGGGGGATTTTGAGGAGGAGACTACACAGGACTCCCCTGTCTCCATACCACTTGCAATGCCAAGCAGCTGATAGAAGCTCTGGCTGAAAGCCAAGAATGTACATGGGTTGCGACCAATATTTGGAGGGAATTCCTTCTATCCCTGATCATCCCTTTGGGCCATCCTGCCCAGATGCCTTTTTAGAAGCTAATGTGGCGGCACTAGAGATGCCAGATAAAGCACAGTCAGATCTGGAACATTCTTTGCAACACGTGGACTTTTCTTACGCACAGCAAGAGAACGAGACTGGGACCAAACCTATCTAACAATGTTGTGGTGGGGAAAATGGAGGAGGAAATACTATGTTTATAGCTTTGAATTCCTGGAGGGACAAAAAAAAAAAAAAACCCAAAGATTCTCTTCATTCAAGCTTCATTACCGATGACTCTGGGGATGTTCATCCAGTTTTCAACTTACCAGTCTACCGTCCAGCCCTGTTCTCACCTGGTAGTCTCCCATCCACGTTTAACAGGCATTTCCCTGCCAGCTAGGTGTTTGCAGATGCTGCAGTATATAAACCTTGGAGGTAAATGAAAATAAGTCATTTAATATTACATAGTAAACCAAATTAAAAGTTTTTATAGTAGGGAAGCAGTGGTGAGCTTACAGACAGAGCCAAATGGCAGAAAGTGGGAGGAGGAGGGGTGGAGGGATTGAATAGACTGGACAGAAACAAACATGTGTGTGTGTGTGTGTGCGTGTGTGCGTGTGCCTTCGAGTCAGTGTTGACTCCTGGTGACTGCCTGGACAAGTCCCTGCAGTTTTCTTGGCAAGATTTCAGAACTGGTTTGCCATTGCCTCCTTCTTAGGTCTGAGAGTGTGTGACTGGCCCAAGGTCACCCAGTTGGCTTCATGCTTAAGACAAAACTGGAACTCATCATCTCCTGGTTTCTAGTCTGATGCTTTAACCACTACACCAAACTGGCTCTCTCTTTTATATTGTTGTTGTTGTTGTTCAGTTGTTTAGTCGTGTCCGACTCTTCGTGACCTCATGGACCAAAGCACACCAGGCCTTCCTGTCCTCCACTGTCTCCCGGAGTTTACTCAAATTCATATTTGTTACATCGGTGATGCTATCTAACCATCTCATCCTCTGCCGTCCCCTTCTCCTTTTGCCTTCAGTCTTTCCCAGCATCAGGGTCTTTTCCAGTGAGTCCTCTCTTCGCATTAGGTGGCCAAAGTATTTGAGCTTCAGCTTTAGTATCTGTCCTTCCAATGAGCAGTCAGGGTTGATTTCTTTTAGGATTGACTGATTTGACCTCCTTGCAGTCCAAGGGACTCTTTAAGAGTCTTCTCCAGCACCACAGTTCGAAAGCATCAATTCTTCGGCGCTCAGCCTTCCTTATGGTCCAACTCTCACAGCCATACATTACTACTGGAAAAACCATAGCTTTAACTATACGGACCTTTGTTGGCAAGGTGATGTCTCTGCTTTTTAATATGCTGTCTAATTCAAGGATACTGGAGTGGTTTGCCATTCCCTCCTCCAGTGGACCACGTTTTGTCAGAACTCTCCGTCATAACCTGTCCGTCTTGACTTGACTTCATTGAGTTGCGCAAGCCCCTTCACCACGACAAGGCAGTGATCCATGAAGGGGCTCTTTTATATTAGGTGATCACAAAAGGAATTTCTTCCCCATTTTGCTATGAATGGGGAGCCCCATTTCTGCTTAGACATTTTTTCTTTTAAATAATGGTATGCAAACATTGGGGGTGTGGTGGCTCAGCAGGTAAGACACAAGGCTTGTCGATCGGAAGATCGCAAGTTTGGAGGTTCGAACCCCTAGCCCTGTGTCACGGAGTGAGCTCCCGCACTCGCCCCAGCTCTTGCCAACCTAGCAATTTGAAAGCATGCAAATGCAAGTAGATGAATAGGTACCACTTTGGTGGGTAGGTAACAGCGTTCCGTATGAATCATGCCAGCCACATAACCGTGGAAGTGTCTTCAGACAACGCTGGCTCTTCAGCTAAGAAACGGAGATGAGCACCGGCCCCTAGAGTCGGACACGACTGCACAACTGTGCGGGGGAAACCTTTACCTTTACCTTTTATGCAAACATTGCCCCAAATGTGAGGATGAGCACATCCTGAAAGAATAAGAAAAGGTTTATCAAACATGGCCCAATTTTCATGTTTGAACTCAATACTAGAATAAATGATCACATTCTCATAGGAAACCATAGTATGCAACCAGCATATTGCCTCATATTGCCTGTGATGTGAATATAAAACATGAGTCATGTTTTTTTTAAAAAAAGATTTATTTTAGCAATATCAAGGAGAAAATATAGGATTTCACTTTTCTTATTGATCTGTTACGTCACTCCCCAAGTATCTGGAGGTATATTATGACAGGAAGAATAGTTGTGACATTTAAGTATCAAGGACTTCTAGGAATTCACACTGATTCTTCTCCCAAGCCAGTAATCAAGCAAGTAAATGAACTAAATGCTGCTTCACTGAGTAAATCAAAAATCCCTGGTGTTCATATGGTGCCAATGACCTCAGAAGCTTTAAGCAAAATTGAATTGTGCTACTTTTTACATAAATTTGATGGTGCCAAATCTTTATACGGGGGGGGGGGGGCGGGGAGATACCTGAGGCAAATTTTGGAAAACTTGGCATGTTGACATTGTTGCATGTCATTTTTTTAACTTTAATATTAAAATCATATTTATATTAAATATTTAAATATTTAAAACTCTAATATAAAAATATTAAAACACTCAAGCTTTCCCATGTTGGTACAGCTGGGAATATAGTTTGTTTGGTATAATTTTTTTTTAAGTGAATCAATTTAATTACCAATTTCAGGACAAATATGTGGATAACAACACAATTATGCTTTGGATCATACAGTAAGTAGAATGTTGTGCATATTAAGAAAACTGATAGATACAATATTGTACATTACAAAAATTGCATAGGGAATTAATGCAAATGTTCATGCATTTTTGTTTTTAAATTGTAACCTGATGCAGAAACTAAATGCAAGCAATACTGATACAGTGATTTGTTCATCCCATTACTTGAAGAAAATAGCTGTGGCCCCTGGCATGGAGCTTATCAGCCAAAGCCAACGTTGAACCTTTGAAAATACATTTAAAGAAAACAAGGAAAGAGTACATTTCTTCTTCTTGGTTCTCAGTCAATAAAATAGAAGGCCCGTTCATCTCATGTATATCTTGGCCTGAACACTTTTATTGTGCCCATTATAATAGTATCTAAAGCTCAATTCCAGCAAAATAATTTAGCACCAGCTTATGTTTAGCTCTCTTAGTAGCTCAAGCTACAAGTATGCGACAGGGGGGTGGGGAAACCACACAACAGCATCTGCTTCTTTGAATTAGAATGGGTTTCTGCTTGTGACGTGTCTTCAGTTTGCACAACTTCAGAGCCTAATCCCAGGATGTTCATGGGCAAGTGCTGAGTCTGTCCAGCAACAAATACAAATCTTTGCCTGAGTTAATAGATGTTAATAAATAAATAAATAAGATGAGACTCAACTCCTGAAGATTACATGGATCTTGACAACACTAGGGAAATGGCTTGCCATTGCCTTTTGCTGGGATTTCTTAAACTTCTCAGTCTAGCCTACATCTGTGAAGTTTCCTAGTGGTCTCCCGTCCAAGCACCAACCAGGTTTGACCTTGCTTTGAGCATTTTCAAGATCAACTAAGATTAGCTAGGTGCAGCCACCTGCTGCAACACTTATGAATGGATTAATTTAAACAGCAACAAGTCCATGTGTTTGGGGCTTTTTCGGCCAGTTTGAGGTGAGGGAGATCTGCAAATGTGAAAAGTTACAGCCCCCTTCAGACATTTACATGTATGTATGTATGTATGTATGTATGTATGTATGTATGTATGTATGTATTATTACAGAGTATTATTTTGCTGGAGAAGACTCTTGAGAGTCCCTTGGACTGCAAGGAGGTCAAACCAGTCAATCCTAAAGGAAATCAACCCTGACTGCTCATTGGAAGGACAGATGCTGAAGCTGAAACTCAAATACTTTGGCCACCTAATGAGAAGAGAGGACTCACTGGAAAAGACCCTGATGCTGGGAAAGACTGAGGGCAAAAGGAGAAGGGGACGGCAGAGGATGAGATGGTTAGATAGCATCACCGATGTAATGAACATGAATTTGAGTAAACTCCGAGAGACAGTGGAGGACAGGAAGGCCTGGCGTGCTATGGTCCATGAGGTCACGAAGAGTCGGACACGACTGAACGACTGAACAACAACAACAATTATTTTACAGGGTGCATTCACGTGCTAATGTTGGAAGGACTCTAAGATATTCTGAGCCCAGCACAGCACTCGCCAAATTAAAAGAGGTGCCATTTTTGATGCCAATTGGGTACAGACTCTCCAGGTATCCAAAGCAGCAGCCCTCCATTCACTGGATGCTCACAGTGCAAGAGGCTTGGTTTGGTAGAATGGTATGGGATTGGAGGCCACCAGAAAAGCAGTGGTGGTGGGCAGCCCAGATGTTAAACTGTGCTGCTTCACTTTCCCTCCTGAACAACTGCTCAACTCCTGCCAATTCCTACATGCTCCCCACAAGGAGAAGCAGCTGGATGGCAGAGACATCATGCTATAGAGTTCCTCGTGGCTGTGCTGATGATAGAGTCAGCTTCCAATGATTGCGTGTGGCTTCATTTGGAAGCCTGTGCAGCCATCCAGGGAAGAAAAAGGAAGTAAATTAGGGTTGAGGAATTAAAGGGAGGATCAGGGGCTATTCTGGTGGCAGGATAATACAATGTGTCCCTGTGTTTGCGTGTATGGCCTGTTTTTCTTTTCTTTTGTTTGTGAAATGGATTTTCTGTTGTGAGCTTTGAGAACAAATAAGTCCCTTGGTGTGCTTATCTCTGGCCAAGAGACTTATCTCCAAATTGCCTCCCTTTGCCTTTTGTGATACAAATGAGGAAGCAGAAAAGGGAGAGTGGAACAGAGCGGTACTTCAAAGGGTCTTCTGAGCCCCAGCTCTCTCTTGCTTTGGGGTGCTTTCTCTTCTTCTGCCCTCACCTTTGGAGAAACTAGTCTTTTGTGACAAACTGCAAAGCCACAGTACCCGTTTTGTGAGCCTACCTGCAGCACTCTTAAAACTCCAAATGCGTTTGCTAGTCAAAAATAGGGAATTGTGCTTGGATAGCGTGAAAATAATGTTTGCTGGGAAAGCATCTGTAAGCACATTCAGTGCTGTATACTTTATTTCATTTTGTTTGCTTATTAAATTAATATCCCACCATTCCTGCAGCTCAGGGTGTCACGTAGCACTTCCTTCTCCATTTTTTCATGGCAACAAGACTGAGGTTGTTTGAGCCAAGCGGGGGTGTCTGGCCCAGGTGATCCGGTGAGCCTCCACAGCTGTGGGTGGACTTGAACCTGATTCTCTCCCATTCTAGTCCTCCACTACGCTGGTTCTTTAGGTAGACTTCATTCACTTCCATATTTCAATCCTGCTAAACTCTGCTGAATTCTGGTTCCACCTAGCTCTGACACTTGATCTGGCTGATCTTCACTCAGAAATCCTCTTCTTTTTTTAACATTTCAACAGTGGCAGCCTACTAAGGTATAATAGGTGCTGCTGATCCTGTATTTACAGTGGTCCCCAACCTTTTTGGCACCAGGGACCGGTTTCGTGGAAGACAATTTTTCCATGGACCGGGAGGGGGGAATGGTTTCGGGATGAAACCATCAGAAGTGGTAAATAAAATAATGGGTGGACCACGCACGGACTAAAATAAGTGTCGGATTCTGACTTCTCATAAGGAGCGTGCAACCTAGATCCCTCGCATGCGCAGTTTACAGTAGGGTTCGTGCTAATGCCGAGAATCTAATGCCGCCGCTGATCTGACAGGAGGTGGAGCTCAGGCGGTAATGCGAGCGATGGGGAGCGGCTGTAAATACAGATGAAGCTTCGCTCGCTCGCCCACCGCTCACCTCCTGCTGTGCAGCCCGGTTCCTAACAGGCCACGGACCAGTACCGGTCCATGGCCTGGGGGTTGGGGACCCCTGCTGTAACAGAATGAATTATCTGTAGGAAGGAAAGACTGTCCTTAAAGAGTCCTACCACTCTTTAAGCTGAGGAAAAGCAAATCCAAATAGGAAAAATGCTTTATATATTTATGTTTTGATTTGATTTGATTTGATTTGATTTGATTTGATTTGATTTGATTTGATTTGATTTGATTTGATTTGATTTGATTTGATTTGATTTGATTTGATTTGATTTGATTTGATTTGATAGGACCCCCCACCTCACTGTGGCATCACTGGTCAGCTAACAACTTTTAAAAACATAATACAAATAACATAACATGGCAAATTACAATACAGATAATAACAGAGTAATGAAAGATACATTCATTTTTTTTCCTGAACCTTTTTGCCAAACTATAAAAAGTGAAACATCAGAACCCTGCTGTTTCAAAGCATGTGTTACATCTGGCCTGGTGGGAAAATGGCAGTTGAGCAGCCAAAGGGTTGGGATGAGGAGCAGCGTGATGGCTAACCCTGGCCTCCAGCAAGACACCAGAAGAGAAACAGGGTCGAGGGATATGGGTCGACGGCGGTGGCTTCTCAGAAGCTGTTTCAGATCACTTGAAACCAACGAGTACAGTAATCCTGGACATTTTAGCTCTTTTTAGATTCCCAGCGCGACTAGGCCTTTTGAGTAAAAAACCCCAAACAAACAAAACGGACACGTCTCAGAAATATTGGACATATGGTAACCCTGGCTTTATTTAATAAACTAATTTAATGTTAAACCGTTTGTGGTTCTGTGTGAAACCAGCCTTTGGCACCTGACTGAAAAGCTAGAACATTGGCCAGAGTGATAGAATACTCTGCCATTGTTCTGATGCGGGGCATCTACAGGGGGAGTCAAAAAAGTCAAGATGGCAGCTGTGACCATGCAGGCTAAGCCACGCTCCCTTGTATGTGCCTCGAATGCAACACACACAGAAAGGGGTGGGGCTTTGATTGCACAGTCATAGCAGCCATCTTGATTGTTTTGTCTCCGTGGACCCCCCTGATTGTGCCAGCCTTCCTCCCTGAAAAAGAAGGAAACAGCTGCTGCTCTAAGTAACTAATGCTGTAGCCACTTCTGGTCAGGTTGCAGCCAATTTAAATGTATATGAGCCCCAGAGGGTTTTCTGGGGCTCCTGGGCCCTGGCGTTGGCTCCACCAAGCTCAGTACCAATGCCTGGCCTGATCATTAAGCCCCATTAATTTCAACATTCAGCCAAGCAAGGTTTGCAGCTTGATTAATAATGAAGAGGTGATTAGAGAGTACTGCTAGCATTCATTAAAAGATCAACTTATCATTTGGAATCATGTACTGTACATCCAATGGTCTATTCAACACCTCCCCCCGCTGCCCTGTCCACTCTGGTTGATATTTTTCCCATGCTTTTGATCTTGTTCTTGGGAAAATTCCTTTTAAGGTTGTTTATCATTCATTTGTACCTCTGGCAGTCCAACTCCCCTGCGTGCTGGCTGGGAAAGAAATCTTGTTTGGTTCATTGGAACGGACTGTGCAAACCTGTAGTGCAGAAGTTAATTCCACCAGATTCAGTGGGGCTTCCTCTACCGTGCAGGATGCTAGTGCGCTCTTTCGTAAGGTTTCACAGGATCGAAGCCTCAGTGATATGAAGCCAGCATTGTTCTAAAACAGAACAGAGAGCTTTGCTGGGTGTGCAGAATTGCTTTAAATGTTAGCCTTTAGTTCCACAGTGTGTGCTGTTGGATGCAACACAGCCTTCCACCAAGTAATTGGGGCTTTTACACTTTAATCAAAACCATTCAACTACCAGACTTTCCAATCGAGGCATTGTATTTTCTTCCATTGGCAAAACAACCCTGCATTCCACAATGGAAATGGTAGGTCCGTTCAGAATAGGACCAAGCTTATTGTTGAACTGAACTGAAATTAATAGTTTGGGCTTAGCTCTCCACAAGATTATTATTTCCAAAATGACAAGATTCATTGGCACCACTGCTTCCTCAGCTCTAAGATTCTTAACTGTTTCTACACTTTAAGGAAGCCCATTTTGTGTATCCAATGCAGAACTGTCAGGAAAGTAAGTGGGGCTGTGGAAGAAGCAATGTGCTCAGGGCTGGGTGCACATGAGGCACAACAAAGCAGCTATTTTGGACAGCTAAGCAAGATGGACAAGAATAGGGATCACCTGCTTCTCCAGATCCACTGTCCAGAACAGCTGTTTCATTTTGGGTAGGATATGTAATTTTCCAGAGTGGCTTGATTGTATAAGTTACCTGAGAGAATCTTCAGAAAGACCCATGATGAGGTGGTTGTGGCATCTGCCTGCACTGAAATTCTGATGAATCGGCTATTTTGTGAGCCAGAAAGAGGTAGAGTGGTATCACTGCTGCTATTGGGAAAGTCTTCTGCTGAAAGGAGCTGGGGAAAGTAGAGGGACAGATACTTTTCATACAGTTCTTTTCCTGCTCACGTGGGGTCATCTTGGACCATTCGTGAATAAACTTGAGAGAATGCCACAAACTAAGCAGCTTCCAAGTAAACACACACACACACACACACACACACACACACACACACAAACATTTTCTCTGAGGCTATTTCCCCACTAGTGGCTTATACCCTTCATAGCATCACTAAGCCACCATTAAACTGATATGAAGCCTGTACTCATTACTGGTCCTTTGGCACATCAATGGTTGGATGATTCACAGTGGTTCTTAAATTGGTTGACCCAATTACCCCTTTCCCAGTCTCAAATAATGTCATTACCCCCACAAAAAAACCCTCTTTTGTTTTACATAAGTGTCTCAGCAGTGGCAGCCCCCAACTGGATCCTCAACTCACAAACAAGCAATTACAAATTGCTCCATTACCCCCAGGATATGTCCAAATTGCCCCTTAGGGGTAATTACCCCTAGTTTAAGAGCCGCTGCTCTAGAAGATGCTATAAATTGCTAATGAGAAATTACCTTTAATCCAACCCCTTCAAATAGTGAAAGAGCTACATACACTGTTTAGTCCTGGTTTTAATCTAACATCATCCTGGGAACTGGTACCTAGATTTCTAGACATGGCTAACAAGAGTTTATTCAGTTATTGCCTAAACATTTTTATATAATACTGGCTAGTGTAAATGTTGGCTGTAAATCTTGAATAACCAACTATTTTGGTGGAAAATGTTTATTGATCCTGCCATAAGGAAAGGCACCTTGTCAGCACGTCTTACAACTGAAAGTATAGCCAGGCATTTGGCATTTTTGATAATGGAAAGTCTTGTGCCCATGAATCTTTGCCTTCTAGAGTTGACATGCTTTTTTATTCATATACCCACACATTCCAATTTATTATAACTCAATAGGCAGTTAATTTAGTAAACACTAAAATACTATATTTGTTTATTCAGTAGACTTTTATTTAAATTAACATTGGCTCAAAATCATTGTTAAAACTATTGTCTTACATCCAGGGTAATTATAATCTTATTAAAAAATCCAGGCAATAGTCCAGCTAGGATTTTCACATTTAAGCTCCTACTTTTCTTTCAAGATCTAGCATTATATTTTCAGGTGACAGTTGGCCATAAATCCAAATTACTTCTGCGATTTATTTTTCTCACCGCTAATCTGTCTGTGAAACGATAAAATAAAATAAATGCCATTTCCCAGGAAAATAAATATGAGATAATGTATAACCAAAGCATTAGTTGGTAAGTGTGGAGAAAAATGTTGTTTTGAGTAGTATGAAAATGAAAAACAGATTATGCAAACATAGATTCTAATATTCTGCAAACATAAAAATATAAGAACTTGGACGGCAAAACCCTATTAGAAAGAACTGGAGGACTCATTTAGGTGTTAAGCTGTTTCTGTGTTTTTAAAAGACTGGCATGAAATATGTGGATAACCTTGACCTAAGCAGATTTTTTTATTCTCTCTCACTTTCTTTGTGGAAAAGTATGATAACTTTGTGAACTAACTGTAGCCAGCAATGTTTGAAATACCTTTAGAGACTCAGTGGAATTAGAAATGTATCTAGTAAAAATGGCCAAACTATTTTAGAATTCATTGTTTTAATCAACCTTTTTCTAATTTGGCACCCTTCAGATAGTCATCTATTTATTTGTTTGTTTAATTTGTATCCTATATTTTAATCCATACAACAATCCAAGTGGCTTGCAACAATTAAAAATTCAAATTATAAAAAATAATAAAAGTAATGCTATTAAAAGCAGATATAAAATTAAAATCACATAATACCGACATATTCATTATGTTATGCCTTTTCAGGGTAAGCAACATAATGAAAAGTAGGGAAAGGGAGTATGAATTAGTAAAGCAAAGAAATTAAAGGCCCGAGACAAGAAAGGAAACACACCTAAATCTAGTTCATTCTAATATTAATTATTGTATCTATCCACATTTTTCTATTCTTGCAATATGTCCTTCATTCTACCATATCCATACATCATTTCATATACTGACTTTTCTTTTTTCCCCCAAGATTCACTCCTGACACAATCAAAAAGTGGTCTGCCCACATTCAGAACTTTTAATCATTCTTCTATCCTTCATTAATTTTCTCAAACTTTCATCATAAAAAATCAATCATGCTTTTAGAGTTATAGGAATTCCTTGCCCATGTGTACACAGGAATAGACTTATGCTTAAACTACATATTCAAAACTAGATTTTTTTCCAAGTGGATACGCACTAGAGCAGGGTTTCTCCACCAGGGTTCCGTGGAACCCTAGGGTTCTGTGAGGGGTCGCTAGGGGTTCCCTGGGAGATCACGATTTATTTAAAAAATTATTTCAAATTTGGGCAACTTCACATCAAAGAGGTAAGTTTCATTCTTTATTTTTAGTTTAAGAACACTGTTAATTCATATATACAGGCCTACACATGAAACGAATGTAATAATTTTGTAACTATATTTGAGTCTGAATGTGCAGGGGTTCCCCGAGGCCTGAGAAATATTTCAAGGGTTCCTCCAGGGTCAAAAGGTTGAGAAAGGCTTCACTAGACATTGGGTCTATGAATGGCCCAGTCTCTTTTTCTGTACTCCCTCATCTTGAATTCACTCATCAATTTATATCACCTAACAGAAAAATGTGTCCGATATTACATCTATTTAGAATCTCAAAATACATACCTGGTTTTTCCAGTGGAGGATAACATGCAACTATCCCCAATCTGTGGTGTCCTGTTTTCATACTCTCCTAGAACAATCTGGATTTCACCATTTCTGATTCTCTGACATATTTTAGCTCTTTCACAGTTAAACCTACAGTTTCGCTTCCCTGCATGTTCTTATCAACTCAGCTCCATCAGATCAAATCACTTTCATTCAGATTATTATATAAGTTCTCCTTTCTCTTAGTTTCACAGACATGCAACATATCTATTTTTCTTTCATTTCATTTGTTAATTCATACTCTTCACCATATACTTTTCTTATATTTCAAATCACAACCTTACTTGTGCTGTGGTCATCACTAAATGGGCCCATAGTTACTGGCCTCTGCTGTCGATCATGGCTTTTGTCAATCAAGGCTTTCACAGAATGCTTTATAGTTCTATCTATCTATCTATCTATCTATCTATCTATCTATCTATCTATCATCTACTTATTGAACTTATACTTTGCTCCCCATCAACTACCTCTATCATACAACTTCCCAAATCTGTAATTTGGGGTTAAAAGCAGATAAGCAAAATTTAAAACTAAAACCATGCATTTTAAACAACCAAATTTTTTAAAAAGGAAATCAACGTTCAAAAGAATATTTCAACATCTAGAGCAGGGCTTTCCAAAGTGCCGCCACTGGCGACACACCAGCGGTGGCAGCGCGTGCGCGCATGGCGGCGGCGCGGGGGGGCGCACGTGCACGGCGGTGGCACGGGGGGGCGTGCGGTGGCGCACGCGTGCATGGCGGCGGCGCGGGGGGTCTGCGGCGGCGCACACATGCACGGTGGTGGCGGCAGTGGCGGCAGCCTCCACTAAAACGCGGAAGCTGCGCCGCGGCCGCAGCCGCCGTGCACGCGCGCGCCGCCGCTTCCGGGTGGTGTGGCGACACACCACGCTGTGTGTGGTGACACACTTTTGTGTCGCGACACACAGTTTGGAAAGCTCTGATCTAGAGTGATAGTCACGGCAGTCCTGCTCCCAAGGCTTGATGAAATGACCAAGTCTTCACTGACTTTTTGAAAATCAGGAAGGAGGCAAATACCATTCCAGAGAAGAGGAGAAGGCAAGTTTCAATGGTCCCAGTAAGTGAATTTTTTATTAAAGGGACAAATAGAAAGAAAGTATAGATAAGATATCAGCATTAGCCATAGTTGTGTCACATGCAGCATTCTCTGCTAATAACAAGAAAGTAGCCGTCTGTTTTGGCACATTTTCCCAGTATGTCACAAGCATAACCAAAGCCCCATTTTATCCCAAGGATGTTCACACTAGTCTAAGCAAACTAGGATCTCTAAAGACTACCTTGCCCCACCAAACAACAACAACAGCAACAACAATAATATTATTATTATCTCCCACATAGAATACTGTAATGCGCTCTACATGGGGCTACCCTTGAAGAATATCCGGAAGCTACAACTGATCCAGAATGCAGCCGCGCGGACAATTTTGGGTGTCCCAAGGAGGACACACATAGCACCTTTGCTGCGCGAGCTGCACTGGGTTCCAGTCTGCTTCCGGGTACAATTCAAGGTGTTGGTTATCACCTTTAAAGCCCTACATGGCATGGGGCCAGGATACCTAAGGGATCGTCTCATCCCCATCACTTCATCCCGTCCCACCCGGGCATACAGAGAGGGCATGCTACGGACCCCGTCGGTTAAGGAGTTCCAAGTAGCGGGGTCTCGGAAGCGTGCTTTCTCTGCTGTTGCCCCTGCCCTTTGGAATATTCTGCCCCCGGAGATCAGACGGTCCCCCTCACTCCTGGACTCCCGAAAAAGACTCAAAACCTGGTTTTGTCAGTATGCTTGGGGTCAGAAGGAGATTGGAGATACCTGGAGATGGCTAGCTCCTTAGATTAGCTCAGAGGTACCCTTTTTTACAAACTTAAGAATATTCTGCCATTGGATCCTATTTTATTCATTATATTTTAAATTATTACTTGTTATGCATTTTATTTTATTTATAAATGTATATTAATGATTTTAATTCTGTTGTAAACCACCCAGAGTCCCCCTTGGGGGAGTTGGGCGGTGATCAATCCAATAAATAAATAAATAAATAAATTTATATGCCGCCCAACTCCCAGTGACCCTGGGAAGTACATGCAGTGCGCTAGCATGTACTTAGGATGTATAAAATCAATTCCATTAATAGTTACATGCCTGGTGGAAGAGAAGGATCTGAAAACTGGGAGGGTGGGAGCCAAACACCCAACAGTGCTCATCATTGTTGGCTAGGGACAAGGCATGCATCAGCTAGATTATCAATACTTGCTAGATGCATTTAGCAAGGTTCCAGTGGAACCCTGTAAAACACTTCAGAATAACAGCCAATCCTGATTATTCCAAAAGCTACTTTCTCTGTGGCAGTGGTAGCAGAGAGACCACCTTTAGCCATTCAATCATCTAGGGAATACTGAACTCTTGGCTTCATTTAATGGCTGTTTAGTAGAGGTCCATTGAAAGAACCAACTACTCCCACATCTCATCTCGTCCCAGAGTGCCTGTAATTCAGTTAGTGCTTTTTGATGAGAAGTAACACTATATTTCCTCATTATGTGTCTCCTAGAGATTTTGAGTGCCAGAAAAGAATAGAGGTCTAGTCCTGAGAGAATTTTCTTTGTGTGTTTCAGTAAGCCAGAGTGACTGTACTTTTGTCTGTTCTGGGGCTGCATAAAAAAAAAAAAAGGAGAGAGAGCTAGTTTGTGTGAAAGAGACAGTACGGTGGCTTTATCATCCAATTAGCAAAACAAAAATCCAAACTCACTCTGCTACGCCTAGTTATAATTTATATAGTGATATCTATAACTTTTGTACTGAAAATAAGATCCCACCAATGCCAGTGCCACTCCCAAATTGGAATAATATAGGAAAGAAAGAGCAAGAGATTACAACAAGAAATGCAGTATTGTTCTGTGTCACTCAAGCCTTTGTTAGCAATAACTCTTGCTCCCATTCTGATTGCCACAGCTTTATAGCAACAAATCTATTTTCTTCATATTTATTTATTCATTTATTACATTTACAGTATACAGCTGCCCATCTCACGCTTCTGACGGGGTGGCATACAGAATTAAAAAAAAAACAATCAAAATAATTAAAAACAATTTAAATGATGTCATAAATTACAAACCTGCATTTGCTGAAAATACACTGGAAGAAGATATGAAGTCACCCAAGATTCAAGCTCAGCTCAAGGGAAGTCTTTACTTGTCATAAACAAGTAACCTATGTATCCATGGCACATAGTCAAATGGAAATGCACAACACTGTTTTGCATTTGCACATCTTTTTCACTACTAACCTGGATGGTGTGAAACATTTTGAGGAGGACTGTGGCAGTGGGGAACAGATAATTATTTATAAGTGTCAGAAGGCAAATGCTGGATACACCAAAGGAGTAGGGAGATGGATTCATTCATTCACCCATGCCTCTTTAAGGTCTTATGGCCAGGGCTGTAAAAAAATGCAGTCTCCTTTGAAGCTTCAGTCTGTCACATTATTAAATCAAATGATAATACCTAACTAAAAAGATAAGCCATTTTGGCATTGGAGAAGTTTGGAATGCTACCATAAGCTGAAAAAGTTTTGGCAGTGATTTTCCCTTACGTACAGCATCTAGCTGTTTTGCTTCCCAGCTGGCATTCCTGACTGAGACAATGGATCATCTCTCCATCAAGGGAATCAAGGTCTCTTTGAAGGGTTGAGGAAGTTTTACAGGCCTGAATACAGAAGTCCAGCAGGAGACTTTATTCTGCCTTTTGCTGTCTCTCAGTCATCAGCTTGTATCTTGGCTCCTTCCTTCCTTCCTTCCTTCCTTCCTTCCTTCCTTCCTTCCTTCCTTCCTTCCTTCCTTCCTTCCTTCCTTCCTTCCTTCCTTCTCCTCTCCCTCATAGCTTTTCAGGGCACTGAGTATGAAAATACTCCCTGATAATGAGCCTCATTCCCAAGAAGGCTAGTGTGGAGAATGCAAGAATTTCTATGGGTACTAGTCTCAGAGTTATTCTGGTACCAGAATACAGAATTCCTTTCAATACCTATATCTGAGCACTAGGGGGAGGGTAACGCTGCTCCCATGCAATGCTTGTGGTCTTCCACAGGCATCTAGTCAACCATTTCAGCCAACACAATGCTTCATACTTAGCTCTTTGGTCTGACCCATCTGACATCACACCTTCATCCAATCGTTTCTGCCCTCCCAATACATTCCAGCAGAATGGGTATGCTCCAGGTCCCCTCCATTAACCACTGTCAGCTTACAGGACGGAGGAAACATGCCTTCTCTGTTGCAGCTCCCGCCCTCTGGAACAGCATCCCCCCAGAGATAAGGATGGCACCCTCTCTCCTGGGGCTCCGGAAAGCTTTGAAAACCTAGCTTTGGTCCCAGGCCTAGAGTTGATGTTTATGATTTGTTCAATGACCCCTGTTTTGTTTTGTTTTGTTGATTTGCTGCCTATTAGATTATTTTAGTCTGGGATGCCTGTCTGATGTAATGTTTTTAGCTGTTTTTAGTTTTATACGCCACCCAGAATCCACTGGAGTTGGGTGGCCAATACATTTAAATAAATTTAAATAAATAAATAAAATCTGCTGTACAGTACTAGCAGGTAATAAAAGAGATACCTGATTCTGCTTGCACAACCAGCATTGTACATTCAACATGTTATTTTAGTGCCAGGTTGGTTGTGTGTGTGTGTGTGTGTGTGTGTGTGTGTGTGTGTTTTATGTATTACATTATTTTGAAACCAGGAGTGAAATGTGATGAGGAAAAAAATGTACATAAATTAAATGAGATGGGAACTTCAGGTAGACTCTTCTTCTCACCACTCCTTAGAACAGAACCACAATTGGAGAAACTCCCACCTAGATGCAACCTCTCAATCACTTGTAATGCTTTAAGAGCTTTTTCCACTTTCTATATATGCATATACTTAAGAACTTAAGAACATATGGTAGATAAAAAAAGCCCAAGAAACCCAACATTTTGCAGATGCTCATGATGCACGGGGCTTTTTTAATGCCATAAAGGCCATCTATGGACCAACAAACTATGGTACAAATCCCTTACGCTCAATAGATGGTGCTAAACTTCTAAAGGACAAAGAGTCTATTGCACTGCGCTGGAAAGAGCATTACTACAATCTCCTTAATTGTCACTCTACTGTGGCTGATGAAGTCTTCTTGCAAATCCCGCAAAAACAAATAAGAGATGAGCTTGCAGTACCCCCTAGTTTGGAGGAAGTCAGTAAAGCCACTAAACAAATGAAAAACAACAAAGCTAGTGGACCTGATGGGATTCCTGCTGAAGTCTTTAAAGAAGGCGGGCCTGAACTTACACAACAACTTCATAAGCTCATCGAAAAAATCTGGATGAGGGAGGAGATTCCAGCAGACTTTAGGAATGCCATAATTATCACTCTCTTTAAAAAGGGTGATAGAACAGACTGTGGAAACTATCGAGGCATCTCCCTTCTAGCCACAGCAGGCAAAATCCTGGCAAAGATCATCGCAAACCGTCTCCTATCTATATCAGAAGACATCCTCCCTGAAACGCAAAATGGCTTCCGCCCTTCCAGGGGAACAGTGGATATGATCTTCACTGCACAACAGCTTCAAGAAAAATGCAAGGAGCAAAACCGCCCTCTATACATGGCATTTATTGATCTGACTAAAGCTTTTGATACTGTAAATTGTACTGCTCTCTGGACCATCCTTCTGAAAATCGGATGCCCTGATAAACTTGTGAACATCTTGCGGCTACTCCATGATGACATGATGGCAACAATCCTGGATAACAATGGCTCTCAAAGCGATCCATTTAAAGTGGAATCCGGCATTAAACAGGGATGTGTTATTGCTCCAACCTTATTCGCTATCTTCATCGCTATGATAATACACCTTGTTGAAGAGAAACTTCCTACTGGTGTAGAAATTATATATCGAACAGATGGAAAGCTTTTTAATCTTAGTAGGCTGAAAGCAAAAAATAAGGTAATTACAACTTCTGTTATAGAACTTCAATATGCTGATGATAATGTAGTCTGTGCACACTCCGAGGAAGATCTTCAAACTATCCTAAACATCTTTGCAGAAGCATATGAAAAGCTCGGCCTCTCGATTAACATTAAAAAAACCAAAGTGCTTTACCAGCAAGTTCGAACCAATCCCTCCGCAGCGCCATCAATCCAGCTTAAAGGTGTGTCACTAGAAAATGTTGACCACTTTTCTTATCTCGGCAGCCATCTATCTACAAAAGCCAACATCGACGCTGAAATTCAGCATCGCCTGAGCTCTGTGAGTGTAGCTTTCTCCCGAATGAAGCGTAGAGTGTTTGAGGATCGGGACATTCGCAGGGAGACCAAAATGCTTGTTTACAAAGCCATTGTACTACCAACCCTTCTGTATGGCTGTGAAACATGGACCCTCTACAAACGCCACCTCCAACTTCTTGAAAGATTCCATCAACGCTGCCTCCGAAAAGTTCTGCAAATTACTTGGGAAGATAGGCGGACTAATGTTAGCGTATTAGAAGAAGCGAAAACCACCAGCATTGAAACAATGATCATCCAACATCAACTTCACTGGACCGGCCATGTTGTTCGAATGCCTGACCATCGTCTTCCAAAGCAGCTACTTTACTTCCAACTTAAGAATGGAAAACAGAATATTGGTGGACAGCAAAAGAGATTCAAAGACACTCTCAAAGCTAATTTTAAAAAATGTAATATCAGCATTGAGAACTGGGAAGCCCTAACTCATGAGCGTTTCAATTGGAGGTCAGCCTTTATTAAAGGCGCTACGGACTTTGAAGAAGCACGAGTACAGGGCGAAAGGGAGAAACGAGCTAAAAGGAAGGCACGTCAAGCAAACCCTCATCATGACCGTCTCCCACCCGGAAACCTATGCCCTCATTGTGGGAGGTTGTGCGGATCCAGAATTGGCCTTTACAGCCACTTACGGATCCAGTGTTAAAATTTTACCCTTGGAAGACAATCTTACTCGGCTACGAGTGATCGCCAATGATGATGATTTTAATTAAATCTGTTTTTGACATAAAAACCAATAGATCTGGTCTCTCTCATCGAAATGTTACCAAAAAATAAGCCTCTAAGGCAGTCATGAGCATCCATATATTGACAAATAAAACCTGTGATAAACTTATTTTGTAAGTTTTGAGTCTTCCTTCAAAAAAAGAAAAAATCAAAATCTCTCGGTGTCCAGTATCTCTCTGTCATCCAAAGTAATAGCTTGAGTGTGTCTTATGTTTCCCTCGGCAGGTTATTGAAAAATGCATCCCATTTATTTACCATACAAGTACAAGCTGCAATAGCATTTTGGGAGTAGAACTAGGCAATTTTAGCACCGCTGCTTTCTCCTGCCCTCCAGATTAATCTCATTGAGCCTCATCACATCTCTTGGGCAGAAGAGTGTCTGCTCCTTGAACCAGTCTTCTTGTATAGATTCAACCCTCAAACAAGCAATTTTGAAATAATGCTTGTTTTTTCAGTCAGTTTTTCTTTCTGATTCGACTCTTCCTTCACATCTTTACTAATAACAGAGTGCTGAACTGGTAATAGGCCTTTAGGCTTTTGAGTAAGTTTCATCTGACGTGTGTTGGTGATGCCAGATTATAATTAAAGTATGGCCAAAAAAAAACAAAGCCCTTCTTTGCACTCATTGGGAAATCTGTTTTCAATAGATATTAAAATAAAGTGAAGAAAGATTACCTCTTTCTTGTACTTTGGTGGAATATGTGTGCAATATATAAGCTATAGTTCCTTTGGACCTACTGTATGTTCCAGCATAGGGAATGCTACCAGCCTTAATGTAGCCAAACTGTTTCTAAGAAATTCAGTTTGCAAAGCAAAATGCCTTCTAAATGTTGAGTCCTATTTGCAAAACACAGTGCAGTTCTATCAGAACTGTATAAGGTGCCATCACTATCTTAAGGCCTATTTCACTCATGAATTTCCTTTTCCTAAAACCATGCAATAAAGCTTTGTACATACTTATAAAAATATCTTATCTGCCCCCATGACTGTATCTATTGTACTGTATGTACACACATTGGGAAATGCCAGTTGCCAGCTCTACTCTGTTAGCCTTAATGTATTGAAAATCAGAATTACCTTAACAGCACAGCATTGAAGAACGGTACAAATTCCATAAAATAGGCAGGATTTAGGACTACTGAATGTCTCTTCATAGTGTGTTGAACAATCCATTCCAGAACAAACAGCTGTAACTTCACCCATACTCAAAAGTGCAAGGGAGTTTTGTCATTGAGAAATGTAAGTTGGACAGTGAAGGCTGGCTTTTGAGTACTTCGGATATTAAATCAAGAATCCATTTCCTTGGGATTTCAAAGCTCTTGATTGATAAAATAAAAATAAAAGTGAATGATAAAATTAACTGGTTTTTTTGGTATAAGCACCAGGTTGCTCATATATCTCTATTGTAGACTCACTTGTTTTGCCCTGAGGCAAGAATTTTCCTTTGTAGTTTCCACAGGAATTTTTAATGGGGCAAAACTAAATGAAAGAATTATGATGGACATAAACTATTTTATCCCCATGGGATGCTCACTGCAAACTCTTGATGTTTGGCAAATAAAGTATATATGTAATTTCATCATTGTACATCTTTTCCATCTCTACGTTTTTCTCTTTTAAAATTTTGCATTGTGACACATTAATATCTTACCATAATGTTGGCTGATAATAAGGGCAAGCTGCATGTCACCTTTAGGCTAATTTCCTTTGGCCTGCAGCCTAATTTCAGAATCCCTCCAAAAATATTCTGTTGGATTTCCGATAAGTTCTATTTGTATCTTTCCTGAAATCTGATGTTTGGGGGAGAGAGAGAAGAGGGTGTCAGAAAGAGAGAGAGAGGAGAAAATGGGTATCTTTATCCACCATGTGTTGTGGCCTAACCACTGTTTGTTTTAGAATTAACAAAGTCATAGAGAAGAAGTCTTTCAGGGCTGAATGGATATGATGACCATATGTTGCTCCTGGATCAGCAATATGATGCAGCCTCTGCTTTAAAATACATGTTTATCAATATGGATGCCATAATTACATTCTGATGCTGAATTAGTTACAGCTTATTAAATCAAATAGACAAGAACACTGTAGTGAATGGACAGAGGAAGGGCACAAGTTTGGTGAGTGATGGGAGGGATCTCAACCCTCTTGGCCATACATTTCAGCCCCACCTGCTTCCCACTCTGGTGCATCTGGTTATGGGTTAGCTTCTGGTTATGGGTGAAGTAGTACTTCTGCTGTGGCCACCCAAAGGATTAAGTTCTGGATTCATTTGGGATCTTGTTACGACAAACTCAGAGAAAGACACCTTGGGGTCAGGGTGGAAGCGCCTTGAAGTTGGAATAGGTGGTTGTCTAGACCAGTGTTTCTCAACCTTGTCAACTATAAGATGTGTGGACTTCAACTCCCAGAATTCCCCAGCTAGCATGAAGTCCACATATCGTAAAGTTGACAAGGTTGAGAAACTCTGGTCTAGAAGAACAAACTGTCATGCCACATAGTGCTCTGGAGCCTGCCATGTTTAATCTTAGCCTGATGGGTTCTCTGCCATTCCAGAACTTTATCAGGAGGCTGCAAGCCTCAGAACATCCAAAATTGTGTTCACCCTCATTTTAAGTAGGGGCTCTTGCATTTTCAAGTGTCCCTACTTGAAACAATTCCTTTCTCTCTCCCTCCCCCTCTGGATCCATTTAACATTCACAAGAAAGATTCAGAGGAAGTAACTCACAAGGGCAGCAATTTCTCTTTCCCATTATTATCCAGTCAAGAAAAAAGAAGCGACTAAAAAAGTAGTCATTTTGACATGAAAATACCAATTAGCCATTTTCTGATTATTTGTTTTTATGTGATCTGCTGAAGTTTTGTGTCCCTGGCATTATTCATCTGGATACTGCAGTAACTCTTCATTCAAGAATCTTTAGGCACTGTGGGCAAAGGGAACACTTGGGCCTGCTGGTTTCAGCTACGTGCTCAAAATATTACAGGTGCATAATTAAAGTTTCTTGCTGCTGTCCGTTCAGAAGGATGCAGTGAACTTCTTTGAGGATGTTCTTCTGACCAGCTGCACTGTGCAACCTCCCTTGGTTCAAACCAACTTTGAAACAGTGGTCATTGGGCCTAGCCTTCAAAGTCAAAGCACATGCTAAATGAGCTTGATCATTAAAGCAAAGGGAACCAGAACATAGAAAATGAGAACAGCTACTGCTGTTTATTTGACTTTACATATTTGACAGAACCATTCATCAGCCCAAATTATTTACAAGTTTCAGGGAACCTTTGTCAAGGGCATGGAGAACGGAATCAAAGGCCCACTGCAGCCCAGGAAAGCCTGGCTGCAAACCTACCTCATTATTTTATCAAAGCTCTGGCAGCCAATCAATAGGATATTATCTGTGCTGTATTGACATAAATCATAATTGGTTTCTTTTGAATGCCATGCCAAATCCCTGACAGAATGAGTTACTATATGCTACTTTCCTTTCTTTATCAGTTCACGTGAAATCTTCTGAATGCAATCCAATGGCAAAAGAATCACAAAGATGATCTCATGAGAATTCAGGAATGGCTGTATATATATATATACAGATATTATATCTGTAATCTAGCCTCCCTCCCTCTAGCAATGGCTGATACCTCAATGCATCAAAACAAACAGGAAGCTGACACATGAGATAGGAAAATAATAGTATCACTCACTTACACTTCAGCAATTTATATGGAAAATGGACTTAATGTCTCTTCTGTGACCTATACAAATTGAATGCACCCTGGAATATAAAGTGTCAGTAGCAGCTCAATGCTGGGTTTTACAACAGTATTTAAGATGAGCTACAGTATCTATCTCTATATTAGTATTAAAATGTGCAGTTATTCTTGTTAAGAGAATGAAAAGGTGGAAAAACATGGTGCATAAATAAATGTATGTGTATGTCATGGCTTGCACCAACAAAGGATAACGTAAGTAGAAATAATAGCCAAAAAAATACAATCTGATATTGCCTGCTTCCAAGACCAATTTGTAAGAGATTCTGAAGATAAAAACTACTATATTTTTTCCAATAGATTTAATTTATTTATTTTTATTTATATATCAAATTTATTCACCGCCCATCTCGCTCAGAGAGTGACTCTGGGCGGTTTACATAACATAGGAATAAAACATTAGTTAAAATACAATAAAACAATACAATAAAAACAATCTTCTTAATAAATAATATGTCCCAAGAGGTAGATGGTAAAAAGTTCTTAATTTAATTTCCAAGGAGAGTCTCTAGGGTTCTAACCACCCTGTTAATAGTAACAGATCCAATTATTTATCTTCTGCAGTAGTTTGTCCAATGATTAGAAATTCTTCTCAGTTTCTACATGTGCACAAAATTCTTAGACGGTGAAATCAGCTCCATGCATGCTCCATCCCCAGACCAGTAGACTGTGATTTAGCTGTAAAAATAGTCAATTGTGCTAATTGTGCTGTACTTATAGTTACTCATCTAGAGGATTATCTAGAATTGATAATGGAATCTATACAACAATTCAGAATGGTATTAGGGTATCAAATTAACAAGAATAAGATACAGATGATTACATGGAATTTATTTGAAGAGGAACAATACTTAAGACAAACAACAAGGTTTAACATTAGTGTTAAACCAATTAAATACTTAGGAATGTACTTAACTAAAATAATAAGGGTTTATACAAAAGTAATTATTTGCAAATTTGGAGGAGCACAATAGTGGAGATTAAATGGAAAAACATAACTTGGTTAGGAAGAATACTGACAATAAAAATGAACATTTTTCCAAGGGTTAACTTCCAAATGATAGCAGTAATATCATTGGGAAAAGATGCTGAATGGGTAGCAAAAACAAACAATTTCATCTAGTTAAATAAAGGATTGAGGATTAATTTTAAGATGTAAAAGAAAGAGTTTAAAAGTTGTAAGAGAAATGTGGGAATTGGCAATATCAAATCAGAAGTTATACTATCAGGCTAGCTGTTTGACTGGGATTACTGTCTGGATTATTGTGTCATATGGCTAAATTGCAACTATGAAAGGAGCAGGACTTATAGAAGACCTACATAAATATATTTGGACTGATATGAAAAGAAGTGTTAGAAGTATTAGGAGCATACAATCAGAAGCATTATTAAAAGGGAGGGAGGGAGATTTCCAGGCTTATCTCTTCTGAGTTCAATACTAAACATCTATTTTCATGAAGAAACATACTGTATGCCAAAAAATTGATCAGTGGAGAGAAAACTCTTGCACCCTGCAAGACTTAACTATTATACTGTAAAAACAAAAATGAAATCATTCAGAACTCTTTTAGAGTGGTCAGAAGTACCTTCATGATTTCAATATCTCCAAATCAGTAGTATAGAGATAGTCAATTGCTCTCTATTCAATATTCTATTCCACCCTACCTAAAGGTGGCATCAACTAATTTTCTGCTAAAGAAAACAATTTGGATTGCACTGTTTTATATAATCATCCAATAGCACTTGAGTCAGAAATTTCATTTTTGGGTAGAATGCTTGAGTGTGCAAAAGCTATTCCGTTCCATGAATTTTTTGCAAGTAGATGGTACAGAATCTGACCTTGATTTTTTTAAAAAACTGATATGGTAAATCTTGAAAGCATAGTTGTCCCTATATTTTCAAGATCTGTTATAAAATACAATCCTGGATTGGAGATTATGTTTTCACAAGCAGGCTGATGATAAGAGTAAACTTTTCTTCAAATTCAACTTTCGGTGACCACATGGATGTTGTCTTCTTAGCAACAGAGCTCCCCTTTTGGGGGAGATGGGTGGCAATAGAAATTTAATAAATAATTTTAAAAAATAATAACAGTTCAGAAGATGTTAACCATTGTCAGAGATGCTAAAGATACTTGGCCCTTTATTTCTCTCTTTTGTTGAAGCCCTGGAGGTTGTAAATTGGTGTCTGGAATCATTTTGGGTTGAATCAGGATAAACTACTGAAATTAAATCCAAGCAAAATATAGGTGGTATTGGTAAGGAGGTTTACTGTCCAGGGATAGGGTATCAAACTGTTCTGCTGTACTTACAAAATGGGTACGTAGCCAGAAAATATTCCAGGCCCAAGCATCATTATTAGATGATCATCTAGAAGTACTTTTAATCAGGTAGGCCTGTGCCTCAGATGCTCCATTCCCGGTTCAATCGAAATCTTTCGTCAAATACTGCAATGTATTCTACATGGCTCAGCCTTTGAAAACCACTTGCTATCTGAGCACATTTGCTTCTGTAACATTGGATGGACCCCTATGTTTTAATGATGGAGTAGATTTAGTCTATACTCATTTTTATATTTTGAAAGCTGTTGTGAACAACTGCTTTTTGGAGGAAGAAACTGGAGTGTGTATTTTTGAATAAGTCAAGTGAATAAATAAAACCACAATACGGTGGTAGAGAACTGGGGAAAGAGGAAATAGGATAGATGTACACAAGGCTTGTCGATCGGAAGATCGCAAGTTCGGAGGTTCAAATCCCTAGCCCTGCGTGCGGAGTGAGCTCCCGCACTAGCTCCAGCTCTTGCCAACCTAGAAATTTGAAAGCATGCAAATGCAAGTAGATTAATAGGTACCACTTCGGTGGGTAGGTAACAGCGTTCCACGCGCGTCATGCGGCCACATGACCGTGGAAGCGTCTTCGGACAACGCTGGCTCTTCGGCTAACAAACGGAGCACCGACCCCTAGAGTCGGACACAACTGCACAAATGTGCGGGGGGAACCTTTACCTTTTTACAGTTACTGGCAGTTACTTGCTTAAAGGCTAGGGCAAGTGCAGTGATGTGTGGTGTAGCATGGAAGAATTGTGGATAATAAGATTACAGTTGGCACTGATGATACTCACAGGGCATTGATCAAAAAGGCACTAATTGGTACAAGTGTTCAAGCAATTCTATCATTCCTTCATATTGTTCAAATATTAACTGTGCCAACACTGTGCACCTTTGCAAACATTAACAATACTGTCATAGTTTTATATCCACAAATATTAGAAACGTTTTCAAGCTTAGAATAGCATAGCAGCCTTTTATACTGGAGGGGGAGGGGGACCCACAAGTTTGGCAGTGCTAATACCCCCAAAGCTCACCAATTTAAAAATGCAATTCATAATAAATACTTTGCTTAGAACTGTCACCCCCCCTCTCCCCCCACCAAAACTGTATAAAGTGAAATTACAAACTATTGTGGAGGTTTCTCCTTGGGCAAAGTACAAGAGGAATTTTGAGGAATGATAAGCATTAAAAAAAATGAAATTCATCAGAGAGATTTCACATAACTCTAAGGGAGTCTGTATTTTTGTTATGTTGCCACCAAAATCCTCCTAAAGCAAAATTTAAAGCAGATTTGCAGGCTTCTGTTCCAGCAAAACATCTAAGGAATTTCAAGGGTAGCTTAAAATGTTATCTTAAGACTAGCAATGTTTCTTTGGTGATGGTTGTTAAGATTTCACATTTTCTTGACAGAAGTATAAACTGGCTATATATTGCTTACACATTGTCTCCTAATCAAAAGCAAACTGAAAGATCATTCATACCTGCCTATTTTTCTGTTTGCTTGTTTATGTATTTTTATTTTGCCCAAGTGGCAAAAACCATAGAGCAGTTCACAAACATAAAGTAGAAAAAAACTATAATAACCATAAAACTAGACAGTAATAGAGTCAATATGTTTTTTTTTAAAAAAAAAGAAAGAAAAAGAAAACCAGCAGTGAAAACTGATAGAGCTCTTAAAGACTGAACACTTGCAGGAAGAGGAAAATCTCAGCTTGGTGTCCAAACATCAAACCTTCTGCAGATAGGAAACCATTACAGAGAAGGCTTTTTCTCTGCTAGGTATCTTTTGTGCCACGCGGATGATGTTATCCACAAAAGAACCTCTGTAGATGAGGCGAATACTGTAGGTACTTGTTCGGTTGATGTACTGATCCTAATTCTTTAAGGGCTTTAAAGATCAGCTAAACTAAATATCTCTTTGGATCACTGACACCAGCTTTAGCCCTGGAGTTGATGGGTTCAAACTGACCAGCCTTACTGAGCAGTCTTGCTGTTCTGTACTGTCCTAACTGGAGTTTTCAGCTATCTTTAAACATAGCCCTTTCAGAGATTTTAAAACAGCAGGATCTTACTAATGCATTGATCTTTGTCTAGACAGAAGTCACAACTGACAGTTTTCTGTTCTGTTTTATTTTAGAGGTTCATTCTGCACTGGAACAATGGAAGTTATGTTTCCCATGCCACTTATTAATGGCATTTTAAAATATTTTTATAAGGTTTAATCCTTTAAGTACATTGTAATCCTCCCAGAAATGTTCATTTCAGTTATTGGGATAATAATAATAATAATAATAATAATAATAATAATAATAATAAAGCACAAATGCCACTGGACATCAAGAGGCCAGTAAGCTGGATCAAGAGTCACTTTTGTGCGAGATGGACGGCCATATAAATTTGATGGATGAATGAATGAATGAGCACTCTCCAGGGACAAAGCTAATTTTTCTTGGGGTGATGTGACCCCACTTAAAGCAGAGAAATAAACAATCTATTAATCAAGCAAAAGAAGCACAGAATAATGGAACTCAGAAGTTAAACTGAGTCTCTGTTTATTGGCTTTCATCCAGGCTATTGTTGAATCCAAACAACAGTTCAGGACAGCTACAGCCTCACCAGCATTTGATGAAAAAGAGAGACTTGAATACCCTCTGCATAGAGAGGATACGCACTTCCCTCTTCTACAGAATTCCAGAAAATGCAATACAGCATACCCAGGCATCCAAAAATGGATGCCTCCTTCCATCTTCTTATTGTCAGTCACAAACTTTGTCCCTACTTTCAGCATAATGGGCTGCTTCAGGAGAGACAGTATAGTACAGTGGTTAGCATTTTGCATATGGTTGTCAAGAAAGTGGAAAATGTGTATGAACAGGTCTCCAACTTAAGTTTGTTTATTTATTTCTCATATTTCTTCACCGCCCATCTCGCCAAGTGACTCTGGGCAGTTTACAGTTCAATTAAAATAACAAGAGATTAAAATCATAAAAACAAGTGCATCATAAAAATATAAATATAAATATAAAACATAAAATCCCGGATGGACAAACAAACGATCTTGATAAAATTCCTGGGGGTCACATTATGGCGCCAACCACCCCCATGATTGACTATCCCCCCTCCCACCTCAAGCGAGGTGGCAAAGTCAGGTTTTCACTCCCTTTCGGAAGGCCGGGAGAGTGGGGGCCTGCCTCACCTCTGGGGGTAACATGTTCCACAGGGCAGGGGCCACGGCAGAGAAGGCCTTCTTCCTGGACCCTGCTAATTGACAATCTCCCATGGACAGGGTCCGTAACATGCCCTCTCTGCCTGACCGGGTGGGACGGGTCGATGTAATGGGGGTGAGGCGGTCCCTCGGTGCTCAAGTTGCACTGAGCTGAAATCTGGGTCAGCCAAGTGTATACTAAGAGGGAAGCGGACACCTGTGAAAGTATTTCTCATAATATGTCAGATTTCTGAAACCCCTTGGAGTGATCAGAGTGCAGCACATTTGCAATCTACTTACATATAACAGTTACTGTAAGTACTGTACTTCTTCCCTATATTGCAGAAAGGAACCAAACTGATAGAAAGTCACTTAGGTAACACCAGCTTGGCTGAAAAATACAAGTGTACATATTGTCAGTGATAAGCCTGTTGTAAAAACCAACTTACTACTGTGCTATTTAAAAATGGGTAGAGCCATCTTGCTGTTATTGGGCTGAGAAGGAACCTGTTTTTCTGGTTCTCAGGAGTACTAAAGACACAGTCCTGGCCATTGTCTGAATCATTAAGCTACCTGGCCAAAGCCAGCTTCTTCCTTGCTCCAATGTTAACTCCTTAAGAGCTGTGTATACCCCCACCATTTTTTGGGGGGGATATCAATTATATAAATGAATAAACAGGCCAGGTGACTGAAGAAGGAAAGGAGAAAGAAAAAGCAGATGTGTAAATATGGTTTAAAAAAATAATCCACAAGCTATACATTTGCCTTAACAGGAATCCTGTTACTTATTTTTAAACTTCTAAATAGTTTGGGATCCAAATAGCTAAAGGAATGCTTCCATCTCTGTCAGAACTGAGTTATATTCTCACAAAGGAGAGGAACTTTCCAGTGATTTTGTGCCAGTTATGGAATGACCACCTTAAAGAGGCGGGTCATTTTTATAATCCTTTGGGTACCTATATAAACCTGGGAACCTTGGCTTATCTTAGAAGGTAAGCAGGGACAGCCCTGATTGGTACTTGGATGGTGGATGACATGGAAATTCCAGGGCTGCTGGCTAGACAGGGGGGTCAAAAAAACATCCCAGAAGGCACTGTAATATTGCCAAGAAAAGTGCATAGACGCAGTCACTGGGAATCAAGCTTAACAAGGAGGTCTTTCCTTTTTATAAATCTCATGGCTGATTGATACTGCTGTTTCAGTATCAGGTGGTGGTGGTGGTATTATCACCACCACCACCACCACCACCACAAAATTCTGTGACTCCAAATTCATCCAGATGAGTTTTGAACGAGGGACTGGCAGCTCACATATTTAATGTTGGTTTTCAAAACTTGGATCCTCAACTTTTGTTGGCCTATACCTCCCATCATTTCCTGCCATTAGCTATGGATTGTGGGAGTACTCCAGATCATTGACCATCAAATCATATTCAAAACTTCAAGTCTTCTAGAGTCCTACCATCAAAGAAATACACTCTACTTACAGAAAGGTTTTAGCTAAGCATGCTGAAAGGTGTCCTGTTCCGACTTAAGACTGACACACAAGTTAGATTTAACGGTTTTGTTTAGTTACAAATCTATGATCAGGGTTTTTGATGGCAAGCCCCAAGTATGTATCTTCCGATTATATTGCAGTACGCAATCCGGGTTGGCAGCGGCAGGCGGAAGCGTGGAACGGCAGTGGAGCTTGGGTGCGACGGCAGTCGGCGCTGGAGAAGGAAGGTAGCGGGCCGGGTTGGCAGCGGCAGGGTCAGCGGTGGCAGGAGGCCAGAATGGAGGTCCGGTTTGGTCAGTTCCTGGGTGGGTTTGGTAGTGCAGGGCTGAGCAGGTCTTTCGAGAGCTAAGGGCAATTCCTGAAGAACGGTTGTCCACGACAATCCGTTCCTCTTTTCTCCTTCCTTTTATTCTTTTTGCTTCGCTCCATTTGGAGATAGCAGCCAATGGGCTTGCTTTCTTTTTGGCGCTTCTTCTAACCATCAAGCTGAGCTCTGTTGCAACTTTTCTGCCGTTGCTGCAGAGCTCCACACTTTTCCCACTTTTTCTGCAAGGCTTGAGCTGCATTCTAACAAAAGGTCAGGTTAATATAAAAACTCAATCCCTTAATTCTTTCAAACGCTTAGGTGGAAAAAATAAGTTGTAATTATAAAAAGTATTAATTTGGCTCTAAAATTATGATTAGCAAGTACAAAGCAATATACTAATCTGTCTTAATGAAATAATTTGCTCGTTAAAAGATTTCAGTCCATTTGTTTGGTTTCTACAATGCACTAAGTACAGATATTAGAGGAATATTTTATTACTTCCCTGACTTTGAAAAATTGCATTTTATTTAAATTTAAAGAAAAGGCAATTAATAATAATATATTGCATGTTAGATTTATAAATTATAAAAGACCATTAATTTGTTATACTGAACAAAGGATTATACAGTCTATTAAATCAAGAGGACAAGCTTTTATTGATTTGTGAAAATAAAGGTATCCAAAATTGCTCTCATCCGTAGTCATTCACCTGATTTCTCCCAATATCTCCTTACTTTGAGCAGCATCCAAGAGCATAGAGAGGTTTGGGGGACGAGTACTAATGAGTTCCATGGAGAAACTCCGGCAAGTATCTGAGATCCATGAGCAGTATGATTCCCACTATTTCTAGTTTGTGCTGTAACATGTAGAGCAACTTCCAATACTTTAGGCCCTGCTTCAGAGTTCCTAAGAATCATTTGTATCAACTTTCCCCAAATCAGGTACTTTGCAGATGTTTTGGGACTGCAACTGCCAGAATTCCTAGTTAGCATGGCTTTCAGGTAGGACATCTAGGAGTTGTACTCCCAATAAATATAGAGAGTACCAGGTTGAGGAAATCTGCTCTATTTTATTTAGTCTTCCAGTTCAGCAAGTTTGGAAAAAATGGAAACAAGGAAAGAGCTTCAGAATTGTACACAGATAGCCTTTGTTCCATTATGCTGACAAAGTTATAATTTTTTTTCCTAAGCAACATTCTGAAAGGTGAGGAGAAGATACATCTATGTTAGAAATGTTCATCCACACAATGAGAAATCCCTATTTATAATAATCTTTGTGATGAAGCTTATTCTGCTCTCAAACGTGTTTTGGCTTTTACGCCTGACATGTTAAATACATTGCACCACATGAACCTCAAGTAAGGTGTAATGTACCAGTTGCAAAGGACTGTTGATCGTCATTCCTGCTCCAGAGCCCAGGCAGCCCAGGCAGCCTTCTTTCAAGTCTTCCTTTCCCCTGTTGGGATATTCTAACATCAGGGCCACATTAGCCGAGGCAGGGCACCAGGCCTCCAAACTGCACTGGGCTTTCCAATACTGCTCAGGCCCGGCTTACTGCTAAGCCTGCTCTCCTTTGAAATTTAATGCCACTCTTGTAATTCTCTAAGGCCTGGAATTCAAAGCCAAGCACTGGTGGGAATGCCAGGCAATTCTGGCAGCTTTTTTTAAACAGCCTCCTATCACTGGCCCATTAACACAAAGAAGGAGAATCATATCCACCAGCATCCTGGGAATGTTCTCTTTAGCTATCTATCCCTTTCATTTCATAACCCTTCTAAAGACCTGTTTTATGTTGCTGAAGCAAGAGAAAAGTAAGAAGACAATGCTGTGAGACAGAGAGAGAACATTCAAACAGAGCCCTTATGAATGTTTTTCTTAAATTAGTGCCCTCCATATGTGCTGAGCTATAATTTCCATCATCAACTATCCACTATGGCCTATAAGGGGAATTGTAGTCTAATACCCGGCCAAGGAAAGGATGGTTCATGGTTCTGCTAGTGAGACATCTACCAAATGGAAGAAAGCACGGAAACAAGACCTAGGAAGGGACAAATCCAGGCCTAAATGATTGAAATGTGTTCCTTTCCTTTTCTTTGCTTATTGCTACCTATTGCTCTTGGGATCATATTGTTCGTGGTGGCAACACATTCCTAGATCTCAGAATTACTGGCTACTTTTATCTGCCTTTTCTGGACCAATTACTCTCTTTCCCATATTCCTTACTTGCATTCCTCGTATTTGTCAATATCAACAAGTAGGGAATGATAGAATCTAGCTAAACTGGCCCATAGAAATGTCCTTTGTGTACTTATTTATTATTCCTTGTCATCAGATTTCTAACAAAATATCACCATATCCTTCCACAATAGACACATTTTTGCTAATATAACTTATATAGTTATAACTAGTTAGACATGTTTTGTCCTCAAATACCACATGGATATTTTTATGACTTGCTGGGCCAAGAAACAAGATATCCTACAGAGCAGATTAAGAGAAAAGAAAATGAAAGGACAAGGATGGGAAAGATCAGAATGAGCAACGGGTACCTTGTCCTCTGTTCTATCAGAGATATATAGGTATTTGGTGGTTTCCAGGTTGGGAGAGGATATTTTTACAAGCTTGCAGTCGTATAACACCTCCTAAGAAATAAGATCCATTCAGGTTTCTACTGTATCAATTATAAGTTGGTTCCATCCATTTCTGTTATTTTGCATTTTAAAACACACAAAGAATAAATATTGTTTTTGTTTTCTGATGAAGTTTCCCTAATTTGGATCTACTATTATTATTATTCTCCACCTTAGCATTTTCCTGCAGGTGCAGGGTCTGCTTTTCAGATCAACGAATGCCATTTCATGCAATCAGTTGCAGCAACCAGGTCCAACTGGATGATTTTCATGTCTGCGTTAATTGTGTCCCACCACCTTTGCTTTGGTCTTCCACGTGGGCATTTGCCATCCATGTTAGGTGGTGCAGGTGACGGTGTGGGGTGCTGCTCGTAGAATGTGGCCATACCACTGTAGACGTTTTTCCCACATTTTCTCTGTTATTGGTGCAACACCCTTCTGCTGCTGGACTGTATCAGTGCTGACATGGTCAAGAAGGGAAACACCTAATGACCAACGAAGCATATGCATCTCCATGGCATGTAAAGGGCACTCAGCACTTTTGGTGGTTGGCCAGCACTCAGCATCATACAGTGCTATTGGGTGGACCATCATTTTATACACTTTCGATTTTAGGTGAATTGGCATACGCCTATCTCAGAGCACTCCAGTGATCTCCTTCCACTGCAGCCATGTTGCATTCACCCTCACACGCACTACCTCATTAATGCCGCCATTGGATCTGCTATTAATATTGTATATATACATTTTAGGCCCCATGTTTTTGTATAGAATTTGCAAAATATACGTTTTGCATACATTTTTTGGAATGAAGGACTGCATTCAAAATTTGCATAAGAATAATTGCATTCTGATTCACAGATTAGTCCAAAACTGCAAATATGACAAGGCAAAATCTACATAGGAGCTCATTTCATATGCTATAAAAGTTTGGGGGGGGAGAATCTAGTTTGAAATAAAATATATGTACACCATATTTCTTTTCTTTTCCATATGTTCAGTGCAGTAGATAATCTCTTCAAAAAATTCCAGAAATGTTAGATGTCTAACTATGATGGCACTGGCTTATTTTCCAAAACCTCACTGCAGCTCACTAGGCAGATGACCAGCAGGACAGCATGATACACAATATGAGCATGAAATACTCATCTTGTAATTGTGGAAGAGTTCAAACATGCTAGAAAAACCACATCTTTGGTGATCAGTAGCAAAGCAAGTAGAGACTCCAGTAACAGCTGCTTAGATTAGACCCAGTTTGCTTTAAAACACAAACCAAACACAGTTCCAACATCCCACCTATATTTGCATCCCACCCCTCAATAAAGCTTTACCACATTACCCCCACCTTAACATTTCCCCAGTTTCTCCTTAATTACCACATGCTGTTTGTGTTCTAATCACTGAAATGTCTTGCTTAGAGCAAAACCCCACTTTGTACAGGTGACTTTTTTGCACAGTTCAAATCAAAGCCAGCTTACTTTAATAAAAATGTCATTGCCATTGCTAAGTCATTTAAGTAAATCAAGATAAAATGAACTGATTTAAATTATATTCTGCATTTATATTACATTTTTATTCATGACAAGTATCTTTTGGAGTTAGCAGCAAATGAATTTCAGTTTCTGTGGTTTATCTTCCTATATTCAAGTCCCAAAACACATTCCAAGATGGCTTTTTTTTTAATCAGCCAATGTAAACATACATTTTGCCTGTTGTAACAGGAGGCACACACCTAAAATGTTCACATATTCAGTCGCACACTGTCTCACACCCAGACCTTAAAATCCTGTAATTTCCTGCCACTGAAGAAGTACACATGTTGAAATATTATAGTTGACAGTCTGATGATTAAAACCACTCTGCTGAAAACACATGTAGATTCCTGCTTTACAAACAAATATTCTGGTAATCCCCTTCATTCCTTCAAAATATTAGGTGGGAAAAGGTGGTGCTTACATAAAATATTTTTTTAGCTGCAAGGCCGATGTTATTCTAAAGAGCGGTCTCCTTTCCATGTAAAAAAATTCTTGCTACTTTTCCACACTGTAGAGGTCTCATGTAAAGCTACTGAGGGAGCCAACTGAGCATGATTTTTAAGAATAGTCAATTCCAGAAAGAGGTATTTAACAATAATTTTTAATTTGTGGAAGAGAGAGTTTAACATGTTTTGCTTATCAGAAATAATAAAACAACTTTAAATAAGAAAAAAGTCACAGCATATTATTCCATCTTAAGAAACTTCCACAGGAAAACAAATAATGAAGAAGAAAACAAAAATACAACAGACCTAAATATTGTAGACTATAGATATAAGGGACAATTGTTCCAGAATCCTACATTAGAAAGTTTATACCTAAAAGAGAGCAAATTAAAAGGCATATGAGATTCCTTCCCCTTCCTTCCTTCCTTCCTTCCTTCCTTCCTTCCTTCCTTCCTTCCTTCCTTCCTTCCTTCCTTCCTTCATCTCAGAGCCTTAGATTTTACCCAGTTACAGCCACTAGCAAAAAGTAACTTGAGGTGAAGCCACTGACAATGTTACTCACAATTAATGGTCTGATGGGATGAACATGAGTTGTATTGATATACGCAGGCCTCCATGGGAAAGACAAGGAGGCAAATGAGGACATGATGAATGATGATGTAACCAGAAAATGACATGACCTACATACTTGCATCAAATAGTTTTTACAGTGAAAAACAGCTCCATGTTTACTATTACAGAGGAAAAAATAATGGTAGCTTCCTAAGCTTGAGCAAATAAGGAATAGTCCAAAGGCCAGTTGTTGCTTCAGCCCCCATCCCATTTTTTCCTCCTTTCTTTTGGTGCCTTCAGGTAAATCTTGACTCCTGGTAGCTGCCTGGACAAGTCCCTGCAGTTTTCCTGACAAGATTTCGGAAGTGGTTTGCCCTTGCCTTTTTCCTAGGGCTGAGAGAGAATGAGTGTCCCAAGATCACCCAGCTGGCTTTGCGTCTAAGGCAGGACTAGAACTCACTGTCTCCTGGTTTCTAGCCTGGTGCCTTAACCACTATGCCAAACTGGCTCTCTTGACCTCTAATAGCTCTACCAATTTTTATTCAAATTCTGGTAAGGTCTGCCTAAGGTTTTACTGCTAACAACAAAAAGAAGTATGCTCAAATTGTAAGAAATAATGACATTCCATGGAGTATGTGTATCATCTGAAAATATTTATTTATTTATTTGTTTGTTTGTTTTATTTTTATCCCACCTTTATTATTTTTATAAATAACTCAAGGCGGCGAACATACCTAATACTCCTTTCTCCTCCTATTTTCCCCACAACAACAACCCTGTGAGGTGAGTTGGGCTGAGAGAGAGTGACCGGCCCAAGGTCACCCAGCCGGCTTTCATGCAGGACTAGAACTCACAGACTCCTGGTTTCTAGCCCAGCACCTTAACGACTAGACCAAACTGGCTCTGCGAAAATATATGTGTTCGCATGTAATACCCAGCCTCTCCTCAGCTATTGCAAATTGGATCGCAGTTGTTTTCTTTAAAAAAAAAGTATCTGACTCCCTTTTCATCAGTTTTAGCACTAAATAGATACAATTAATCTTGACCAGATTTTATCCATCAGTTATGGGATCATTTGTTTTATATTCAGAGGGAAAAAAAACATTCTCCCATAATATAATATAAGTTCCTTTCATTTTTGGAGACGAAAAATTTAAAAAGCTTCAACAAGCAGCAATACAATGAGAGCTATACTATCAGATAATCAATGCAAAATACCCCTTGTGATTATATAGGGCTACAAGATATGGGTAAAAATATGGATCACCACTAGAAGGCAGCAAAAAGAAAACTCTTTGTTTCCATCTATTGCTCAGTCAGATTTTTGTAGACCAGATTTGCTAGCTTTAACATGGAACAGTTTTCAACACGTCTTAAAAAGTTCAAAATGGAAAATGCTTCTTTTAAAAGTCAGTCACAGTTCCCATCCTATTTCTGATACTAGATCTCTTAAAGTTTTTAAACATTTAAAGAACAGAAGCACTTAGCAAGAAATCTGTTTTAGAAAGTATCTTCCCTGAGTTTTCCATGAATAATTCACAGCAAACTATGTTGTAGGAAATCTCTGTGTGTGTTCATGCGTGTCTTTGAAGGCACATTTAAGCTTCCAAGGTTTTCTGATGCGGACAATGAATTATTTTGTTTGTATTCCTTTAAATTATAACATTTGGTAACTGATAGGGCAAATTCAAATCTGCTGCTTAAAAATCAGCTTCCTTCATATTCATTTTTATGCTGAAATAAGAAGTTTATCAATTCACATTATTCCATCTCATAACTGGTTTTTAAAAAAACTGACCAGAATTTTTCCTCATTTTAAGGGCATATGTATGCCTCATCATCTATGGGGGCGTGGTGGCTCAGCAGGTAAGACGCCAGGCTTGTCAATCTGAAGATTGCAAGTTCGGAGGTTTGAATCCCTAATGCCGCATGACGGAGTGAGCTCCCGCACTTGCCCCAGCTCTTGCCAACCTAGCAATTCGAAAGCATGCAAATGCAAGTAGATGAATAGGTACCACTTTGGTGGGTACATAACAGCATTCCGCGCACATCATGCCGGCCACATGACCGTGGAAGCGTCTTTGGACAACGCTGGCTCTTCAGCTAACAAACAGAGATGAGCACCAGCCCCTAGAATTGGACACAACTGCACAAATGTGTGGGGGGAACCTTTACCTTTACTTATGCCTCATCAACTTATTATCTTTTCCTTGTCTGGTATAGACATTGCATTTTACGCATCTCAGCAAGGAAAAAAGAAACCAAATGGGAGTTCAGGTAATTAGGATAAATCAGATCATACCTTAAAACCCTTATGAGCTAGATAGAAGTTAATATAGTCATTCTTAAGACAATCAAGATACAACAGATGAACTTTAGAAGTTTATACACTTCTTTCTGTTTTAATTCAAGACTTCACATAAAACATCTATCTGTCTTGACCTCCAATCCATTAAAACACCTGCTAGAATAGCACAGAGAAAACATCATACCTCTATCACATGGAGGAAAAAGACTTGTTTTCTTCTTTTCAGCCATGTGGGATTTTTTTTTTAAGTTCTGGCTTTTAGATTTAGGGATGAGAATCCTGCTATAACCTTGTATTCCTTTGCAAAAGTTTGGTCCCAGGTCTCAAGGCCCAGAGACAGGAGATGGTATTCAAATCAGTATTAGGATTGGCTTGAAAGGGAAGGGCACTTTTAGAGCCTTTCTGAGAGGAGGCATTGGAGCACTTTCTCCAGGGCCCCACATACAGGTGAGGGGGCCAAAATGATCTTTCAATAATTACAATGATTGGATAGGTGAAGCTTTTTCACTCAAGGCAATAACACAAAGTTGAAATGCAGCTCTCCAGATTTGTTTCAAAATAAACCAAAAGCAACAGGGTGCTAGAGTTTCAAATGAACATTCTGGCCTGGACATGAGAGAGACAGAGAGTCCACCTCCACATTCTGCTATCCACAGCATGAAGATGCTTCACTAACCATTATAGAGGATACACTACATCCTCATAATGTCACCTTCATCTCCTCCCCAGTCCACCATAGAAACAGGTTAAAGTCATATTTAGTTGTTCCAGTATGTGTATGTATTTGTGTGTGTGTGTGTGTGTATATTCAATATAGTAAAATATACAAAACAAACAAGAACAAAGATAGAAAATAAGAAATTGAGATACAAGAAAGAAATTGAAAAAGAAAAGAAAAACATCCCATTGTGTGCCTTGCCCCCATCTTCCTATCGAGTAATTATCATCTTAAACTTTTCTGCAACCTCCCCTTCGCCTCATTTGTAATCCCCAAATCCTCAATTTGTTTTTCTCTTCTTTCAGCAAAAAGTCCATATAAGGTTTCCAGTAGTTGTTCTAGTCTTCAAGTAATGTTTCCCATCTTCTTCCAACACCAGTCTTGCCTTATGAGTGATCTGCCACATTTCCCTAATGATGTTGCTGATTAATTGGGAAGGGGCCAGGATCTGCCCAGCTCCTACTGGCTGCTTTAAGCGGCTGCTGCAGATGTGGCTCCATCCCTCCCATCACTGGATCCTGCCCTCCATAGTCATTTTGGTTTGGGCTGCTGGAGAGATGGCTTCTGCATTATGTTAGTCTTCCTGCTATCAGGTTATGCTAGATAAGACAGCCAGGGGACTTTCTTAGTGGCTGCCCTTGAACTGTCTTGCGTTCCAACTGTAAAGACAACACAAGTCACCAGCCTTATTCCTAAGGCAAACTGTAGCTCAGTTTGTGTTGGCCTATTTTTCTGAAGACTTGGGGACTGGAGGAATACTTGTTAATGTGGCCATGATGAAGACTTTAGACTCTTAAAAACTCTCTGGGTGTTATTTTGCCCATTTTTTGAAGACCAACAAGGAGGTGGGTATATAGCATCTTTCTCATCCAGGGTTGGAACTACTGAAATCCCAGGGTTCAGCTAGAAAGGTTTAACTGATGATGTTACTAGGAATTAAACTCAAGTTATTTGAGCTAGTGAGCCAGTTATGTATACTGGATCTTCTCTTTCGATAGGGAGTTTACTTGTGTTAATCACTGAAGTGCCTTAAAAGTGAAGCATTTTGAAAGGCTTACTTCAATGGAAGTTTTAAAGGGTTGAATTTGCTCCCTCAGCAGGATGACCCTTTGCTGAATGGTGCTGTTGCTTGAAATGAGTGTAAAAACCATGCCTGTCTTTGACTTTCTTTGAAGGATGTTTCAGCCACTTAGAGCAAGGGTTGTCTATAGAAAAATGAGCTTTTTGGCTATCCAAAAACAGCATTCCATACAGTGACAAAAGAAAAGGGAGAAGGTGAAATTAACTATTCCATTTATGTAAGTGCAACTTAAACAAAAATGGGTGAGGAAGAATACAATGCATGCAGCACACATTTCCTTGCATCATTGCTCTACGGTACTGTTTGATAAATGAACACATAATGGTATGTTTATTATACAGATCATTGTTCAAATTGTCTCTAAACATTAGTGAAATGATAAAGGTTTCCACTTGGGGGCAGATATTGCTTTTAAAAAACCTATACCATATCAAGGATTATAAGGATCATAGCTGTAGTTTTTGTTAATAAAAATGTTGCTCTTATCTGAGAGTCAGTAAAAAACCTGACAGTCCCCCAGAGGAATGATTGGATGTATGAGGCCTCAGGAATGAATGGAAGGATATGCATTAAGGTAAAGGTTCCCCCCGCACATTTGTCAGACACATGTGTCTGACTCTAGGGGCCGGTGCTCATCTCCGTTTGTTAGCCGAAGAGCCAGCGTTGTCTGAAGATGCTTCCGCGGTCATGTGTCTGGCATGACGTGGAACGCTGTTACCTACCCACCGAAGTGGTACCTATTCATCTACTTGCATTTGCATGCTTTCGAATTGCTAGGTTGGCAAGAGCTGGGGCTAGTGCGGGAGCTCACTCCGTCATGCAGGACTAGGGATTCGAACCTCCAAACTTGCGATCTTCCGATCGACAAGCCTGGCGTCTTACCCGCTGAGCCACCACGCCCCTCAGATGCATTAACTAAGGATAATTTTATGTTGAAGAGCCAGTTTGGTATAGTAGTTAAGGCAACTGGGAGACTGTGAGTTTTAGTCCTGCCTTATGCACAAAGCAAGCTGGGTAACCTTGGGCCAGTCACTTTCTCTCAGCCCTAGGAAAAAGGCAACGGCAAACCAATTCTGAAATCTTGCCAATAAAACTGCAGGGACCAGTCCAGGCAGTCACCAGGAATCAACACTGACTCAAAGGGACCAAAACAACAAACAATTTTATGTTATGGTTAGCATTCTAATCTTTCTCCAAGATACTGCTATACAGTAGCTACAATACTCATGAACTGGCAACTTTTCAGCAATGAGACATCTGTGCAATACTTAGGTTTTGGTATGGAATTCTGGATATTCTGTGTTTCCTCCAGTTGAAATATTAGAATGGGCATTGAACTTAAGGAAGGAGCAGTATTGAAACCCTTGTTAGATGATTCTGGTCATCATCAACTGGTACAGCTGTAGAGCTATAGATCGTGGCATTCTGTATATCATACCAAGCCCTTCCTCTCTCTCCACTGTTACTCTAGCACAGAGTTATGGTCACCCTCCAGAAATTCTGGTACTCCAATTTCCAGCAGCCCCACAAGTATGGAAGGTGTAATCCCATAACATCTGGAGTGACACCAATTTCTCATCGCTGCTCTGAATAGTATGATTAGCAGATATTCTTTCCTCAACCTTGGATTCCTCCCCAATCTGCTTACCTGAATGTGTTTTCTGACTCTACTCAGCACATATTTAAGAAAGAAGAAGAAAGTGAGAGGGAAAAAGTCTCATTGATATACTTCTAAGATTTTGCCATGTTTCTGTGCTATCAGAGACATTATCAACAAATTGAGAAATAACTGAACACAGCTCTGTTGAGTGGCTTGAATCATGTCAACTGGATTTCTATTTTCTTAGTGGAAACGTTTCACTCCTTATCCAAGGAGCTTCTTCAGTCTGAGTAAAGTTAGTAAGGGAATCCTTAAATATGTTTCTAGGCTGGCTGTGAGACCTTGCACCTGGGGCTAGGTCATGGTTATTTTTGAGATGTTTGTTTCTAAGTCCCTTTATCATCTAAAGGAGGATCGTTAAGATTACCCTGCTGCTGTTGAGCTTGTGAAATGGTCTTAATCTTCCTAGGCACAGAAGACAAAGCAGGAAGGAAGATAGGGGAAAGGTTATGCCTGAGGCCCCCACCTCTATTCAAGGAAGGATTTTCCAAGTTGGCATGAATGGATTCCTTGACCCCTCTCTCAAACCACCTATCTTCTCTGTCTAAAATGTGAACATTAATGTCCTCAAATGAGTGTCCTTTTTCCTTTAGATGAAGATAAACTGCTGACTCTGGTCCTGTGGTGTTACTTCTCCTGTGTTGGGCCATCCTCCTGTACAAAGGTTGTTTGGTTTCTCCAATGTAGAGTTCAGAGCACTCCTCACTGCACTGGATTGCATACACTACATTGCTTTCCTTGTGTTTTGGAGTTTGATCTTTGGGGTGTACAAGCCTCTGTCTCAGTGTGTTGGTGGGTTTGAAATATACAGGTATGTGGTGTTTGCCAAATATCCGTTTGATCTTTTTAGACACGCCAGCCATGTAAGGAATGACCAGGTTCTTCCGTTTACTCTGAGTCTCAGCCCTATCTGTTGCTGTTTTAGGTCTGGTAGACTTAGATTTGGTGAAGGCCCAATTTGGATATCCACAGGCCTGCAGAGCTGTTCTCAGATGCTGCTTTTCATTCTTTTTGGAATCCATGGAAGTGGGGATGGTTTCACTTCCATGGATTCCAAAAAGAATGAAAAGCAGCATCTGAGAACAGCTCTGCAGGCCTGTGGATATCCAAATTGGGCCTTCACCAAATCTAAGTCTACCAGACCTAAAACAGCAACAGATAGGGCTGAGACTCAGAGTAAACGGAAGAACCTGGTCATTCCTTACATGGCTGGCGTGTCTGAAAAGATCAAACGGATATTTGGCAAACACCACATACCTGTATATTTCAAACCCACCAACACACTGAGACAGAGGCTTGTACACCCCAAAGATCAAACTCCAAAACACAAGGAAAGCAATGTAGTGTATGCAATCCAGTGCAGTGAGGAGTGCTCTGAACTCTACATTGGAGAAACCGAACAACCTTTGTACAGGAGGATGGCCCAACACAGGAGAAGTAACACCACAGGACCAGAGTCAGCAGTTTATCTTCATCTAAAGGAAAAAGGACACTCATTTGAGGACATTAATGTTCACATTTTAGACAGAGAAGATAGGTGGTTTGAGAGAGGGGTCAAGGAATCCATTCATGCCAACTTGGAAAATCCTTCCTTGAATAGAGGTGGGGGCCTCAGGCATAACCTTTCCCCTATCTTCCTTCCTGCTTTGTCTTCTGTGCCTAGGAAGATTAAGACCATTTCACAAGCTCAACAGCAGCAGGGTAATCTTAACGATCCTCCTTTAGATGATAAAGGGACTTAGAAACAAACATCTCAAAAATAACCATGACCTAGCCCCAGGTGCAAGGTCACACAGCCAGCCTAGAAACATATTGAAGGATTCCCTTACTAACTTTACTCAGACTGAAGAAGCTCCTTGGATAAGGAGTGAAACGTTTCCACTAAGAAAATAGAAATCCAGTTGACATGATTCAAGCCACAGACTGTTCCACCTGGATGACTGAGAACCTTCATAGACATACAGCTCTGTTGACTTTCTAAGGGGAGGCACTGAGGATCTTCATATGTTCATTCAATGAAATGCCTAGAAGGAATTCAACCATGGAACTGCTATAGATAAGGAAGAATGGTAACATCTACCATATTGCTTTCTTCAGTATGTCAGAACACACAAAAGGTTAATTGAAGCACTATATTGATTCTATAAATGAAAGGGCTAAATTATGCTTCTTCTCCCAAAGAAATCTGAACAACAATAGTCCTGCCATAATGTCACTTATACATATTTGGGAAGGGATCATCTAGATCTTTCAGGAAGTTCAGCTCTCTGGGGAAAAGAAGTTGAAAAAGAAACACAAACTTACTTTGGAATTATAATCAAGTTAGAAAAAGATTGGTCACACATAGAAGAAAATTGATGTCATATCTTCCTAATCCAACCAGGAAAGATTCCAACTTCTTCAGATCACTTATCAATAATCAATCATTCCTTTCTTGCACCATCCTTATTTCCCCTTCTACATAAATGAAAGAGGGACTCTAATAAAAGCTAGCTGAAATATGAGAACCCACTGAAGCCCCAAGACTGTGTTGGGTTATTCTTGTACCATTGGTCCAAAATTAAGTGTGTGCGCTCACACACACACATATAAAAGTATTACTTTGTCTGCAAAGTAAGTAGCAAATTCATCACAGTGAACAGAATATGATTCATTTAAAGAAAGACAGCCTAGATTAATTAGGATACTCACCATCCTGAAGAGCTCCTCTGGGACAGACTGTGCAGATGTTATGACAGAAGATAAAAGAGATTTATATCTCGGCTGCCAGAGCCTCAGCAATTAGTCTACTTTGGCATTAGTCATATACCACTAGCCCTCAAATTGCCTGACTCCATAGTTGTCCATCTCAGTTTGTAGGTCAAAGGAGACTGGCAACTAGAGAGCCCTAAACAATGAGTCCAAGTCCCACCTCTTACCACCATGGTCTTCAACTTTATTTATTTATTTATTCATGCAATTTACATAGCCACGCAACTCACACAAATGCAATTCTGGGTGGCATACATCAATATAAAACACAAATTCAAGTACAATTAAACTACAACAGCAACAATTAATAGAAGAACAGGAACCCTCAATATCCACTACACGTCACAAGGCAGGATCTCCTATCATCCTGGCCCAACATCTGGAGGGAAATCTAACTTTTTGATGCTTTTGTAAAAGCCATCAGGATCAGGGCCAGCTGTATGCTGGAGGTGGGGGGGAATCATTCCAGAGGGTAGGTGCTACATCAGAAAAGGCACACCTTCTACTTCCCATCAGGTGACATTGCTTCTAGGATGAGACCTGAAGCATGCCTACCCTATTACAGCATGTGGGACAATCTTGTTCTTGTTTCTAAATGTAAAAATGATGTCCTACTTCATAGCTCTGTAGAAAGGTAAACACTATTGAAACTGAAGGCACTCTGCAGACTATGTAAATTGTAAAACTATAGGTCACATCATTCTAAAACTAGCATGAGCTCTTCCACTTCTTCCTTCTAATGTTGTAACTCCAAAACAGCATCCCCAACCTGGTACCTTCTAGACTTTTTGGAGTAAAATTTCCATAATTCTGGGCATCACTGGACATACTGGCTAAAGTTAAAGGAATTTAATATAAAGTAGTTCAAGGGCACCAGTAGTACCACTGAGTTAGACTGACCCTCTGGCACCTGAATGGCAAATGTCCACTGCCTCAGCCTATCTCCAGTGACAATGTACACTTTCTTTATTCTATCCATCCATTTTATTAATTATGTTCCCTTTCTTCTATTTTTCTCAAACTTGCAAAACATAATCAATTTTTCTTTCCAGTATGCTTACATCACATGCTCAAAGCTGCTTGTTGATCCTAAAGGGTGCAGTGGTCTAAATCTGGCCCAAGAACCAAGAAATAGGTTCTTCTTGCAATCCATGACACTCTTAGTAAACATCTCCAAATCCATAATTCAAAGGTGCCTATATTTTTTCTCTCACTCTTTCTCATTGTCCAGATTTCAAAGCCACATATTACCACTGAAAAATAATTGTTTTAACTATTCTGATATATGTCGCATTGAAATATCCTTATCATTCATGATCTCGTCTAAGTTTAGACATAGTCTCCCACCCTAGAATTAATTTCACCTTTACTTCTTGAGCACACTGTCCATCTTTATCTATTCTTGAACCCAACAAAACAAAACTATCAACCACCTTTGATTTTTGGCCATCCACTGTAAGTTCATTAAGCTCTCTTGGATGGTCTTACCTTTGTCTTGTTAACATTTAACATTACTTAGATTTTTTCATTTTCTACGTTTACATCCATAATTAAGTCTTCTAAATCATCTTTTCTTTCAGCTAGGGAAGTGGTCTCATCCATATATCTCAAGTTGTTAATATTTTCACATTCAATATTGATTCAAACTATCACCTCTCCCAGTCCTGTCATTCAAATAATATATTCACTCCCTCCCTTATTCTGGACTACTCTGTTTCTCCAAACTGAATTCTACAGTAGTTTCTTGTTCATTGTAAAGGTTCCTGAGAAGAATAATCAGGTGTTCATTAGACTTAATATAGTCCACATTTTGGCATGATCTACACAAAGAACTTGCTGTAGTTAATAAAGCAAACTTTTTCTCTTGCTCACTCTCTATTATTCTCTGTATTATCTCTATTATTCATCTTATACTAGCTATTTGATCTTGTGCACCTCTGCCCGTTTTGGGGGCATTTCGTTCTGCATGTACAACTGTATTCCTCCTTATAAGATTTTAAGCAAAATTTGTATGATGAACCAGTCCAAAGATTTGGTAATTTGCACACAATCTTGCATGTTTCTTCTTCAGAGTATGCCACCTTTTTCAATCTCTAAGCCACATACACTTGTTCCATATTTGTTGACACAGAGCTGTAAGCACTTTAGCTACAGCTTTAAAGAGTTCGCTGGGTATTTCAGCTGTGCATGGTGCTTTCCTATTTGACAGTTGGTCACTTTCTACTGGAATCAGTTCCTGAATACATTATATTTGTACAAGTGTTTGTGAAATTCTATAATCCCATTTATGTTCCAGTATAGACTTTCATCTTATTTATTTATTAAATTTCTATGACCGCCCATCTCCCCCTCAAGGAGGGACTCTGGGCGGTTCACAGCTATAACACTAACAATCAAATACAGTAAAAACACAATAAAATACAAATACAATAAATATAAATTTAAATTAAAACCAAGTGGCAGGTGGTTCGTAGTGACGCTGAACATATTTAAAATATTTAGGGCGGCTCTAAAATATCAGCCATCCCCAAGCTTGACCACTTTCCCTCTTGCCCCAGGCGAGATCACAGAGCCAGGTTTTCAATTTTTTTCTGAAGTCCAGGAGTGAAGGGGTCTGTCTTATCTCTGGGGGAAGGATGTTCCATAGGGCAGGTGCCGCTGCAGAGAAGGCTCGCCTCCTAGACCCAGCTAGATGGAGCTCTTTCATAGAGGGGGTCCGCAGCATGCCCTCTCTGCAAGATCGGGTAGGACGGGACGCTGTAATGGGGATGATCTTCCTTTGATTTCCTTTGCCGTTATTAATTTGTTGTTTATTCGTTCAGTTGCTTCCGACCCTTCGTGACTTCATGGACCAGCCCACGCCAGAGCTTCCTGTCGGCCGTCACCATCCCCAGCTCCCCCATGGTTGAGTCTGTCACCTCCAGAATATCATCCATGCCATTATTAATACCCTTCCATAATTATTCCTGAGCAGAGCTACCTTAGCTGTAAATTTTACTTCGTCTGATCTTTTAAAAAACACCTCTCATTTTCCTCTTCTTATCAGTTTCTTCTATTTATTGATATTTTTGATTAAGATATATTTTTGCATCCTTGTTGCTTGATGCTGAGAGTCTGCATTGAGTCATCAGATATTTATCTGGTTGCCCAAGGCTTTCATCCTCCATCTTTCCCTGAATATCACGATAGCTTGTTCTGAAATCCACTTGGGCCCCTTTCTCTCTGAAATTTTGGGAATGCCTGATTGGATTGTACATTTCCATCTTCTGTTTCCTATTTGATTCTAATGTTGTACATCTAGTGGTGTCCAAGTGTACAGTCTGTGCTTTAGTTTGAAGCACATATTAGTAATAACAAAGAAATGTCTTTACAAATTAACTATGTTAATTTATCTCATGCATTATTTTGTTTACCCAATCAATATCTTCCTACGATTCCAGGTTCTTTCATTTATCCAGTTTTTATGTTTCAAATTGTACTATGTTCTTTCTAGATATTGCATTAAGCACTTCCTGAAATTTCCCAAGAGTTCTTCAGGACCTTCCACCAGTACATCTTTAGGAAGGGCATACATTTGTATAACATTTATGCTTACTGGATATCCACTTATTCTGACAGAAATGACTCTCCCATTTACTGGAATATAGCTGAGCTTAAGCAATGTCCTTTCTGTCTCTCACTAGCATTCTATCCCTTCATATTGTCTCATGCCCTGATTTAAAGTGGCCCATTCCAATCCACCAAAGTTCACGTATTCCTAAAATATCCAACTCAGTGTGTCTCATTTCCACTCATTTCATTCATTCATTCATTCATTCATTCATTCATTCATTCATTCATTCATTCATTCATTCAATTCATGCTTCTCTTATGTTCCTACTTTACTGTCCTTGTTAAACAAATAATTCCTCTTTCAGTACTGGTATTCCTGTGGCTTTGATTCCTGGTCTGGTCTACGTAGTGGTGCTGACACTCTTACTCTTAACTTCACTCCTCCCCCTTTGACCTTACCAGCATCACTCTCAGAGTCATTAAATCTACTTAGTTCTCCCACCATACCAAGGGGATCATTCCTTGGGAGGGCCGGATTGAGGAAAGTTGTTCAAAATGAAGAGTGGGGCATAAAATACATACCCTCCACTTTCAGATGTCTGGCTTTCTATGTCAGCTCTGAAACAAGACACTGATATATCCCTAAAGGAAGAATTGTATGGAGTATACCTTCAGTCCAGTTAAAAAATTAATAAAACCATTTGGAACACTGTTTAGTACATGAAATGAATATTTCTAATAAAAACATGAGACACATTTTGTTGTCCTTCCATCATACTCTTGCCAAGTGAACAGTTCCTTTACAATGACTCTTGGAATCCACTGTCAAGTTTTTAAACACGCATAAAGTTTTGGCAGTTATTCTACATAATAAAATAAAAGCCAACCACCGCCCCAAAATTGGCAATATTTCAGGACATTCATATTCCTTTTGCACATTTTCTACATTCCGGAAAAAAATATTTATAATGAGATTTCCCTTCATGTGAGAAAGGTATGTTAGTATCAGAGGGCACATTCCCGTTTTATATTGATGTAATAGATTAATATTTGTAAGCCTTTGAGTTATAACAAACAAAGCCCTAGCATTTAAACTGGTAAAGATTTGATCCAGCTTCCAAAGATTCCAGTTCTAGATATAAGTTTGGAAGGGAAGCAGGATCTGTATAAAACAAGCTCAACTACTGCTGGGATCCAAAATCCTGAAAAATCCTCCATTTTTTCTACCAGTTCTCATTCAAGTTGATGACAGAAAAAATTATGTGAAGTCTTTTTTTCCTTAAATGATAACATTTCAGCAAAATTCTACTTTATTGTAAGGTTACATTTACTTTAAAAGTGGCCAGGAGAAATGTGTGAATGCAATTTGTCTTTCCTTGTACAAACTTTCTGTCCAGGGGTCTGCAGCCTTCCTGGCTTTCCACACATCTCCCTTGCCTTTGACAGTAATGGTACTACTATCCCATCTAAGGGAAAGCCCTACTCATGAGAAATGATTAGAGAATGGCTATCTGTCTGGAGAAATTCAGAGAAATCATCCCCCCAATTTATCTGATCATGGGGGAAAGAATTGTGTTTAGCCCTAAACCCATCAGAGCATAGGAAGTGGTTTTAGGTTTGCTACAGATTCCTCATCACCACCATCAACCCCATGAGATCACTCTTATTTGTGATCATATGATCACCCAAGCAGCTTCAATCTGCCCAATTTAAAATATCTCATACAGTGAATTAATGATCAAATATTGATATTTTACATGGACTTGTGATTTCTCATACAAAGAAGTGGAAGATACGGTTTTTTGCTGTTCTTTGTGATGAGGGAGTTACTTCTCTTCTCTTCTCTTCTCCCTCTTCTCCTTTCTTTTTCTTTCTTTATCATCAGGCTTTCATGTCTTTCCTTAATGATGTGGAAAAGTGGAGGTGTAAATAGCTGACTGACCCTGGGCTGCCTGAAAAGTTCCCTCTCCATTTGGCACCAGGAAAAGGACAGATCTGAGGGTTTCCAACCCTGTGAGATTTTTCACCACAGGCTCATTATATTCCAGGACTTCTGGGGGATGCAGAAGAGTTTATGTGTCCTCTTTGTCACACATTTCCCAGAGAGGGAGCTTGTACATTGCTAGAAACAACTGTCACCTACCGTAAGCCATCAACCCAAACATTGTGTATAAATATTTCATTTGAAGACAAAAGTTAGGTGTCTTTCAATTGAAGGAAGAGGTTTGGCATTTTTACACAGTGCTTCATAGTACACTTGTCAATCCTGGAGGAATTGTAAATGCTTGTGCCATCTGTTTTAATATCTATTTTAATAAATGCCATCTAACCTGACCTTCGATTTTAGTTCTTTAGTAAAGCTCATCAATCTGTGCATCTGGCATAAGATCATCAATGTGTACCTGACATGTTTTCTTAAAAAACTAATTGCTCCAGGAAGAGGGGGGGGAAACCCTAAATATAAGTCTTGGAACAAATAAAGAAACATAGTCACTTTTTTATTTTACTTCACAGCATAGATATCAGGCAGCAATAGCCATAGAATTTGCCATGTGCTGGGTGACAGGATCATCACAGCAATGTCACACAAAAATACAGGTTAAAAGTTATTACAGGCCTGATCAGGCCCAAAAGGTTGTTCCTTTTGTGTTTTCCCCACTGAAATTTGCTCTTGAGATGTTTATGGGATGCTCCCTAAATGCTAGTCCTCTGCAAGGCAGCTTGGCTTTGCCTTGATGAGGCCCTTTGTGCCATACAGCCGAACGATTCTTCTGGTAAATGTGTGAATGCAAAGCAACTCTTCTTGAACCGGAGATATATAATTCTTCTCAATGGGGTGCTTTGCATCACCCCAGATCCCCATCTAGCAGTTCCAGTAGTGAGGAGACATTTCTGCCCAGGCACTGTACATGGTCAGGAAAGCCTTTTCCCACCACTAGAAAGGCCTCAAAGCAAAGCAGCATAGGTTAGTCCCGCCTTAGGCATGAAAGCCAGCTGGGTGACCTTGGGTCAGTCACTCTCTCTCAGCCCAACTCACCTCACAGGGTTGTTGTTGTGGGGAAAATAGGAGGAGGAAGGAGTATTAGGTATGTTTGCTGCCTTGAGTTATTTATAAAAATAATAAAGGTGGGATAAAAATTAAATAAATAAATAGGTACTTTGTTTTGCTTTGATTATTTAGTTCTTATTAAAGTTATGAAAAGGTAAAGGTTCCCCCCGCACATTTGTGCAGTCATGTCCGACTCTAGGGGCCGAGTGCGGGAGCTCACTCCGTCACGCAGGGCTAGGGATTCGAACCTCCGAACTTGCGATCTTCCGATCAACAAGCCTGGCATCTTACCTGCTGAGCCACCATGCCCCTTAAAAATTAAAGTTATATCCCGCCTTTATTTGTACCACTCAAGGCAGTGTACATAATGATGCTGTCTTCTGTTTTCCCCACAACAACAACTCTGTGAGGTGGGGTGAGGTGGGTTGAGAGTAACTGGCCCAGGTCATCCAGTTGACTCTTGGGCCTAAAGGAGAATTAGAAATCAGAATCGCCAGGTTTCTAGTCCAACAGCCTAACCACTACACCAAATTGACTCTGCTTTTAATAATGGAGGACATTCTTGCAAAAAGAATTTGAAGGAGCATTGGCAGAATAATTATTCTGAGCCCAAAGAATAGAGGCTATCCAATAAAGAGAAAAAAATGTATTAGCTAGGATATCATAGGACCTGCCCTGCAAGACAGATTATAGGGTAAAAAGGTATTTATAGATTCAAAGACAAGCATAACACAATGCATCTCTTTCATTGATTCGGTGTATGTTACTCCCTTATATGGCAAAGTTTTACCTGATTACCTGAAATATGAGGTGGGAAAGGGGTTCCTACACCCTAAAATAGACTGTCTCCAGGGTTCAATTCTTGGCTGGAACACTAACTGTTCACAGGTCCTTTGATAGCCTTGCTTAAACTGCTTCTTATTTTTCTGTCAGACTTCAAAATCTATGCCTGACTTTTAGACTTTGCTGGACTTTTTTTCCTGATGATCAGGTGCAACTTTATCTTCAGCAGAGCCAGAGGGCTTATGATTGCCCTGAGACTCTTTGGGATGGAAGGCTGATATATAGATTTGGACTCCAGAATTGCTCAGTTTTTTGCCTTCTAGCAGAACCAAAAAAAGTCATACCCAGATGTACTATTAGGGAATTGCCCTCCTGTTTCAAAACTGTTGGGTGCTCAATAAATGGGGGTTAAAGAAATGGTTGAAAAATAACTAACCCACAAAATAAGGAAGCTGGACCCATTTTATCTATAACTTAATTCCAACAGGAATCTTAGAAATGCTATAGCTTTGTAGTCCCTGTAAGGGTTTTAGAGTATGCATGAAATGTCTGGGATCCTTCCATTAAATTTCATTCAGTTCTCTTCTTCTCTCAATGGCATTTTTCCATTTCAGGCATTGCCCTTTCCAAAGAATTTTTTAAATGGTAGGAACTATTTTCATGACATTGCCAGTTCCCACCAGGAGATTCCATCAATTTTTTATAGTAAATTTTATTAGGGTTTCTAATAATTTTAGTTTTGTCTTTTGATGCTGTTTTAACGGAAGGAGAGGCTGATATCTTTTAAAATGCATGCCTACAATACTGGAAAATCTGGCAAGTGATAGCAGCAGGTATTGACCTAATATTTTTACATTTTTTATTGGTAGATTTTTATCTTTAAATATTACTAGCGGTTCTGAGCTCAAAGATCCTTTCCCATTTGTTTAGAGCAGCGTTTCTCAACCTTGGCAACTTTAAGAGGTGGGGACTTCAACATCCCAGAATTCCCCAGCCAGCATGCCAAGGTTGAGGAACACTGGTTTAGAGTTAGGGGGCAATTGGGCTATTGGGAGGCGGGAGGCACTAGACATGGAGGGAGTCCCTTTTCAAAGTATGGTTAAGTAGTGGAAACAACCAAATAAATTGATACTTTTTCATTCAAGGCAATAAAACCTGTAATTAAAATATAATTCAGAAAATGCAATTTCAGTATTTTGGATCCGCACCCAAATTTCCAGGCACTGGGCCACCAAATTCAATGGACAAAAATCAACAGAGAAAGGGAAATTACACTGATATGGGATGCAAGAGGAAGAAAATGGGGTGGGAGGTCTAATGAACATTCTGTTTCCTAGCCAAAGTTTTTAAAAAGGCCTAAGAGGCAGATGCTTGAAGAATGGAGTGGTATACTGCACACCTACTTATCATAGTTATGGCACTTCAGATTGTGCTCATCACCTCCCAGGCTCCAGAGTCACAGCAGGAATTGTTTCAAAGGAGACATCTTGAGATCTGCCTGCGTTTTTTAATGATCCTGTATGCATCATTATTATTAAAGAGAGGGTGATGCAAACCAGCTAAAACACTGAACATTGCAGAACCACAAAACAGAATACTTAAGAAATCCAGTGCATTTCTTTCAGAACAAGATCAGGTAATTCAAACATTTGGATAGAGAAAAACGTGAAAGCATCTGCAAAAATAAATGTTTAAGGTACTATTAGACTGATTCATAATAACCTGTCATGGAGTAGTATTACAACTTGAACAGAGCAGTCAAATACCTAGTTTTATGCAAATGTATAGTCCCACTGAAGATATCACCGAAGTAATAAAACTAGATTGCAGTTTTACTTTTAACATATACATTTGTATTGCTTATTAAACAATTGCTTTAAACTGTTGCTGATAGCAGACTGCAGTTAAATAACAATAAAACTTTGATAATGCAATCAGTTTTTTTTATTTTAAGAATTATACAATAAAGGTTCTATTTTTTAACAAAAGAAGTGTAAAATTTAATAATTATGAAAAATAAAGCATATATCCTTCTGATCATAGAACAAAACAAGAAAAACAAATTCTGGAAATTACTTTTTCATCACTTTATCAAGGAAATGATCTTTCACCCACAGGCTCTAAAACAATAATTGTACAGACAAACATTTATTATTATTTATTTTTTCATCTGCTTCGTAAAAATAATGAGTTAGGAAATTATCTACATGCACTCTTGAAAAAAATTCAATCAAACAGCATATCGTAAATTGTCAGGTCTAATGCCTATAGACCTGATTCGTATCAAGAGAGGTTATAAAAATGGACTGCATGCCTATCACCAGAATAAAATTCCATGAGGTTTAAGAGGATGAAGACATAATGGCACCCTTTTTGTTCTTTGCAGCTTCAGAGTCTGTTTTGTTCCCTACCCACCACAAAAACACCCATCCCTCATTGCCTTATCTTCCACACATTCCACAGTTACTCAACCACAATGAGATGCTAGTTCAGCAGGTTCAAATTGCAACTGAAATCATGAGTTAAATACCCATGTCTTCAAAGCATACTTGAAGAGATCTATGAAGTACATTTCATATCTGTATCCCAGCAGATACAACATGAAAACAGCAGCCTTGTTCCTGATCTGTCCTTTAGTGAGTTACTATATGGCCCTCATTACTGTATAAAAATCTCTCTAAGTTTTAACTTAAATGCCTCAAGTGTTGACTCCCATCCATGAACCAAGAACCCTGATTATCACTTGCTCTTTGAACCCAATCCAAGGTGCTTGCTATGATATATTACAGCTTAGACCCTGATTATTGCAGGATTGCCAACTCTATCTCTCTTAGATCTTCAATGGAACACTTTTTATAGGTCCTACTATGATGACATTTAATATAGTCAACTAACTCTTTTTTTATGGTAGGATCTATACTGTTAAATTACTACCTTTGGAGTTCAGACTGGTCTCCTTCCTTTTCCGTTTAGGGATTTTTAGTGGTTTTCATTGTTAGACTGAATTTTATTGTGGATAGGTGACTACAGTATAAATGCCTACAGCATAGCTTTCCAAAGTGTGTGTCGCAACACACTACAGTGTCGCCTGCGGTGCCCTGGTGTGTCGCACGCAAACCCGGAAGCGCTGATGGGGGGAACCGGAAGGAGCGCACCCCCGCCAATCAGTGGGTTCCCCCCATCAGCACTTCCGGGTTTGCGTGCGACACACCAGGACACCGCAGGCCATGCCGCCACCGCCGCCATTGGTGTGTGTTGCCAACATGAAAAGTTTGGAAAGCTCTGGCCTACAGCCACAAAATGGAAGTGGAAAAAAACCAGGAAGAGTCTTGTAACACCTTTTCAGGCTAGTATATTTTATTAAGAGGCATAAGCTTTCATGATGAAGCTCACTTCATCAGATGCATAGAATGGTTAGACTGATATAGGATTTAAATGGGGTGAGGTGGGGGAAGGGAGGGCAAGACAGAGTTATGCAGATGCTGGTTACATGTAAAACAAATTACAAGTACCTTATCAACTGAGAATTGTAATGTGTTAAAAACCTATTATGCTTGTCGAGACCTTCTCCCTCTCACACATGTGGACCTGCATGGCTACACATAAATATTCACGTGGCTATTTGGTGGGTCCTCCTTCTCCTGTTACTGGAAAGCAGGTATCACTTTTCAGTTTTACCTTAATTCAACTTCAGCCAACGCTGAAACAAGAACCAAATTACAGAAGGCAGCTTTCTGACCAAACTGTCCATGAAAACAAATTAACAGTTTAATCAGTTCCATAAATAATGAAAGTGGAGCCTGTGTGTAGGGGGCTTTCATAAGGATGAGGCATAAAATCTAAAGCTCTTTGAGTTTCAAAGGACAGGATTCCTCCAAGACCATGTTCCATATTTCTGCCCAAAATGTTGAAAGTATTTTTTTTAAAAAATCTGTCATTTTTTCATTGCTAATTATAGTTTCCTAATGCTTGCTGGCACTCAGATATTTTTCATTTCCTGGTTAATAGCCTATGTGATGAAATGCCACCTGTATTCTTAGTAGTTGGAAATGTGAGATTTAGTATTAGACTATTATTTTCTGAGGTGGAGGTGGGGGAACACTGCCCTTCAAAAGAACAAAAATAAAATCAAAGATCATAGTCCCACTCTGTGGCATTCCTCCATCCCCTCCATCTATTTAATTTAGCTCATTCTCGTGCATTTGAACCATGCTATTTTTTCTTAAAGAGAGGAAAAAAAGTCAAGGAAGCCCCAACCCTTGAAAAAAATATGAACCCCCTTTTGAATCATTCCTTTTTTGAAATTACTTAAAATATACAGAGCCCATAAGAAGATTAAAGCTTCATCTGAGATAGATGAACTCATGCCTTCACTGTTGTACTCATTGTTGCAGAGGCTTAAAGCTTGTTATTGGATTATAAAATTATCAGTGCCACATAGCCGAGTTTGTCAAAGTGGCAGCTTACACATTTATCATGTCTGGGTAAAGAGGTGTAACTAATTTCACTGGGAGGAACTAGCGTTTCTTGTGGATGTGACAGGTCCACCTGTTCCAAGTTATGCATCAAGCTATCCTCTTTGTTCAAATGAACGGGGAATTTCTGCTAGGTAAAGGGACCAAAATGATGCATGATAGGTTTAATTTCCTCTCAGGTAAAACAGTCAATATGATTAGAGCATGGTGTTGAAACAACAACAATATAAACATATCATAACTCACGTTCTTGAGTTCCCATTTCTCTTAGGGAGAAAACTCTCTAAATGTCAGAAGTGCATGCATTAAAGAATTTGGAATTCTTAAACAGCAGCAATGTGGGGCATTACATTCTCTGATTACGGAGGAAGAGGAGGAGGAAGAGGAGAAGATTGATTATACTTCACCATTATTGTGTGGTATTTTTACAGAGATGATAAAATAAATTTCATCTCCACCTAGATCTACAAATAAAGAGCTTCTTCTGGTTTAGCAGAGCTGCTTGTTGGCAGATAGAAAGAACATTTTTGTGACTACCCCTGCAACTCTCTGTTCCCATGGGTATAAACATTTATTTATTTATTTAACACATGTCTAGGCCAACCAACTCCCAACCAACTCTGAGAGGCTTCCCAAAGTTAAAAGAAACAACATTGTATAAAAGCAGCAATCATCTGAGAGTGCAAAGGGGTATACACCACATGGTGTGGGCAAGAGGGCATAAATTGCCCTGAGACAAGACCCCATCCTGGACTGGGCTAAATGGTGTCATCAGACTGCTGCAGGGGCTCCAACAAATGAAAACATTTCCTGAGATTCAGCCTCCTGAGGCTATGGCAATTCCTGATTCTTGTCTTCTCCCAACCCAAACAAGCTGTAATAAGAACCAACCACACCACCAGGAGGCAGTAGAGAGAAGGAAAATGTAGGGGTATTTCAGTGTCTATCTCTCCTGCTTCTGCCCTGTCCATTTGCCCCTCTTCGCCAATGTAGTGGCCTGGCCTGGTCAACCTGGTTTTTTTTTAGGAAAAGCAACCTTTCCCTCACTTTGAACAGCCTTTTTTTTAGTAAGAATATGGAAAAGTAGTTCTGAAAATAAGTCAGTTCCATGGGCTGTGGCCTGTAGTGTTACTGAAGATTAAAAACTGCTGGTACATCTAGTGTGGGCTATGCCATGAATTGCTCAACTGAATTATGAATAACAAAAGAGAATCTGAATTGGTACGTGGGAATGACCTTGGGAGACAGGAGGAAGAGCCACAGCCAGGGGAACAGTCAGATAAGAGGCAGCTTAGCCTGCAAAAGGAATGTGGGTGTGGTGAACCTCTCAGAAGGGACCCTCTCTAGTTTCTTGCGCTGTAATGGTGACGGGAGAGAAGTGTACTTTGAAACTTGCAAGATTGATGTCAGCCTTGTGAGGTAGTCCAGACAGGAAGCACACCTAGATGAACTAATTCTACTTTATTGTAAGGTTACATTAACAGAAAAAAATGCTGGAAAAGCTTAACAAATATCAACATTCCAGATTGCACTGTGACAGCTATCCACTCTGCTGTAGCTAGTTAAGATGAAGGAACATTTGTTCCAGTTTTTCAGAAGGCAAACAGAAACAAATACAAAAGGCTAGAATAGTACTTCTGGCCATCTTATCATCCATTCAGTATCTACCCTGTCAGGCTGTTGCTTCCTGTAGCCATCCTGCAGAAGGGTTGTAGCCAATACATTCATCCAGAGAACACCAATTCCACAAAGCACGTGTAATGTAGTAGAGGTATCCTAGATTTCGTTCAGGTGCTGACTCTCAATGCTCCCTGCAATACTAATAATAACTAAAACTCCACTTCTACTATTTTGTATTTTCACCTTCTGTATCACCTTCTGTATGGAGGGGTTTGGGACACCTATTACTTTACCTGCATCCCCACCCACTCACCCCATTTAAAATGACAAGTTTATACCCATGTTTATACCTTCTCTTCCTCCAGCAGAGCAACATTTCAGGAACTCCAAGGGAAAGAACAGATCACCAAAAGTCTCATCCCTTCTTCCACTAGTAGCAATATCCCATGGGTAGAATTCCATCCATAAGATCTCAAGATGCACACCATAAATTTTAAAGTGTGCACCTGAGATGGTTTTTGCCATTCTTGCCCAATCTGGACACTCTCCACATGAACATTCTGGGAACTGAATGTTGGGTACACCACTGTACATATGTTCCCTGCATTGATTGAACACTACAAATACCACCACCCTGCAAGAAATGCCGTGAATTTTTAGTCCTTTCTTGGACTAGTGTAACCTTAGATAACCCTGAAAATGCCTGTTTTTACAAGGCCTACATTGTATTTTGTTTTTTTAGTAAAAGTTTCCAAAAATAAGATTTAGAATCATGAAAATATTTTAGCTTGCTACTCAGTGTCTCATAACATTCCTCAGCAACTTTCTACATAACTCAGGCATTTCCTCATAGTTTTATAATTGCCATACTTCCCGTAGATTTTGAAGTTCCAGAAATAAACAGGAAGGGTGACAGGATTCTGAGGAAAGAACTTCCCTGCTACTTAAACACTTCTCCCCCTCCTTCTGACAAGCTGCTTGGTTTATTACTAAAGCCACAAGTTTGGGGCTCTGGGGTGAAACAGTGGGAAATTGTCTTCCTCTGTTCACTAAATAAACTGAGGGTAAAGAATAACAAACAAAAGATCTCAGTTCAAAAACGGCATACTGAGACACACTTACCCAATTGAGTTACATGTTCTTTTCGAACAGACAGTGAAAGGCCCGATTACTGCAAAGTGTATCTGTTAAGAGTACAGAACAGCCTATTCGTTGGTAGTTGAGACTGTTTGGAACACGTGATTATTTCTTGAAAGCATATACCTTTTCTCCATGGATATATCAACTTGAATGTGCAAATTTCCAATTTAAGTGTTTTCAAATGGGCTTGCTTTTTCAAGGACAATGCCATACGTTCCTAAGCGTGCCCTGGGCTGAGTTGCTTGTATACTGCAGTATAGAAGAACCAAATTCAAACCAAGGAATTAGATATTTAGGCTACATTCTGTGGCTTCGTGGTATCTTTCTAGTGCCTAAAAGTGGTTGTTCTTTCAACATCAAGGGCAGATGATCTTCTGGAAATTTTAGAGTACAACTTGGGGACTTGGTTGCTCTACCAATATCACAAACACTTCCCCTCTTCCTGCTCTAGTGTTGGCATCACTAGAGCTCTTGCACAAAATGCCTTTAGTAGATTTCTCTTTGAATGGACTCACCTACTGTGAGATCCTGTAATTCCTGCCCCAGGGCCAATTATATACAGCTGCCGAGTGAAAGTAGAAAAGATTTATTATTTATTATTTATTTAATTAAATTTATATAACCGCCCATCTCCCCCAACGGGGAACTGTGGGCGGTTTACAATAAAATAGATTAAAACAGGATAAAACATCAATGTACGATATATAAAATTAATAAATAATTATAAACCCAGATGGAGATGGAATTAAACGAAGGACAATAAATTAAGGAATTAACCACCCCCATGAGGAACTATCCCTTCCTCCTTCCCATGCCAGGCGGCAGAACCAGGTCTTCAGCTCTTTCCTAAAGGTCGGGAGGGAGGAGATCTGCCTCAACTCTGGGGGCAAGATGTTCCACAGTGTGGGCGCTACCACAGAGAAGGCCCGCCTCCTAGACCCCATCCGATGACATGAATAAAGATGAATAAAGGAAACTCCTCCTTCTTTAGGAATGGTCATGGCAGAGGTGTTGATGTTGACTTCTGATGACAGAACATTTCTGAGTAAGATTAGGTTGCTTTCTGTAAACCCCTTGTTCACATGACTACCACTCCTGAAATTTCTTCTCATTAGCCTTCCTGTTGGGAGTTTGAAGTCCAAAATCTCTGGAGCAATGACTTACCAATGGAGGAGGGAGGGAATGTTATATTTATGATATCCTGACTTGCACTCTTGTAGACCCATGAAGTCCCCAGTTGTTCAGAGAGTTCTATATAGAGTTCAAGTGAATGTGGGTAGAACTCCATTGCAGGCCTTGACATTCCATACTGGAAGATCTAAATCCTCAGGGGGCAGGCCTCTCATGACGTATCCATAGTTTTAATCCTCGAGAGGTCAATCTACAACAATTGTGAATAGATCTAGTGGACACCAAGTTAGAGAAAGCTGCTCCAAAAGGTAGGAAACTGGATCACTGAGATTTGAGGATAGACCTTTTGCATTGATTTGAATCCTAGGATGACCGAAAGACATACTGAGTCAGGAGGACACTCCAGTACAAGCCTGCATTCAGTGAATTGCACTACAAAGGTAGTAAAAACCAAGACAAGCCAAGAATTAAAACAGATTACTTTGGAAATGACCACCAAAGGAAAGAAGTGACTGAGAAAGAGCCCAGTCAGTTTTCAACAGTGCAAAAAAAAAAAAAAAGTGGAAAAACAACAAAAAATTGTCTCTTTCCTACCACATCATGATTCTCACAGTAAGATTCTCACACACTGTAAGTACTCCTTTACTTAAAAACAAGCTTGCTACCTTGAGAAAAGGAAGTTTTAGTCCTCACCCTCAACAGATGAATTACAGAAGGCACATTCTTGAGTAACTAGGATAAGGATTGAATCTTATGAAAAGAACTTCCATAATTTACTTTTCTGTAGACTCTGAATCTCCTTCTCCTCCCCCATCCAAATCCTCTAGTCAGGAAAACATTGGGAATTGCTGATGGAGAGATATACCCCAAGTTAGGAAAATTGTTTTGACAGATGAACTGAGACTACGAAACAATGACTCCGTCCTCCTCTCTCCATCTCCACTGCATCTCTCTCAGTATAGCTCCTTGTCACACCAGAAGTAACATCCAAGTTGTAATCAAAATCCCAAGGCAAGAACCATCTTGAGCTTATGAGATGTAATTGATTCCAAAGCCACTCTGAACCCAGGAATTGGCTAATACCTACATAACAACATGCATGGATAACAACTTACAAGTCTCTCTGAAACAATTGTGCTTGGAAAAAAAGGAAATCTAAAATATTCTTAGAAAAAGAAATGGAGGAATACCGATTAGAAAAGCATCTGAAGATAACTTCCACTGTGGATCAAACATAAACTTCTCAGTTACAATTTATAGAAAAAATTACACACATACCCAAATGAAGATGGTGGTCTATCTTCTGAAACGCGAACCTGTATTTGCTGTTCTCGTGGTTTGTACTTTTACTTCTCCAGCAAAGGAGATTGTTACCTTGTCATGGTGCTGGAGCTTGAGCACCTCAATGATGCCATGAGCTAAACCATGAAGGGACACCAAAGACAGGAAGGTCATGGCAGAGAGGTCAGATTAAATACGATCCCTGGGGAAGGTAATGGCAACCCACCACAGTATTCTTGCCGTGAAAACTAAATGGATCAGTACAGCCATAGATATGTCGGAATACCATCGGAAGATGGGACTCCCAGGTCGGAAGATGGTCAAAATGCTACTGAGGAGGAACAGAGGATGAGTTCAACTAGCCCCAGATGTGATGACCCAGCTAGCTCAAAGATGAAAGGATGGCTAGCGGCCGATGGTGCTGGTGGTGAACGATGAATCTGATGCTCTAAAGATCAACACACCATAGGAACCTGGAATGTAAGATCTATGAGCCAGGGCAAATTGGATGTGGTTATTGGTGAGATGACAAGATTAAATATAGACATTTTGGGTGTCAGTGAACTGAAATGGACTGGAATGGGCCACTTCACGTCAGATGACCACCAGATCTACTACTGTGGACAAGAGGACCACAGAAGAAATGGAGTAGCTTTTATAATTAATAATAATGTGGCTAAAGCAGTGCTTGGATACAATCCAAAAAACGATAGAATGATCTCAATTCGAATTCAGGATAAGCCATTTAACATCACAGTGATCCAAATATATGCCCCAACCACAGATGCTGAAGAAGCAGAAGTAGATGAGTTCTATGAGGATCTGCAGCACTTACTGGATAATACACCAAAAAGAGATGTTATTTTCATTACAGGAGACTGGAATGCTAAGGTGGGTAGTCAAACAACACCTGGAATTACAGGTAAGCATGGTCTGGGAGAACAAAATGAAGCGGGACATAGGCTGATAGAATTTTGCCAAGACAACTCAATGTGCATAACAAACACTCTCTTCCAACAACCTAAAAGATGACTTTATACATGGACTTCACCAGATGGTCGACACCAAAATCAGATTGATTTATATCCTTTGCAGAATATCATCCATCCATCTTGCCCTTGGTCGGCCCCTCTTCCTTTTGCCTTCCACCTTCCCTAGCATCAGCATCTTCTCCTGGGTATCCTGTCTTCTCATTACATGGCCAAAGTACTTCAGTTTTGCCTTTAATATCATTCCCCCAAGTGAGCAGTCTGGCTTTATTTCCTGGAGTATGGACTGGTTTGATCAAACTTTCCAGGATGTTATCATTTTTGACCATAACAACTGAGGACATAAGGCCATATAGGCTGGTGGGGATGAGGTGGTACATCATGAACCATCAATACACCCAAGCTTCAGAGAACAAAATCTAAATGACAGGTGAAATGGGATGGGAAAATGAGGAATATCCCAGATGTGAACACCAAGAAGGACTGAGGCAAGACTTGCTTCTCAACAAAGCTAAAAGATGAAGCTAAAAAGACCAGGAGATCAGTTCTTAGAATGGAAAGTGAGCATTGTGAAACTCTCACCCCAGTGATAAATTAGCCCTTCCAAGGCCAAGGCTGAAAGTGAGATATATTAAGCTCTTTCAGCACTGCAGAAAGACATTAAATTGATGCTGAGATGTCTTATCAGCCACAGAGCTTATCACAAATATCTTCACAATCGATCTGCTGCCAAAAAAGACAACCGGGGGTGGAACTGTCAAGAAATCATGTAAAAAGCCATTGATATGTATAGAGCTGTGTGCCACTTAAAGAGACTGTTCTCAGTCATCACATTCTGCAGCCTTTCATCAACCCTTCTTTGGATGAGGATGACAAGGCACCTGGACTCTGTCACCCAGACACAAAGAATAAATCTGCATTTGTCAAGGATGTGGGAACTTCCACTCCAAAACAATCTTGCCTATTTTACCAGATTCCTGCCAGATCCCCAGCTTCATCTCCCCAGCATTTAGAAATAACAATGGATGTGTCTCTGATTTGCCAAGAGTTTTGTACACCTACTTTCAGGGAAATGAAGCCAAGACTGCTTTTGACAAACAGCCCCCAGCAAAAATAACAACCACCATGAAAACAATTATCTGTCATTTCAGCTGAAAATTGAGCCATGACTCTCTCTATATGTTGCATCAGCACTGATTTCATAAAAAAAAGCCTATTTTCTTGGGAAATATCTCTTTAATACCTTCTTGTTTCAGCAGGTCTAATAAATTTGTCTATTTCCATTTTATGATTTGGATTAACTAGAAGGACATTTGCATGTATATTTATGTTCCAAGTATGGCTGTCACTGATCAGGCTGAGAACACATTAATCTTGATGTTAATTATCAAAGTCAAACAAAGAAACCTTTCTTTCAATTGTAGCTGTGTGCAGCTGAAATCTGCAGCTGCCTGATATCTCACAGGACTGCCCTATCGGAAGCTGTTCAGCTTCTCCAAAAACATACAATGGACTTTACTTTATTCTTTCCTGAAAGTCCCAACCATTCAGGAATCTAATACACGTCTCAGCCATAACAAGCAGACTGTTTGTGCAACTCCTAGAGCAGGGCTTTCCAAAGTTTTTCCCGCGGCGACACACCAACCGGTGTTGGTGTGTCGCCGCGGGAAAACCCGGAAGTGCAGCAGCGCGCAAAAACCCGGAAGCGCTGCTGCCGCTTCCGGGTTTTTCGCACTGTAATTGGTGTGTCGCCCCGGGAAAACCCGGGAAAACCCAGAAGCGCTGATAATGATCAGCGTTTCCGGGTTGTGTGGCGACACACCAGACTGTGTGTGGCGACACACTTTTGTGTCGCGACACACAGTTTGGAAAGCTCTGCCCTAGAGACTCCTTCTCAATTGCCATCTTCAACTTCCTTTTCTTGGATCCATAATGATGGTGAAGAAAGCAAACCTAACTTTTCAAGTCTCAACATCTTTTTTTCCCCTCTTCTCCTTTCCTCCCCCTCTCCCTCTCCCCTCCTTTTTCCCCCTTCCCCTCCCTTATAAGGCCACCCATCTTAAGCAAATAAATCTTGGTGGCTCACAATAAAAAATGATAAATACAGAATAAATACAAATACAAATAAAAAGAAACATTAAAAAATGTAAAATACAAAAGTTGAGGCACCTCACACCTTATCCTCAATCACAAATCCACCTATATCGCTTAAACATTTTCAGAGATAACACTCATCTCTGAAACATACACCATATACCAGGGTTTCTCAACCAGGGTTCTATGGAACCCTAGGGTTCTGCAAGAGGTCACTAGGGGTCCCCTGAGAGATCACAATGTATTTAAAAGATTATTTAAAATTTGGGCAAATTTACATTAAAGAGGTAAGTTTCATTCTTCATTTTTAGTTTAAGAACACTGTTAATGCATATATACAGGCCTACCCATGAAACAAATATAATAATTTTGTAACTTGTGGCCTGTATTTGAGGCTGGATGTGCAGGGCTTCCCCGAGGCCTAAAAAATATTTCAAGGGTTCCTCCAGGGTCAAAAGGTAGAGGAAGGCTGCCATATACATTACTTATAAGAACAATAAATAGGATGATGAATTAGATCTTTTTTTCTCTCAGTTGACCGTCTGTGCCTGGGTAGGCAATGAAATGAGTTACTTTTGATTTAGGCAGAAGAAATTAAACATTGTTTTGTTAATATAAGGAATGGTTATCTCCAGGGCTAGATAGCATTCTTATAGGATGCTGTAAAGAACATACAGATGTTTTGGCTCCTAAACCTTTTTTCAGAACATGTTTAAATCTGCTATTTTGCCAGATGCTCTTCATGAAGCTTATAGTACTGAAATTCCTGAACCAAATATACTGTGCTAATTAGAGACCTTTTTTATAATTGAATGTAGATATTAAACTATATTCGGAGTATCTAGAAGGTATTAGCAAGGGTGATACACCTTGCTCAAGCAGGATTTCTTCATCATAGACAAGGCCTGACAATTTGAGACTAGTAATAATTCCCAAAGCTTATCATAGAGCTAAGGTGGATCCAGCTGTAATGATTTAATTGAATGCAGAGAAAGCCTTTGATAAAATCTACGTTTTATTCTCTCAAAATGTTCTTTTCCTCAGGAATGTTTAAAATGACTACATTATTTATTCTACTTCAAAAACAGGCAAAGATAAATTGGACTATATCTAAACCTTTTTTATTGGAAAGGGGAATACAGTTGGGTTGTCTTCTTGCTCTGTTTTTTGGTTTGTTTGTTTGTTTGTTTGTTTGATAGATTGATTTGAGTTTAGAATTTAATGTGTATTTGATTAGGCAGAATAAAGTGAGTCATAGCCTGATGAATCATATAGATGAGATATGAGGCCACTCATATAGATGAGAAATACACAATATTCCTCTTTACAGATGATATGTTGATGTTTACTGATAAACTGAGTCCCCCATATCAAAACATATTAAATTAATAGATTTGAGGGAGTCTTTTCTAAACATGATTAATTAACCTAAATCTAAGCTGAAGCCTTTGAGAGTTGCTACATTGCAAAAATTACTTTTTTCTGAACAGCTTGTACTCATAGGCAATAATTTATCTGTTTAGAAAGCCAGTGTGGTGTATTGGTTACATTTTAGACTGGCACTGGGAAGAGCCTAGTTCTAGTCCATTCCTAGCCATGAAAGCTTTCTGGGTGATTTATTCTTTGGGCCAGCTATTCTCTCTCAGCTCAATCCAACTCACAGGGTTGTTGTTGTGGGGGAAAATAGGAAAAGGGATCGCTATATTTGCCACCTTGAATTCCTGTACAAAATCTAACAGCCAAACAAATATGTCAGATGATTAAACTGAATTTTAAAAAAATTATTTAAAATAAAAGTTATCTACAATATTAGCTACAACATTTTACAACAATATTAGCTAGATCCCCTGTAGTACTTACGTTCATGCTAAATTTAACTATGAGGGAATCCAAATTTGAAAAATCAGGAAATTGTTTGGGTGGAGAACCTGGGAGGAATGTAGAGTGTGTATCTTAGGCAATTAACAGGATTAGATTATGAATTGTTCAAGTTGTAGCATAAATGCTCTTAGCCAAAATGTGAAAATTATTTGATAGCCCTTAAGTGTCTCAGAAACTGCTGTAGCACTAGAGGATTTAACTTGTTCTTTACAAAACAATAAGCCAGTAATAGCCATTGATAAATGGTAGTTGGAACATACTAAAATATATGTTCAAGAGCAAACGAAAGCATGGAATATGGAATCAGCATGTCTACTAATCAAAGAGAATATTTGTAGCTCAGGGTTGAACTGTGGAGTCCTAGGTGCTCTCTGAGCCTTGTTGTTTTCTTGCAGACGTTTCATTGCCAGACTAGGCAACATCTTCAGTGAAGATGAAGGGCACTGAAGATGTTGCCTAGTCTGGCAGTGAGACATCTGCAAGAAAACAACAAGGCTCAGAGAGCACCAAGGACTCCACAGTGTGTCTACTATACAAATATCAGTGGAAATCCATTTTGGCATCTATATTATGGCTGGGTAGCTTACAGTTAAATAAACTGACTTAAATGTTAATAATGTGATAGAATAACAAGAAATGAATATATATGCAGTACTTTGATTAGAATTTGAGATAGGTATGCTTCTGTGGGGAGGTTTATCTCTTTTTTCTCCCTCTCCTTTTCCTTTCCTTTCCATAGGGCTTTTGCATATGAAATTTTTTTTAAAAGAAAATAAAACTTTATTAACAAAGGGTACACTGTTCCCTTATTAGCAATTGCAATAAACTATTTCTTGGCTGTAAATTCCAGGTCTGCTTAATAGATGACACATGAAGCTCATATCTTCTAGCTTGCAATATCATCACATTGTCCAGCATGAAATGTTAAGCCATATTATTAACTGAATAGTATTTGCCCAGTAACACTTCCAAATGCTGCCAGAATTCAGCCTTGGAACGCATGAAGTAATAACACAGATGAGATAACACCTTTTAGCACATGCAAAGGCCTTCCACTCTGTAGACTGGCCAGCTACAAATCATTCTGTGTGACGTCAGAGGTATTTGGGACATAACTACAGGGACACTTGAGCAATGAAAGATTTAAGTGCAACTGTCTTAACTCATAGATGTACTCTCATCTTTATATCTTTGAACTTTCCAAATAAACCCTTTAGGAATTTGGAATGAGGTGAGAAGTGCTTTTTCTCCCTCTATGGAAGTTCATGTCAACCAAAACTAATTGCATGGTAACAACTGTCAGTTGCATCGAAACTCAAGCCTTGGGATTTTGTTATACCCTTGAGGAAAGAGTTTCTTTCTAGATGCCAACATGCACACCCATGTACACTGTGCTTACTTTCCAAAAGTGAGGCTGTCTAATATGTATCATGTTTAGAAGCCCAGGAGTACCTGCTTCTACCCTAGGCAGGAAGGTCTAGTCTGGATTTCTCTAGGCAAAGTGATCTGATGCCTAAAAGAGGCTTTGTTGCCTTGCTTTCCAGTGAAATAGGGAAGACACACCTTTCTTTAGACTCTTCTATCCTTGTTCCCTTTCAAACGGGACTTTGGGCATGAGTGAGTGAGTGAATTGGCAAGAATAGAAGTTTCATTCTTGGGAAAGGAAGCATTTTCTTGTTAAAAGGGATGCGGTGGCTCAGCTGGTTAAACAGCTGAGCTGTAGGCTGCCGATCAGAAGGTCGGCAGTTGGAACCCCCACGGGATGAGGTGAGCTCTCGTCCTTAGTCCTAGCTCCTGTCAACCCAGCAGTTTGAAAGCTTCACAAGTAGATAAATGGGTACCACCTTAAAAAGTGGGCTAATTTGCTGGCGTCCTGTCGGGAAGTCAGCTCCACCGGAGAGGAGAGGATCAAAGGATCGGAGGAAGATCAAACAGCGGTGGTGACGACGGACCCGGATGTGACAGCTACAGGACGTCAGCAGCCGGCTCAAGGCATCCTGGGAATTGTAGTCCAGAGCCTAATAGAGTCGGTTCCCCTACCCCTCTCCCTTCACGAGCGGTGAATTGTATATATTTGGAATTGATGTACAATTGAATTGTATATATATGGTTGTAAGCCGCCTAGAGTCCTCCACTAGGGAGGGGATAGGCGGGGTATAAATAGCACTATAAATAAAATAAATAAAAATAAAAAATAAATAAAAGGAAAGATGTAATTTTCACTTCTCTCAATCCCTTGGGACTAAAACTAGATGGGACCTTAAGATGAGCATCAAAGTCACATTGTATTGACATTTAACTGGCTGCATTCACACCACAGGCTTCCCCTGGTTACTGAATTCATCCATTTTCTGGTTTCACACTCTATTTTGAATCATAAGCAACCAAACAGGCTAAGCCCCAAAACAGCTAATCATACGGCTAAAAAGCTTGAAGTGTCTGAATGGTTCTGCTACATCTTTCCCTGACCTAGTTAAGCCTGTTATATGAACTCAGCTATTAAATATACAGTGTTTTATTTTCAGAATGGAATGAATGAGCAAAAGTTCAGTGAGGGCATCAGGGTGACCAGCAGAAGCTCTCATTATCTTCAGTACTTTCAGTCTAGTACAATGTAGCATACTTTGTAAGTAAGAGGAAAATGAAAAACACATCACAATGGACAACAATGTCTCGCCACCTATACACAGCTTCTAAAGAAAGAGACCTCTCAGCAACTAGCTCCAAAGATTTCTACTAGGTAGCCATTCTTACCCTGAAAGAACATCAGTTTCTGCAGCAATTTGTAGCCCATCCTGGGCATAGAAAAGGTGGAAGGCAGAGGTGGGTGGGATTCAGGGACATTAATTTATTCCATGATGAACGGCAAATGATTCATATGTGAGGCTGGCTCCATCCGTGTTGATTTTCCAGAAGTCCCTCAAAACCTAGTGATACCGTCAGGCCTGGGGGCCCCAGGGGACTGGTGAGGTACTGAGATGGCTTCCTTGTTATCAACATTGGCTGTTCTCCAAGGACTCCAAGCCTGGCTGGCAGCTCGACAAGTCAGAGTTTCTCAGAGCTCTGAGCTCTGAGACCTGGCTAACTTTCTATCTTGTTTGCAGGGGTCTACGGACCACTGAAGTTTCCCCCTGGAGAAGGGGGAACCAGAAGATTGCTCACAGAGCCATTGTAATTGCCCACTCCTGTTTTTCTTTGTTGTTTCCACCGCGGAGAAGAACGGGGGGTGGATGCAATGAAATGGCCGAAAGAGGATTCTAGCTCTGCAGAGAACAGTAAGTCTCTTGGGAGACACAAGAGTGACAGCCAGCTTTTAGACCACCTTATATTAGTTTTCTTTTTTAGATTAGTACATTTTTATTATTCTAAAATTTATCTTTGGACTTCGTTCAAAATGTTGGCTAATTTTGTGTTTTCTTTGCTATAATTAATTTTGGTGGAAGTTTGATAGATTTTATTTTGGCAACATAGTGAACAAGTTTTGTATTTTTCTGCCTTTCTTTTGTATCAGAGAAATTGGGACTTAAGAGACTTTGTTGGTATTTCTCACTCGATAAACTAACTGACTTTTGAGAAATTGTTTGTTTGGGTTAAGCAGCTTGCAGCCTGAAGAATAAAGAAGAATAAAGAATAAAGTATAGAGAATGTGTGCCTCTTTACCTTTTTTTTTTCTTTTTCTACTTTTTTTTAGAAAGGACTATCTTTCATTTGGAATATATTTTCATCTTTCCTTTTACAAACTGTTTGAAATACTGCTCTGTGGAATTTTTTCATCTCTTACTTTAAAAGCTTTTCTCACTTAAAGAAATAGACATTATTGATAAATAATAGAACAGCTGTTCCTTGCTCCCTGAGAAAATTTTTTGTTTTGACTACGGCAGTTGATTACGCTTTGAACAATAAATAATGGCCTTTCTCACAGTACTTCAGGATTTTAAGGAAGAAACCAGCAAAAAATTTTTGCAAATTAAGAAATCCATAGAACGTATATTAATAGTTTTGGTGGCTCAGGAACAGAAGATACAAGGGACAGATTTAGAAACAGAGGAAAGATCTTTCGAACCAGTAGAGAAACAGGGAAAGAGGACTTTGAATGTATTGGTACAGAAGAAGATTATGATATTTTACAGGAAGTGGTCTATTAAATGTTTGGGCATAAATACATTGTGGCAGCTGAGACAGGAAGATTTTAATATGCAAATTGATAGATATGGCAAAATAAACATTTTGATATCCCACATGAGTTACAGAAATAAACAAGTTGCATATTGTGATATTGGCATAACCTAAACAGGAGATTTATTGATATTGATTTGGAATGCAAGGTGAATGAAAATGCGGATTTGGTATTGTACACAGAGTAAGCACAGATATGAGAAATTTACAGATGCATAAAAACATGATATTTTAAGTGTAAGATACAAGATTATAAATAAATATGTTGATATTATATATTACTCTTTCTGGAGACACATTTATGAGAAGACAATGAGATGATGAGATGGAATTAGAATGTAGGTTATTACAAGAATATGTTGTATGTATTAGGTTATATGTTATGTTAGGTTTTGTATTTTTGCTATATTATGTATTATGTTATGTAATATGTTAGATTATGTATTAATGGAATATATAGTCATAACATGAACAGAATATACTGTATTTTATTAGACGTAGATAAGGCCTTTATTTGTTATACTAATTGGACTTTATTGAAGATATAAATATAGATGTAAAAATGGAAAGAGCAAATGGAAAACATTTAATTGATGAAACAATGAACATTTGATTACTATTCTAAGGAGTAGAAACCAGAGATGGATTGTTGGAAGATATCAAGAAAGGCGAAACCTATATGAAGAACAGAAGATTGGATTATAGAAATCAAAGGGTATATGACAAAGAAAAGTTTCTGTGTATTGTATTAAGGACTAACATTTAAAGTTAATTGTTGTACTTAAAGTTCAAGGATAAATTGGAGGACATCTATTTTCTATATTTTTTCTTGTTTGTTATTTTTTGACTTCACTTTTTCTTTTCCCTTTTCTTACTTTGTATTTCTATTTCTTTTCTTTTGTATTAGCTTTTAATGTGTATTTTAAAATTAATAAAACTTATGTTAAAAAAAAAAAAAAAACATTGGCTGTTCTCCCTTAACCTTGCGTTTTTAAAATTGTTTAAATGGTAATTGTTTTTTATATATTAACCCTTTAATAGTCTTGTTGTACGGCGCCCAGAGTCACTTTTTGTGAAATGGGTGGCCATATAAATTTGACAAATAAATAAATAAGTGATTCATATGCTTTTTAAACACTGTTTTGGTTAATCTGGCCAATTAAAAGACTCATCCAGCCCTCTAAACTTTAGTCCATGCTTTCCAAACCCTTCTCTTCTTGGTTTCATTAGCTTTGGTAGGTTTTGACTTAATGCTTTTTAAGGCAGGCGGCAAAATGACTTTTCCCCATAACTGATTAATTAGATTTTATGTGTGCTGAAGTCTATTAAAGAAGAAAAAGATGGCCTTTAAACCTCATTCATTTAATATGCTCTTACCAGTACTTTTTGTACTAGAAAATGTTCTGACTTATTAATTCACTATTTTTAAAAAACATACAGGAGTTTTTTTCTGTTTCGGCTGAAAACTTTCTGATTGCTTAAGAACTGTAGCCTCTCGCTCAATCCTGCTAATAGATTCATCTTTTTTTATTAACTGTTGTTTACCAATAAATCTTAAGACATTCTCTGGTGCACCATTAGCAGCGTTTACATGGGGAGGTGGTTCAGAAGTACACTTCTGGTAATAATTGGAGTGTTACGTTGCTTTGTATTCGACTAAGGTACTCGTCTGATATCTTAATTGTAAGTGACTTTGACAGTTTTATTTGCCCAGTTCAGCACTGTTGGCAGCAAGACGAATTTTGCATATCCCCCTGGCATCCAGTAGTCAGGCTGAATGTTTTATAAATTGTTTTATAAAGGAAGATTTCTACCTCATTCCCCAAGAAAATGCCACCCAGATCAAAAAATTATTCCTTCCATATTTTTTTTAAAAAACTGTTTTCAATATTTCCTTTGATTTTTATTAAAGCCCATTTGGCTTTGATCAAATGCTCATCCTGATCCCTATGGTTCCATCACTTGTGGAACACCTTGTAATCATCAATATTATCCTTTGTCCTTTTCAGATGAGAGGCCTGGGCAATTTATCACAATCAGCTTGCTCACGTGTATTCAGCTGTTTTAAGAGTTGATGGTTCAGGAGCATTTTAAAGGATATCTCACACTGATTCAGGCTTCACAGAGCCAGGAAATTGGAAACCAAATGATTTCATTGGTTGGTTGGTTGATTTTATTGCTAGGAAGGAAGGATACAAGAACAAAACAAACAGAAAAGGAAAAAAGAAAATATAAAAGTATATGTCATAATACATATTTTAAAATAGCTCGGGTTTTAAATACAGTATTAAAGCTTGGTTAACACGGAGCAATACTGATCTGTTATATTGATAAGGAGCCACTTCATGGTCAAAAAATGAACTCATATCATCAATCCAGGATTGTAAATTTGTTACAGCCCTATCTTTCCATCATAAAAGAATGATCGTTTTTGCTATGTCCCATGCTGAATAAATCATTCATATAATGATAAATTCCAAATGTTGGTCCATGTTTTAAAATCACGTTTGCATCTTTAAACCTTTATCACTGTTCCCCAAAACATCTTAAAAGACTTACTGATATTAAACCAAACAGTGACAGTAGTAGGACAATATTCAACTTAATAATGCTCTTTAATTGTCTTTTTAAAATCCTGCATATTTGGAATCATCCAAAACACATTTCAGTGCTGACAGAAATTCAAGATACTTCTATGGACCAAATTGTGAAATCAAAAGATACTGTAATTTAATAAACTGCCATTCCCAGTTTTAGACAATCCAAATTCCTTTTACAATAACTCAAATGGTTCAAAACCATGATTGGCAATTAGCTGTTTTAAAGTATTAATACTTCTATTAGCCTATGATTTTAAAAAAATGTCATTTTCAAATTGGGATATACCCAAGTATACATTTATAATGAGAATAAGGGTCAGAATTATACCTCATTCCCTACATCTTCCAAATATACTTTGCATCTATTTATGCTGGAAATGCAATAGTATTTTGATTTAGAAATAACCAGTCCTCTGCTATGTTATCAGAGGATACACATAATAACTTCACAATTCACTTGGATCCCATAGACAAACACAGTAAAAAAAAAGTATGCCTTGTGTTAAACCTGAAAGTCAGGAAAGTTAAAATCATCATTACTGTATGATAACTGTAATTTAGGTAAAGAAAATGTGGGGGTTTATCCTTCCCATTAAAAAAATATCTAAATAACTTACCAGTCTGCTTAAAGTACTGTAACTGAAAGGCAGAGATGTGCATCTGTTCAGATCTGAAGTAGGAAGGGCATTGGGAGTTTGAGATAAGTGCATTAGTTGTACCTATCAGCAGCTATGTGATTCAAGGAAAATACATATTTGAGTTCCACTGCACCATATCAAAGGCCTTTTCCATGTCCCATGAGCCTAAAACTGCTAATTCTTGTTCTCTGAATTGATATCAAAAATATCAATTAGTAATCTAATATTATCTGAGACTTATCCTTTTATGAAACAAGATTGCACATGATGGACAACTGAAGTTGCTATCAACTATGGTCTATGTGGCAGAATTGCTTTTAAACTATTAATATCAACATTTAACATGAGAATCAGGCAATATCTTCTCCAACAGCAGAATCTTTACCAGCCTTCAAAATCAGTGATATAAGCCTCATTAAAGGAACTTGGAAAAACTTTATTCCAAACAGAATCACTATAAACTGTCAAAAACAATTAATATATCACTTATATCACTCAATAGGATAGGCATCAAAAGTAGGAGCCTTCCCTGCTTTCATATGCAGTCTTCAGAAGAGCTATGTTAGGAGACGTAAATCTAGGGAAGGGCCATTTAACAAATTTCAAAAGCTCTCCTCCCTTGAGGTAGAATAGCAAGGAAGGAGTAATGCTGGAGCCTCCCCACCTTCAGAATTCCCTTGGGAGCACTATCTGGCTTTGAGGAAGGAAAGAAAGGAATCTAAGCTCCCCTCTTCCCCCCCCCCCATCTCATATTGTTATAAAATCTTCCAAGATGCAGGAAGGATTGCTAGACACAATGAAAAATTAGATACAGCAACATTAGTCCCACTTTCTTTCAAAGCTAGTCTTTTCCTAAGGCCTGATTGACAGTTCTTTTGATGGCACTTCTGTTTTGAAAGCTAATCCTTTCCTTTAAGCCTAATACCCACCTGTGCTTTCTTTGCTGTTGTGTGTTCATAATAAACTGTACATATATTTAGTGAGTGTCAATTTGTGGTTGTTGGGTTTATTACCTGCTAATATACTGTACCTCAGAAGGCCTAGGCCTCTCCAGATGAGTTACCAGACACTGGGATTAAGGTACCTTGTGTTCTTCTGTTATCAAAAAGGGGAAAGCATTTCCTTCTTTTGGACTTACACTTAGAGTCCTGGTTAGAGGAAGAAAAGGTGTTGAGCAAAATACAGCTACAAAAACTGCTGCATCAGGCTATCCAGACTGAGTGGGGCAGGCAAGGTGGTAGAGCGTTTGGCTGCATGTTTCCGAAAATTACATTTAACAAAAAGCAAGTCCAGTTTTAAAAGAGCTTACATCTGGAAATTACATGTAAAAGCTTTCACTGGGGAACAGTATATAATTCATTGGCGATCACTCGTAGCCGAGTAACATTGTCTTCGAAGGGTAAAATTTTAACAGGCCAATTCTGGATCCGCAAAACCTCCCACAATGAGGGCATAGCTTTCCGGGTGGGAGACAGAATCAATCCATCTTAAAGGTGTGTCACTAGAAAATGTCGACCACTTTTCTAATCTCGGCAGCCATCTATCTACAAAAGCCGACATCGACGCTGAAATTCAGCATCGCCTTAGCTCTGCGAGTGTAGCTTTCTCCCGAATGAAGCGTAGAGTGTTTGAGGATCGGGACATTCACAGGGAGACCAAAATGCTTGTTTACAAAGCCATTGTACTACCAACCCTTCTGTACGCCTGTGAAACATGGACCCTCTACAAACGCCACCTCCAACTTCTTGAAAGATTCCATCAACGCTGCCTCCGAAAAATTCTGCAAATTACTTGGGAAGATAGACGGACTACTGTTAGCGTATTAGAAGAAGCGAAAAACACCAGCATTGAAACAATGATCATCCAACATCAACTTCGCTGGACCGGCCATGTTGTTCGAATGCCTGACCACCGTCTTCCAAAGCAGCTACTGTATATAATAAAGAATGACATTAGGAAAGGTTTTCGGGGGAATTTACAAGAACGTAATTTGCATTAGGGGAAGCTACACACAGAACCCCAGCAAACGAGATTGTTACCTTGTAGTGGTGCTGGAGCTTGAGCACCTCAATGACGCCATGAGCTAAACTGTGAAGGGACACCTAAGACGGGAAGGTCATGGCAGAGAGGTCAGACTAAATATGATCCCTGGGGAAGGTAACGGCAACCCACCCCAGTATTCTTGCCGTGAAAAATAAATGGATCAGTACCACCAGAGATATGTCGGAATACCATCGGAAGATGGGACTCCCAGGTGGGAAGATGGTCAAAATGCTACTGGGGAGGAACAGAGGATAAGATCAACTAGCTTCAGATATGATGAGGCAGCTAGCTCAAAGCGGAAAGGACGGCTAGCGGCTGACGGTGCTCTGGTGAACGACGAATCCAATGTTGTAAAGATCAACACACCATAGAAACCTGGAATGTAAGTTCTATGAGCCAGGGCAAATTGGATGTGGTTATTGGTGAGATGGCAAGATTAAATATAGACATTTTGGGTGTCAGTGAACTGAAATGGACTGGAATGGGTCACTTCACATCAGATGACCACCAGATCTACTACTGTGGACAAGAGGACCACAGAAGAAATGGAGTAGCCTTCATAATTAATAATAAAGTGGCTAAAGCAGTGCTTGGATACAATCCAAAAAACGATAGAATGATCTCAATTCGAATTCAGGGTAACCCATTTAACATCACAGTGATCCAGATATACGCCCCAACCACAGATGCTGAAGAAGCAGAAGTATATCAGTTCTATGAGGATCTGCAGCACCTACTGGATAATACGCCAAAAAGAGATGTTATTTTCATTGCAGGAGATTGGAATGCTAAGGTGAGTATTCAAACAACACCTGGAATTACAGGTAAGCATGGTCTGGGAGAACAAAATGAAGCGGGACATAGGCTGATAGAATTTTGCCAAGACAATTCACTGTGCATAACAAACACTCTCTTCCAGCAACCTAAAAGACGACTTTATATATTGACTTCACCAGATGATTGACACCGAAATCAGATTGACTACATCCTTTGCAGCCAAAGGTGGCGGACATCTATACAGTCGGTAAAAACAAGACCTGGAGCTGACTGTAGTTCAGATCACAAATGTCTTATTGCACAATTTAGAATCAGACTAAAGAGAATAGGGAAGACCCACAGATCAGTTAGTTATGAGCTCAATAATATTCCTAATGAATCTGCAGTGGAGGTGAAGAATAGATTTAAGGGACTAGATTTAGTAGATAGGGTCCCAGAAGAACTATGGACAGAAGTTCGCAACATTGTTCAGGAGGCGGCAACAAAAAACGTCCCAAAGAAAAAGAAAACCAAGAAGCCAAAATGGCTGTCTACTGAGACACTGGAAGTAGCCCAAGAAAGAAGGAAAGCAAAAGGCAACAGTGATAGGGGGAGATATGCCCAATTAAATGCAAAATTCCAGAGGTTAGCCAGCAGAGGTAAGGAATTATTTTTAAACAAGCAATTTTCTTACAGAAAATTAGAAACATTGGGGTTAATTCCAGGCAAAAATGGGTATGATCAAAAACAAAGATGGCAAGGACCTAACAGATGGCAAGGACCTAACAGAAGCAGAAGAGATCAAGAAAAGGTGGCAAGAATATAGAGAAGATCTGTATAGGAAGGATAATAATATCGGGGATAGCTTTGACGGTGTGGTCAGTGAGTTAGAGCCAGACTTCCAGAAGAGTAAGGTTGAATGGGCCTTAAGAAGCATAGCTAATAACAAGGCAGCAGGAGATGACGGTATCCCAGCTGAACTGTTTAAAATCTTGCAAGATGATGCTGTCAAGGTGATGCATGCCATATGCCAGCAAATTTGGAAAACACAAGAATGGCCATCAGATTGGAAAAAGTCAACTTATATCCCCATACCAAAAAAGGGAAACACTAAAGAATATTCAAACTATTGAACAGTGGCACTTATCTCACATGCCAGTAAGGTAATGCTCAAGATCCTGCAAGATAGACTCCAGCAATTCATGGAGCGAGAATTGCCAGATGTACAAGCTGGGTTTAGAAAAGGCAGAGGAACTGGAGACCAGATTGCCAATATCTGCTGGATATTGGAGAAAGCCAGAGAGTTTCAGAAAAACATCTATTTCTGTTTTATTGATTATTCTAAAGCCTTTGACTGTGTGGATCATAACAAATTGTGGCAAGATCTTGGTGATATGGGGATTCCAAGTCATCTTTTCTGCCTCCTGAGGAATCTGTATAATGACCAAGTAGCAACAGTAAGAACAGACCATGGAACAACGGACTGGTTTAAGATTGGGAAAGGAGTACGGCAGGGTTGTATACTCCCACCCTACCTATTCAACTTGTACGCAGAACACATCATGTGACGTGCTGGGGTTGATGAATCTAAGGCTGGAATTAAAATTGCTGGAAAAACATTAACTATCTCAGATATGCAGATGATACCACTCTGATGGCTGAAAGCAAGGAGGAGCTGAGGAGCCTTATGATGAAGGTGAAATGAGAAAGTGCAAAAGCTGGGTTGCAGTTAAACCTAAAAAAAACCAAGATTATGGCAACCAGCTTGATTGATACCTGGCAAACAGAGGGAGAATATGTGGAGGCAGTGATAGACTTTGTATTTCTAGGCGCAAAGATTACTGCAGACACTGACTGCAGCCAGGAAATCAGAAGACGTCTACTTCTTGGGAGGAGAGCAATGACAAATATCAATAAAATAGTTAAGAGCAGAGACATCACACTGACAACAAAGGTCCGCATAGTTAAAGCAATGGTATTCCCCATAGTAACCTATGGCTGCGAGAGCTGGACCATAAGGAAGGCTGAGCGAAGGAAGATAGATGCTTTTGAACTGTGGTGTTGGAGGAAAATTCTGAGAATGCCTTGGACTGCAAGAAGATCAAACCAGTCCATACTCCAGGAAATCAAGCCAGACTGGTCACTTGAGGGAATGATATTAAAGGCAAAACTGAAGTACTTTGGCCACATAATGAGAAGACAGGATACCCTGGAGAAGATGCTGATGCTAGGGAAAGTGGAAGGCAAAAGGAAGAGGGGCTGACCGAGGGCAAGATGGATGGATGATATTCTGGAGGTGACAGACTCGACCGTGGGGGAGTTGGGGATGGCGATGGCTGACAGGAAGCTCTGGCATGGGCTGGTCCATGAAGTCACGAAGAGTCGGGTGCGACTGAACGAATAAACAACAAACACACAGAACTTCCATCCATTAAAGAGAAATGTGAAAACAGATGGATAGCGATTTTTATAGATTAAAAAAAGGTCTCTAAAAATTCTGATGGAGTGGAATATTGTCTTACCAATACAGTAACAAAAGAAATTAGATTTATACTGATCCACATGTCCCTAGATTAGATTTGGACTTTAAGGTTTTGATAAATACAGAAGGTTTTGCAGTTCTTGGGGGAATTATAATGCTCAGTGTGAGTCACAGAACACATTAAACAATTTGTATGGATAGATACAGCAGTGTTCCAAGCAGACAAGTGTTCCTGATAATGTGTATCACAACTTTACCACATCTAGCCCTGGAACTGTCTTTGCCTATTTGTTTGCTTGTCAGCATCTCGACTGAGAAGTTGGACAGACTTCAGCTCCAGCAAATATCTTCTTTGTAATCTGGGGATTGTGCCTGCATGATTTAATTATTTTTTCTGTTGCTAGCTGGCAAAACATATATATTTCACAACAAATAAAATATTAAATTCATACCCACCATTCTTCCTGCACAATCAGGAAGTTCATTCATTCTCCTCTCTCTTGAGAGCGAAACGTTTCCATTAAGAAAATAGAAATCCAGTTGACATGATTCAAGCTACAGACAATTCCACCTGGATGACTGAGAACCTTCATAGACATATTGCCATACATTTTGGGGATGAAACCCTGAAGTTGGTAAGGAAATTCGAGAAGACAGCAAGAAAGGTGGCAGACTATAGAAACCACCTACGTTTTAACCTCAGATGCAGACAACAGAGACTCATCCCGACAAGCCTACGCCTGCAATCTACAGTTAAGGGTCACAGAGCAGATCAGATCCTGCAGCAGGCACAAAGACATCTTCTAAATGAAAGAATAAGGCAAGTCCACTTCACCATTGATGCCCTGCAATACAATTTTGAAAACCTTCACCAGGAACTCACAGCCACCCTTCCTGACCCAATCCTGGATAGAGTTATTCAGCTTGGCAATAAAGTACAGCTGGCCCAGCATCACAAGACAAAGGAGAGGCAAACTAAGAAATTTGACATTCTTCTTTCTCGCAGCAAGCAGAAACAAGGAACTGGAGAAACCGCTGGGAGGAACAACAACAACAGGACCACAGAGGACAAAAAGAACATGTGGGTGAAAAATCTCTCAGACAGAGAACTTACCCAACCAGAGAGAGATGTCCTAGCCAAAGGTCTTAATTTTGCCATCACTCCCAAGCAAGTTCCGGTTGTGGAGCTCATTACAGCCACAGAATCTGCCATCCACAACAACCACCTACCTTTTGAAGAAGCAGAACAACTCCGGCTTAAAATATCTGCAGCTCTGTCCAGTGCTCAACCTCCTCCCCCCAACCTTACCGTCCAAGAGAGGAGAGCCCTGACAGCCCTCAGCAAAGATGAAACCATCACCATTTTACCTGCTGACAAAGGAAGATGTACAGTGGTTCTAAACACTGCAGACTACCACAATAAAATTACCTCACTTTTGGAGGATCACCATACATATGAAAAACTGAAAAGAGACCCCACCAACAATTACAAGAAAAAGGCAATAGACAGTTTGAAACAATTGGAACATGATGGCTCCATCGATAGGATTACCTACCACCGTCTGTATCCTGGAGAAGCCATCCCCTGCATCTACGGACTTCCTAAGATCCACAAGGAAGGAACACCCCTCCGACCCATAGTCAGCAGCATCAATTCGGTAACATACAACATTGCCAAACACCTCTCTACCATACTAGCACCTCTAGTTGGACACTCTGAACACCACATCCATAATTCGGAAGAATTTGTTTCCAAAGCAAAGATCCTGAAACTGGATACAGATGAAACTATGGTCTCCTTTGATGTGTCCTCCCTTTTCACCAGCATCCCCACCACTCATGCTCTATCCGCTGTCAGGAAGAGACTAGAAGAGGACAGCACCCTGGAAAGGAGAAGCCATCTCAACCCAAACCAGATCTGCAATCTTCTGGACCTGTGTCTTAACACCACTTATTTCACATACAGAGGTGACTTTTACAGACAAAAACACGGCTGTGCCATGGGTTCTCCTGTGTCACCCATTGTGGCCAATTTATACATGGAAGAAGTGGAGAAGAAAGCACTCAACACATTCCAGGGAACGGTGCCCACCCACTGGTTTAGGTATGTGGATGACACCTGGGTCAAAATCAAGGCCCAGGAAGTACAGGCCTTCACGGACCATATAAACACTATAGATGCCAACATTAGCTTCACCAGAGAAGACACCAAGGACAACAGACTGGCATTCCTAGACTGTGAAGTCCTCATTGGGACCGGTGGCAAGCTAGAAATAGGGATCTACAGGAAACCCACACACACAGATCAATATCTGATGTTTGACTCCCACCATCCACTGCAGCACAAACTAGGAGTCATCAGGACATTGTCACACAGAGCAGAAACCATCCCCACCTCCATGGATTCCAAAAAGAATGAAAATCAGCACCTGAGAACAGCCCTGAAGGCCTGTGGATATCCAAATTGGGCCTTCACCAAATCTAAATCTACCAGACCTAAAACAGCGACAGATAGGGCTGAGACTCAGAGTAAACGAAAGAACCTGGTCATTCCCTACATGGCTGGCGTGTCTGAAAAGATAAAACGGATATTTGGCAAACACCACATACCTGTATATTTCAAACCCACCAACACACTGAGACAGAGGCTTGTACACCCCAAAGATCAAACTCCAAAACATAAGAAAAGCAATGTAGTTTATGCAATCCAGTGCAGTGAGGAGTGCTCTGAACTCTACATTGGAGAAACCAAACAACCTATGTACAGGAGGATGGCACAACACAGGAGAAATAACACCACAGGACCAGAGTCAGCAGTTTATCTTCATCTAAAAGAAAAAGGACACTCATTTGAGGACATTAATGTTCACATTTTAGACAGAGAAGATAGGTGGTTTGAGAGAGGGGTCAAGGAATCCATTTATGCCAACTTGGAAAATCCTTCCTTGAATAGAGGTGGGGGCCTCAGGCACAAACTCTCCCCCATCTTCCTCCCCGTGTTGTCTTCTGTGCCTAGGAAGATTAAGACCATTTCAGAAGCTCAACAGCAGCATGGTGTTTTTAACGACCCTCCATTAGATGATAAAAGGACTTAAAAATTACATCTCAATATAACCATGACCTAGCCCCAGGTGTAAGGTCACACAGCTACCTAGGAACATATTTAGGATTCCCTTACCAACTTTGCTCAGACTGAAGAAGCCCCTTGGATAAGGAGCGAAACGTTTCCATTAAGAAAATAGAAATCCAGTTGACATGATTCAAGCTACAGAGGTGAAGTAAGGTGACTCTTCACCTGAAATACATTTCAAAGTAAATACTGCTTCAAGGTGAATAACAAACTCATATAAGTAGTTATAAATAATAATGTTTTAAAATTCAATGGTCTTAGAATGTACTTGTTTTCCTTTGAAGTAAGTAGTGTTTTTAATGGTTATCATTGGTTGCACACTGCTGACTATGTTTATTAAATTTCATTATACATTTAATTATTCATTTTATTTTGTTGTTTGCAAACACAGATACAAAATTTAGATGGCAGAAGTTATAATTCTCACTACTTTATTAATATTTGCCAGATTCAGGTGAAAAATTGGAGCATGCATTAAGGTAACTGTGCAATCATTCCACAAAGTTAGCCTTGTTTACGATTCATTCCAGTTCTGGAGAGTGTTCTAACCAAGTGACTTTAATTAAAAAGATAATGGAGATAATTGATTTTGTTGGAAACATAATTGTGTAGCATGTACATTGGTTGATTTTACATTTTATGACATTTTGTTTTAAGCCAGAAAAATTTTCATGTTTTTATTAGGTGGCAAGCTATTTGTTGATGCCTATATTCTTAAATCTCTTTTTGTTGTGTTATAAACAGATCACCATTTTGAATCCACATCCAACTTACAATGACTGTGTAGTGCCATTTCAAATAGCCTCTAGGATGACCAAGAATTACTGTATGTTTACAGTTCCCTTTACAGTCTAATTAGTTTACAGTCTAATCCTACACATTTTCCAGACCAGGAATAAACCTACTTTGGCTTATCCCTTTCCCACTTTACATATTGACAGAAGATGTGGTCCTGGACATGTTCATAGAATCATAAAATTATTGGGTTGTAAGGGACCTTGGATCATATCACTGGGAAGAACAGCCAATGGAAGTTGTAGTATCTCAAATTCAACTAGATAGCCAGGTCAGATTTATGGAAGCTTCAACCTACAATCATGTAATCTGAAGTACTGGAGAGAAAAGTCAGCCACAATCTCTTTTTCTATGTATTGTTTTTCTTTTTTTATCTGTAAGCAGCCCAGAGTCGACAACGAGTTGGCAACCTCAAAATTGGGTTAAATAAACAAACAAACACATGGCAAGAAGCTGGGAATTCCAAGAAGGCAGCTGCAACAATACACTAAAACATCAGTAAGGTTCTGGCTCATTTGTTATGGGGATATTAGGAACCGGGTTGTGCAATGCCTGGGCTTATCATTTCAGATAATGTGATAGTTTGGTGGCTCGATGTTCATTTTTCTGACCCGGGACAAAACCTATGAGTTCAGGATATTTGGGACAGCCTGGTGAATTGCTTGCAGCTGCAGTAGGGTTTAGCTGTGAAGTGACACGCCTGTGACAGGTTTATGGTGCTATATAGAACATTGAGCTGGTGCCATGGTGGGGTAAGTGACAGTCCTCATTAACAATAAGAAAAAAGAAAAATCTCCAGGCTCAGCCCATCATCAGCTGGCAGGCTGATTTCCCTTTTCCCAGTGGCAGGAACAAATCCCTGGATTGGCTCATGCAAGGCGAAATACACAGGTCCGGTCAAGCCAGAAATTACTCAGCATGTAGGCTGGGAGGAGCTATTTGTACTGGCCCAAGTACAAAAGATGGATCCAAAATGTATGTTGCACCAGCCTTCTTGTACAGCTGTAACCAAGAGAGCTGTGCCCTACATTTCCCCCTTCTAAGTCTAACATGGGGTCAGATCTCTTCTCTATACATCCCCTCACTCAATTCTTTGCAATATGCAAATTCTTTGCAACTTTTGCCAATGCCATACCTCTGAAATGTACAGTGTACCTGCCCCAGCAGTAAGAATGCAAATCAGCTTTCTTTTAATCAGAGACATGTATTGCCAACACTGCATCATGGACAGCTTCCTTCGAAATGTAATCAACCATCCCTTTCTTTTAATTCATGTTTTTGGCACAGAAAATGCTGTTGGAAATTTCTACCAACTATCTAAACTGCAAAATCTTTGAGAGTAGTAAAACAAGATTTTCTTAAATGGAAATTATTACTATTTGTCTCTCCTTTCAGTAAAACACTTTTTATATGTGCTCTAGTACTGAGTACCAACGAACATTTATAATAAAATGATATGTTCTCTGAGATATCTTTTAAGAAAAAAGAAACATATTACTCAATTATATTTCAAATCTGCTGAAACAGTTTCCCTGTTTCCATCTGTGCTTTTATATACATTTCACTAAGATCATATTCTGGAGGGCCTTGAAAAATCTATGGTGTTGGGGGTAGGGTTAGTGCATTCTCTAACTCAGAAACAAATCTATACATGTAGAAAACTGACATGGCCATTGAAGGTAGAAGCTGTTACTTCCCATTATTGGAAAATAATTTATATACATACATACTTATACTATTTCATTTTATGCTATGCAACATTATGCAAATGCAAAAAAGGAGGAAAAAATAATAAGCCAAAGAAACAAAAGGCATGAGATAAGGGGAGAAAGAAAGAAAGAAAGAAAGAAAGAAAGAAAGAAAGAAAGAAAGAAAGAAAGAAAGAAAGAAAGAAAGAAGGAAGGAAGAAAGAGGGAAGGAGGGAGGGAGGGAGGGAGGGGAGAGAAACATAGCTAAAACTAGTTTAAAAGTAAAGTAAAGGTACCCCCCGCACATTTGTGCAGTCGTGTCCGACTCTAGGGGCCGGTGCTCATCTCCGTTTGTTAGCCAAAGAGCCAGCGTTGTCCGAATACGCTTCCACGGTCATGTGGTCGGCATAACGCACATGGAACGCTGTTACCTACCCACCAAAGTGGTACCTATTAATCTACTTGCATTTGCATGCTTTCGAATTGCTAGGTTGGCAAGAGCTGGAGCTAGTGCAGGAGCTCACTCTGCACACAGGGCTAGGGATTCGAACCTCCGAACTTGCAATCTTCCGATCAACAAGCCTGGCGTCTTACCCGCTGAGCCACCACGCCCCTTACAACTAGTTTACACCAATACTATTCATCATTCTTTCCCATACCTCAATATTCTTACAAATCATATTTCTTTCCACCATGCCCATATGCCACTTCATGCAATGCCTTTTATTCTTTCAACCTTTCTCCTCTTTCTTTTTTCAGGAACTCATCAGCTCCTTCCAAATGTGAGGTTCCGTCTTCCCCTTCCTTTTCAACCCATTCCTTCATAATACTTGGCTTTGCAATTCAATCCTTATTCATTCTCTCTCTAGGACAGGGCTTTCCAAAGTTTTCCCGCGGCAACACACCAACCGCCGTTGGTGTGTCGCCGCGGGAAAACCCGGACGTGCCGCCGTTGCAGCAGCGCGCAAAAACCCGGAAGCACTGCTGCCGCTTTTGGGTTTTTACGCGCCGCCGTTGGTGTGTCGCTGTGGGAAAACCCGGAAGCGCTGATGATGATCAGCGCTTCCGGGTTGTGTGGCGACACACCAGACTGTGTGTGGTGACACACTTTTGTGTCGTGACACACAGTTTGGAAAGCTCTGCTCTAGGACAATATCACTACAATGTTTCTTTCATGCTGGTCACTCATTTTTGTATTCACTCCATATTCCTTTTGCACGCACACATTCTTGAACCTATCTCTTTCTGCTTTATACACATACTTCTTAAGTAACCCATTCCTACTGCTCTACGATTATGGTTCTCCTGATATATCCAGCTCTAATTTCCACAGAACAAACTCTGCAGCATCACACATTTATGCCCAGCCTTTTTTGCTTCTTTTGCCATTCATTCCATGCAGCAGGCCACATATTACCCACTACCTTTCTTCCAGTATTTGAACATCTTAAAAATTCTCCATCCATTTCCCCATCTTTAGTAAACATTCTATCAAGGTACGCAGATTCATCTATTTGCTCCAGTTTTTCACCATTTATATATTGGATTTGATTATATGCCATCATGTTGGTATAAACTCTTAGCAATCACATAGACCTCCTCTAGGATATTTGATTGATTGATTGACTGACTGATTGATTGATTGATTGATTGATTGATTGTTCCATTACAATAATACCCTAGATTTCCCAGGTCAAACACATCTTGGTCTTTGGCATATTAATGTTCATATTCATACTCTTCATTATATCATACAATTTATCTAACATTTACTAGAAATAATTGTGTTCTCAGCCAACAACATTGTTGTATGCAAAACTAATTCACATTCATCTCCCCAGCCAACATACCTCTAATGTCACCACAAGCGTTCCTTGTGATTTATCCCTAAATAAATTAAACAACCAAGGGAACATCACACATCCTTGTCTTATTCTTGTTCAGTACTGAACCATTTATTTATTTATTTATAAACATATTTATATCCCACCCATTTCCCCCGGAAGGAGGGACCCTGGGCGGTTCACAACATAAGTTTAAAATCAATAAAAACATAAATATTACAAAAATTCAATAAAATATCTAATACAATTTAATCCTAAAGATGGCAGTTCTTACTATCCCATGGTCAGAAGGTTCGTCAAAGTAGATCTAAGCGATCAGCCAACCCCAAGACTGGCTATTTCCCTCCCCTCCCCAAGCATGATGGCAAAACTTTAGATTTTTTCTAAAGTCCAGGAGAGAGGGGGCTGATCTTATTTCAGGGGAAGAATATTCCAAAGGGCGGGGGCTACTGCAGAGAAGGCACATCTCCTGGACGCCGTCAGATTGAACTCTCTTACAGATGGGGCTCGTAGCATGCCCTCTCTGCAGGACCGGGTGGGACGGGTTGATGTGATAGGGATGAGATGGTCCCTCAGGTAACCTGGACCCATGCCATGTAGCGCTTTAAAGGTGATAACCAACACCTTGAATTGAATCCGGAAGCAGACTGGAACCCAATGCAGCTCGCGGAGCAGAGGTGTTATATGTGCTGATCTTGAAGCACCTAAAATCACTCGCGCAGCTGCATTCTGAACCAATTGAAGCTTCCGGACATTCTTCAAGGGTAGTCCCGTGTAGAGCACGTTACAATAGTCTATGTGGGAGATGACCAGGGCTTGAGTGACTGTTCGAAGGGCCCCTCGCTCCAGGAAAGGGCGTAACTGGTGCACAACACGAAGCTGTGCAAAGGCCCTTCTGGCCACGACTGCCACCTGCTCTTTGAGCAGGAGTCATGAGTCCAAGAGGACCCCCAAGTTATGCACCAGGTCTATCTGGGGTAATGCCACCCCATCCAGAACTAAAGATGATAAATTCCTAGACACCGAGGGTCCATTAACCCACAGCCACTCCATCTTACCAGGGTTCAGCTGAAGCCTGTTGTTCCCCATCCAGACCCCCACAGCCCCCAGGCACTTGGATAGGGCAGTCACAGCATCACTTACTTCTCCCGGGATGGAGATGTATAACTGCGTATCATCAGCATATTGATGATACCTCATCCTGTGGAGATGGATGATCTCACCCAGTGGTTTCATGTAGATGTTAAATAGGAGAGGAGAGAGCCCTGAGCCCTGCGGCACCCCACAAAGGAGGGGCCGTGGACCCGATCTCTCCTCCCCTATTAACACTGACTGGGACCGGCCCTGGAGGAAGGAGGTGAACCAGCGCAAAACCACGCTGCCCACCCCGAACTCCCTGAGTTGTCCCAAAAGGATACCATGGTCAATGGTATCAAAAGCCGCTGAGAGGTCAAGGAGAGCCAGGATGGACGCACTGCCCCCATCCTGCTCCCGCCAGAGATCATCCATAAGTGCGACCAATGCTGTTTCCATCCCATATCCTGGCCTGAAACCTGACTGAAAGGGGTCTAGATAATCCGTTTCATCAAGAATCCTCTGAAGCTGTAACACCACCACTTTCTCAACCACCTTCCCCATAAAGGGGAGATGGGAGACTGGATGAAAATTGTCCAGTACAACAGGGTCCAGTGATGGTTTCTTGAGGAGGGGGTGCACCAGCACCTCCTTAAAGGCTGCCGGAAACACCCCCTCCTGCAAGGATGCATTTATCATTGACTGGACCCAGCCCCATGTCACCTCCCAAGCTGATTGAACCAACCAGGAGGGACATGGATCTAGTTCGCATGTGGTGGCATTTACAGTCCGGAGGATCCTCTCCACTTCCTTGGGCCCAACAGGATCGAACTGTTCCCAGATAACCGGGTAAGTACGTACCTCAGGCATCTCCCCAGACCATGTTTCACACTCAGAGTCTAACTTAGAGCGAATCCGAGCGATTTTATCCTGCAGATGCCTAGAAAACTCCTCAGCACGGCCCTGCCGTGGTATAACTTTATTATACCATAAGTATCCATGCCATCCGAATCTTAAATCGTGGCCTTCTAAATTCAATAGTTTTTCGATTTTCAAAACTATCAATTCTTTAAGCCATACTAAACAACAAGCAGCATAATATAACTTCAAGTCCGGAAGTCCCAGACCGCCTCTCTCTTTCGCGTCTTGCAAGACTTTATATTTTATTCTCAGTTTTTTCCCTTGCCATACAAACTTAGAAATATCACGTTGCCATTGTTTAAAAGGTGCTTCTGAAATCAATATAGGTATTGTCTGAAAAAAATATAAAATTCTTGGCAAGATATTCATTTTAATCACTGATATTCTACCTAATAATGACAATTGTAATTTTTCCCATCTGTCTAAGTCTTTTTTTATATCTGTCCAAAGTGAAACATAATTGTTCTGAAACAAATTGACATTCTTTGATGTTAAATATACTCCCAAATATTTCACTTTTTTCTCTATTGTAAATCCAGTTAATTCTCTCAATTTCTCTTGATGACGATCCATATTCTTAGTCAAGACCTTTGTTTTCTGTAAGTTCACTTTGAACCCTGATAGTGACCCAAAGTCTTTCAGTTTTTGCATTAATAACTCAATCCCATCTAAAGGGTTTTCTAAAGTAATGACTAGGTTGTCAGCAAAGGCTCTTAATTTGTAAACTTCTTTCTTAACTCGTATACCAGAAATGCCATCATCTTGTCTAATGTCTCTAAGTAAAACTTCTAAAACCAATATAAACAAAAGTGGAGATAAAGGACAACCTTGTCTTGTACCATTTTGAATTTCACATGATTTGCTTAGATTCCCATTAACAATTATTTTAGCCATTTGAGGGGTATATATTGATTTAATCCATTTAATAAAGTTTCCCCCAAAATTCATAGATTCCAATACTTTAAACATAAAAGACCAATTTAAATTGTCAAAAGCTTTTTCAGCATCCAGAAATATCAAAGCAGTTTGTTTTTCATTGTGTTGTTCCAAATATTCCAATATATCCAAAACATTTCGAACATTGTCTCGAATTTGTCTCTTGGGCAAAAAACCAGCCTGATCCTGATGAATAAAATTCTTAAGAATCATTTTCATTCTTTCTGCCAACACTGTTGTAAATATCTTATAATCATTGTTCAATAAAGATATTGATCTATAATTCTTCGCTAAAGTCAAATCTTGTTGTTCTTTTGGAATCAATGCAATATGAGCCTCCTTCCAAGTCTCAGGCATTACACCTGTTTCTAAAATCAATTTCATAGTCAATTGTAAAGGAAGGCAAAGCTCATCTTCAAAGCATTTATAATAAGCCGCAGACAAGCCATCAGGGCCAGGTGCTTTTCCACTATTAATTTTCTTAAAAACAGTTGTCATTTCCTCTGGTGTTATAGGGTCATTTAATAATGACCTCTGTTGATCTGTAAGAACAAATAGTTTTTGTTTACTTAGATATTTATCAATATCACCTAACGAAACGTCTTGCTTTTTATATAATGATGAATAACAACAATGAAATGCTTCTTGGATACCTACATTGTCCATCAAAGTTCTCCTCTCATGTTGTACTTTAGAGATTAAATTCGTTTGTCTTTGTTTACGCAATTTATAAGCTAACCATCTACCTAGTTTATTTGCAAATTCAAAATGTTTTTGTTTCACAAATTTCATCTGAGTCTCTAATTCCTGTATCATTAACACTGACATTTGTTTTTGTAAGAATTTAATTTGAGTCAGCAAAGTCTCATCCAATGGGTTATCTCTCAAACAAGTCTCTCTATTTTTAATTTCATCTAACATCCGTTGGATTTTCTCTCATTTTCTTCCCTTCATTTGTGTATTATATTGAATAAAATAGCCCCTCATGTAAGCTTTACTGGCATCCCAAGCAGACTGAATATTAGTGCCTTTATTTAAATTCAATTGGAAAAATTCTCTTAACTTTTTTTTAAAAGTGTCAACTATTTCATTTTTCCATAAAATTGTCTCATTAAATCTCCATCGAAATGTATTCCTTTTCCCCTTAATAGTCAACATAACTGGATTATGATCCGAGAAAGTCTTAGATAATACTCTCAACAACATTTATGGCTTCCTTTTCATCTAGCTTTTTTTCCTCTTTATAGCATTCATTTCAATTCCACTCTTCAACATATCATTATCATGCCCATATAGGTCTCTAAAATACATCTTCCAGTATACCTCCTTCAGCTTTATTTCAAATTCTTCATTTCCGATTCTTACGTTGCTGTGTCAGTAGCCAAGATGGTGTGTAGCCCCTCCTTTCCTAGTTCTTTTTGCACAGCAGCTGACTTCTGAAGGACTCTCGCATAATATGATTAATCCCTTCTCATATTTAGATTTGGCTACTGAGAATGGGGCCAAAGAGTCAAAGATGGGGTCACTGTTTTGTTTCATTCCCCCGCTCCCCAGAGAACACAGAATGTGTTTTAACCATACTACATTTGTCATGCTATGACCATGGTTAATGACCCCAGTCAACAATTGGTTTAATAACATTATGTGATACTGCAATTCACATCAATGTTAATTTACAGTACTGTCAGCAGCTACCTTGGCCGGCTGGCTGCTCCAGCCCTTTCTTTCCCCCAATCTCTTTTAGGCTAAGGGCTTCAGAGAGCAATCCATCACACAAAAGCATTTCTGAAGAAATTTCTTTTAGAGGTAAAAGGAGCAGTTTTGTTTTACTGTTCATTTTAGGGATGTTGGTTTTTGCTTTACATAGTCATCCAGGTCAATGCCAAGATTGCATGTGAAGAAAGCAGCAGCACTCTGCATGAATAAATAGCAAACTAATCAGAAAAAGGACAGAGGAATCTGCAAAGGCCAGGCCAATCAACATGAAGGGTTCCAGTGTGATTGTTTCTCCTGTGCCCATTAGGCACTGATGCTACAGCTTAGGCACAGGGCATCTTCTGTCTAAATATAACACTGTGAATCAGCTTGCCAGTTCTTTTCTGGGCCCACTGAACATCTTTCTGTCTGTTCGTATTACAAAGCCAATCTGCTCATATGCTGCCCAAACATAAAAGATTGCATCTACGCCAAGGATCTGTCCTTATCTCTCAGTCAAGTACACAGCTGACAATGGAGATGACAAGATTTATTAAAACTTCCTAATAATATGCTGTCTTTCAGTTGCTCAATTTTGACTCTGGAGTACTTTCTCTATTAGACTTCCTTTTTTTTTTTTGTCTTATCTTCCAAAGAAATCCAATTATGGTTCTGCATTTATATAATTCAGAACTATGAATTGGGAGATAGTCACCTTCCCTCCCGGATAATCCCCACCTGGATAAGCCATAGGACCCAGATTTCCAGTTTTAATTTAGCCATGACATGATGTGTCCTGTCTACTGCAAAACAAAAGTTATGAGCACAGAAAGATGTTTGTAAGATTTCTAACATGGATCTTACTTTTGAAAATTGACTATTTTTCTGAATTTCTCAACATTTAAAAAAGTTATTCAGCTCTTATCAGTGATATAATCTGATAGAAAGATAGAAATATTTTAAAAATACAGTGGCTGAGGGCCAATTTGCACATCCCTCTAACTGTGGCACAGAGATGCCAAATGAATAGGCTGACCATATTTCAGGATGGCAAAACGGGACGGGGTCTTATGTAATATTCCGTATTCATGAAAAAGACAGGGGTCCCCGCCCCCCAGTCCGCATGATTGGCTCCTGCCTGCAAACCCTGCCCCACGCGATTGGCTCCCACATGCAAACCCCGCCCCCTGGTTCACGCGATTGGCTCCCACCTGCAAACCCTGCCCCACGGTCCGCGCAATTGGCTCCCGCCTGCAAACCCTGCCCCACGGTCCACACTCCGGCTTGAATCCTCCTTCCACACCATTCCCACCGGGTTTGAAAAACAGGACAAACTTGAGATTTTTATGAAAACTACAGGACGGTTGAAAAATGCTTAAAAAACAGGACTGTCCCGTTCAAAATGGGACATATGGTCAGCCTACAAATGAACACTTTTTAAATAGCATGTCCTTATGAGGTCCCTCATCATCCCCAGCCAACAATAGAGGCAGATTAATATTGTGCTTAATTTTTCCAGTTTAAAAATAGTGTTTTCCCTCTGCTTACAACACAGTCTTGGCCATGGACATGATATATGAAGCTTCCTCAATAATGTGGTTGATGACATCATCAGGACCTAGGCTCTTCCCAGTTCCTATTGGTCACTTTGGGCTTCAGGAGGAGCATTCCCCTCCATGGTCATTTTGATTTGTGTTATAGAAGAGACCTGACATCTGGATTCTACAAAGGCTGTCTGTATAATGCCTAGCCAGCTATTTCCAAAACACTTGTTAGATCTTACCCAGGTTCCTTGTATAAACTGGTTAAGTGCTCTTTTGAATGAAAGGTAGACCTATGTTTATAAAACAGGAGTTTTGTTCTCTTGATATTGATTTAAGCAGAGAAAGAAAGCTGGGTTCCACCAGCTATTATTGTGAGTCTTATCTTAACTGGGCACATTACCAGTTTTCTGCTGCTTCTCCTGATGGTTTTCTTTATATTGTTTTTATTACCTTGTGTGGTGCCTTTTTCCCAACCTCTACACCATTCTGCATATTCCATTGGATACTTCTTGGTGCTGCCAATCATAAGGTTAGAATTGGGTTCCTTCATCCCTTGCTGCCATCACTGCCACTCACTTGCATCAAACCACAGGATAAGTAGAGAAGTTCAATAATACATACAACTGCAGGTACATGTTGCTGTCAATGAGAATAGCTACTGAATTCCAGTCAGAAATAGCACGGAAGAGGGAACTGGATGAAGTGCAAGGGAGGCCTCCTGATATTCCTGGCCACCCCTTCTCTGCGCCTTACATCTGTTGCTTGGGCTGTTACTCAATATGGATCTAGTGCTCTTCTGAAAAGAGTGCTAAACTCATGTCCAAAAATAGTCTACAGGAGGAGTGGCATGAGATGATGCTGGAGAGTTCTCCATGCTTGCGACCTTTTACTCAGGCTATTTGAAAAGGGGATAAGCCCTCTATCCCAGGCACGTACAACATTTCCCCAACCTTGCCTCCCCATACATTAAGAAGAACAATCAGCTGTTGTTTTTCCCATTAGCAGGTGAAAAGAAAAATGAAGCTGTTGCAATCCACCAATCTTTTTCTTTTAATTTGTCCTGCATTAAAACTGTAGAGATAGCATCTCTCTGGAGCTTGGGCAGAATAGGACTCAGCAGTCAGGGCAGTACAACTTTATGGTGGCCTACTGTTCTGCCAGCTCAAGGACTGGAGAACATTATGTTAATGTGACCATGAGGAACAGCCAGGAGAAACTAAGTTATGGCAGCCTTGCACAGTAACCCAGACTGTGATGCCCATTTGAAGAAGAGGGAGCAGGATAGTGTATAGCAGCTTGCAGGAATTGTTATCCAGTCTCCTGGGGTGTTTAGGATGTGTTTTAGTCAGGAAGGTAAGGGGAGATGAAATGGATTCTAATAGCAATGGTTGATCTTGGAAAGCTTGAGAAGGTTGGACCTGGTAAGTACGTGAAAGGGGGGTTGTTGGAGAAATCCAGCACTGTAGGCTAGACTGGGGTATAAAAACAAGTTCTAAACTTGCTCTCCTGCCAAAAATGAAAACCCTACAAAATCACTTCCAATCAGTCACTAGAAGTTGAGCTCCATTTCAAGGAGGCCTTACTTTAATTGAGTAGGCAAAAAGTCTACCATTCCAGAAGCAAATGTGTAGTTCAAGTGAATGTGAGCAATATAAAGTGAAAATAATGCAAACATTTATTATATTAGCTGATGAAAGAAGTGCCTGATCACCCATATGAAAGTATACTGAGCTCCCAACCTGGTCAAGTGTACGTATTTTTCCCCACCCCTCCTACTCCAAAAGGCACCCTCCCCACCTCCCCAGATTCCTTCTGGTACTCCCTTCAAGATGCCCAAAATGAAGAGAAGGGAGGGAACCTAGTTCAGGAGCAGAGCCCCTCTGCCTTGCATGCAGATTTAATCCCTTCTTCTCCAGATGGGGATGCCTAAGAGTTGCTCCAGTCTGTCTAGTCCTTAATGAGCTAAGTGAGTCTGGTTCGGTATAAGACAGCTTCCCATGTTCCTCTTCATGAGCAGTGTTTCTCAACCTTGGCAACTTGAAGATGTGTGGACTTCAACTCCCAGAATACACTGCTGTAGAGTGTGAGGCCCTTTTTCTGATAAGTCATGTGAAGTTGTCAAATGTATGAAAGAGATGCTATCCAATATATTCTTCAGATGCTGTACAGTGTATCTCTCAACAAAGCACACATACAAGAAAAATGGGCAGGCATGTTGCACCAGTGCACTTTACAGTACAGGTTACAACCACATTCAACATATCAGCTTCCACCCCAGGCCTGGAAATATTCCTGGAGGGGCCCATATGCAATACTACTGCATGCAGTTAGCTGTGGCTTGATAGAAGCAAACCTCTTATTTTCCTTTCATATTTGTTAATAAAAAGTAGGCAAACAATAAGCACATACACAAAGAATTTACAAATGTTCAGTATGACAATTAATGTATTGGCTGAGAAAGTTAAATTTGTGGACAAAAAAAAAGTTGGTGGGAGGGGTTGTTTTGTTTTGTTTTGGGGGTTTTGTTTTGGGGTTGTTGTTTTTTGAGAAAAAGTGTGAGAGCCTTATTGCTCTCCTCAGCAACATTCAGTTCAACCAATTTAACTGCATTCAAATCCCAGACGAGCAGACTACAACCTCTTATGAACTTCAACTTTGGTGAGCACAAGAGAACTACAGCAGAGTGGCTGAGTTCCTATCCCTGAAATTCCTTTTTTCCATTGGCAACTACTGGTGACCGATTAGCCCTGCTCAAGTAGTCAAGCAGCAGAGAAGTTTATTCAGTACAGTTCTACTCAGAAACAAGTCCTATCAAGTTAATAAATATATATTTTATCATAAATTGATATAGGACTGAAGCTCAAAGTCCTGGTTCATCTCTTAATGGAACTGGCAGCGTAAAAGCAGGTTTGGGGGTTATTTCACTTCTGGTTTGCTTCAGTTTCTTAGGTAGACCTTTTCCAAATCAGACTCCACCCTCAACCATGGAAGTGCGCTGGGTGACTATGGGCCAATCACTGTCCCTCAGCCCAACCTACCCTACTAGGCTGTTGTTGTAGGGGAGAAAAGGAAGCAGTGCAGTGAATGCTTCCTTGCGCTCATGGAGGAAATGTGGGGTAAAAATCTAATCAATAAATGTGTATCAGGAGTTTTGCAGCATCCAGATCATTGGGTTCACCTCCGTTTTGCCAAAGGCCAAAGGCATGCAGAGATCCATGTAGTTAGACCTTAACAGTGAAGGGACATGTTAGCAGAACACTGTGAGAACCACAGTTCAACACAGCTGGAGCACAGCTGGTTGGAAAAGGTTTCTGTATGGTGTGCAAAGTGGTGCTTTAGTAGCTATTTCTAAATGAAGCATTAGTTCATCTTTATTGCAGTGATTTGTATGGCTCTGTGTATATGCACAAAGTTTGTTTAAAAATGAAAATCATAGAAGACACCCCCCTCCCCCAATTTGCTTTCAAAGGCTTACATAAATGCCTAATGATTTTCAGCTTTCTGTATTCAAGAATCCATAAACAAGGTAACTGCTTTCTTTATAAAATAAGACTCTTAAAGACCATTGAACAAAACTGCTGCTTCCATTGCAAAACAAAAACCTCTGCAAGCTTTCCACAGCTGTACCTCAAAGAAAGATGCAGATTTAAATGAATTAATTACTATCCATTGGCAAAATTACCTTTTAAAAAGTGGAGGAGGAGTTGCTAAAACAATGCTAATCTAATTGCATGACACAGTGTACATCTGATTTTCAAACACAAATTAGAGCGAGTTATTGTTTGTGTGGCATTATTTATCCTTTATAAGTTAATTATTTGTTTTAAATATTTTTACAGTTTAATTGTTCCACTTAAAAAGCTATCAGAACTACAAAGACAATTAAAAATCTAACAATTTCAAAATGCAAACTATACATTTAGTAGGGCTTCCAGTTCTGGACTGCCAAAATCCAGATGGCCACTTTTGTTGTTTATTCGTTCAGTCGCTTCCGACTCCTCGTGACCTCATGGACCAGCCCACGCCAGAGCTTCCTGTCGGCCGTCACCATCCCCAGCTCCCCCACGGTTGAGTCCGTCACCTCCAGAATACCATCCATCCATCTTGCCCTTGGTCGGCCCCTCTTCCTTTTGCCTTCCACTTTCCCTAGCATCTAGCTAGGCTAGATGGCCACTAAACAGCAGCAAAGAGTTAGAGTTTTCTGCACCTCTTTGCTACCATCTAGCGATAGTACTGAGTTTTGCAGCCCAGATCTGGTGGCCGTATTTTAAAGCAGGCGTGTCCAACCCGCGGCCCACGGGCTGCATGCAGCCCTGAACAGCTAGTAATGCAGCCCCACTCACTGCATTCTACATCAAGAAAATTTATGCGCGAAAGCTTTAAAAATGGATAATGTCATGCAAATTGTCATCAAAGCAGTACATTTCATAAGGGCCAAGGGATTGAATCATCGCCAATTCCAGGAGTTCCTTAAAAGCATGGATGCTGATTATGAGGACATCATTTACTTTTCTGAAGTACGGTGGCTAAGTGGGGGTAAAATGCTGAAAATATTTTATGATTTGCGAAATGAAATCAAGTCATTTATGGAATCAAAAAGAAAATTTGTGCCAGAACTTGAAGATCAAAAATGGCTCACAGATTTAGCATTTTTGGTGGATTTGAGTTAAACATGCTTCTTCAAGGTGAAAACCACCTTATCACTGCAATGTTTCAAACCATAACAGCGTTTGTAATGAAACTTAAAGTATGGCAAGCTCAAGTTATGGAAAATAATTTTATACATTTTAATACGTTGGCTAAACACAGTCCTGTGAACAGCGAGAAATATGCAGCCTTGCTTTCCGGTTTGATACAGGAATTTGAGAACAGGTTTCAAGATTTCTGGAAAAATCATCAATATTTTGGTATATTTTCGACTCCATTTTCAGTTGACATAACTACATTACCTCCGAATTTTCAAATGGAATGCATAGAGTTGCAATCAGACATTTAACTCAAAGTAAAATTTGATCATGTCTCTCTACTGGACTTTTATAAGACCTATCTTCCCAGAGAAAAATATCCCTCACTTCACAATCACGCCTTATTCATGACATCACTTTTTGGCAGCACATACATTTGTGAGCAACTATTTTCAAAGATGAAGCACACAAAGAGTAAAATTAGAATTAAAATTTCTGACGAGCACCCTGAGAACTCACTGAGAATTGCAACCACTTTCATCGAACCAGACATTGATGCATTAGTTTCACATAAACAAGGTCAAATATCCCACTAGTTTTATGTTGCCCTCTTTTTTTAAATTTTATAATAAAAAATATTAAAAAATAAATGAAGTTTTATTACTTATATACATTAACTATATTATATATTTTATGTGTGGCCCAGGACAATTCCTCTTCACTCAATGTGGTCCAGGGAAGCCAAAAGGTTGGACATCCATGTTTTAAAGCATAAATGAGAAGGACGAGAGCCAATACATAAAAATCAATCAATAATAATCAGATTAATAACCATATTCTCTTTACTGAAACCCAGCAGTTGTTTAAAAGGAGGCTGTTGAACATCCTATATTCATGAAGCTGGCAAAGGTAAGATTCTCATTTATATAAGTGCATGAAAAGGGAGTTGGAATAATGAAGAAATACATTTTACTCCTTTTTACAATGCAGAAGCTCTCGGAGCAGACACAACCCAAAAGGAAAAGGTTATTAAGGAAAGCAGAAGAAAACAAGTGAACTTACTGTTCCATTAAATTCAGTGTGATTGTTATTACCTGGATGACTCCAGTCTTCTTTATAATGACTAGCTAGAATAGAAGCAATTCAGGAGGAGAAGAATCTTAAGCAGCTAGTCCATCAGCCCGCATGACTCTGTTTCGCACCTCTCCCTTTGTTGCTGTCTGATGGGATATTAATATTTGGAATATTATTAGTGGCCATTTGCAATACCATTGCTACTGGTATTATAAAAATAATTGCTTATTTTGGATTCTAAATGATTACCCATATTGTCCTGTCAAATTGTAGCCGGATGCAGACCACATAAGACAACTGATCTGAGTCAGGCCACGTCCAGATAATAGGTGTGGCGGGAACTCCCAGAATTCCATGCAAGCAAAGGCTACATTGACTAGGAATTCTGAGAATTCCACTCTCTGCCCATCTGACTGGCATGTGGTGGGGAGCCACTAGGAGATAACAATGCTGGGTTACCAACAATATTCCAGTAGCCTTGTGTTAATGAGAAGGAAGGAGGGCAGGAGGGGTAACCTCACACATGTTGAATACTATCATACAGTTTTCATTGTAGCAGTGGGGTTGACTTGACTTGACTTGACTTGACTTGACCTTCTCTTCACTCTGCTTTTATGATACTGTGAACTGGAGCGGGGTAAATTGTGTTGTAAGCTAACAGTGCACCATGAAACAAGCCACCCACAGTGAAATTAAATATTAATATGAATAACAATTGATGCTGTATTGATTGTGTTAATTATCTAATTAAGCCCAAATCTCCCTGTTTGAATGCTTTTCCATTAAGCTGACATTGCTGTGCAATTTTCAATTAGCCAGAAAATTAAATGTTGATGACCCATCAAGTGCACTGTAACAGTCATCAGAGAAGAGAGGGAAAACGCAGCACTGATTGTACAGAATTCAGATATTTTTATCTGTAAATATTTTAAAGGTCTTCAAAAGAACAGAGGAGTTGATATTTAGGGATGTAGGAAGAACAGTTGACAATTTGGCAGCAGGAATCTGCTGTACTGTAGTCTTAAATAGAATTTAGGCAGAAATATAATCTTAGGGAAGATCTATAACACATGCTTTTCCGTCTTTCCATAGAAATGTTCCACTGAGTTCTGTAGAGAATAAGAGAATGACAGAAAATAAGTGAGAATGACATGAGAAATGAGGTCAGAATTGTAAAGGGTGCAGGGAAGAAGACTTGATAACATTACAAAATGGCCAAAGTGGTGATGGCCATCTGCTATAACCATTTTTTTTAAATCCTTGCATAGCACTGCACAGCTTTTCCAACTGTTCACATTTTCTAGGCTGCCCAAGAGAAAACAGTCCATTCAGCTTCATAATGCCTGAGAGGAGCATTACCACCAAGAGGTTCTAAATCTAAAATAAAATTTTATATATTTTCATATGACTTGACTTCAAGTCAAGTGTTGACTCCTACCTTGACTAGTGCCTGCAGTTTCCTTGGCAAGATTTTTGCTATTGCCTGCTTCCTAGAACTGTCAGAGAGTGACTGGCCGAAAGTCACCCAGCTGGCTTCATGCCTAAGGCAAGACTAGAACTCAGAGTCTTGCAGTTTCTAGCCTGGTACCTTAACCACTGCACCAAAGCAGTTCACTTTCAACTACAGATTGATTGATTGATTGATTGATTGATTGATTGATTCACTATGTGCCATCAAGTTGTTTTTGACCACATAGATAGATTAGATAGATATCTATAGAAACATAGATATAGATAGGCAACTACATATAAAACATAAAAATTTTGAGAACCTTACAGCCTCTGCAACTTTCATAGGAGGTACAAAAAAGTCAAGATGGCAGCTGCACCTGTGCTATTGAAGCCTTCATCTTGACTTTTTTGGACTCCCAAACTTCACGGCAGCCTCCATAAGCTATCTGTGCTTCTCTCAATGTCCATCCAAGGACATACAGTAAAGCACGGATCCAAAGAGGCTAGAAGACTCTTTTTTTCAGTTAAAAGTAACCCTTTATCAATTTCTGTTTAGAAATATTTTTAAACAGATAAAAACACAACCCTCAGTCATCTCATAACTATTAAGGATTTAGTGTTACAAATGGAAGAATACAGATGTCTGAAGCCCTTCCCATACCTCAGTATACTGTCCATTTGCAATTCTCCATTTGCAATTTTCTAAACCCCTTAGCACCACAAACTGGCAGGATCTCAGTTGTGAAGCGCCATAATCTACTAACTCTGGGGGGAAACCCTTCCCATTACATATGCGTCAGGTGACATACTTGGTTGGGAAGCCACCACAAAATTCCAGATCTCTAGGCTGGAAATTTCTTCCAACAACTTAAAAGACGACTTTATACATGGACTTCACCAGATGATTGACACCGAAATCAGATTGACTACATCCTTTGCAGCCAAAGGTGGCGGACATCTATACAGTTGGTAAAAACAAGACCTGGAGCTGACTGTAGTTCAGATCACGAACTTCTTATTGCACAATTTAGAATCAGACTAAAGAAAATAGGGAAGACCCACAGATCAGTTAGATACAGTATGAGCTCACTAATATTCCTAATGAATATGCAGTGGAGGTGAAGAATAGATTTAAGGGACTAGATTTAGTAGATAAGGTCCTGGAAGAACTATGGACAGAAGTTCACAACATTGTTCAGGAGGTGGCAACAAAAAATGTCCCAAAGAAAAAGAAAACCAAGAAGCCAAGATGGCTGTCTGTTGAGACACTGGAAGTAGCCCAAGAAAGAAGGAAAGCAAAAGGCAACAGTGATAGAGGGAGATATGCTCAATTAAATGCAAAATTCCAGAGGTTAGCCAGAAGAGATAAGAAATTATTTTTAAACAAGCAATGTCCAGAAGTGGAAGAAGACAATAGAATAGGAAGGACAAGAGACCTCTTCCAGAAAATTAGAAACATCGGAGGTAAATTCCAGGCAAAAATGGGTATGATCAAAAACAAAGATGGCGAGGACCTAACAGAAGCAGAAGAAATCAAGAAAAGGTGGCAAGAATATAGAGAAGATCTGTATAGGAAGGATAATAATATCGGGGATAGCTTTGACGGTGTGGTCAGTGAGTTAGAGCCAGACATCCTGAAGAGTGAGGTTGAATGGGCCTTAAGAAGCATTGCTAATAACAAGGCAGCAGAAGACGACGGTATCCCAGCTGAACTGTTTAAAATCTTGCAAGGTGATGCTGTCAAGGTGATGCATGCCATATGCCAGCAAAATTGGAAAACACAAGAATGGCCATCAGATTGGAAAAAATCAACTTATATCCCCATACCAAAAAGGGGAAACACTAAAGAATGTTCAAACTATCGAACAGTGGCCCTTATTTCACATGCCAGTAAGGTAATGCTCAAGATCTTGCAAGGTAGACTCCAGCAATTCATGGAGCGAGAATTGCCAGATGTAAAAGCTGGGTTTAGAAAAGGGAGAGGAACTAGAGACCAAATTGCCAATATCCGCTGGATAATGGAGATAGCCAGGGAGTTTCAGAAAAACTATTTCTATTTCTGTTTTATTGACTATTCTAAAGCTTTTGACTGTGTGGATCATAACAAATTGTGGCAAATTCTTGGTGGTATGGGGATACCAAGTCATCTTGTCTGCCTCCTGAGGAATCTGTATAACGACCAAGTAGCAACGGTAAGAACAGAGCACGGAACAACGGACTGGTTTAAGATTGGGAAAGGAGTATGGCAGGGTTGTATACTCCCACCCTACCTATTCAACTTGCACACAGAACACATCATGCGATGTGCTGGGCTTGAGGAATCCAAGGCTGGAGTTAAAATCGCTGGAAGAAACATTAACAATCTCAGATATGCAGATGATACCACTTTGATGGCTGAAAGCAAGGAGGAGTTGAGGAGCCTTATGACAAAGGTGAAAAAAGAAAGTGCAAAATCTGGGTTGCAGTTAAACCTCAAAAAAAAACCCCAAGATTATGGCAACCAGCTTGATTGATAACTGGCAAATAGAGGGAGAAAACGTGGAGGCAGTGACAGACTTTGTATTTCTAGGCGCAAAGATTACTGCAGACGCTGACCTATGGCTGCGAGAGCTGGACCATAAGGAAGGCTGAGTGAAGGAAGATAGATGCTTTTGAACTGTGGTGTTGGAGGAAACTTCTGAGAGTGCCTTGGACTGCAAGAAGATCAAACCAGTCCATACTCCAGGAAATAAAGTCAGACTGCTCACTTGAGGGAATGATATTAAAGGCAAAACTGAAGTACTTTGGTCACATAATGAGAAGACAGGATACCCTGGAGAAGATGCTGATGCTAGGGAAAGTGGAAGGCAAAAGGAAGAGGGGCTGACCAAGGGCAAGATGGATCGATGATATTCTGGAGGTGACGGACTCGACCTTGGGGGAGCTGGGGGTGGCGACGGCCGACAGGAAGCTCTGGCGTGGACTGGTCCATGAAGTCACAAAGTGTCGGAAGCGACTGAACGAATAAACAACAACAGGCTGGAAATTAAAAATAAAACATGTCCTGAAAGAAGGCAATATCAAAACAGTGTACCCATGAAGTCATCAAGAGCTGAGCTTTACTTGAAGGAGACTTTCCTATTGTATCCTTCAAAGGGAACAAATTATCTTCTGGATTTACATTACAGTTTCTCTATTGCTTTGGAAAAGGGGAAAAGTGTGTAGTTCTCAGATATTTGCAGAGATGTTGATTTTCCTTTATAAGCCCCAGCTGTTTTTCAAGTAGCAAGTTTAGAGCAAAGAGGTAAAAATCAGTATATAGATAGATTAAATCCAGAGGCAAATTAGAGCTAACTAAAGATAGTTTAAGGAAGAAGAAAAGAGAAAGTTTTTGTTGTTTTTCTTGCTTTGTAGGTAGTGGATTTGTGAGAAGGCTAGAATTCATTCTTGGGTGCTTGTTTCTGACAAAGAGAATATTACTGATCAATGTAATTTCAAAGATTAGTTTGCCAGTTGACAAAGCAGAATGATTTATTAGAATGAGCCTGCAAGATTTTTTTTTTAGTTCTGCATTTTCCTTGCTGTATAACAAAGTAATAAAATTCTTAGTTTTTTAAAGAAATCCCATATAGAAACAGGACAGATCTGAACTGTTTCACATGAGCACCTTTGCCTGCAGCCAGCATTAAAGTTTGGTCAATATTTGGAAGCACATTGGCAATGTTCTCAGCAAGGAGTCAAAATTGGCAAGATGGTGGACAGTGTGTTTCAATGCAAGCCCCACCATTTTGTACATGTATCAGCATCACACACACATTTAAAAGGGGCAGAGCTGGCATCACAACTTTCCATCTGCTATCTTGCCAATTTAGTGCTTCCAAAACATTGACCAAACAAACTGACTTTGATATTTGCTGCAGGAATGCAGATGTGGCTGAAGCACATGACACTGTATGTATAGTATAGTCCTATACTATAAATGTATAGTCCTAATGGTTGCTGCTTAGATGGGACACCATTCAAGGTAAGGTATTTGAACTTCATCAAATAAATACAGTATATAATTAAAGTATCGCTCCTAAAGGTGCTACCATTGAGTGGGTGCCTGCCTCTCAGACATAAGAAGAAACAGCAAATAAATGCAGCCAACAGGAGTCCTGCAATCAGGGATCCTTTCTTTTCACAGGATTCTTGAGTCTGCAGCTAGAAAAAGCAAGCAACTCATTTTGGAGCTAAGGATCATACTGTGCCAGATGTCGATGAAGGTTCTCAGTCATCCAGGTGGAACAGTCTGTGGCTTGAATCATGTCAACTGGATTTCTATTTTCTCAGTAGAAACGTTTCACTCCTTATCCAAGGAGCTTCTTCAGTCTGAGTAAAGTTAGTAAGGGAATCCTTAAATATGTTTCTAGGGTGGCTGTGTGACCTTGCACCTGGGGCTAGGTCATGGTTATTTTTGAGATGTTTATTTCTAAGTCCCTTTATCATCTAAAGGAGGATCGTTAAGATTACCATGCTGCTGTTGAGCTTGCGAAATGGTCTTAATCTTCCTAGGCACAGAAGACATAGCAGGAAGGAAGATAGGGGAAAGGTTGTGCCTGAGGCCCCCACCTCTATTCAAGGAAGGATTTTCCAAGTTGGCATAAATGGATTCCTTGACCCCTCTCTCAAACCACCTATCTTCTCTGTCTAAAATGTGAACATTAATGTCCTCAAATGTCCTCAAATCTGTGCCAGATGTAATACTCCAAAATGGATAGGGCTGTAATGGATTGGCTTATTGTTAGCATTGATGGATTAAGCATGCTGATGATCTCATATTATTATTCAATTATCTTGCACTTCTTATAGACTCACTAGAATTAGTTCTCCTAGAAGTTTTAGGAAAGACAGCCGCAGAAAAACCTATCTCTAAATCTAGTGTTTTTTGTTGGTCTGCAGAAAAGACACAAGGGCCAAGACAAAAAATGGGTAGGGCTAGGCTAGAATAAAAAAACAAATTTAAATACAATTTAAAATAATTAAATTCATCCAAAAGAATAACTTCTCCATATAACTAACATTTTTCTCCTTCTCTCTACTTAAGAATTATGATTTCCAGACAACTTTTTAAAAGGGTTCTGGGAGGCATATCCACGTCACTTTTAGGTTGAATTAGACTTTGGCCCATGTGAAAGTAAGACTTGTTTAATAATTTAGTCTGAGACTGACAGCTAATAGCAGAAGATAGGACTAGATTCTTTGACAATTTCTGATAAGGAAAGGGCTTCTCTGAATACCAAATAGGGCAGAAGGCTTGAATGACCTCTGCCAGGTGGAGACCCATTACTTGCCAAGCTATCATGATTATTAGACTCTATTCAAAACTCAGACCTCAATGTCCAATATGTCTCAATGTCTCAATATGCACAGGAGGCTTTGGGCCATTCTCTTTTCAGAGAATTCTTCTTTCATGACCCAGGATTCACCTTGCCCTCCATCAAGTGTGGAATATGCAGTCTGCCGACTGTGATTGCCTAGGGTGGGGAATTAGATTACATGGAAACTGCAAGATAATAACCAGCAGGACAAGTTCACCAAGAGCATTAACTTTGCTGATAGTTTCAGAATCAGAAATGCCTTCTAAAAAGGTACATACAGTAGCATTACTTTATGTAAAAAAGGTAATGGTTCCCCCCGCACATTTGTGCAGTCCTGTCCGACTCTAGGGGCCGGTGCTCATCTCCGTTTGTTAGCCGAAGAGCCAGTGCTGTCCGAAGATGCTTCCACGGTCATGTGGCTGCATGACACGCGCGGAACGCTGTTACCTTCCCACCGAAGTGGTACCTATTAATCTACTTGCATTTGCATGCTTTCGAATTGCTAGGTTGGCAAGAGGTGGGGCGAGTGCGGGAGCTCACTCTGTCACGCGGGGCTAGGGATTCGACCCTCCGAACTTGCAATCTTCCGATCGACAAGCCTGGTGTCTTACCCGCTGAGCCACCACGCCCCCTTTATGTATATTTTATTTATTTATAAACTTTACTTTATGTATAGCAACATAAATCCAGGGGAACCATTTTAACTGAATTGGTGCACTTGATCTAATTTCCTGCGCAAGATTGTATGCTTTGCTAATACCAGCTGCATTTGCAGTTTAAAGGAGGGCCAGACTGCAATTTGCAAAATATAACTGTGGATACTAATCACCACCTTAGCATTTTACAAGACAGACAACATGTAATAAAATATGATGGTCAATTAGGAAGGCTGTGGACACTACCTAGCGAACTTCTACAAATCTCAAATTATTCATATTTGAGATTCAAAGACAGCATTAGATTCATGTCTGTGATTCAAGACAAACCATTTCAATTTTGCAAGATTCAAGATGCAATTAGGAAAGATGTTTGGGCCATAGGCTATAATGGGAAGCATCAAAATGAAAGCAGCTGTTTAATTTTTTTGGCAGAACAGGATGAAAATAGCAGCAATTGAGGACTCTTTAGAGAATATTAACTTTGCCACATTTCAGCCACATACCCACAAGGCTTCCCCACAATACATTTTAAATATCCCACCTGTATTTTTTTAAGACACAGATAGAAGAGAAGGGGAAAGGACAGCACAGTTATCTCGAAATTATTCTGTTATAGAGAATTATGCTGAACCAATTCGGATCAATAGGCCTGGCGTGCTATGGTCCATGAGGTCACGAAGAGTCGGACACGACTAAACAACTGAACAACAACAACAACAAATTCGGATCATATTCTAATCCATTTTAAAATAAAAACTTTTAAAAACTGTTTAAAAAGTAACCCTTACTGTTCCACTTGCTTTTCTGGACTTGACCAACTGGATGCATTTGAGAAGCAGAACTATGCCAGTTTGGGGGGGGTCTGTGGGCATATCTGGGAATTTGATATCATGTTGCAGGTGCTTTCACAGATGTCTGCCATGGCAACAGCCATGGCAATTACCAAAAGTCAAATCTGTGAACTTTCTCCTTACTGTTCCCTTTAGGATGCTCAGTAATACCCACCAATTGCACTATGTCTTTATCTTCCTAGTATGTGGCCAGATTTCCAAACATTAGGTTGAAAATACCACCATTTTCTAAGACAGACTGGATGCCCATCTAGGCCTCAGAGGCACCTTAAAAATAAAGGTTATACTGAAGGTCAATCTCATTCAATTTTGTTTAATTAAAGGAAACTTAAACAAAGAGGAGGAGTTCACAGGCATGAGATTGTCTACAATATTCTAAAAGTTGTTCCTATAACATACTGATATGCAGAGATGAAGAAGGCAAATATTCCTCAGAGCTCTGATTACCATTCCGAAAAAGGTTCATCTGTAGGTTTCTGCAGGTCAAGTTGCTCTTAAAATCACAAGATCAGCTCGAATAAAAAATATCATGTCCAGGAGGGACGTGTGCCACTGTTCTAAATATGATGCTAATTGGCAGGTATCCTAGATACTTTCCTAGTGCAATTCCTACTAAGTTATATGAATACATCTATACAAGGATGTCCACTTGCTTGAACCCATGTATACCAGGAAGGTTGCATATAGGAAGATCCTTCTGGCTTCTTTCAAACCACATGTGTTTGACTTTCATCATACATTTTCATGGAACTGAATGCTTATGGATATGGATTTGATGACAGTAGACTACTTACAGTGATAATTGTTCATGTACCAGATCTGTTTCCCACATATACCTTGTACTAACTAGCCATGAACTCCGTCATTTCTGATATATGTATTATCAACAAGGTACTTAATTACTTTGAAAATGTGCACACATTTATTATGAGTAGCATTTTCTGTGTTCCAATTGTGGTACAAAAAGACTAAGACAAAATGAATATGGAAGCATTAATTCCTTCTATACACTCAGTCATTTTTCAAAGTGTAACAGCACTTGACTCACAAAAGTGCTTAATGCTATTTATTCACTGCAAGCCTTCGTTTGGCAGTGAGGGATTTAGCTCTCACTATTTGGCTAATCCAAGGGGATTATCATAAATGTGTTTTAATTTCTGACATGTAAGAACTGATGATCACATATAAACGATTACAGTTTCTTAAGGAAGAGGAGAAAATATTGCTAAATAAACCCTGATGGGACTGGTCCTGCCTGAGACACTTTCCCAGGGATCTTGAGCTCATGCAGATCTGGTGACTGTTACTCACCATGTGGCAATTTCTCCCACATTGCTTTTAAATTCAAGGAAACCAGAATGCAGATGGTATGCAAACAAACAATAAAGTGGCTAAAACAAATCCTGTGCCAAACATTTCTTGTGCATCTTTTTTTTTTACCATTTTCAATCAATTCAGCAGAAAATAAACTGTTCTACTGTTTCTATTTCTAAAAGGAGATTCACTCTAGTCAATAGCCCAGGAATTCCCAGGAATTCCCAGGTGATTCCACTTTCTCCATCCCCATACTAACCAGAAGTAACCCTGCACAGCTTCCCAGATCAGCCAGCGTCAGCTAGGCGCTACAATCTGGTTGTTGTTTTTTTAAATACTCCCATGCTAAACTTTTGCAAAAGGGTAGGATCATTCGAATAGTTTGGCTAGATGGTTGTGCATCTTCTCCCGTTAGCAGACTGAGATCATAGAAACTGCTCAAAATTTCTGACCAGACAGCAATTAAGGGCATAAGAATGTCTTCCAAGGTCAGATACTGGCAAGCAACCCAGCTGTTCTGAGGAATATCCAAGCCATTCAGCATTTTTTGTATTGAGAATTAGGGCTCTGCAGCACTTCAGATTTTTAGTGGAAAAGGGGAGGGGTGTGATCTAGCACATTTCTACAACTCCAAGTCCAAGCAGTTTTTACTTTCAAATCCAAAGCACTGCACAGTTATACTAGGGATCATTTATGCACATGAAGAATCTCGGCTGCTAGCCGTTGAAATATAACTCTCTCTCATCCCAAAACATTTGGGCCAGTGTAATAGGTAACCAATTGCCATCACAGTCTGGATGTCTCCTTCCTTTCACCCCATCAATGAATATGAACTTTCCAAAACTGCAAGGAATTTTGATACTGTTTTGCCATAGATCAAAGGACCAGTGCAAGCCGCATAGGCATAATAGGTGGATCAAGCCACCAATGCTTTACTTTCAGCTACTAGGGGTGCTGCTAAGTTCTACAAAAGTTCCCAATTGTTGGGATGAGTTTCTTATTGCTAACAACCAAGCTATACCCCAATATGTGACAGGTTATGTGCATCTCAAACTTGCTGAAATCAATGGGATTAACTATTTTAACTACTTTCTTGATCTGTACTATTTTCGTATTTATTTTGCTCTGAATTGCACACAATGAGGACTATATTAATTAAATTGCCCAGATCTGTGCTACATGTATCCTGTAACAACGTTGTTGCTGTTGTTCAACACCATGCATTAATTAAATAAGAGTGCATGAATAAAGACCGTTTTTTAAAGCAATGGATCTCCCCCCCCCCATTTCCAGCGAGCTCTTGTGGGGCGGGGAGGGAATAATCCCACTCAGATCACCATCCTAAGCAGAGGGAGCACTGTTTCGTTTGTTTGTTTCAGAGCTGGAATTTTTCTTTAAAAGAACATTAAAAACCAGCTAACAATAAGAAAGAAAATATAAATGTGATTCATGAGCATGCACCTTGGAAAAGGGAAACTATGAATGTGTTCTCTGGTTGCATATGGAATTCCCCAGAGATATGCATGTATTTCCAAGTGTATATAATTGCTAGATCATTCTGGGTACATTTATAAAAGCGTTTTTAATGCCAAGTTCTTTGGGCCAGAAATATACGTTGCTTATCCAGTCCCAAATAAATGGTTAATGATTAATACATTCAGTTTGCTATTTTTTTTTTAAAAAAAGTAACTTTTGGGGGGGGTCTTAATGTGTTTTGATATGGAATGTATACTTAAGCTTATGTGCTTCTATGCTTGGCATTTGTTAGCTGCATGCTCTATTGATTTTCCTCACATTAAGGAAGCTCACCATCTGGGTTAGGGTGTGTTTCTCTTGTTTTAACAGTTACCACCCTTCCAGTCTAATTCTTTCCTGTTTTGGCTAGGCAATTCTTTCATGCCTCACTAGAAGAAATACTTGTTTATTCCACCTTGTCTTGATGAATTCCTCTGAACAAGCCAAGGATCTGGTAGGTGTTCTGTGTATTGCCTTCCTTTTGGTCAATAGCCAGTCCTACTAGGCATGACATGTTCCAGTCTTTCTTCTAATTTCTCCAGGGTTTTGGAACCAATCTTGTCTTTGCATGTGCGTGTGTGTGTGTGTTATATATACACACACACACACATACTGACATACATTTCTGGCTTCAGTGGACTTGAATGTTGTAACTGAGCAGAATTTCAACCATCCTTAAAGAGATGCAGCCTTCCCACCCAATGTCCTCCAGATGTGTTGGGATTCCAATTCTGATCACCACCCAATAATGGCTGTGTTGGCTGGAATTGTAGTCCTGACACATCTGGAGGGCACCAGATTGGGGAAGACTGATCTAATACAGCTGGCAGTTCCCCGCTTGTTGCAGACACCATGCTCCCATTTTCTAAACCAGGAGAGGGTGGACAATCCATTTCCTTGAGCCACAGGTAGCCTAAGCCTGATTTCATGCAACACTTGGCCTAATTTCAAAAACCTTTTACAAATGATTGACTCGAGCCTCTGTTAATTGCTCCTTCCTTAGGAGAGAAAAAGGGGGCTGTAAAAAGAGAGAGAGAGAATACTGATGTATGGGAAAAGGAAAGAGAATTGGTGGCTCTATCCACATGCTTCCTCCTTCAGCCATATGAGCCATTTACTGATTCTTCCTGAGGTAATGTGGCTCCACCTTAGAAAGAAAGTCTTACCTCTGCCATGTAGTCTAGTCCCAATAAGTGAGCCTTCAAGCTGTAAATAACTCTTACATGCTAAATATAGCTCATACACCATACCAACAATTAACGCCTGTATCATTTCTGCTTTCTTCATTTTATTTATTTTATTTTATTTTATTTTATTTTATTTTATTTTATTTTATTTTATTTTATTATTTTATTTTATTATTTTATTTTATTTTATTTTATTTTATTTTATTTTATTATTTTATATTTTATTTTATTTTATTTTATTTTATTTTATTTTATTTTATTTTATTTTATTTTATTATTATTTTATTTTATTTTATTTTATTTTGTTATTTTATTGTTTTGTTTTGTTTTGTTTTGTTTTATTATTTTATTTGACTATACATTTATTTTATTATTTATTTTATTATTTCTATTCTATTCTATTCTATTCTGATTTAGGCACCACCTTGACTACAAAACGACTCTGGGCGGCTTTCTTGGCTGAGAATAGCAGGCAGCCCAAAGAGATTATTTTGGATCAGAGAAGTTTTGTTTGTGAGGGTTCATATGGGTATCCTTTATGTGTGAAAGGGAGTCATTTCCAAGACCTACAAAATCCATATCACATGTATATCAGAAGAAGCTCTACATGCAGACTGACATGCAAGTGTAGTATTCCTCCATCTGGAGCATGGAAGAGGAACACATAGCCAAGGACTATGGTCAACACCAATCAGCAGCATCCAGCCTTTCCCCTTGAATATACAGGGGGGTTAATCTGGACACATCATGCCACTGTTTCTGCAAGAAGCTTGAAGCCCATCAAGTGAGCAAAGTATCCTCTCAAAGATGCCTAACGTCTAAGAGTAATCAAGTTGTTTCAAGACATAAATGGAGGCCGATGTGTACAGCTCTGCCGTACTTGACATCCTGCCTGCTGGGGTTGTGCAGAGCTTCAATTCAGCCATTGGATTCAAAGTGGGTTTGATTGACTCTCCAAATCATCTTGACTTTCTGAATGAAATTGGAAAGCCAAATCAGCCACAGATACAATTTGACTTCTGAACTGATCTCCTCTCAACAGTTCAGAAGAATGTTTGCCTTTTGAATCAGTTCAGGACTTCAGATCAACCCGATTCATCAGAGGTGTCTGAAAGATGGAGGTGACTGAAGTCCTGTGCTTTTTATGGGTACATGATTCAGGGCTTAATTGCAAGGCTGTGCCTGCCATCTGGCAGATGTTGACCCCTCTATAAGTGCCACTGGGTCCCACACTTCTTTTCTCACACCCTGATTTGATTTAAATAGCTGTTTGCATAGCCGCTGCTGAAGATCTCCTTTAGAGTCATCAAGATGGAAAATGTTACAGAAATAATCAAAGTCAAGAGGTCTCCAAAAGGGTTATTGGAGGCACATTCATAAATTTATCCTAGTAAATAAACACATGCTATGCTTTTATGTCAGTGCACCCTTACAAAGTGGAACAGCATGACTTCCCGCACACAAAGATAGAGGAAAGGAATCACGTATTTAAACACTATATCCATCTTAGTATATTATATTGTCACCTGTAACTAGCATTTTGATAATACCATGTAATACTCTGATAAATACTCTGATACATTATTAATGCTACATGCTGTCACTATAATGTCAGCCCATTAATTTTTTTTCAGTGTTCCAATGGGTGGCTGAATTATTCTAAATCTAATGTTCTAATGTAGTCAATTCTATCTGCTGACAAGCTGAACAGATTTAGAAAATCTTTTCCTCTCTGTAATTTTCATTTTTAAAAGCTGCAGTGTCCTATGAATTATTGTTCCATTGAGATGAGATCTACTGTCTCCAGAAAACTACCATTTCAATCTATAGCCAAAATACAAACAAAGAGTCTTTCACTGTTTGTACATGTCTATCCTGGGGACTAATGTAATGCACTATTAACATATTATGCCATGAATAGGAACAAATTGTTTTATATACATAAAAAGCACCATTTGAAAACACAGCCGCTTTATCAACAAACCACGGCTGGTTTATGGCTCTAAATAGATTTTGTCAATTACTGTCTTGAATGCACTATGAGACTTTGTGTAAGTTACTCTATTAGTGCAATTTATGGAAATTGTACCATGCAAATTGATTGTAAATTGAGTCCTTTATTTTTCATTCTCCTGTGTTTCAGCTTGGCTTAGTTAAGTGGCCATATTCTACACTTAGCAACGCTTTATGAATTTGTAAAAGGGCACTCATTTTAGTTGATGAACTTCTGACTTACATCACTAACTGGAGAATCTTGCTCCGAGCCATTCATACCTTATTAATTATTCTTAAGAAAACAAATTTCAAGGCTAAACTCATAGAATGATGGAGATACCATATATTTCTATAACTCATCCAGCCCTAGGCTCAGATATTATCATTCAATGTACAGTATTTGACTTTGGCAGCTGGGGCCTATAACAAAATATTGTAGCACTGAAGGATCCTCCTCAGTGTTCCAGCCAGCCATGCCTTCTTCCATTTCATTCATCATTTCCCCATGTTTTACATACACACGACACACCCTTTACTATTAATGTTCTAAGGCCATGAACAAGCTCACTCTTCATTGGGGGAGGGAAGTTTTCATGAAATTCTCCCTTAGGGTTTTTCATTAAAAAATGTTCAGATATACTTCTGGAAAATTCTGGGTCATCCAAAGCCTGTTGATACCTCCTTCTTGTGTATGGATGGTGTTATCGTGGCTACCTAAGTATCAGGAGCATCCGCAGGTGGTAAACAACATTAAAATGGCAGGCACAACTGGGAAATCAGATCCCCAGTCCTTTTCAACATGCATCACATGCACATAAAAAAGAGAAGGGCTTTGATCACCTGGTCATGCCAGCTATTTTGATGTCATTAACACACACACCTCCATGGATGCCCATGCTAAGAAACAGGAGCTGGAGTATAATTTTACTGTTGGTAACCACAGGTCCAGGGTTACATGTGGCCCCCTCAATACGTTTCTATGGCCCACAGACCTCACTGATCATTATTAATGAAAACTAATAGCACTATTTCTCACAATTTTGCAGCAAGAAACAAATGAAAACTGTAGGGCATGTTCTAAAATCCATAAAAACCTCCCCAAATTCTGCCTTAAAATCCTGCCCCACCCCCTTTATGGCTCTCAGCCCCACCCCCCATGTCATAGGCCTGCTACTGAATTCAGTAGCCAAACATTTATATAATTGATATTCTGATATCATAGGATGACATCACAATGCTTTGCATTTCTCCATTTTAGTTTCATAAGGTTTTCTATCCCAAAGAAAAGGGAGGCAAAGAAATACTGCAATCTCAAGACTGATTCAATCAAGGACAGTGCACTTTTAAAAATACTTGAATGAAAAGGAAAAAAAATATTTACATACATACGCAAAATACATTTTTTTCACAGTCTTTGGTTATCGCTTTCTCTCTAACTCCCACTGCTGAAGCAGCTTTCCAAATGGAACACCATCTGTAGAACCTTGCCCTTAGCCATCATCTTTTGCTCCTCCAAAATTAAACCCTTTTGGGCATGTGCAAGAGATGAAAAAGAACTACTTGTTAGTTAAGGTTTATTACAGTCATAGGCTACCGACATAAAATTAATAAACATGTCCAAAAATGAATGAAAGAAGTAAAAATTCACAAATAAATGCTAAGTAGATGAAGTTTTCCCATGGCATGGGAGGAGAACATGGATTTGGCGAGCCAGAAATGCTTATCTCTGTACAGCAAGAGCAATAGAGCAGAACTTAGCTATTTTTCAAGAGATTTTTGCATGTTTGTCCACCAAAAAAAATATAGCACTTGTCACTTCACCTACCAGAATAGTAACCAGGGGTGGGGGAGGCTTTTAGGTCTGAATGTCATCCATCTCCCCCTCATATGGTGTTAATCATATGAAGAAAGATTGTTTGTTGTACTAGGCAGTGTCTCTAGATCAGAGCTTTCCAAACTGTGTGTCGGGACACGTTAGTGTGTCGGCTTCAGTGTCTGGGTGTGTCGCGGCTGCTGCCTCCGAGCCCTGCCAGGATTCCACGCAGGTCCTAGTGCCTGCCTTGTGCCTTGCTGCCTCCAAACCTGCTGTGATTCCACGCAGGTCCTAGTGCCTGCCTTGTGCCCTGCTGTAAGAGTGTGTCGCGAAATGATGCATGTCTAAAAAGTGTGTCACCAACATGAAAAGTTTGGAAAGCTCTGCTCTAGATTAAGCCTGAGGCTGAAAGGTGCTGATTTTCTTTGCAATCTCTTCCCTTTCACTGAGATGGAGAAAGGATGGCTGGATTCCAGCAGGGCTAGTAAAGCCTCCATGCCTTTTGTATTGGCCCTTCAGCCATCTTTTTTCAAAAGTCTATAGTGGCGGGGGGGAGGGGGACATTATTTGGATGAAACTGAAAGAAAGCAGAGGTACATTTATCTTTAACAGTGCAATTTAAGCCCAGGATGGAAAAGCAGGTACACGAATGTCTGCATAAATCCAAAGGGCAGAATAAATAGAAATTCTCTGATGCTGAACATAAAAATTCAAGTTTTCATATACTCTGCATTTATGAGGATTATTTATTCTTCCTGGCTTAAGAAAAGAAAGCTTTACAAATCAGATGTTAAAAGGCTCAGGTAAGCTTCTTGCAGGTGAATTGGTGGCAGCCGTCGACTAAAACCTCAATCCCATTTGGAGTTTCTGTATTTGACCATGGGCAATAAGGGTTTCTTTTGCCTGAATAACTATCTGTGGAATTTCTTTTGGAGAAGGGGGTTATTTTCTATTCCCTGAGAAGAACAGGACAGTTGTTGGGATGGAGCTTCAGAGGGATGCAGAAATTGCGGCAGAAAACCATAAAAACATTTGAAGATTAGCCTGCAAATTCGCTGTTGGGCAGGACTACTTGCCTGCTGAAGTTAACCTTGTTTGAAAAATCTAACCATGGCTGCTCTCGCCTTTCTTTCATTCCCTGTCTAGTTACGTCTTCCCCTTGGCTCAACCCCATTTCTATTTCCTACTCCTCCCAGTGCTACTACCAATTACTTTTTTCCATCTGCTTTTCTTCTTTTTCACTGCTTCTGGTAAAATAAGTGAGAGAGGTGTGTGGGTGTGTGTACTGTACTGTTGTTTTCTGTGAGAGAATGATTTGCCTGTGAAAGAGAGAATCTTTGAGGTATGCAGATGGGATCAATTAATTTTATAAACAGGGTACCTTATTTTATAAACAATTAATTGTAATCAGTAATTTTTTTTGTCTTCGCCCTGCCCTTTTTTAAAGTGTGGCTTTTTTCATATGTATATGTATATGTATATGTATATGTATATGTATATGTATATGTATATGTATATGTATATGTATATGTATATGTATATGTATATGTATATGTATATGTATATGTGTATACACACATTTGTAAACCACCCAGAGTCCCTCTTTTGGGGGAGATGGGCAGTGATAAATTTGATAAATAAATAAATAAAATATATGTAGATTTATTTATACATAAATAAATATTTATTTATTTATATGTATATTTATTTATTTATAAAATTTCATCACTGCCCATCTCCCCCAAAAGAGGGACTCTGGGTGGCTTACAATTAAAATACAATAAAACAACATGATACATAAAATATAGATATAAATATAAATATAAAATACATAAATATAAAATATGTATATGTATATGTATATGTATATGTATATGTATATGTAATGTTTGTGTATGTGTTTGTATACACATGCACATGCACATATGCATGCATGCATCTAATTGGAGCACATATTCATTGGAGATTGGTTTCAACAGGAATTGACAAACCTAGATTTTATATTTTCTCCTATCTACTCTTCCTTTAGTGCAGGGGTGGGGTGGGGGTGGAGCTCATCTTAAATTTGGGGATACACATTTGGGTAAATATGGCACAGAGGGAAAATTATAATTTAATGTAGAAATGATGAACTAGATATTCTGGGGCAAGATGAAAAGTTCTGAAGACAACTTATTCTGTTTCTCATTATAAATTGTTCAGTAATAATAAAGGGGGAAAAGGAAGGGAAGCAGAAACATATACTGTATGAGGTAGGACAATCAACACAAGAGAGGATCAACTAAAATTTATCTAGTCAAGTAAAGTTAATCTGACTTTGATTATTCAATGATTTGTATAAAATGTGCATTATCAGCCAGATCTCAATGGAGGGAAGGAGGAGACATACTGAAGGAAACTCAAGATAATTGCATTAGGTGTAGATATATTCATCAACCAGTAAATATAAGACAAAACTCTAATAACTAACTCTTGAAGAACTTCTCCATGGACTGTATTCAATAGAAACGTCAGCCTTCTCAAAATGACTTTCTACCCTTTGTTCACGTCAGCATCGTTGCCAACATGAATGGTCACCTACCATCACCTATGGAGTATGTTTTACTGATCATAGTGCACAGGGACAGTTTACACCTTCCCTCTTGCACTGTAGTCCCACCTCCTCTTGGCTTATTATTTATTTCGTTAAATTTATATTAACTAATTCCAATTATTTAGTAGGTGGAAATATCCTCCCATCAAACTGAAAATGGTTTGGCAATATTTAGTCATTTTTTTTATCTAGACTTACAATGTTAAAAGCTGTGACAAAGTAAATTTTATTGTCAGTCAAAAAGTCATTGTATGTGAACCTCACAGCCTTGCGTGCAGCTTGGTGTCTTGCACGACAAGGATATTTATTGATCTATCACTGTTTTTCTGATGTTCAAAATTTCATTGTACATCATTATGGCATTTTATTATTTTTAATTTTTCTTCATTTTATATATATTACGTTTCAGGCTTATGGTCAAGGAACCCAATCTCTTACTGTTACTTAGATTCTCATTAGACCCAGTGGGAATTTCAAGCCTTTGGATTGGAGTAGCAATAGGGGAGGATTTTCATTGGAACCATTAGCCAAAGAATAATCATTGCAATTTGCATTCTACCTGGCAACAATTTTTCTTTTCATTCCATAATAATCTAGTGAGCGCTTTTTCAAAAATGAAATTAAAAGCAAGACACACATTGCTGATTAGAGATTCTGTTCTAGTTCTTTTTCTCTTGATTATAACCAAGGTCTTTTCTGGGCTGGAATTTGTCCAACTAAAGATCCTGCATAGATAAAAAGGTAAAGGTTCCCCCCGCACCCCCAAACTTAATTACCGTATTGCTTCTCACTGCTTCTTATGCTTTGACTGGGTTGATTGTTTCAACAAAAATATTGAAAAGTCAGAATAGATAGGGATTATTCGATCCATGTTCAAGAGGGTTTGTTGTTGTTTATTCGTTCAGTCACTTCCGACTCTTCGTGACTTCATGGACCAGCCCACGCCAGAGCTTCCTGTCGGCCGTCACCATCCCCAGCTCCCCCACAGTCGAGTCCGTCACCTCCAGAATATCATCCATCCATCTTGCCCTTGGTCGGCCCCTCTTCCTTTTGCCTTCCACTTTCCCTAACATCAGCTTCTTCTCCAGGATATCCTGTCTTCTCATTATGTGGCCAAAGTACTTCAGTTTTGCCTTTAATATCATTCCCTCAAGTGAGCAGTCTGGCTTTATTTCTTGGAGTATGGACTGGTTTGATCTTCTTGCAGTCCAATGCATTCTCAGAAGTTTCCTCCAACACCACAGTTCAAAAGCATCTATCTTCCTTCGCTCAGCCTTCCTTATGGTCCAGCTCTCACAGCCATAGGTTACTATGGGGAATACCATTGCTTTAACTATGCGGACCTTTGTTGTCAGTGTGATGTCTCTGCTCTTAACTATTTTATCAAGATTTGCCATTGCTCTCCTCCCAAGAAGTAGATGTCTTCTGATCTCCTGGCTGCAGTCTGCGTCTGCAGTAATCTTTGCGCCTAGAAATACAAAGTCTGTCACTGCCTCCACGTTTTCTCCCTCTATTTGCCAGTTATCAATCAAGTTGGTTGCCATAATCTTGGGTTTTTTTTTTTTGAGGTTTAACTGCAACCCAGCTTTTGCACTTTCTTCTTTCACCTTTGTCATAAGGCTCCTCAACTCCTCCTTGCTTTCAGCCATCAAAGTGGTATCATCTGCATATCTGAGATTGTTAATGTTTCTTCCAGCGATTTTAACTCCAGCCTTGGATTCCTCAAGCCCAGCACATCGCATGATGTGTTCTGCGTACAAGTTGAATAGGTAGGGTGGGAGTATACAACCCTGCCGTACTCCTTTCCCAATCTTAAACCAGTCCGTTGTTCCGTGCTCTGTCCTTACCGTTGCTACTTGGTCGTTATACAGATTCCTCAGGAGGCAGACAACATGACTTGGTATCCCCATACCACCAAGAATTTGCCACAATTTGTTATGATCCACACAGTCAAAAGCTTTAGAATAGTCAATAAAACAGAAATAGAAATAGTTTTTCTGAAACTCCCTGGCTTTCTCCATTACCCAGCGGATATTGGCAATTTGGTCTCTAGTTCCTCTCCCTTTTCTAAACCCAGCTTTTACATCTGGCAATTCTCGCTCCATGAATTGCTGGAGTCTACCTTGCAAGATCTTGAGCATTACCTTACTGGCATGTGAAATAAGGGCCACTGTTCGATAGTTTGAACATTCTTTAGTGTTTCCCCTTTTTGGTATGGGGATATAAGTTGATTTTTTCCAATCTGATGGCCATTCTTGTGTTTTCCAAATTTGCTGGCATATGGCATGCATCACCTTGACAGCATCATCTTGCAAGATTTTAAACAGTTCAGCTGGGATACCGTCATCTCCTGCTGCCTTGTTATTAGCAATGCTTCTTAAGGCCCATTCAACCTCACTCTTCAGGATGTCTGGCTCTAACTCACTGACCACACCGTCAAAGCTATCTCCAATATTATTATCCTTCCTATACAGATCTTCCGTATATTCTTGCCACCTTTTCTTGATCTCTTCTGCTTCTGTTAGGTCCTTACCATCTTTGTTTTTGATCATACCCATTTTTGCCTGGAATTTACCTCCGATGTTTCTAATTTTCTGGAAGAGGTCTCTTGTCCTTCCTATTTATTGTCTTCCGCACATTGCTTGTTTAAAAATAATTCCTTATCTCTTCTGGCTAACCTCTGGAATTTTGCATTTAATTGGGCATATCTCCCCCTATCACTGTTGCCTTTTGCTTTCCTTCTTTCTTGGGCTACTTCCAGTGTCTCAACAGACAGCCATCATCAAGAGGGTTTACAATACTGTACAAAGCCATGGGCAAGAAATATAACCCCACAAATGTTTCAAATTATGCTGATGGAAAATAAGGCTTGATAGAAAGATGCCCCTGACACTGGCAGAGGGGTTACTTTCCTCTCAAAGGATCTGCTGTGCAGTGTTGGATTTTTCCAAGATTTCATGTGGGAAAGAAGCTTGGGGAATTTAGGGGGGGAAATGACTACTTTCCCTTCTTCAGAATGGCCTTCCATAAAATTATCCTAGGATATAGCATGGAATCAAGGTAGGATGTAGCATGGAATCAAGGTAGGATATAGCATGGAATCAAGTGATGTCTCTGTCATCTGCATAAAATGACTGAGATACAATTAAAATAGAAGTTGTTTACTAATTAGAACCAACTCCCATTTCTAAAAAAAAACATGCAGTTATCAAGAATACATGCATGTTATCAAGAATATGTATTGCACTTGGTATAAAGTTTTTCTTTATACCAAGCCTGTTGATAACAAAACACATCATGGATTCTCAGGAACACCATACCCAAAGCATCTCCCCAAAATCTATTTGCCCAGTACAGCATTTTGGATTTGAACCCCAAAAGCTTTTCGACAGCACACGGAGCAGGTACACAGCTCATGCCTGCAACACTGTAAAGCAGGTGCATCCTTTCCTAGGATGACATCACGATCCCAGAAAATCACGATCCCTTCCTCTAATCCTGTGAAACTAAACTAAAACTGTGAGCATCTTAAACCAAGCCAAATCCAAAAACGCTAGGGAATTCCTGGAAGCTTGGCACTCAGACAAAGCAGCCATCAACAGACACATAGAGGTAAACAACATTTACATACCATTCATAAGAGACAATAGAAAAGCCAGAAGACCAGAACACCTCCTTGCTGGCAATCAATACCCAGATATGCAAAGATTAACACCAAAATTAGCACCAGAGGAACAATCAAACAGCACAATATACTCTAATCAAGGAACTATTAACTGAGTCAATCAACCAAGCAGCAAACAACAGCCCAATCAAGGAACTCCTAAGGAGAGAACAACACCCCCACCAATACAGGCAGGACAAGCCATGGTATATAAACAGAGAGCAAGTCCCACTCCCTTTTTGCACTGAAGATGTTGCCTAGCCTGGCAATGAAATGTCTGCAAGAAAACAACACGGCTCAGAGAGCACCAAGGACTCCACAGTACTGTATAGCCCTATTACCTAGCAAATCCCAAAGAAATCTCCCTTAAACTCCCACAAAACCTTCCAAAATCCAAAGAGCATTGCTTTATTACCAGGATATGTTCCAGATTTTCTATCAAATGTGATGCAATCCACAAATCAAGTTGCAATTGATCCTCCCACTTTGTTTTTTTCATTTCACTGACCGAACCTACACAGGTATTAATGTCACACAGGTTCCAGTAAAATCTATTAGTATACCTGTCCTTAAAGTATTGTCTAGTTTCAATTAATTGGTCCTTTTGTCAACATGACCTTTTCCCCATATAATTTCATCTTAATGATCTCAGCAATTGTCTGGGGTAGGCTAGAAAGAGAAGTAATTTTGAACTTTCATTATTAGCAAGCATATTTCTTATGTTGTTTGTTCCTTACATTTTGCAAATGCCTAATGTAAACAGGGTAGCCTGACTTTATAAAAAAGGCCCCTCTATAACAATTCAATATAAAATCCCTAAGCTTACCTTCAGATCTATTATATTAAATAAAGTTAATTATGACCCTCCAGCACTTAGCTGATTTGGTTCTTTAAAAAGCTAAGCAGAGTCAGACCTAGTTAGTACTTAGACTTGGATGGGAAGTCATCAGGAAATCCCAGCGCTGTAGACTAGACTGTGATTATTTTATTAAAAATCCCAGAAGAAGGGCATTGCAAACACCTTCCATACTTTTGCCAAGAAGACAACATCATGGACACACCCATGTGGTCACCAAGAGTCAAGCACAGTTCAAGGGAGACTTGACTTTCATTCATTCACTCATTTATTCATTCATTCTATAAACAACTTCTCCCAGAGGTCCTAGATGGTATACAAAATCAAAATGTAATAGAAGGAACAATATGTGATGATCTCAACAACAATGTCCCAATAAACACTTCTCCATGCAGTTCATTGAAATGCAGATAAAGCTTTATTCAGGATACATGTTCATTGAAGCACTCCTAAAGACTTGAATGCGGATTCCCGCCAAACTATTCCCTCTTAACTTCCCCCTTGCGCGCCAATTCACAACGATGATCTCATGAAGCAAAACGGTCCCATCTCCACCTCGTTGCAGGTGCGTGACCTTGGCCGAGCTGTCTCTAGCTTCCACCAGCAGACATAACACTCAACTGCCATCCCCCCTCCCAACTACTCTGCAAGCACTATGCTATGCTTAATTCTAATGGCAGGATTCATGGACATGAACCCTGACATGCCGACCCTCCAAAAGAAAGAATAATATGCAAAGAACAAGAAAGGTTAAAAAATACAAGTAAACATAAAGGCATATGGAACAATTCCAGAAATTTTCAGGCTGCAACACCATGGGAAGCACGGAGATCTGAAAAACAGAAACAATAACAATTGTGCAGTTAACCAGGTTTAGTAGGGAATTGATCATGGAATTTCTTCAGTAACCTTGGTGCTGAAACATGAATTTTGTCAACCCATTCCTCAAACCCCACCGGCAAATGTTTCCATTGAACCAAATACTGTAATTTTCCTCTATGCATTCTGGAGTCCAAAATGTTCACAATCTCAAAGTGTTCGTTATCTCCCACCATGATAGGTGGAGGGGTCACTGGATCAGGATGCCAGGTTTAACTGGTTTCAATAAGCTGATGTGAAAGACAGGATGTACTCTACGAAGGTTCTTTGGCAAGTCCAACTGAGCGGCCACCGGGTTGATTACTTTCACAATAGGAAAAGGGCCAATAAACTTAGGGCCCAGTTTCTTGGAAGGCTGAGTTGATTTCAAATGTTTTGTAGACAGGTAAACCTTTTCTCCCACTACCAAAGGCCATTCAGGAGCCCGTTTACGATCAGCAAAGGTTTTGTAAGAATCTTTAGCTTCCTGCAATATATTCAACATTACAGGCCAATTCAATCGTATTTTTGTTATCCATTCATCTGCCAGTACAGGATCAGACTGTTGAATCAAGGCAGGGTCAGGTAGTTCAGGAATAGGGACAAAATCTTGACCAGTAGCCACTTTAAATGGGGAAAACCCAGTGCTCTGATGAACAGCATTATTATAGGCCACCTCAGCAAAAGGTAATAACTCCACCCAATAATCTTGCTGATGACTAATGTAACACCGTAAATACTGTTCCAACACGGAGTTAAGCCGTTTGCAAGCCCCATTCCCCTGGGGGTGGTGCCCAGAAGTGAGACCCTGCTCAGTTCCAATCAATTTTAAAAATGATTTCCAAAATTTGGTGGTAAACTGACTTCCGCGGTCGCTGATAATCCGCAAGGGGGCGCCGTGTGCTCGGTAGATGTGCACGATGAATAATTTTGCCAGTTGACCAGCAGATGGCAGTCCTTTACAAGGAATAAAATGAGCTTGCTTAGAGAATAAATCAGTCACTACCCATATCACAGTTTTACCTTTACTCTCTGGTAAGTCCACAATGAAATCCATTGAAATTTGCTTCCATGGGCTCGTTGGCTCAGCCACGGTTTGCAACAGCCCCACAGGTTTCCCGGGCGCTTTTTTCATGGAGGCACAAACATGACATGACAAAACATATTGTTTAACATCCCTCCTCAAGGTTGGCCACCAAAACTGCCTTCTAACCAAATGTAAAGTTTTAACAAATCCAAAGTGTCCGGCAATTTTACTATCATGACAACGCTGTAAAACAGCTTTTCTCACAGTCTCAGGAACATATAATCTGTCTCCATTCCACCACACCCCATTAGTCTCCATTAAAGTTTGTTTGTGATCTTTCCACCAATCATCATTCACCATAGCTTCCCGAAGTTCTTTTTCTAAGGAAGGTTCACATGGGGTTTTCTGTTGTTTGGCTTTGCTTCTAGTCAGAGCCACGTTCCCTTGTAATTGTACAGGTACAGGTGCTCTACTACTTTCAGGACCAGGCTCCTCCTGACTAGATAATCCTAATTGTTGTGGCGACATTACTGTAGACACCACTAGCTCCGTTTGAGTGTCATGTTGTGGTAGTCTAGACAAAGCATCTGCTAAAAAGTTTTTCCCTGCTGGTAAATACTTCAAGGTGAAATTAAACCTACTGAAAAATTCAGCCCAACGGATTTGTTTAGGATTTAATTTCCGTGGAGTTTTAAGTGCTTCCAAGTTTTTATGGTCAGTAAAGACTTCAAATGGATGAGGAGAACCCTCCAGTAGGTGTCACCATGTAGCTAGAGCATGTCGTACTGAAAACGCTTCCTTTTCCCAAACCAACCAACGTTGTTCAGCCTCAGTAAATTTACGAGAAATATATGCACAAGGTCTTAATTGATCGTTATTGTCTTTTTGCAATAATATACATCCAATTGCAGAATTAGACACGTCTGTCTGGATCACAAAGGGACGTTCTGGATCAGGATGTTTTAAAATGGGTTCTGCAGTGAACAATTGCTTCAATTGTTCAAAAGCCGTTTGGCACGCCGGCGTCCATTTTAATTTAGTTTGAGGCTTATTTGCTAATACGCCATCAGCCGATTTCTTGGTTTTTAACATATCGGTTAATGGTAATGCAATCTTTGCAAAAGCAGGAATAAATTGGCGATAGAAATTTGCAAATCCCAGAAAAGCTTGTAATTGCTTTTTTGTTCTGGGTGTTTCCCACGCCAACACATCTTTGACTTTGGCGGGATCCATTTCTATGCCTTGATGAGATATTCTGTAACCTAGAAAATCCAGTTTTTCTTTGTGAAATTCACATTTAGACAACTTAACATACAACTTGTTTTCTAAGAGCTTTCTGAGTACTGCTTTTACCAGTTTCACATGTTGTTCCATGGTCTCTGTGTATATCAATATGTCATCCAAATATACCAATACTCCTTGGTACAGAAATTCATGCAGAACCTCATTAATTAAGCTCATGAAGACTCCAGGCCCGCCCCTTAATCCGAACGGCATGACTTTATATTGAAAACAACCCAGTTGGCAATTAAAGGCTGTCTTCCACTCATCCCCTTCTTTTATGCGTACTCTAAAGTACGCTTCTCTCAAATCTAGCTTGGTGAATATTTTTCCTTTGGTTAGCTGAGCCAGCATATCTTTCATCAAAGGCAGCGGGTATTGGTTAGAAATACAAATAGCATTCAGCCCCCTATAGTCAGTACAGAGTCTTAAAGAACCATCTTTCTTTTTCCTGAATAATACTGGAGCTGCTGTGGGGGATGTGGAAGGCTCAATAAATCCCCGCTTTAAGTTCTTATCTATAAAATTCCTCAGCTCTTGCAGTTCCTTATGAGTCATTGAATACAACTTAGGTTTAGGCAACACTGCCCCAGGCTCCAATTGCAAAGAACAGTCTGTTTTCCGATGAGGGGGCATCTGGTCTGACTCCATCTCTACAAAAATCTCCCCCTCCTCCTCATACACTGACGGTGCCACCACTGCTTGAGCTAGCTCCCGTAACACACAAAGTCCTGCAGCTTCCTGCTCAACTCCCAAATATGAGCCGTCTGCAAATTCCATTTCTCCAGAAACCCAGTCAATCTGAGGGTTACGCTCCCTCAACCATTTAAGTCCCAACACTATGGGCTGATTGGAAATGGGAGCCACAATGAACCTAATAGTCTCTTGATGCGTCCCAATAGTCATTTTCAAAGCTTCTGTATAATATTCCACTGGACCCCCTTTCATGTCTGATCCATCCAACTGACAAAATATGATGGGAACTTTTAATTTATGCAACTTAAGTCTCAGTCCAGTAACAATGGCAGGATGCATCAAACATCTTGAGCACCCCGAGTCCAGCATTGCCATCAAATTGTTCTGATCCCTCCCATCTAAAGTTTCAAGCTTTATCTTAATCTGCATGGTAGGACAATCTCCACTCACCAGCGGATTGGAGCGCCGATCTGTAAATGCCTGGGCCCCGGCGCACTTCAAACCAGGCATCGCTCGTTTTCCGCCGGCTGCATGAATTCTTCGTCAGAGGAGTCGTTCTCTCCCCCAACCAATTCCCGTGTCTTGCTTTCATCCAGCGCATGAGCTGTCCCCTTGCGTGGTTGTAGCTTAACTGGTTTGGAAAACTGGCTGTCTGGCTTTGCTTTTATTGCAGAGGTTTTTTGAGGGCAGTTGCTAATGCGATGCCCCTCTTTGCCACATTTGAAGCACAAGCCCCTTTTTGCTCTGCGTTCTTTTTCTTCTTCCCAAGCATTTGCTCTGGCCGGCTTCTTCGCCGGTGGCTGTCCCAGAGAGGTTTTCCCAGAGCTATGCAGCTTCCTGTACGATCTCAGTCTTAATTGGGTGCTCTCTGCTCTGCCGGCTAATTGAATCCATTCCTCCAGGGTGTCAGGGTCACCTCATCCCGCTGCCATTTCTAAAATCTCAGGTTTCAGTCCCATCTGAAAATATTCCACCTGAAACGCTTCAGGGCAGTTGGGGACCATACCTATAAGCTTTTTAAACTCCATCGCATATTCTGCAACAGATCGGTTCCCCTGGCTTAGCTGCTGCAGTTGCACCTTAGCTGACATTTTAGAGAGCGTATCCTCAAATCTTCGTCGCAAGGCTAGCATAAAGCTGTGAAAAGTCAATAACTCCGGGGACTTGGAGTCATGCAACGCCACCAGCCATAAAGCAGCCTCTCCTTCTAAGAAACTTGAGACATACCTTATTTTGGCCTCTTTGGTCAAGAAAGAATCTTCAAACTCCTCCATAAAACCCCTGACATGGGTCATAAAGCAAGCCAATTTCCCTGGGTCTCCATCAAATCTCATTTTCAATTTGTTTAATGCGAACACCCTAGCTTGGCCCCTTTGTAATCCACTTAAGGGCAGTTGAGGCACCTCCATCTCAGGTCCGGAAAATTCCTCTTCTTCCTCCCCACTGGACGTGCCGCTCTCTGCTGCCGTGGTCATCAATTTAGGTTGTAAATCCACCCCTGGGGCCCCTTCCTGCTTTGGAGCCAGGGCCAGTTGCTGCACGGATTGAATAAGGGTTTGCAGTTGATGGCTAATAGTCTCCATTTCAAAATCAATGCGTGCAGTCTTCGCTTCCAGTGAAGCCATCCTCTGGGACTGGGTCACTCGGGGTTTAGCCGTGCGTTTTCCCATCCCAGCCTGGAAGCCGCCTCCAATTCCCACGGACCATTCTGCCCCCACTCTGGGGGTGCGTGCCATGGCTAGTTCGGCAGCCTCTACTCCACTCCGTCGAGGCCCCTTCTTGGAGGTTTTTTTCTTGCCCACTTCGGGTTCAGCAGCCGTACTTTTTTCTTCCTTGGGAATTACTTCCAAACCTGAAGAAGTGCCTGGTTGCTCTTCTTCCCCCGCCTGGAAACATTCCATAGATTCTTCCATGCTGAAATTGCTTGGACGAGTTGATTCTCACTCAGGAGGCACTAATTGGAGTTATCATTTGTAACCTCAGGATAAACTGACTGGATTGTAGATTCAAGTCTTTCTGTGATGATCTCAACAACAATGTCCCAATAAACACTTCTCCATGCAGTTCATTGAAATGCAGATAAAGCTTTATTCAGGATACATGTTCATTGAAGCACTCCTAAAGACTTGAATGCGGATTCCCGCCAAACTATTCCCTCTTAACTTCCCCCTTGCACGCCAATTCACAACGATGATCTCATGAAGCAAAACGGTCCCATCTCCACCTCGTTGCAGGTGCGTGACCTTGGCCGAGCTGTCTCTAGCTTCCACCAGCAGACATAACACTCAACTGCCATCCCCCCTCCCAACTACTCTGCAAGCACTATGCTATGCTTAATTCTAATGGCAGGATTCATGGACATGAACCCTGACACAATACAATAAAAACAAACAAACAGTAAACAATAACAAACAATAATGGTGCTGATTTTCCACTAGCTGCTTAATTACTAAAGTCCTCCTGGAAAAGCCAGATTTTTAACTATTCCCCAGAAGGTTGTAACAGCAGGGCCCATTCTTGTTCTTTCAAATAAGGGGAGTAGCTACCAAGACTGCCTGCCTCTGTGTCTCCTCCTATTGCACTACCTGTAAGAGGAGACTTTCAGCAGACACTCACTATTCACCTGAATCGGGTGGGCAAAATTTACTTGGGACAGGTGGTTTCTAAGCCTCCCAGACCCTGGGCTATGTAGGGCTTTAGGGATAATAACCAGCATCTTGAATTGCACTCAAAAGCAGATTGGTAATCAGTGCAGCTCCTGTAATAGCCATGTTATGTGACAATACCATGATTGTCCAGTTTTTGGATGATCTTCAAACATATACATTTCTTATATACTGTATGCTTTGGTATTAATGTATACTCCTTCATATATTCTAAACATATTGTGAATATAAGAATGCTGGAAAGAAAAGAGAAAAAGAGGATGACCAACAGCAAGGTGGATGGATTCAGTTATAGCGGTGATGGGTACACCATTGAAAGACCTAAACGGCCAAGTTGAAGATAGATCATCCTGGAGAAAATCTATTTATGTGGCCCCTAAGAATCAACAGCCAACCAACTTGATGGCACATAATCATCATCAATATATTAAGCCACCTACAAAGTTAGGTAATCCTGTTGGCCAGAAATGCCTTTGAATAGTTTTAGATTTGCCAGCTAACCCCATTTTGAAAAAGCAGACCTTGCCACATTTATCCATGTGCAAATTACATTCCACATGTATCTCGGGCTGTCTTTCTGAAGTTTGTAGTGGAACAGTGTGGCGCTGCCTGACTTCTTGAGGGAGCCAGGCAACTGAAGCAGATAACACCACTTATGATCCACTGGTTGCCAGCTCATATTTGGGCACCATTTGAAGGACTATTCATTACTTTACACTCCAGAATGGCTTGAGATCAGTTTCATTGCTTGTACTGTATCTGTACAAGGTAACTCAGTTATTGAACTTAAACTCTGGAGGTCACTAGCAAAGTCTCTCAAACAATTCCATCTGTATAAGACCAGTTGATAAGTAAATAAAGAAACAGTATCTTCTCCTTGCTGTTTTTCAAATCCCACTTTGAGTCATTGATTTCAGATCTGCTCAATGAGAGAACAGGCTGTCCATTGTCCTGACTTGTCCCTGGCAGTCAGCTTCACTCAAAATAACAACTCCAACCTTTCGGAAGAGGCAACTTTCAGGAGCCAGGATGTTCCTTAAAGGAAACCATTGAATGCTGATAACCCACACAAACTGTGAAACAATCAACAGCTTGGCAGGGAGGAGAGATTACAAGGAAACAATTAAAAATAAGACCAGACATGTTGAACTGTGAAAATGGGGCTGGAACAAGGCAACCTTCTCTGCCCTTGGTCAGCATCCAAAGAGCTGTTTTGGCAAACTCAGAGATTTACAGTTGCCCAGCCCAGTACAAATTTGGGGCCATTTATTTTTCTTTGAACAGCTCACCAGCCTGGCATAAAATATGTTGTTTTGAAATTCCCTTTGGTTTCAAAAATAGCTTCCAAGTTGAGAAAAATAAAAACAGACTTTCCTAGGCTAGCAGGGAAAAAATGCAAGGAATTTTTGGATCTTTTGGATCTTTGGATCTTGGTCCATAGATACATGGAATAATTATTTGGGCTGGGCTAATATACATCCACAGTTTCACTGCTTGGTTTGAAAGCTATGAAATTGGGAATGTCATTGATTTCTAGAAAGTTCAGTCCACTTGCTGCTGGTCCTTGTAACGGCATCCTGCTCCTGATGTTGTTGGACACCATTTTCTTCTTTCCATAAATTGCCAACACAATTCCTGCTACCACTTTCATTGGGCTCTAGAAGCCATCCTATTATCATGTTTTAGTAGCTATGAAGTTTGTATCACCATTGAGCCAAATAAGATAGCAATAGGGAACATGGTGAATCATCCGTGTCTATATATGTCTGAAACTTTTCATATATTTAACAAAGAATTTTTGTTCAAAGCTTCAAAATTACCTCCACTTTCTAAACTGTATAGAAAAGTAAAACCAAATTTGATAACTCTTCACCCCCTATAAGGTTACAAGCGAATATCTCTTCTCATAACCCACCTCTTACGTATATGCAAATCCATAAATCATCAACTTTTCAGTCCTGGTGTCAGCAAAAAGTCTGTAAAGGGTTATCAGAGCCTTGTAAATGTGTCTTATTTTAACCTTGATCAAACAAACCAACTTTATTGGGTTTTTTTGTTGTTCATTGGTTGTACACCATCCAGAGTCTTAGCTGTTTGAGTTGGGTGGCCATGTACATTCCATAAGCAAGCAAGCAAGCAAATTTAATATAAATTAAATCAAATTCTTCTTTTGCCTTGGCCACATCCTCTTTCCTGGTATGTGGCCCTTGACAAGGCCCTTAAAAGCCAAGTGGGACCCTTGGCTTCACAAAGTCTATAGACTTTTGCTATCACTGGTTTTAGTTGAAGACCTAACTCAGTTATATTCTGCTGTGCTTGGCAAAAGAACATTTTCTTCCACAATTTCTAGTCACCTCAGATTAGCAATATTTTCCTCACTCTGTCTTTCTGTCTTAATTGAACTACATACTGAAATTACAGCCAGAGTAAGAATGGGCCCACATGGGTCCTTGTCAGACCCTATTTTATTGGAGAGAGGGCTGTTTACTTGCTCCCTTCTTATTTAACTTTTATATTAATGATATTGTAGTGGCCATGAAGTTTTTTCTCCCTCTCACTTAATGGACAGAAAGTTTCGATGTTAATGTATGCTGATGACATGGCTCTTATATCCTGTTCCAAGACTGGCCTTAGAGGATTATTAGCCAGACTAGCTGCTTACTGTGAAAGGGAAAGACTGAAGTTAAATTATAATAAAACAAAGGTAGTAGTTTTTGGCAGACATAATATTAAACACAGATGGAAAATTAATGCCCAACAAATAGAGAAATGCCCCTCGTTTAAATACCTGGGCATCACTGTTGGGGTTTGTATATACCCAGGAATTTACAGTTAGATAAATTATACTGGAGAGGCTTGATATCTAGGTGAGAGGGGAATTATTCTGCAAGTCACCCAATTAGCAGCCATTGTTGTAGGGATGATGTGGCAGTGTATGACTCATACTACAGGTGCTAATAGTTTAGTTGGGTGTGGCAGATGATGAGAGTGACCTATAATGTGATTGGTCAGTTTATGTATATATACAGAGAAGTCTGGTGTTCTTTCTTCTCATTTGCTGTATCTTCTCATCGCTATATCATTTGTTACTGCTGTGGATGTATTCTGTACTACATATGTATATAAAGTAAATAGGCTATTTTATCTAATCTCTGCTTGAGTGTCTATTTACTGCATAGAACGTGGATCACTGGTGTCTTGGAAAAAGGAGCAGGCCGCTCCACGGTGCACACTCTGACAATCACCTTTCATAAGTCCCTTTTATGGAAAACACAATTAACTACTGTCTTAGCAACTGCCCAGAGTACAGTGAGTGCTATTCTGAAATTTTTCTATTCTAAAGGAGGGCAACTGGTAGCCCCTGCAGTTAAAATATTTCAAGGCAAGGTGATAGCCAAGATATTGTATGGGGCTGAGATCTGGGGGTGGGATGAGAGGGTTATTGCCAAATTGGAAGTAGTCCAATTCATTAGGAAGATTTTGGGCCACCCCCAGGGCACCCCTGCTGCCTATTTAAGGATGAAAGTAGGGCTACCTTCCATTGCATTCTTCCATCACCTTTCATTGTTGGGGCACTATAAGAAACTAGAAAGCCTTCAAGAATCCCATCTTGCCAGACTCTTTTTTCTCCATTACACAGTTGGGAACCAATGGACCAAGCTTTTGTCACCCATCCTACCAATGTATTCCCTACCACCTTTAGGAGAACTTAGCTCTTGGAACAGATAAAACATTAGAGATAGGCTTTTTGAAAGGGATGCCAATAAAGATGCCACTGCAGTACAATCATCCAAATTTTCAACTTGGTAGCATCATTATAAAAAACATAGAAGCCTCTCCCAGTACCTGGTTAACATAACCAGTGCGTCACTGAGAAGGGCTTTAACATCCCTTCGCCTGCAGACCATGCCCTCCACATATCTCGAAGGGAGGTTTTGTAAGCTCCCTGTCGAACAACGCCTCTGTCCTTGTGGTGTTGGTCAAGTGGAGGATGTTATCCATTATGTCCTCCACTGCCCCATTTACAACGAGATCAGGGCCAAATTACTGATGGTAGATGAACTCAAGGGCTCCAATCTTGAAAAATTAAACTACCTTCTTGCAGATGTGTTTCCCACTGTCAGCAAACAAGCTGCTACTTTTGCTCTGCTGTCATTTAAACTTAGAAAGAAATACTTAACTTCTTAGCTTTATTTTGCTGTAATCTTTTTACATCTAATACTCCTTTTATTACTTTATTTTACAATATTTTACTGTTATTTTATTGTATTTTATGGCATATGTTATGACCTGTGGTTACAACAATAAATTTACTTACTTACTAATATTTCCCTCACTCTGTCCTTCTGGCATGTATGTGGAAATATCTTTAACCCTGAACAATAAATCCCGAACATTGGATCATTTTTTTTCAAAAAATATATATTTAAAAAACTCTGCATAGCAAGTAATCACTTGTAAACTCTTCTGTTGGGGGAACAGTTTCAACAATTGCCCTTTCATCTTGCAAGTACATGAGATTAAAGAGAGAGAGACACAGTATTAGTCAGTAATGAAATTAAAATGAGGAATTTACTTGCCGGGGGGGAGTGAAAAATTTGCTTGCCAGGAAAAAAAATACTGCCACCATTAAACGTCTTTCATGACACAAGACAATGTATTGAAATGAACTCAGAGGTCAGCAAATTTAGTTCAAAGCATTGAAGGTGGATCTTCTAAGTATGAAAATGAGGTAACAAACTAAAGCCAAAAATGCAGATTCCTGTAACTTTAGGACCTCCCAAGTAATGCTTCAGAATCACCATTGTATTTTTTAACAAATGGGTCTCTTATACCTTTATCATAAATTTGGCATCACCTATGTCTATGAAGGTTCTCAGTCATCCAGGTGGAATTTTCTGTAGCTTGAATCATGTCAACTGGATTTCTATTTTCTTAATGGAAACGTTTCGCTCCTTATCCAAGGGGCTTCTTCAGTCTGAGCAAAGTTGGTAAGGGAATCCTAAATATGTTCCTAGGTAGCTGTGTGACCTTACACCTGGGGCTAGATCATGGTTATATTGAGATGTAATTTTTAAGTCCTTTTATCATCTAATGGAGGGTCGTTAAAAACACCATGCTGCTGTTGAGCTTCTGAAATGGTCTTAATCTTCCTAGGCACAGAAGACAACACGGGGAGGAAGATGGGGGAGAGTTTGTGCCTGAGGCCCCCACCTCTATTCAAGGAAGGAATCATTATTATTATTATTATTATTATTATTATTATTATTTTATCATTAGATGATAAAAGGACTTAAAAATTACATCTCAATATAACCATGATCTAGCCCCAGGTGTAAGGTCACACAGCTACCTAGGAACATATTTAGGATTCCCTTACCAACTTTGCTCAGACTGAAGAAGCCCCTTGGATAAGGAGCGAAACGTTTCCATTAAGAAAATAGAAATCCAGTTGACATGATTCAAGCTATTGGCATCACCTAGCAACAAAGTTTTCTAGAGCCCATAAATTCAAAAATAGCCTTATGTGCCAACCTGTCCCTTTGATTACTCTCATACCCGCGTTTACTGGGAAGAAGTGCCACTGTATCATTTCTAAGAAGTTCTCCAGCTTAGGCATTAATAGTGTGCTGCAGATGCCTCATACATCATATGCAGGGGAGGGAGGGAAGAGATGTAAGGAATATCTATTGCTCATCTCCCTTCCTTACAAATGAGACAGGAGCACCCCATAAACAGTTACGTAATGCCCTCTGAAAAATTGTCTCAGAAGTAGACTCTTGAAAGAAATCTTGTTGAAAAGCTCAGTAGGGCAGATCCATCAACTGTCAGGGTTTTCAGTTAATTCCCTCACCATGTGTCCATTTTAAGTGTGGACATCATTTTGGTGATTTTCAAAATTGAGGAAAACCTGATCAAACCTACTAGTGGAGCCATGTTTTTCAATTCCAGTGGCTGGTGAGCTGCTTTTTAAAAAAAAAAAAAAAAAAAAACCTATACTGCTTTTTGATGCTATAGCAATCGTTTAAGAGAACGTCTGGGTGGCTGTTCTTCTTCAAGAGGCTGACAGAAGCCCCGTCCAAAATATAGATTTGGGAGAAAGGGGGACTGAATGGAATTTGAGGAAACTTTTCCCTTGCCCCATTTTAAGCTGAAAGCTGGACATTAAGATTTGGTTTAATTCTCTAAATGGCTAAACCTCCCCTCCATTAATTGATCAAAACCTTCCAAAAACAACTTAAACTAGTAGTCATCACTACATCTTGCTGGAAGGAATTCCATGTATACTAGTATTTGTCCTACCAATAAATTTCATTTGGCGTCTTCTGTGGATGAACTGCTTTGGCTGATAGTCCAACTGAATATTAGTTGGGAGATGTCCAGAGAACCATTTTTTCTCCTGAATTACCATCCAGAATTAAGTCAAGTGAACTTACTAACTTTGAGTTGCTGTCATGCTGTGGCCAATAAAAAGAAGGGTTTCAAAATATGCATTAAAGGCTGAAATGCATGAAAGAAAATTTGAAGCAATGCAAAGTGATTTAAAAGAACTAAAAAAAAATAATGCTAGAATCTCATGAAAAAGGATTCAGGTATTTGAGAGGAAAGACACAACATTGAAAAAAGGTTCACTGTCAGGTAAGTCATGCCCTGGTTATCTCCCACATAGACTACTGTAATGTGCTCTACATGGGGCTACCCTTGAAGAATATCCGGAAGCTACAACTGATCCAGAATGCAGCTGCGCGGACAGTTTTGGGTGTCCCAAGGAGGACACACGTAACACCTTTCCTACGCGAGCTGCACTGGGTTCCAGTTTGCTTCCGGGTACAATTCAAGGTGTTGGTTATCACCTTTAAAGCCCTACATGGCATGGGACCAGGATACCTAAGGGATCGTCTCATCCCCATCACTTCATCCCGTCCCACCCGGGCATGCAGAGAGGGCATGCTACGGACCCCATCGGTTAAGGAGTTCCACCTAGCAGGGTCTCGGAAGCGTGCTTTATCTGCTGTTGCCCCTGCCCTTTGGAATATTCTGCCCCTGGAGATGGCTAGCACCTTAGATTAGCTCTGAGGTGCCCTTTTTTACAAACTTAAGAATATTCTGCCATTGGATCTCATGTTATTCATTATTATGTATTTTATTTTATTTATAAATGTATATTAATGATTTTAATTCTGTTGTAAACCGCCCAGAGTCCCCCTTGGGGGAGTTGGGCGGTGATAAATCAAATAAATAAATAAATAAGTAAGTAAGTAAGTAAGTAAGTAAGTAAGTAAGTAAGTGGTAAATGTCCCAGAATCTTACATTATCCTTACACAAAAAATGATGAGCAGCTTTTTAATGGCCATCAAGAAACATCTACAGAAGCTGTTTAAACTGGATGACAGATAATTTTTGGATGCTGCACTTCAAATTCCATCCACATGTAAATCATCATAGTTCAAAACCTGTGGTGGTGGTGTTCTTTCAGAGCTGCGTGTGATACACTGTCTTGCAGCTTTCCAGCTAAGTGACTATCTTGGAATAAGCAAGCAAAAATTGTAATAAACTTTCCTGACCTGCCTTCTAGGTAGTAAAAAAGCACAAAGTGCATGATATTGTAAGACGACAAGGAATAAAAACTTACTTCCTGTATTCTCCAATATTCTGCCTATCCTTGGAAAGTGAAAGTTCATGATTCTGATACTGCTGCCAATTATCTAAAAATAAAGTCTGAAATCAACATAATTATAAGAATAACACAACAATCCTCAAGAGAACTATTTATGTTTATCTGTTATATCCAATTATGAAATTCGGGAGGTTTTTTTTTTTACTTTAAAGTAGACTAGATTTTCAGTTTAGGAAAAGGGAGAGTAGATAAGTGTGATATAGGCATATCTCTGTTGGGAGTCTTTTTAGAGGTAGATTTTTTAATATTTTTAATCATAATATTTCCTTTCTTCCCCCCCCCCTTTTTTTTTTTTTACACTCCATTATTCTTTTTCTATTTTCCCTATTTATATTACTATGGATTCTTCTATAGCCTTTTTTAATTTTTAATGCTGTTTTTATTTTACTCTAGTATAGCTTTTTTTTCCCCTTAAACCAGTTATTTTGTTTAATAAAAGCATGTCTCTTTTTTATATATATATTGTGTTGCTGTTGTTTTGACCTTGACTCAGGATCATGTTGGGTCTTTGCAATAGAAAACAATATAATTTTGCTTTCTATAACAATGTCATTATCTGTATCATGGAAAGCAAAAGTCTGAGAGGTATATTTGAAAAGATAAACATTTTTTACCAATTGATGGCACTGAATCCAGAAGTAGCATTTTAGCAAGAAACTCATATATGCCCTGACAAAAAGCATTTACTTACAAGGAATGAGTTGATGAGATACACACAAGTGGAAATTCTGAAATAGACAGAGGACTACCTATACTAATTAAGAATTCTTCAAATGTTATAGTTGAATAAGAACTTCTGGATGGTTATTATATAATTCTGACTGTTAGCAAAGTGATAATTGGATGGCTCTAATACATTTTATGGCCAAATCAGAAAAACAAGATACTTCACATAACTGTTCTACAAATACAGTTGTGAGGATTTTCATTTATAATTGTGGCTGGGGATAAAGTTTACAAGAAGAATCATTTACAGAATTGGATTATGGTCTGTTCTCATATTCAGGCATTAATCTGGTTGCTATATGAAGACAACTAAACTTAACTAAATAAGAATATCCTTTCTCTTCAACTCCTCAGGTCACATGTTCTTGCTTGGGATTATTTTTTAATATTTCAATCTATAAGATTTGGTGGGTTATGACACTTTTGGACAGCCAGAAGTGTCAGAGAAATCAGTGGAGAAGGTAGGTGAAGCAGAGCAGAGCAAAGCATAGAAGCCTCTTCCAGCTTCTGCAAGGGTCAAAGGAGGCTGCCTGGAGGAAGGAAGAAACAGGCAAGCTTCAAGGTGACACAAAGTGCTTCAACAGCACTGATTGCACTGCTTATTTGCCTCAATGAAGGGAATCATGTATAGTCGAAGGCGTTCACGGCCGGAATCCGTGTTCTGGCAGATTTGGTTCCTAACATTTCGCCAGTAGCTGTGGCTGGCATCTTCAGAGGACAGGAGCACAGCTAGAAGATTCTCTCTGTGCCCAAGTGGAGAGTGTGTGTTCCTGCTGGTGTTTATAGCTGCTGAGAGGGTGTGTGTTTTCTGTGGGTCATTTACAAGAGATTGGGAGAGGGTTCTTTGTGGTGATTAGGGTGTGGTGCTGTCGTGTGTGGGATTAGCACATCTATGGTGTGAGTTGCTTGTATATTTCTGTGGTTGAGTAGAGTTCGTTGACCTTTTGCAAGCTGTGTTTTTCAGGACTGGCAGCCAGGTTTTGCTGATCTTTAGGCTTTCTTCTTTTTTATTGAAACTGTGTTGGTGTTTATGTATTTCAATGGCTTCTCTGTATAGTCTAACATAGTGGCTGTTGGTGTTGTCCAGTATTTCTGTGTTTTCAAATAAGATTTGGTGAAGATAATAATCTGTGCAACCCAAAGCTCTTCAGGCAACTCAAAACCACTTCGTGCTGGCCTGTTGAGGCATGCAATGTTATGTTAAAATAGAACTTTTTAAGCATCTCTCTTTCTACAAAATATAAACCATTACATCTTCCATGCTCTTGCCAAAATCAAAGAACCCCAGAAGAGGCCAAGGATTAAATTCTTGAAAATTAAAAAAAAAGAGAGAAGATTTTGTGAAGAATTGTTCTATAGATTCTGTTATAATATTTGACCATGCTCCAGTAGTAATAGTAGTAGTATTTGGTAAGAAATGTCAGACTGGTGCAAGGTGATATTTTAATACATTATTATTAGTCAACCCTCTGTTGATCAACAAAATAAATTTGTTCTTATATTTTTAAGTAATAAACAGATGATTAATAACTGTGAGCATCATTTGGGATGCGTTGGCATGCATTTAAAGCTTTTGTAAGGCCATAATATGGAGCCAGTTTGGTGTAGAAATCAGAAGACCATGAGTTCTAGTCCTACCTGAGGCACAAAGCCAGCTGGGTGACCTTGGTCCAGTCACTCTCTCAGCCCTAGGAAGCAGGCAATGGCAAACCACTTTCAAAATCTTGCCAAGAAAACTGCAGGGACCTATCCAGGCAGTTGTCATGAGTCAATGCTGACTTGAAGGCACAAAAAAAAAGCCATAATATATGCCTCATGGAAGAAGAACATGAAAGAAATTTACTGTAGTAATCTAGGAAAGAATGTAAAGAAATCTTTAAATATTAAAAAAAATCCCTTCTCATCCCTGTGGGTGGTATGTGTCTCCTCCCCCTCTCTCAACCTCAGGTCCTCTACCAGAGGCCTGGGAGTTTGAGGGGTCTGCGCAGTATCTTAGCTGTTCCTAGCATTGCACTCTTCTGGACAGAGAACTCTGAAGTTGTTTCTGGGATCTATTGGAGCCACTCTCCCAGCTTGGGAGTCACAGCCCCAAGTGCCCCTACCACCACTGGGACCACTTTGGCCTTTACTTTCCACATCCTCTCTAGTTGCTCCTTCAGGCCCTGGTACTACTCCAGCTTCTCATACTCCTTCTTCCTGACATTGCTGTCACTTGGCACCGCTACATCTATCACCATCGCTGTCTTCTGGTCCTTGTCTACTACCACGATGTCTGGTTGATTGGCCAGTACCTGCCTGTCTGTCTGGATCTGGAAGTCCCACAGGATCTTAGCCCTGTCATTCTCCACAACCTTCTGTGGAATCTCCCATCTGGTCCTCCTCCTCCTCCTCCTCCTCCTCCTCCTCCTCCTCCTCCTCCTCCTCCTCCTCCCCCTCTCTCTCTATATATATGTATGTATGTACAGTATGTATGTATGTATGGGACAGGAGAAAAACCAGACAAATGTTTAGCTTCTCAAATGATACAACTAAAATGACATAAGATAATACCCATTATAAGAGAACCCACCAAGACAGTACATAAGGATTCAAGTGCTCAATTTCTGCATTTTTATATGCATCTTGAAAGCTCAAAGATAGAGATACCTGTTGGGCAGATGGATAGTTTTCAAACAGAATAAATCTTCCTATGATTTCTTGTATTCATTCAAATGATTTAGCCGTGCCTCTAACATTGCAAGGAGATATTTGTCACAAATGAATCTATATAATCCAGGGAGGCCCCTGGGTCAGGTAGGTTTCCTATTGAATGGGTATGCATTTCTTACTTTCTTAAAACAAGGTTAGTTCATAAAAAAACATTTAGGGAGTCTATTGGACTCCTCAACAGATATTTAAAAGGTCCGGCTTCTTCTTATGATGCAGGTACAGTTAATTTGAGCTATTATCAAAGCTCATGCTTTGATCGTGTCTCTTGATAGATTCTTATTGGTTGAATATTCTTACTAGTGTGACCAAAGGAAAGATTGAACAATATAATTCTGTGTGGTTAATGTTCAATTTGTTGTTTTAAAATTGAGTTGGAACAATTTTTATATATACATAATTATTGTACATTTGTATTGTATTTGATTTAGCTGTTTTTAATCTTTTTTGGGTTGTTAGTTTATGGCATTTGATTTATTGTACCTTGTTTTGTTTTATTTGCATTCACATGTTTTGCTTTTCCCATTTTGACATTCTGTTAAAGCAATTCAAAAATTGAGCTAACTTCAAATACAACCTTAACCCAAGAGATTTTTGTCCCAGAGAGATAGAGTTAAATGGAGAACATTGTGGCCATGTCCTATAGCAGAGAGTTTTGTTTATGAGACTATTATACTTCTAAAATGTTGAGGTTGGCAAAATAAAAAGTACTGAAAGGCTTTATATAGTAAGCATTTTTCACCCACTGGATATTACATAGCCCTCAAACATTTGGCTTCTTCTACTAGACACAGATAAGAAAAATAACTCAGAAGTGTACTGCAGAATTTCAGCAAAATACTGAGAGCACAGCTACCATACATGCCTCAGAAAGGTAATAATGTTTCTTTTATAACATTTTTACCCATTTACCCATTTTCCCATAGTTTAAACATAATATATAAATGTTATATTTGTACAGACATGCGTATGCGAACCTTGACTGTGTCAAGCCATTTTGGTGGGTGTCAGTGGGCATATATGGCGTCTCCTAAGTATGTGTTGTGGAAAACCTCACTTTGACACCAATATTTATCATAAAGATCATAACAATCAGATTCACCCTGGATTCTAATGAAATTCATTTCCATTTCTGCTTTCAGCTGAGCCCCAACACTTGCTTCTGGCAAGAAGAAGAGACTCTGATTACCTGTAATTCATTAATCCATCTGAACAACTTAGCTACAGTTTGATGCAATACAATTTGACAGCATCGATGTTTTGAACCCATATAACTTGCCTACAATATGTGTTGATTTCTTGATTTTTCAGTGTTATATCTTATACATATGGAGTCCTCTAGAGTCATGGCTTTCAAAAATGGACAGCGTTTCTGTCTCCTTATCCCAAATCAACTTAATACTGGAGAGATTCTTGCCAGTGGCTTTCACAAGGCCTTTTTCATCATTAATGTTTTCCAGATCATAAAAACTGAAGCAAGATAAGATATAGTATAGCAATATTGATGTTCACAGGGGAAAACTGCTTCATCTGCATATAAAAGAACAGGAAGAATTCTCCTTCAGCACAGCAGAGGATCAAACAGTCCTCATCTTAAACACTGACAATCTCTTTTAAAGAGCTGTTCAAAAGGATATGATGCTTGTAAGCCCTGACCATCAGCTCTCAGTCTGCAGTCTTTTCCCCGCACATTTGTGCAGTCGTGTCCGACTCTAGGGGCCAGTGCTCATCTCCGTTTGTTAGCCGAAGAGCCAGCATTGTCTGAAGACGCTTCCGCGGTCATGTGGCCGGCTTGACGCACGCAGAACACTGTTACCTGTTATGCCGAAGATCCTTCTACCACAGAAATCAATGAAGTGGTACCTATTAATCTACTTGCATTTGCATGCTTTCGAATTGCTAGGTTGGCAAGAGCTGGGGCGAGTGCGGGAGCTCACTCCGTCACGCGGGACTAGGGATTCGAACCTCCGAACTTGCGATCTTCCGATTGACAAGCCTGGCGTCTTACCTGCTGAGCCACCACGCCCCTCACGACCATCAGCTCTATCCACCCTCAAAATATATGTGTGTCTCCCCACCCCAATTTTATTTTACATCAGAAACCATGTAAATCACAGAAATACTAAAATATTTTGTCCTGATGCACAGTTAATGGATTAAAACAGATACAAATCAGCATAAGTCATATTGTATATTAGAAAGGCATATTTATAAATCAGGTAAAGTATAGAAAGCAGCTTTTCCTCCCCTAAATCCACATTATATTTTTTACTCTAATTTGATCTTCAGCAATCCAAAATAACTGAAATAATAATAATAATAATAATAATAATAATAATAATAATAATAGACTTATGAGATTATCAAGAAATTGTTATGGGTTCTTCAACATTGAGAACTACCATCTGTTTTGCTTTTCTCTATGAGCCAACACATTTCAGTATTTTAGACAACTCTGGGAGGAAGTAGAAAGATCTTTGAATGTCATCTAGATTAAAACTCAATCACTGTGTTGGTTCTCCATGGCAGCAGACCTGTGGAATTATGCTCAAGTGCAGAGCAATGTATATTCCTGTCCATTACTTGGGGTTGTTTATCCTTGTGTTTTTGTTTGTTAATGTAGAGACATCAGTTACATAGTGCACTGTGAATCTATCTGTTCAATGAGATGAATGAATCTGACAAGTTCAATGCCACCCAGTTTCTCATTTTCCCAGTATTCGCTTTGTTCTATTGCATAGCTATTTGAGTCCTTCTGTTTAATAAATTATGAAATCCACAATGTTAGGAAACTGTATTTGGTAACTTCCCCTTTCTCAAAGCCCTGTTTTCTATCCTTGGCATTAAGGTACAACACAGAAGGGTGAATAGTCGATGCAAATTTGATCTCAAAATAGCAAACAGGGATAGCAAACAAGGGTTCAGCAGAATTTAAGAGGGCTAATTTTTCCTCTAAGTCTGCAATGTGTAGTTGGATAACACAAGAGCTTGAGAAAGGAACAAGAGGAAATAAAAGCTTTCTACTAGTAGTATCAGAATTCAGGTCCAAGCAATTTCTACTTTTCCAGAAATTCATCCTCATGGTCTGGAATTAGATAACATCAGAAACTTCATAGGCTCAACTTTGCTAGGTTAATTGCTTTATGTCACACAAGAAAGAAGTCATATATATGCCAAAGATCCTTCTACCACAGAAATCAGGACATATATATGCATATATACAGCCCCAGGGTTTAAATCTTAAGCCATTTCCTCCTGCTCGTTCAAGTCCAAAAACCTTTGGCTGTTTTTTCCCCAGCCATTATGCACCTGCTGAATGTTTACAGAATGGCTAGGTTAGAATTTTTATTGTAGGCAAGAATGAAGCCATACATTGATTGCCCACTGTTAATGTCAAGATGCAAAAGACTTTTATAGTCTCAGAGTTTAAATTCTAGGCTTCTTCCTCCCACCTTCTCAATTAACAGATACAGACTTCATGCAGGATGGCCTTGAACCTGAGCAGTTATTGTATGTTTTCATTAACAATCATCTCTAGCCTGGAATTCCCACCTTACCTGTTTTACTGTAGCCCTTACAGAATTGGAGCAGTTAGCAGTCACAGTTCAATTAATGCAAGGCTTTTATTAAGTCAAAGAAAGGCTACACTATATTGGATGTCGACAGAGGAAGGAATTCTCTGTAAAGAAGAGAATCAAATAAAATTAGCAAGCACAGTGAACAAGAATGGCAAACAACAGGTGTAGATGATACTCAGCCCCACTGGAACTCAGAATCAGCTTTAAGGTGCTCAGTAAAGAAACAGGATCTGAGGCCTCAAGGGAAAGAAAGTGAATGTTGGGGAACAGGAGACCAGATGGTAGGTTCTTCAAAGACAGAGAGGATGTATCTACACCCTGCAGAAAGACAAAAGTCATGGTAGTTGGTGATTCACTACAATAAGAACCTAAACAAAAGTGTTGCAGCTAAACCAATTAACCTGTGTGCTGTGCGGCTGCTTGCCAAGGAGCAAGGATCAGGGATGTGGCATAATAACTTCAAGATTTATAAAGTGACAGTTAACCCTTTCTGCTAAAGCATGTAGGAGAAACGATACTGCAGAACATAGCAACCACTATATCACAAGCAGTCTGAAGATCTATGAAGGAAATTAAGGACCCTTGGGGATGCAGATTGTACTCTCATCCATCTTTACAATCCATGAAATTGGACCAGAAAGTGAAAGAAGCGTCCTGAAAGTGAATGACTGGCTGCACAAATGATATTCAAGAGAGAGATCTGGTTTCCTGGATCATGATCTGAGTTATCTGAATGATTAACTTTTGGCACAAGATATGTTTTTGGCACCTCTGAGGACTGGTAAAAATCTATTTGGCTGAATAATGGCAAGCTTGATTGGGAAGGCTTTAAACTGAATCTACAGGGATTGGAGAGAGAGAAAAAATAAAACCTGAGGTGAGGATCTCAGATAAAGGTGTTAAGTCTATATATGGAAGTGGAAGCGTTTATGTAATGGGGCCTATTAAACCAGTCAATGAAAAATCATGAAGAACGTTGGCTCATAAAGTTTATGGCCTTCTTTGTCTACACACTAATGCTCAGGGTATGGGAAATAAACAAGATGAGTTTAAACTCAGTACAGAAGAACAACTATGATTTAGTAGGTATAATAGAGAACTGGTGGGATGACTTCCATGATTTAGAGTATGTTCGTTCAAGGATACAGTTTCTCCAAAAAAGAACAAAAGCAACAGAAAAGAAGGAGGAATTGCATGTATCTTAAAAGTATTTACATTTGCTTAGAAATCCAAGTGAATGAATTTGGCAATAATTTATGATGCTTCTGGGTTAAAATCTGTGGAGAAACAAATAAAAGCAATACTGTGATTGCTGTGTACTATCACTCCCCTAATTAAGGAAAAGATGTAGAAGATGCTTTCTAAAGCAAATTGCAGATCCTTCAGAGAGGCATGAATAAGTGATGGAGACTTTAATTACCTCAACATCTGCTGGGAAACAAATTCTGCCAAACATGATCCCTTCAGGAAATTCCTGGCTTGTCTTGCTGAAAACTTTCTCCTTCAGAGGGGGGAGAAAGGCACGATGACTCGTCATTGACCAATAGGTTAACAGGAAAAACTTAGCTGAGGAAGTGCAAGTAGGAGGAATGTTGGGAAAGTAAAGCTAAATGTAGCTGAACCCTATCTTGGACTTTAAAAAATGTACAATTTTAATACACTCAGAAAAACGATAAGTGGGATTCCATAACAAAAGAAGTTGATAGGAAAAGCTACTCAGCATGGGTGGGGTCTTCTGAAAAAGAAGATGTTAAATGTACCAAGGAAGAAGAAACGTACTTTGAGACTTGCAAGATTGATGTCAGCCTAGCAAGGTAACCCAGACAGGAAACACAACCAGATGGACTAAGTCTACTTTATTAATGTAACCTTTATAATGTAAGGTTACATTAACAGAATCTTGCAAGTCTGAAAGAACATTTCTCCCCTTTACAGCCCAAGGAACTAGGGAGGGTCCCTTCTGAGACGTTTGCCATGCCCACATTCCTTCTGTGGGCTCAGCTGCCTCTTACCCGACTGTTCCCCTGGTGGTGGCTCTTCCCCCTGCCTCCCAAGGTCATTCCCACATACCATTATAAGAGCTCCCTTTCACTGGATGTGTCCATATGGAAGTTAGCCAGCCATCTTGAGAGGTACCTTAATGCGGATTCCTTTACTGAGCAGGGGGTTAGACTCAGTGCCCTAAGCAGGCATTTCTATGGTTCTATGTCTTTTTCCTGCCCCTCAAAGGATTAAATTTCAAAGAAACATAATTTTAAAAAACCCTGCATTAATATCTATGACATTTTTACATCCTTCCGTCTACCTTCCTTTTAAATGTGTTGCTTTCGTTCCGTTTTGCTGAAGATTAAAACAGCTGTTTGTCTTTCTCCCATGTCAGACAATGAGACAAAAGGAATTCCATTTTATTTTAGTTAATTTGTTTTAATTTTAATCTTGGTTTGAGGTCCAGAATAAACAGGAAAACCTATGGTTCAGTCCAGGCCATTTCTGACACTCCAGACCTGGTCCCCAAATAAAATCTTAAGATAAGTTTACACCCACACCTACTGCAAATTACATATCCAGGTGCAGGAAAGCAAGAAAATAAGTAGGATAATTGTGTTCTGGTTAAGGCATGGGTTTCGGAAATGCAAATTGAATACATTAACATTAAAGTGTGAATTGCATTAATCTCAACCTGGCACAATAATCAGAGCCCACACTCCTCTTGATGGAATGTCATCTGTTCTTCCTCTTCCTCTTCCTGGTTTTAAAAATCCCTTTCAAGAATCTCCTAATTTTCCCCCCATTCTCTCTCTTTTTTCCCTCTCCCACCTTTTAAAAGCCTTCCTCATTCATCTTTTTCATCTTTCTCTCAATATAATGTTCTGACCAATAAGAAGCACAATGGAGTGGTTTCGTCCTTATTGGGACTTGTCAGACAGGTAGTCTCCATATGCTAGAACCCTTTACTAGGATTTTTCCTGTGCCTGACAAGTCCCAGTAAGGATAAAACCAGTCCCATCATGCCTCTTACTGGTCAGTAGCAATTACAGCATCTGTTAAGCTAATAAATTAGGAATATCTTAGACTTCTAGTATGAGAAGGCCCTGTAGCTCTCTAGTCCAGGGTTTCTCTATCTTGGTAACTTTAAGATGTGTGGACCTCAGCTCCCAGAATTCCCCAGCTAGCATGCTGTAGTCCGGGAGTGCGTAAAGAAAGAGAACCACTGTACCTCATATATACATATGTTCAATCTCTCTCTCAAAATCCAAGAATTCCAGAGTCTCAGAAAGTCTAAGCTTGAAGTGTGGGATTCTATGGGGAAAATAATTAAAAGCTTGATATACCAGCTCAGCCTCCACTCCACTCATGACTTTCCCTTCTCTGCCATTGCTAACTGACCTTCCATCATTTGAACCTTCCTTATCAAGGTTCTATATTCCCCCAAATAATGACCCTTGACCTGGTTGGCATGATGGTGTGCTGCCAGTTTCAACAGTACAGAGCTACCACTGGATGACAGAATTCGCACAATACTAATACCTTGGTTACTAATTCAACCCATTTTCTGGAACTGTGCAATACATTGGATCATAAAGTAACCAAATGTGCTGGGTTTGCATGACATGCTAAGCCACAAAATAACAATAACAACAGCACCCTATAGATTGGGAATTGACATGATTAAGTATGTAATCATGCAACCTATGTTCCTTGAGTACTACTCTCAGCCAGGTTCAGAGTCTGTGAACTTTACCCATGAGGAAGAAGTAGAAGGGAGATTTCAAGGGCATTATGGTTTTAGAACCTGAAGGAAGCAACATCTTGGTTCTTCAAAAGTAACCTGAAACTCTGCCATTAATGAAGGCATTCAATCTACAAGCTCCCTTTTTAGACAGACCTTCACCTGAAGACCTCATGGCTGAATTATCTGCCTAATTTGGAGGCATTCTCACCTCGTCCCATGCTCGCATATTACCTAAAGAAAAAAGTTTCGTGAAATAATCAGTTGGTTGTGGGTTTTTTAATGGACTAACATAGCTGTGATTGCTTTTTATCTGTTTACAGAGATTTTTGGAAGGAAAGCACAGTCACGTTCATAAAGCACAATGTAAAATGAAAGGGTTACAGAAATAATAACCTGAGTTAAAAGACTGAGATACCATGTCTCCTTGGCTGGTGGGGCAGGTGATTTAGAAGCTACTGCCTTCCACAGCCAAGAACAAGTTGCACTCACTGGATTGACTATTTTCAAACTACCAATCGAAGAGAATTTCAAACTGCCTAACTCTAAAATTATACATATTTTGCAACATTCCGCTTAGCAATCCAAGCAGTAACCCTTATGATTTTTTGTTTCGTTTGTTTGTTTATTAAGTTGGAACAAAATGTGCTGTAATCCTGTTTGTCTCCTTCAGCAAGTATCATTTCTTGTTATTGGCTGGCTGATGGCTTTTTGAGCACCGTGTACTTTGCTTCAAGCCTGGTTGCTTTTGTAAACAACTGGTATGGTATTGTGTAGAACAATTTCAGGAAATGTAAGTGGAAACAAGAAGTCTTTTCAAGGACTGTGTTGCATTTCAAAGGGCATCACAATATGAATAACACTTAGGAAATATCTCTATTCATTTGCTGAGGATGTTAGGTTTGTTCAAGGTAAATACAAGGACTCATTTACCAATATGTTGATACTTTATACAAAAAGATTCTTCCTATCTGGTTTTTCCTCTCACCCCCACCAACAGCATCTCTGCTACCCTACTATTCTCATGATATGAATAAAACCTATAGCAAGAAATTGTCAAAATTATCCTGGTTTGTGTTCTTGAACAGTACTTGGACATGAAAGAGCTAGTGAAGATGTTCCCCTCCCTGGGGCAGAAGAACAAATAGCATCCCCACTGTATCACCTTTCAAATCAAATATAATAATAAATTAAAGCGTTAAAAATTGCTGTCTTTTCATGACAGCCCAAATGTTTCACATTGCCTAATATGATGGGAGAAGGAATTTGGCGGGGGAAGTTTTTCCCAGCACTGCACTGTGAGTCACACTTGATGACTTTTTGGTTGGGTCAATTTTAATATGTAACAGAACTCCAGTCCTTTAGAGTTTTATCTCCTATATCATGGTCATACCTGATTATATTCTGGAGATTGGACAGCATTTACATTTGCTCAAGAAATCCATTTGAGGGGCATCTCTGTGGCTGCTTTTTGAAGATTCTCTAAGCTTCTGTTCCTTTATTAGCCATGCTCTGTGGTTAAAGGCTCGGTTATGTTATGGCATGTTTGGCTTAACTTTGCTGTACTAAATAATAGGCCAGAGCAAGACCACTTCACTTTATTATGCAAAGTTATCTCATGCCACAGAGGCCATACAGTTCTCCCCAGTGAGGCTTTGTGGTAACGTGATTCCCCTCATCAAGGCTTTCTACAGTTCTCAGAGATACCTGTGCAGAGAAAGTTCTTCTGGTGCTTCCGGTAGCATGTTCGGGATTTCCTGAGGTCTTTTAGAGCACAGCTGCTTCATTTTTACAAGCTGGAGGAGCCCATAGCTTTGTGAAGCCATTTCATGAACCTTCACAGAAGCAAAGTTTCCCTTCAAAGCTTTGCATAGGCTTACTGAATCAACACAGCAATTGGTTTCAGACTCACTAAGCCAAAACCAAACAATCTGCGTTATGGCTTAACAGGGGCTTAACTAATGATGTTCCATCAGTTTGGGGGCTGCAGCAGGCTTTATGTGGTATGTCAAGAGCCGCCCTCCTCGGTAGTTTTTAAAGAGGAGATGGGTCCCTGAAGTGGCTTCAAGGCTTAATGTGCCCGTTTTGCTTCTTAAGAGCTCTCCCAAGAGAATTTTCATTCCCATTCAATCTGGGGGCCTTAGAGGCTGTAAAAGAGATGCTGGCAACTCCTGGGCTGCACTTGTACCCCTGATTTAGTGCATTCAGTGAACCTAGTCAAAAAGATTCTCTGGTTGGCTGCATAGATGATGACCTTGTCTCTGGAACCCTCTAGCACTTTGCTGATTTTGCAGCACTGAGTAAAGGTCACTTTGTTCATGCATGCCTTTCAATTTATTACAGAGATTGCAACTCAGAAAAACTTGTGTTGACATCTTAGGCTTTGCTCTTTTAAAATGCCTTTGGCCATTCCTGATTTGTGATCATTCCCCCCCCCACACTTTTAATGGCACCAAGGCTGGATTGTATGGGCCATAGGAATTGTTGGTGTAAGTATGTTGCTGCTAGTCTGTGGAACTTGTTAGGCCCTGAGGAATAATCAGAGGGTCTTCAGAATCTCTTTGGGCTCTGAGCTCATGCAGCAGAGGTTGGTGGTGGCTGCAGAAGCCAGTGGTGAACAGAGCCTTCAGAGCAGCTTTTCAGGCAGTGGACAAGCTTGAAGCTGGTGTAGGATCTAAGGCTGGACTGGGCTCTGCAGCCAACTGGAATGTGTGGTGAGCTGGTAGAAGAGTGGCAGTGGCAGCACTGCCAATCAGCTGTTTGGTGTGTGTAGAACTGGGCTGGATTATTTTATTTTATTGTACAGCACCCAGTTACTATAAATTAAGTGGACTTATACATTAAATACTCACACACACAAACACACAGAGAGAGCTATATATCTCTACTCTGGTCCAACCAAGTCATGCTATCGAGATTCTTTCCTTGCGTCTGAGGGTCTGGATGGGTAAGAACGTTCTTTGACTTAACCCTACAAGTCTGAGTGACTGGGTTTTAGGACCCCCCACATCTGAGGACCTTCTATCTTTAGTTCTGGATAGGGCTGTATTCTTCTAGACCAGGGCTTTCCAAAGTGCCGCCACTGGTGACACACCAGCAGTGGTGGCGGCGCGTGCGCGCACGGCGGCGGTGCGGCGTGTGGCGGCGCGCACGTGCACGGTAGCGACGCGGGGGGGCGCGTGGTGGCGCGCGCGTGCATGGTGGCGGTGGCAGTGGCGGCAGCCTCCGCTAAAATGCGGAAGCACTGATGCTGCGCTGCTGCCGCTGCCACCGTGCACGCGCGCGCCACCGCTTCCGGGTGGTGTGGCGACACACCACGCTGTGTGTGACGACACACTTTTGTGTCACGACACACAGTTTGGAAAGCTCTGTTCTAGACAGAGCTGCTGTGTACTTTGGGAGTCCACTTGGATCCTGCTTGAGGAGCAGGTGGCAGCTGTGGGCAGGAGGGCCTTTGCCAAAATCCATCTTGTGAGCCAACTGCATCATTTTCTGGACTGGGAGGGCCTGCTCACAGTCACTCATGCCTTGGTCAGTTCCTGCTTGGAGTATTGTAGCATGGTGTAAATGGAGCTGCCCTGAAGACCATCCAGAAGCTACAACTGGTCCAAAATGCAGTAGTACAGGTAGTCATGGGGACACCACAGTATCCCCATGTAAATCCACTACTCTGCAAGCTGCACTCCACATGGCCCCCATTAGGCTTCTGGTTCAATTCAAAATGCAATTGCTACCCATAAAGTCCTCCATGGCTCAGGGCTGAGCTATTTGCAGAACCACCTATCTCTGATTGTTTCTGGCCATCCCACAAGATCCACAGGGTGGGCATGTTCTGGGTCCCCTCTATGAAACTATGTCATCTGGTGTGACCCAGGAGGCAGGTCTTCTCTTTTGCAGTGCCTGCCCTCTAGAACAGCATGCCCCTTGATATTTGAATGGCCTGGACCCTGCTGGCCTTCAATACGACCTTGAAGACCTGGTTCTTCCCCTGGGCATTGTTACCAGGGTGTTGGATGAGCCCAACTTTATAAAGGTTTGAGATTATGAGTGATCAACCTTGGTTGTATTATGCCTTTTGTTGCCTTGGTGGTGGTGGCAGTTATTTGTTATGTTTTGTTTTTCTGGTTTAATCTTATGTAAGCTGCCCAGAGTCACAACTGGTGAGTTAGATGGCCATATACATTGGTTAAATGTAGAAATAAATGGTATTGGCTGGAGCGTGATTCATTTTCTATGTCACCTTGGGAGCTTCCAGGTGACTCACTATTGAATCCATGAATGGAGTGTCAGTAAGCTGCAGAAGGGGCTTTGGGGACCACTGCAGCTGTCTGCTCAAGAGTTTAGTCTCTTCAAGCTGAAGCACCAAGGAGAACCTTTCATCATCTCCTCATTTAGCTGGTCCCCTGCCGCCAGAGGGCACAGGAGACACGATTAAGCGTGTATGACTAACTAAGTCTTGGGTACCAAAACAGCCTTTACAAAAAGCCAGGTTCTAAGGAAAGCTTGGCCCGGCAAACCCATGCATGCAAAGTTCACTGCCCCAGAAGAGTTGCAGTAGCAATCAGCAGGAAAGCGGTTTTAAAAATTCATCAAATTGTGATCCTTCCAAGTGAACTTGCTGGGGAAGAGAACAGCATTGTTCTGTAATGAGGAGCAGAGACCAGTGGCTTTCTTTACAAATGTCTGCAAATCCCAGCCCTTGCTAGGAAACAAGCTGTGCACTTTAGAGCACACATTGTAGATTGGGCCAGTAGTGGGAAAATAAGTGCCCTGGATATAATTTACCCTATTGTTAAAGAACACTCCTTGGCAGAGAAAATATGCCAGTATAAAAGATACCCAGGATTAATATTAATGAAACAGCATCCTGGTGAGCCTAGCGACATGCTTTAATGCATAGCTAGAATAATAACAACAGCACTAATGCACACTTCCAAACACCAGGTGATAGATAAGACATGGTTTAGTGCAATTTTGCTTGGAGGGTTCTCCCCCTTATACTGAGATTAATTTGAGTTCTTTCTTTCTACCTGGAAATATCCTTCTGGCAACAAGGAACATATTCAGCTTCGGAAAGGGATCAGGGATGATGGGTGAGCAAGGATGAAGAAGGGAATGGGCAAAAGGAAGGAGACTATTTGGACCAGGATGGACCAGCTGGAACTTGAGTGCTGCATCTGACCCCCTTCCTGATTTTTTCAGGATCCCACACTCTACGTAGGTTGGCCATGGGATAATGCTAACCTAGTGGCCCTTCTATAACACGACAAATGCAAAATGCACCCTAGAGGGCAATCTTATTTCCTTCTCAAGGGCACACTTAGCAAGTTATTCTGCCTAGGGAACCTGCCAGCTACTTAGGGACACAATTACGCCAGTTCTGAAAAGAAGGGAAGTCTAGCTGCACCTGGGGGAAAAACCAATCTGAAATGTTTTTGGAGAAATACATAATGCAATGAATCCCATTTCAGTACACAAAGCAAAGGGCTACAGGATATGTTAGGCACCAATTTGCATGTATGAATAACAGAAAGTCTTCTGGCACCTTAAAGACTAACCTACTCTCCCATAAGGCTTAGGTTTTGCACATAAGCTTTCTCAGATTCCTCTCCATTTTTACAGTGTCAAGAAACTGGATGTTTTTGCTCCAAAAGACTAACAAATCATTCATGCGTTTTGTGGAAAATTCAGGAACAAAACATCAACCAGAAATCAAATACTGCTGAAACATACTTCAAGGCACTCTCCTTTTGTCATTTCAGATCCTGTGATTTCTATCAAGGTCCACGGGTCCTTTTTTAAACCATACCCAGTTAGATTGACCCAGACTCAAGAGAGACACAAAAGCCTCCGGCCTCTGCACAGGTGGTTCCTTTATATCTCCCTATAAGGGTTGGAGGGGTGTTTTATTTTGCAAAAAAAGAAAGATATACAAGTGATATGTGAATCTTACAAATCTATATGTGAGTGCTTTCTATTCTTTATCCTATATTCTATTCTATTGCTATAATTTCTATATTACTATGATAATTACTATTACGATAACAATTACTATACATTATTATTACTATTAACAATTACTATACTATGCTCTATATTACTATTCTATTATTATTACAACATTTCCTCATTACTATTACTATACTACATTTTATAGGGTTACTATTATATAGCAATGTCTTCTTACAAAGCCTGTTCTGCCTTAATTCCTCCCTCTGGGATTTCTTCTACTTTTTTTCTTCTGTTAACGGCCAGCATGTAGAGTTCTTGCACCTTTCCATGTTGTGCTTTGCCTTGCTGTGCCTCTATACAGGTAGTCCTCACTTAATGACCATTTGTTTAGTGACAGTTCAGACTTACAACAGTGCTGAAAAAAACAACCTACAACTGGTGCTCACACTTACAATTGTTGCAGCGTCCCCGTGGTCACATGATCACAATTTGGGCACTTGGCAACCGGTTCACATTTATGACCATTGCAGCATCCTGTGGTCACATGATTGTCATTTTCGACCTTCCCAGCTGGCTTCTGGCAAGCAAAATCAATGGGGAACCTTGCAATTCGCTTAACGACCACATGGTTCACTTAATGGACACAGTGATTCACTTAATGACAATGCAAAAAAGGCCGTAAAATCAGGTCGGATTCACTTAATGACCACTTCACTTAGCAACCAAAATTCTGGTCTCAATTGTGGTCGTTAAGTGAGGACTACCTGTACTTCTTTTTCCTCTGGACCATTCACTCCCTATGAAGGAAAAACACCTTCTTTTGTTTGGCTGCTGTATTCTGCTGGTGGCTGCAGAGCTCCAAAACACACATCTCCTCCTGTCTCCTCCCACACCTGTGTCAAGGTTGCAGCTTTATTGGCAACTCTGCCCTGCTGATGCTGGGGGAAAGGCTCAGATGGGGGGGGGGTGAGAAGGCAGCACAGCCTGCTCTTCCACACTCTGCTAAATATCTTTAAGCAATCAAAAGAGGAAAGGCTGAATGAACCAGCCTTAAGTATCAGATTTCATGAACTTACACAGCCTGTGGGAAGGGTCCTGTCAATGCCTACAGCACCAACTGTATTTTAGTTGCTGCATATAATATTAAAGATGACAGTAAGCCAGTGTGATATCAATCAATAAACCTGGTGCTTCTCATAAACTCATTGTCAGGGGAGAGTCAGAAAACCAACTTCAGTGTTCTTTGGTCCAGCAAAATATCACGGTTTCACATTTTCATTACAGACTCCCTATGGCTTCCCATTACATCTTTTTAGATACATCCCATGCCTGACTAGTGAGGCAAAATGAACTTCTTTGGATTCTACATTTTAGAGAGCACTACATGTCACATTTACATACTTCCTCTGTTGCTTTGGGAAATACCTGGCCAGGCCTGGCACAGAGCTTTCCAATGTTCTTAATTTTTTTATTTGCTTTGAAAATTCATAACCCGCTGCTTCCACCTTACTTGAGACACAAGTGCTAACTTTTCAAGAAACTGAAACTTAATGGCTATTTCTGGTTCTAGTTAAAACCAAGCGTCAGCCTAACACAATTAGAAGATTCAGCAAGCACAAAATATTTTGTGTCCAAAGCAAAGATGCACGACTTCATCTGCTTGAAGCAAGTTTAAATGGCATAAGACATACGTAGGGAGACCCATTTGTGCAGAAGAAAATTTTCCTCAAAGATAAACATTTGAAAGAAAATTAATCAAAATTTTCTTCCAATTAATTCTGAGTCTTTTGTATTTGGACAGTCAACAAAATGAGCTACTTTCTAACCTTATCTAGGTGACAGAAATTAAAATCCTGAAACTATGAGGAATGTTAAAATGCCAGGGTCAGATAGATTTCCTACAGAATGTTATAGAGCATATAAAAATATTTTAGCTCCTAAATTTTAAAATTTCAGTCAGATACTGTTTGAATATGGTTTCTACCAGCTTCTGTTAAAGAATTTTATATAACTAAAATTCCACAACCACACAAAGATCACACGTTACACTAATTATAGATCTTCATTAATGAATATAGACATTAAAATATTGTGTGGGATATTTGCTACTCAACTCCAGAAGTAGCAGCAAGTGTGATACATCTTGATCAAGTAGGATTTATTTGTTCAGGCCAAATTATTTCATTGAAAGTAGAGATGATCCTTCATAAACATTGATTGGCAATACTTTCTTTTCCTCAGAAATTAATTAATTAATTTAAAAACGGGAAGCTACGTGTTGCAAAATAAAGTGCCAGGGTCAGCATATTCTATATTTCCAACAATGTCTCTAGGCCCCACATACAATCTACAGGCCTTCTTGATGGTGGATAGCTGCAACCCAACGCTCTGTTTGGAAGCGAGTTCAGTGCTCTCTCTCCCAACACCAAATCAAGCTAAAAGTGTAATAGAAGGCTAGAGGGAGCACTTCACCATTTATCTGGGATGCCCACCATGGCAATCCTTTTGTGAGTATGTCTGTAACATGAAATCTATACAGTACCTGGGAAGAAGACAAGAGGACAAAAGAACAAGAGTCACACCGTGACAGGGGTGACAGGAGTCCCCACCCCCCGGCCTGTGCGATTGGCTCCCGCCTGCAAACCCCGCCCCCTGGTCCGCGCAATTGGCTCCTGCCTGCAAACCCTGCCCCTGGTCTGCGCAACTGGCTCCTGCCTGCAAACCCCGCCGTGACTCTTCAAATAACAGTTCATCACCCAACCATACTGAGTCTCAGCGTGGTGGATTTCGGTGCTGCCGCTGATTCCCAGAAGGAGGGGGCGCATTCCAAGCTGATAAAGGGGCTCACAGTCTAGAGAGTCTTGGCAGGGAGACAAAGAGAGTCAGAGTAGCCCTGCCCTAGACTCTCCTAGGTTATTTCCCTTTAGGTTAGTTAGGATAGCTTTAGTCTGGCAAGATTCTGTCTGTGTGGTGAGAGCAATAAAGAACTGAGTTTGGAATACACGGACTCGTCGTCGTTCCTGGGTTGCCCCTGATACTCAGTTATACACTCCACACTCTGCTTGCTCAGAGGTGTGTGTGGGACTAGAGGCTTTCATCAAAAGAAATAACGCAGCATTGTGCCATTGTGATGTCCCCCTTGATTACATCCTCCTTGATTATTCCCTCAGGGACTCCTCTGGCCTTGCTATTTTCAGGTTCAGATTTTCCCATAATGTTAATGTGTTAGCAGTTAATATAGTAGGAAGTATCAAATATGCTGGTGATGACTAATTCCCAGTAAGCGAAACTCATAATTTATTAACCCAAGGCAGAAAAGATGTCTTCTGGTGTACATTGAAATTCAATTTAATCATTTGAGCTATATCTCTAGGTACTTTCACAGCAAGATCAGTTTTTTGCTTCCAGACCCCATTGAAACTATCCAGGGCAGAACTGGTTTTGACATCAGTTCAGAAAGATTTAGACCAATTAATATTTTACCCCCAAAAGCTTCAAAACCATTTTAGTAATTTTAGTACAGAACATGCAGTTTTTTAAATATTATAAATGCACTGGCAACTGTACATTTGGCAACTGGAGCCAACTGGACTTCAGATAAAGCCAGGTGTTCCTCTTTACTATCCATTAATTTCTGCTTCTTTCAGATTTTCAACAGTTGCCAATTCACATGTGCTTCCACTGCTAAAACTTTTACCTAGCCTGTTCCACTTTCTTCCCTAATGGCAGTCACCCCTTTCCATTTGCTCTTCCTGGTTACTGTAAGTCGTGGTTCCTTTTTCTCTGACTTTTCAGTCAATTCAACAATGCTTGAACAATAAACAGTAATTTATTGCTGCACAATAAAGCTTGGCTTCTAGCCCAGAAATAACATGCCCCCTATTTTTAATAGCACAGTATGTCTAATGGCCAGAAGCAAAAAATGAGCATTCCAAAGAAATCTTGCCAGCGTATAGCCCTAAGTGACTGATGAGATTCACATGGAAATGGATGCTCCATAGTGTATGCACATCCAGATACGTTTGGCCAGTGCCTGATCCAGATTGGTTGATGAGCAAATGCACTGCTTCCTTGCCCAGGGATGGACCCTGAGGCTGCATGTAGCTCTCTTCCCTGATTTCCTGCTTCCTCTCCACATGCAGCTAAGCCAATGGTGCCATAGAGAATTCTAAGCCTGTTCAACCAAACATGCAAACATTCCCCTTTATATTTTGTGCTCAGCACATGACGATCTGAGACTGCAGTCATCAGGGGTCCTGGGGCCATGACTAGGCTGACCATATGTCCCGTTTTGAACGGGACAGTCCTGTTGTTCTAGCATTTTTCAACCGTCCCGTCGTTTTCATAAAAATCTCAATTTTTCCCTGTTTTTCAAACCCGGCGGGAATGGCGCGGAAGGAGGATCCAAGCCGGAGTGCAGACCGGGGGCGGGGTTTGCAGGCAGGAGCCAGTTGCGCAGACCAGGGGCAGGGTTTGCAGGCAGGAGCCAATTGCGCGGACCAGGGGGCGGGGTTTGCAGGCGGGAGCCAATCGCACAGGCCGGGGGGTGGGGACCCCTGTCTTTTTCATGAATACGGAATATTACATAAGACCCCATCCCGTTTTGCCATCCTGAAATACAGTCAGCCTAGCCGTGACTGCTATGCAAAGCTCTGTTCCTCCCTCTATACAGTACATTCTGAAAATGTGGGCAGCAAACCCATTCTAGCTCTATTTCCCATTGAAAGCTTGCATTGGCCTTAGTATTATGCTATCTGTGGGATCCCTTGGATCAGATTTCTCAACCTGGTAGCCTTTGGATGTGCTGATTTGCATCCCCTCCCACATCCCCAACAGGAAGGGCAAGCCATAGTGGCAAGGGATGACAGGAGTTAAATTCAAGACTGTGAGCAGCATCAAGATCTGGAAGGGTGATTGTGATATAAGAGCATACCATGTGGTATCTTCCCTCTCTGCCTCCCCTCTTGGCCCATTCAGCATTCAGTATGAATTTCAACAGTGACATGAAAAAACTTGCCTTTATAATGTGTTGGCTTTATTAAAAAGAGTTGTGGAGATTCACGTGGGCCTGAAGTGAGGCAAAAAAGGACAGTTCCTCTTAAATATTCATAGCCAATTTATGGAGGAAAAGGCTAGAATTGCTGCATGACTGCCAATGGCTCTGATTAGGAGCAAAGCCAACCTCACAGCTTCTTTCTCAAAGCAGATTAACACCTGTTCATCACTGCACAAAAGATATGACAAGGCTTAATAGTAAATATCAGGACATCTTTGTTGTAAAACTCCATTACCTAATGGAGCGAAGCTTCCTTTCCATGCAGGCCAAAGTGTCTATAGGGATTATTTAAAAAATAGAAAACAGCGTTAACATGCACACGCTTCTAAAGGAACCCTTTGTGGATTTTTAATAAGGCTGCTTTCTTGGTGGCTGAGCCAAATGAACAACTGTTTTGCTATATTTTTGCAGTGGTTTCACTCCTGGGTAGAGGGAATAATCTCTTTTTCCTCAGGTTCTCCGGGGGAGGTGGGGGAGGAGAAAAATAAGATAAATTATTCAGAACACAATGCCACATTCTTGCCCCAATTCCAGCTCACATCCAGCCATCTTGTTGCCACCCATTCCCAATGTACAGTCAATGGGCATCCACAGCGGGGAGCGGAGGAGTCAAAAAAAGTCAAGGTTGCAGCTGCAACCAGCCCCTTTTTATATATGATGCACAAAATGAGAAGTGTGGCTCGTTTTGTGCGTCGTATATCATGCAGTCATAGCCGATTTCTTGACTTTTTGGACCCCTCACCATGGACATCCCTGTTCAGGTAATAGCTGCTCTGCAGATTGAGAATCCCGATACTGCATTATTTCAAAGCGGTTTTCCTGACAGAACCAGACAAGGTTCCTAGGACAAGTCCCCAGGATTCTCATTTCTGAAAAAAATTGTGTTCATTTCTCCCTCTTCACTTTGACATTTAGTATTGATGAAAGTAGCCAATTATTGATGGACCTTGTGGGAGTTTCATTGCAAGGAATCCATTTGGACATTGTGCTAAGCCATCCTTCTCCATCCATTCATTTCCAGATGTGTTGGGATTGCAATTCCCAAATAAGGAAAGCTGTGTGACATTATGGTTTCCTGTTGTGTGAATGAAGTTGGGTGAGCCTCTCCTTTCCAAGTCCATCATAGCTGCAGAGAGGAGACCAAAAGCTTCCTCTTCCGATTTCAGTTCAATGCATATTAGCTCAAACTATTAGAACTAAAAAGGGGCGCGGTGGCTCAGTAGGTAAGACGCCAGGCTTGTCAATCAGAAGATCACAAGTTCGGAGGTTCGAATCCCTAGCCCCGCATGACGGAGTGAGCTCCCGCACTCACCCCAGCTCTTGCCAACCTAGCAATTCGAAAGCATGCAAATGCAAGTAGATTAATAGGTACCACTTTGGTGGGTAGGTAACAGCGTTCCATGTGCGTTATGCCGGCCACATGACCGTGGAAGCGTCTTCGGACAACGCTGGCTCTTCGGCTAAGAAACGGAGATGAGCACCAGCCCCTAGAGTCGGACACGACTGCACAAATGTGCGGGGGGAACCTTTACCTTTTTATTAGAACTAGTGTTAGAACTGTGAACCGCATATACATTGAACTGTGCTTTATAGAAACAAGCCAGATGAATAAACTACAGTTTTAACCTAGATTGTTTCAGTAAATCTTAGGTAAGAGAACCAACCACAGTTTCTCCAGGTTCAGACATACCAGTAAATTACAGCAATTAGTTAAACATGGAAATAAAAGTTTCTACTACAGTATTGTCATAGCTAGATTGGGATAGAAGAGGGGAGCACAGAAAACTCTCCTAATCTCAGTCTCATTTTATTAAAAAATAGTTTATGTTCATCATCTTGCCTTTATAATGCCTACCCAGCAGATCGAAAGCTAATGGCAAGTAGATGAATGGGGACCACTCACGTGGGCCAATTTGCTGGCATCCTTTTCAGAGGGTCGCCCTCGGACCAAGAAGAGCTGGTGATTCCCGTAGATGGCGGCGGAGAATGGCAGAGGATGGCGGATCCCGAAAATAACAACTTCCTGAACTTCAGCAGCCGGCTCAGAAGCAAAGGTTTCTGGGACATGTAGTCCGACCTGCGGATGAAGAGCCGGTTCCCTCACCCCTTCCCTAACGTGCGGGTAAAAAATGTATGATGTCAATGAATGTAAGCCACCTAGAGCCCTCCGCTTAGGGGGGGGGATAGGTGGGGTATAAATATAATAATAAATAAATAAAATAAATAAAATCTTTGAGCCCAAGTCTCAATTTTAATTATATGTAAAGTAAAAGGAATATTTTTGTTCGGATACTGCCCACATTTATTTAAGAAGTTGTACACCTCTCCTTTAGGGTGATGTTCAAACAAAGCCAGTATTTAAAATTTCACAGCTTGTCTGCTAATCAAATATATCAAATTATTTCCTTAGCCTTTTTTGTGGGGGAGGGCAAATGTATATTAAGAGTGAGCTTCTCATTTGTGGAGACATTTGTGTTGTTCTTTTCCAATCAATTAGTGCATAACTTCCTCCCTCCCTCTCTCTCTCCCCTTGATTACCATCCAAAATTAATTGAAGCCAATGGAGAAATTCTTGATTTTAGAAGTGTTATGATAGTCATTAAGTTTTGAGTGTGTGCATGTGTGTGTGTTTTTTAATTTCTAAACCCATCTGTACAATGCTGTACTTTCTAAAGCTGGAGATTTAAATTAACAGTAACCACTCATGGGATAAGACTGACAACATTATAGCTTATTATATTAATCATTGTTATACATGGAAGGCTGAACTTAATTATGAATACACTACCATGGAAATAGAAGGGGTCCAAAGATACACCAGGGGATGTATTATAGATACAGAAAATGTGTCCATATAAAGAAATATTTTAAAGGCAGGAGCTTTTTAATTTGGGGGAGAAATGATTAAATGAAGCCTTGTTAGAAAAACAACTGAAAAGAAATGACTGGCATACAGAACAGAGATCTTGCAATCCGGCATAGTAAGGAATGCATGTGGGACAGCCCAAACAAGGGCATTTCAATTCTGCATAATGGTTGCTCCTCATTGCTGCTGAGTTGAAACTGGCACAGTAACCAGCTGTTGCTTTCATTGGCTCAGCAAGGAAGCCCACCCAAGATGACTCCAGGTCATCACTCGTTGAGTTGGTAAGAAACCACAGTATGACGGTGCTGGTGAACTGAAGAACATTTAATGGGAAAGTTCTCACTTCTTATATTACTGCATTTTTTAGAAGTCTTTTTGGTCCCTCTCTGCACGAAATCTCCAGATTTACGTCCTACGTATAATAGAAGAAAAACCACAGGGTAACTGCTACTCACCAGTGCTGAGGTCTAGTCCTAGAAAAACCAAGGGACGGATGACCCTTCCAGGCCTGTGTCACAACAGCAGTGCCCTCTTGCGACAGTCTGAAAGGGGGCAGTCCTTTGGAGGGTGTTTCTGCAGGCAAATCCTGATGAGGACATATTTTTCTGAGGGAAAAGAGCAAGATCATTTTCTCTCCCAAATCCCTCTTGGGAGGGGTGGATGTCTCAAAGGTGGCAGCAGAGGAGGTGAAAAGTGGTGGCTGTGGTCTTCTCTGGACAGTTACTAACTTGGATCTTGAGGTTTTGTGGTCTTGCCGGGAGCTTCACTACCATTGGCCTACTCTGCGTACATAAATGCTGGGCAGTGCTTTGAAGCTTTTCAAACTCAGCATCCCATGGAAGGTTTCACAAATCAAAACAGGAACCTCAAGCTTTCAGATCAGATGGTGTGGAAGTGCTCTGTAGTCTTTTAAAGCACTTTGTAGATGTGGTGGCCTTCCTACTGTTTCTTGAATTGTGGCCAATTCTAAATCAAAGCAAGTTATTATGTTTGTGCTATGGTTATTAGGATTGTTACAGACAATACAGTATATAATGGTGCAAATTCATTTGCACCATTATATACTGTAATGTACATAAACTTCATTTCTATATATGAAGAATACTTGGGGGATTGAAAGGTATGATGGACTCTCTGATAATGTCATGAGTTACTGGTCAATATTTAATAACCTCATTAAATTCTCTACCTGTCAGAGTTCTTTTGGGGTAGCAAAGCTAATAGAGCTCTGGCCTTCATTTCCTTTCTCAGTTTTCAACTGCTTTAATGGCCACAAGCTCTAACATTGCTCTCTCTTATGCTAGTGGCATTACAGTATACAACCCATTGGGCTGGTGTTAAAAAAAAACACGACTGAGAGTTCAAACTCAGCTCTCAGCACTTGGATCAAACCTTACCTTTAAATTCCACATGATTGAAGCATTACATCTTGAAATGGCTTGAATCAAATTGGTTTGCTCTTAGATTTACAAACTCAAATTGAAACATGCCCTCTTTGAATCTCAAATCTCCAGTTCAAATCAGATTAGAGTTGATTCTCACAGGTTTTCTCTGCCCTATTCCAAAAAATACAGGCAGTTAATTGAAATCAGATTTTGTACCTAGTATAAACTGATCACATTAAAAATAAATGGTCTGGTACTTTTGAATGCAGATTGGTTCGGAACAATTGTATTGCTTGTTTTCATTAGCTCTATTTTACAGCTGCAGAGTCTTTACATCAGGCAAGTGCTTTTCTTTAAATATAGCATTCAAAACATCCCAATTTCCATGAGCCCAATATTGTCAACTGGTACCATCAAAACAATTCATCAAACCATCAAAACAAAGCAATTCGAAAGCATGCAAATGCAAGTAGATTAATAGGTACCACTTCGGTGGGTAGGTAACAGCGTTCCGCGCACGTCATGCGGCCACATGACCGTGGAAGCGTCTTCGGACAATGCTGGCTCTTTGGCTAACAAACGGAGATGAGCACCGGCCCCTAGAGTCGGACACGACTGCACAGATGTGCGGGGGGAACCTTTACCTTTTTACCATCAAAACATTTGAAAGAGAGAAAGCATACTACCACCACCCTCAGTGGCAACCAACTGAAATCCATACAGTGCAAAAGAAGAGCTTACTTGACTGTGGTGCTCCTGTTTTCTCACACACAAACATACACACACACAAACATAAGGCAGGTATAAGAGGAAGGCTATTATTCTAAGAAAGTGGTTGGTCATAAAGACATGAAAAAGCAGGACATTGGCACAATTTGCAACATCTGGCAGTATTGTCTGATGTAGTAAAATATCACCTTGAAAAAATGCCATATGCCTCCTGTTCCAGCATTTGTGCTCAGCACCTTGGAGAGTCAGGGTGAGGGCATTCATTGTAGGATCATAAACGTCTACCTACATGAACTGAATGTCTCCTTGAGAAGCCCCAAGATGAAGGATCAATAGAATAAAGGCCAAGTTTCCAGTGACCAGTTTAGATATGAAGAATGAGGACGTCTAAATGTGACATCTGACAGGCAAGTATTTACTGTCACTTGATTTTCATCCAAAGGTGTTTGAATCCTTGGCAGAAGGGCAGATTGGATTGCACTGTGCTGCCCAGACATTTTGGGTCACTTGCACTCTCCCAAGCAAGCAACTCTCCCAGCTAAATGTCTGTAGCTTGGATCATGTCAACTGGATTTCTATTTTCTCAGTGGAAACGTTTCGCTCCTTATCCAAGGAACTTCTTCAGTCTGAGCAAAGTTAGTAAGGGAATCCTAAATATGTTTCTAGGTAGCTGTGTGACCTTACACCTGGGGCTAGGTCATGGTTATATTGAGATGTTATTTTAAGTCCTTTTATCATCTAAAGGAGGATCGTTAAGATCACCATGCTGCTGTTGAGCTTGTGAAATGGTCTTAATCTTCCTAGGCAAGAAGCTCCTTGGATAAGGAGCGAAACGTTTCCACTGAGAAAATAGAAATCCAGTTGACATGATTCAAGCTACAGACAATTCCACCTGGATGACTGAGAACCTTCATAGACATATTCTCCCAGCTAAACTTGGCCAATTCGCACCTGTCATGGAGTCGCCTCTAGTCTGAACTTTTCTGACAAGCCGCTATCAACGTGGCACCCTACAACAACCTATAAATGGAAGTTGGTGCTGGTAAATTTTGCCACGCAACAGGGATTACAGTTAGGACTGAGCATAGTGAAGTTATTCGTTTTATTCGTTTTTTCAAGCCTTCAGAAAAATTGCACTGGGGCCATCATATCTTGAGCCAATGCATTATTTTTTTTAAGTAAACAGCAAACCTAAATCTAGTTCAGGACCTTGGCTGTAGGGAGTCTTTAATCCTCCATGACTGGGGGGGAAATAGGAAGCACAAATTCTCTGATACAAATTTTATGCACATGCAGATATAGAGTAGGCTATTATTTATATTGGAGAAAATGTCCCTGCTGTAGTTCCAGTTTAGTTAACCTGTTTGTTAACTTGTATGCAGAGTGCACTCACAGAGTGGCTCCAGGCAATTTACACCATAGGGTTCAAATTTAAGTAAACCAAATCCCTATTGACAACTTCCTTTAAAAATTTTAAAGGTCAGCATTACCTCCTAAAAAAGATTATGCTTATCAAAAAGAAAAGTCCAAGGAAACCAATTCCAGTAGCAATGCTGCCCAATATGAAGATGCTGTAGAGAGCATATCATGAAGAACATACATGGTATGCAGAAAAAACTAATTTAAAAAAACAGAGGAAGTCAGGAATATACACGTACAATTTTCATATTGACATAATGGTTCTGGTATCTTCTGACAGCTTCTTTCTGACCAACCCAGCTTTGCAACTAGAAGGATAAACTAGGGGAAACTGAGGCTGTCTCATGGTAGTCTAGTTGAAAGGTTTCAGGGGAGCCTAGCTGAAAGATCTGATCCCAGGAACATCCCATTTCAAGGCCTATCATATTACCAATTGTAGAGTTCAAACCTATGGGTCTTTCTGTGGTTATATTGGGCCACCCAAAGAAATAATCCACGAGCAGCAGCAGCAGAATTCCTCCCCACCAACAGAGAGGGCTCCCACTATTTCCTATTTCCCTCAGAGCCTTCCAAGAACAACTGCTCTACCAAAATAATTGTTTGATTGCTCCCTAATTGCATGAAACTGAGGTAACACTGTTAAGTAAGTCTACCAGGGTATACTGTATTTTCACTGATATATTATTCTTTGTTTGATATATTTCACCAATTTATGTGTGTATATATACACACATAAAGTGTGTGTGTGTGTGTGTGTGTGTGTAGTTAGATTTTTCTGTTTCCCTTTGCTGGCATCTGGATTCCTGCAACCAAGATCTGGTAGCCCTACTGTTGTTAAATCTGCTTAATTAAGAATGCATTCTCTTTGAACTCAGGAGATCTTTCTTCTGAGTAAACATGTTTATGATCATGCTGCACAATGAATTCAGTAAGACACTTCCGAGAAAACATGACTGAGATCAGGCTGTAAAAAAAAGATTTAAGGTCAGTGAAGATAAGAGGACAAAATCTGTATTATTACCAAAGATAATAACTTGATTCATAGAAAATGATTATAATATTATAATCACGTATTTTTTAACAGAAAGTAGAAGCAGTGTTGGATGCTGATAACAAAAATTTTTGATATGATATTTGTAAACTATTGTTTCTTTTATTTCTGAGGCAAACAGCCTCAATAAATTATAGTCTCTGATAGTTTTCAACTGTCAGAGGGGTTCAACAATTACAGTGAAGTTTATTAGTTCTGTCACAGGCTTTAAATCAAAGCCAGGCAACTTTCTGAGTCTGAGAAGTCCACTGGTTTGGTAAAGGACCTCAGGGGTGCAGTGACATCTCCTGATGCCGTAGAGTGATAATTTCAGAGGTTGGTTTTCATGTTTTTAGATGAGTAAAGCCTATTGGAGGTTTGATCCACCTTTTGCATTTGATTTCCCACCCCAGATCAAGAGAATTTCAGCAACAGAATCTTGGAAGTCTGTAAAGAAGGGAAGAAGAACATTATGAACCTGGATTTCCTATGCCTGCTCTAAATCCTGCATTATTGTATAATGCTTTGAACGTAAGAACCTAATTCAGGAGACAGGTGTAAAAGCCTTAAAAAAGAAAGTATGGATAATGTAGAGGGCATAGGCAGGGCCAGAATAAGGCCAACTGATGCCCGAAGCACAGGCCACCAGTGGTGCCTCTTGGCCTTCCCATTGCTTAACTGACAAGACGTTAAGACTCAAACTTTTAAACTTAGTCACTCACCGTGCCAAAGAAAAAAAATTTTAACAATGCAGATGAAAGTTTAACACGGCAGATAAGGACAGTTACAAACGCTTTGGCTAAAATCAAGTGTGGCAGTGAAAGTGTTTTAGGGCATGATAGCTACGGGGGAAAACTCTGGGTGCCGCCTTTCCCTTGATGCCTTAAGCATGTGCTTCTTTAGCTTAATGGTTAATCCACGGCTCAGCATAGGGAACAGCCTTGAAGGATAACGCAAGGATCAAACAAGTGGGGCTTGAGTCCATTCCAAGAAACTAATTTGAGAAAACAACTCAGACAAGCCCTTCCCTAGTTCAGATGAAGATAAAGTGAGGGGGGAGGGAAGCACATTCAGACTTGCAAGATTCTGTTACTGTTGCTTTTACAATAAAAGTAGTCCTCACCTGACTGCAGCCAGGAAATCAGAAGACGTCTACTTCTTGGGAGGAGAGCAATGGCAAATCTTGCCATTAGTTAAGAGCAGAGACATCACACTGACAACAAAGGTCCGCATAGTTAAAGCAATGGTATTCCCCATAGTAACCTATGGCTGCGAGAGCTGGACCATAAGGAAGGCTGAACGAAGGAAGATAGATGCTTTTGAACTGTGGTGTTGGAGGAAAATTCTGAGAGTGCCTTGGACTGCAAGAAGATCAAACCAGTCCATACTCCAGGAAATACAGCCAGACTGCTCACTTGAGGGAATGATATTAAAGGCAAAACTGAAGTACTTTGGCCACATAATGAGAAGACAGGATATCCTGGAGAAGGAGCTGATGCTAGGGAAAGTGGAAGGCAAAAGGAAGAGGGGCCGACCAAGCGCAAGATGGATGGATGATATTCTGGAGGTGACGGACTCGACCGTGGGGGAGCTGGGGATGGCAACAGCCAACAGGAAGCTCTGGCATGGGCTGGTCCATGAAGTCACGAAGAGTCGGAAGCAACTGAATGAATAAACAACAAAACAAAAAGTCCTCACCTATATGGCATTGGTTTCTTGGTCTGGTCTACTTTATAGGGCTGACAGATAAAAGCCAGTAGATATGATATATAAAAGATACTTTTGATCAAGTTATGATTATCCAGAAGATATGCTATTATCCCTTCTACATCACTAAGGTAAAAAGTCAAGATGGTGGTCTGACAACATGATGAAAGCCCCACTCTGGATGTACATGCAACATCAACATATGTACCAAAGGAGTGGGGCTTTAATCACACTGCCATAACCACCATCTTTTTAAAATTATTTATTTATTTTATTGCTTTTAGAATAATAACAGAAAAAGAAAAGAAACAAAACACAAAGATAATTATAATGCAAATACATAAATTTTCAGGGAAAAAACTACACATAAAAAGTGCTTAAAAAGAGTGAAAAAATACAACAAAATATAATATATTGTTAGAACAATTAACAGCTACAATTCTGTATATACTGATCTAATGTAAATATTATTCAAGTACCTATATATTAATTTCTAACACATTTATATATCCCTAACTATCATTCTTTTTTTTAACTTACTGTATTTCGTATACAGTAAATGAGTTCCATATTTCATTATACTTGTCTACATCTATAGGCAATCTGCTGATAAGTGGCAGGTGTAATTACATCTGAATAAATGGGGCCATAGCATCTTTCCAATGCTGCAATATCAGTCTTTTAGCCATAATAAGGTCACAGAGAATCCATTTACACTGTCCAGTTGTCAAATTCCATGTGCTAGATATATAATTCAAGAGAATATTATCCTCTGAAAATTTCAGCTTTTGTCACACAGTCATATTTATATAGTCCACTACTTTCTCCCAAAACTTAGTAAGTATAGGACATTGTAAAAACATGTGTTTTAAAGGAGCATTATCCTTATTACATCTCCAGCAAAATGCTGTCTTTGACAGTCCCTTTCTATACAAACATAATGGAGTCTAATAAATTCTAAATATTATTTTTTGTTGTATAAGTCATAATTCGAGGTCCATTGACACTTTTGCTATAGAAGTTACTGTTAAGACACTCTCCCATTATCTAGGCAATATAGGAATCTCTAATTCTTTATTCCACTCATTTCTTAGCATCTGCATATCAAATTGATTTATTGATAACAAATATCTATAAAAACTAATAGTAGGTTTTTTAGTTTTAAAGGATTTAACAAGTTGTTCTAGTATCTCAGGTGTTTCAGAAGCTGAAAATGCTGTTGCTCCAAACAATTAATTTATATTCTGAGAGGAATTCCAGTTCATATATCTGGAAAATATTTTCAGAAAATACAGTCTTTGTATAGAAAATTTCTATGTGGTTCTTTGATTCTGAGAATATCATTACAGAAAATGCAATTACCAATTAATGAGGGAGGATTCGGTTTTCTGAATCTGGAGCTATATCATCATGCTTAACTATTGTCAAGTATTAAATACTGGAAGCCAACAATTGGTGTTAATTTTCTGATTTGGGCAACTTTGGAATATACATATTTATTTATTTATTTATTTATTTATTTATTATTCAAATTTATTCCCCGCCCATCTCCCATGCAAGGGACTCTGGGCGGGTTACAATAAATAAAAATTTAAAACTATACAAAATATCTAAAAACACAAACAAAACATAACAAAATAAAATCCAGGATGGGCTTGGACCCGCAGAATAGATAGTAGAGCTATGGGGCCAGCCAACCCCAGGAGGCACTACCACCTCCGTCGTCCCAGGCCAGGTGGCAAAGCCAGGTCTTAAGGGCCTTCCGAAAGGCCAGGAGGGAGGGGGCCAGTCTCACCTCCGGGGGCAGAATATTCCACAAGGCGGGCGCTATCGCAGAGAAGGCACGCCTCCTGGACCCCGCTAGATGGAATTGTCTTGTTGAGGGGGTCCGAAGCATGCCCTCCCTGCATGTACGGGTGGGGCGGGTCGACGTTATCGGGACGAGACGGTCCCTCAGGTACCCTGGTCCTATGCCATGTAGGGCTTTAAAGGTAATCACCAACACCTTGAATTGGACCCGGAAGCAAACTGGCACCCAATGCAGCTCGCGAAGCAGAGGTGTTACATGTGCCGATCTTCTGGCACTCATAACTGCTCGCGCCGCTGCATTCTGCACCAGCTGAAGCTTCCGGATACTCTTCAAGGGTAGCCCCATGTAGAGCGCATTACAATAGTCTATACGGGAGATGACAAGGGCGTGAGTGACTGTTCGGAGGGCCTCCCGATCCAGGAAAGGGCGTAACTGGTGCACAACTCGCAGCTGTGCAAAGGCCCTCCTGGCCACGACTGCCACCTGCTCTTCAAGCAGGAGTCGCGAGTCCAGGAGGACCCCCAGATTCCGCACTGGATCCGAGTGGGGTAGTGCAACCCCCCCCCCAGAACCAAAGATGACAACTTCCCGGATCCAGGGGGGCCATCAATCCACAGCCACTCCGTCTTACCAGGGTTCAGTTGAAGCCTGTTGTTCCCCATCCAGACTCCCACAGCCTCCAGGCACTGAGATAAGGCATTGACCGCATCACTTACTTCACCCGGGACGGAGATGTATAACTGGGTATCATCAGCATATTGGTGATACCTCATCCCGTGGTGACGGATGATCTCGCCCAGTGGCTTCATGTAGATGTTAAATAGGAGTGGAGAGAGAACCGACCCCTGCGGCACCCCACAAGTCAGGGGTCGCGGGTCAGCTCTCTCCTCCCCTATCAACACCGACTGGGAGCGGCCCTGGAGAAAGGAGGCGAACCAGCGCAAAACCACACCGCCCGCCCCCAACTCCTCGAGCCGCTCCAAAAGTATACCATGGTCGACGGTATCGAAAGCCGCTGAGAGATCTAAGAGAGCAAGGATGGACGCACTCCCTCCATCCCGCTCTCGCCAGAGATCATCCATAAGTGCGACCAATGCGGTCTCCGTCCCATATCCCGGCCTGAAACCTGACTGGAAGGGGTCCAGATAATCCGTTTCATCCAGAATCCTCTGGAGTTGCAACGCCACCACCTTCTCAACCACCTTTCCTAAAAAGGGAAGGTGGGAGACTGGGCGAAAATTGCCCAGGATTGTAGGGTCCAGGGAAGGTTTCTTGAGGAGGGGGTGCACCCTATATAGCACCTTTGGTTGGATGGACATAGGATCTAAATACACTAAAACTCTAGTATCTCTGGAAACAATTATGTCAGTTAGAAAGTTATGGAATGGAATGTCTAATAAAAAAATATTTGACCCCTTTTCCCATGCTAAATGGACTCTATGGGGAAACCCAAGTTTAAAAATTGGGAAAAAGATGGTGATTTGGAAAAACTGGATGGAAGCGGGGATATTGATTTTGGACCAACTGATAAATGATGAAGATGAATTCTTAACATATGCTGTGTTAAGATATAAATATCATCTATCAGATGTAACCCAATGGCAATATTTACAGCTACAACATTTGTTAACAACATTCATTACCCAACAAGATAACATCAGTGCTGGTGAGTGTGAGGTTTGCTCCCTGTTTATATACAGTAGCTTATATACAGCAGTTTATATACATTAGTTTATATACTGTAATAGAGTTTAAGTCAAAAGAATCTGGAAGGTACTTGGTTGGGGAAGAATAGCTGGATTAATTAGCAGAGTCTTTGCTTAGAATATATTTATCCTTTGTGCGGAGATAAGCAACAACTAGTGATAAGTAGTTTAAGGCAGGGGTCCCCAACCTGTGGGCCACGGCCCACTAGTGGGTCACAGCCTGTTAGGAACCCCTTCCACGCGATTGGCTCCTGCCCGCAAACCCCGCCCCCCCAGTGCATGCGATTGGCTCCCACCCACAAACCCCACCCCCGGTCCATGGAAATCCTGGAAACCCCACCCCAGTCCAGGGAAATCCCAGAAATCCCGCCCCCCCGGTCCGTGGAAAAATTGTCTTTTGAAACCGGTCCCTGGCGCCAAAAAGGTTGGGGACCCCTGGTTTAAGGTAATCATGCCTAGCGTGTCCTGCCATTCCCTCCCCCTGCGACACACACATTTTTATGGTATTCATTGAGACCAATAGAAGAAGTTAATTCCTCAACTTATTTCTTTATTCTCATCTTTACGTCACCCATTTGTGATGTTGCATATACATTATGAATGTATTTTTATCCTCATTTTAATTGGAAACTATTTCAGAAATCATAGAGGGAGAGGCAGCCTTCAAATACAATGAAGAAATAAATGCAAACAAATGTATATGTACAAACAGACATATATAAATGAACCTTTGTTTATGCATTACATAAACAGAGAAAAACAAAATCCACAAAACTTTAGTTGGTTGTTTACCTATTTTGTCCTGGCCCTTCACCTTTGCTCAGACTGTGCTCATTCTATCCCTATTTTGAGTTTTTCTCTCATTTATCATGTAGCATTGCAGGATTTATTCTTATTTTATCTCAATTTCTCTCTGAAGACCCACATGACTATATGCTGTGCCTCAACATTGTTTTGGAACAATGATTTTGCTCTGCATTTTTTCAAGTTAGGCCAGGTTGTTTTGAGTTCCGTGACTAGAGTTGCCTTCCACTTACCTAATTATACCACGTTGGCTTGACCTGGCAAGGACCTAGCCCAGTCCTAAATCTGTAACATGTGATATAAGGAAGGCAACTAGAATTGCTCTTGGCAAGCACAATTGTCCTTCTGTTTCTTTTCTTTATTTCCATTTATTTATTTAATTTTTATCCTGCCTTTATTATTTTTATAAATATCTCAAGGCAGTGAACATACCTAATACTCCTTCCTCCTCCTATTTTCCCCACAACAACAACCCTGTGAGGTGAGTTGGGCTGAGAGAGAGTGACTGGCCCTAGGTCACCCAGCCGGCTTTCATGTCTAAGGCGGGACTAGAACTCACAGACTCCTGGTTTCTAGCCCAGCACCTTAACCACTAGACCAAACTGACTCTTTTAGTGCCCTTTCATCAGTACAGCCTTCCCATGCAGTGTCCTCTAGATGTAAAGCAATTGCCTGCCATGCCATGCCATGCCATGCCATGCCATGCCATGCCATGCCATGCCATACCATACCATACCATCCGGCATGCTGAATAGGAATTCTAGGATTTGAAGTTCCAGCACATCTTGGGGGTATCAGGTGGGGTGGACAGCATTAGTTTCCTTACTTTTTATTATCTTTTTAGGGGGTTCAGATGTAGGATGTGGCACCCTAACTACCACAACTCTGAATAGCCGATAGATCTTAGAATACTTCCAATATCTATGTGAACTGGCAACAAATAAAGTCAATGATGAATAACTGAATTAATCTTAGGTGGAATCTTCAAAAAAAATCAGTGGCCAAAATTATTGACCCAGGCCCATTAAGGATTGAGCAATCACAATATTGTCATAAACTCTCAGTACTCCTCCCAAATGATAAGTGCATAGTAGTTGGGGAGCCCTCTCATTCAACCGTTTCACAGAAATATCTATCCAATACCTGCTGCAATGTTAATAAGGAAGGAAATGGCTGGGGAAGATCATTCACTCAACTTTAAAGTCCAGAATTCTTGTCAGCTGGCCTTGATCTTGCTGCTGAGCAGAACGATAGAAGTCAGTGAATGTGTATCTTCGTACTTAATAAATCAGCTGGCAGTTTGGCTAATGATGCATAAATTGCTGCTAGCGATCACATTAAAAAGGTTAAATAGTATACAGTTTTAGTAGCATGGATCGATGTGATGAAGACTGATCCCCACAACATGTTAAAAAGTTTTCAGGATTTTAGCTCTTTATTAAGTGGTTTCTTATGCTTCTTTGCACTTCCTCTTCCAAGGTGCTTAACCAAACAAGCTTTTATGAACAATAAAAAGCTATTTCTTTTTCTACTCAGGATTTTACAAATCATGAAACCATTACTGCTGAAGAAAAAATAATGTATCGGCCTTTGCTATTGTTGGTACAGCATTAGATAATGAGCAAAATTCTTTCTAATATCAGAATCTAACATCTGAATTGAGGAAGTAAATCTGTGAGAGGAAAAGTGGCTACTGGATACTACACAGGTTCCATTGTAAAACAGGACTGTTTTCCTGTTAGAGCTGGTGGTTCTATAGTAAAAGTTGACTTTAATTGAGGATATTGTCTGTAAATCATAGAAACGTTATCTAATTCAGTGCTGCAACCCCCTCCTCCATCCACTCAGTGCAATATAGGGTGCAATAGCTGCTTCTCTTATCAATAGGCAGCTCTGTCTATATATGGAAATATGGAGGAGAATGAAGAGACAAAAGATAATCTCCAAGTAAGCATTTGCTCTGGCAGTAATCTCAATGCACAACTGGATTCAGAGAACACCCTAAGACCAAAACTTAGTTGTCCAAGTTCCTGACCTGCTCTCAAGGCTGTAGAACCCTGTGTAGGAGGACACCATCCAAATACCTGGTGAGCTATTGTTTGAGCCAAATCAACAGAACTAGGGTTTCAGAAAAAATAGGGAACAATATGTTTGTTTGTTTGTTTATATATATATATATATATATATATATATATATATATATATACATACATACACACACACACACACACACACACATACATACATACATACACACACACATACACACACACACACACACACACACACATACACACACACACACAGTGTCCATTCTTTCACCTTGAAATGTCATGAGTTCTCCTGTGAGACCACCAAAATCTTGCAGGACCTCAAGCAAGAATGTGAGTTTTCATTAGGCAAGATCATACGTTGGCTTCCATTGTGAAAAAAAATTACTGATTTCAGGGGTGAATAGTGTAGAAGTTGTGAGGAAGCAAATTTTACCTAAGCATTAGAATAAATTAGTGTATGAGCTATTTGACATTGGCACATATGTATCTGACAGTAGCACATCTCACACTGAAGTACTGTATATAAGTAGAAGCTGGATAGCTAACTGGCACTTTCGGAAAGGTTTCATCTTACTGCTAGGAGCTATAACAGGGCTATTGCATCAACAGTGATTCAGCTTAGATTGAGGGTTGATACAGGAGCTGGAGGCTCCATCCTCTATGGCTGCCAACCAGGCTCTGATCTCAGCAGATGTTTTCATGTGTTTCCTTTTTTCTGACTAGATTCAATTGCATTTCACTTGTGCTTTTGTTGACTTCCATAACGATGGAAGATGATAGCCCAAGAATAGGCCAAGAATCCAGACAACTAATGTGGAGAGTGTTGGTCCTTGGGTGTGTTGTTGCTGATATCCAGTGGCTTCTCAGGGTCACTGCTAGTGCAGAGGCTGACTTAGGGGTGCCCTTTCCTCCATCATTCCCCTCCAAGTTTGCCGATATAGGAAGCTGCATATCGACAAAGAAGCTGTAGCTGCACCCTTCACTGCAGTGCTTGCACTGAGATATCTGAAGATTGATGTAAAGGTAAAGTTTCCCCCCGCACATTTGTGCAGTCGTGTCCGACTCTAGGGGCCGGTGCTCATCTCCGTTTGTTAGCCGAAGAGCCAGCGCTGTCCGAAGACACTTCCGCGATCATGTGGCCGGCATGATGCACACGGAACACTGTTACCTACCCACCGAAGTGGTACCTATTCATCTACTTGCATTTGCATGCTTTCAAATTGCTAGGTTGGCAAGAGCTGGGGCGGGTGCGGGAGCTCACTCCGTCACGCGGGGCTAGGGATTCGAACCTCCGAACTTGCAATCTTCCGATCGACAAGCCTGGCGTCTTACCCGCTGAGCCACCATGCCCCAAGTTTGATGACATCTCCCCTAATTTCTCCGCCATGCTAAACATAAGCAACCCTTTATCATTTTGTTGTAAGCCTTTGTACTCCTGGCCCCCCTACTCTGGATATGCCATAGTTTGTCAACGTTCTTCTTAAAATGTTGCATCCCAAACAGGACATCATACATCCAATACAACTTAATTATCGTCTAGTCCTGGGAACCTCACAGCTGAAGAGGTAATATCACACTGCTAACAAGGAAAAACAGAAGAGGGCTTTCATCTTCATATTCTACCTAGTACTTATTATGTAAATCACACTTTTTCTAATTTAACTGCCCATCTGCACATTGTGCCTATCTCACAAAGTTGTTACAAAGATGAAGATTATAAAATGATCTGAATGTCTTATCTGCTATAATAATGTACAATAATAATGTTCCTAGGCAAGTTGGCTCATCAAAAAATTGTAGTGCAAAACAAATCAAGAGAATGTTTACAATGTCCTAAAACCTACAGGTATGAATGACCAAAAGGAATTAATATAAAATGGTGTTTATTCTATCAGAAGAAAGAAAAAAACTGAATGTTAACAAATTAAGCTTTCAACTCTTAGTCTTCACCACAGGAAAATGGTAGATAAATATTCTGACTACATTTTTTCAGGTAGTTAAGCTAACAAACTGTCAGAAAGTGAAATATTTAAAAAGACTGCATTAACATCTATATCCATTAGTAAATTAAATAGCTCTTGGGCTATTCGTAGAAGTAATGTACATCACAGAACATTGGAAAGTGTTTGTGAAAAAAGAAGAATCGGACCTACATTAAAGAACTAAAAATAATAAATTCACTTTTTTTTCTTTCTTAAATGTCAGCATGGGTCATCCAAGGCATTATAGATCTGTATTTATTGCTTCAGTGCTGAGACAAAAATTAATTAATGTATAAAACAACTTGACATTTATTATATGTTATGAGCAAATCAGTAAAGAAAATGTATGCTATATAGACAAAAAAAAAACCAGAAGGCCTCACGATTGTGTTCAAAGAAAAATGACAGAGATGAGGCAGTAAAACAATTTATATGTTTAAACAATATGGTTATTATTGCCATTATTATTTATAAACCTCAGTCTTATGTTACTAGGAATGGCTGAGAAGATAATCTGGACTGATTTTTCAAAAATTAATGCTTAGTAAAATGCACCCCTTTCTACAGAAATGGTGTGGAAATATTTTGTTTGAAATCCAAATGTTTTGGAATGAAATTGGAAGATCTGATTCCTAGCTGTTGCAGTCTATACTATGCAATAAGTCTGGAATCTTGCCTGTTTTACATCCTGTTTTGAAGGGAGAACTATTGAGAATAGTTGAGCTTTACTATTGAACCACCAGCAATTTTAGATGAAGTGTTAATAATCTACAACACTTTCCATTGGATCCACTTCCTTTGTTAAAATCATTTCCATTTAGGGAATGCAGTGTCCCTCTGTATTCTTTTATTTATGAACACTGGCTAGAGTGCTAGCCAGCTCCCTGGTTCCAAATACAATCAGTCTATTATAATAAACTATGAAACAAAATATACACTGAGAGAACATGCAATAAGCAGAAATCATTTTGATTAACAGAAGTTTATCCCTAGTAAACACACGAGTGAGATTCAAAGAACTCCCAGGATTCTTCCTTTGGCTACTTTTGAAGACAGATTTGCTATGCTTACCTTCAAGCTCTTGAAATTTTTCCCAAACTGACATCTAATAGAAGTTAAGTTATAGCAACTTATGAACACTGAAAGCACTCTTAAGGCATGCTTACTTAGTGGCTATTTCCCAGGAACTGAACTTCTTTCTGAATTGCTGAATTCCATCCCCAGTTTGGCAGTCTCTGGGGTTTACAGTTCTTGGGGACTTCAATTTGCCCCAACCTGGCAACCAGGGAATTGACCCAAGTTATCAAGAGTACAACACACACCAGAAGTCACACATTAGATCTGTTTTTTGCCTCGGGGCAGTTGTGATGTGATCTGGAAGTGAAAGATATCACCATCAGGCCTTTTCCATGGTCAAATCACTCTGATCTCTTTATTATGGACAGTGACTATAATAAAGATAATCTCTGATCACTTTTCAGCTCACCAGTGCTGCCCTCCCTGCCACAGAGAGATAGACCTATTAAATTAGTCTGCCCCAGGTGACTAAGGGGCTGTATAGAGTTTCAGAGGGAGCTTGGGATTTTTCCTGAGGATCTGATGGGTGGTTCAACGGAGGCATTGGTTGTTGCCTAGAACAGGCATGTGTTAAGGGCCTTGACCAGACTTTTCCTAAGCAGCCTCTCCCTGTGTGTCAATCCTGAGGTGTACATTGGTTCTCTAAGGAACTTCGGGAGAAACTCCAGAAGAGACACCTAGAGCACCATTGGAGGAAGACGAAGAGTAAATCTGACCAAGCACAAGTAAGAGCCCATGTTAGGGATTACATCATGGCTATAAGGGTGGCAAAATATGAATATTTTCCACTCTTATCACATTTGCAGATAGCTGTCCAGTAATACTCTTTAAAGTGATTCCTTCCTTGCTGGTGAGGAATATTCTAGGCATCTGGCAGATAAAGTTGCTTGGATTCACTTGGAGTTGGACTTCAACTGGGCTGATCCTCTCAAAGTGACAGAAGCAAGTTCTTATGTGGTTACCTAAACCAGTTTATTAGATTCATGCCCCTCCTGGCTGGTGAAGGCCACTTGGAGGATAATGTATGGTTGGGTCCATGCAATAGTTTTTGTTTTGTTCTGTTGAGAGAAGAAGTGGTGCCACATACCGTGAAGGAAGCAGTGGTACACCTCCATCCTCAATAAGCCTTCATTGGACACAATAGTTTTGGATACTTTCCATCCAGGCTCCAACCTTCCCTTCTTGGGGAACGCTGTGGAGAAGTTGGTCAGGCCACAGCTTCAGAAGGCCCTGGAGGATACAGATTATCTAGACCTCTTTAGTCAGATTTCAGAACAGGACATAGTACTAAGACAGAAATAGTCACACTTGCTAATGATATTAGGTGGAACCAGGATGGGGATAGTGCAACTGTGCTGGTTCTCCTTGATTTCTTGACTGTTTTCAGTACCAATGACCATGGCATCCTTCTGGACAGCCTAATGGGATTAGAAGTAGGAACCAGTGTTCTGGTGATTCTCTTCCTTTCTTTATGGTTGGGTCCAGTCAGTTTTGGCAGGAGGGGAGAGATTGAGCCAGAGACCTCTGGCATGCAGGGTCCCAAAAAGCCTTGATACTCTTGTCTCTCCTGCTCAATATCTGCATGAGGTCACTGGTAAGGTCAACCATCAGTTTGGGTTCAGGTATCATTAATACACTGATGATACATAGCTGTACATCTCAACCCCAGGCCCACAGATTTATTTATTTATTTCATTTATTTTATTTATTTTCTATCCCTTTATTATTTTTATAAATAACTCACGGCAGCAAACAAACCTAATACTCCTTCCTCCTCCTATTTTCTCCAGAACAACAACCCTGTGAGGTGAGTTGGGCTGAGAGAGAGTGACTGGCCCAAGGTCACCCAGCTGGCTTTCATGCCTAAGGCGGGACTAGAACTCTCAGTCTCCTGGTTTGCCATTGGCTCGTTCCTAGGCCTGAGAGACAGGGACTGGCTCAAGGTCACCCAGCTGGCTTTCATGCCTGGCTCTCATACTCCTTCCTCCTCCTATTTTCCCCACAACAACAACCCTGTGAGGTGAGTTGGGCTGAAAGAGAGTGACTGGCCCAAGGTCACCCAGCCGGCTTTCATGCCTAAGGCAGGACTAGAACTCACAGTCTCCTGGATTCTAGCCCAGCACCTTAACCAATAGACCAAACTGGCTCCCAAGGTCTTGTCCTGTGTTTTGAGGCTGTTGGTCTAGATTGGGAGGAATAGGTTCAAGCTGAACCATGACAAGACCAAGTGGTTGTGGGTATTGGGACCATCTAGGTCTGCATATGCTTCAATTTTAGTCTTGAACAGGTTGTCCATAATTTACTTGTTTTCTTGGACTGACAGGCCCTGCTCAAAGAGCAGGTATCAGCAAGAGCCAGGAAGGTCTTCACACAAATTCATCTAGTGCACCCTTACCTGGACTGGGAAGCTCTTAAGACAGTAATTCATGCCTTGATCACCTTGGAATATTGCAATGTGGTCTACATGGGGCTATCCTTGAAGACCACTCAGAAACTGCAGCTGGTCCAAAATGGAGTGGCAGAGGAAGTTATGGGCATGCCACAGTATGCCCATGTGATACCTCTGCTGCGGAATCTGCACTGGTTACCAGTAGGCTTCTGGATGCAATTCAAGGTGCTGGTTATCACCTATAAAGCCCTGTATGGCATAGGGCCTGGTTATCTAAGGAACCATCTATCTCCCATAGTTTCTGCCATCCTATGTGATCCAGCAGGTATGCTGCAGGTCCCATTGATTAAACAGTATCATCTGATGGGACTCAGGAAGTGGGCCTTCTCTATCATAGCATACCCTTATTCAAAAAAAGCCCTTAAAAATCTGGCTTTCGGGGGGCTAGGGTGGGTGGGTAGACCCCTTGTGGAGATGATTGGTCTGTGAGAATTCTAAATTATTTTTCCAGATATTAGCATTTTGTAATGTTTGTACGTTATTGTTTAAAATTTATACTGTATACCAGCCAAAGTTGTGATGGAGTTGGTTAGCAAATTAATTGATTAACTAATTAAGACATTTTCAGTCATTAAAAAGGGCCTGTGAGGAAGTGAAGCTGGGATTTCTGTCTGCGCTTGGCAAAAACCAGCTGCAGCCAGGCAGAAACCCTTCCCACCCCACTTCCCCAAGGTTCAGCACAGCTCACGCTTTTCTCCACACCTTTTGCCCCAGAAACCTGAGAAATAATGGGCTCATGCATTCATTCATTCATTCATTCATTCATTCATTCACAAGTTTACTTACAAGCAACTGTGCCAGCATTCCAGCTGTCTGGCTAATTGAGCCACACCCTGGTGTTTTCAAGGACATGCTGATGTCCAGAGGCAGCCTCACCCCACCCAGGCTCTTAGCTTACAAAAGCAAACACTAAGACAGAGTGGGGGGGGGGGGGAGAAAGAAAAGTTAGGAAAACGGCAAGCAGGCAAGGAAGCAGGAGGCAACGTCTGGAGACTTGACAACTATTACAGGCAAGCAAGAGGACTATCAGTAGACTGACCATATGCTATTTAAAAAGTGTTCATTTGTAGGCTGACCATACGTCCTGTTTTGAATGGGACAGTCCCGTTTTTGAAGCATCTTTCAACTGTCCCATCATTTTCATAAAAATCTCAATTTTGTCCCGTTTTTCAAACCCGGCGGGAATGGCGCAGAAGGAGGATCCGAGCCAGAGCGCGTACCGGGGGGGTGGGGTTTGCAGGCGGGAGCCAATTGCGCAGACCGGGGGCAGGGTTTGCAGGCAGGAGCCAGTCACGCGGACTGGGGGGCGGGGACCCCTGTCTTTTTCATGAACACGAAATATTACATAAGACCCCGTTCCGTTTTGCCATCCTAAAATATGGTCAGCCTAACTATCAGTCAACTGCCAGGACCACAAGCTACAGTAAACAGCATATCCTGGTGGGATTCCTGCCTGGAGCTTGGCTTGGGAGCTCAGCTGGAGTGCTCAAAAGCAACACTGCTTAAGAGCAGAGCTTGGAGCTTGGCCTGGAGCTCATCAGCAAGCAGAAAAGGAGCAACCACACTGAGGCAGCACCTCATCCCAAATCGTGCAAGAGGCAACGGTTGTATGCCACTTTACAGACTTTGAGACTTTTGTTTGGACTGAGTATTAAAGGACTAAGTATTAAAGACATATTTAGGTGGCAACATCAACTTGCAAGGCCTGGAAGGGTGGAGTTAATCCAGAGCAATAGCCTGTTGTTGGGGAAGGTGTGTGCCGCAATAAAGCATTGTGTACACATCTGCTATGCTGTGGTGTGTCCAGTCCTTGGAAAGCAAAGCAAAGAACCTTCACAGGGCCTCACTGGAATCTCTGCCAAATGTGCTTCACATTGGTAAGGTAAGTTCTTTCTAGTCCAGGAACAAAGTGGTAACCTGCTCCTAGGCCATTGCGGAATGTCAGCCATAACGAGCATTTTGAGTTGTGCCTGGAAATGAATTGGTTGCCAATAAAACCATGGTTACCTTGTAATTGGCCCTTCTGACAACTGAACTGCTGCATTCTGAATGTCTGATCTGCTATTGTTGTTGTTCAGTTGCTTCCAATTCTTCATGACTGAATGGGCATCATTTCTCCAGGACTGTCTATCAGCAGCTGCTTCTTTGAAATCTTGTAAGTTCATGCTTATATCAACAGTGATCGTATATAGCCAATTTTTCTTCTGTCAGCCTCTTTGCCTTTGGTTTTTCCAAGCATTAGGGTCTTGTCCAGTGACTCTGACTTCATATTATGTGTCCAAAATATTTGTTTTACTTCATTTTTAGTGCTTCCAATGAACAAGTTTTACTTCATCCAGTACTGACTGATTTGTTCTTCTTGTGGTCCAAGGTATTCTCAACAATTTTCTGTAGCACATAATTCAAAGGCATTCATTTGTGTTTTTTCTTTCTGATGGTCCAAGTTTCACAGCTGTGTGTTACAACTAGAAAAACCATGGCCTTGATAATATGTGCCTTTGTTGTCAGCGTGATGAGCCTGCACTTTTTTATTTTGTCAAGACTTGTTGTCTTTTTCTCAAGTAATAGATTTATTTTTATTTTATGACAGCCACCATCTCTGTGAATTTTTGAGCCTTGGAAAGTAAAGTCTGTTACCAGTTCAACTTCTCCATCTATTTCCATCGGGTTGGCACTACTTGTTTGCATTCTGTCTGTCTTCTTTAATACTGAGCAGTAGACTAGCTTTTGCTGTGAGAGATTGTAGGGAGGCTAAGAAACATGTGAAGGGAGAGTAAGTGTAAATAATCAAGAGATAGGGGGCCAGTCAGTTCAGAGTTTAATTCACAAATGGTAATGCTGCTCAGGTGCCAAGAAACTTGGGATGCGACACATAAAAAACCGGCGGAACTCACACCATTGTGGCTACCATCTTGACTTTATTAACCATACCCTGTGGACACCCATGGAAATAAAAATTTGAAATAATTCCACTAGGCTAGGGAAATCTTATAGTTTCCAAGATTCTGTATTTACCCCAGACTGGCATTAAGAATACTCAGTGACATCTGTGTAGTTCTTGCTTCTTGAATAGTTTCTACACATGGCTGGTCTTTTTCTATGTATTGTTGAAGTCTGGATTGCAGATAATTTTGAGCATTAACTTACTGGCATATGAGATAAGTGTAATTGTTGGGTAGTTTGAGTGTTCTTTAGTACTGCCCTTTTTTGATAACGGAATATAAATTTCAGGTCCCTTCACCACTGCTGTGTTTTCCATACCTGCTTACAAACCATATGTAGCATTTTAAGTGCATCATTTTGTAATATTTTAACCCTTTTAACAGTTCTGCTTACAATCTGCTGGATAGGACCAGCTGGTTATGATCTATCATAGATTGTAAAAAAAAATTGTGATATTGAACGATATATATTCACACAGAAATAGGCAGGGGAGAAATCGTAGTGAATGAATAGATATGAATAAGTAAATACCTTATTCTTTTCTAGCTTCATGCCCTCCAAAAGTGTTGATAATACATCTCCTTGCATTATTAGAAGACACATTTCCCATGCTGGCTAGTAGTTCTTGAGTTTTAATTCCAACACAGCTACAAGGAACAAGAGTAGAGTAGAATAAAAGAAATCATAACCTAAAGACTATTTTTGTGTACAGTGTCAGATGTACAGGTATGCTTGAGAGGCGTCCAACATCTTTAAAACATTTCTGGATCAGTGCTCAAGAAGGAAGATAGTTCCATTTAACAATGGGTAAGCACTCAGCACATGCACACACACACACACACACACATTGAAATTATATGATTAAACAGTCAATTTTACACTGGCCAAAGGTCTAATGTGCTTATTAATGATTTGGCTAAGAAAGCAAACAATGAAATGGGAAGATGTTCAAAAATGATTTTTAATTTAGTCAGAACTGCAAGATTGAAGAACTTCACTGAAATAAAAACCCTGATATGAGTGGTCAAAGCAACAGCAATAGTCAAGATTCAGAATTCTCATAATAGAATGTACAGTGAGATTATATATATATATATATATATATATATATATATATATATATATTCATGCATTCCCATAAAGGTAATAGCATATTACTGTATATTAATATGTTTGCAATAGCTAACCAAGGAGATTCAACCTGACTGTCTCTGTGAGTTGATAAATGATAAGGTTTTGTGCAGTGCAAGTGTCTCAAACACAAATAATGCATTTATTTATATTTCCTTATAATGCATAAGGAATATAAACCTGTAATAGCATTAAAGAACAATTTGGGAGGGAGAGCATAGCAGATAGTTTTTAAAAGGCTGCAATTATAAATAAAGAGCATTTTGAGACCATTATACATTTTTTGCAGAGTACATTATAGACAGATTTTAAGGAAAATAATTGAATAATATAACACAGAAAAGGTTCAGCAACTGTAAAAGCAAACTGCTAATCCCTGATTTGATTGATTGGTTGCTATTACATCATCAGATTTAATAAAAATGGGCAGATATTTGTAAGAATATTAGTGGCAGCTTTGGCTCTTTAGTTAGATTTTAAACCTTTTGGTGGGGCCCAAGCTCATTAACTTCCTTTAATGAACCCCAGAGGCTATTTACACTTTACAATAGTCAAGTTGTTTGCCAGATTTTCACACACAAAAAAATGTGAAAGGGAGTTGTGAATTTCCAAGCACAAAAGCATCAGGAACCAATGAATCAAAGCTACTCATGGATTCTAATCCATTATTTACCATATTATTCCATGTGCAGTGATTGGCATTTCTTCTTTCTGGATTCTCTGCATGGAACATTATGCATGAGTTCAAGTTGTTTATAAAGTTACAAATCAAAACTGGGCCCAGATTTAATGCAATATGTGTTTTGTGTCCCGTAACCTCCATAAAAGTAGACTCTTATTTTGCATGGGCTTTGAGTAGGATTCAGGCCCTCGACTAGATCAGGACCTAGTGGCTAATCTAAAAGTCACTGATTTGTTGCATTTCCAGAAATATTGGATGAGGTGAGCGATTTGTCTGATCTCAACTGCCTGCTCTTTTGCATCAGCGAGTGCAGCTCATGGCAAGCAATCTATTTTTATATGCAACCTACACAAATATGTCACGTAAGACACATGTTCCCTGTGAAAATGTATTACAAATATATACTGAGATGTTTTCCAGATTCATTAGTCTGTCATTCGGTTTAAATGAAAAACTGACATTCCTATTCATTATGTTGTCTATTTTTGAACCTTAATAAAAGGTTTTGGTATCATATACTGTATTTCCATAGTTCTTCAGAAAGGGGAGTATCTGTAAGCAATTGCATTTTCCTGGAGAGTACCTTGATCTCCTCAAATCATTTCCCAGTGCAAGATTGCCACTGCCTTAAATAATCAGGAGATGCAAACAGAGTTTCATCTCAGTGTTAAATTGGGCCCCACTGAAAAAACAACAAACTGGTTTATGGATTCAGCAGTCTTCATCATATTACAGAGGGTGTCTCTGTACTTTCTGCCTCCTTCAGAGTTAAAGATGGCAAGAGAGTGCGGAGACTAAGTTCCAAAATTGGCAGGATACTGGAGATGTATGAATGCATATCCTGTCATGGATGTCTTTGGGGAGGGAAGGGAGGTGGTGGCAAGTGACAACAAAATGACATTGGTTTTTATTACAGATGCCATCAATCCTGATTTAGATGTGATGAACAGAGTAAGGGTGGAAAAGAGCCTTAAAGGTTGCACAGTTTCCTTTGCATCCAAAGTGCCATAGCCCTTTCTCTATGGTGTTCTAGCTGGCAGGACTCCAGCAAGGCAGTGGGCCCATTAGGGTGACCAACGTTATAATATTCCAAGAAGAACAAAGGAATTGTTTTGAAACTGAAGTTGGCTTATTTGTCTACCCTTGATGAAGCATACTCTGGAAATTCAGTTGTGAATTCCTAAACAAAATAGATGTTCTTAAGAAGAAGAAAGGATTCTAAATCTGATGGGGATCATATTGGGATCTTTAGAAGGAACCGTGCAATTTACTGACACCAACAAAAAAGATAGTCATCGAATAAAAGGCTGGGTGAGATTTGTTCCTTCAGCTTGGAACCTCAGAAATGCAAGCGAGAGGATATTTTTGTGTGTTCTCTTCCATATGATAGCCCTCCACGCCTTTCCCAAATTCTCTTTGGAGAATCCTTTGGAATGGTGCTGGGGTCTGCTTGGGGAACAGGATATTGAATGTTTCAGAGTATCAGAGGTACTTCTATGCTTTGCATCTAGAAAACAGGAAGCTGTTCATGGAATTTTACAGATGCACCAGCAAAAAAGCTCCCTTTGAATGCACAGGCTATTGAATGCTGATTTCCAAAGCTGGAGAAGAATTCCTCTCCTTTACAAATACAGCCAGGCACTGTGAGCTAGATAAGTCACAGAGGAAGGCCTTCTCCAACCTGGCACCCTGCAGGGACATTGGGCCATGCTGACCAGAATTCTAGGATCTGCAGTCCTAACATATCTGGAGGATGCCCATTTGGGATAAGCTAACATTGAAACCATGTTTTTAGAAACTTTGACAACTTTGTAAATGAGGGAGCTGATGCTCTGATTTCAATCTTTCTTTAAAGAACCAAAGAGAGTACACAGAACAGCACCAAACCAGCAGTCAAATGCTAGCAAAACAAGATAAAGTTCCCTCAAGTCAAATGTAACTTATAATAATCCCATGAACATTTCCATGTCATTTTCTTGGCAAAAAATATGGAAATATTCTCTGATGCAATGCCTGCCCTTTGGAATAGCATTCCCCTGGAGGTTTGGATTGCTCTGACCCTGCAAGCTTTGAAACAAACTTTTAAAATGTGTTTCTTTCCCCAAGCTCTGGGATAGGTCAGTAATGTACCCATTTGATATGCATTGCTGATTTTAGTTGTGATTCGTCTCTCTCACATTATGTGAGTTATTTTTTTCCTGTTTATTTTGTCTGCTATTTTAGGTATCATATTGGTTTTAATTGTACACCACCCAGAATCAGTTTTGAGTCAGGGTAGCTTTATAAGTCAAATAAATTAAAACAAATCAAAACAATCAATCAATCAATTACTATCAGCCACAATCATCTAGGTATTGCTACTTGCTAAGTCCATCTTCTAGAATACAAGCTCTTTAAGGACAGTTGTTAAAGGTAGTCCTCACATACCGATCGTAGTTGGGACTGGCAACTCCATCGCTAAGCGACACAGTCATAAAGTGAGAAGTCACATCACCACACCCTATTTATGATGTCAGTTCATCAGTTCTGGCTTTGGTCATTAAGCGAGTCACCATGGGTCATTAAGCATGATGTCACATGACTGAGACTTGCGACTTCCTGCCGGCTTCCCCATTGACTTTGCTTGTGGGAAAGCAGCAGGAAACGTCGGAAACCGTGATCACATGACTGCGGGACACTGTGACCATCATAAATGCATGTCAATTGCCAAGCGCTCGAATTTTGATCACGTGACTGCAGGGATGCTGCAACGGCCACAACTTCGAGGACCAGTCGTAAGTCTCCTTTTTCAGTGCTTTCATAACTTTGGACTATCGCTGAACAAGTGGTCAGTAAGCGAGAACTACCTATACCACAATGGCTTCAGATCATAACTAGTCTATGTAATCAAGAAGGCTGAGAACAGCTATCAAATTTCTGTAAGGATAGAAAAAGCATCATAACATTATCCAAAGGAATATAGGAAAAAGGACTGCAAGAATGGGATTCAGTGGCAATTGGCAACGTGATAATGGAAGATACAATAGATTTTGGCTGCTCTTCAGACAATATCTTTCATCACTTTTGTTAATTAAAGTAGTGGAGAAAATACCCTTCCTGTTTTTTCTTCCAATGAAACTTTGTTTTGATGAGACAACATGACCAGATACCAGCATAAACACCATTTCAAGACAGTCCACATGAAAATGTTGATCTGTCCTGTTTCTCTAGTCCAGGAAAAGTTAATCGTATGTAAGTTCTTCCAAAATTAATAGACTTAAATTAAACATGATTAACATTCCTTTGCATTCAATGAAATTCTGCAGCTTTATTTAGCCTTGACCTTTTCCAACATTGTGTCCTGTTGCAGGGAAAGACAATATGATGCCCTGAGACATTTTAGACTTCAGTTCCATCAACTATAGTCAGCACAGCTTATCAAATATATAGTACAAAAATATATAGAAGGCATTATTTGTCTACCCTATATTGTTATGGCTGTATTTGCTCATATATTCTCTTTTTATTATTCAACTTTAGAGCAGCTCACTACAGCTCTAATGCAAGCTGTAATGAAACAAAATGCTTAGATCCAAAGTTTTCCTTCCTAGATTGGAAAGTTTATTTGCCCACAAATAGCCACTTTCAGTTGAGCAGTTGATCCAACCCCAAACCATATGGAATATCTGACATATTAAAATGAAAAAAAGTCATCACATCTGTATGAAGTAAACCAGGGCCGCAACCCTGGCCTTGATGCATGAAGGAACAAAATATGCAAGCAAACAAGCATAGTCTGAATCCACAGCATAGAACTGGCGATCTGTGGGGGTACTAGAAGTGGTCTGTAAAGCAGGTGCCAAAATTAAAAAATAAACTAAAAAGCAAATTATCCTTTTTATGGCCCAAAGAAAGGTGTGGCCATCTTGAGGTTTGGGCCATTTAAATTTTTTAAAATTATTTTTAATTGAATGTTGGTGTCCTAAGGTCACCAAGTTGTCAGTTCCTGCTTGTGGGGTGATCTCCATAAGCCTTTAATGATGACATCATAGTATGCATAAAGGCAAAGTATGGGAAACTAACTTGAAACATTTCTTTACATGGCTGTTGCATTTTCTGATTTTGAATAACGTGAGCTGTGATCTCCAATATTCTTTTTTTAAACAGAATTATAAATTAAATAAAAATAAAATAAAGTAAGCACTCACTATAACTGAAAGTGAAGCTCTGGTTTTCTTTCAATCATCTTTGGGGGTGGGAAGGGATTTACCTACAGATCAATTGTATACTACATACGGGAGAGCAAATCGTTAACAATCCTCAGTGGTCCTGAGCCCCAGTCCTGCTTTTCAGCCTCAACTCATCTTACATTCAGGAGGCAGCCATGTTGTGTTATTGTCTATTATTGCTATCTTCAACTACCATAACATTGTCATCACTAGAGGGCTCCCTTATACTAACATATTAGAACAATACTGTGTGATGTTGAACACCAGTGTAATAATTGTAGCAAAGCACCATCTGTAGAAAAATTGCTCCTGCTTCTTTGTGAAAACCATTAACAAAGAGCAAATGGATACACAGAAAGAGGCATTACACACAACACACACTCAGTAAATGTACAAGGAAATTACCTGGAGAATATCCATGAACAGAAAGTCAGACAAACTCTTCCGTTTGCCACAGGTGTACGGATGAATGCGACCATGCCGGTAGAAAATAATGGGACTTCTCGTCCAACTCATCTGGAGAGTAATAGATTATGCCATTTAGGCAAATGGCAAACTTGGCAAAGCAACCAAATCTGGGCTGGAAACATCCAGACAATAATTAGAATACAGAAAACCCTTAATTCTTTGCTTCTGTTTAGTAAAGGTCTGGATGTCTGCAGCCTACATCTGGTAGCTCTGCTAACTCTGCCATTTGCCTAAATAGTGAAATATAGTCTGATAGCCCTTGGGGATGTGAAGAGTGATGTTAGCAGACACAATCCTATTAATATCCCCACCTATGCAGTCATTTACTTTATACCAGTGTTTCCCAACCTTGGGAATTTTAAGATGTGTGGACTTCAACTCCCAGAATTCCCCAGCCAGCATGCATTCTGGGAGTTGAAGTCCACACATCTTAAAGTTGTTAAGGTTGAGAAACTCTGATTTATACCACACCGAATGAATATGCCTTTTGTTGCCCAGAGGGTATCAATACCGTTTTTTTTTAAGAGTAAAATTTTATTATTTTTATTTCACTTCTACTTTAAGAGATGAAATAGTTGTGCTACATAGACCTGCTATAAATTCTGGCAAGAATAATTTGTTTCTCATATTTTTTGAAAAATGTGTACTTAAAACTGCTGAATTTATGCTTAACAAACTGATTAAAAGCATAATCCTTCCCATAACTTTTATTTACACTCATGCAGAGGATTCAAGATCAACATTATTTCTCCCCTTTTCTAGTCACCTTTTAAGTCAGGAAGCTAATAAATGTCACACACCCCTCTAAATGGTAAATACTTTCATTAAAATATTTATTTACAGTTACTACCTGGAATGGTATTCGTGGTCATTATTTATGGACAATTGTCATATGCTCCCACTGCCATTTGAAGCCAGTAGCATAGATTTCTTAAGATTATGAAGTTCAACAGACACAGACAACATCAACAGACACATAGAGGTAAACCACATTTACATATCATTCATAGGAGACAATAGAAAAGCCAGAAGACCAGAACACCTCCTTGCCAGCAATCAACAACCAGATAGGCAAAGATTAACACCAAGATTAGCACCAGAGGAGCAATCAAACAACACAATAGACCCTAATCAAGGAACTATTAACTCAGTCAATCAACCAAGCAGCAAACAACAGCCCAACCAAAGAACTACCAAGGAGAGTACAACACCCCCTCCAACACAGGCAGGACAAGCCAGGGTATATAAACAGAGAGCAAGTCCCACTCCCTTTTCGCACTGAAGATGTTGCCTAGCCTGGCAATGAAACGTCTGCAAGAAAACAACAAGGTTCAGAGAGCACCAAGGACTCCACAGATTATGAAGTTGAACGAATTCTCTCCCTCTTTTAGAAAGCCACGTACATTTTCTCTCCAGGAAACAGGGCTGTCAGCAAAACCCTGTGTAGTCAAAGATACCCAGTGAGCCAGCTTTGGTTCTTCAAAATAGCAACATATTTGTTCCAATAAATGAATGATCTTTTCTGACGGTATAAAGCCAGTTATTGTATACATCAAAACTTGTTCTATCAATGTGCTCGGCTGAGGACATACACAGGACGATAAAAAACTAGAGGATGTATTTTCTAAGCCAACATGAGTAAAAATGGCCCCAAGCCACTCAAACAATTCTTGTGCACTGCATGCTACATCTGGCTCACCGTGCAATTTATCACTCTCCCGAATCGGACATAGCACAGTTCTTAATGTGCTAAAAGTTACTTTTGGCTGATGAGTGGAGCCTGTATTTCCTTTTTAGAAAAGTATGACACCAAACTTGATTCTTCTGATCCTGTGGGTTGCCAAGCCAGCAAGAAATCAAACTCAAGTGGCTTTTTTTCCTTCAGGGCACAAATATTGTTATATTTTTTTATTTTCTGGACTGAAAGCTGTATCCATCAAGTCAATAGTAATAATGTATCTCACTGGCTTTTTACCAGAATACAAAGAAGGATATCTGATTCTTTTTCGTTGTCTTCACATAGCTGCTGAAAATATTTTCTAACTAGACTTTTGTCTACTCAATATCTACTTTTCTCACACACACACACACACATATATATATATACATACATACATACATACATACATACATACAGTATATATATACTCTGTGTGTGTGTGTGTGTGTATTTGTTGTTGTGTATATATAATTGGCAGTCTCCACTTTTGTTATACTTTTAAAAAATTCTCATTTTATTTTGTGATTTCAAAGTACCGCAAGTGCACCTGAAAAGCATGACATGGAAGGTTCAGTATAAATAAATAATTTTAAAAATCTTGACTGTTCAGCTAGCAAGAATAAAGAGAAAGTCAGATCTTTACCAAATGAATGTTGTTTTCATCTTTCTGAAGAGGTAAGAAAACACTTTGGTCTGACTTACTGGAAGTCAACAGATTTCTAAACAGCACTGCTAGAAATGAGCTCTTTCGGGTTAGTAACAATCACTTGTATTGAAGGAAACCACAAAAGATCTTCAGATCACTAAATTTAACACTTTTGGCACAATAGCCATCCACAACTGTTTTGGCAAAAGTTCCCAAAGTGCTTGTCTTTGCTGCAACCTGCACATATAATCTCAGTCTGTCTCACCTCTACTCTGGCACATCAAAATTCAATATATTCCATCTCCTGTTCAACGTTAAACATTTTGCTTTGCTGTACAAAGCAAAATCTAAAATTGCACAGCGCAAAATAAATGCATATATTTTACTTCAAATCTTCCATTTAGAGGAAGACAGCTTGGCAAAACACTGTTGGTTTCATTGTTACTTTTTATTATATTTAGTTCTGTTCTAAACACTCCAGCACTTTATGGATGACAATGAGTATACCAATGCACCTAAATAGGTGTATTAATAGATGGTGTTTGGCAGCCCAACAGTGTGGCCTAATGGACAAGAGGATGGTAATCACAATCCATTGTCAAAGCTCCCTGCTTTTCCCTAAATGTATCAGACAATTTTTTAAAGAGATGCTCAGTTCATCAGAACTATTTGTAACCCCTTTCACTTCTTGTGACCTTGGTTGTTCTGTTCAGATAAATAGTTGACAAACTCTGCATATGGTTTTTACTGATGTTGACCATGAATTCACTGTTTGGTTTTAGGAAGGCTCCTGACTGTAGTGAAACTGGGTTTCTCCTCTGTAATATGTCTTCCAAATGGATCATGGTATATGGATGTCTATTTTGAGAGAAGGATCTTTTTGTTGACAGGCAGTGTGTTGCTTGTGTCATTAATGTTTTCATCTAGAACAAGGGTCGGCAAACTTTTTGAGCCGAGAGCCATTTTGGTATGCTCGTGCACATTTTGAAGTGCTCGAGAGCCAGGGGGCGGGGTTTGCGGGCGGGAGCCAATCGCGTGGAAGGGGGCGCTTTGGCGCGCGCTGATTGGTGGAGGCTCAGAAGGAAGGGCGCTGCCACCAATCAGCATCTCCGTTTCTTCTCCAGGGTTCTTCTCCTGTAGAAGAAACAGGGACGCTGATTGGTGGAGGCTCAGAAGGAAGGGCGCTGCCACCAATCAGCATCTCCGTTTCTTCTCCAGGGTTCTTCTCCTGTAGAAGAAACAGGGACGCTGATTGGTGGAGGCTCAGAAGGAAGGGCGCTGCCACCAATCAGCGTCTCCGTTTCTTCTCCAGGGTTCTTCTCCTGGAGAAGAAACAGGGACGCTGATTGGTGGGGGCGCCCTTCCTTCTGAGCCTCCACCAATCAGCGTCTCTGTCTCAGCGTCTTCTCCAGGGTTCGCGCCGCTTCCGGAGACCGGCTTTCTGATGTCGGTCGGCAAAGATGGAAAAAGAGCCAGCGTCAGGAGGCCAAAGAGCCAGATCTGGCTCGCGAGCCGCCAATTCCGACCCTTGATCTAGAACCATACACTTGCATATTATTATATATGCATGTACTTGCATATTCCTACTTTTTAATTGCAAAACCAGAAACCTGAATAAATAATTACAGCACTTATTCCTTGGCTCCTGAAGGTTGGTATGCTATAGCAGTCAAATTTCCCCCATGTTGTCCCAACAAATCCATGGGCTTCATATAGCTGAATGGAGAATCATAACTTGTCCCTGAATGTTCATTTTCAAATTTTAAGTGTATTTTCAAGTGTAACCCCTTGAAAAAAATACACATTCTATTGATCTAATTGTTCAATAGAACAATGTTAAGATGTTAATCTAATTCTTATCTTCCCATACCCTAGTGACTAAGAACATAAACATCCTTGACAAGTTCTTGGTTTTTTCCTTCCACCCAAATAATAATTATTAAATTTTTTGTCTTTACTGTAATGGTCTGGGTGACAAACCTCTCCAGGATTCTCAAGGGCGGTCAAGCCAACCCACACAGGAACCAGATTTGATGAGGTCACTTCCACCACCTTCACCATATGTTTTCAAGCAGCTAATGCCAATGGAGTATTGTCCCTTGATGGATTAACAACTTCTGAAAAACAGGCAACAGATGGTAGGGACAAAACACATATCATTTTCTTGCTGAAGTAAGTTGTGGAGGAAAGAAAAAAAGGAAGAAAAGAAAAACAGGCAAGTAGAATTATTTTCAAATGATGAGAAATTTCTGAAATTTCAAGCAACATTTTTCATGACTCATCAGCAGATTATACAATAATTTTAACCATATGATTTCATAGATTTCCTTGGGTTCATCTTAAAGGTTCTTGTGTATTCTTTCTCAAAGAAGTCTTTCCTAAGACTTCCTCTCTTTTTTTTTAAACTTCATCTGATTCTTCTGTATCGTTTGTAATGCCAGTGGGCCTTACATGGAGTCAAAGGTTTAAAGCACCTGCATGACAAGAAAACAGGCACATCACTCACATAATGGGAAGTGGTTGTGATAGTCAGAATAGTTTCCAGGCACACTGGAAGAAAAAAAATATGCAATTTCTTTGAAAAACTGGCTTACAGAGAAAAAAAAGCTCTCTGAAATTTTACTCAATTATACCTCAAATCCAACCACAATGACTTCGCTTTTTTTAAAAAAAAAAAACATACTTTGAAGTAAAATAAAAATTGAGAAATATCACCAATTGCTCCACTAATAAATAATCTAGATAAAAAATTAAATGGATGTCAAGGGAATTAAGTTCTTAAATAATCTCCCTTGGTATTTCAGAAGTCCCAAGAAATAACATCTTGGGGGAGAAGTTTCATGATTATTTTTAATAAAACAATGTTAAATATAATTATGTAACTCTTAGTTTTAATATAACAATTGGGGGGGACGCGGTGGTGCAGCGGCTTAATGATGCTGGAGTTTGCCGGCCAGAAATGGTCAACACTCCAATGGTTCGAGCCCAGCTCTGAGTGATGGAAGTGAGTTCCCGTCATTTTGTCCCTAGCTCCTGCCCACCTAGCAGTTCGAAAGCATACCATCTGTGAGTAGATAAATAGGTACCCCCATTTTGGTGGGGGGGAACTCTGGCGGCGCTCTATGCGGGGAGCAGGAACTGGCGCTGGATCTGCCTGGATGCGATCGGCGGAGGATTGGTGGAGAAAAAAAAGCCCGGATGAGCCGACTTCCCTAGGAACGCTGCTGGCCAGCTGATGCAAAGCTAGCTCGCCCTCTTGTGGTGCACCAGTGCAACAAAGAACTAGCAACTGCCGGCGCCAGAACACCTATTGTGTGTAAAAACGTTGTAGACTCCCTGGCAATGTATACCATACGCTAAATAAATATAACAATGATGGCTGTGTGGTGCAGTGGTTAAGATGCTGCACTAGGACCAGGAAGACCCAGGTCCTAGTCCACCCTCATGGATACTTCCTAGGTGACTTTGGGTCAGTCATTCTCCCTTGGCCCCATTTATCTAAGCTGCCTTGAACTCCTGGAGAAAACATATATCTAAATAACAACAACAGCAAACATAGCAAACATCTCAAAAGTAACCAACTGAGCTCAGGAAACGTTTTTCCTTCTTTCCAGAATTTTCTCATTAATATACCAATAAATCATATTTACCCTTGAGGATATTAGTAGCCAATTTGCCTTCTCAGGAGCTTCAAAACCTTCAAAGCCCAAACAGTATGCACTTCTGATGTACAATTCTGAAATTGATCCAAAGGGACATCTTTCCAATTGCACTTACAATTAAGGAGTTCCACATCTAACCTGAGGTTACACTATGCAGGCTTGACAGTAATTCCTGCATCATTGAAATAGATGAGGGTAAATTGGTGGATGTGCCTGATATCCTATTTATTTTAGAAATTGCAGCAGAAAACTCGGAAAGTCGGGATCAGGTTCAGTCCAAGGCCACATCAGATGAAAAGGCTCAAGTCTTGCCAAGCCCCAGGGAGTAAAAGCATTTATAGATTCAGACCCAAAGATGCACCATGTAGAACAAATCTCTCTGGATGGAATATTGCTAAATCTGCCCTCTGGAACTGCTGAAGGGAGAGATTAAAATAGTCTCTGGTGAAGGCTCAGCAAAATGAGTTCAAGGAGTAAGGTAAATGACTTCAAGTAATTTGCAGTATGATATAACGCTAGGTTCAGAGCCTGAGAGTCCCATTCTGGGCACTTGGACGTTCCTCTATTGTCAGTCAAAAGTGTGGGTGCTTTTCCCCAATTCACACAAATGCCTCGATTATAGTAAGAGGCTGAGAAAGTTCCTACATAAGTAGGAAGGGAGATAAAATGGTTTCTGAAAGCGAAAACAGTCTAGTTGTTGAGATTTCCGTAACCAAATCTCTTTTCCCTTTTAACAAATCTGGTTAAAGAAGCTTCTATGAGAATCTTGCATTTCACTGTAATCACCTTTCAAGAACATGATAGGTAGTATCTTGAAGTTTATGTAACCAGCCAATATATTGTAAATGTTTGGCAGAGTTCACCTTGTAACTCTGCCTCCAATTTGCTGCTTAATAATACACGTGGCTTTGTCTAAAACAGCTCTTAACAGGTACTTGGGTGATAGTCCTTAAGTGCATTTTGTTATAATGTTTCCCCACTGTTTAGCTCAGTACCAGTCCAATGCAGTGGGTGCAGCTCTATGGTTACAAAATTGAGCCTTAGCCAAGCAAGTAACGTTATTTGCCATTATTTGCTCCTATTCTGGGAGCAGGGTGGCTTTGAATCGCTGAGCCATTTAGGGAACACATCAGGGTGTCAGAAATGAATTCTTTCATAGGCAGCAAGGTTGGAAAAGGAGTCTAACTGCACATCATAAAGGAGCTGAGGAAACAGGTTAGTTGTAGCAGGATGCAATCTTCAAATCCTTGCCGCACACTTTTAGGAAAGGAGGAAACCTAATTTAAATGGGTGGACTCTCAACATTTATTCTGATATTTGAAATATATAACTTGTTCAACCAGTTGATGGTCTATATACCAACAATGACAAAGTGATGTTAGAGAAAATCATGACTTTTTTTTTTTTGATAATTAATAACCACCTGTTAGCCCAGCTTGGGTCTAGGACATAATAACAGCCATATCTGCATAAATCAAGATTGACAAGTGCTTTTTCATTAGACACTGTAATCACAGCATTAAAGTGATTGCATCACTATGTGTTTGTTGTCGTTTTGGCATTCTCACGGTTTGCTAAGGATGCCACTGAAGCTATTCTTGGCCTGAACTTGAACTCTGCTTTTGGAGCATGACTTTGCCTGGGATTACTCACTTCTGCTTGTACTTGTGCATGAACTTTGGACCATCCGCTGACTGTTGCAAGTGATAACTTCCTGCATTCTTAACTCTGGTGCTTGGTAAGGAGATGAGGGGATGGCAGTTTTGAACTTGACTAGACTCACTAAATCGTTGTTTCTCATATTCTTACGCAAAAGCTTGCCTAAAGATGCTGAGCAGAACATTTCAAATTTCCCTGGCATATATAAATGTACTGTGTTCCAGATGTGTCCTGTAACTTCCAAATGGCCCCTATACCACTGGTTCCTCAGATAGTCTGGTCCCATGCCATCATAAATTAATAATTCAGGTAGTATGGGGGTTGGGGAGAGAGAAAGCACCAATTAGCTGCAGTCCTTTGTTTTTCATCCATCTTTGTTGATTTTGCAAATTCTGCTCTATTGTGGCAGTTTACCAAATGCCACCTTTTTAAGGTAAATAGGAAAGCTGATTGATGCCTACTGATGTTGAAAATTAGTTTCTCTTTGGTCACAGAAAAGAAGTGAATTTCACATTTTAGGAGAACTTGGAATGGATGGATCGATGGATGGATCGATGGATGGATCGATGGATGGATCGATGGATGGATCGATGGATGGATCGATGGATGGATAGGAAAACAGTAGCAAATAAAATTCAACTCTGTAATGGCAGAATCTTGATGGAAGTGAATATTTCAGTTGCCTTCTGCTAATTTGTGAAGTGTATTATATCCAATCAAATCATACAAACATTCTTGAGACACTGTTTCTAGTGAGAGGCAGTTTGGTATAGTGGTTAAGGTGCTGGAGTAGAAACCATGAGACTGTGAGTTCTAGTCCTCCCTTAGGCACAGAAGCTGGCTGGGTGACTTTGGGTCAGTTAGTCTCTATCAGCCCAATCCACTTCACAGGGTTGTTGTTGTGGGGGAAATAGGAGGAGGGAGGATTACACACACCACTTTGAGTTGCACAAAATAAAGGCAGGATATAAATCTAATCAATAAATATTTATCTTGATGAGGCTGACTTTAGGAGTTGTTATCCCTATGCCAAGAGCCGTGTCACTAGGGTCCCAATGGCAGACCCTGAAGCCTTTTCCTTGTCCCTCCATCTTGTTTTCTCTCCCTGTTCTCTCAGAGTAAAGGCAACATGACAAAATGAGGAAGAAGAGTTTGCATTACTTCTTTTCCGGGAATTATTGATTGATAATTGACAGAGGAAAACAATAGATGCAGAGGCAGTAGTGATAGCAGCAAAAATTGTGGGACTATTTGGGGAAGGAGAATCATCTTAAAATATCTTGTCTAAGCACCTTATCCCCAGTTTTGAATCAGCACTCATCTTGATATAGATAGAGGTGTCTAAATTTCAGACGTTTAATTACTGAAGGACATATCTAAACTTTACTCTGGTGGCTTTATTGGCATGAATCTGTCTGTGCAATGAAATGCTTATATATGAGCAAATATAATCACTTGAATAAAGCTGGAGTTGGGAATTTCCCTCCCCCACCCCCCACAGAAAAATGTCCTCTTCACCCAGAAGAGTCTTTAGTTCAGCATAGCAGAATATTTTGTTGATGCCTTATAAATAGGGCTACCACAACTGGGCTGCAAAAACCCAGTCAACCACTAGATGGCAGCAAAAGGATACTGAAAATTCTCTTTGCTTTCATCTACAGTCTAGGGGCGTGGTGGCTCAGTGGGTAAGACGCCAGGCTTGTTGATCTGAAGATTGCAAATTCGGAGGTTCGAATCCCTAGCCCTGCGTGCGGAATGAGCTCCCGCACTCACCCCAGCTCTTGCCAACCTAGCAATTCGAAAGCATGCAAATGCAAGTAGATTAATAGGTACTACTTTGGTGGGTAGGTAACAGCGTTCCGCGTGTGTCATGCGGCCACATGACCGTGGAAGCGTCTTCAGACAACGCTGGCTATTTGGCTAACAAACGGAGATGAGCACCGGCCCCTAGAGTCGGACACGACTGCACAAATGTGCGGGGGGAACCTTTAACCTTTACCTTTTCATCTACAGTACCAGGCAACTGGATTTTTGCAGCCATTTCTAGTAGCTCTACTTACCCATCTCCAACAAAAAGCAGCATGGAATTTTATAAATCCAAATATAAGAGTTAGAAAGTTTAATCAACCTTCACTGAAGCAAAAGTCATCATGGTTTAAGGGAGAGATTATTGAATCTGGAAAGTTTGGGCTCACACCTCAGTCAGGCCTTGAATAAGAAACATATAGGAAATGCATGGTTAATTTTATTTGGATGCATCAGGTCTCACTCAAGAAGCTTAAGAAGGACTCATAAATTACATATGACTTTATGTGGCTCAGATGATTTAAACATACTGATGTTGAGACCAGGTTTCAGAGAATATACTTCTCTAAACTTGGCTTGTTTCCACTGGCTTGCAGTTTGCTTCCAGGCCCAGTTCTAGGATGGTAGATATTAACTTAATACTGCCAAGTTAGTAGATGTGACTTTATTCTTTTGGAAACATTCTGCCAAAAGCAATCCTCAGGCTTAACTTCCACTAAAGGTGTAGTTATTTTTATGTCATAAAACTCTCCAGCCACTGCTAGTGAATGAAAAGGAACTGATACACTATTCGGCCTTTGGTGCTGACATTTGATGTCTTTTATATCAGCAGGATATAGTACTTTTATGAAGGCAATCCTATGCATGTTTACACAGGAGCAAATCCTGTTAACTTCAATAGGATTTAATCTGTCAGTGAATTTAGGATTGTAGCCTTAATGTTCTTGAGGGTTTTTATACTTACTTTTATATATAATTATATATATAATTCCACCTACCCACAGATACACACTCTTACTGGATTTTTTTGGGGTTACTTTTCTTTGTAAGATACTTTATATAAAGGCATTAATTTAACTTCTATAGATAATCCATGACGTTTGTTTCTTTCTGCCCTCTTACACCTGATGAGCTAAATCCCTTGGCCATTAGAGTATCTATCGAAATACCTTCCTATCTTACAAGTGAGTCTTTCCATCACTGAGTTTCCATCTCTTAAAAGTTTCTATCCCTGGTAGATACCCCTGCCTTTCTCTGTCAGGGCCATTCAGGGGAGGGTTTCTAAGAAAAACTTAGAATGTGAATGTATGCATGTCACACACCTTTCAAGCCAAGCTGGTGTCTAGCCAGAAGAGCAGCCTGATGTCTTCCAGATATGTGAAAGTTCATTTCTCAAGGGTCAAAATCTATGGGAGTTGAATTGAATTCAGATGAAACTAGTGGAGGTGAAAAAAGCATAGCATAATGTGCCAGTCTTAAAAAGTATTCCATTATTCTGAAGTAACCTTCCCTCCAGTTTGGATATTGCTCTACAGCTGGTGAAATTATTCTGAGTCATTCCTTGTAATGGAATTGTATGTAAGCACTGTTACGTAAAAAGGGGGTGAAACACCATCTGCCACTCAGCAACAGGCAACCTTGCATGACATGACATTTTGTGACTTCTGTCTTCAGTGTAAAGTTAGCAAGTAATCCTGAGTGAATAAACTTCATCTAAAGTTTAAAATATCAGGAAAAAAATTAAATGGTTCTGAAGAAAGCCTCTCTCTCTCCCTCCCTCTCTCTTTCTCTCTCTTTTGTACTGTATGCATTAAGCTTTGATTTCCCCACTGCTACCCCCCATCCCCCCAAAAGTGCTACAGGACCTCTTTTAAATCTTTGGGTCTCCTTTCAGATAAAGGAGACAATCTATTGGGATAGAATAATAGATCTGAAAGTAAAGTTGTTTGAGATAGCCTAGATTAACAGAATGAGGTGATGGGAGAATGATCATCACATTTGATTCCATAGAATTCTCAGTATTTAGTTGCTGTTTAGGTATAATAGCACATTTGCACCAAATGGGAAAGGAGGGAGCCATTAGATAAGGATGAATCATGGGGGCAGGGGGAAGGATTGGTGCCACTTGGGGACAGGGCATGAGCAAAGATATTGAAGGCTCTTTTAATCACTATCACAATTACTGATAGACACTCTCTCAAGTTGAAGTCAACTCTCTCAACTTAGACTTATTATTACTTGTTTCCTTTTATTAACCAAACACATCTTATTGATCCTATGGAACTTCAATTATTTTTCTTTAAGTTTATTGGGTATCTATTGGTTTAAAGATTTTTCTTAACATTAATATTTGATTAGGTCCTTAATTTAGTTTTATCATGCAGAGGAATCTATCTATGTGGTCACTAAGAGTCAACAGAGAGTTGATGGCACATATCAATCACGTATTTAGTTTTGAATGTTTAAGTATTTCAGGCTTAAGTTAGTTAGGTTTAAAGATAAGTTTTTAAACACTTTTATCAGTATATTATCATCTGATAGTGCAGAGTGAGCTCCCGCACTAGCTCCAGCTCTTGCCAACCTAGCAATTCGAAAGCATGCAAATGCAAGTAGATAAATAGGTACCACTTTGGTGGGAAGGTAACAGTGTTCCGTGCGTGTCATGCGGCCACATGACCGTGGAAGCGCCTTCGGACAACGCTGGCTCTTCGGCTAAGAAACGGAGATGAGCACCGGCCCCTAGAGTTGGACACGACTGCACAAATGTGCGGGGGGAACCTTGACCTTTACCTTTTTATGAGTAACAATTTAAATAATCAATGAGAGGAAAATAAAGAATTAAAGGCATTTCCTCTCCATTTGTGCCAGCTGTTCTGGTGGCATCAATTTGTGGGTTGAATTAATCCACCCACTAGATGAAACTCAGCATTCCAGGGCTGAACATCCTCTATTTCTAATATCCCTTCCCCTCCCACCTGGATCTATCACTTTATTCTCCCCTTCTCATTGTCCTATGATCACAACTTACTTTTAATTTCACCTGCTGACTTAGACAGACTATCCAAAAAATACATGAAAAGTCATACCTAGAAAAGGCTTTTTTATTAAAGTGCCTTGGGAAAAATCTATTTTAATCACATAACTCTGGAGTAAATGGTTTGGCATGATGTGTCATAGTTTCATGGTCTTATTTTCTGATTATCTTGTCTCTTATTTCTTCCACCTTCTCAAACATACCCAAAATAAATCCAGTACTTCCTTTGTGTCAGTAGGGTAACCACCCACTACCTTTAGAAGTGCAGTTTCCACTGGAAACTCTAAACCAAAGTCTTATGCATCCTTTGGCCAATCAGGTTTTTCACCTCCATCTCCTTTTACCATTTATTTCCAGAGTTAATAGTTTTCTGGGTTTTTATTTACTTTTTATCCACTAACTACCTTATCATCACATTTGTAGGGTTAAGATTTGGTTTAAAATGGCTCACAAGAAAAGCCCCATGATTCCATTTAATAAGCACAGAAGTTGAATACTAACCTCTTGGAAGGAGAATAGCAGACCAGCCCATGTGACAGCAAGTTGATATACCAACCAATTGGTAGAGCTATGTGTGTGCCATACGTCAGTTCTAGCATCTATTTCTACACCTTTGGGTTTATATACAGTATGTATGGATGTGGAGGACATCTGGCAATGTACCATCATTTGCTTTCTGTGTATTAATGAGTCAGTGGAAATTCCGAGCTTGGATTGTCATTCTGCCTCTAAATCTGGAGAAAGCTCACATCCATGCTACATATGCACCTGTAGTGTCAAGGAACAATTGTAATGTAAGAGGGTACAAGTCACAACTGGAGAGATTGTCCTATCAGTAAACCTCATCTTTTTCCCAGAGTTCAGCCTGTTATTTGCTGGGTAAGAATTGCTAAATTATTCATATTGCCACAGTTAAGCTGTAACATTTTAAGCTGTTAAGAATATTCCACAGTGGAATCTAGGTATCCAGAAAGATCATGGCAGCCATTAAAGCCAAAACAAACTTAGTCATGATATGACAATACTCTCTTTCAAAATCTACTTAGACTTCTCCAAACTCATGTCTCCAGTTACCCACCAATGTTGAGCTCATATGTCATGTGACCGTATTTAAATGAAATAAATAAATCTAAAATGAATAATCTCCCCCTAAATTCTAGGAAACTTAGGAGTTGTATTCTTATTGTATCTAGAGAGTAGTACTGTGCATGCTTTAAAAATATTGGTGGAGGCATTGTGTGAGAACAGAACATCTCAGTTTTTCATTAAAGCAGTGTGACTTTAAAGTCGTTCTAAATCATTTTCAAAGTGTATAAAACCCTACTAAAGAACATCAGGTTGGGGAAGGCTGCATTAAACTCTTAATCCAGCACACATGCTGCCAAAATTGAAAAGGAACATTTTCAGTGACATTTCTTATCTCCATTAAGGTTAAGACTCCTGGGCATTGCAGATGGGTACACTCATCAAAATCATGCACACAACTGTGATTGGCAAAGTGACAATGATGTGTAATATTATGGAGGTTTTGTATCACTTTAATTTATTAATATATACCATGTATGCTTTTACTTTATGGGTATTTTCAACTTTGTTTTCATATATAAGTTATTTATAATGGTTATTTGTCTTTGAGTTGATAGTTTCTTCCCATGTCTTGGCCAGGATCCAGCATTTTCTACAGATAAAAAGCACACCTGCCTATAACATAACAATTTGACATAATTGCTTTTGAATCAAATATTAAAGTGTGCGCTGCAACCCTTTTTTCGTTTAAAACATATTGCAAAAATATTTTTCTGTGAAGAAAAAAACCAGATGTTTTAGTGCAGATGCTAAGTTAGCATCATGTGGAAAGCTAATTGTAACTTTTTTCCAATCCAAAAAGTTGGACCCATACCTAGAATTTGCCTAGTCACTAATCATGTAGAACTTATTTAAGAATAAATATGCACAGTATGTTCAAAAGATATATCAATGAATTGTGTGTGTGTTTTTCAATATTATAAAATATTAGTAGAATTTTTTTAGATTCTCTAACGTTTGTATTTCCTGAATTTTCAGAAAGACAAATGCAAAAGATTTCAAGACCATTTCTAACCTTCTGCAGGTCAAGTAAAAAAGTCCTGAATGAAATCCTAGATAGTTTCTACCAGTCAAAATTAACAGTCCTGAGCCAAATATAATTCAAGATGTTAGCTAGCCATGTTCCCAGTACTATCCTTGAAGAATTTCTTGAAGTCCTTGAAGAATTTATTTGCTGAGAACAGATCTCCTTTCCCACATTTTGCTAGAAAACCTGTGCTTTAAAATAGGAGCTCCTATACTGGGAAGTTAATTGACGTTGAGAGATGAATATTTTCTGAAAATTTTGTTTTAGCTTCTTTGATAAAAAGTCAGGCAATGTTTTTGACAGTTTTTCCCTTGATATTGACATGTTCTGTCTGTCACACATTTAAAATTCAATATACAGTATATATTGACAGAATATATTGTTTGCTTCAGAAGAGCTTCAAAGAAAACTTAGAATAAGCTGCCTTTATAACGTGATATAACCAGGAACTTTTCCATCACTAGGAGCACTGTTGGAGATTTAAGTGTTCAGTGTGTGCAGGCGAGCCTTCCTGAGAGCAGGAATCTGACCTGAGCAATGATTAGTGATCTTATAACTTTAATAGAAGGGAGAGATATTTATAGAAAATACAGTACATGATAGGGATAGGCAAAGCCTAGTGCCTACCTAACTGCATCCTTGCCAGGAGAAGAGACGACGTTTGTGCTGTGTGCATGTGCCCCTGGGAAGAAAGACAGAAGGAAGAAGTGTTCTCAGATTAGCAATCTCTTAGACAAATAGCAGGCAGAGGACTAGAGGGGGCACAAAGTAAATCTCTGTCTATCTGCACCTACTACCCACTCGTGGTCAGGAGGTGCTGAACACTGGAGGTCACGAGGTCAGTAACACTGGATTTGACCCTCCAACAAGCAGTACATGGAGCTGCAATCTAATTAATCATTAAATGTTGTAGTGTAACATAATGTGTAACCTTTCTTTGAACGCCAAGTGAAGTTTTGATTATTTGCCCCCACTTTGTTTCACAATGACTATAATTCTATTTTCTAAACAGTTTTAATTTACTTATTGTTTTTCTTTGTGTTTAATCATTTTGATGACTACATCTTGTATGATAAAGATCTACTAATTTGGGGAGGTTATGCACATTTTAACAAATAAAAAAAATCTTTTGCATTTTCAACCAGTTTTGTTAGGTTAGCATAAATGAAAACAGCAGAGCTTAAGTGATCTTAGATTTCTGGCTCTATGTTTCATTGACATCAATAGATATTTGCAGCGGAATCCTATTGGTAAAGTTTAGATGCAAAGATGGAACCAGCAATCTGGATAATTTTGCTCATTGCTTGCCAGCCAATGATTAGAAGTATCATTTTATGTCTGAACAAGAGTGACCACTGCAGTTATGATAAGAGGAAGTATCATGTTCCTGGACCGTAGACAGTCTACAGAAAAGTTGTCACTTGGTAGCAGTAATGTTAGAATCTGAGCAAGGAAGAAGTGACACAATTTTTCCCTACGGAGTGGCTGCTGAATGATGAGAGAAGGGACATCTAAACTGGCCCAGTTTTATGGATTTTTAAGGCATTTGATTTTTAATGATAATTACAGAATACCACTTATTTATGATGTGCCTCCTTGAACTGATGGATAAATTGCAGAGATTTGCATAATACTGATTTTCTTTTTTTATTTTTAATGCTGGTGCTCAACAAACCAATGACAACAACAGCAACAGAAGCCAAATTGTATTTTTTACCAAATTGGTCTAGCATTTTTACCCAAAGCAAAGTTTATAATTTTTCTCATTTTCAAAGGGACCAAGATGAACAATAGTGAATTTAGAGCCTATGTATTTTTAAAATCCTACTAACATTCAGTGCAGTTTTAACTCTGCTAAAATGAATGCCTGTGTGCTATAGTAAAGAGATATGCCACTGTGGTGTAAATAAAAATATGTCATAAATAGATTAAAAACAAAATCAATTCTCTGACTCCCACCCCACCAACTTGACTCTACCCCTTAATGCAAGTCCTATGGAAAACCTCAAATGATGGCCATAGGGCAAACAACACAGCTATCTGACTTTGCATCCTAAATTCAGGCTGTTGCTTATCGTCATATATTAGAGGGGTGGTCATTATTGTGTCCTGCTTTATTGTTTTCTACAGCCTTCTGAATGGAGACACAATGCCAGGAAACAAGGCCCTTTAGTCTAATTCAACAAGATTTGTAGTCTTACACAAGTGTCAAGAGGTACTCAAGGCTGGTCTTAGAGAATGTGATGGAACATAGGTAAAAAAAGTAGTTTGCTTGGTAACCCTCACATAATCTGAGATTTACTATGCTCCTGTTTCTACATGCATAATTTCAAAGGGGATGATAACCGTCTGGAGATCACCATTATTTAGGTATGCTGACATTCAATTAGTAGTTTAAAGGGCCATCATGTCAGACCTGAAGCCAGCTGGGTATATGCTTGTATCTCCAAAACAGCTGCTACTTTTCCTCCAGATTGCTGAGCCAAATCTGAGTATGCACTGTATTTCTCATTGGTCACTATATTAAATACCTGGTTGTGAAAACTAAAGAGCTCTTGGAAACTGGGTGTGAAGGAACACTGGATATTAATAGAATTAGACATTGCTGTTACAGCTGAATATCCCCAAGCTACATAATGGAAAACCCATTGCTTTAGTGTGGACAAACAAGATATTCCCTTTGAATGCCGCTAATCCCCAACACAGCAAATATTTGGTCGCCTGGCCACTATTTATCCATTTTGCTAATCATAGCAATTGGAACTAAATGTTTATGGCACTAAATATAAAGATATGATATTTATTCCCCTTTTTTCTGTCTGCATTAAGAAGCAGGATCCAAAAGAAACTTTTCTCTTGGCTCATGAAGCAGGCCTACTCTATAGTATTTTTAATTCTTTTTCTTAGCTTCTTGTTCATTTAAATATGTTATTTAGGCATTTTATCACTCCATTTTGAACTCTGATCAATGTACCCATGAACATATTAATTAAGCCAGTTCATTAAAGCACCTAAACTTTCTAAATGCTAATCAGGTTGCTCTCAGATTTTCATTTCTTTCATACATCATTATGTGCCATCTAGAATAAAAATAAAAGGAACAAGAACATTCATTGGCTACTTCACATAATTATTATATTTGATCACTGTATAACCTAAAGTCCAGATATATGCCTTTAATCATTTCTAGCATTTTATACTCTATTTCTTCTGCCAAAGCAACATCCAGACTGTGTACAGCATATGAAAATGGCAGTAAAATCACAATAAAGCAACTACTAACTACTGCTATTGTACTTAAAACTCAAAATAAAAGCATATATAAACAATACTAATGGCAGCTTTAGAAATTAAAGCTAATGTGAGTTTGGAGCATATGTGAATAAGTAACACCTTTTGGCATAGGTCTGAAGGGATGGCTCATATGAAGATGCATATACCATGTCATATATTACATCAGATTACATCCAAACATCATCCCATTGTTTTCTGTCCAATGCACAGCTCAGTCTGATTCCAACCCATTGGAATGAGAGCATCCACATTCCTTCATGATACATATGGACTGGATTTGTTCTGTTAAGTCTAAGAACTGGACTGATATGTGCTTATCTGTATATAATGTACATTAGATTAACCAATTGGCTTGGTTACCCTTCAATTCCAGAACCTCGTCGCACATTTCCAACCAAACACACCTTGAGTCAGTCAATACTTCTTGAGGTTGACCCTCCTGGGAAACAGCATAACAGAATCCACTACAGGGAGAAAGACTGTCAGGAGATGGGATTGATTATTTATCTTATTAGCTTCAGGGAAGAATCCTTCTTCCCAAAGGGTATTGCTCAATTAGCTGAATCCTGGGTGATAAAAGCTTTGGGAAATTACAGACTTTGCATTAAATAAACATTTTCTTTGGCTCGCATTACATCAAATGGAAAGTCACTTCCTAGGATATGCTGAAATTATTAACTTCAGGGAATAAAAAACAGAAAGTACTGATGTTTGTTTATAACCAAGGTTAATAATCAAGGCACTTAGAAAACAAATCAGAAATTACATAAAAGTCGTAATGGAAGAAATTTGTGTTGAAAGAATGCATATTCATGGTATCAGTTAATCATATTTTCCAAGATGCTGGAATTTCTTAAATCTGAATTCTTGCTTTCATCTTTGTGTATTGAGAGGGAGTGCTGAAGTAGGGTGACAGTAAAGTACAAAAGTTTGATGCATCAGACATTTTTGTGGGAAAGCATGGGTTCAGCTCTGGGTCATGTACCCGGTTATTGTATTCCAAAGTTTTCTCTTCCATGAAAATATTTTTAGAAGCTTCTTTTCTTTTTAAGGAAGACTGAGATATATTAATATGCATAAATTTAGAATTTGTTTCGTGAAGTAAGGATGAAAAAACCTTATTTTTAAGTCCGCATCACTGGTGCTGTTTTTAACCTACAAAGCCCTTTATCGCTTTGTGCTTGGATATCGGCAGGACCACCTACTCCAACCAGTCCTGGCCTGATCAGTTAGATCAAACAGAGAGAAATTGTTACTGATCTCACGTTTTCGGGAGGTCCGAGGGGCTGAAGCGAAAAGCTCTTCCATGGCTGCATTGATGCTGTGGAGCAGCCTCTTGGTTGAGATCATGCTAGCACTCCTCCTTGTTGATGTTTTGGAAGCTTTTAAAGACAGAGTTTTTCTGGAGACCTTTCTCCTGATTTTATCATGCCATCTGTACTTTCTTTTCTTTCTTTTTTTATGTTTGGGTGGTGATGTTTTACTGTTTTTATGGTTGTTATACCATGGATATGGTATTTTACTTGCTTTATATAATCTATGTAAGCCATGAAGAGTCTCTTGATTGTAGCCGGGTAGAAATGTGGAAAATGAATGAATGAATGAATGAATGAATGAATGAATGAATGAATGAATGAATGAATGAATGAATTTGATGTCTGGGAATCTTACCTGCAGAAGACAAATCATAACAGTGTCTAATGAGAGTGGAACTGAAGGGAAATGAGCTCCTAGTAATTAAACATCATGAGGGGGTTTTGAATGATTTTGTGTGAACCTCGAACACAATCAGCTCTACTGTTAGGCAAAATGAAGCAATTGCCTCAGGGAACATAATTGGAGTGTTATAAAAAAGCTAAAAAATGCTAATCATTTAATTTGTATGTATTTTATTTTTATTGCCAGGGAGAGAAAAAGATGCTTGAAAAAGGATTCCTGAACTTCATGTATAACTATAATTTTTGAGTCCTTCTTGATCTAGGTAAAAGTGAAAAGTTGTTTTATCTTAGGCAATAAAAATGTTGGGCTGACTATGGCTTGAGAGGAGACAAAATGAAAGAAATAAATTATTTACTCTTTGAGCAGCAAACATATAATACATGGGATTATATGCATTTTGACCCACATTTTGAATTAAAGGTAGGAGATCTTGGAAAGGAAACATTTCTTCACACAGACAGTGGATTTTTCAGGGGTGCTGTTAGACATGTGACAAAATGGCTGTCCTTGGCCACCTCACTGGGAGGCAGTGTGCTTTGCATTGTCTCTAGAAAAGGGTTTCCCAAATTGTGAGGTGCATCTCCCTTGGGAGGGTGCCGACAGAGTCCAGGGGAGGTGTGAAGAATCTTTTAGTCACATTGTTACAATAAATCCACTTTTCCAAAAAGTTTCATTGTATTGTTTTCATTGTTCATTTGTGTTCATTTTGGTGTTTGGATTTTTAGGGGAGGTATGTACATTAACATTACACTAAACACTGTTAAAAAAACAATAGGAAAGTGAAGGGAGAGAAAAATGCCTCTTCAGAATCTCTCATTTCAATTCAAGAAATAAATCTTCTCCCTACAAGAAATGTGAATCAAATGTCTACCAGTCCACTCCTGAAACATGCAGAACGTGCTTCCTTCCTTTCCCAAGAAGAAAAGGGAGCTGCAAAGTTAGGTGGCACTGCTGACCCCGTCATTTTCTGAAGTTTTCCATGCTAGGGGGATGGAAACGACTTTTGTTCACCATTTTATCTCAAGAGTCCACTGAGGTGATTCCTGCTATTGCTGGGCTTAAATACATTGTCAGAATGCCAGTACCAGCTGTCATAAGCCCAACTACACAAGTTATAACATTTCCTTATATAGATTCTTGTGTGTCTCATTTAGATAAAAGCATAACGATAGACATTACTACCCATATTCCTTCAATACAGAATCACTGATTGCGCGTGTCCAAGTCTGTGCTGGGTCAGTGGAAGGGACTGTTTGGACATCAGGCCTGTGGCTTGTACTTGGGGGAAGGATCTCAGGGTATGCCTCTACTCCACTCTGAAGCAATTGTGTCTTTCTCTGACTGAATGACATGATGTTCTCCATGCCACTGCACCCTGTCACTGGAAGAGGCTGGTGATGCTGCTATGGTCACTGGGGATGCCGCTGGCTGTTCTCTATTCCCCCCCCCCTCACCGCCCCCAGGATATTATTGCCCTCCACTTCTCTGCTGAGTAGAGCAGTGTTTCTCAACCTCGGCAATTTGAAGATGTGTGGACTTCAACTCCCAAAATTCCCCAGCCAGCATGGGGAAGTCCACAATGCATATTCCTGCTGGGAAAGTAAGGAAGCATTTTCTGCCTGTTTTCAAGTGGGCCTTTACAGGGGAAGGTGGTCTGCACTTCTGGCTCAAGTGATAAGATAGTTGGTGACATTGGTGACCTTCTCCTCAAGCTGTGGAAGTGAATGCTAGGTTTGTTTGGAATATGACCACATTTAGCCCTGATTTGATCCTGGATAAGCAAGCAGACAAGGGGCGTGGTGGCTCAGCAGGTAAGACGCCAGGCTTGTCGATCGGAAGTTTGCAAGTTCGGAGGTTCGAATCCCTAGCCCCGTGTGACGGAGTGAGCTCCCGCACTAGCTCCAGCTCTTGCCAACCTAGCAGTTTGAAAGCATGCAAATGCAAGTAGATGAATAGGTACCACTTTGGTGGGTAGGTAACAGCGTTCCGCGTGTGTCATGTGGCCACATGACCGTGGAAGCGTCTTCGGACAACGCTGGCTCTTCGGCTAACAAACAGAGATGAGCACCGGCCCCTAGAGTCGGACACGACTGCACAAATGTGCGGGGGGAACCTTTACCTAATCCAATGCAACTCCAGGGCAATCCTGGGGAAGGTTTGGAGGGGCATGGTAGTTCAGCGGGTAAGATGCCAGGCTTGTCGATCAGAAGATCGCAAGTTCGGAGGTTCGAATCCCTAGCCCCGTGTGACGGAGTGAGCTCCCGCACTAGCTCCAGCTCTTGCCAACCTAGCAGTTTGAAAGCATGCAAATGCAAGTAGATTAATAGGTACCACTTCGGTGGGTAGGTAACAGCGTTCCGCGTGCGTCATGCGGCCACATGACCGTGGAAGCGTCTTCGGACAATGCTGGCTCTTCGGCTAACAAACGGAGATGAGCACTGGCCCCTAGAGTCGGACACGACTGCACAAAATGTGCGGGGGGGACCTTTACCTTTACCTAAGGAAGCAGACATGGTGGGCATTACCAAAACCTGGTTCAGTAATAGAGGCAATGTAGCCCATTGTGAGATTTGTCCTACTGAGTTTGCGGTTCTTCAGCAGCCTTGACTCCAAGGACACAGAGTAGGGGTAGCAATAGTCAGGACCTTACTTACAGCTATCCAACTTGCCTAGTACACCCGTACCGCCCAAATTTTGTAGGTGAGATGAAGTATGCAGGGGCCTGCAGGCAATATTTTTGGGTTGCAGCACCCATATTTTGAAATTACTTTGAAAATTACTTTGGCATACTCATTGTTTGCCTGCTGGAAACTACTAAGCTGTTTGGGAGGGCCTTTGGGGACTGAATGGTCACAATTGTGTCTGTATTGTGGCAGATTTCTGGTTTTATTCTGGTTTTGGATTTTTACTATATTTTACACTTTTATGATATAAACTGGTGGGAGTCATTTTCTGAATCTGGTGATACACAAATGCAATAAATAAATAAATAATCAAATCAATCAACTCCCCCCCCCCCACCTTCCTTAGGTAGAATTTATTATTATTTTTCTCTTGTAAAAAGAAGAAAAATAAAATAAATATACAAAGAATTTATAAATTTAAAAAAATTAACAAGTCACTCTCAGTATTTAACAGTTAAAATGTGACCATAAAAAATAAAGGAGGAGAGAGTCTGGATACAATCAAATCAATTAATAATGCTCTAAACTTACTGTTGCAAAAATCATGCAAAATGCTATTTATCGAAGAGAATATTTGTAGCTCAGGGTTGAACTGTGGAGTCCTTGGTGCTCTCTGAGCCTTGTTGTTTTCTTGCAGATGTTTCATTGCCAAGTAAGGCAACATCTTCAGTGCGAAAAAAGAGTGGGACTTGCTCTCCTTGGTAGTTCCTTGATTTGGTTGTTGTTTGCTGCTTGGTTGATTGACTGAGTTAATAGTTCCTTGATTAGGGTCTATTGTGTTGTTTGATTGCTCCTCTGGTGCTAATCTTGGTGTTAATATTTGCCTATCTGGGTGTTGATTGCTGGCAAGGAGGTGTTCTGGTCTTCTGGCTTTTCAATGGTATGTAAATGTTGTTTACTTCTATGTGTCTGTTGATGGCTGCTTTGTCTGAGTGCCAAGCTTCCAGGAATTCTCTAGCATTTTTGGATTTGGCTTGGTTTAAGATGCTCACAGTTTCCCAGTTGAAATTATGGTTAAGTCTGTCCATGTGTTGTGAGATTAAGGAGTTTTCATCGTGTCTTCTGACTGCTAGTTAGTGTTCGTGGATGTGTTCTGCTAGTCTTCTGCCAGTCTGTCCTACATAGTGGCTGTTACAGTCCTTACACTGTATGTTGTAGATAACTCCTGTTTTTTCTTCTTGGGCTACTGGATCTTTTGGTTTACTTACAATGTTCTGAAGGGTTTTGGTTGGTTTGTGTGCTACGGTAATGCCATGTGGTTGTAACAATACTATTTGGTTTTGATTTTTCAGCATTTTATGGAAAACCAGAGATATCACTTGTGATAAGCAGATGGAACTGTTTTGGTCTGAATACATAAAAAAACATTTCTTAAATATACTGTCACAGTGGACCGTGAGAAGTAAAGTAGGACTATATGAAGCTCCATACGGAAGTGCATACGGAAGTGCATACGGAAGTGCAGCACTTCTCCTATGTGATAGTCAGAGAGGATGTACAGTACCTTCCAGAATTCTATCTTGTATGCTAAAGAGAACATATTTCCAGTATTGTACTTTAAAAATGTGCAAATATAGTAAGGTACAAACTCTGCTTGAGCTCAACTCCTGGTGTCTTCATGGATGCATCTGTATAGTTTTCTTGGCAACAATACAGAAGTAGATTGCCATTGCCTTCTTCTGGGATTGTTTCCAACTTCCCAACATAGCCTACAGGGCTGGGATTTCCTAGTAGTGTCCCATTCAAGTATTGGGGTTGTGCAGTAATCTGGATTTGAAGGGGGAAAAGAGATTTGGCAGGTGTGTGGGCCTGCATGCCACACCTATCAGCAGCTCCTTAAAGTTAAGTATTTGATGGCATGAACAGCGTGGGGTAGACTTGTTCAAGGTTGTTCCAGAAGACAAGACATGAAAGAATAGGTTTAAATTACAAGGAAGCAGATTTCAAGTGAACACCAGGAAGAATTTATTAATGCTAAGAGCTGTTCAGCGATGAAACCAATTACCTCAGGAGATGGTGGACTTTTCTTCATTGGAAGAATTTAAACAGAGGCTGGATAGCCATCTTTTGGTGATGCTATAGTAATGGATTCTTCACCAGGCAAGGGGATGGATTAGATGATTGCTACCATACCTTTACATCCTTACATCCTAGGATTCCTTGAGGGGTGCAATATGTACTCCCATGCACACTCAGAACCACGTTTCCCCTTCTAATCCAGATTGCTGCACAGCCTTATCAAATATTAACCAGGTACAACCCTGCTTAATTTTTTGAGATCAGCAAAGGTTTGTTGAAACCTGCCTCCTAGAGCTGTGCCTGAGATACAACATCTTCCCTCTAAACCTGCTTGGAAAAAATGAAATATAAATTTATTTAAATATACCCTTATGTCTCGTTGGATTCGGCTCTATTTACAAACAAGTTTAAAGTAAAAATGTTTTCATGAATAAAAATGTCCTTCCCCAGCACCTGTTATTGACTCATGTGCCATATGACTATATTAGACAGAGCTTGTCTTCTAAATTTTTAAAAGTTCAACTTCATATTCACACTCAACCTGTAGTGTAGCTTCTTGACAGGAAAGATAATTGGCAATCACTTTATCAATAACTTCTCTTTTGTGTTAAGACATTTTACTTTAACATTTTCATTTACAGTCGCTTTAGGATGATAAAAAAAATAACAATTTTCTTCTTTAGTCACTATATTTATTTTTATTATTTATTTATTATTTATTTAATTTATTCCCCGCCCATCTCCCATACAAGGGACTCTGGGCGGGTTACAATAATTAAAATTAATATTATTATCAGCTTTTCTTCCAGAACACTATTCTCTTCCTGAGCCTGGATCTAGTCACAGCTGAACAATATATATTGCATTAACTTTCCTTCCATCAATACCTCATTCAATGAGTACCTTATTAATCAGTTTCATCCTCTGTTTGGACTTCTAATCTGAAGGAGCCCTTTTCAATTTCATCTCTAAGCATCCTTCAGAATTACCCTGAAGTCTGATAAAGTGAAATTGACAAAGATTCCTCCATTTTTATACTAGTCAATTTCAGCTCCTCCCCCAAATGCTGCAACACATATTAGCCACCCATACAAAAGAAAGGGAAAATGGCAGCAACCCATTTTCTCTGCAGCAGGGCCAAATTCTCAGCAGCATCATGCAAACTCTGCTATGGCATTTCCATACTTCCCAATTTCAAAAGACAGTCTTTGAAAGTTTAATTTAAATCTGGGATCCCCATCATAGGAGCCCTATGCACTCACATACTCACAAAGACTTCCCTTGTTCCCTCAATCAATTCAAGGACGTCCAAATACTTACTAGCACCAACTTGAATTAGGGTCCATCCAGACCAGCCTTCCAACATAGGTAGTGGTAAAGGTTTTCCCCTGCACAATCATGTCCGACTCTAGGGGGCGGTGCTCATCTCCGTTTCTTAGCCTAAGAGCCAGCGCTGTCCAAAGACGTTTCCGTGGCCATGTGGCTGGCATGATGCGCATGGAACGCTGTTACCATCCCACGGAAGTGGTACCTATTTATCTACTTGCATTTTCATGCTTTCGACTTGCTAGGTTGGCAAGAGCTGGGGCGAGTGCAGGAGCTCACTCCGTCACACGGGGCTAGGGTCTCGAACCGCCGACCTTCCGATCGACAAGCCTGGCATCTTAACCACTGAGCCATCGCACCTTCCATGGTGGTCATATAAATTTAAAAAATAAATAAATAAATAAATAAATAAATAAATAAATAAATAAATAAATAGTACCATTCAAATGCTTGTAGTTCAATACATCTTAAGGAGGCTATGTTGGGAAGATCATTCGAGACCAGACATTACAAGAGCGTGTTATCAGGCTCTTACCAAATAGTTAAATGGACAGGCTTTCAACTTTCTGTTATTCTATTTCACTGTGATCAAAAGCATTCCTGGAACCCTTGCTGTGCCTGTTTCTTAACCTGGCCTACCTTGAAGTTTCTGTCTATCCCATGTATACTATCTCTGAAGGCAGAGTTGTTTTTAGTTTCTTCCTCACACTTTCTTCTTTCTGAAGACTGAGTAATCTTTTCTCAAAGTCTCTCCTTAATGGTTCACTCATTTCGTCTAAATATAAATCAACCCTATATTCTTTTACACCTGGCCACTTGGTCCAGCTCTCCATGACATCCCTCCCACTTGAAGCTTCACACTGTTTTTTTCCTGCTTCCAAACAAAGCACTGGATTGATGGTCTGGATTGCTGATACCCACCGTGGGGCACAGGTGGGATCCAGAGGAAATAAAGATGATTCTTGAGGCTGGTACTTATTCAACCGAAGCTTCACTTCCATTTAATTTTTCTTTAAACTAAGTAACAACAACAACCCTACTAGCAAATGGGAAAAATTGGTAAGCGTCAATGTTTTGCCCATGAAATTGTTTTTGAATAAAACAACAAGTGAACAAGTAATAGCAATTTCAGAGAAGATGGCCATTTTGAAAGGGGGAAATAAATATTTAAATTGGGACAAATGATCTCTGCAAAGGTTTTGACTTATATTTGCAATGTATGATTAATGACAAGAACTATTGGTGAATAGAAAGAACAAATTAATTGGTTGTCTATCTTTGCCCAGTGATGTAAGTGGCCATCTTGTGACAAGAAAAATAAAGAAATAAATGTCAGAAATGGGTACTTATTTCTCAGGATATTAATTGCCATAAAACAGTGGTTACCAAAAAATGGAAATTGTGAACATACCAGAAATAATATTACCATTCTGTTTTGTTTTACTCGTTCATTCATTTACTCTGTTTATTACGCATTCTTCATTATTACAAAATAGTGCCAAACTGGGGCACTGCACAATAAGAACCATAAACCAAATGAAATTAGAGTAGATGCTTTTGACACAATTTAAGTTACCACATCTTAGGCAAGATGAGGCAAAATGGATAATGTCTAGGGAGAATAACAGAAACATTATGGGTCAAAATAACATGTTATTTTCATACAAATGCAGGCTACATGGCAACTTACAATTCTTTTCTGTGTTTATGAAGTATTTGATCTCACAGACTTACAGATGGATGTTGAATAGCATTTCCAGTAAGGGAAGAGAAAAATCTGTGGGCGTTTTCTTGCTCCTGTATTGTTTAGACCCATATGTGAGTTCTATTCATGGGCCTTGGAGAGAAAAAGAATGCATAAACAGCTGTACAGAGTTAGAATGACAACGCATGTACCTAGACCAGTTTTTTTATTAGCTCCAGGCACTATAATGTTAATCCCTCTCAACATGAAAATGTAACCAACGCAATTCTGGCTTGTTGTTGTTTTTAAATGGATGTTATATACAGTAGTATCCAATTAAATTATAATTTTATAAAATTCAGATACAGTATCTTAAAATATTTTCAGAAACCCAGCTACAATAATTACCAAGTGATAGGATTTGGGAGAGGCAAAGATAGTGTGAAGGTTTTCTTGCCTAAATCTTTTCTTTTTTCTTTTTTTAAGAAGTGATAAACTGTACACATTTTTAGGAAAATGTATGCTGTGGCAGTGTATTCTGGAAAAAGAACAATGTGCATTTTCCCCGAGTGCTCTTTTGAACTAATTCCCTAGTCTTAAATGAGATCTTCTATCTCAATCTTCAGCTTCTTGCAGTGAGGTCCTCCTTCCCATTAAAAATAGGGAAAGTTGCAGAACGACTTTTTTCCTGCAAGTTGTTAATTGTTGCACAAATTGTGGATAGCAATCCTGAAGAAAACATTTTCAAGGAGAGGCAATAATCAACTCATTGGAGCAATTCAATCATATGTATGAGTTTAAAAACAATTATTCCTCCTCCCCTATCTGGCCATCTCCTCTTTCAATTCCTATTTTTACAATTCCCAATAGTTCAGATTCAGGAGGACAGATTTAGTGCATTCCTCCATGACGCAGGAGGCCCATCATGTGGAAATTTTATGAACCCAGAAGCATGTTCTCCTCAGTAAACAAAAACAAATGTCAGGGGTGGCGGGGTGGAGCCTCTTCCCCTGAAGAGGACTCTGCAATACATATGGCTTTTACCATCTGGCACACAGTCCTTAAACATGATAAACATGATAAATCTTCCCAAGTGGAATCTCTTTTATGAATGCTAATACATAAAAACACATATGCTAGAGGCTCTAGGAGGCAACCCTTAAGCCATAGAAAATGCTTTGCATCATTTTACTGGCACACAGAATTGGATTGTATTACGTGATGAAATGATAAAAATTACTTTCAAGTACACAAATTTAGATCTCTGTCACTTTGGAACCCATAAAAAGAAAAGGGAATAGATGAAGGCTGAATAGGTAATATAGTTAAACTGAAGAGTCAAAAGAAGGAGAGAGGGAGAGGGAGAGAGAGAGAGAGAGATGATGGATATAAGGGTGTAGTAAAGATGAACTTCCATCATAGATAATAATGGGAAAAGCATGAATACTCAGTGTGAATTATGAAAAAGCAATGTCTTTCTGCAAAATTAATAATTTTTCAGTTTTGATTAATATAAAGTTGAAAGAGATTAGATTTTCAATTAATCATAATTCCCAAACAATCAAACTTCTCAACATTGAATTTACATGTCTTCAAGGAACAGGAGAGAATTTCTAGTTCAAGTGAATTAATCTGGTTCCAGCATTATTCCATTTACCGTCTATAACCAAAATTTAAGTTAAATGTTGTCTATATATCATGTTCACTCTTTTGACTGAATTATTCCTCCTTTTTCTATTACATCTAATTATTTCTCACTCACTCCGTTAATTTGCATGAATGCATCCTAATTCATATGCTCTACGAGTCTTCATCTCCTCCACAAAGAAATTTGGCAATATTTTATGGCATTTGTACTAGCCTTGAATTTAGAAAAAGAAGAAGAAATTATCAGTACCTATAGATTTCATGCATTAATGAGGGAGCATACTTTCCCATTTAGGATGAGTAAAGTTATAACTGAAAATGTTTGCAAGACATGCTTTCTAATAGCTTCACAATCTTTCATGTTGCAGACAATTATACCTGTGTGTACTCCTGTAACAATACCATAAAACTATTTGATTCTATTGATACAGACTCCAGGATATTAAGAAGGTTACATGAGATGAATACCAAGTCTAATGACAGATGTATTGAAGTGCAAATCTGAGCTCAATGACTTTTGGCAAGCAGGCTCAAGAATTCTGGCACTGATCAACATGTCTATAACATTCTGCAAGCATAAATATATCTCTTAAATTATTTTTCCATGCTTCTTGCCTGGATGCACTCACACACAAAAACATGTGTCTAGATGTGTGTGTCTGAGTATGTGATAGAGTGTGTGCTTGTGTGCATATGTATGTATATATGTTATATATACATATATATGCATGTGTGTAGGTATGTGTGTATAAGTAGAGTTGCACGTGCCAATGTTTTAGGATCTTTCTATTCAAAAGTGAGTCAAGATAAATGGTACACAACATAAGGAAAATGAGCAACTTAGACATTTAAATAATAGACATATAAAGCTTTTGTTCAAGATCCTATGCTGACTTATTTTTATTCATTTTCACTACAACCCTATGTGAAAAATCACTATTATGATGATTTCATTGAAGATAAACTGAAGGTGTGCACTTTTATAAGCTTAGAGACACAGAACCAATACCTTTGTGGCATAGGATAAACTTGCAACAGTAACTCATACCCTGATCAACACCCAGATAGACTACTGCAATGCACTTTACATGGGGCTGCCTTTAAAGCCTCCCCAGAAATTACATCTGGTCCAGAATGTGGCAGCCTGTGCTTCACTAACTCCAAACATTGGGAACATATTACTGTACACCCATATACATCCATATACCCCTGCACTGGTTACTGGGTCATTTCCAAATACAGTTTAAAGTGCTGGTGTTAACCTATAAAGGTCTTAATGGCTTGGCACCTGGGGCCATCTTCTCCAGCCAGATCTGGCCTATTCTGTTAGATCATGTCAGGCAGGTCTTCTTGTCACACATTTCCGGAATGTCAGAGGAGCCAATGCTAGAAGGCATGGCTTTTCCATAGCAGAGCCAACATCATGGAATGGTCTTGATCTCCGCACTGAGACCAGACCGGTCCCCTCCCTGGTAGCTTTTAGTAAACTACTAAAAATGGAGCTTTCTCTAAGAGCTTTTCAGCAACCTTACTTGTGCCTCTTGTTATTCTTCTGATTCCTCCTCTCCTCCTTTTTGTTTTGCGTTGCAATTCAGACTGTAAACTGTTTTAAATGTGTTGCTGTTGTTTTTATTGTGACATTGTAACTGCAAGAGTCATGAGATTGCAGTGGGATGACAATCGAATCAATAGATACGTAAACTGTCAGAAACACTCCGCTACTCTATTGCAACCTGGTTATTAGGGAAAAGACCTAGCAGCCTTTTGTTGTTGTTGATCCAGGCAACAAAACTAGAACCAAAGGATGGAAATAGCAGAAAAGCCATTTTTAGCTAAAGTTCAAGCTAACCTTGTTAAGGCGAGCTTTTCAAGTTGGAAGAAACTGTCTTTAGAGATAGTAGCTCTCCTTTGGTGGATATACAGTATATACTGTATATATTAATTAGAAGTTCTTAGGAATGCTGCCACTACATTCGGTATGATAAATTTCTGGATTGAAATATTTTCAGGTTCACTTCTAAAACTATGATCCTGTATTTCCCCATGTTACCTAACTAGTCTATGCCTGCAATCCTATGTGCATTTACTTGAGGAATAAGAACTACTGAACTCAATATAGTTCCTCTGAACTTCATGTGATACTATGTCTATGAAGGTTCTCAGTCATCCAGGTGGAATTGTCTGTAGCTTGAATCATGTCAACTGGATTTCTATTTTCTCAGTGGAAACGTTTCACTCCTTATCCAAGGAGCTTCTTCAGTCTGACCAAAGTTAGTAAGGGAATCCTAAATATGTTTCTAGGTAGCTGTGTGACCTTACACCTGGGGCTAGGTCATGGTTATATTGAGATGTTATTTTAAGTCCTTTTATCATCTAAAGGAGGATCGTTAAGATCACCATGCTGCTGTTGAGCTTGTGAAATGGTCTTAATCTTCCTAGGCACAGAAGACAAAGCAGGGAGGAAGATGGGGGAAAGATTGTGCCTGAGGCCCCCATCATGTGATACTCTTCTGAATATGCCACTTGGTACTCTGATTTCCTTCTGTGGAGTTAACTGAGATGGATGGATGGATGGATGGATGGATGGATGGATGGATGGATGGATGGATTCCTTCTGAAATATCAATCTAGCAACAAAAATGTAAAAGACAAACTGAATATTTCAAAACAATTTACCCCATTTGTAAAATGCAGATTTGACAGTTTATTCAACTTTGTTTAAATAAGGAAAGAAAATGTCATATACATTATTATTATTATTCTATTTTTATCCTACCTATCTATATCTATCTACCTACCTACCTACCTACCTATCTATCCACATGTGTGTGTGTGTGTGTGTGTGTGTGTGTGTATTCAACTCAAGGCACCAAACATACCTAACACTGCCTCCTTTTGTTCCCACAACAACAACCTTTTGAGGTGGGTTCGGCTGAGACAGAGTGACTTGCTTAAAGAAGGCCCAGAACTCACAGTCTCCTGCTTTCTAGGCCAACACCTTAACCACTATACCAAACTGTATGTATGTTACTGTGTATTTCTTTCATCTGTTATTTTTAAATTTGTTTTTTACAAATGAAATGTTTTCTAATGGTTAGAAAGCTTCTTCAATCATCCATGAGGAAAAAGATCCCTGTCTTAAATTAAGGATCCTATGTTCCTTGCACATAGATAAAATAGCTGGCAGTACTTGGGATATACTGTAACCGCTGAGATTCAATCTAGGATTATTCTCTCCTCTTCTCCAACAAATTAGGATTGTGATGTTACCATTGCCTACAGTGTCTTATGGCAGCCCAGGAGGAAATACTTTCAGAGCAGTAAGCATCTGTTTAAAGGTAAGGGTGAGGATGGTACGTCTGAAGCCAGTCTACGGGCAGCACCCTCACAATTGTCTCACCCACCTCGACAGCATCTTTGTGGGAAAATACTGCACAAATCTTTGCAGGGCTTCAATAGCACAACCTATCCTTATTTAAGCAATGCAAAATTAATGGAGTTTTGCAGGACATTGTGTCTTGTTTCAGGTACCGTCTGTGTAGAAGGCAAGTAGAACTGGCTGGCCAGAATAGCTCACCATCTATTTTATATAGCATACTAATTACTCTGAACTTAGAGGCAGCAAGGAAGCCTGGCTAAGAAAGAAGATTGATGATAAGGAAATGGGTCTTGCCGCTTAGCACTTCGTTTGTGTCACTGCCTTCTGTTCTTCACTTGATAGCAAGGCATTGATTTAAGAGCCTGGGAGCAGCTTTGCCGCTCACCAATTGTTCTTCTCCAGCCCCCCATTGAAAGGTATTCCCCACCTGGATCTGCAAGGGGTCATTCATTCTAAGAATGGTCCACGTTCTTAAGCATGAGTCTTGTGGCTCAGAGGAGAATAGATGGGTTTGCAGTTTAGATTTCTTACTAGCGTCCGTCCATAAATGTTGACTAGCCATCCCTTTGGCTCTAAGATTGCTCGAGTGATCCAAGAGCAGCCCCCTCTTTGTTAGCCCTAACCTGAATCAATTAGCCCCAACTATCCCGTGGGAAACAGAAGGACAATAAAGAAAATAGAGAGACAATAGAGAGAAGCTCCCTGCCAGTCCAAATTACACTTAGCACCATCTTGTGGCTGTAATAAGTAAACGTCTCCAAAGCATTCTTTTATGCTCCGTTTCGGGCGCAGCAGGGTCTTTCAAAGAACTATTACTGGTGCTGCTGCTGCAGTTGCTGCTGCTACTACTACTTATATTTTGACTTACTGTACATTGAACACAAGTTATACAAGACGACACAGCATTCCTATTACCAATGATGTCACATCAGACACCACTACATAGAGAGAGAGATGGATGTAGATATGGACATGGGCATGCTCCAAAATAAGTTCATTGTCTCAGATTCTTCCAATACAGTTTTGTTTTTCCTGAGAAAGGGAGACTTTAGCCAACCCCACTTTTCAACTAGGAAGAGGAGAAAGAGCAAAGGATGAACAAGGCGACTTTCACCTTCCAGAGAGATCTCCATTCCCCTACCATTTCCCTAATAACAGATTGCCAGCCATTCAATCACTGATTATTGCCTGATTGATCCTTTACTGTTCCAATCCAGTGTCATGATCCTGCATATGAATCATCAGTAGAGGAGGAAGAGTTTAGGATAATACCCTTGTGCTGAAAGATCAGGTCTGGAACTGGAGGCTAAATCAGGCCCCACTGCTCTTGACTCTGCCCCTAGAGACTCATACCTTAAATTGGAGTTTTAACCACCCAGTTTCTGTAACCACCATAGCTTTGTGGTGAGAAACTAGAGGACAGGGATGCAGACAAGTGCATGGGGAGGGGGGGTGGCACAGGAACCCCAGGCAGGATGGTCTACTTGGGGGTTGGATGTTACTCCTGAGTGGCCTCAAGAAATCAAAGGTGATTAACCAACTGGGCTCAGATGGAGACTTGGAACCTCTGCCTGACAGCACTCAAACATTGAAACAAGCTTCTCCAACAGCTTAGTTTTGATCCCCCAGCCTGGACCTGACCGATGCTTTAGCCCTCGCTCTCTGAACTTTGGCTACTGCTAAGAAACATTGGTTTAGCTTGAACTGGATAGGACTGGAACTAAGGCTCTGCTTGCTGATTTAATTGTGGGTGCCTCAGCCAATTTTTACAGCCAGGACTTTACAAGAGCTTTTTGGTCCAAGACAGGCAGGTTCCTTCAGCAATCAAATGCTTGGATTTACAACTACAAGTTGTCCATAAGCTTCTGGGCCTGCCTGATTTGCCTCTTCTTAGAATAGTGACAGCCATAACATTGGGGGGGGGGGGGGGGAGCCAACCCTGTTGCTTCAGAAAAGCCAAAGCCACAACGAAAGTTGTTCAGCATCAAAATCTGGAACAGTTTCGATTTTTTTTTTTTTTTTTTTTTTTGAGAAAGCATATTGAATTTCTCCCTGTAACATGCACATTTGGGCTAGTGGAATGGTATGCTTGTGGACAATCCTCAAGCAAGAGGCTATATTTGTCAAAACAAAAATTATGTCTCACTCATCAACTTTCCAGAAATTCCCGTTGAATTGTCAACAGGTTACACCCATAACTCCATGCAGGAAAAGACCTCTGGGACCTATTGTACTCCCTTTGATAGATTTTTTTAAAATTCCCATTAGGTTTGCTCATTTTTCTTTCTGGTTGCAGTTTATTCTGATCTTTATTTTTTTCTAGGTTTCACATTTGTTGTGCAGAGTTGGTATTTCCCCTTTTATCTCAACAAATCATATCCGTGCCTACACAGTCCTTCTCTATTACACTGTTCAAAGTAGGAAATGCCACACTATAATTTAAACTTTCAGATTTCAGCCTATCTATACAATGTTTCATTTTGTGTACGGGAGGGCAGGTTCAAAGCTCTAAAAAAGATGGACATTTGTTCAGCCACAAAAATTTTAAATACAAAATATTGAAAAGAAATATTTTAACTCTACATCAATCTGAAATATTAAACTTAAAAGGCTAGAGTCTAGATAATAAATATAGAGAGCAAGAGATGTCAAGCTATAAAGAGTGCACTTATTCAGCAATGGAGATTTAAAAGAGAAAATGGAAAGTTTAACTCTACATCAAGCTGAAACAGTATTTTAAAAAATGGATGGATATTGTAATAAATGTATTTAAGTGGGAAGATATATGGAGAGTATACTCAGGCCTGTCTCGCTTATAAATGGGATGGGGAACTTGTGGCTTTCCATGTGTTAAAGAACAGTTCCCAGCTGCCTTCACCTCCTCCTCCTCTGCTTGGAGTTGTAGTTGAGAAATATCTGGAGAGCTACAGTTGCCCACTTCCAATTTGAAACCTCTTCCAGTTCTAGCTGAGGTCGCCAGAATCCTGGAAAAATCTTGCGCAATACTGTTGCACTTCATTGAGTCAAAATAAGAGTCAATCTGCTGTCAGAGTGCCATAACTCAGTTAATTATCCCAAGCAGCTACATCAGAGGGAGTAATTTCTACTCCTAAACAACTCCAGGTTGTCAGAGGCTGAATTTTCCCCAACCATGCATGTTGTCCAAAACCATAACCCAGCATTGGCCTATTTTGTCTATCTAGCCCAGAGCTTTCCAAACTTTTCATGTTGGTGACACACTTTTTAGACATGCATCATTTCACGACACACTCTTACAGCAGGGCACAAGGCAGGCACTAGGACCTGCGTGGAATCACAGGAGGTTTGGAGGCAGCAAGGCACAAGGCAGGCACTAGGACCTGTGCAGAATCCTGGCAGGGCAGGTTTGGAGGCAGCAAGGCACAAGGCAGGCACTAGGACCTGTGCGGAATCACAGCAGGTTTGGAGGCAGCAAGGCACAAGGAAAGGACTAGGACCTGCGCGGAATTCTGGCAGGGCTCGGAGGCAGCAGCAGCCGCGACACACCCAGACACTGCAGCCGACACACTAACATGTCCCGACACACAGTTTGGAAAGCTATGATCTAGTCTGCCAAGGGAAGGGGGGGACCCTAAATCTATGGAGCAGTTGAAAAAAATAATTCACTCACCATTTTGAAAAGCAATGGTGGGCAAATGCTGACTGTCTGCAGACCTCAACCAAGCTATCCCCCCATACCAGGCTGCTTGCAGACATGCATCCCACAGGCAATAACTATGATTCCCAATGAGAAAAAAATCTTCACATAAGTCTCACACCCTTGAAAACATTCATGCACAATCCTACAGGCTCCGTAATATAAACAAAAAACACTGGTACCAGGTTAATCTGGAAAAGATCACCCCATCAGATGTCGGGCACAGCCACCCTTCATTGTAAAGCACACGCCAGCTGCATATACTGTAGACAAAACAGGGAGACCTAGCCTGCCTATCATCAATTTCAACAAAGTTCAATTGGAATCTGTACTAGTCCAGCCCCTGGGCTGGAGTCAGTCCCATTTCACTACTCAGGCAGAACCCAGTCCTTCAATCCACGGCTGCAACCCTGGGACCAGAGCTAGGACGCAAATGACACCCTGGATCCCAAAAAACGCCCCAACCTTGGTGCCCTCACACTCTTAATCACCAAGTATAACTCAGGCGGGTAGCAAGTCATTCACTCCCTGGACATCTTGTTGCAGATGGAGATGGCTCTCTCCTTGGCTGTCCCTTTTCTCCCTCATTAAAAAAGTGTGTCTTTCTCTTGGTTCATTTGCAGGCTGGAGGGAACCGGCCTGATAATTGGAATGGTGGGCATGGGGATGAGAGGCTTCTTGGGGCTACTCATGGCAGCTGATCTTCTGCCCTTTGTGACCATCTTAGGGAAGGGAAAAGGGTACAGAGGAGAGGGGTGAAACTGGCAGGGACAGAGGGTGCTGGAAAGGTGAGTAGTCTGCCTGAATGGAAGCTGTAAACTTATGGATTATGTTGTCACAGAGCACAGTACAGCACAGTAGCATACAGCAATAACATGCATCATGGTGACGGGCCGGGGATGCTACGATGGGAACCGAAGGTCAAGCCATCTTCGGGTAAGATGCCCCCGGTGTTTGTTACTGGTGGCGTGTTTCGGCCCTCCAGGTTCAGACCCAGGCCCTGGACAACAGATTCTTGAGGGCCCTGGTTTCCAGCTGCTGCTTCTCAATGCCAGGTCGGTTAACAAGGCCCCCCTCATATGTGATTTGATCACAGAGGAGGGGGCAGACCTGGCATGTATCACTGAGACCTGGCTGGGCCCGGAAGGAGGGGTACCCCTTTCGGAGATGTGCCCGGCCGGGTTTTGACTGTGGTACCAGCCGAGACACCAGGGCAGGGGAGGAGGGGTGGCGGTTGTCTTCCAGGAGTCCCTAGTGGCCTTCAGGGGCACTGCTCCACAAGTGGCCGGCTGTGAGACCCTGTTTTTCAAGTTGGGTTCCCAAGAACAGTTGGTAGTGTTGCTACTGTACCAGCCTCCCTGCTGCATGGCAACCTCCCTGCCTGAGCTGCTGGAGACCGTCTCAGGGCTGGTGGTGGAGTTCCCCAGACTTATGGTTCTGGGGGACTTCAATCTGCCATCCCTGGGGCGTGCCTCGGAAGCAGTTCGGGACTTCATGGCTACCATGGCAGCCATGGGCCTGTTCCAGATTATTTGGGACCTGACTCGAGGCAGTGGCCTCACGCTGGACTTGGTTTTCTTGTCAGAGCAATGGCAATGTGACCTGAGGGGAGAGTTACATATGTCCCCATTGTCATGGTCAGATCACACCCTAGTGGCCTTGAGATTCTCTTATGCCTCCCCCCTCTGCAGGGAGGCAGGACCCATTAGATTGTTGCATGGTCCAGCAGAGGCCCTGGCCGCAGCCTGGAATAGGGAGGCGGCCGAGGCCTTGGACAGGATTGCGCCCGTGCGACCTCTCTTGCCCCATTCAACGCGACACTCCCTGTGGTTCACGGAGGAATTGAGGGTTTTGAAGAGGGTTAAGAGACATCTAGAGCACTGCTGGAGGAAGACAAAGATCGAATCTGACCGAACACAGGCTAGAGCCGCTGTTAAGGCCTACCTTGTGGCGGTAAGAGCGGCGAAATGTCAATATTTCACCACTCTTATTATTAAATGAAGACTTTGGACCCAATTAGCTCATTTGTGAGCTGCCAAAACCACCAATAAGAAAAGTTGGCTGGGTCAATGGCTTACAAGATAATTTGAACCGTGTGAACACAGACTTTTTGTCTCCATCCTTGGAAAAGCCTCTCCCCTTGAATTTCACCCCAGCAACTGCTGATAAAAGCAAAAAGTGTTGTTGTTGTTGTTGTTGTTGTTAAGCTGTTCCAAGTAAAGCTGCCTTTTGCAATTGACTGGTGGTGATTTTGTAAATGCCAATGCTGTTCCAACATTGCTGCATGGATGAAGGGCATGATTCATTGTCATTATTTTTATGGTCTTCCTATCCAGAGTTTCTAGTTCAGCTTGAGTCCAGTCCACTATTCCAGCTGTATATCTAATGACTGGAATTGCCCAGGTGTTAATCGCCTTGATGGTATTTCCACCACTGAGTTTGGACTTTCTTCACTCTTCTGATGTATTCACTACTAACCTTCTTCTTGACTTCAATGTGCTTGATGTTGTCAACCTGAGGAATGCCCAGGTATTTGTAGTGATCTTCTTTATCCTGACTCTTGATGTTATTTCCATAGGGCATCTTGAGTCCTTCAGTTTTCACTATTTTTCCCCTGTTGATGGTAAGGGTGGCACAATTGTCCAGTCCAAAGTCCATTGCAATATCTTGGCTGTATATTCGGATAGTGTTGAGCAGCAATTCCAATTCAGATGCTGTTTTTCCATACAGCTTCAAATCGTCCATGTAAAGGAGGTGGGATAGCCTGGCAGATGTTTTTGATATTTGTTAGCCATGGTCTGACTTGTCCAGTATTGTTTAATGCAATGACAAACAGTAGTGGTGATAGTGAGTCTCCTTGAAAGATTCCTCTCTTGATGTTAACCTCTCCCAGTCTATCACCATTGACCAGTAACTGTATCTTCCATTGTACCATTGATCTTTGCACAAAGTTTCTGATGTTTCTATTGACTCCTGTTATTTCTAGGCACTTGATTATCCAGCCATGTGGCAGGGAATCGAATGCCATCTTGTAATCAATCCAAGCTACATTCAAGTTGGTCTTCCTTCTATTACAGTTTTCCAAAATCATCTTGTCAATTGGGAGCTGATCCTTTGTCCCTCTGCTGTTTGGGCGGTTTCCTTTCTGCTCAGATGGAAAGAGCTTGCTTTCAACTAGATGCTGTTGGACTGCATCAGCTATAACACCAGTTAGCAATTTGAAAGTTGTTGGTAAACAGGTAATTGGCCTGTAGTTGCCTGGTGCTGCCCCTTTTGTCAGATCTTTCATTATCAGGTAGGTTTTGCCAGACGTTAACCAATCTTCAATTTCACCTCTGCAGTATTTGTTAAACTGCTTGGCAATGAGTGGGTGCAGACCAGTCATATTTCAACCAAAAACCATGCAGTTCATCTTCACCTGGTGCTGACCAATTTTTGATCTTCCTTGCCCTTTTCTTCACCATTTCTGCTGTTAGTACAAGTTCTTTCATTTCAGCTTTTTCTTTTTTTCCTTCTCCACCTCCTTTATCTAAGCTGCATTCTTGTTGTATTTCTTTGGGTTGTCCCATAGCTGTGCCCAGAACCGCAGTTTCTTCTTTGTCAGGCGTTGGCTGGTTCATTGCAGTTTCTCCATTGATGGATTGGTAGAAACATTTCTGAAATTGGAGATTATACCAATCAAAGAGAATATTTGTAGCTCGGGGTTGAACTAGATTCTGCCTGTAATGTGCAATTCGAGCTTCGTATCTGCTGATTTCCTTGGCTATGGCTGTTATTTGCTGCTTTATTATTTCCAGTGCTTCCTTGATCTTCCTTGTCTCTAGGTGATATTTCTTGATCAGGTATTCTTTGGTCCTCTTGTTCTTCAGCTTCTTTTCATTCTTCTGTTCTACCTTGCTTGCATCTGATCTTAGCATGCTGATCTTATTTTCCAATCTGATCTTCCATTTTGGTAATGCACTGTTTGGCTTTTTTTCTTGTTTGTTGATTTTGCATCCAAAATCTTCAGTTATAAATGCAGTTGTGCTGTACATCAGTTGGTTTGTTTCTTGCAGTGAGCTGGTGTTTATATTTGATATTACAGTATTGGCATCTTTTAATACTTGTGCTAGCTGTTTTTTTTGTAACAAGCTTCAATGAAGGCAACCTTATTCTATTGTTTTTGTGCTGTTCTAGATGCCCAGTTATTCTTCATTTCAGTTCCTCTGCTTTTTCAGTTAGAGGACTCTGTTCTTTCTGAGGAGAAGGTAGAGGAGAGGGTGCCTGGTTTGGGAATGAAAATGGTTCGATAGCAATGTTGGCTTCCTCTACTACCGACTCCCCCTGGTTTGTCTCTACTGTCTGAGCTACTTATGGCAAGGCTTTGATTTCTTTGCCCTGGGTAGACCTTTGTAGTTCTTCCAATTCTACTTCTGTTTATTTTGTATTATAAATCAACATTGATCTGCTAGCCTCTGTTCTGTTATTTCTGATTCTGAATGTTGTTCTTTCCAGAACTGGTGCATTCTTTTCAGATATCCTCTATATCCTCTTCTCATTGGACTTGATTTGTAACAGCAAATCATTATTTCTTTGTTTTCAGTCTTTGTATATTTGCAATGAGTAAGCAACTTTTCTTCCAGTAGTCCTACAGCTGCTGGCCCTGGTTGCTCAGCCAACAGTCCTGAGTCCTGTAGCCCACTTGTCACAGGAACTCCAACACCTAGTGTGGTCCTTGTTGACCCAGGCCATGACTGATCCAGGATAGGTTTCTGTAAATTACATCTCTCCATATTGTTTATGGGAGAGACACTGTTCGTCTGGCTCCTCTGATGAGATCTGTCTTTATTATTATTTATCACTTGAAAGACTAACATGTTTAATATTGGGTAGTTTTTTCTGGACTGAAGTCCAGTTCATTGGATGCATGAAGTGTTATGTTGAGTTACAGCTATGAATACACAGGGAAGCAGGAGGGTGGGAAACTGTAAATAGTGAGGTCAGAGGGAAATCAAAAGCAGAAAGCACAAATACCTATTAAAAGCAGTCATTTACAAAACAGCTATTGGGTGATAACATATACATTCCCTCTTGGATTTTGGTGGTAGTTAAAAAAGACAGCATCACTTTTTTTCTAAAGTCCTTTTTCAGCTAGGTGAGTTAGAACTGGATGACATGATCAACATAATTCAACTGTTTTGCATTATAATTGGCCACTGAAACGTTTTTGCTCCAGAAATATCACAAACTTATTACAGACATGGTAGGTATTGCTGAGATTATCTTCCAGAGTTATCTTTATCCCAAATAATTGAAAATACCCTAGCTGTAGTTTCAAAATAATTGCTTCTTTAAATGTCAACATCAACTTTTTGGAAACTGTTTTGTATATACTAATTCAGCGTTTCTCAGACAAATAAGCTTCAGATGTGTTGAGTTTTAACTTCCACCATCCTAATCCAACATGTCTTGGGGAAACCTGATTAGATACATGTAACTTTTCTCACACGGATCATGCCATTCTTCACTGTGCAGGGGATGGACAATTTCTCAGAAGCTGCTACAACAAAAATCCCATCCACTTCTACAACCAGCTAATGGCCAATCTTCATTTGCATGATAAGACAATTTGACAAAGATAGCTTCAAGACCAAAGTGAAGCAGATACCTACAAAAATCTTACCTCAAAGAGCTTCAGTCAGAATACCTTCTTTCTAATAACTGCTATTCCCATTTTTGCTTTCATAGATCATCACTTTTCTAGTGAACATTTGCTGTCTCTACAAATCACCATTTTAAGGGTTTTTTTTCATATTCTGAACAAATGTAATAATAATTTCTGGAAACAGTAGTTTTCTTTTTTCTCTTTTAATTATGAAAGTGGATTCTAATATTTGAACATTTTCACAAATATATGCAGAATTTGCCCTTTTCATAGGTTTAGAATTAAAGACATTGATTTCCTCCTCCTAGTTAACTAATTAGGAGTGTTGCAATTGATTTTCATGAAGGTAGCAATGGAGCTTTAATCCAAATACATTGCAATTGCAGGTAGCAAAGAAGGGAGGATTTTCAAGGATTTAAAAGTATCCAGATTTTTTGTGATATTATGTACTTCTCAGGGCGAAATCTTGTCAGGCATTGACTATTTAAGATGGTTAAGAAAATCTACATTTCAAGTGTGGATCCAGCACCGCCACTTGTAAACGTAGCCTGCTTAAAAGGCTACCATCTGGGGGATTTAATCACAGAGGAAGGGGCTGACCTGGTGTGTGTTACCGAGACCTGGCTGGGCCCATTGGGGGGAGTAGCCCTCTCGGAAATGTGCCCAGCCGGTTTTCGGGTGTGGCATCAGCCGAGACACCGGGGCAGGGGAGGAGGGGTAGCAGTGGTCATCAGAGAGTCCCTTGTGGCCTTCAGGGGCGCTGCTCCACAAGTGACCGGATGTGAGACCCTGTTTTTCAAGTTGGGTTCACGAGAACAGTTGGGAGTGTTGCTGCTGTACCAGCCTCCCTGCTGCGTAGCAACCTCCCTGCCTGAGCTGCTCGAGGCTGTCTCGGAGTTGGCAGTGGAGTTTCCCAGACTTATGGTTCTGGGGGATTTCAATCTGCCGTCCCTGGGGCAGTCCTCGGAGGCAGCCCGGGAGTTCATGGCTACCATAGCAGCTATGGGCCTGTCTCAGATTATTCGTGACCCGACTCGTGACAGTGGTCTCACTCCGGATTTAGTTTTCTTGTCTGAGCAGTGGCAATGTGATCTGAGGGGAGAGTTACATCTTTCCCCATTGTCATGGTCAGACCACGCCCTGGTGACCCTGAGACTCTCTTGTGCTACCCCACTCCACAGGGAGGCGGGACCTATTCGACTGGTCCGCCCCCGGCGACTGATGGACCCAGTGAGGTTTCAGAAGGAGCTGGGGGTTATTCCCGAGGACTTGCTTCATGGTCCAGTGGAGGTCCTGGCTGCAGCCTGGAACAAGGCAGCAGCCGGAGCCCTGGACAAGATCGCGCCTATGCGACCTCTCCGGCCCTGTTCGGCCCGTCACTCTCCGTGGTTTACGGAGGAGTTGAGGGCTTTGAAGAGGGTTAAGAGACGTCTAGAGCGCCGCTGGAGAAAGACGAAGACGGAATCTGACCGAACACAATCTAGAGCCGCTGTTAAGGCCTACCTTGTGGCGGTAAGAGCGGCGAAACGTGAATATTTCTCCGCTCTTATTGCGTCGGCAGAATGCCGTCCGACGGCCCTGTTTAAGATTACAAGATCGCTTTTGGGTCGGGAGCAAGGGGAGACCCATCTACAGGGCCGATCGGAAGAGTTTTCTGAGCATCTGCAGGACAAAATCGCTCAGATTCATTCCAAGTTGGACTCCAAGCGTGAGACAAGATCTGGGGAGATGCCAGAGGCTCGTACTTACCATGTTATCTGGGAGCAGTTTGATCCTGTTGGGCCTGATGAAGTAGACAGGATCCTTGGGATTGTAAATGCCACCACATGCCAACTTGACCCATGTCCCTCCTGGCTGGTGAAATCAGCTAGAGAGGTGACATGTGGCTGGGTCCTGGCGATTATAAATTCGTCCTTGAGTGAGGGGGTGTTCCCGGCTGCCTTTAAGGAGGCGCTGGTGCACCCCCTCCTCAAAAAACCGTCTTTGGACCCTACTATTCTGGGCAATTTTCGCCCAGTCTCCCACCTTCCCTTTTTAGGAAAGGTGGTTGAGAAGGTGGTGGCATTGCAACTCCAGAGGATTCTGGAAGAAACGGATTATCTGGACCCTTTTCAGTCAGGTTTCAGGCCAGGATATGGGACAGAGACTGCATTGGTCGCGCTTATGGATGATCTCTGGCGAGGGCGGGATGGAGGGAGTGCGTCCATCCTGGCTCTCTTAGAACTCTCAGCGGCTTTTGATACCGTCGACCATGGTATACTCTTGGGGCGGCTCAGGGAGTTGGGGGCAGGCGGCATGGTTTTGCGCTGGTTCGCCTCCTTCCTCCGGGGCCGTTCCCAGTCGGTGTTGATAGGAGAGGAGAGAGCTGACCCACGACCCCTGTCTTGTGGGGTGCCGCAGGGATCGGTTCTCTCTCCTCTCCTGTTCAACATCTACATGAAGCCGCTGGGCAAGATCATCCGTCACCACAGGATGAGGTATCACCAATATGCTGATGATACCCAGTTATACATCTCCATCCCGGGTGAAGTAGGTGATGCGGTCGATGCCCTCAGTGTCTGGAGGCTGTGGGGGTCTGGATGGGGAACAACAGGCTTCAACTGAACCCTGGTAAGACGGAGTGGCTGTGGATTGATGGCCCCCCTAGATCCGGGAAGTTGTCATCTTTGGTTCTGGGTGGGGTTGCACTACCTCACTCAGATCCAGTGCGGAATCTGGGGGTCCTCCTGGACTTGTGAATCCTGCTCGAAGAGCAGGTGGCAGTCGTGGCCAGGAGGGCCTTTGCACAACTTCGAGTTGTGCGCCAGTTACGCCCTTTCCTGGATCAGGAGGCCCTCCGAACAGTCACTCATGCCCTTGTCATCTCCCGCATAGACTACTGTAATGCGCTCTACATGGGGCTACCCCTGAAGAGTATCCGGAGGCTTCAGCTGGTACAGAATGCGGCAGCGTGAGCAGTTACGGGTGCCATAAGATCGGCACATGTAACACCTCTGCTACGCGAGCTGCATTGGTTGCCAGTTTGCTTCCGGGTCCAATTCAAGGTGTTGGTGATTACCTTTAAAGCCCTATATGGCATAGGACCAGGGTACCTGAGGGACCGTCTCGTCCCGATAACGTCAGCCCGCCCCACCCGTGCGTGCAGAGAGGGCATGCTTCGGACCCCTTCTACAAGAGAATTTCATCTAGCGGGGTCCAGGAGGCGTGCTTTCTCTGCGACAGCCCCCGCCTTATGGAACATCTTGCCCCCGGAGGTGAGACTGGCCCCTTCACTCCTGGCCTTTCGGAAGGCCCTTAAGACCTGGCTCTGCCGCCGGGCCTGGGACAACGGAGGTGGTAGTGCCTCTTGGGGTTGGCTGGCCCCGTAGCAATAAGACCTATGCTGCGGTCCCCAATTCCATCTTGGATTCTATTTTATTTTATTTTATATCTGGATTTTTTATACTTTATACTTCTACTTTGTATGGTTTTAAATATTGTAAATTTTTAAGTCTTAATTATTGTAACCCGCCCAGAGTCCCTTGTATGGGAGATGGGCGGGGAATAAATTAAATAAATAAATAAATAAAATAAATAAATCATTGGTGCCTGTCTTGGGATGTAGGCTACGTGTTTTATGACTATTATTACTTTAAAATGTATATGTAAACCATTTTGCAGCAAAAATAAAACTATTCACAACATGTTGCAGTTACAATGAAAAAGAAATGATCTTGACTCATTTTTAAATTCTGTTGTTGTTGTTGTTGTTGTTGTTGTTGTAACTTTGGAAAACAAGGCTCCCTGTTCTCTTTTCTTTCTGAGCAAATCAGAAAGAAGAAAAAAGTCAGGTTTGGTATCCAGGATGCCAAATGCACATGGAATGCCTTTAGAAGACCCCAGTCTATACAAAGCTGATCAGAGATGGTGCAAAATACCTCTCAAATGATCAGAGATAAGGAATACTTGTAGCATTCACCAATATTAGTGATAAAGAAAATAGGAGATTCAAGCCCCAGAATATTTTCTTCTGGAAGAGTGAAAATACCAATGCCATGATATTTTCAGATCTAAAATATACAGAACAATTCATAAGGAAATAACATAAAAAGCCATGTTCTTGTTACAGGCTTTCTCCATGATATAAATCATTTCGGCTGCAATCCTTGCTGGAGATTAATATCAGAGGATCTTATTTCTGAACAAGTATGTATAGGTTTGCACTTTACAGCACAATCAGAAGCAAATCTCCCTGAATTTAATGGAGTTCACTCAGAGAGTTAAATGGATATCAGATTGCAGGCTTAATATTATTCCTGGGAACTAGAGTAGCTGCCTCCAACTTATTTATATATTTATTTACTATATTTCTTCCCCACCATATTTCCCAACTACTCATGGCAGCATAGAGTTAACTTATGATCCAGATGTCTCATTCAACTCCAGGTGTTCCCTACTATTGAAGATGAAGGCTGTTGAAGATGCATGCTGGAAACTGGACAACCAGTGTGGTATAGCAGACAGAGCCAGATTCATATTGACAAAAATTAGGATAACTTTATATGACTCTTTGAGTTCCTAAAGGAAAAGTAGAATATAAATGTAAGTAAGAAGAGCATCTCAAGGACCACAGCAGAGGGATCGGCAGGATCCAGCATGTTTGTCAAAATGATTAAAGCACAACACACGCTTGGAATGCAAACTCTGTCCCTTTTGCGTATTATAACACATGGGTAAAAGGGGCAGACCTTGCATTGTGTTGACAAGATGCTGTTTTGGGTCATTGTCCCCTATGCCCATGGACACCTCTGGCCCACAGATTTCCCATTCTAATGTAGAATCCTAAGGCCCATCCACACTTTACTCTAAACATAAAGTTGTTATTTGAAACATAGGCAAAAGCCAGTTCTCCTTTCCCCTTTATAATGACTGTAAAATGGATATTTTATTGCCATGCCATGATGCTCCATGTCACTGCTTTTTCACCTGGGAATAATGTAAGACCACACTGGGAAATTTGGGTCATTACAATGACCCATAAAAGATAAGTTAAACTAGACATTATGGAAAAGGTGGCAGAGGCTTCTTGCTATTTTGACTGGTATCTTTGTGTTTCCGGTAATGTCTAGTTTGGCCCAGAGCTTTTCTTACAATTCTTCCAAATAGGCAAGATTAGTCTAACATGTCTGTTGTGTTTGGTGTTATCATAGATTAATGACCAAACACCTGTGGCCATGCATTTTCCATCTCTATACATTCAACATATATGTGGCCATGTGGCCAGCATGCATCATGAGAAGAAAAAAGCTGTACTGTATATTGTGCCTGACCAGCATGGAAGAGACAAAGGCTCCTTTCAACTGTAGAGTAGGCATGGGATTTACTTGGGCTTCAGTGCTACGTTGCCCAGGACCATTGTGGATCAGACCCTCAGCAAAAGAAAGTGGAACATGAAAACAGGACTGGAACCAATGGCTGGAAATGGCAAGAGAATTGATTTTAACTAAAGCTTAAGAAAAATGGAAATAAAACAAAATTCTTAGTCATCTCCATTACTTACCTTTTGTAGAAGGAAGCATATTACAGCTCTCTGTTGGAGATGCTAGAACAACCTCTTGCATTTCTGGTTCTGTATTGAGCTGAGAGTTGAATTAGGACCCAATTTATGCCTTCCTGTTTGCCCCCCTGAAAAGTAAGCGGGGCAAATAAGCGCTTTAATCTCTCATAATCAGGCAAGTTTTCTGCATTTTTGTAGGGTTCAAGGGGCAAAATGGAAGTAGTCCACCTATCAGTGTGCGAGGGAGGAGGTTGGAAGGGCAGGCAGAGCAACGCGAGGCGCAATTGGCTCCCACTCACAAACGGCGCGAAAATTAAAAAGATAAAAGGTGAGCACAGCGTGCACCCATTGCCGGAGACAGCCATTCATGTACCTTACTGCAACCTGGAGTGAAACGCGATCCCGTCACTGCGCCAGAACTCCCGCTCAACCCTTGCCTTGCCTTCACGCCAGAGTCGTCCCTTGCAACCCAGCCGAGCTTCGTGCCAGAGCCTTGCCTTGCCACCCAGACAAGCCTCGAGTCAGAACCTTGCCTTGCCGCCCAGCCACGCCCTGTGCCAGAAACATACCTTGCCACCCAGCCATGTCTCGCTCCAGGACCTTGCCTCACCACTGCACCTAGTCCTGTGCCGGAACCTTGCCTTGCCTCCGTGCCAAGCCTCATGCCAGAACCTTGCCTTGCCTCTGTGCCAAGCCTCATGCCAGAACCTTGCCTTGCCTCTGTGCCAAGCCTCATGCCAGAACCTTGCCTTGCTTCCATGCCAAGCCTCATGCCAGAACCTTGCCTTGCCTCCGTGCCAAGCCTCATGCCAGAACCTTGCCTCACAGCTGCCACACCAAGCCTTGCACCAGAACCTTGAAGGGCATTGGGAACAACACCAGAGGCTCCAAACACCAGTTGCTCATAGATAGAGCAGTTGCCTGAGACTCAAGGTCTAGACAGACCAATCTGAGCACAGCCTGGATTGACTACAGCATAGCTTTCCAAACTGTGTGTCGCGACACTTTAGTGTGTCGCAACACACAGTTTAGTGTGTCGCGAAGCTGCGGCATGGGGGCGCGCCCAGCAGCGGCGCGGGGGCATGCTCAGCAGTGGCAGTGTGCATGGTGGCGGTGGCAGTGGCGCGCCATCAGTGCTTCCGCATTTTAGTGAGGCTGCTGCTGCCACTGTGCACACTGCTGCCACCGCATGCCCCCCCGCGCCGCTGCCGCCGTGCACAAGCACCCCCACACACCCCCGCCGCTGCCACCGCTGGTGTGTCGCCAACGGCGGCACTTTGGAAAGCACTGGACTACAGGAAAGCCTGTGACTCAATGCCACACACATGGATCTGTGAATGCCTGGCACTCTACAAAGTCAACAGGATACTAAGGACCTTCCTCAAGAACTCAGTGGGACTGTGGAAGACAACACTGGAAGTCAACTCAAGACAGCTCGCACAAGTGGCCATCAAGTGTTGCATTTACCAAGGTGATGCACTGTCCCCCCTGCTGTTCTGCATGGGCTTGAACTCCCTCAGCCAGATTATCACAAGAACTGGATACGGATACAAGTTCAAGAGTGGAACTACCATCAGCCACCTCCTCTACATGGATGACATCAAGCTGTATGCTAAGAGTGAATGAGACATTGACTCACTGATCCACCTGACACAGATCTACAGTGAGGACATTAGGATGTCATTCAGACTAGAGAAGTGTGGCCAGATGGTAGTAAAGAGAGGGAAGGTAGTTAAGGCTGATGGTGTGGAACTAACAGCAGGCCACATAGCAGACATACAGACCAGCTACAAGTACCTTGGTATCCCACAGTCACGTGGGAACCACGATGAGGAGGCAAGGAAGACAGCAACATCCAAGTACCACCAAAGGATAAGACAGGTCCTGAAGAGCCAGCTCAATAGGAAGAACAAGATCCATGCCATTAACATGTATGCCCTGCCAGTTATCAGATACCCTGCCGGTATAGTGAGCTGGCCAAAGGAGGACATGGAGGCTGCTGATGTGAAGACCCGGAAGCTCCTCACAATGTACGGAGGCTTCCACCCCAAGTCCAACACCCAGAGACTGTACACCAGGTGGAAAGAGGGTGGGCGTGGTCTGGTGAGTGTCAAAGCCACTGTCCTGGATGAGACCCAGAGCATCCAGGAGTACATCAGTAAGATGGCACCTAAAGATGAGCTGCTGGGAGAATGCCTGAAGCAGCAGCAGACATGGAAGGAAGATCAAGCAGAGGAAGTGCCATGGCAAGACAAGACCCTGCATGGGATGTACCATTGACAGATAGCTGAGGTGACTGACCTTGGGAAATCCTACCAGTGGCTGGAAAAGGCTGGACTAAAAGACAGCACTGATCATAGCAGCACAAGAACAAGCACTAAGCACCCGATCCATAGAAGTAGGGGTCTACCACACTAGACAGGACTCAAGGTGCAGACTGTGCAGAGGCCTCAGAGACAGTCCAACATATAGTGGCAGGGTGTAAGATGCAGGCAGGAACAGCATACACTGAACGGCACAACCAAGTAGCTGGCATTGTGTACAGGAACATCTGCACAGTGTATGGGCTAGACCCTCCAAAGTCCACATGGGAGATTCCACAGAAGGTTGTGGAGAATGACAGGGCTAAGATCCTGTGGGACTTCCAGATCCAGACAGACAGGCAGGTACTGGCCAATCAACCAGACATCGTGGTAGTAGACAAGGACAGTGATGGTGATAGATGTAGCAGTGCCAAGTGACAGCAATGTCAGGAAGAAGGAGTATGAGAAGCTGGAGAAGTACCAGGGCCTGAAGGAGGAACTGGAGAGGATGTGGAAAGTGAAGGCCAAAGTGGTCCCAGTGGTGGTAGGAGCACTCAGGGCTGTGACTCCCAAGCTGGGAGAGTGGCTCCAACAGATCCCAGGAGCAACATCAGAGCTCTCCGTCCAGAAGAGTGCAATGCTAGGAACAGCTAAGATACTGCGCAGAACCCTCAAACTCCCAGGCCTCTGGTAGAGGACCTGAGGTTGAGGAAAACACATACCACCCATAGGGGTGAGCGGGTTTTTATTTATTTATTGTGTGTTTAATCGTAAATAAAAGACTATATTCCACACCTTCCTGCTTCGAGTCTTAGTCGGGACAGGACACTTGGTTCACTCATAATACTGATCCATAATAGGTGGGCTCATAGATAGCTTTTTCAATAGGCAGAAATATTTTCATTTCAGAAAAAAATGAAGTTTTTTCATCTAATAGAGTTCTAAATTCTGCTGTAAAACGCTGTAGCCAAGAAATGAACAATTAAAAACATGGTTGATAGTGATATGTTGCTTCCTCTCTCCCTCCTCCTCCTCCTCCAACAAGCTTGCAGACATTTTATCATGATTTCATTGTGATTACAACACATTGTTGCCCACAAGTAGAGTGATTCTTAGAAAATGTGAGGGAAAGGGTTTTCACATTGGGTTGATTATCACCTTGAGGAATAACTGTCCCCAAATTATACTTTTTTTCCCCTCTAAAAGTGATATAGGCATACTAGACAGTTTGACTCAAACCTCAAATATGATTTATTCTTGGTGCTGAAATTTTCTCACACTCATTTTTATCTTAGAGAGCTTATTCAAACAGAAGCAAAAGAAGTGCTGCTGGAAGCAGAAAAAATTTAAAGAGATCATTTAGATGTAGATGACACTGATGAGGTAAGTTGGAAATGGAATTATATATAATCTGAATAAATATACTCATACTGTATTTAAAATAGGATTGCAATCAAGGTGCGGTGACTCTTATGAGAAATACTAATAAACGCTTTACAAAGGAAAGTAGAGTGACTATATACCTAGTCATTATTTCACTCACATTCTAACTCTCTTTCAAACCTAATTATACAAACCATATTCTTTAGGTTACAATTCAAATCATCCCCCCCCCCCACAGTGCAAACTGAATTTATAGGCTTTTTAAAAGAATGCATAATGTGTACAAGCACTTTCTGGAATGCCATATGCATTTGTCCTTAGCAAGCATGTGGAAAAGAAGATAAGATTTGCTAAATGACAGCTTCCAGGGTTTTTTTCCCCAAAATCCAGTATTGACTGGATTGCAACAAGAAGAAATTTTATGGAACCAAGACAAATTTGGAAGCCAGATCATGAACCAGGGAGAAAACTAAGCAAGATGCACAGTATGAAACAGGAGGGAGAACCAAGCCCTTTTACAATGGGCTAGGAAGAAAAGAATGTCTCCCCAAAGAGATCCTTACTTCATTCATTGGACATCTTTTTTGACCAGGAATCATCAGCCTTCAAGGTCAGCGCTGCATTATGGAAACAGTAGGCATGCACAAACTTGGTGGAGTTCATCTCGGAAAATGTTTCACACATGCTTTCCACATTCCTCATGCTATTCCTACTTGAATGCATTCCGTAATCTGCTAGAATTTCACCCCCAAGAGAAGATCTTTTGAAAGGTCCCAGTTGGTTATATTAGTGCTCATTTGAAATTGTTTGCCTCCCTTTTAGTTAGCTGCTTGTGAAGGTCTGAAGGTGAATTAAAGGGAAGCAAACTGACAGGAAAGGCAGTAGATGCCTTGCAGAATTCTCAGAGATGGGAAGGGGAAGTGTCTTATCTTTTCAAGGTAGATGTTCTGTTTTCCCCTTTCATTTCAACTTCCTGTATTATCAATGAGAGGATGGTCACCTGACCATGCAAGGACAAAGTAACCATTCCAAAATAGACAAAAACCCACCAAAAAGGGAAAGTGTTGTCCCTACATAACCCTGTTCTGCTCTACAGATTCTTTCACTCCCTATGACAGAGACAGGAAAAACAACAACCCTGTAGGGGCAGGATTCATTCACTGCCACAACATCCATGGGACAAGGTGTCAAAACAGGCAAGATGGCAGATGCGGCGTCATGATCTAGGCTCCACCCCTCCTCCAAGGATTACTTAGATTACTTAGCAATAAGGAAAAAATGTGAATATAAACTGAAGTATATAAACTAGCATTTACAGTTCAGATTTCTAAGTGGTCTCCTAATATAGATTTCCAGTGATAAAATTATTTTTCAAATATAAAAAGAGCTACGTTTTCCAGACTATTTTATCACTGACAGAGAATGGGTATCCTTTCAAGGTTGTAATAACTTTCTTTTTCTGTCAGTCATAAAATAACACAGCATGTCTTTCCATTGTCAACCTATTAATTTTCAAAACTATTGTTCTATAACTCAGGGAAGATGGGCATTTACAAAAACCAGAGTGTTTTCCAGAGCAAAATAATTTCTATCCCCAAGGGAATCACTACAGCAGAAGCCCAGAGCATATGAATCCATGTTGCATTTTGAGCACATCTCCAACTACTGAGCCTGTCCACTTCAAAAAAAGACACAGGCATCAGGAGATACAAAACATTATTTGTTGAATTAATTACACTTTAAATCTGCAGAAGTCTGACTACAGTTGCCAATGGCATCTGTGCATTTCATTTCCTTATTCCGTGTTTCCCGATGCTCTTGAACATCTCATTTAGTATATTTTAACAACATTTTATCAATAATTATAGGGTTATTTTACTAAATCCTGTAGTAGTTGGAGGGAGTTTCCAACATCGATAGCTGCTGCCCGATGTCAAAAGTGTGTGTGGAGGGTACTTTTCAAAAAAATATTAAAAAACAAACTCTACATTCCACTCAGGCTTTCCAGCAAATAGCAAATCTTGCTATTTTTCAAGATTGGGATCTCCCATTGTATTGATTTAGCAAGGACATAAGAATCAATTAATACAGGAGGAGGAAGAATTCAATTCATTATAAGGTATGTAGTTGGATCCTAACAGTTTCTAACTTGTAAGGGCTATCAAATACACTAATTCCAATATGGCCATGAGGTCAAGTCCCTAGTAGGCAAAATTTGCCATTCTTTAGCTAAGAAAAAAGATATGCATCATATTACAAACTTAAACATGGAAAACAAGAACATTTTCCCCTGACCATTGAACATATTGTAAGTAGGGGGGGAAATGGGAGAGGGGGAGAATTTTCCCAAATAGCTCCCTGAAACAGTGCATTACATTTCTGAAAATACATTTTAGGAATGTATAGAAGAATACCATGGCAGAACATTCATATTTTAAATATGAACTTTACCCCTAATACTCACTGTAAGAGCAATGCATTGATTAGAGCTGTGCAAAACTATTTTTGCTCCAGTGGCAATCCTAGAAGTGTTTCCATGCTTGTTTGCATACCCAAGCTCAAACAACATGGGGAAATTCTCAAAAGACACTCCAGGTCTTTGAGAGACATGGTGCTTTGACACTTGGAGCAGCAAGTTCGGAGGAGCCCTTCATAAAGCCTCCTTTTGCCATACCATCAATCCAGGCCCATTGCTGTTTCTAATAGTGACACATAATTTAGCTAAAACCTATGGTTGCAAATAAACTATTGATGATGAATAGTGACACATTGGAATTTGAGGGAATCATCTGAGATGTATTTCTAGATATTTCTAACCCAAGATAAAGGATTGTCTCTGAACATAATAGAAACACTACTCCTCAAAGGCATCAATTCATACTTAGACCAATTAAAAGCCTATAAAACTCATCTTATGAAATAAGATACATACTCATACACCTACACACAAACTTTTTATTTACTAAAAAAAAGCTATAATGATAGGGCCTGACAAACCCCGCATTCCCCAGCAATAGGCCCCTAGTTAGAAAGCCACAGCTCTCATCTCCACCAACCTAGCTGTTCTCATTGATAAACAAGTGAGAATGCCCATATTAGCTAGCCTTACAGTATGGACAGGCTGAGAGTTTATGGAGAAAAAAAACAGTCCTTGTCACCGTAGTCTAGGAGATGTTTCAGTCTCCTGTCTGGTCTTTCAGATGGAATTCAATCCTATCTATCCCTCCCTTCAGAAGAGTATTTGTTGTTGTTGATTTAAATTGTTTTCCTTTTTCACAATACCTCCATTTTATCAGGACTAACCTCAAATTGTTCAATTCATCCATCCCAGAATTACTTCCAAGTACTCCAACATTTCTATTACCTGCCTGAAAACAATAGAGTAGGTAGAGCTGAATATCATCCATGTAAATAATGACACTTCATGCACCATTTCCAGATAATTTCCTGCAGGGATTTCTACTGTACACTGAAGATATTAAAAAGCATGTAAGCCAGCCTGGAATCATTTGGCACACTCAGAGATCTTGCCAGACACCTGCAATTACTTTTATCGGTGCCAGGCAAAGATCTGTTTCTTCAGCTGGACCTTTTAACATCTTGAAGCTTTTTAACCCTGGGTATCCAACTTTTACTGTATGTTAAACTGACGCTCATTCTTATTTCAGTTTCTGCTCTGACCGTCTTTGGTTCTTTTTTTCCCCCAAGGATAAAGGAACTTGATTTGCCTTAGGTTCTCCCCTGCCTTTTGTTGTTGTTGTTGTTGTTGTTACTTACACCATGCTGTGTTCACTGTGCATTCCTTTAGGTATGGAAAGTACATAGTGAGTTTTCATTCTGGTAAGCTACTGTAACTATCAAAACTAGATGAGAATGTCAGTATCCTAGGGACCGGATCTTGGTGTCATTAGTTTTATTATTAGTGTTCTCCATTATTGTAGTTGAAGAGGTGTTATGAAGTTTTAAAAAAATCTAAGTGAGGCTAAATCAGGAAGGAACTTTTGGAAACCGCCTACACATGGAACATAGTCCCTGCCAGATTGATTTTGGACTGTTGAGATGCTTGGAGAAACAGCATACCAAAAATGAATGTGACAGAATGAATATGGCCAATAAGATTCCAACTTACTCTGTTGGACATTAGAAATTATTGATGTTAGATGAACAGTAAAATGTTTCTTTGCTCCCAAACTACCAATCTATATGTAGGATGTGAAAGAGAATGCCCACTGAAAATATTTATGTTGCTATACCCATGGATTATTGTGCTGGTCCAGCACTATAAATAATAATTGAGACTTCACTTAATTATGACTGAAACACAAGCCTTTCATTTTGTTCTATTACATTTAAGGTGGGGTCTACTTATTCTACCTTACCTGTTAGAAAGCAAATTTGAACACCTGAGAAATCAAGAAATGCCAGTGATACATTTTGCTTAGATGCCTTCTGAAAACACATCTGTGGCCGCAAATAAATTTGGGAAGACAGTAAATCACAGTATTAAGGATACAAAATTAGATTTTGCTCCTGCCTGCAATTATCCTTAAAAGCAATGAAATTTCTACGCAGAGGCTGACTTCACAAAAGGGGGCTTCAACCTGCTGTCCTCTTTCATTGTTGGAATGAAAATTCTCTTTCATTGAGAATTGTTGGTGGCAATTCTCTGTGCTTGCCTGGGTGGTGGGATGAAGAACTTCCTTGCCCTGGAACCATCTAAATAACTGTATTTTTATGAGGAATCATGGCATTCCTGAGTTCATCTCTTCCATAGATACTGAGAGGTAGAAAAATATATTAATTAATTAATTAATTAATTAATCAATCAATCAATCAATCAATCTATTAACTAGTGACGTGCAAAACATTTGCCCTAGCACTGTTCTGATCATACCAAAGTGAGACTTCTGGAAGGTTGGAACTGCATAGAATAATTTTGCTTAGACTAATATTTTCTAATCTGTGCTCTAGGGTCTATTGGTGGTCTGCAAGACTACTGCAGTTGATACAGATACCAGAATTAAAATATTCTTTTAAAAAAATCAAAGTAACCAAAATATTGGGATCTTGCCAAATCTCCTAAGATTTGGAATTCTTGTCTAGAATTTCACAAAATTTCAGATGGAAACATCAATTCTACCTGCTTTTGAATATTTCGTTTTTTAAATGAATGCATATTTAATGTTTTTTTAAAAAAGAACTTTATTAGTTTTCAAAGTATAATTAAAACACAAAATATAGAATAAAGAAAAACTAGAGCATAGAACTAAAGAAAAAAGAAAAATCTATAAAACTGCAAGCAGATAGAAAAAAGAAACAGAAAGTGACTTCTGAGTTTCTCCAATACAGATATGATTACGTTTACAAATATAATCTCTTACCATTGATTAAACTTTAGTAACATTATTTCTATCAAAACAAACCATTTAATCACTAAAACCCAAAATCAAAACTTCATTTTTTTCTAACACAAGCAAGCAATCTAAAAGTGGTTGCCAAGCCGAAATAAATCCAGAAACAGTGTTTTATCTTATTAACGCTGTTAATTTAGCCATTTGAGCCAAGTCTATTAGTTAAAATATCCAACCTTCCACTGTAGGTATTTGTGAATCTTTCCATCATTGTGCATATAAAAGTCTCGCTGCTGTAATCATATATAAAAGCAAAGTCCCATATTGTTTCTCAAGTTCCTTCTCTATCAAACCCAAGAGGAACAGTTCTGGTTTTTTACATGAATGCATATTTAATGTTGATGTCCTACAGATGCCATCTTAGGGCTCACACGTGCATGGTATCTACAGGGTTGCCAATCCTTGGCTTTTGTGATGGTTTTCCAAAGTTTTTAGATACGAAGTTGAGGACTGCATAAAAAAAAGAGTGGGAACTGCTGGCATATATTCTATGCACATATCTACAAAAGCTGACATCGACGCTGAAATTCAGCATCGCCTGAGCTCTGCGAGTGTAGCTTTCTCCTGAATGAAGCGTAGAGTGTTTGAGGATCGGGACATTTGCAGGGAGACCAAAATGCTTGTTTACAAAGCCATTGTACTACCAACCCTTCTGTACGCCTGTGAAACATGGACCCTCTACAAACGCCACCTCCAACTTCTTGAAAGATTCCATCAACGCTGCCTCCAAAAAATTCTGCAAATTATGCACATATAGTTGTATGATTGCAGCACTATCACCACATGATCAGAGAATCTGCATTTCATGTTTCCCTCATGTAAATGGAGCAGTGTACCATTTGATTATGGCTTTCCTATTACTGTCGCACTGCATGGCAGTCCCTAGCCAACTTTTAAGATCCAAAGTTAAGTAGATTGATTCTTGGATGGGAGACCACCAGGAATGACTTATTCTATAAGTAAGACTGGGAAGTTGAAGGGTGCTTTTAAATAAATAAATAAAGTAAGTAAGTAAGTAAGTAAGTAAGTAAGTAAGTAAGTAAACTGCATTAGGTGGAGTGGGGTATGCTGATAATTAAGAGAAACAGATTAAAGTAATACTTCCCTCCCCGCTCTAGTTCTTCTGAAGCTGAAATCTGTATTGAGAGGCAATAAGAATTATTTCCCCATTTCAGAAGAGAAGAAAAATCTGCCGTGTTCAATTCAACTGGCAATTTTAAAAAACCCAGTGCAAACTTCGCTTCTAGTTCAGCATTATAATTCCTACTGTAGCCCTTTTGCTACCTGTTGCCTTCCAAATGTCACTGGACTTCAAACTCCCAGATTCCTCACCTGTAATGCTAACATATCTGGAGGACAAGTTATGGAAGTCTCCCCTATTTTCAAGGATCAACAACCTATTTTAAAATCACTGACTGCACTGACTGCAAAACTGCATATAAAACAAGAATTACTTGGTGAAGCTCCAGCAAAGGAGATTGTTACCTTGTCGTGGTGCTGGAGCTTGAGCACCTCAATGAAACCATGAGCTAAACCGTGAAGGGACACCCAAGACGGGAAGGTCGTGGCAGAGAGGTCAGACTAAATACAATCCCTGGGGAAGGTAATGGCAACCCACCCCAGTATTCTTGCCATGAAAACTAAATGGATCAGTACAACCAAAGATATGTCGGTATACCATCGGAAGATGGGACTCCCAGGTCGGAATATGGTCAAAATGCTACTGGGGAGGAACAGAGGTTACGTTCAACTAGCCCCATATGTGATGACGCAGCTAGCTCAAAGCCGAAAGGACGGCTAGCGGCCGACGGTGCTGGTGGTGAACGAAGAATCCGATGTTCTAAAGATCAACACACCATAGGAACCTGGAATGTAAGATCTATGAGCCAGGGCAAATTGGATGTGGTTATTGGTGAGATGTCAAGATTAAATATAGACATTTTAGGTGTCAGTGAACTGAAATGGACTGGAATGGGCCACTTCACATCAGATGACCACCAGATCTACTACTGTGGACAAGAGGACCACAGAAGAAATGGAGTAGCCTTCATAATTAATAATAAAGTGGCTAAAGCAGTGCTTGGATACAATCCAAAAAACGATAGAATGATCTCAATTCGAATTCAGAGTAAGCCATTTAACATCACAGTGATCCAAATATACGCCCCAACCACAGATGCTGAAGAAGCAGAAGTAGATCAGTTCTATGAGGATCTGCAGCACCTACTAGATAATACACCAAAAGGAGATGTTATTTTCATTACAGGAGACTGGAATGCTAAGGTGGGTAGTCAAACGACACCTGGAATTACAGGCAAACATGGTCTGGGAGAACAAAATGAAGCGGGACATAGGCTGATAGAATTTTGCCAAGACAACTCGCTGTGCATAACAAACACTCTCTTCCAACAACCTAAAAGACGACTTTATACATGGACTTCACCAGATGGTCGACACCGAAATCAGATTGACTACATCCTTTGCAGCCAAAGGTGGCGGACATCTATACAGTCGGTAAAAACAAGACCTGGAGCTGACTGTAGTTCAGATCACGAACTTCTTATTGCAAAATTTAGAATCAGACTAAAGAGAATAGGGAAGACCCACAGATCAGTTAGATATGAGCTCACTAATATTCCTAAGGAATATGCAGTGGAGGTGAAGAATAGATTTAAGGGACTAGATTTAGTAGATAGGGTCCCAGAAGAACTATGGACAGAAGTTCGCAACATTGTTCAGGAGGCGGCAACAAAAAACGTCCTAAAGAAAGAGAAAACCAAGAAGGCAAGATGGCTGTCTGCTGAAACACTGGAAGTAGGCCAAGAAAGAAGGAAAGCAAAAGGCAACAGTGATAGGGGGAGATATGCCCAATTAAATGCAAAATTCCAGAGGTTAGCCAGAAGAGATAAGGAATTATTTTTAAACAAGCAATGTGTGGAAGTGGAAGAAGACAATAGAATAGGAAGGACAAGAGACCTCTTCCAGAAAATTAGAAACATCGGAGGTAAATTCCAGGCAAAAATGGGTATGATCAAAAACAAAGATGGTAAGGACCTAACAGAAGCAGAAGAGATCAAGAAAAGGTGGCAAGAATATACGGAAGATCTGTATAGGAAGGATAATAATATTGGAGATAGCTTTGACGGTGTGGTCAGTGAGTTAGAGCCAGACATCCTGAAGAGTGAGGTTGAATGGGCCTTAAGAAGCATTGCTAATAACAAGGCAGCAGGAGACGATGGTATCCCAGCTGAACTGTTTAAAATCTTGCAAGATGATGCTGTCAAGGTGATGCATGCCATATGCCAGCAAATTTGGAAAACACAAGAATGGCCATCAGATTGGAAAAAATCAACTTATATCCCCATACCAAAAAAGGGAAGCACTAAAGAATGTTCAAACTATCGAACAGTGGCACTTATTTCACATGCCAGTAAGGTAATGCTCAAGATCTTGCAAGGTAGACTCCAGCAATTCATGGAGCGAGAATTGCCAGATGTACAAGCTGGGTTTAGAAAAGGCAGAGGAACTAGAGACCAAATTGCCAATATCCGCTGGATAATGGAGAAAGCCAGGGAATTTCAGAAAAACATCTATTTCTGTTTTATTGACTATTCTAAAGCCTTTGACTGTGTGGATCATGACAAATTGTGGCAAGTTCTTGGTGGTATGGGGATACCAAGTCATCTTGTCTGCCTCCTGAGGAATCTGTATAACGACCAAGTAGCAACGGTAAGAACAGAGCACGGAACAACGGACTGGTTTAAGATTGGGAAAGGAGTACGGCAGGGTTGTATACTCTCACCCTACCTATTCAACCTGTACGCAGAACACATCATGCGACGTGCTGGGCTTGAGGAATCCAAGGCTGGAGTTAAAATCGCTGGAAGAAACATTAACAATCTCAGATATGCAGACTTTCACTTCCGGGTTCTGGTCGGAGCACAGCGAAGAACTGGGGCTCCTTAGCCTCGATTCCACGGCTAAGCTGTTTGCAGCGATTTGGGAGAAGAAATCGCTGGAAAAATCACACTCGAAGAGAGTGAGATCGGAAGATTAACCACAAAGGGTCTCTGAAGTAAATGCCCTCCCCCGACTCCTGTAATTTCCACTGCGGGAGGAGGGAGATGGAGCAATGAAAGGAGACTGGGAAAAAAAACGGGGCTCTGCAGCAGCCGTGATTCTAACAGATAAGTAGCTGGCCCGACCAGGCTTTTAGTCACTTTTTTTTACTTTTAAACATTATTATTTTTTTATTAAGTGCTAAGATTTGTATCTGGACTTGATTTATATTTGCTGGTGCTATATTTTTTTCTTGTTAATGGAAGAATAAACGGTGGGAAGAGAAGCTAAGTGGCTTTGCTAGAAGTGAAAGTGACTTTTACTATTATTTCAGTTTGGTTTGAGTTTTTTACTTATGGATAACTATTGGTATTTCTATTTTTGCTCTCTGGAATACTATATTAAAGCTTGGATTTAAATGGAGTGATTAATACTTTATTTTTTAAGATTTTGATGTTGGGATTACTGAACCCTATTAAAAACTCTTTTATATATACAAGTTCCTCTTTTTCTTTTTGAACTTTGAACTCTGTTTGGATTTATTTTTCTGAAAAAGTCAAGTTATTTAACGTTTAATTTGGATTAGTGGATTATTATATGGAAAGTAGAGGCTTTTTTACATGTCTCTAGCAACATTTTTTCTTTTTGACTTGTGGTTGGATTGAAGAATTACAAGTGGGAAGGTGAAACCCTGGGAATATTTACTATTCTTATCTTTGATTTTGACTACAGGAGAACAAAAAGTCCTAGGCTTTTATCCTTTGAAACACTGTGGACTTTTATATATAAGGGATTATAAATGACCTAAGAGGAAAAATTTTAAAGGAGCCTAGTTCTCTCTTTCTTTTTCCTTAACCTTTTGGATATTTGTTTTTTCACCTTTTCTTTTTTCTTTTTATTATTTGTAAAAGAATTTTTAATTTTTTTTTAATTTTTTCTCCTTTTTTAAATAATTTTTGTTATATTGTTATATGGTGCTTTTTCCCCTTTTCTCCCTTTTTTCTTCTTTTTTGCAGGGCTATGGCGTCTTTGGGAACGAGACGGGCGGAGAAGGAGAAGAAGAAGGAGACTGGAGGACCACCTATTGATTCTGCTACACCTGCTACATCTGCCTCAGAAGCTTTATTACCAGAAATGAAAAAGATATTAGAAGCTGTTGCAACACTAAATAAGAAAATGGATGATCAGAATACAGCAATAAATAAGAAAATGGATGATCAGAATACAGCAATAAATAAGAAAATGGATGACCAGAATACAGCAATAAATAAGAAAATGGATGACTCCACGAAGCAGATGGAAGATCAGATTACAGCATTAGACAAAAAAATGGACGATATGAAGAAAGAAATAACCCGAGAGATTAAGCAAGATTTTAAAAAAGAAATTCAAACAGTTAAGGAAGTGGTCAATTCTCTGTCAGGAGAACTTAAAGATACGCAAAGCCAGATGCAAAAATTAGAAGATAAATCAGAATATGCTATTAAAGAGATTGAACATAATCTAGATATCACAGCTTTAGCAGAAATGAGAGAGAAGGAGCACATCTTGAGATTTAGAGCAATTCCAGAACAAGTAGATGAAAATGTGAGAGAAAGGATGACTTTTGAATTAGCTAAATTTTTGGAGACAAGAGAACAAGATTTAGATTTGGAGATAGACAAGATATTCAGAGTAAACTCACGTTATGCTAAGGAAAGAAAAGTCCCTAGAGACATATTGATATATTTTGTAAGAAAAGTGACAAAAGAGCAAATCTTAAGGAAGCATTATAATACTAGATTAAATATAGAAGGGAAGGAAATAATTGTATTAAAAGAAATTCCCTTGAGAATAATTAGGAAAAGAAAAGACTATTCTTTCCTTACAGACAAATTAAGGCAACATAGTATTTCATTCAGATGGGAAAAATTGGAAGGCGTATCGTTTGAGTTTAAAGGACAGAGATTCAAAATAACTTCCATTTTAAAAGCAAAAGCTTTTTTAGAGAAATACAAGAAAGAAATGGGTTTACCAGAAGGAGAATTGACAAAAGGAGGAGAAACATCGAAAGACAAAGAGAAGACTGAAGATCTATCTGAGAAAGGAGCTACAGGTGTGGACTTAACAAAGGGATTTTAAAGAATAAAACACCAATGGAACTTAAATATCTGACATGGAATATTAATGGAGCCAATGCTCCACAAAAAAGAAGAAAGATATTTCATTTTTTGAAAAAACAGAAATTGGACATAAGTTGTTTACAAGAGACTCATATTTGTAAAAAAGATACTAAATATTTGATTCAAAAACAGCTTGGAGAAGAATTTATTTCGGCTGGATATAAAAAAACTAAAGGGGTAGTCTTATATGTACAACCAAAGTTAAACCCAAAATTGATATTAGCTGATGAAGAGGGTCGATACATTGTAGTAGAAATTAACATACAAGGAACTAAAACACTGATAGTTGGACTTTATGCACCGAATATGGATAAAGGAGTATTTTATAAAAACCTGATGGATAAACTTTTGGATTTAACTTATGACAATTGGTGTTTCATGGGGGATTGGAATGGGGTAATTTACCCCAGATTGGATAGACAGTCACAAAAAGAAGTGAAGCAAACACAGGGAAAATTGCCACAAACATTTTTCGACTTGAAAGAGATGTTGGATTTACAAGACATTTGGAGATGTATGAATGGGACTTCCAGAGAATTTACATATTATTCAGAGAGATTTAAATCACATTCTAGAATAGATATGATTTTGATATCTAAAAATTTGATGATGGATATTAACAAAGTTGATATATTACCTAAGACTTTATCAGATCATAATCCAGTAATGTTGACCCTTAAAGGGAAACGGAATGTATTTAGATGGAGATTGAATGAGTCACTACTACGGAATAATGATGTAGTTGATGTATGCAAAAAAAAATTAAGAGAATATTTTCAATTTAATTTGAACAAAGGGACTAATATTCAAACTGTATGGGAAGCCAGTAAAGCATATATGAGGGGTTATTTTATTCAATACAATGCTCAAATGAGGAAGAAAAAACAAAAAAGAATTCAATTGATTTTAGATGAAATTAAAAGTAAAGAGTTAGATTTGAGAGATAAACCAATGGATGACACTTTGCTCACTCAAATTAAATTTCTACAAAAGCAAATATCAATGATATTAACTCAAGAGATAGAGACTCAAATGAAATTTACAAAACAAAAATATTTTGAATATGCAAATAAACCAGGTAGATGGCTGGCTTATAAATTGAGGAAACAAAGACAAAAGAATTTGATTACTAATATTCAACATGAAGGAAAAACTCTGGTGAATAATATGGACATTCAAAAAACCTTTCATGACTATTATTCTAAATTATATAAAAAACAAGATGTCAACTTGGATGAGATTGAAGAATATTTGAATAAACAAAAACTAACTGTTCTTAATGACCAACAAAGATTGATATTAAATAATGTTATAACAAAAGAAGAATTGATAAAAGCTTTTAAGAAAATTAGTAGTGGAAAAGCTCCTGGACCGGATGGATTGTCAGCAGCCTACTATAAATGTTTTGAAGAGGATTTATGTCTACCTTTGCAGAAGACTATGAATTCTATTTTGGAAACAGGAATTATGCCTGAAACTTGGAAAGAAGCACATATAACATTGATACCCAAAGAACAACAGGACTTAACATTAACTAAAAATTACAGACCAATATCTTTATTGAATAATGACTATAAGATATTTACAACGATATTAGCAGAAAGAATGAAGAATATACTTAAGGATTTTATTCATCAAGACCAAACTGGTTTTCTACCCAAAAGACAAATTCATGACAATGTCCGAAACATAGTAGACGTAATTGAATATTTGGATCAACACTATGATAAACAAGCTGCCTTGATATTTATTGATGCTGAAAAAGCCTTTGACAACTTAAATTGGCCTTTTATGTTCAAAGTTTTGGAAAATATGAATTTTGGAGGAAATTTTATAAAATGGATTAAATCAATATATACTCCACAATTTGCCAAAATAATTGTTAATGGAGAATTTAGTAAGCCATGTGAAATACAAAAAGGTACTAGACAAGGTTGTCCATTATCTCCACTTTTGTTTATATTGGTATTAGAGGTTTTACTTAGAGATATTAGACAAGATGATGGTATCCATGGTATTAAAGTTAAAAAAGAAGTTTATAAACTAAGAGCATTTGCTGACGACCTAGTCATTACTTTGGAGAATCCACTAGAAGGAATTGAAATATTAATACAGAAACTAAAAGACTTTGGGTCGCTAGCAGGGTTCAAAGTGAATTTACAGAAGACAAAAGTTTTGACCAAAAATATGGATTACCACCAACAAGAGAAATTGAAAGAAATAACAGGATATTCAATGGAAGAAAAAGTAAAATATTTGGGAGTATATTTAACAACTAAAAATGTTAAGTTGTTTAAGAATAATTATATTCCACTTTGGATGGATATTAAAAAAGATTTGGAACATTGGGAAAAACTGCAATTATCATTATTAGGTAGAATTTCAGCAATTAAAATGAATGTTTTGCCAAGAATTTTATATCTTTTTCAAACACTACCTATATTGGCATCAGAAGAACCTTTTAAACAATGGCAGCGAGATATTTCTAAGTTTATTTGGCAAGGGAAAAAACCAAGAGTAAAATATAAAGTATTGCAAGACTCTAAAGAAAGAGGAGGACTAGGTCTACCGGATTTGAAATTATATTATGCTGCTTGTTGCTTGGTTTGGATTAAAGAATGGATAGTTTTGAAAAATGAAAAATTATTGAATTTGGAAGGACATGAATTAAGATATGGATGGCATGGATATTTGTGGTACGATAAAGTTAAAGTTAATGTGGACTTTAAAAACCATTATATTAGAAGATCCTTGTTAAGAATCTGGAATAAATATAAATTAATCTTATGTTATAAAAGACCCTTATGGATTTCTACACAAGAAGCATTCTACAGAACAGAAGTAAGAAATAAAGATAAATGGTTAACCTACAAAGACTTTTTAAAGAAAGAACAAGGACAATATATAATTAAATCAATAGAAGAATTGGTATCAGAGGGATACAGTTTTCAATGGCTTTCATATATGCAGCTCGTAGAGAAATTTAAATTAGATAAGAAAGACCTTGAATTTGAACAAACCAAATCGGAATTTGAGATACAACTATGTGAGACAGATGATCATCTAATTGCAAAAATGTATAAATTATTGTTAAAAGGTGAAATGGTAGAGGAACAAGTTAAAGACTGTATGATTAAATGGGCTAAAAATATTGGCCATAATATTCAAATGCAACAATGGGAAGATATGTGGACCAAAGGGTTAAAATTTACTTTGTGTTATAATTTAAAAGAAAACTTTTATAAGATGATGTACAGATGGTATATGACCCCACAAAAACTTTCTAAAATGTATGGAAATGTCTCCAACTTATGTTGGAAATGTAAAAAAAAAGAGGGGTCTTTTTACCATATGTGGTGGACATGTGAGACTGCAAAGAAATTTTGGACTCAAATACATGCATTGATGCAAAATATATTACAAATTCGAGTTCCATTTAAACCGGAATTTTTCTTACTGGGAATAATTGATGGACAACCTGGGAAGCAATTTACAAGGATTATGCAATACATGATTACAGCAGCAAGACTTATTTTTGCACAAAATTGGAAAAACCAGATATCGCCTACAATACAAGATTGGATGTTAAAATTGATGGATATGGCAGAGAATGATAAACTGACATGTTTATTAAAAGAAAATCCAAATAATTATTTCCTTAAAGAGTGGAAACCATTAACTGACTATTTACAAGATGCGGGAGGGGCAAAGCTTATATGGGGATTTGAAGATTAAAATATATATATATTGATGTAATAGACAAGAAATATTCTTTAATATTATATATAGACCTAGCATGTAAGATAAAATTTTTAAAATACCATGACCAGATACAAATCGGAAGTTGACCAAATTCTGTTTCAGCTTTATCTTTTTTTCTTTTTTCCTTTACTACACTTTTTTATCTTTTCTTTTTTCTTGATTTGTATTTCTATTTTCTTTTCTGTTTCAAACTTTTATCTATGTAAAATTAAAATCTAATAAAATTTGTTAAAAAAAAAAAAACAATCTCAGATATGCAGATGATACCACTTTGATGGCTGAAAGCGAGGAGGAGTTGAGGAGCCTTATGACGAAGGTGAAAGAAGAAAGTGCAAAAGCTGGGTTGCAGTTAAACCTCAAAAAAACCAAGATTATGGCAACGAGCTTGATTGATGACTGGCAAATAGAGGGAGAAAAAGTGGAGGCAGTGACAGACTTTGTATTTCTAGGCGCAAAGATTACTGCAGACGCTGACTGCAGCCAGGAAATCAGAAGACGTCTACTTCTTGGGAGGAGAGCAATGGCAAATCTTGATAAAATAGTTAAGAGCAGAGACATCACACTGACAACAAAGGTCCGCATAGTTAAAGCAATGGTATTCCCTGTAGTAACCTATGGCTGCGAGAGCTGGACCATAAGGAAGGCTGAGCGAAGGAAGATAGATGCTTTTGAACTGTGGTGTTGGAGGAAAATTCTGAGAGTGCCTTGGACTGCAAGAAGATCAAACCAGTCCATACTACAGGAAATCAAGCCAGACTGCTCACTTGAGGGAATGATATTAAAGGCAAAACTGAAGTACTTTGGCCACATAATGAGAAGACAGGATACCCTGGAGAAGAAGCTGATGCTAGGAAAAGTGGAAGGCAAAAGGAAGAGGGGCCGACCAAAGGCAAGATGGATGGATGGTTTTCTGGAGGTGACGGACTCAACCATTGGGGAGCTGGGGATGGTGACGGCCGACAGAAAGCTCTGGCGTGGACTGGTCCATGAAGTCACGAAGAGTCGGAAACGACTGAACAAATAAACAACAAACTTGGTGAAGGCAGAATATGCCATGGCTGATGTACCTACAAATTGTTGGAAGAATAAAAACTGACCTCAAAAACGAGGAAGGGCTTCAAAGAAAAATGACAGAATTTGAAATCCTCATATAGAATCAAGACAACCTATTTTGTTGTTTATTCGTTCAGTCGCTTCCGACTCTTTGTGACTTCATGGACCAGCCCATGCCAGAGCTTCCTGTCGGCCGTCGCCACCCCCAGCTCCCCCATGGTTGAGTCTGTCACCTCCAGAATATCATCCATCCATCTTGCCCTTGGTCGGCCCCTCTTCCTTTTGCCTTCCACTTTCCCTAGCATCAGCTTCTCCTCCAGGGTATCCTGTCTTCTCATTATGTGCCCAAAGTACTTCAGTTTTGCCTTTAATATCATTCCCTCAAGTGAGCAGTCTGGCTTTATTTCCTGTAGTATGGACTGGTTTGATCTTCTTGCAGTCCAAGGCACTCTCAGAATTTTCCTCCAGCACCACAGTTCAACAGCATCTATCTTCCTTCGCTCAGCCTTCCTTATGGTCCAGCTCTCACAGCCATAGGTTACTACAGGGAATACCATTGCTTTAACTATGCGGACCTTTGTTGTCAGTGTGATGTCTCTGCTCTTAACTATTTTATCAAGATTTGCCATTGCTCTCCTCCCAAGAAGTAGACGTCTTCTGATTTCCTGGCTGCGACAACCTATTAGGGTGTATATATAAACTGTAACTTAGATATGACATGGAGACCGAATAAATCAAAAATTGTATGATAAAATAGATGCAAAACTTTAAAGAAACAGTCACAATACAACAATGGGAAGAACTATGGAACAAATCTATAAAATTCACCCCAAGTGACAGCTTAAGAGAAAACTGGTATAAAATGTTTTATAGAAGGTATACCTTCAATAATTGCCAAGATAGACAAATCATATAGTAGTAAATGCTGGAGATGCCCTGATGCAGAAGGAACATTTTACCATATGTGGTGGGCATGTAAAAAAACCCTCAAAAATACTGGAAAGAAATACACATTATTCAGAGAAATTTGAAACCAAATTTGAATTGAAACCACTTTTTTTAACTAGGCAAAATCCCAAATATATCAACAAAAAAGATCACAATTTACTAAGATATATGTTCATGGCCACAAGGATAACCGTAGCACAGCTTTGGAAAAGAGATACATTATTAGCAATATCAGACTGGGAACTTAAACTTGGAGAATATGCAGCAGTGGAAAAATTGAACAGTGTGTATTCATAATAGATGTCTGACCAAATTCAAGCAAGAATGGCTTCCATATATGTTATATATTATGCAGCAAGGTAAATTTAATCATTTAAAGTATGGTTTTTAAGGGGGAAATGAATTGGCCAAAGAACTGAAATCAGAAATATATGAAAATATTAAATATTCATAAATATTGTATATCAGTTGGAGTACAAGGGGAAAGTTAGAACTAAATATTTACCCATAGAGTTTTAGTAGTTTTTCTTCTCTCTCTCTCTCTCTCTTTGTAGGTGATTTATCTTTAAATAATAAAATAGTGGAAATATTGGCATTCAGCTCAGAGATTCCAAAAGATCTTTAAAATCCTTTTCCTTTTTATTAAATATAACTTTATGTATTCTGTTTTTATGGCTATCTGCAGAACTTTTGCAACTTCTTTGTCCACTTACTGATACTATATCTTTGTGTCCGTTTTTTCTTTCTTCCTTTTTTTCACTTACGTTTTTTTTCTTTTTTAAAAAAGCGATTAATAAAAAAAAATTAAATTGAAATGGGGCTTTACATATTTGTTTAAGCTTACCATTTGTCAGCATAATCTTCAAGCAGGAGGAGCGACTCTGTGGCACTCCAGGTTAGCATTCCTGAGGCTCCTGGGCGTGTAATTCAGGACAGGGAAGGTCACAGGTTCCCCACCACGTTAGACCATAGACTTTCATGGCAAAAAGTAAACACAAAATGAATACCAACTAACCAGGACACTCCCAATATCTTGTACTTCTATAACCCAATGAAGACTATGATACCTTTCCTGCATTGAGATAATAATTTTTAGGGTGTATAAATTGTCTCTTCCAGCATAATTTTCTCCAAGGCCATGGGATGGAAAACCAGTTTCCATCAGTTTTACAGTATACATCCACTACAAAATAAAAGCATATTACTTTCCTGGTTAATAGGGTGAATGATTTCCCTACCCCCAACACAGAAATTATCTTTGTGTCATAAAATGAATGCTTGATATGAAACCATTCAAAATCGGTGCTTGGCTAAAGTTACAGGAATGAACTCAGAACATTCCCCAACATTGCACTTTCATCACCAACATATTAAAATGTGTCAATATTTATTTTTCCATAAAAGACCAAATCAGCAGCAGCAGTATTAAAAAAGAAACTTCATCCTGGCTCTAAGAGCTATGGGCAATTTAATTTGTGCAAATAGAAATATAATGGGAAAAAATAGATGAGTGTACCATACAGTAAGTTCAAGGAACATTCACTTCCTTTATTATTCCAAAACTTTTATTATATTTTTGGAAATGAAATTTTCCATTTTGCCAGCCTTTGCTCAGACACACTCTGCTTACAGAGGTGGTTTTCAGTGAAGCACACAATAGCCAAAATAATTCCATTGGATGGGAAGGAAATGTATATGAGGTATGGATTTCCATGACTCCTTATTTAAAAATCCATATAAATTAGCATGAAAACATTCAGTAGAATTAACTCCCACAGACTTAAGAGAATTAAAGAGAGGTTTGGCATGAAAAAAAGAATGTTTTTCCGTTTCTGGAAGTTGGGCTTCCAGTGAAATTGTTTTATATTCACTTGGAGCCTCTATTATCAGTAACACAGACAGGCATTTCATGTTTTCAAATGCACATTAAAACAATCATTATGCAGTTTAGACCATAATATTATGGCCAATAGTTCTACAACAAAAAGAAATCCTGTTCAGGGAGGGGAAAGAAAATTCCATATATAATAACACGTGCAAACATTGTTCTTGCAAAACTTAGCTTTTTATAAAGAAAAGAGGTTCATTTTCATAGGTAGAAAATGGTGAAATTTTATCTGAATTCTTTTAGGTGCTGATGGACTATGATTCTCATCACCCTTAATTTTAACCATGGTGACTTTGAACCATAGGATTTAAAGTCCAACAACATCTAAAGGACCATAGATTGTCAACCCAGATTAGGGATGAAGTACAATTTGCATGGAAGAAAATCTGGTTATACCTAGCTAAAAGTTCTTAGAGGAACTGTTCTCAAATTCCTTCCAGCCAGAATAGATAAGCAAAACAATTCAGTCATACAGTGACCTAAGATTCTCCTATAGAAGTAGCCATAGAGCCTCCCCTACTTGATCCCAAATGATGGCTCTCTACTATAAATGCTATAGCTGATGCAACTGTGATTCAGGGGCTTTACCATGAATACATACTGTAGCCAATGCATATTGCCAGCTCAGTCAGAGCAAGTCTGGTGGAGGGACATTAAATTCCACTCCAGCTTCTAACAAGTACCTATGGTTATCAAAAATGACAACCTCTGCCATTATATTGCAGCTGCCTGTGCAATTCTAAGACTGCCACCAGAGGTGAAGGACAACATAAAGTCCCCTCTCTACCATTCTTCAGCATTGATGATAAGGAAGGATCTTCCAACTTCTTCCAAGACAACAAATTAAGCACAAGGCAGCCTGTCTGAAGCATACAGCTCTGGTCTTCAAAGGAAGGGAAAATAAACAGGGGCTCTGCTGTCTTTTCCATCAAACCATGGGCCTCTGCTACTTAAAGCAACTGCCTACTCATAGAGTTGCCTCTGACGATGCCTGACTCAGGCATTGGAGACCCACTTGCTGCCTTCCATGTTAATTATGTCCACTGGAACCCTGGGCCACCTCCAGCCCATACATACAATACACATGCGCTCATAAGGTTGTGTCTTTGTGGATATGATCACCGTTGAATTAGAGCGGCAATTAAAGATTTTTTGTTGTTCTAGACAATAAAGGTAATATATCATGTTTAGATAGATGAGAGATTTGCCATTGTTTTTCACATTTGAGTTGCAAGTTCACAAACGGTGGGAAGATTGGGGAGGAGGAGATCAGGATGTGGTTGCCTCTTGCTGCTGTTCTTATAAAACAAGGGAGGACAGTTCTCACAGATGAAGGGCCCCAAGGCAAACCAAGTATGATTATTAAACTCCCCTTCTTTTTAGCTTCCCAACAGGATGTCTTCTCCCTGGGTCAGTGAAATGGACTGGGAGGATCAGATTGGCAAATCAAAGTATCGTACAAAAAACATCTGGTGCAGAGCAACGCATTGTAATAGCTTGACATTTATTCTAGTCAGTTGTATTCCTAATGTCCACTTTGCCATAAATCAGTGACAGTGTATAGGCATATTCCAGAGGGCATCCCAAGTAAAGGTTACTGCTCCTGAGGGTGCCATCGCTGCAGAACTCCGATCCACAGTGGAGCAGAGGTATCACTGCCTCATTAACTTTCATCTAAAATGGAACTGAATAATTCACTGTGTGTTCCCTGCCATAAAATCATGAGAGTTGCCTTAATGTTACATTTTTTAATTGCCATGAATATATCTGACGATATAATTGGCATTTGGCAAAATGTGAAGTTGTTCGGACATCGCATTTATGTGTCTCCTGTTGTGAAACTGCTTTCCTGCAGTTTACGCACTGGCATTTCTACATGTAATAGGCAAGGTTCCTGTGTAATGACAAGAGTTCCCTTTATGAGCAAATATTATCCAGGACAGCACTTTATTTGTGTTAGAATCCATATTATCAAGCTCTTCATTAAAACTTATTTCTTTTCTGATGCAAATAGGCCGATTGAAAACATAAGTATGATAACAAATGCTACTACCTTTTGGGGGAGATGGGTGGTGATAGAAATATAAATAATAAAATAAATAAATAAATAAATATGTATAGTCGAAGGCTTTCATGGCCGGAATCCGATGGTTGTTGTGGGTTTTCCGGGCTGTGTGGCCGTGTTCTGGCAGTTTTGGTTCCTAACGTTTCACCAGTAGCTGTGGCTGGCATCTTCAGAGGACAGGAGCACAGCTAGAAGATTCTCTCTGTGCCCAAGTGGAGGGTAATAAATAAATACTATATTTTTTTTCAAACATTTTGAGCAAAATACTGGCTGATTTCACATGCTGTGCTAAACATGATTTGTTGAATAAACCATAGTGGCCTGGTTATACAAAATCTTTGCCCTGGCTGAATTCACACATCAAGCTAAGTCAGAGCCAAACAAACCATATTCTAGTTTTGTGCAATGTGAAAGATTTGCCACTAGAATTCATTCATTCATTCACTAGATTTATATCTCAACTTTCCTCTGGCCAGGTATATAGCAGTCCCTCCAGCAATGACAACTAGGTGAAATAGGCTGAGGCAAGAAATTTACCCCGAAGACACCCAGTTAGTTTCTGTGCATGAGGGAGAATTTGGATCTCCAAGGTCATAATCCAACATTTTAGTTGCCATAGCATACTGGCGTCCAGGATATACACTGTCTCATATAAACTGCTATATGAATGGAAACATTAAACCTGATGGCCGAGCGAGATTTATTCTATTTGTTTTGACTCTGCTAGAAAATCAGAAGAGTCCTATGGGATCAGGTCAAAAGGAGGCTTCATTTGCTGATAATTATCAAAAGCATTTTATCCCAGATCCCTTTTTGTTTTGTGTTTTAAGGAAGCCAGGCTCTGCCTCAATAAAAAGTGAAGGGGTAAGAGGAAGAGAAAATCAGACTTATGTACCACTTTTCAAAATTATTGATCTTATAATCAATAGAGACTGAACAATACATGTAGCCTCATAGACTGACTCCTTTTAGGTGAAGGAGATCAAGTAGCTGAGAGGAGATAAAGTGGTCTTTAACCAGACCCAATCGATATCCCTTCTTTTTCTTTGTTGCTTTCCACCCTTCTTCAAGAAACAGCCTAAAACTGGAAGCCTTAGCTCAGTACAGTAACTCTTATAGTTAAGCAGTGGTTGATTATAATTCTGGATATAGATGGTATGATCAAATTAAAAGATAGCATAACACAAAAGAAATTATTTAGTAACTGCATCCCAATTAAGATTGGGATGCACAACTTTCATTTTCTATTGAAATATAAATAGTGACCATATATAAACAAATAGACGTGTTTCCCCCTCAAAATCTAATATGTAGGACTTCTAGTTGATGTGGCAAAGTGTTAAATTTTACAGCCTCAGTCCTTTCGCAGGATAAGGAGTTATCTCATTATATGATCATTTTACTGCCTTATTAGTAAATGGAAATATCATTTTGTCTTTCTTTGGAGCAGAGATAGTAACACAGAAGGAAAGTTATGTGGAGTTGCTCATCACAGTAAAATTTCTTTCTCATAATTTACGGTCATTTATTTATTTATATTTCAAATTTAGTCACCACCCATCTTACTCAAAGAGTGACTCTGGGCAGTTTTTAGAATGACTTCATTCATTCATTCATTCATTCATTCATTCATTCATTCATTCATTCATTCATTCATATATGAATAGTGTAGTGGATAACTGCATCAAACTGTAGTGGATAAGATGAAATAGAACTTTTTGGAGATAAAGCAGAGCTTTGATTAAGAAAATGACAGACTTAAAAACAAAATTCACTCAGCTTTAAAATTCTGATAAACTACATGCCACAGATGTTGAAACAGTGTTGAAAGTAAATAAAAATATTCAAGACACAACCCATCTACAGGGTCTATTTTATAGAAATAATTTATGAGTTTTAAACATTCTTTACCACAATGAGCAAAATCAGTCTATAGCAGTAATTAGGGAGAAATTTATAGATCAGATTTTTTTTCTCTCCAGCTGGCATACAAGCTGGAAATTGAAAGTGCCTATTGTATGGGTTTCCATTTCCATTCAGTAGAGAAGGCCCAATCCTACTGTGGATCTACAGATCTGCAGAAAGGAATTTTATGTGCAGGTGGTTGTTGTTTTTCTTTCACTTATGTCATTCTTAATTGTTTCATGGAAGGAAAATGTCCTTCCAAGAGGAGACAGATGCTTACTAAATTGGACAATTTAAAATCTGAAAAGGGATTTTTGGGGTGGGGGGATGGGGGTTAAGAAACTCATATCCTTCCATATGAGAGAGATCCTTTATCTTGAAGCCAGGATAGTAAAGGTAAAGGTTTCCCCTGCACAGTCATGTCTGACTCTGGGGGGCGGTGCTCATCTCCGTTTCTTAGCCGAAGAGCCAGCACTGTCCAAAGACGCTTCCGCGATCATGTGGCCGGCATGACGCAGGCGAAACGCTGTTACCATTCCACCAAAGTGGTACCTATTTATCTACTTGCATTTGCATGCTTTCGAATTGCTAGGTTGGCAAGAGCTGGGGCGAGTGCAGGAGCTCACTCTGTCATGCGTGGCTAGGGTCTTGAACCGCCGAACCTGTGACCTTCTGATCGACAAGCCTGTCGTCTTAACCTCTGAGCCATCGTGCCCCCTGAAGCTGGGATATACTAGTGGAAATTCAAAATCTAAAATGGGTAATAACTTTGATTAACAAGCCTTCAAAATCTGTAGTGGAACAAAAACTAAGTCACTCAGAAGAACATTTTTTAATACTGGGGTGTGCAAGTATTAATTATAGCCCTACTAAGATGTTTTACATCAATGTTTTGAATATCTTTTCAGTTTAGCTATGGACCAGTTAATTATGGCTGGAAATTTTAATCAAATTTTAGATGCCTTGTTAGATTGTAATACTGTTTCAGCTAAATTAAATTTCTATATATGGAAAATGCTTTAAGTTTATATGCTTGAGTTTAAATTGTTGGATATATGACAACTTTTAAAACCTTCATAACAAGAATATGAATATCTCCCTCCTTTTGAGGGAGATGGGCGGTGACAAAATTTGAAATATAAATAAATAAATAAAATATACTTTCTTCAACTCTACATCAAGCTTATTCCCGCTTAGGAAACAGAAACAAAAGGTGGCTTCCAACTTCTCCAATACAGATATAGATACAATTAAAAATATAATCTCTTACCATTAATTGAACCATATTAACATTATTTCTATCAAAACAAACCATTTAATCACTAAAACCCACAATTACAGCTTCATTTTTTTCCAACACAAGCAAGTAGTCTAAAAGTGGTTGCCAAGTAGAGACAAATCCAGAGACAGTATTCTCTCTTATTAAAGCTGTTAACTTTTAACGCCATTTGAGCCAAATCCGTTAATTTAATAATCCAGTCTTCCACTGTAGGTATTTGTGGATCTTTCCATTGTTGTGCATATAAAAGTCTTGCAGCTGTAATCATATATAAAAGTAAAGTTCCATGTTGTTTCTCTAACTCCTCCATCAAACCCAAGAGAAACAATTCTGGGTTTTTTTGTATGTTCACTTTGAGAATTTTTGAATAATAGTACATATTTGGTCCCAAAACTTTTTAGCCTTCTCACAGGTCCACCAAAGATGATAAAAAATTCCTTCACCCTGTAAACATTTCCAACAAACATTCATTCCACCATTATACATTTCTGACAACTTATCAGGGGTTAAATACCAGTGATACATCATTTTATAAAAGTTCTCCTTTAGATTGTAATTTAAATTGAATTTCAAACCTTTGTTCCACATATTTTCCCATTGCTCCAACAAAATATTATATCCAAAATTCTTAGCCCATTTAATCATACATTATTTGACGTATTCATCTTCCAGATTCATCTGTAACATCTTACACATCTTAGTAATAACATGTTCATCATTTGTGCAGAGTTCCATTTCAAATTGAGTTGTTTCATTAACAAATCTAAAATTCTTTTTATCCACTTTAAAACGTTCTAACAATTGTACATATGTAAACCAATGACATGTAAAACCTTCCAACTCTAACATTTAACAAATCTTTATACTTTAACCAATTTATTCCTCCCACATTTTCTCTTCTAACAAATGCTTCTTGAGGTGACAACCATAATGGTACATTAGGAGACAATTTTACCTTATATTTGTTCGAGAACCTCAATATGGCGCTCCTAACAAAATGATTTTTAAAATCCTTATTTACTTTGACTTTATCATACCACAAATAGGAGTGCCACCCAAATCTTAATTCATGTCCTTCAAGCTGTAATAATTTCTTGTTCTCCAAAGTAATCCATTCCTTCATCCAAAGCAAACAACAAGCATCAAAATACAATTTTAAATTAGGTAAACCCAAACCTCCTTGTTCTTTGGCATCTTGTAACAATTTATATTTAATTCTTGGTTTCTTGCCTTGCCAAATGAACTTCGAAATATCTCTCTGCCATTGTTTAAATGGTAAATCTGTTGACAAAATCGGTATAGTCAAGATTTTGAAGATTTTAAAAAAATATTCTGGTGAGGTGATGTTAATTTACTGTTGAGGTTTGTCCTCAGTTGCCATTATAAGTTTTAATATTGTTGTTTACATTGTTGTTTATTCTGGATTGAGTTTTTACATGGTGTAGCTACACAGATTCACTGTGATAAGATGGGTAGCCATATACATCTAATAAATACAGTAGAGAGATAGAAGTGTGTTGCTATATAGTCTAGATTGAATAAGCCTAATGACTGAATTCACTTTATGTAATTATTATATGGATCTTTTTTGTTAATTAGGTTTTTTCTTTTTTGTTATGTTTAGCTTATTTTAATCACTGTAATGTGTGTGTGTGTGCGCGCATACGTATGGGTTTTTTTCACTGTATAATTACTATTTCTCTTTTTTCTTTGTTGGTGATGTACACTTTTTTTAATTTCACCATTTTTAAAAAAACAAAAATAATAGGCTCCATCTGGATTCCTTCTGAAGACATATGGTGACTCAAATAATTGAGAAAGGCAGATGAAAAGCACACTTTTGCAGCAGCATGCAGGTTGTGTAGGTGAAGCCCTTTTGCAAGCCATCAATAAATTCCTTCAAGCAGACCAATTCTGCCTTAAACATGGGATACAGACATTTTATTATAAATTCAGCCTCAGGAATCAGATACATAATGCCCATTGTAGATTTGGGTAGAATCTCTGACTCCTGCTTTCCAAATCATTCACATAATCAGCATACGTGGGAGGTAAAATGTGGGAAACTGTTGTCATGTTGTAAACAGCAGGAAGGACTTCCAGCCCTGCAGACAATAAGTTTTGCAAGTTTGAGAGTCAAATGCAATTTACTTATTCAATTTGTATGGCCCCCCTCACCATGCAACTCTGAGAGGCTAACGTCCAATTAAAAATAGCAACAACCCCCCCAACAAAAACAAAAAATCAAAACTACATCATGGTGGAAAACAGGCTCAACTAGTTTCCTGGTCTAGTGCCTGAAGGAAAAATCAGATCTTCAGCACCTTAAAATTGGTTCCGGTGAATATGTGGATTGTGAGTTGAGTCTGAAGCTAGTTCATTCACATAATAGGAAAATCCAAAGGGCGAGTCAAATAAAACTGAAGGACCCTTGATGGTGAGTAGAAGAGGGTCTATGTGTTCAGAATTGGCCAGAGTATAAAAGCCTGCCATAAATGGTTTCCACCCACACCAAGGGATTCTACAGGATGAGTGGCCAAGGTGTACTTTCATGTGATTGAAGACTTTATGGAGTGGCCCATGATGATATAATCTATTGAGGCCTGCAGTTTTATTACAGAGTCAACCTGGGTCTGAAGAATAACAGGAAGGACAAAATGTCAGTGCTTACCATTGTACATCTGGGCTTCACCAAGGTGGCTAGGACTGGCTCATTTCCTGACAATGCAGTTCTGGAGCTCCTAGAGCATATACGTCTCTCTTTTCCACAAGTATGGCATTTAGCCACTGCCTTGGATGGGTACGGTATGTGTGTGGGGAGAGTATTTTAAAAAGGACTCCTGTGCAAAATAGCCAGATTCTACACAATATAAGCAGATACTATGTATCAGCACTGCTTTTCTTTAGCAGAAATTCGCACCCTCCTAGCTCCCAGGTGCATGGGTGCAACATCCAAAACCTTTGAAAGTGGATGGAAAGGGGGAAGAGGGAACGAAAGAGATTAGTGGCATCTTTCCCTCCCACCCATACTCTGCTGCAGTTCCTCAGGTTTCCCATCTATACTCACACAGAGTTGAATTAATGGAGCCAAGTTCTCTGGAGTGCCCTACCAAATTAACTGATTCCATAATTCATCAAATAGACTCTCCATAAACTGGTTAAGTTTTGATCATTCTACCCCACATCCTGAACTAACAATTGAAAGTCTTCCTTAAACAAAACACACAGGGCATTTACCTTGTTGTAAGTGCTGGATCTCACAACAAATTGTCACCTATTTGGTGGATCATCAAAAATATCCCTCAGAGAAGTAATGAAGTTAGCATAATTGTCTGAGTCCAGGATGTTCTGTAGCAGAAGTGGAGTTGCCTATTTGGGCAATGATAAATTCTACCCAGGATTAGTCCATGGGAAATTCCTCAGGTTTTAGTGAGAGAGATAATTCACATTGAGGGAGGAAGATTGTAGTTGTCTATGTCCAGGACTCCCATTATATTTGTCATGCAAAGAGGTAGGAAACTACCTTAGGAGAGTTGTCACTGCTGTTGCAATGGCAACTTCTAAGACTGCTATATCCTGGGCTAGGGAGGCTCTGGAGCCCCCGGTGAGGCTTAGGGCCTTTGTGCAAAGCTAGTTAATTCACAGTCTGGGTTAACTTGTCTGAGTCACTACCTGATTCTGACACTGCATAACTTGGTAGAATAGTGCATTGGCAATCTGATCCATGGTTAATGGGTATTCAGTAAAGTTAGTGGTCATAGTCTCTATCTAGGAAGTTAGAGGTTGTTTCTCCTCCTGTAAATGGGGGATAAGGGAAAAACTGTTCTTGTTAGATCATTATGCCCAGGCCCCTGTGGAACTTGGCACTCAAACAAGAAGTTAAGGACCAGGTTGAATAGATACTTTACTGCAAATACAAGCAACATTAGAAAAGAAAAAAAGCAGATTCTACAAAAGCTAAGAAGTGTAAGATAAAAGTAAATTGTTAGCAAATATACACGTTTATAACTGAGTTTATTTTGCCAAAAATTGTGCTTAGAATTCAGCAGTGCTTTGTGCTAGATGTAATAATTTACCCATAGACAAAGTAGTGAGGAGGTAGATAAAATTAATGAAAAATTATCATGGAGAAAGGACTAATAAAATTCAAATTGAACCTGCTTTATAGTAACTCTGCACAAATGTAAGTAGCATAACTACATTGTCAGAAGAAAAACAAGTTGCTACCAGTGACAATTCTCTCATGTGATGAAATGCCAACCCCAGATGTAGTTAATAGCTTTGCAGTAAAGCTAAAGGTACACCAGGAAATCTGGAACACTAGATATAAATAAAAATGAATTAATCCAATCAGAAGAAATAGAACTTTGCTGGCCGACTTATGCAAAGAAAGTATATGTCTTACAAACTTTTCCTTGGAAAATGAGTGTATACAATCTGCCTCACTCAAGGCTATTGAAACATTTCAAACTGGAATGCAAACATGGCCATGTTGTTGAGTGTGCGGATATATTGCATAGATCAGTATAAACATAGGGCTGAAATCTTAACACAACACCAATCTTTCTGAATGCAGTATGTTGCATATCTAAGTAGACATACATAGGACAGAACCATCAATTCAGAGCTTTAAAATTGTACATACTAAAATGTGTCCGAAAGTTGTTGACATTTTCAGCATACTGAACTATTAGAAGCTTTGTTTTCTGGAAAATTCTTATCTCCAAACATGCCTATCTTAAAAAAAAAAAAAAAAAAAAAACAAGCAGTATAGGCTCAATCTACACAGCTTTCACTAGATAAGTTGTTGAAGCATTGCAACAGAATCGATTCAATATGAGACACAATAAAGCTCATTTCCTAAAGTAAAAAATACATTTTCCTAATTGCACCACTAAAATAGTTTTCTAGTGAATCCTCTGAAAAAATGGTATCCGTGATGCTTACTTAAATAATTGAAGGATCCTGACATACATAAGTAAACAGTCTAATTTTACAAAGTGTTCACCCAACATTTTTTCTGGCTTCCGTGTATGCTAGTTACAACGTGATAGTTTGCAATCCTACAGGACCTTCTTCAAATGCCCAGAGTTCCCCGTTGGGGGAGATGGGCGGTCATATAAACTGAATAAATAAATAAATAAATGCTTACAGAAAATATAAATTGCACTACATTAAATTTTCCCCAAATCTGAAAATTGCAGAAAAACATATATTTAGACTTAGGATTTATTTGTTCTTGTATTTTAATACAGGGAATACTGAAATGGCTATAGTATAGTGATTATGCAAAACACTGAAAACTTATCAAAGAGGCAATGGGAAAGAATGGCTGAAAAGGGAGAATATAGAAAGAGATTCTCTAGGTAAATGTGCAAATAAATCTCTTATCAACTGGTGGCTCACCTCCTATTGTATACTGAGAACTATTCTTAAATGTTTCTAAGGAGCAAGATGAAGCCTATTCATAAAAAAATAAGAGAACCAAAATTTGGAAGAACAAAAGCTTTCTACACATACACACACAAAATGACAGCAAGAACCAGCCCAATATGTCTGTAGCTTGAATCATGTCAACTGGATTTCTATTTTCTCAGTGGAAACGTTTCACTCCTTATCCAAGGAGCTTCTTCAGTCTGAGCAAAGTTAGTAAGGGAATCCTAAAATATGTTGCTGTGTGACCTTACACCTGGGGCTAGGTCATGGTTATTTTTTGAGATGTTATTTCTAAGTCCCTTTATCTTCCAAAGGAGGATCGTTAAGATTACCTTGCTGTTGTTGAGATTGCGAAATGGTCTTAATCTTCCTAGGCACAGAAGACAAAGCAGGAAGGAAAATAGGGGAAAGATTGTGCCTGAGGCCCCCACCTCTATTCAAGGAAGGATTTTCCAAGTTGGCATAAATGGATTCCTTGACCCCTCTCTCAAACCACCTATCTTCCCTGTCTAAGGAGCGAAACGTTTCCACTGAGAAAATAGAAATCCAGTTGACATGATTCAAGCTACAGACAATTCCACCCGGATGACTGAGAGCCTTCATAGACAACCAGCCCAATAAAATTTGAAAATGCTGACTGTTACATGCTAGGCAGCAATCTCCATCGGATGAGATTCTAGACTGAAATGAAGTGGTGGCAGCACCTTAGAGTTCCATGTGCCCTTCAGGCTGAAGATTAGACAGGGTTCAAAGGAGGTTGGTTCAACAGGTAAATTCAGCCTGAGCCTTCAACAAAGCTGCAGTTACATCTGGCTGACTATGTTTGCATTAATTAAAAGAAAACTCCTTGTCTGAAAGGGCCTTGCCTGCTTCACCAGCTGCTGATTCCTTCAGTACAGGTGATACTATGGTTCTACTGGGGCTCCTGGATTGGAATCTTCAGAACCTGAGAACAATAGCACAAAATTCACAGACTAAATAGATACTGGCAAAAAAGAATCCTCTCTTGAGCTAGAGCTCTTGGGACAGGTGTGTGGTGTATGTGACTGTGACCAGTTCTGAGAACAATTCCTTGACCAACTCTAATACTATCTCCAAATCTAGATGTTTATTACCAGTGACTGACAGCTGGATTCTGGGGACAAAGTCTTGGGTTTTAAAAATACATTTTGGCTTAATATAGACTTGTAGGTATCCATCCAATGGAGAAAAGACATGAAAAGTGGGGGGGGGGTAGAAAAGGATGACAGAAATAAGCATGTTAGTGTTTCATACTGCAATAATTTTTCTCCAGCAAAGCCCTATTTGTGAAAAGCCCCCAAGTAGAGTATTTTATCTGTGAAAAGCCCAAAGACAAGAGTCTTTTATTTTATTGACAAGGAATCTAATATACTCCATCAGTGGCTGGCAGAGTAAGTTATTCTTCCCACTTGTTCAAAGAGGTATATTTATGCAAATTAGTTTTAGAATATCTATTGCAGGAACAATGACTCAGTGTAAATGGTAATCTCTTTCAGTCTTCTTCTCACCGGTTTCACAGCATGGGAGCTTCTGTTCTCTGTCTTTAATCTTACTTGACATTTTCTTATCTTAAAAAAACCCACAAGCCTCACAAACAACCTTTGTAGGTAATCCTAATGTTTGAGAGAGAGAGTGATCTGTTAAGAGCTTACGGGTGCTCCTAGACCCACTTCATTCTGAAGAGATAAGATCAACTTTATATGTCATGTAAACTAGAACACTTTCTATAGGAGAGGGAATTCACTGTGCCAACTCAAGCTTTTATAATCGTGAGGATAGACTAACGAGATATACTTGTAATGCTGTGAAAGGTAACAAGGAGGCTTCCACTTATGTAAAATGTCAACGCATGCATCCAAGTACAGGCAGGAGAACATGCTATTAATTTTGCAGAAAGTATACTGGATACTGAACATCTTCTGAGCCCAATTATTAACTTGAAAGCTTTTCATGGTCAGTAATCCATGTCCATACAAGAGTTTGTATCCCTGTAGGACCTCAGGGATGTAAGCCATTGCTTACATTTGCAGAGCAACACCTGTCCAAAATGAGGACATCTGTGGCAAGGCTCATAAACTTCACTTTAGCTGTTCTTCAGCTATGTTATGATTAGGATCTGGATGGTTATTCTGATATTCTGACCTAAGAGCTTTTTGAAGAGAATTTAAAACTCACTTCTTCTGGAATCATATAGCTTCTAAATACATGTGGTCTTTACTTATTTATAATAGCTATATACAGCCCTATTGCATAAGACTTGTATGTATTATTAATATTAATGTGTTCTACTATTATTTATTTATTTATTTATTTATTATTTAGATTTATCCCCGCCCATCTCTGCCATGGCATTATGTTTTATTCTATTGAAAACTACCCTGAGCTTTGGAGAATGAGAGATCAATGGTTAAACTACACATTCTGTTATTCATTATTTGCACAGATTAAACATGGTTAATTTGAGAATATTTTATTAAATACTAGGTAGCAATAAATGTCTCTCTTTGGGGTGGGGCAGATAGGTGACTAGAGAAATTTTTTCTAGGTGAGACTTTCCCTCCTTGGAAAATCTCATTTTTTACTGATTTATAGGCACTGGAGCCCTTTCAGGAAAAAAAATGCCTAAATAACACTAAGTGAAACACGGGGTTCCTTGTATGGATTATTTTATATTTTGTTCTAACAGTTCAAGTAGGGCTGTATTCAAAGCAAAATCTGGCATCAGTACTGGATATGAAATAGTTAGATAATGGCATTAAATAATATAAGCATGCCCTTGAATGAAAATGCAGTTGAATTCGTTGCTTGAAACATGCACTACATATTAAATTCTATTTTTCACTCTTTTGTCCAAAGCATAATAAATTATTGGGGGAAATAATTAATTATAATTGTCAAAGTTAAGACATTTCATTCCTGTATAATGCTGGCAAAATGGACTAATATATGGCCTAAGCAACCTATTTTGCTATTAAGAAACTTTTCCATAAAAAAGATTAATATATTCCTTAGATTGATTTACCAAATAAATGTACCCATTAGTCTCAAGAGGCTGCTCTGGACAAATGTAAGGAACTCTTAATATATTTAAATAGCAACACAAGTAAACTTGTTTCATAGACTAGAACTGGTATCAAGCATGGACATTTTATTATTTACTTATTTATTGGGTTACTTGTTTATTTAAAACAATTAAATCCCTCCTCATTAATAAAGACAAAGTAATCAAGTAATAATGGAGTTAAACTATTTGAACTGTCAGCAGCAATCTTGGTTAGTTTCTATGCTATTGCAGACCCAGCTAAACAGCCTTTTAAGCATAGGAACTAAATTATGGACTGATGAAACGGGTACTACATAGATTTTCCTTCCATTTAGGTACATTACATGGTAAACTTTATACCCATAGTACAGTAATTGATCAGAGACTGAAAATGGCCAAGTTGTCCCACTCTGGAGGACAATTAGGATTTCAACAGAATCACTTTCTGCGGTGAAATGTCAGGAAAGAGTTAAGATTCATCAGTCTCCTGGTTTGACCATCTTACTTGGTTTGCCACCCTTGCAGAGGCTCCAAGTTCTGGCAAATTTAAACCTGTTGATTGAGCTGAGTCTACTGAAGCAGACTCATAGTTACCAAGAAGCCTAGAAGTCTTGCACCGTTTCTGATTTGGCAACCATAGAATATGCCCTGAATTCTCACACCAGGAAAGGGGGGGGGGGGCTGTCCAAGATTTAAGCACCACCACCAAGATCCACAAGTACCACTTCGGTGGGAAGGTAACAGCGTTCCGCGTGCGTCGTGCTGGCCACATGACCGTGGAAGCGTCTTCGGACAACGCTGGCTCTTCGGCTAACAAACGGAGATGAGCACCGGCCCCTAGAGTCGGACACGACTGCACAAATGTGCGGGGGGCACCTTTACCTTACCTTACCACCAAGATCAACCCAGCTGGCTTAGCAAGAGAGACTGCTGAATCACAGCTCAGGTCATGCACCAGCAGAACCCCTATCCTATGCTATGCTATCCTATCCATTTTCACATATACAAAACAGGGAGACTGTAGGATGTGGCATTTTGTTAGAAGGCTAACTTAGAATTACAATAAAATCCTAGAAGCCTAACTCACCATCTCCCATCTCCATCTCCCAAGTTTGCCTACCGCTGCATGATTGTGATGATGATTAAATGAGACCATTAGAAAACTAAGCAGCCTTTTTTGAGATTGTCTTTATTTCAGGTTTTAGCAGAACCCAAGATACATTAAAAAGTGATAATCTCAAGTAGGCACATACAGATAATGTTTAAAAACATTGCTGAGATGTACTGACTTAGAGAAGCAGTACTGAGATTCATTTTTTTTTCTGGAAGAATGTACAAAAACAAAACAAAACAAAAGCTCAAATAAAACTTACCAGACCTATTTATTATTTATTAAGCCACAATTCCATCCTGCTTTTTCATTATTAAAAACAATTCCAAAGCAGTATTTGGAATTTTACTAATTAGATGATGTTTACAAGGTGGCCCTTTTTTCTTTCTTACAGCGTTTTTCACGAAGAGTGTCCTTGTTCTCTGAAGCTTCTTGAAATCTTAGGCGAATATGCAAACTTGCAGGTCATATGGACATTCCAGGATGCAGCACTACAGAAGAAAAGTATCAGGAGATTCTGGGCTGGGCTATAAACAATAATTGTTCCTGATACAAGCCTGTTCAGAAGTGTTGTTTGTGAGGTGGGGAGGTTGGGTGTTTTTTTTTTTAATTCTTTACTAATATATATGTACATACAGAGAGAAAGTATGCATGAGTGAGCTCCCCTGGTTCAAATTTATTTTTTCTTTTAAAATGATATTGAGCCTATTCTAGGGTTTTCTTCTTCTATTATAGGTTTTGTGCATTTCTAGCCTCAAAATTATGGGAAACCATATAACTCCTGGGTTACGCCTTATTTGAACCAGAAGGCAGTCCTGATAATTATCCCATCCCATCCTTGCTCTGAAATCTTTCAAACATTCTCATGGATGTATGCATGCATGATGATAAAATTACAATAAATACCATTTAGTATAATCCTTATAAATATCATTATTACTCTGACATGTCTCTTCGATTGGTCTGACATATCTATTGTTTTTGCTGAGCAGCAAAGGGAGAAAAACATCAAGAGCTGATGAATAGAAAAGATATCAGTGAACTCCTCAAAAAGGCAATTTGGGTAATCTGTGGTCCTCCAGAAGTTGCTGGACTTCAATTCTTATTAACGCCAGCCAGCTTGACCCAAGGTCAGGAATTATAGAAGTTGTAATTCAATAATATTGGGAAGTCCCCAACCCAGCTCTAAGGCCAGTGCTCTTTCCTCAACTGAATTATGTAAATTAACAGATTGACAGCAGAAGTTCATTTCCTAACAAGATTTATTTTATTTATTTATTTATCTAATTTCTCGACCGCCCATCTTGTACATGACGACCTTGGGCGGCTTACAACAATAAAATAACAATTAAAAACACTACAATAAAATCTCAATATGTGTGTGTGTGTGTATGTATGTGCGGATAGATGATAGATAGATGATAGATAGATAGATAGATAGATAGATAGATAGATAGATAGATAGATAGATAGATATTAATCTAAAAATACAAAAATATAAAATATAAAAATTCAAGATGGACATATGCTGTTATTTTGGCACAATCACCCCCATGAGTGACTATCCCCCCTCCCATCCCAGGCGAGGTGGCATAACCATGTCTTCACCTCCTTCTGGAAGGCCGGGAGAGTGGGGGCCTGTCTTACCTCCGGGGGTAACTTATTCCAAAGGGCGGGTGCTACGGCAGAGAAGGCCCTCCTCCTGGACCCTGCCAATCGGCAATCCTTCATGGACAGGGTCCGTAACATGCCCTCTCTGCCTGCCAGGGTGGGACAGGTCGATGTAATGGGGGTGAGGCGGTTCCTCAGGTAACCTGGACCTATGCCATGTAGGGCTTTAAAGGTGATCATCAACACCTTGAATTGGACCCGGAAGCAGACTGGCACCCAATGCAGCTTGCGGAGCAAAGGTGTTATATGTGCCCTTCTTGGGGCTCCTAAGACTGCTCATTCTGGACCAGCTGTAGCTTCCGGATACTCTTCAAGGGTAGCCCCATGTAGAGCGCATTACAGTAGTCTATACGGGAGGTGACTAGGGCATGAGTGACCATTGGAAGGGACTCCCGATCCAGGAAGGAGCAGAGCTGGTGCACCACACAAAGTTGTGCAAAGGCTCCCCTGGCCACGACTGCCACCTGCTCTTCGAGCAGGAGTAGTGAGTCCAGGAAAACCACCAGGTTCCGCACCGGGTCTGTCTGGGACAGTGCAACCCCATCCAGAACTAAAGATGATAACTTCCTGGATCCACAGAAGCCCCTAATCCACAGCCACTCCATCTTGCCACGGTTCAGCTGAAGTCTGTTGTTCCCCATCCAGACCCACACAGCCTCCAGGCACTGAGAGAGGGCGGTCACAGCCTCACCTATGTCGCCCGGGATGGAGATATATAGTTGAGTATCATCAGCATATTGATGATACTTCATCCCGTGGTAACGGATGATCTCACCAAGTGGTTTCATGTAGATGTTAAAAAGGAGCGGAGAGAGCACTGAACCATGCAGCACCCCACAGAGCAGGGGCCGAAGGTCAGACCTCTTGCTCCCTATCAACACCGATTGGGACCGGCCCTGGAGGAAGGAGGTGAACCAATGGAAAACCACACCACTCACCCCCAACTCCCTGAGCTGCCCCAAAAGGATACCATGGTTGATGGTATCGAAAGCCGCTGAGAGGTCAAGAAGAGCCAGGATGGATGCACTGCCCTCATCCCGCTCCCGCCAGAGATCATCCATAAGTGCAACCAAGGCTGTTTCTGTCCCATATCCGGGCCTGAAACCTGACTGAAAAGGGTCCAGATAATCCGTTTCATCCAGGACCCTCTGGAGCTGCAACGTCACCACTTTCTCAACCACCTTCCCTAAAAAGGGGAGGTGGGAGACTGGACAAAAATTGTCTAGGATGGTAGGGTCCAGTGATGGTTACTAGAGGAGGGGGCACACCAGCACCTCTTTAAAGGCAGCCAGAAACACTCCCTCCTCTAAGGATGAATTCACCATCGCCTGGACCCACCCACACATCACCTCCCGAGCTGCTTTTACTAGCCAGGAGGGACAAGGATCTAATTGGCAAGTGCTGGCGTTTACAGACCCGAGAACCCTGTCTGCTTCCTCGGGTCCAACAGGATCAAACCGCTCCCAGATAACCGGGCAAGTCTGCTCCCCAGGCATCTCCTCAGACCCTGCTACACGCTTGGCATCCAACTTGGAATGAATCTCCTCCAGATGCCCAGCAAACTCCTCGACCCAGCCATGTAGGTGGGTTTCTAAACCCCCCTTCCCCAGAAGGGATCAGGTGATCTTAAACAGGGCCGTCGGGTGGCATTCTGCGGACGCAATAAGGGCAGAGAAATATTGCCATTTCACCATTCTTATCACCACAAGGTAGGCCTTAATAGCGGCTCTAACCTGTGTTCGGTCAGAATCACACCTTGTCTTCCTCCAGCGGCACTCTAGACGTCCCTTGATCCTCTTCAGAACCCTCAGCTCCTCCGTAAACCATGGGGAGTATTGGGTTTGATGGGGCAAGAGAGGTTGCATGGGTGCAATCCTGTCCAAGGCCTTGGCCGTCTCCCTATTCCAGGCAGCAGCCAGGACCTCCACTGGATCGTGCAGCAGATCCTCGGGTATAACCCCCAACTCCCTCTGAAACCCAACTGGGTCCATCAGTCAATGGGGGCAGACCAATCGAATGGGCCCTGCCTCCCTGCAGAGGGGGCCGGCATAGGAGAATCTCAAAGACACCAGGGCGTGATCTGACCATGTCAATGGGGACAGATGCAACTCTCCCCTCAGATCACATTGCCACTGCTCCGACAAGAAAACCAAGTCCGGCATGAGGCCACTGTCTCGAGTCGGGTCCCGAATGATCATGGCCCATGGCCGCCATAGAAGACATGAACTCACGAGACGCCTCTGAGGCTTGCCCCAGGTTGAAGTCCCCCAGAACCATAAGTCTGGGAAACTCCACCGCTATCCCCAAGATGGCCTCGAGCAGCTCAGGCAGGGATGTTGCTACGCAGCAGGGAGGCTGGTACAGTAGCAACACTCCCAACTGCTCTCGGGAACCCAACTTGAAAAACAGGGTCTCACAGCCAGCCACTTGTGGAGCAGTGCCCCTGAAGGGCACAAGAGACTCCTGGATGACAACAGCCACCCCTCCACCCTGCCCTGGGGTCTCAGCTGGTGCCATACCGAACCCAGCCAGGCACATTTCTGAAAGGGGTACCCCCCCCCTTCAGGGCCCAGCCAGGTCTCGGTAATGCACACCAGGTCTGCCCCCTCCTCGATGATCAACTCACGAATGAGGGGCCTTGTTATTAACCGACCTGGTGTTCAAAAGCAGCAGCCGAAAGCCAGGGCCTTGATGGGTCTGCTGTCCAGGGCCTGGGTCAGAGCACAGAGGGCCGGAACATGCCACCGGTACCAAACACCGGGGGTGCCTTCCCCAATGATGGCCAGCCCTCTGGCCCCTGCCATAACACCCCTGACCCGTCAGCACCTGGATCGAGTAACCCACCCTAAACCCCTCAGAACTTCCATTTCCCCCCAGTCCCAGCCCTCCAAGTGTCTAGTCTAGTCAGGGGTCCCTCCATCCAATCATACATCAATATACATACATCAAGCAACTATGGGGTGGTGGTGAGCCAGCGGCACTCCAGCTCTCACTCTCAATACCGCAGGGACCCATCACCCTACCCTCATATCCACTGTGCCCCCTTCACCAGCCTTTCTCACTAGCTGGCAGGGGGCACCCCACACACTCTTCCTCCCCCTTGACTCTCACTCAAGGAGGAAGGAGCCCACTCATGCCTCATCCACTCTCTGGCTCCCCCCCCATCTCTCACCCATGGGAGGGGCACCCACTCACCACACAGGAGGAACCCCCACCTTCTCCTTAGAGGGGGTTCCCTGGTCTGCCCAGATGTACACCTACACCCGTGGAGTTCGTCCTGCCCCCCCAAAGTTCTCTCATGGCACCCAGACACTGGTGTGCTGGCTATGGGGCCAAAACACCAAAACACCCCTCCATCATCTGCTCAGAGGTCCTTGCCACGTTGTTCTGAGGCCTTGGGGAACCCCCAGGGCCGCTCCAGGCTTGCTGGCTCGTCACTTGTCCCAGTGCTTCACGGCCTCTGGTAGCCCCAATGCCACTCTCGGCTCGTTGCCTCGCTGCTTGGCCATTTGCCGTGTTGTTCTGCAGCCTCAGGGAACTCAGGGAAACCCGGAGACCGTTCCAGGCTTGCTGCTCGCCAGCTCACCGCTCGCCACAATGTTTCGCGGCCTCCCGGCTCACCACCTCACCGCTCGCCGCGTTTGCTCACTGTTCTGTGGCCTCGGGTAACCCCAGGGCTGCTCCTGGATCGCCACCTCGCCGCTTGGTCGTTTGCCACATTGTTCTGTGGATTCGGGGAACCCGGGGAACCCCCGAGACCGCTCCAGGCTTGCTGCTCGCCAGCTCACTGCGCGCCACGATGTTTTGCGGCCTCCTGGCTCACCACCTCACCACTCACTGTATTTGCTCACTGTTCTGCGGCCTCGGGTAACCCCAGGGCTGCTCCCGGCTCGCCGGCTCGCCGCTTGGTCATTTGCTGTGTTGTTCCGTGGCCTCAGGGAACCCAGGGAACTCGAGACAACTCCAGGCTTGCTACTCACAGGCTCGCACTCACCCCAATGTTTCACGGCCTCCCGCCTCGCCGCCTCATCACTCGCCGCATTTACTCACGGCTCCATGGCCTCGGTAGCCAGGGAAGTCCAAAGACCATTCCCTGCTCGCCACGCTGCTTGCCGCCTCGCCGCTTGACTATCGGGGTCAGAATGCCCCTAGCCATCTCCACTTGGTAAAAGGGGTAACGGGGTAAAAACCATCTCCACTCATTAAAAGGGGTAAAAAGGGGGGTGAGGGGGGTCTTTAGCTAATGAACCAACATCCCCCTCAGCCCAGCAGCCGATGTTGGCTGCTGACCTCCATCTTGAATATATTAAGATTACCAGAAAGCAAGCCAGGGCCTCGATGGGTCTGCTGTCCAGGGCCCAGGTCAGAGCACAGAGGGCCGGAACACGCCACCAGTACCAAACACTGGGGGCACCTTCCCCGACAATGGCCTACCCTCTGGCCCCCACCATAACACCCCCGACCCGTCACCACCTATAATATATTAATAATATATTAATTTAATATATTGATTAATATTGCTAAAGATTAAGATTAAAGATTAAGATTGCTAAAACATTACTGCTACAGAGGGCTAATTCCACAGTGGACTTAATACAGCAACATATCTTTACAAGGCATAGCATCTCAGTTTTGTCTACAACTTGTAAACCAGACTGGCGTATACTGGGCAATGTTGCGAACGCACAGTGAGGGACAATCTTTCTCTTTCTGCCTTGCTCTATTGGGAGCTTTCTACTTTGCTGAAAGCTAAGAACAAGGCACCGTGTTTGTTTGGAATATTTTTTCCCTTATTAGTCATTCTTGATATTCAATGGTTCAAATGTTTAATTGAACTGGGGCGTCATTCCTCTACGTATACATGTATGCACACTCTTTCTCAATTATTTCATATCCTTTTGTTCCTTTGGAGGAATGTTGCTTTCAGTCAAACAAGAACAGCAGCAATTCGACAGACAGATTTACTGATAATTGGGAGAGATTCATATTTTTGCTCCAGCAGAGACTGATAATATGCTTGGGGACTATATTTGTTAAGACCAAAGGTTTCAACCGAGTATCTCACGTACTGTTTTTAAAGGGAGAGGTTGATATGAATAGAAAAAGTAGAAGATTGGTTCCTGTTTAAATGCTGGCATGTATTTGTGGGCATGATAACAATGTAGGAAGTCTTGCTAGATCAAAAGCCATGTCAGAAGCATTATGTCAGAAGTGGTCTGCCATATGATCCAGAGAACCATACAAGCAGGGAACATTTGCTGCTTGTTCATGCAACACATACTTGGAGACAACAATCCCATTCTTGTGTCAAACAGTAATCATAATCAAGTAAGTATATTATGGCTACTTCTTACAGGAATGTATTATCAAAACCTATACTTGGTTGTTATGGAAGATTATGGTGTAGGTCTGTAGCTTGAATCATGTCAACTGGATTTCTATTTTCTCAGTGGAAACGTTTCGCTCCTTATCCAAGAAGCTTCTTCAGTCTGAGCAAAGTTTGTAAGGGAATCCTTAAATATGTTTCTAGGGTGGCTGTATGACCTTGCACCTGGGGCTAGGTCATGGTTATTTGAGATGATTATTTCTAAGTCCCTTTATCATCCAAAGGAGGATCGTTAAGATTACCTTGCTGTTGTTGAGATTGCGAAATGGTCTTAATCTTCCTAGGCACAGAAGACAAAGCAGGAAGGAAAATAGGGGAAAGATTGTGCCTGAGGCCCCCACCTCTATTCAAAGAAGGATTTTCCAAGTTGGCATAAATGGATTCCTTGACCCCTTTTTCAAACCACTTATCTTCCCTGTCTAAAATGTGAACATTAATGTCCTCAAATGAGTGTCCTTTTTCCTTTAGATGAAGGTAAACTGCTGACTCTGGTCCTGTGGTGTTACTCCTCCTGTGTTGGGCCATCCTCCTGTACAAAGGTTGTTTGGTTTCCCCTATTTTCCTTCCTGCTTTGTCTTCTGTGCCTAGGAAGATTAAGACCATTTCGCAATCTCAACAACAGCAAGGTAATCTTAACGATCCTCCTTTAGATGATAAAGGGACTTAGAAATAACATCTCAAAATAACCATGACCTAGCCCCAGGTGCAAGGTCACACAGCCACACTAGAAACATATTTAAGGATTCCCTTACAAACTTTGCTCAGACTGAAGAAGCTCCTTGGATAAGGAGCGAAACGTTTCCACTGAGAAAATAGAAATCCAGTTGACATGATTCAAGCTACAGACAGTTCCACCTGGATGACTGAGAACCTTCATCGACATTATAGTGTAGGCTTTTTGTAAGACTAGCAACATAGTGAATTGCTCTATCAGAAGCTGGATATGGACAGCATGGCCTTGTTTTCTTCAGATCTTCAACATTATTGGTAATGGGATGTTCCTGGATCATCTAGAAGAGCTGGGCATTTAAGACCCTGTGGTTCCATGCCCTCCAGTATGTCCTGTCCAGAAGATGACCTCAGCTAATAACCTATGGTGTTCCACAGGGTTTTACCTTGTCCCTCATGTGCAATAAATAATAAATAGAAGAGTTCACCCAGAACTCTTGAGATGTCTTATCTGAATGCAATTTCAGCTTGGCTTATCAAACATAAGAAAATATGAAAAATATCAATTATTGTAAATTCAAATTCAAATCTACAGCCATTTATATTTTTCATCTTTTCCTAAGGAAATGACTAAAATAATCAAGACTTCCACATTACGCTTTTTAGTCAGATAGAGAAGGTATAGATAGGTTACCAATCTTAATCATACCTGTGCCATGTGCATTCTTCACCAATTTCAGTAAGGACAGTAAAAGCAGCTTTAGCACATTTTGGGCAGTATTGCATGTGAAATCAAAACCCAGTTTCCCCTCATGCATGCTCCCCCTATTTTATATAAACTGGGATCTCTAATCTAGAGACTACCTTGCAATCCAACATGCAGTTGCCTGCATCCCACCAACAGGAGGTATATGCAGTGTTAACTACTGCCAATATATGAAAAGGAGTATACATAGCCATGGAGGGATATGCTGGAAATAAGGGTCATTTGCAAGGATAAAAATGTATGGAGATATAGAGAACAGTGTTGGTGTAAATTTGTTTTAGTTCCTTCCCTATCTTATCTTGTACTTTTAATTTATTTGGCTTATTATTTCTTTTTTATACCCTACAACATTGCTTATCACAAAAGGGAATCGTGTGATGTATGTATGTAAGTCATCAAGGGCTAGTATGAAGAACTTTCAATGGCTGCCAATTGCTTTATGGGCATAATCAAGTTTTTGATTCTAAATACTGCTGGGGGGGAAAAAGCTCTACTCCATTCTTTTACTTCCCAATCTCATTCAATTTGCTGAAAGAGAATTTGCTTTAGAAATTCTTTCAAGGGAGAAGAGTATTTCAGATAAATGTTTGCAAATGAAATGAGATGCTCTTGCACTTACTTATTTACGTGATGGCCAGAGATGTGTGTCCTATCTTTTCCTGTACAATCATTCTTCCTGAGGTTTGCTGCATCCTTGACTTCTTACATTTCAATTATTTTCCCCACTAGGCTTTTTCAGTAACAATGCTAAAGACCTCTGCTCCTGAGAAAACATTTAAGAACTTCTTCCTCCCCTGGAAAAACTGTCCACCCGTTCTCTGCCCACGAATTTGGTAGTGAAATTCAAAAGGCTGTTTATGACCCAATCTAGTTCTGAGGCTTGAAACTCTGACACACCTTTACTCCTGTTATGGACTGGTTCAGATTTCAAGAATGTAGGATGCCTGTGGCTTTTAGCAGCCATTCATCAAACACACAGGTAAGGGCATCCTGCTGTACATGGAATGTACAGCATTACATGTTGTACATGTACAAGCATGGAACCCAGTCTCTTCAGAGTTGAATTTGGCCTGTTCTTTTTCTATCCATAGGATTTTTTTTTCTCCCACACACCTTTTTAACCAGGCCTTGGAACACTTTTGTGAACTTTTGAATTTATATGTACTTTTTAATTATGTTTTAATTGTATAATTAAACGTCCAGCGGAGGGTCGTCCTCGATCCAAAAGAAGACCTGGGAATCCCGGTGATGACGGCGGAGGACGACGGATCCGAAGAACAGCTTCCTGGACGTCAGCAGCCGGCGCGGAAGCGAGGCATGCTGGGGCATGTAGTCCGATGCCTGCAGCTGAAGAGCCGGTTCCCTGTCCTCTTCCCTATCGCGCGGTAATATGATATATGATGTATAAATTGATATATACTGATGTTGTAAGCCGCCTAGAGTCCTCCAGTAGGGAGGGGATAGGCGGGGTATAAATAAGATATAGTTAGTAGTAAGGTAAAGGTAAAGTTTCCCCCCGCACATTTGTGCAGTCGTGTCCGACTCTAGGGGCCGGTGCTCATCTCCGTTTGTTAGCCGAAGAGCCAGCGTTGTCCGAAGACGCTTCCACGGTCATGTGGCCGCATGATGCGCGCGGAACGCTGTTACCTACCCACCGAAGTGGTACCTATTCATCTACTTGCATTTGCATGCTTTCGAATTGCTAGGTTGGCAAGAGCTGGGGCTAGTGCAGGAGCTCACTCCGCACGCAGGGCTAGGGATTCGAACCTCCGAACTTGCGATCTTCCGATCGACAAGCCTGGCGTCTTACCCGCTGAGCCACCACGCCACCATAGTTAGTAGTACATAGTTAGTAGTAGTTAGTAGTATATCTTATTTCCATTAATTGCCTGGGCCATTCTGTCAGACAAAGAGGCAGGATATAAATATAAAGGCACACATAAATAAAAATGACCTGAAAATCGTGTCCTTGTGTTTAAGTGGGGATAGGGGGAAGAGGATATGATCTGTATTCTACCAAAGCCCTCTAGCTTTCTAGCTTCATCTCTTGGTTGACATATTTTCAAACTTGTTTTAAGCTCAAGGGAAGCAAGATTCTCCCATGTATGAGTTCAGTTTTCCAGCCCAGATGCTTTAGTTTCCCCAAGGAAACTAAAGGACCACTTTATGCAATGCAGTGATTCTGAATATTCAGGTCTCTTCCAGAGTGGGTGGAGAAGCAGCAGTCACTACACTCTCAGTTGTTTACCTGGGCCCAGACAGATTGTAGGAGGTCCCTCAGTTGAGTCCAGTGCAGCACCTACTTGCATAGAGATAGAAAATGGTCAGCAGATGCTGAGAAGACAGAACCTTCTTTCAAATTTGCTTTCTAAATTGTAGCTCCTTCTACTTGATGGAGTCTTGAAGGTTAATAAAAGAACTTCAAGCAGCTAACAACAATCTTGAAGAGTAGAAGCGTGGACCAGCAGGGAACTTGTACTTTAGGCTTAATTACGTTCAGAAATAAATTCAGTCTGGTCTAGATCCTATGGTAGCCTTTCGCTCGTTCATCAAAGTACACCACTCTGCATATGCTTACTTTTCCTGTTTTCTGGTTCAGGATTCTGTATCCCTTGCTTCCTGGAGCGTACCCGAACATGACGCCTTCTTCAGCTCTGGGGTCTAGTTTGGATCTCTTTTATTTTGGTATGTGTGCATAAGCTTTGGATCCAAACACTCTCAGATGCTTTATGCTTGGTTTGTGATCATGCCATAGCTCAAAATGTGTTACCTCATTGCCTTTGGTTAGCAGCCTATTCTGTAAGTATGTAGCTGTTAAATTAGCAACTGCCCAGTATTTGTCAGGCAGATCTGCTTCTAAAAGCATACATCTTACCATGTCCATTAGTGAGCGATTTTTCCTCTCTGCAACTCCATTTTGTTCAGGTGTGTATGGAGTGGTTAGTCTGTGTTCTATGCCTAGCTGTGTTAGGTATGTTTGCATGGTTTGTGAAATGAACTCAGCTCCTCGATCGCTTTGAAGGGCTTGAGGGGTTCTGTTGAATTTGTTGGTCACCATGGCTACATATGCTTTCAGCATGTCCACTGTTTGGGATTTCTCCTTCAATAGGTAGGTCACACAATATCTGGAAAAATCGTCTATAAAGCATAAAACATTTATTTCCACCCGCTGATGCTTGAAGAGGTCCACACAAATCAGTGTGGATAAGTTCGAGTGGCTTAGTTGCCCGCCTTTCCCTTTGTTTGGGTATGGCTGGTCTTGTTGCCTTTCCTTTGATGCATATCACACATTTTGATTGGCATTTATCATGGTTGCTTATTTCAAAATCTCTTACCATGCCTTCAGTTTTCATTCTTAAAATTGTGTTAAAATCACGGTGCGCAAAACGCCTGTGCCAGGTGGTGGCGCTGTTGTCCTCCTTTTGCTGCTGATAGGCGAGGCTGACATTTGGTGGCGGTTGTTCGCAGTGCACCTGGTAAACGCCATCCTTTTGAAAACCTGTAACATGCATATTTTCTCCACTGACGACTTTACATTGTACATTAGCATTAAATAACACATTAAAGCCTTTGTTATTCAATGTTGAGACACTCAGAAATTGGCTTCTAAGTCCAGTACATAAAAGACATCTGTTGCCATAAGTTCTTTGTGTTCACTTCCATTGAAGCATCGCAATAGCACACTTCCTTTTCCTTGAATCAAAATGGAATTGCCATCTACTAATGTTAGGCTTCCTTCTGGTTTTTCACTTAGCTCACAAAAGTCACTTTTATTCCCACATAGATGCCTGCTGGCCCCCGAATCGATTACCCATCATCTGGGGTATTTATTGGTATCAGCTTTAAGAACAGTATCAGCTTTATAGACAGTGTGTAAAGCTTTTTCACTTTTAAAAGATTTTCCCTTGGAAAAATCCTTCTTGTCCCTGCTTCTGCAAAACTTGGCAAAATGTCCTGGTTTCTTGCAAGCATTACAAACAATGGCCTTTTGGGGCTTTTGATGAGTCATTAATGGTTCTAGCTCATGTTCAGCTCCTGTCAACACAACAGTTCGAAAGCTTAGCAAGTAGATAAATGGGTACCACCTTAAGTGGGTAAATTTGCTGGCGTCCTGTTGGAGGTCGGCCACCAAACGGAAAAAGATCTCATGAATGGTGGCGGCAATGACGGAACCCGAAGCAGCAACATCCAGGATGTCAGCAGCCAGCTCCGACGCAAGGCACTGTGGGACATGTAGTCCAGTAGCCACGGAAGAGTCAGTTCCCTTACCCCTTCCCTTAAGCGCACGGTTTAAAAATGTATACTGTATAATGAAATGTAATTTACTATGTATGTAAGCCGCCTAGAGTCCTCCATTAGGGAGGGGACAGGCGGGGTATAAATATAATAATAAATAAATAAATGTTTACCCTTTGTTGCTAGGTAACCAATGTCTCTGCTAGGCAGTCTATTGTTATGCAAATTCTCTTGCCTCCGACATTCCGATCTAATTGCTCCCAGCAGCTGAGAAAAATTCTTCCCTTCTAAATTCAAACAAAAGGAAAATATCTATTTGGTAACATACTTAGCAAAAAAGACATTTTAAGTTTTTCATTCATGAGATTCTCAACTGTGCTCAGCTAATCAAAGATTACCTGTATTCTGATCAGGTGGTGGTTTACATTTCCACTGTCTTCCAATTTACATGCATGCAGTTCTCGCAACAAAGAAATCACTTTCTGATTATCAGTTTCTGAATATAGTGTGCATAAATTCTCAATCATTTCCTTAGCAGTAGAAATATTTTTAATCTCTGCTAATCTGTGATCTGGTAGAGATCTAGCAATGAGAATTTTAGCTCTTATCCTTTTTCTTCCATTGTTTATTGGCTTCCTCCCATCCTCTGGTTTTGGTTCAGGTAAATCCAGAGCATCCAAACAATCTTCAAAATCTAGGTGCATCCTTAATCTGAACAGCCATGCTGAGTAATTATCTTCAGTCGATTTTGGTATGGGGGAGCACCCTCCTTCTCCATTGTTTAGAGAGAGGAAATTTTTTTTGTGAACTTAGCTTTTTAAATGTGCAAAGCAGCTTCCGTTTTTGTGGCTGTGAGGCCAACAAAAAAACTTTTCAAGAGATCAGTACTGGTTTGTACTGGTCTTGTACTGGGCCCATAACCCTTGATGGAGTCTTGAAGGTTAATAAAAGAACTACAAGCAGCTAGCAACAATCTTGCAGAGTAGAAGCATGGACCAGCAGGGAACTTGCACTTTATGCTTAATTACGTTCAGAAATAAATTCAGTCTTCACACATTAGTTAGATGAAGAAAAATAGAGATAGCTTACATTTATTCAGTAGATCTGGATACAAGTAGATTCATGGTAGATCTGCATGCAAGCGAGTTGGAATGGACGAAAGCTGCAGCCCTGCAGCCCTCCTGCTTGCGCATGTGCCCAAGGAGTAATGGAGAATGAGAATTCCCAAACCGAGGAGGAGGAGGAAGAGGAAATCAGGTGACTCAGGTAACATCCAACAAGCACAGTAGAGATGCGTTTACTAGAAAGACCCCTTATTATGCTTATGAGACAATGCTGAGTTGACTCCTGATAATCCCAACAGTACTCACTAGGTAGATTGAGAGATGATGCAAGTATGATGGGCTAAGACAGTGTTTCTCAATCTTGGGAACTTTAAGATGTGTGGACTTCAACTCCCAGAATTCCCCAGCCAGAGGCTAGGGGATTCTGGGAGTTGAAGTCCACACATCTTAAAGTTCCCAATGTTGAGAAACACTGGGCTAAGAAGTAAGAAAGTGGAGGGAGCTCCCCTGAATTCTTCTTCCACATGTGCAAGGCCAACCTTTACTAGCAGGGAGAACCATATGCAGCAGCTGCTGGTAGGACAGCAAGGGAAGCCTTCCTGCCATTCTCATGCACGCTGTACTCAGTCCTATCTCGTATAAGAGTGCTCTGCTTCACAACTGACATGAAGCCCAAAACTAGCCCATTCCCTCTAGTATGGTGGTGCAGTAATATTCAGCCACCAATCCAAATGGTTACTGTGCATGGAGCTGGGATGAGAGACCATCTTGAGCTTTGTCTTAGGTGGGAAAATATCTTTGGCCCACTCTAGGTCTGGGTTCATACAACATACTAAAACTGCCTTCTGAAGCTGCACGTTTTGTGGGTTTACACAATACAGTACCTTGTATTGTAACTATTTTATTTTTTTTATTTATTATTTCAATTTATTCCCCGCCCATCTCCCTTGCAAGGGACTCTGGGCGGGTTACAACAATTGAAAGTTTAAAAACTATAAAAATATCCTCTAAAAATACTTGGTAACTAACCAAGAGGCTGACTTCATACGATGTGCTGAGCCACCCAAATAAAACAAAAGTTGAAAGGTAACCAAGGCTAGTACGATACGCTGCTCTACTGCCAATGGGAAAAATCTATGATCATGTGTCTCAATGACTATCGCCCGATAGCTCTCACTCCCATTGTGATGAAATGTTTTGAGAGACTTATGAAAGATTATATTGTTTCCAGACTCCCCCCTTCGTTTGATCCACTTCAGTTTGCTTATCGGCGGAATCGTTCCGTAGAGGATGCTATCTCTTCTGTTCTTCATTCAAGTCTGGTACATCTTGAGAAGAACAGTTATGTGCGATTGCTGTTTATAGATTTCAGCTCAGCGTTCAATACGATTGTTCCCTAGCATTTGGTGGACAAAATGGGTTCTCTAGGTTTCAGTACTCCCTTGTGTAATTGGCTACTTGACTTCCTTACTGAGAGGTCTCAGTTGGTGCGAGTTGGATACAATACTTCTAGCTCTATCTCCTTGAGCATCGGCTCCCCACAGGGCTGTGTCTTGAGCCCATTGTTGTTCACCCAGATGACACATGACTGTTGCGCCAAGTATACCACCAATTCCATTGTGAAATATGCGGACAATACATTGGTAGTGGGTCTTATCAGGGGTGAGGATGAGTGGGCTTATAGGGAGGAGGTGAAGGGTTTGGTGGAGTGGTGCAATAAAAACAGCTTGGTTCTAAATGTGGAAAAAACTAAGGAGATTATTATAGACTTCAGGAAGAACCGGTGTAGTCACACTTTTTATCAATAACATAGCTGTGGAGTCAGTCAGTAGCATCAGATTCCTGGGGGTGCAGTTAACAAATAGTCTGACCTGGTCCCTTAATACCACATTTTTGGTAAAGCGAGCACAGCGACGTTTGCACTTTTTGCGTCAGATGAAGAAAGTACATCTCCCATCTTCCATTCTCCTTACTTTCTACAGAGGCACTATAAAGAGTGTACTTACTAATTGTATTTCCATCTGGTTTGGAGGCTGTAGTGCCTCAGATAGAAAGTCTGTGCAGAGAGTGGTAAGGGCAGCAGAAAAGATAACTGGGATATCTCTGCCTCTCATCCAAGATTTAGCACATGCACGCTGTTTGTCCAGAGCTCGAAAGATCATCAGTGACGCCTCCCATCCTCATCATGGTTTGTTTTCTTTGTTACCCTCTGGGAAGAGGTTCCACCGTATCCGATGTAGAACAGCCAGATTGGGAAACAGCTTTGTCCCCCAGGCTATTGGATTCTTGAATGCTTAAATAAGTTCTTTTAGGTGAAATGTTGGATATGTAAAGAATGTATATTTTATAGTAATTATGGATTTTTTATTAGTATTTTAGTGTTTGACTGAAATTGTGAGCCAACTGCAACGAAATTTCATTCTATTGTACACTTGGTGTATGACAATAAAGTTATTATTCTATTCTATTCTATTCTATTCTATTCTATTCTATTCTATTCTATTCTATTCTATTCTATTCTATTCTATTCTAATTGTGTGAAGCAAGCAGATGACAAACAGCAGCAATAGCAGCAACACCTACAGCTGCATAGCAATACCTATCCATCAACCTGGCTGATCTCAAAAAGTTAAGTATGGCTGGATTCGGTTAGTACTCAGATGGGAGGGAACCAGGAAATCCCAAACCTGGGAAGTTGAAAAAGCCTCCTGGAAGAAGGCAGTTGCAAACCACTTTGGCATTCTTGTCAAAACCGAAAAAACCCTGCAGGAAAGAATTCATTTAAGCAGCTGCAGTAAGGATTCAACTGCCAACCCATGTCTCAGGTGGTTGCACCGCTAGTTTATCCATAACTACAATGCGGTGCACAGCGTTGGCCTTACCTCGTATAACAAGTGGCAAGGGATTGTCGGAGTTGTCCTCTGAAACAGTCACAATTGTCTACCTGTGGGCTTCAATCTCGCTCTCTGTTCAAGGAACGGGCCCACAATACTGCCCGGAGTCTGCAGAAACCTAATCCCATCCATAGACCGAGCACCAAGGCAGCACCTGCTCTGTGGCAATCACCCACCTGCTCCCCCCGCCTCTCCCTCCAAAAGGCGAGTTAAACTCGCAATGGTCTGCCTCTGCTACCTCGCCTATGCACCGTGAGGGTGGGCTGCGCTGACTTGAGGCCAGCCCTCTGCGACACGCAGACGCCGCCGCCAACAAGCCAGCACACGCGGTTAAGCAAGCGAGGACCGCCGCTGTGCCGTCGGGCTCTTCCTTCTGGCGGGCGCAGCGGGTTAGGGGCAGCATCCCCAGAAGAAGCGCTCGCAGCCACGGGGTTTAAAGAGGCTGCCTTGTAATACAGAGGCCGGTCCTTTCACCTGCGGGCGTCCTCTTGGCGCGCGAGCCGGGGTGAGAGCCGCCCCATCACTGGCGGGGTGGTGCCCCAACCTCTGGATGCCCGTTACTCCCAGGGTAACATTGCAGCAGCCTTCGGGTTTCCTTTCGCTTTGGCCACACCCGCCCCCTCTTCTCCCCCCCCACCCCCCATTTCTGCCTCTTCTCTTCCACATCGGCGCTGCCCTTGATTTAAATAGCGCCCCTCCCACCCCGGCTTGCCTTTCCCGGACTGGCTGGGCATCCCGCTTGACCTCCGCGGGGCCGCTCTCCGGGCCTCCCTGCCGTCTCGCAAACCTCAAAGCCACGGGCAAGGGAGGGGCAGGGCGCGAGGTGAGAGGAAAGCCAGCGCCGTAGGGCCCGAACTGCGGCGCCTCTCCGAGAAAGTAAAGGGTGGGAGAGGGGGCGGGCCGAGGCGGCGGAGAGCATCCAATGAGCACCCGGGAGAGTGCCCGGGGGCCGAGCCGGGCGCGTCGCCGTCCAATGGCCGCGGAGCAGGCGAGGGCGGGAGCAAAACGTTGGGAGCTGGGAGAAGTCGGAGAAGGCGAAGAGTCCGGAGTCGGGCGGCGAGTTGTCGGCGGAGGTGGTGGTGCTCGCCTGGCGTTCGCTCCGGCGCCCGTTATACTAGCTGCGTAGTCGCCGCGCAGGGGCGCCCGGAGGCTTCGCGGAGTCCGGAGGGAGAGGACGAACCGGAGGAGCGCGCTTCTCCGCCCGCCTGCCTCGAGGAGAACTTCGGCTGGACCGCGGAGCTGCTGGTCGCCGAGAGGAAACTTTTCTGGAGCAGCCGGAGGAGGCAGAGCGCCGCCGCCGCCGCCGCCGCGGGGCTGGGCTGCTCCGCGCCGGGCTCGGGGACTGCGAGTGGACTTGCGAGGGCTGCTTCGGCCCTGGCCGCGATGTCCCTGGCCACGGGCGCCGCGGGGCGGAGGCGTCAGGGTGTCGGCGGCGACTGGCCCTTGGCCGAGGGGTGGCTGCTGCTCCTGGCGCTGCTGGTGCTCCCGGGGACGCCCGGGACCCGGGCTTTCGTCTGCCTGCCTTGCGACGAGTCCAGGTGCGAGGAGCCCAAGAACTGCCCCGGCGGCGCCGTCTTGGACATCTGCGGCTGCTGCTTCATCTGCGCCCGGCAGCGCAACGAGAGCTGCGGCGGCTTCTTCGGGCTGCACGGCGCCTGCGACCGCGGGCTGCGCTGTGTGATCCGCCCGCCGCTCAACGGCGACTCGCTCACCGAGTACGAAGCGGGCGTCTGCGAAGGTAAAACGCGGAAGATCGTGGTCTTGCTCCCGGCCGCGGAGCAGATAGCCGCTCCGCCCCCGCGCGGACCGAGGAGCCCGAACCAGCGCGTGGCTTGGTAGGGTTGCGGGGCTTTGCCCCGAGAGGAAAAGGGCCCTGTGAGCCCCCTGGCTTTATGCTCATCTCACCCCTCCAGCCCTCCCCCCAAAAAGATAGCGGCGCTTCTCGGTTTCCCTTCCAGACTCTCCATTTTTTCCGATGCACAATCGGGGTGAAATGCCGCTGTAACTACCTTGAAAACCGCTCGCGAAATTCAAGGGAAGGTGGGAGCTTCTTAAAATCTGGCGTGTTCCTAGGTTCCGTCTCTTCTCCCCCTACTAAGAATTATTTTCCATTTGCCCACATCATGTTCCGGTGTTTGTTTGTTTTTTTGTCTCCACTACTAAACAAAATAAATAAGGGGGATAGGGAGAAAGACGCTGATAAACGTGCACGCATGTTTCCAAGGTCTGGAGGGTGTATGTTTCTCCTGTTTCCTCTTTTACGCCACCCCCCGCCCCGCGCGCCTTTTTCTTGCTGTTTTCATCGGTGTTAGGTTTCAAGGTGGATTTTAATTGGACCACAAAAATAAAGCGGGTTTTTGTATTATTAGAACAGAAATTTTAATTTGGACATCAGTTGGTTCCTCTGACTTCGCTATTTTCCTGCTCGCTTTTGCAGCCCAAATCATAAACAGGCTTACCTGAATGTGGACAGCCATAATCGAGTGACTTTTCAATCCATATGTATAAAGCAGTTGGTTATTGATCCTCTGTCAAGTAGAACTCAACTTTTACCCAGTTGTAGTGCTGAAGGGTGTCCTAACAATCTTATTTTTCTTAATAAACGTATTATTTTCAAAACATTACAGAATACAAATATGCACTCTTTATTCAAATATTATTTTGTAGTCCTGCTGCCACGAGGATTAAAAAGAGTAATTGCTCAATTGCATACTTGTATGTACGCTGGGATAAGGAAAAGAAGAATCTTGTTCTCATTCCTGCAAAAAGGAAGAACGTCCTATTGGCTATAACTCATATTTTGCTTCATTCTTCTTTATAATTAATATAATTGGAAACATTTAAATATTTTGTCTGCTAGCTGTGTGCTCAACTTGCATGTGAGGATTCAGTCTCTCCATTATAACTTTTCAGTCAGAAGTCTCAGGGAATAGAGTGCATATGACAATCAGAATTTTTTATGGAAAATTCCTTTTCACTTCCTTCCCATAAGAATGGCTTTTTTCTGTGATCCACAAGGGGGCTGCAGAGAGCTCAAAAATTCCTCTGGAAAAAATGGCAGGGAAGTCATCTAAACACTCCCAGCCATGCATATTTAAAGAACTCTTAATTCCCTTTTATCCTTAAAAATATCCAGATTTATCCTTTGTGATGGCCATTAGACTACGGTTTATTTCTTTGTTTTAACCTCCGTTCTGCTGTAGCTAAGGTTCCTTTTTCTTGTACAGGTGTGATTGACAAGATGAGAGCTATCAGGATAAACCTGTCAGGCTTTTAAAAACTTGCTTGGAGTTGTGATTCCTTTGCAGGGATGCAGGTGGAGGTTTTAAACCAAAGGAGCTATAAGCATATTGGGCAAATGAAATGGCTGTTATGGAAAGGAAACGCCGATTCTGCTATTGAGTGTTTAAGTGTAACTATACTGAATGTTTATGCTAGAGCAAATTCTGCCATAATACCTTCATACCTTACTTAATTTCATTTCAGAGGTTTTTTGGCAGTTTTAAGAATTGTTCTTGTTTAAAGGTAATGTATTTGTTTGCCGGACTTCAGCTGTTAGTTTGTATCTGGCATCCCCCTGCAGCAAATAGCACAGGTAATCTCTGGAGATGAGACTTCAGTCAGTGACAGAAATTAACACTCGCCCCAGCTTTTCCTGTCCCAACTGCTCCAAGAATTCAACCTGCAGAAATTAGCCAAACTATTTCCAGATAATTAGCTTACCTACACAACTATAGATAGTTTCGTCTTCAAAGCTTTAAATGATGGCTTGGGCTAAGCTCTTGGTAATTATAGTTAACTTTGGATTTTTCAACGTGTCTGTATGATTGAGCTTTCAGATACGAAAGTTAGTTTTGAAGTCTGTTGATAGTTCCAACAATTACGTTAAAGTTGGTGGATGAATTACTTGCTTTTCATCGATTAATTAAACATCTTTCAAAATTGGGAACACTCTTGCCATGAATATTGTGTGTGGATAAAAGCCTGTTTACCTCAAAAGAACAGAGCTTCCTCTTCGAGTCAGCTTATTCTGATACAATTTTTGTGCTGAAACGACCCCTACTGGTCACTATGTAGAACTTTTTCAAAAACTTTGAAAGATTTCGTGACAGTCTGACATTAAAATATGTTTCTTTATTCAGCCAATAAGTTACTGTTTAAAACAAATATGTATACTTGCCTCAAATTTAGTGAAAACAGGATTTTTGAAATACAAGAAAGCTGAACACAATTGCAAGTGTTTAGTACGATGGTGGTTTAATTAGGTGATGATTTATGCTACATTTTCTTTGCATATTTTATATAAATATGAAATAGCATCCTTCTGCCAATAGTAGGATGGGCACAGATAGCAGTTGGGTCAGATTCCGGCAGCTGTTACGTTATTGTTATTTTGTATGCCTTGGCTGTTATGTGATCAGACACCAAAGAGAAGTTGTTCTTTATTGGCATCTATAATTTAATATTATAGAGTATAATTGGTTAACAAATATTGTACTTTTTGTGGAAACAACTTCATAGTAGTAGTAGTAATAAAATAACAACCTTAAGATAATACTGACAAGATGATACTCCATTAGAAGAAGGATGTTGAGTATGGTTATCTGGAGAAAAACTCCAAGTAGTAAAAGCTGTTTAATTGATTTTAAGGCCAAAAAGATCAACCAACCAACCAAATAATGTTTCTCAGTGAAACATGTATCAGCAGAACAGTGAAATAAGTCTACAGTATTGCTTTGCCATGCATATACTTGAACCATTAAGGCTTCAGAATTTGCCATGACTCTCATAAAAATACTTGGAATTTGGACCCAAATACCCTATGAATAGAATATCCTTTAGATTTCCCCCCCCCCAATCATTGAAGTCATAGGATCCTTGTTCTGAAGCTAACCATTTTGTATAACTCTTGTGTTCCCATACTTTTAAAATGTGGGTTAGGAAATATATATAAGAACATATCATGTGGAAACTTGTAGAGCCTTCAAAGTCTTGGATATACTTTTTGAATCGGCATACAGTATGTGTATACGTTATTCTTTGAGCAATGTATCAGCTCGTTTCCAGGATGCATAATCATATTCACATTTTCCTACTAAGGAAAAGACAAACTTAAGTTACAGTCTTTAACCTGGAAATTGTCTGTCTAGCAGTTGTCAATAGAGGCAGTCCGCATATTTATTCAGAACTTGTTTGCTCTACTTTTAATTGGATATATCCAGGATTCAATATAATTATATGTCATAAACTAACTCCTGTTCCTTTTTTTATAAGTATTGGCATATGTTGCAACATTCCTAAGGCTGAATAAAGTCACAAGTCTCAATAATACAAAGCCTTTTAAAAACTTAGATATTGAAAAATGATCTCCTAAAAGTAAATGTGCAGAGTTGTTTGAGTTACACTGATGTGATAGCTTGTAGAGGTTACTGCACTGAATTAACATTGTCTCTGTATTCTACAATCTCTGACAACTGCATGTTATGTCCAAATGTCCAAAGAGCTGAAATTTCCTTTTGTTGGTGAAATGATAATTTGTATGGTTGATCTGTTGAATTGTTACTTTCCTTTTTTTTCTTTGAGGGAGGGAAACAGATGTCACTTTGGCTTCTCCCAAAGAATCCTGGAAACCTTAAGTGCTGAAAATTATTAGTGATTCCTAAGCTGCTACTATAATTAAGATTTCTGGGAAAAATTGAGACCTGTAAAGTTGATGAAAGTATTGTGTGTACCTTTATCCTTAATAATAGCATTAGATTTATGTTTTTGTGCTGAACTTCAAACATTGTGTTTGCGTTACCATACTCAGTTATTTCTAAAGACATACATAAAAGTTGAGATATCAAAATTATATGGATTCAAAATATTGCTAAAGTCATTAAACACCTTGCAATTGTGAATGTACTCTTTTACAACTGACTGCTGATATGGCTGTTCTTAAGCAAAAACTGTAGATAAAGCAACATTTATTTTTTAAAAAACTGGCAGGATTATGTGGCAGCCTGTTCAGGCAAATCTGTTTGCTATGAAATCATTCTGGCTTAAGCTCTCTGCATCTTTTGTGTGAATATTGCTTGCAGTATTTAGAACACTTTCAGACTCTTGTATACTGCTGGATTGAATGTTCAGGCTTAGTTTTTTCCATCCCCTTTGCTTGTATTCGCTTGTAGCTGCTTTTTATATTTAATTTTCCACATAGCCGTACTAGTACTTGTACTTATGGGATTTAATGAACTCACCATGTTCCCATTTCTTAACTTCCACATTACAATAGAATCATTCCAAAAATAGCTTACGATAACTTGCAAAATAAGGCTTTCAAAAGTGTGTATTCATATTTAGTGCCATGAAACCATACAAATTTTATTAAAGATTATTGTAACATTGGTATAGAGGGCAATTTGCTGTATTTAGAACTGTTTCAAATTAAATTTGAAAAGCTCTCTTCTTGAACAATAAACTTTATTAAATGTGCCAAAACATCTACACTCATTTTTTAAAAATTGTGACGTGTCCACTGTATATCATGTTCTATGAAGGGAACTAGCTAGCAGAGATTGTTTGAAACATAGGATTAGTCCTATGAATGCAATATTGGTTCATATATAATGGTCATATGCCATTATGCCCCCCCCCCCAATTTGGACATATTAATATTAAACACAGTATTAACTTTGTTCTGGCAGACTGACTGATTTTTGTAGCGCCTTATGTTGGTTTGAGTTGTGTAATAGTTTGGAAACTAAAAGAGGGATAATGGAAATGAATATTGTGTACTTTTACGTTTTAAAAGAGATTTATGTTACTAGGCTGCTCCATCAATTATACAGTGGTCTGAAGAATGTAATATCTCTTTCTATAGGCATTTAACTGCGCAAGCATGATTTGGAGGGCTGGTTAGACTTCATGTACTAGTGTACATGCTTAATTCCCTCTTCCTATTCTTAAGTCAATTAACCTAAATATTAATAATACAATCATTTGATACTGTATGACTTTATCAATAAGACAAGTTTTTTTGTTTCACATATGAAGGTTGTATGCTTTTGTAGAATGAGGACAGGGATTTTTTTTATTGTTGGGAGAAAGTGCTGCTTGAATTGTTTTAGGTACTGTTTGTTTGAATTATTTAGAGAGAGAGAGATGATTCTATGACCTGCAGAGAATAGCAATATAAAAGATAGGCTATTTGAAGAGTACAGTAAAGTAGGGAATGAGAATACCTAGGCAAATTGTCCTTAGTTTATGTATGACTGTTGTGCTTTTAGAATGCATTTAGCAACAAAAAAACCCTGAACTGGTAATATAGTAGCTGAAATAAAAGTTGGACCAGAGAAGCCAAGATAATGCAAAAGTGAAGGGCAAAAAACACAAAATGGAACAATAAGAACTTTTTAAAATATAAATTGTTGGGACATGATAACAAAGGAGTGAATGGGGTGCTCAAAGAAAATAGGGGATTGCAGAGAAAATGAAAGAGTTCTTTGCTTCTGTCTCCACCATGGAAGATATGGGAGAAATGCCTGAGCTTGTATTAACGTTCTCATGGGAGAAATCAGAACTAAAGCAAATTGAGGTTAACAGAAAGATATTTTAGGGCATCTTGAACACACTAACACATCATGAGTCCCTGATAGTATCCACTGCAGAGTTCCTAACAATTTAAATATGAAATTGCTGACCTACTAAAAGTATATAACTTGTCACTCAAATCAGGACAGAAAGGCAGCCAGTATGACACCCATTTTAAAGAGGGATACAGTTATAGATCAGTCAGCTTAATGGATTAACTGCATTGGTCACTCATGTAGATAAGTGGAACAAGGGAATGAGACTCTCTTGGTTCCGTTAACCATTTAGCTGCCTTCAGTTCCATTGATCATGGTCTCCTCCTACACTTGCTGTAAGGGTAAGGAATAGGTGAAACTGTTCTGCAGTGGCTCTGCTTCCTGAGTATTGGTTCCAGTCAGAATGGAAGATTTACAGCTCTTGGGCATTCCTTTGTGAGGCACCACAGGGTTTGGCCCTTTCCCTGTACCATTTACCATGAAATTGCTGGGAGAGATCATCCATCAGCACAGAGTGAAATGTCATCCAGGTTTGACCATATGACACCTCTACTGCAGGAGCTATATTGGCTGGTGAACAGCTTCTGGATGGAATTCAAGGTGCTAATTGTTACACTAAAGACTTGCATAGTATCTCCAAGACTACCTGCTCTGAAGGGAATCTAGCCATCCACTGAGATTGGAAACAGAAGGTATGCTAAAGACCCTGCTGCTGAAGGAATATCAGCTTCAGGGACTCTGATATCAAGCTTTCTTGGTGATGGTGATCCTTTGGAATAGCCTTCTGGATATAAGGACTGTCCTATTACATTTCCAAAGAGCCCTGAAATCATGGCTGGTTTGGAGGGCCTTTCAGGACACAATGGAAGGTTAAACTATCCCCAAGTATGAAGAAGTGGGAGCAATTAATGTTGATTGTTTTTCTTTTTAGGTCTTTTTTTCCCAGTTTTTATTTTGTATATATGACAGTAAGCTACTCAGAGACTTTTGACTGGAGCAGTATAGAAACTTCAGTAAAATAAATAGTAAAACCAAAAGGAGAAAAAATAACTAAGCACATAAAGGAACAGACCTTGCTGAAGGAAAATCAGCATGGATTCTGCAAAGAGAAATCCTGCCTCACCAAACTCTTTAACAGTTTTTTAGTGGTAGAATATCAGCAAACTTGCAGCTGTAGGTGACTCTATCAACACTGCATAGTTGGATTTTCAAAAAGTCTTTGGTAAAATTCCTCACTACAGGCTCTTGAGTAAATTTAGCAATCATGGAATACAAGACCTTGCTATGGGTGATAACTAGCTAAAAAACCAGGCAGCAAAGAATAGAAATAAATGAGCAGTTTTCTTAATGGGGGGAAGTGGAGTCCCACAAGGATCTGTGTTAGGTCCAGCGCTTTTTAATTGTTGGAAAATAATCTTGATTTGGGTGCAAGCAGTGAAATAGCTAAGTTTGTAGATATCTTCATGTGTATACTGTTGAGGTCTGAGCTGTCCGAAACTAATCTTTTTAGGGTTGTAGTGGATAGTTCAATGAAGACATCAATTCAGTGTGTGGCAGCTGTGAAAAAGGCAAATTGCATGCTAGGGATCATTAGGAAAAGGATTGAAAATAAAACTGCCAACATTCTAATGTCCTCATGCAAAATTACAGTATGTCTGCAACTGCAGTATTGTGTACAGTTTTGATTGCCACATTTGGCAAAGGTGGTAATGGAGCTGGAAAAACTGCAAAAGAGAGAAACCAAATGATCTGGGGTTCATATACCTTCCTTACAAGCAAACACTACAGAATTTTGGACTCCTTTGTTTAGAATGATTCCCAAACTGTGCTCTGTGGCACCCCAGGGTGAAATTTTTGTGATGTCCTTTTGCAGTGTCATAACTTTGCAATAATAAGGGCTCCGTGAAGCAAGGAAATTTGGGAACCTCTGGTTAGAACAAAAGATGATTGGGGGAGGGGCACAATCAACATATATGTATATATATGGGTCTCATCCCCATTACATCATCCCGTCCCACCCGATCTTGCAGAGAGGGCATGCTACGGATCCCCTCTATGAAAGAATTCCATCTAGCGGGGTCCCGGAGGCGAGCCTTCTCTGCAGTAGCACCTGCCCTATGGAACATCCTCCCCCCAGAGATAAGACAGGCCCCTTCACTCCTGGACTTCAGGAAAAAATTAAAAACTTGGCTCTGTGATCTCGCCTGGGGCAAGAAGGAAAGTGGTCAAGCCTGGGGATGGCTGATTTCATAGAACCGCCTCAAATATTTTAAATATGTTTAGCGTCACTGTAAGAACCACCTGCCACTTGGATTTTATTGTATTTATATTTTTATTGTTGTTTTTATTGTATTTTAATGATATTTTGTGAACCGCCCAGCGTCCCTCCTTGAGGGGGAGATGGGCGGTCATAGAAATTAAATAAATAAAATCATGCATCGCATAAGTAGTCGGGGAGAAGTTTCTCTACTTCTTCAAGACTCAAAGTTACTGCTCAATTGGGAGCAACCTACCTCCAAATACTAGTTGCCAAGGAACAATGGTGGGAGAGAGGTGTGACTCCATTTTCTGCCTGCAACCACCCCAAAGGCATCTGGTTAGCCATTCTGAGAAATAAAATTCTGGATGAGCTGTGACCTAATCCAGCAGGGCTGTTTTCCTATTCTGTTTTTATGCAGCTTTGTTCTTTCAATCTATTAAATGCAGGGTCCTGGTGTCTTCCGAGTGGGAAGAATCCACCCAATTGATGTTCATTTCTTTTATGATTGGTGTTTGCTAGTCAACCTGATGCCTTGCTTTGTATGACAAAATGAATCAACATTTGCTTGATTTACAGACATTCTATGCATGGTTATGCAGGGATGATTCCTACTTTACACAGGTTTAGAGGCAAATGGCTATTTACAAATCTTGGTAAATGATATATACTTACTTGAGAAGCAAGCTGCTAATGTTACAAACAAGCTTCTTCCTGTCAGCTACCAGGATTCCTAAGGAGTAGATGCTAGTAAATTCCAGTGCATGCATGTCCAAAATCTGGCAACATCCAGCAATTTGCAATTTTGAAAAGCCAAAGAACAATCTCTCAGCACACTTCTTGCTGTTTGCAAAATCTAGTAATGATGTTTCAGTATTATTTTACATGTTTCCATTACACAATTGATTGTGTTACTGAATTCAGCATACCTTTTAGTGCCATGGAATCTTTTGACATTTAGGATATTTTGATTGGTAGGATGATTTCCAAAGGGGTTTTATGTGTCACTCTCAAGTAAATGAATATTCCATATGGATTTATTCCATCTTCAGTTAGCCAATGAAATGCTTCAGTTCCAATCATAATTGTATTCTCACTTCATTACTGATACTTTTCTGCGATTCCTTCTATTTCAATCCATGTTATAAAAACTTTTGAAAGACGTTTGTTCCTTTTCTAATTCCAGTTACAAGCATTTAAAGAACATCTGGATTCAGTATTGCTCTTCAGTGTCCTTACTTTCCATTAAAATTAATGTCAAAAGTCCCATTGATTTCAGTGGAAATTAAGTACAACCAATTCACACTTCCTATGCAGCACAAAAAATACTTGACAGAGAATATCTGACTGAAACAATGATAACCAATAAGGGTTCTTAGAGGGTCCAGTCATCAAGATTCTTAAATGTTGGTACTAAAGCATCAATAATTCCTTCCCAATTTTTGATAAGTGCAATAAATTGATGCTAACTCTCCCAAACTTGATTCTGGTTACCAAAAACATGTGTCTGAGCCTAAGTACAGTAATCTTCTTCAGTTATTGATTCAGGAGCTAACAGTGGCAGATGTTGAGTCAGGTTATTGCTATTAACTGTCACACTGTTCGCAAACAGAGAATGCCAACATCCTTTCTAGTGTGATTTGATTCTCATACTAATATAGTCACTGTTATCAGGATTAACTGCTGATTTACCTTTAGTGATTCTATATAATTTGTATGTTTAGCTCTTGCTTCAGTGTAATGTTCTGTACATTTATAGTAAGTTTCATTCATTTATGTATTATTGCTAGAATTGTTGAAATAGAGAGAAGTGTCAAGGCGTGTTTCATGTATATAGAGTTATTTAACTAAGTGGGTCTTCTGAAAATGGCAATCTTAATGGGAACGCGTTGATACTGTGGCTGTTTTGTAGGTTGCATGGGCTCAAAAAAGATCTCTGTATATTGAAAATGTTCTGTCTTGAATGAACTTGTTAAACATTTTCCTTCCTATTATTCTTCCAAGAGAAATATTTTACTTGATTTTTAAAAATTTATTGTAATTAAAACTGTTTATCAGTATTAAACTAATACTATTAACATTGATCGGTATTACAAAATAATAGCCAGTATTTTATCTTAAGACCCCGCACCCCTCCAAGGATCGGTATTAGATGGCTGAACATATTTCATGTTTTCACATTAAGCTATAGAGCCAGTGAGAAAAGCTTAACTGATCTTTTCTATCTAGCCTACCTTTCTTGCTGCTAGCAGATAAAAAAGCAGTATCATTTTTCTGTCTTGAAAAACATCTGCCTAATGAAAGCTAAAACTACTATGTAATTTAATAATTTTTAAATATGACTAGTGATATGGATTTTCTAAAAAGAAATCATTACCCTAAATTGCTTGAAATTTGATTTAACATGCTTGATTTGTACTTAGCTGTAAAGTATTATTTTATCTTCTTACTTGTGGATGCCAATGGAAAAAATGCAACAGACAGAAATAGTTGAAGTGAAATATATGATTAAGCCAGGAAAAAAAATCAATAAACTTTCAGAGTGGCTCAGAGTGCAGTCCTATGCATACAGACGGTCCTCATTTAATGACCACTCATTCAGCGACCATTCAAACTTGCGACAAGTACTTACAACCGGTCCTCAAAGTTCCAACCGTTGCAGCATCCCCACAGTCATGTGATTGCAATTTCCTACGTTCTTTGCTGGCTTCCCACCAGCAGTCAGTGGGGAAGCCGGCAGGAAGTTGGAAGTCGCAATCATGTGAAGTCCTTGCTTAACAACCTGCAGTGATTCGCTTAACAAGAGTAACCAGAGATTGCCAGAACTGCTGTCGCTAAGCAGCATGGTCACATGACATCACACTTTATGACTGCATTGCTTAGTGACAGAAATTCTGGTCCCAATTACCGTTGTTAAGTGAGGACTACGTGTACTTACTTGGAAGTACGTCCCATTCCACTTAACAGAATTCACTACAAAGTACTACACTGTAAAATATAGTTTCACAAAACTCTGAAGTTTTGCTTGTTATTTTTATATGCTTATAACTCAAGACACTTCACTGGGAAGAAGATATATCAATGTCTAATTTTAGGATGCCTAAACTATGTTCTTCCTAGGGATAGTTACCTGGAAAAACAAATTAGAACCTCAGTCTAGTTTTGATTAATACTGTATATATTCAGTTCAATTTAATTTTCATTACATTTATTATTTTATGACAGACACAAAACTTCATTTTAAATATTAGAAAAGTTTCAGTGTAAAAATATAGGTGTGTGGAAAACTCTTAATTAGGAATGTTTATCCGATTCAGCCAAGTCCTGAATTCTGAAGCAGATCAAGCTGCTTTCTTGTTGAGGTGTGCACAAAGCAGGAAAAATGTTTCAACCCAAACAACACCAAATAATTTCGGGCCAGCAACCGTTTAGGAAAAATGAAACCAGTACTGCAGATTTCAGATTAAACAAAATCCAAGATGGACAAGTCGGGCAGTGCTGGTGCATGTCACTCACTTTCTCTCATCTTCCCATAAGCAGCTCCCAACACAACATATCCCACCAACCTTTCATACCCCATTTTCCCTCCTCTTTCTCCACTCAGCTCCAATCTCCCTGTGTAGCATATTCTAGTAGCCTACCTGTTCCAGTCTTCTCAGCATCTGCCCACCTGTCCCTGATCTTCTCTCCTAGACTCCTGCAGCTGCCAATATTCTTGGCCACTTCCCTCCTCCCCTCTGAATCACTTTGGATAGGATCAAAACAACCCCCAAACATGCATGTTTTTGATTCAGGTACAAAGCAACCCAAACCAGCTGTTCAGTGCAAAGAACAGTTTGTGCTGGACTTTCATTCACATCCATACTTTCATCCTGAGATAAAGCAGGATTTTATCCAAAGGGACTAGAACTAAATAGGGATATTGAGAATTTTTATGAACAATTAATCTGTAATTGTGGGAGCTGCAGAGTAGTAGACAGTGTACTTAAATTTGCTTTTCCATATATAATCTGGCATAGGACCAGGTTACTTGTGGGACCGCCTTCTCCCAAGAACATCTGCCTGGCCCACATGCTCCCATAGGGAGGGCATGCTCCAGGTTCCTTCTTTCTTGTCATCTTATGGGACCTAGGAAGCATGCCTTTTCTGTGGTTGCCCCTACTCTCTGGAACTATCTCCCCGCCCCCCAAATACAACAGGCCCCAACTCGCCTTTAGGAAAGCCCTTAATACCTGGCATTAGGGGTTGGTTGAGTGGGATTCCCCCCTCTGAAATTTGTTTTGTTCTGTGCTTGGTTGCCATTTTACATTTTTAAGCTTTTAGCTTTGGAATTTATATATTGTTTGTTTGTTGCTAGTTGTTTATTATTATTGTTATTGTGTGCTTATGTTGTATGCTGCCCAGAGTCACACTGTCTGAGTTGGGTGGCCTTATAAATCTTTGAATGAATGAATGAATGAATGAATGAATGAATGAATATATATATATATATATATATATATATATTCATTCATTCATTCATTCATTCATTCATTCATTCATTCATTCATTCATTCATTCATTCATATATTAGCAGGGAAGGGAATTTAGTGACTAGAATTAGAATAGAACAATCCACTCAGTGGATTAGTTCAACCTCTTACTACAGGAATTCATATTAAAGTTATCCTAGTTGAAAACTTTCAATGAAGTAGTGTTTACTGTCTGTTTAGGTAATTGTTTCCTCTACCAAACTGTTCTTACTGTTAAGAAGTTTTTCCTAACATTCAGTCAAAAATTTTTACTACTGTTCTCTGAACTTGATCTACTTTGTCTGAATTTTTCTTAAAGTGCAGTTCCAGAACTGGTTGAAGTATTAGAAGATTATTAGAAGTCTGGTGAATGTTGAATAGAGTCCATTCATTGTTCCTTCAGCACTTGTCAGTCATTGATTTCTTTCCTTAAGTTTGTCCTGTTTAGTTAATGTTACTGTATAAGCTGTTATTACACTTAATTCCCCCTGCCGGTTTTGCCTTAGTTATTACATTAGGCTTTATTTTAAAATGAATGCTATATTCTTATTATATTATTATATTACAGAATTGCCGAGAATCAGGCACGATTGAACAGATAGCATCATCATCATATTCTTAGTTTATTTTGTAAGGCATGAGTGTTAGAAACATGTATAACTCTATTTTCATGTTTGATTTATTCTGTTTTGTTTTCTCTTCATGGTATGTGTAAATAGAGCTGTTTATGAATTCAATTTTATTGAAAAAGCATCATGTATATACTTATGGTATATTGTATATACATGTATATTTTTATTACTATATTAATATAAAAACAGGTTGATGTACCATACATGTTTGTAGGGGGTTGTTGCTTTGAGGAAGTTGAGGTGTTGTAATTTTGAGCATCATCCCCTAAAGTTAGCCAATAAGCATATCCTTATGCAGATGAAGTAGTGCTTCTGCCACACACATCAGGGAGGGATGGAGGGATGGATGGATGGATGGGGCATAGTTTTTCATAGCTCTGCCAAACACAGGGCACATCAAAATTATATAATCCAAAATGTACAAAACAATAGAGTCCTTTCACTTTGCCAGAGGGGCACAGCATATTCCAGCAGCCCTAAAATTTGGCTAAGCATGCATGCAACTTTTGTTTGGAGCTTGGTTGGGACCATATACAGTAGCTCCTTTGCCTTTCTGGAAAGGGTTCACTCTAAATTCTTAAGGACTGAATTTCAAGGGGTCCCGCATGTACCCAATGTGACGCTAAGGAAGGAGACAGAGGGAGGAAGCTAAAGTGGAAACAAGTGCACTGGCTAAAGTTATTGTTTTTTCCCCAGAAGGTCTAGGTTCTTTGATTATGGTGGATAATTACGAATCAACATGGAAAAGGTCATCCCTGCTGAAACTGCAACATTGCAGGTTCTCAAAAGAGATAGTTCTGATTATGGGGAAGCACTTACTGTACTCAAGCAATGCACTAAAAAGTTGAAAGCTCAATTGGACCAATGCTACTTTATCCAAGAATGTCTTCTTGATTAGTTAATCCCTTTTTTTCAGGTCAGCAAGAAATTTGACCAAAATAACTGCCCCCAAACTACAAAGAGCACTAACATTAGCATGCTTTAATGCCTTTACAACAGTTGTTCTAAGGGCAAATATGGAAAAAGTTTCTTGCAAGCTAAGATTGTGCCCTTGTAGAGAAAGCCCCATTGAATACATAGTTCATGCCCTGTTATACTCCACCTTCTGTAAGGATACAAGGGCTTTCTCCGTACTCTATTATTCTGATTTACTTTAAGTATAGTTACTCCTATCAGACCAGTACAATTCTGTTTCTTTGAATATGGCTAAATTTTACTATACATTTTATAAAACTCGATGCCTTAATGATCTAGTTACAATTTTATGTTTGCGTATTTTATCTTACCTGAAACAGAAACTGTTGCAATTATTTGTAGATAATTGCATAGAATTCTGGTCAGGGACCTTAATAAAACTACTACAGAAGGTGTTGTTTTGTTCCTGGCATTGCTTATTCCCAGCCAAATCTACCATTTGCTAATGGGGGAGCCCTAGGTCCTGAGCCTGGTGCTAGTGAGAGTCTCTGTACAGGAGAGAGCAGTTAACACTGAATTTCTGGCATTGGAAGAGGCAGTTGAGGGCCATATCTCTTTATGAACTCTCTGCCTTGGAAAAACTGACATAGGAAGAGTATCTGATTTGCAGCTCTAGAAGTTTGTATTGAGAAGGGGCAGTACTGTAGGTAAGGACAGGCACAATTTCCAGTAGATCATACAGATAGGAAATTGGTAAAAATTCACAGTTCAGGCAGTTCTGGATCAATGCAGAAGATGCAAAATGCGGTTACAATCATTTTGAAATGGTGGTAGATTTACATATATGTAATTTGCCTGCACTGCAGAACAGATTTGGGCACACAGAAGCAATCAGGACACGGGGCGCGTGCGGTGGCAGCGCAGGGGCACGTGCGGCGCCAGAGTGTGCATGGTGGCGGCGGCAGCGAAGACAGCAGCGGCACGCCATCAGCGCTTCTGCGTTTTAGCGAGGCCGCCACCACCGTGCACACCACTGCGCGCACACCCCGCCGTGCACGTGTGCGCTCACCACCGCTGCCACTGTTGGTGTGTCGCCAATGGCGGCACTTTGAAAAGCACTGTCCTAGAAGCTGGATAGTCAGACAAACTAGTCCCTGGCAGATGTGTCAGAGGTCAGAGAGCGTGAGTTTTCTTTTTAATCTCCGCCATCCCAGAAGCAGAGGCAAGATCCAGAGAAAGACATGGATGTAGCAAATTTGAGTTCACAGGATGGCTCTTTCCAATTCCATTACACATCACTTATTATATTGGTAAGAAGCTGGTGCTACATTATCAGCTCTTTAGACTGATGGGATCCACTAGGTTCAGGCATATATAAATATGCCACCATATAGAATGTGTACTTATGCATCAGCTTCAGTAGGGCAGTAGAACGTTCCCATATAACACGAGTGCGAGTTGGAAAGAGCCAGTTTGGTCTAGTGGTTAAGGCACCGGGCTAGAAACCAGGAGTCTGTGACTTCTAATCCTGCCTTAGGCATGAAAGCTGGCTGGGTGACTCTGGGCCAGTCACTCACTCACTCAGCCCAACTCACCTCACGGGGTGGTGGTTGTGGGGAAAATAGGAGGAGAAAGGAGTATTAGGTATGAGTTATTAAAAAAAAAAATAAAGGTGGATTTAAAAAACCTTTAAAAAGCTCGTATCATAGTGTTCTCCTTTCCACTTTAAATTCAAAGTTGATGGTAGCACAGAAATCCCTGCACATATAATGCTATAATTTTGCAGTTTCCTACCAATTGGCAGCTGTAATATGAGTGTTCTCTGTAAGTTTTGACCATCCAACGGTTTAGAGAAGGGAATTACTGAAATTTTATTTTTGACTGTCCCCCATAATAAAGATTCCATTTGCATTTATAAAATTTGACACTCTGAATTTGGGTAGACTTCATGCCTTCAGGTGATTATCTCTGCAAAGTCAGCTATTTAAGTCCACAGACAAAGCTATGTAATTTTTAAAAAATCCTAATTTAAATTTCCCAAATCCTTCTGCCTATTCTTCTGAAGAGGGGAAAGCACTTTATCCCCAAAAGAGTCTATTGATCCTGCAGATTTTATCCCATTCTACTCAGGGAAAAAGTACAAACCTTTGTTGGTTTCCTATAGTAGCAAATGAGAATTAAGAATTTTTGGGTTTCTAACTCTCACTTGAATTTGTTTCCCAAGTTGTATCAAAGGCTACTTGGTTCAATCAGAATTTAAGTTGGCTGTTATTTGATTTATATCTTGCTTTTCATTCAGTGGCGTACATAATGCTCCCTCCTCTTATTTTTCCTGCAACAATCCTGTGAAGTAAGTTGGGCTAAGAGAGAGTCAGTGACCCACCGTCGCCCAGGGAGCTTGCCTTTGTAACTACCGTAGTAGTGTTAAGTATACAGGTAGTCCTTGTTTAGTGACCATTCATAGTTACGACAATGATGAAAAAGTAACTTTGCAACCAGTCCTCACATTTAAGACCTTTGCAGGTCTGTAAAACAAAGGAAAGCTGAAGTAAGATCAAGCACAGTCGTGGTTTCACTTAGTGACTGCTTCACTTAATGACAGAGTTGCCGGTCCCAATTGTGGTTGCTAAACGAGGATTACCTGTATGGAGAAGTCAGAAGTACAGGTTATGGGCTACTTAAGGCTGTTTTTCTATGTCACATTCTTGTATCTGTGGGGTTGAGATAGAAACAGTTTAATCAGTTGTATTGAACATTATGGTGGCTCCTAATCTTGATACAGATGCCTTTTAAAATAGTAACTCCATATTGCATGTAAAATTTATTTTCAGCTCTGATTCCAGGGATCATTGGAAAAAGGTGATATCAACACTAGATAAGGAATTCAAGTGAGTGAGCAGCTGATAATTGCTTCAGGGTCCATAACTGAGTTGGCAGGTTCAAATTTATTGCCCATCTCGATTTACCTGGAGGTCAGAATGTCAGAGAATCAGTGCTGGTTCATTGCATCATAGGTTGATTGAAACGATAACGTTGACTTGAATACATCTCCATTGAAAGCTGTCTCGATTTTAAATCGTCTAGACCTCTTTCACAGGGACACTTATCAGATGGGATTACCAAGCATCTGGAATGGTAGTAACTTCTGTTCAGTTGAGATGGCTTGATTATCACATTTTACAATACAGCAGTCTCCAGAATGTTTTGGATTTTTGTATTTGCTATTCTGTTACAGGAGTTAGGAATGTGTTTTTTAAACAAGAGACCCAGAGTTCTCAAATTTCAGTGTTAAATGGAAATGTCCAAGTTCACATTGCTTTTTAAATGTGGTGCAATGATAGTAATGAGAACTGGAAATTATGCGGTTATAGGATCTTGTAACAGGATCTTTAAAAATGAGTTTAATATTTGTATTGAGATGCTTCAGTGCAGTATTTGGCAAAAAAAAGAATTAAATAAAACAAATCAATAAGTTACCAGTATTATAGTTGTTTCATTTTGGTTTTTAGATGAAAACTGGGATGATCAGCTACTTGGATTTGAGCCTTGCAATGAAAACCTCATAACAGGCTGCAATATAATCAATGGAAAATGCGAATGTGATACTATTAGGACCTGTAGTAATCCCTTTGAGTTTCCAAGCCGGGATACTTGCCTGTCAGCTTTAAAAAAGATTGAAGGTAAGTCAGTATTCACTAGTAATTGACTTCTGTCTTATTTATAGCATATTACCTTAAATATCTAATATATAATTGGCTATAAATCATCACATGCTTCTTGGCAACAGTACTAGCAAATGAGATATTTGGGGAGATTGGGTGATTTACTAATGTGTTTCAAATGTTTAGTATATTAATGAACTAAAATATGTGAAGACATGTTTCATATGATGTATGGCTATATATCCAGAATAGAAAAGATGATTATGTTTGGCAGTTTTTATCATTAAGAAAATGCAGACTGATCTGAGTAGTATATTGCTTAGTAAGCACTGTGATTTATAAATGCACATATGTTTCAGACCACCAATGGAACACTTTATTTCCTCTCATGGAACAATAATTGAAACAAACGAAGAGAAATTGACCCAAAATTACATCCTGTCTGAGTTTAGCTTAGTGTGTTTTCTGCTGGAATGCATGCTGAAATTTCAAATGGACTATTTTGGGACCACTTGAGGAACGAACTTAGTTTTTGTCTGTGGGAAGAACTTCATTTTCATAGCTCTGTAAATAATATTTATTTAATTATTACATTTATATACCACTCCACTGGCAAGCACCCTTGAAGCAGCTTCATGATCTGCGGTCCATATTATAAAATGATGTGTGCTGTTTGGGAAAAGTATGCATTTGTGCATGTGTGTGCACAAATCATAACCCATTCCTGCACATTATCTTGCAAGATGTAAGTAACATTACACATGATATAACATTTAGAAGTAATATGCTATCTGACACGCAAATCTTTCAGAGTGTGCAGGCTGTGTCTTGAAGAAACTGCTTCCTTCGTTGGATAACATTAAATGCTTTGAGCAGTACTTTTTAACAGAAACTATTATTTAGCTATAGAAGTTATATCCCGCTGCAGTCAAAATGGACTCTCAGCAGTTTATACAATAGAAAACAACACTAGAAATATCCATGATACAAATTCAAAGCAATTAAATGAAATCATATGATTAAAAAGATTACCTATAATCAATGCAAGATAGAACGCTCTAGGAAAATATTTGGGTTTTCAGCATCTTCCTGAATGCAATCAAAGAGGGGGTCAGTTTAATTTCTTCTGGGGGACTATTCCAAAGAACAGGGCTGCTATTGAAAACCCCTTCAAGTTACTCCCCCAAAATGGCTTTAAGAAATTTCTGCCATAATTACCTAGACTGGGCTGATTCTAGTTGGAGTAGTTGATCCTGCAGGTCCCCAGATGCTAAGCCATAAGGGCTTTATGGGTCAAAATCAACACTTTAAATTGGACCTGGAAGCCAGCTGGGAGCTAGTGCAGGGCCTGAAGCACAGTTGTAATATGCTCCCACATCAGGGATCAGTTAGCACACAGGCCAGTGCATTCTGGAGCATCTGTAACCTTTTAAGGACAGAGGTCCTTAAGGGGATTTATAGAGCCCTTTGCGGAAGGCTAACCAGGGTGGCAATGAGGGCTAGGGTCTCACCACATAAGGCTGCAACTAGGGTACCCTCCCTCCAGCAGGACCCATGAGGTCAGAAGGACTCCAAGCATGGACTTGTTCCTTTTCGGTAGTTCCTCCTTGTCAAGACACACATCTTGCATGTTCATAATTGCCATTTATGCAAATCTCTCTCCCCCAAGCTTCTTATAAAAGTTATTTTTCTTTGGAGAGAATATGGGTCTCATACAAAAACACCTCAATTTCAGTTCCCATCTTTTAAAATTCAGGTGATAGTTAACATTCCACATTACTAAAGGGGGTTATATTATAATATTTTATACATGGGCCATATAGAAAGACCAAAACACCTTTCCCAAAATGATAAAAATAAAGTTCTTAAAAAATACAGTGGTAAAAATAAAAAACTCTTAATCCCAATCTGTGGTAGTTAAGCATTATGCAACATAACCAGCTGTTTCCTACAGAAATTAATGAGGTGATTGGTAATGTTAATATTATATGATCCAATAGGGACAGAAAGCTCTACAGTGGCGCTTAAAAGTTTGTGAACCCTTTTGAATATTCAATATTTCTGCATAATTATGAACTGAAACATTATCTGTTCTTCACACAAGTGCTAAAACTAGATAAAGAGAACCCAATTAAACAAATGAGTCAAAAACATATTTGTTCAATTATTTATTGAGGAAAATGACCCAAAGCTACATATCTGTATGTGGCAAAAATATGTGAACCTTTGCTTTCAGTAGCTGGTGTGCCACCCTTGGGCAGCGATAAGTGCAACTAAATGTTTCCGATGGCTGTTGATCAGCCCTGCACATCGGCTTGGAGGGATTTTAGCCCATTCCTCCTTACAGAACAGCTTCAGCTCAGGGATGTAGGTGGGCTTCCTTGCATGAACTGCCTGTTTCAGGTCCTTCTACAACATTTCTCTAGGATTAACTCAGGACTTCCAAAGCATTAACTTTGTTCTGATGGAGCCATTCTTTGGCCATACGACTTGTGTGTTTTGGGTCGTTGTCTTGCCTCATGACCCACTTTCACTTGAGCTTCAGTTCATGGACAGATCCCCTGACATTTTCCTGTAGAATTTGCTTGTACAATTCAGAATTCATAGCTCCATCAACAATGGCAAGCCATCCTGGTCCAGAGGCAGCAGAGCAGGCCCAAACCATCATACTGCCATCACCATGTTTCACAGATGGGATAAGGTTCTTGTGCTGGAATGCAGTTTTGCCTTTCGCCAAACAGAACACTTTTCATTCAAGCCAAAAAGTTCTATTTTGGTCTTATCCATCCACAGAACATTGTTCCAATAGCCTCCTGGCTTATCCATGTGATCTTTTGCAAACTGTGGATTGGCAGCAGTGTTCTTTTTGGAGAGTATGGCCTTTTCCTTGCAACCCTGCCATGCACACCATTGTTGTTCAGTGTTGTCCTGATGGTGGTCTCATGAATACTGACATTTACCAATGCAAGAGAGACCTTTAGTTCCTTAGACATTACTCTAGGGTTCTTCAAGACCTCCCAGAGTATTACACACATTGCTCTTAGTGTGATCCTGTTTGGTCGACTGCTCCTGGGGAGGGTAACAATGGTGGTGAATTGCCTCCATTTGTACACAATCTGCCTGACAGAGGACTGGTGGAGTCCAAACTCTTTGGCAATAGTTTTGTAACCTTTTCCAGCCTGGTGAGCATTAATAACTGTTTTTCAGAGGTCCTCAGAAATCTCCTTTGTTCAAGCCATGACACACTTTCACATACCTGTGTTGTGAAGATCAGACTTTGATAGTGAATACCCAGAATCCTGTTCTTTAAATAAGGCAGGACCTCCCACATTCACCCCTGATTATCATCCCATTGATTGAAACACCTGACTCTAATTTCCCATTCAAATGAACTGATCGTCCTAGAGGTTCACATACTTTTGCCATATACAAATATGTAGCTTTTATCACCATGTTTCACAGATGGGATAAGGTTCTTGTGCTGGAGTGCAGTTTTGCCTTTCGTCAAACAGAACACTTTTCATTCAAGCCAAAAAGTTCTATTTTGCTCTTATCCATCCATTTGCTCAATAATTAAATGAACAAGTATAATGTTTTTGACTCATTTGTTTAATTGGGTTCTCTATCTAGTTTTAGGACTTGTGTGGAGAACTTGATCATGTTTTAGGTCATATTTATACAGAAATATTGAAAATTCAAAAGAATTCACAAACTTTTAAGCACCACTGTACTTACTTACATATTAAAATACAGGTACAGTATCTTTAATGAGGGTAGATTTAGAAAAGGGGAAAATAGGAGGAAAAAAAGAAGAATTTTAGAAGAAACTGCAGTGCTTACTCTTTCCCTGTAGCCAAGGACATTTAGATATAACAAACAAATGTGTAATTAAGAGCAAGAGATAAAGATGTATAATAGCCTGGGTACAAGAAGCATACTAGAACCATGCATTTTTTAAAATCCTTCTCCTTCAATAGGAGCATCAAGAGGTAAGACATTTTTCAACTTCCATATAATTATGAAATGATTTCTCAGTGCCATTTGAAAATATCAAAACAAAGATGGCTGGAATCCTGATGAAATATTGAAGATTCTTCTCTCGAACAATACTTCTTGCTGTGTTGAAGATCTTACTCTGTTCTTGAACTTCTTTGACATAATTAGCAAAAAATCATAATGAGAATTTTATCACCCCATTCAATTATTCAAGCAGATTGGGCTTTCTGTAGTAGAATTTCATTCTTCATGGAAATATAAGGAATCTGACAAGGAGTGGCTGAGCCTTTCAGCTGTATGAAAAGAAGCTGGAATGCATGGAGCCCTCTCACTATCTGACAGTCTTCAGGCAAAGCCGGTACTTTCCAGTTTCATAAAGAGAACTTTTGCAAGTTTTCTCTGGAATTCCAATCACACGTAAATTGGCCCAGCAAGAGTGAGATTTTATGGATGCTATTTTGTCCTGAAGAATCTTAACAAGTTTTAGTTAATCAATTGTAGACTTCTACGAACTTCCAAATGAGATATTCTGCTCTCAGTTGTATCCACTCTGGTACTTACAATGTGGTGTCTTTAGTAGTCCTGATATCCTCTCACCTCTAGGAAAATAGCTAACACGTTTTTTTTAGTAGCTGTCAAAACTATGCCTTAGTTAGGAAAGATGTTAGTAGAACTTTCTTGTTGCCATTCACACCAATATGCTCTCTCAAATTATGAAACCATAAAGTAATCACCAATTCCAATATTAGTAATTAGAGTAACAAATAAATCACGAAGCAAATAATATAGGGAACCCCAGGGAATACTGATATTTGTCTGACTGCAGCACCATTTTAATCAGAAGTTATTTTAGCCCCAATGTGGTGGTTTAGAGCACATATTTGTATCTGTGTTAACAGGGAAAAATCCTTTCGGAGCATGAATGACTAGGACAGTGCTTTCCAAAGTCCTGCCGTTGGCGACACACCAGTGGTGGCGGCGGCGCGCAGGGCATGCGGCGGCATGCGCCGCGGCGGCCTCATGTTTCGCGCTAAAACCCGGAAGCACTGATGGCGTGCCATCGCCGCATGTGCCGCCACAGGGGTGGCGGCGACGCAACATCAGCACTTCCGGGTTTTGTCGCGACACACAGTTTGGAAAGCTATGGACTAAGAGAATTTGACTGCATAACAATTTCCCGGTTTAATCATAGCTTCATTCTTCAACTTGTTTATTGAGGTCAGTCATATATTCTCATTAGGTAATTCAAGAATAGTTGAATAGCTCAAAATTTTTCCAAAAATGGAATTTTATTGAGGAAATATAAAAACAAGGCAATTGAAGAGTATTGCAGAGATTGGAGAGGAGGTGCTGCCAAAGAAATTATGCTGTGACAACGTTGGCTTCTGGAGGAAGATTTGTGTGCATGAAACAACCCTGTGCTATATTTGTCCTTTATTCTTTTACTAAAACTCTCTCTTACCAGGATAACTCTCAAAAGAAGGGTAAAAAAGGCTTCCTTGCCTTTGTAAAGCTCTATCAGATAGAGGCTATTGGAAGTGGGAGCACAAAAACGTGCTGGAATTTATCCCAGCAAAATACTTTCTGGAATTGTGTGGAGTTCACAATTCGGAGGTTAAAAAATAGAGATCCTGCCAGGAATGCAAATTGTCTGCCAGTTAAACTCACATGGGAAACTGAGGAATTATGAAGATTCGGAGAAAGCTTGTTGGACTCATTCTAAGGCTGCAGTCTCATATATCAGTTTACTTGAGAGTAAGCCTGGTTGAAATTAGTGAGGCTTTTGAATAGTTATGCATTCTGGAATTCTATAGGGATTAATGCATGCCATTAAAAAGCTGTTCTAACCTCTGCATTTTTGTTGCTAAATAACTCTAAAACTGGTTGAACAAGTGTTGTAGCATTGTCTGTTCAAAGAACACAAGATTACATTTTGTTTTAAAAAAAACAATTCACTTCAAATCAAGTTGCTTGAAGCTGTCAGGCTTCCATTTGTGCTAAATAGATAAATATTTTTTCTGGAAGGGTTGTGGAATATTTGTGAACTAAGGGTTAATTATATACAATTAGCAAAGAGAAAGCTGTTTGTCTTCTCTTATAAATCAGGTTATTCTCAGATGATTGAACTACATCCAGTTACATCCAGACACATTTCCAGTGAGGAAGATACCCTTGATAAGAAACTTTCTTTCTTTCTTTCCCGCCATGTCCATGTTGAAGCTACATTATATTTTAAGATGAGATCTAGAAAAATCACTGTATGTCAATGCTATACATCACTTTGGAAAATAATTGAGCAATATGTATGGCAGCCCCACTAGATAGACCAGATCAAGAAATCAATTCCACAGGAAGGCTAAAACTATTTTTATTGAGATTGGCTATAATAACAGAATCTTGCAAGTGTGTGCTGTATCCTCCTCCTCCTCCTTATACTCCAGCAAATCAGGGAGGTGTCTGCCTGAGCTGTTTCCAAATATTATGTCATTTCTCAGGATTTAAAAAAGGTTTCAGCCCCTTTTGCCTAGGTAACGGTTCTTGCATATTTCCATTAGGATCATCTTTCTTACTCTCTATACTATATAATAGTCCAACTTTTTGTAAAGGTTGTGTCATCTCACTTGGTGACAAACAGCGTAATGGCATCATAACATGTATCACTATGTGAAAATTACTTAACTGTATTATAGTCAGCCAGAGGAAAAATTTATCTTGAGTTTCACAGTCATGTAGCCTGTAATTGTTGTTCTTAAGCTTAAAGGAATAACTGATATGTCCCTATTAATTAACTGATTTGGTAATCAGTCAAGTGGTTCAGATGTAGATTGCTTATTTTCTTACTACTACTCTTAGCAAGAAACTATTGATTTGTTTCCTGATAGATAGCTAATTGGCTAATGGGAAAGATGGTTGGCCAACTTAGAAGCTTCCTAGAACTCTGAAGGTTGCAAAGTTCACCCACCTGTGAGTTGTGACAAGCAGTTATTTGAAAATAAAGACGAATGTGAGCTTCACATAGACAAAACCTATGCTTAAAAAACAAATTGGGACTTTTTACCAAATACTTAAAATTATGTACACCTATATACACTTTTTTTAGGGGGGCGTGGTGGCTCAGCGGGTAAGACACCAGGCTTGTCGATTGGAAGATCGCAAGTTCGGAGGTTCGAATCCCTAGCCCTGCGTGCGGAGTGACCTCCAGCACTAGCTCCAGCTCTTTCCAACCTAGCAATTTGAAAGCATGCAAATGCAAGTAGATGAATAGGTACCACTTTGGTGGGTAGGTAACAGCGTTCTGCACGCATCATGCCGGCCACATGACCGTGGAAGCATCTTCAGACAACACTGGCTCTTCGGCTAACAAACGGAGATGAGCACCAGCCCCTAGAGTCGGACACGACTGCACAAATGTGCGGGGGGAACCTTTACCTTTACCTATATACACTTTTAATACCAAAAATTGGAGTAGCACTGAGTATCAAGCTTTTCAGTTAATATTCTGTCTAGAAAGGGAAGAGGGGAGAAAACCTCAACTTCAGAATTTATGTTTGAAGCAATGTTGTCTAATCATTGAAAAGGATGGGAGGGAGGGGAGAGCAGTGATCCTAGTTTTGTGATAGAACATATGCCCTGCATGTATACGATGTTGGACTAAGTATCTAATAACTCCAGGGACATACTGGAAACTCGGTATGTGCTGAGAGTCAGTATAGACAAGGTGTGAAAAATCTGTGCTACTATAGATGTTATCTGCAAATCCCAGCATTCTTCATTATGGGCTCTGCTGACTCGGGCTGCTGGAGGCTGAAACTCAGCAATATCCGAAGAGCCAGAAGATCCCCATATTCTGTGTAAACAACAGTAAATAAAATGGATCAAAGATTTAACTTGGCATAAGATATGTTCTTATATTTTAATGAACCATAAGCATTGTTTTAAATTGATTATTTATGATATCTATAATTTTTTATGTGAGCCACCTAGAACTTGTGACATTGGGCAGAATATAAATTATACAATATAAATAAATATACATTTTGTGTGCAGGGTTTCTGGATGTTCCTGAAATCCCGACACCTAGTCTGCATTCCTATTGCTACAGGATATAAGAGGGATCTTGCTTCAAATCAGGAGCTTACAAAGATGTCAGGCTTAATTAAGTTCTAAAACAATTTATAAAGTGTCACTAAGATGACTAAAATGCTTCTAAAACCTGTATTAACACTTCTTTCTTTGTTAGGATGCTCCTCAAAATGTTTGGTTTTGTGCTACTTTTATCATTGGCCATTGTTGTATTGAGGAGACCAAATATTTGATTTGCTCCAAAATGTACAAGCAGAAAGGGGGGAGTTACTATGATTTAAGATTAAGAGAAATAGCTCTTAAAAGAGAGTGCTTTAAGGCAGTTCCTTTGAGTTTCCAACTATTGCAAGAAATAATTAATTCCATAGACTTGATACCACCATTGCAGATGGATCAGATTTTGAAATTGCTGGCTACCATTAGGTCAGTAATACTGTATTACTTTAAGTCATAAGTTAAACAAAGATACTCCTGCTGCTAGTTTTCACTAATCATAACACACACAGTGACATTTTGAACACTTACGTAGTTAAAAAGAAATGCTAATGTTAATGATTAACATGATTCTTTTAGTAATGACTGTAAGATGAAAGGATTGATATGTATAATTGTGATAAATAAAAAAATTGAATTCATATTTATTAAAATTACAATGAATTTTTCTTTAAAATAATTTTCCGTTTAAGCAAATCATAAAAACCATAATATATGGGGACATTCGTAGTTTTGAAAAATCAAAGAAAATAATGTATTCAGGACTTAAGAATGCTAACCAGATATTCTGTTTGACCTTTGTCTAGAACAGTGTTTTTCAAACTTGGCAACTTTGAGTTATGTGGACTTCAACTCCTGGAATTCTCCAGCTAAGGAATTCTGGGAGTTGAAGTGCACATATTTTAAAGTCGCTGAGGTTGGGAGACACTGCTCTAGATGATATAACTATAAAGGAATATATATATATATATATGTATGTATGTATGTATGTATGTATGTATGTATGTATGTATATGTATATATATTTAATATCACCGCCCCATCTTGATATAACTATAAAGGAATTATTTATTTATTTATTTATTTATGTATTTATGTATTTATTTATTTAATATCACCGCCCCATCTCCCCCAAAGGGGACTCTGGACGGTTTAACATGCAGAAGTTTAATTTAATATGCGGAAGACAGTTTGAAATACTCTGTTCTATAGTACCTAATGCAGTTGTTTTGTAAAGATAGATACAGCACAACAAATCAAAAGAGGATAGAATAATTTCTTTTAGAAAAATAACTTTAAAGAAATAAGGTCTTTGAAGTTGAAAATTCAGTATGAAAGAAAATGGTATGCATTTTCTTTTCTGTATGGTACTCAGTAAAGTAGAGATAAGCAATGTGGTATCTAAAGCCATCAGTGAGCTTCCATATACGTCTCTTGGGACCCGTTAGATTCATTTTATCACCGGACTTATTTTTTACAGAATATTTAATTAACATTAAGTGAAAAGTTGACATGCTGCAAAATACTTACTTCAAGCATAATGTTAATGTACAAAAATGCAACAGGAATCTATACTGGGCCTATAAGCACTCTTAGAAATTATAATTAGTAGAAGACTGTAGCCACATGCTCTGTTGCAAGTATTCCCACATGAGCAAGGCAAAGTTGGGCTAAAGGAACTACTAAGAAGTATTTTATGGAAAAGAGACATTTTGCGATTGGCTACAGCGTGCTTTCGAAACTTCCGTGATTTTCTTATCAGCCCCCAAAGTTTTTAAATTCTACAGTAAGGAAATACCACTACTGTGAGCAGTTAAAATGTCATAAAGCCATAAATAAAAGTTTGAATTTCCCAGAACTCTAACTCAGGATGTTTGGTAGCTGGGTGGGTGGGTAAGTAAGTGGACTGTGAATGATGTGATAGTTTCCCAGATCTCCAATATATATCCAGTGTGTGCAAAGACATTTTATTTGGCCTTTATCCTACTGGGATCTTAGATTCACTTTAATGAGTCAACGCAGCTGCTTGTTTGTTCATCTGTCTTTTTAATGGTAGCTTTAAGCATAGGTAATGCTCCCAAAATGAGTGTAAGTCTTGAAATATATGATGTGAATGGTTGAAAGAGAAATCTGAAAATACAACATTTTATAGTTGCTTCATGTTTTCCATCCAATGTTGTAGTCTTAGCAATTGAAATATAACTGCTTGCATTGAGCAGGGGGAGTTGACTGTTGAACTCTTGATTAGATCCCCATTGGAATCCAGTCCCATGCATCTCCTATTTGCCATAGGAGAAGATCCCAACGTTATTTCCTTCAGGACCACTTCATGGACAAAGGGTTAAGGCGCTTCCCCCTCTGCCATAATCTTGATTTGGTTACTCCCTGCATCTGCTATTGATTAAAGAGGGGGGGGGGAAGTGCAAGGCTAAACAATATGAATTTAGCTTGGCACTGTGATGTGGCCCTTTTTTAAATTCAACAACACATAAAAAAATAAAACAAAGTAATACTTACATAAAGGAGAAACATTAATTGAATAGACAGATCATCATCATCATCATCCTAGCGTTTATCCCGCTTTTTTGCAGGGTCCGCTTTTTTCCAGATCAACTGAAAGTTGGTAATTGGTTGATCCGTTTAGTTGCGACGGGGGCTAACCAACCGGCTTGTCGCTAGAGCCTGACGTCAGAATTGAATAGACAGATATTTGAACCAAAATGTGTAAAATGCCCACATAATAAAAATATTTATTTATTTATTTTTTATTTGGATTTATCCCCGCCCATCTCCACCAAGGTCCGCATAGTTAAAGCAATGGTATTCCCTGTAGTAACCTATGGCTGTGAGAGCTGGACCATAAGGAAGGCTGAGCGAAGGAAGATAGATGCTTTTGAACTGTGGTGTTGGAGGAAATTCTGAGAGTGCCTTGGACTGCAAGAAGAAAAGGGAGTTCACTGCTATAACACCATTGCTTAGAAATGTAGTGAAACGTTATGGTTAACTTTCCATAGTTGTTGCCATGTATGATTCAAGTTGATGTTTTCTATATGTACATGGAAGGTAAGCGTGTTAAATGATTCTGTATAGAACTGTACACAGTTCATTATTTTATAGGAATGCACATCCTTGTGAATGAAATGTTTAGCCCAGTTAGTTTCAAGATTTCTAATTTTATCTTTAGCAAAACTCATAATATATCAGGAAATTTATCAGTTCTTTCCATCTCTGACTACTGGAGAGGTCCAGTTTGGTGTAATGGTTAAAGTGTTGTATTAGAAACTGGGAGAACATTAGTTCTAATCCTCCTTTAGGCACAGAAGCTAACTGGGTGACTTTAGGCGAGGCACTTACTAGCCCACCTCACATAATTGTTGTGGGGAAAATAGGAAGCATTATGTACTCCACCTTGAATTGTACAAAATAAAGGTGAGATATAAATCAGATATACCTTGAATTGTACAAAATAAAGGTGAGATATAAATCAGATAAATAAATATTGCTGAGACTATTAGGAATTAGATCTGAGAGTTCACAAATTTTACCGTAACTATAAGCACTAACGTTGATATGAAATAGAACTCTCATAGGAAGAAAAAGTAGAATTTCACAATATTTAGAAAACAAGAGTTTAGTGTTCTTTATTTTTTTTTCTTTATCTTTTAAGGGAGAAGAGTCTTTTGGCTCTGGGATTTTCCAGATTCCAGTCTTGTGACCTGCTGCTTTTTTGCCACTGTAATAAATCTGAAAATTCGAATCTTTTATATAGAACAAGTATGCAAAGTAAATGTGTGCTAATTATCTTACTCTGAGCAGCAGTCTTCCTTTCCTGCGTTTAGCCCATGGTTCTGCTTGTATTTCCTATCCTTGTCCTGCATTGTTTGTTGTTCAAATATATGCCTGGATCCAATTATGTATGGTCATGTTTCTCAGTTACTCATAACAGAGCAAATGTAATGAACATTTGAGTAGCTGAACCTTCCTCACTTTGGTGGTAGCTGACCCTTTCCTGCTCTGCAAACTCTTCGGTTGGCTGAAATATTAGAGGTGATTGGCTTCCTGCCAAAGAGAGAAAAATACCCTTTATTATGTAATCGTAACAGGCCGAAGTTTAAAGCAATCTGAATATGGTGGGAATCAATGTCTAACATAGTTGGAAGCCTTCATATTGGAGAAGGCTTGCTTAATGAAATGAATTCAGTACTATTGCATATATGTGGAGTCTTAAAACAGTGACAACAGTGAGTCTTAAAGCAGTATTTGTGTAACAGTAGAACTAAAAAAACCCTTTCGTATGCATGTATGCTTGGAAAATAGTGTATATGTAATCTTAGTGTTAATAGGCTATGTTGTTAAAGCCATAAAATTATAGTGCAATCCTCAGATTGACTGTTGTGTAGTACAGTAATGCTTGTTCCTGAGCAGTTGACTTGTTCATACAGTACATATATATATTGCCATGGGTGGATATAAGGGGGAACATGTAATTTTTATTTGTCCAGATGTAAATCCCATCTGAGCTACTGTATCTTGTTCCATCCTCCTGCCTCCAAAGTTAATAAAACACTCATCCAGCGTATACAAATTAACCAGTTAGCTTTCATTTATTGTTTTCTTAATATGTTCAGAACTGTAAAGCTCTGTGGAGTGGAATCTGATTATGATACTAAGAATTTATACTTGAAATAAAAAGGAATTAAGTTAATCGTGGTGTCTTAAATTCCTTTCAATTTAAAGCAGTGTTTTTCAAACTTGGCAACTTTAAGATGAGTGGAATTCATCTCCCAGAATTCCCTAGCCAGCATGCTTTTCTGCTGAATGGAAAACTGGCCCATTGTATCCAGAATGGATTTCAGATTCTCACTTTGGTCATGTATGCCAATGGCTAGACTATAGAACTTTAAGCATTTCTCTTTCAGAAGGAAGCAGTGCTGAGTTCACTGGGACTTACTCCATGGTTAGTACATAGGATTATAGGCAAAGACTAATTAAAAGCTGCCTAGGCAGTTTTCTGTACTCCAGAAAGAAAATTTTAGCATTATAGCACCTTACTAATTGAACATTAGGAGAAGGGGAAATAGTTTTCACAGTTTAAAGAGCATTAAGAACTTTAGGGAAGGGGGGAGATTGAAATTGTATAAAAAGTTTATCATAATCCTGCTTTATTATAACACCGAGTTAAAAGTATAAAGCTTTCTACTTTGTACTGTTTATAAAGGTCCTTTACAGTTTGGGGAAGGAATAGTTGGAACGCATACCCATCAACATTATAGCAAGAACTGTAAATAAAGGAAGGGTTTACCATCTGGGCTTAAAAACAGAATTGTAGACATTTTTATTATTCTCAGAAAGATAGAAAAAAGTAAAAAAAAAACGTATTGTGATGAGTGGCAAATATCTCACTTTTATTTATCTCTGTTTTTTAAAAATCTGATTTATACCTGTATGTGCTGATATGAGTTGATTATGCTCAGTATAGCATTTCTGTGAAAATATTTCTAGGTCCCTATCTTGTGTATTAGAGCTGCTTCCTTCACATCAGCTTATCAAATAATTAAATTCTCATAAGTTGCAGATTTGTAGTGTCTTCCTTTAAAATCTTGGCAGGAATCCAGTTTTCAGTGCCTTTAACTTTTCAAACCTTAGCTTAATATAAAAGGTATTTAGGACTTTGCAAAAAAGTTGCCAAAGCAGATATTGACAATAAATTAAGTAGAATGGCTGTAGAATTGTTTTTCTGACTTTTGTGCAGATGATACATTTCCTTTGAAGTTAAAGTTTTCTTTGAAGTTGGGCTGCTCTTCAACCTAAACATGAACAGGAACTCTGTGTGATTACTTCATTCACAGGGTTCAGTTTTGGATACTCCTGACTGACAGTCTTATGCATTAACTAAGGTAACAGTGCTACCATCAAATCAGATGTGGTCTCTCAATCGCCACCTCCATTCCAGCAATTCTGGGTCTATGACTAGTCATTCCCCGATGTGTTTCCTGGACCAAAAGTATATCTCATTTATGCTTCCTGCACATGTCTGCTAATAAAATACTCTTATGAGTAGAAAATCCCTCAATATTTATTGAAATCATTGTCAGAGCATCTGATGGTGTATCGATTACTGTCGGAGCCTTGTACTGTTGACGACCTACAGCAAGCTAATGACAAAGCTGTGGCGGTGGCTACATTTTGGCAGAGTAAAGTTTGATCTGGACACAAAATAAATGAATCAAATCAGATGATAAAAAGACTCTATGATTGCTTCTCATAAACCAAATTATTGAAATGTTACTGTCTGAACACCACATAGATACAGGAAACTCTGTGACAGCGCCCACTCTATGGAACATCTTGCCCCCACAGTTGAGACAGATTTCCTCCCTCCCAACCTTTAGGAAAGAGCTGAAGACCTGGTTCTGCTGCCTGGCATGGGAAGGAAGAAGGGATAGTTCCTCATGGGGGTGGCTAATCCCTTAATTTTAATGTCCTCCTTTTAATGAATGCCTTCGTCCATCTGGATTTTATAATTACTTATTGTATTGTACTATTGTGGTTTTTATATATTTTTAGATTCTATTTTAATTTATTTATTGTGAACCTCCCAGAGTTCCCCATGAGGGGAGATGGGCGGTCATATAAATAAAATAATAAAATAAAATAATAAAATAAAATAAAATAAAAAAATAAACTCACATATGAAAATTGCATGTTCATATTTTGAAACTGGAGCCAAAACATCTGGAACATTAAGGTTCTTCAAAGTGCAGTCATTGTTTGATTCTGTTATTTTATTCGATTCTATTACTGGAACACTTCTTTTTTTTCCCCATACGTTAGTGTAATACACTAAAACTAAACAGATATCATCTGTAAGTTTTCTCATTGTCCATTTATATACTTGAAAGAAACGTAGATTTCTACTTCAGGAACTTTCAGCCCTTGAAAAATTGCTTAATACTATATTTAACTGAAAGAAACATACTCCTGATAACTCTAATCCTGCCCACCCACCCAAAATGAAGCTATACAGAAATAATTCATTATGAATAGTGTCATTGACTTTGCATCATGACTTAAAGTCCACCAGGAATGTTTATTTTCATGTAGAGCTGCTAAAGTGGCACCAAATTACAAAGAGTTCTCTAGCTCTTTTCTCTAGCTCTTAAACTACTCTTCTTTCAGCATACTTTCTTTTACTTTCCCAATTGGAAGAGGTAGCGGCAAAGCTTAAGGCCTGAACAGAAACTTTGGGGTTGATGGGCAGATTTCCATCCCTTCTGTGTCACTGCAATTTTCTGTTCCATTATACTGTATAATTTTCTGTTCCATTATACTCCAGTGCAACTGAAGAAAAGCAGAATGTTCTGGTTCATCCCTTCTTGACAAGTAGCACCACAACAAATATCTGTACACAGAAATGAAACAATCACTGATTTTTAAGGTGGATTACTTGGGGGGGGGGCAGTTTTCTTTTAGGTAGAATATCTAAATTTAATAGCAAACATTTATTCCATTTGTATACTGTATGTAAGAATAGAATATATTATAAATGTAGAACATGTTACCTATCCTTCCTACTGTTAAATGTAGATCTAAATGTAGTAGCTTTGCAGTTAAAACAGTATCAGTAATTATATGTCTTCCAAAATATTTTAAAAATTACTTTCTTCAATGCCCTGTTTTAATCAGGATATATGTGAACAATCATTTATTTAGCTTCTCTTTAGAGCTCTGTAGTGCTGACAAGGCTTTTTTGTCATTCCTTCAATTATTATTTTTTATTTCCCTGAAATATTTAAATTTAAAAGGAAGTTATTCAAAATTGTTTCTGTCATTGATTAATTTCCTCAGTTTCTGTCTGTGAAACTTTTTTTAAGTGTAGACTTGCCATTTATATAGGAGTTGAACAAAAAATAATATTTGCAAGAATGTTTTAAAATACATCCCATTTTCCTATATAAAGTAAATTTGAAGCAGATTGCTTAACTGAACAGTGATTCAAGCATGTTTGCTACTTAGAAAGATATCATATGGCTGGTCTATTATTCTGTCTTCCACAAGAGTAGAAATATTGCTATCGGGTAAAGACAATTACTCTTGAGTGGTGCCTAATTTTTATATAAAGATGGGGTCTAGAGTCTTTGAAACTTAAGTCTGATGAATTCACTGCACATTCTAGATGGCTTAAAGTAAGAGTCATCTCTATAATCTTGTATTTTGATTATCTTTTTTTATTGGGAAATGTTTCAGAGTTTGCCTTTGCCAAGATAACAGAAGCACTTTTGCTTCACAGCTCTATCAGAATCAACTCTCAGTCCTAGGGTGAAGCAAATATATTGCAGTTGATCTTCACAGACTGGGTATGAGATGTTCTTCCTCTAGATTATACCACTAACACTTTTTTCAGCTGAAGAAATAGGTAGGTAGAAACCTCCTAATCTGAAATTTCTTACATGCAATTAAATGAGATTCTTAGAGTGGAGTGTACATAGTAAAGTCTGTCATACTGTGACTTATGCTAGTTACTTTTAAAAAAACTTGTACACAAAATGTTGTATCTTAACACATGTGTAAATGAATAGGTATATCTATGATATATAGACGTATTGCTGTAGTTGGAAGGTTATTGTATATTCAGATAGGGAAGTTATGGCTCTTCTTCCTGCTGATGATACTTAACTATTATGTGTGGTCCTTGAGTAGCGACTGAGCTATTATGGAGAAGTCCTTTTCTATAGTAAAATTCTAATTTAGATTAGAAGGAGACGAAATTGATAAACGGAATTCCTACATGAACTTTTTTTACCCTGTTCGCCAAACATCTGCAACATTGCTTTAATAAGCTTATCTCTCTCAAGTGAGCTTTAGAGAGATTTTTGTATCACATTTGATTCCAAAGAAATCTTTTAACTGATGTGGAAGAGGGCAAGGTGATACCCTGTGATGTTCTTGATTGACAATTCTTTTGCTTCCTGGTAGGTGGAGCCATTACGCTTAGTATAAGGACTCAGTTGTAGGCTGAAGGAAGAGGAAGACTACTGTTAAAAGAACTGCTGGTAAGTTTACCTTTCTTTGGTACAGATCTTACAAAAGATGATGCAGAAGACTTTCTGCATGTTAGAACTGAAGACTCCTTACTAACACCTTTCAGGAATCATGCAGTAGATTCAATAGCAAATTTAAAATGGAATGACTTCTATCAACATACTGAATATTCCATAGAAGATTAGTTGATATGCTTCTTAGAGAGTATATGGGGAGGCCTGGGAGACTTGTGGGGCTTACATGGTCACTTGTATTTTATATGCAGGCCGTAGTACTTGCTTGCTTCATCTCTCGGTTATACGAACTATAATGTACGTAGAGACTCACCTTGAAGAAAAAAAATTTATATAGCTGATATAGAGACCAATTGCGTTTTTGTCCATATTGTTTGGTGTAATCATCACGTACAAAATCATGAGCATGGATTTATGCAGTAAAATAATTTTGTATTTAGATTATCAAGAACTTTTCTAGCATTTCTGCATACAGAGTGATATGATTGTTTCAGCACTAAGTATTGGCTCTATTTCCTTTTTTTAAAAGTCTATAAGGGTTTCCAGTCACCCATAATACTCTGGTTTCTCTTCAGATCATATAAATCACCCATAAATGTAGATATTGTTTTTTCTCTGATCGAATAAGCTAATTTAGCCATCTCTGCAAGTTCCATCATCTTCACCAACAATTCCTCCATTGTGGGTAGAGCCAGACCTTTCCATTTTTGAGCATATAATAGTCTTGCTGCAGTTGTCATATACAAAAATGAAGTTCCGTGACTTTTTTCTAGTTACCTGTCCATTAGTCCCAAAAGGAAAGTCTCTGGATTCAGTTGTACTTTAATCTTTAAAACCTTTTGAATTAATATATGTATTTGTGTCCAAATTTTTTTGGCTTTTTTACTCATCCACCAAATGCCAATCCATCTCAAATCTAAGATCTATAAGATGATTGTCCACTCTGTGGCATTGTATGGCACCGAGTGTTGGGCAGCAACAAAGAGTGTAGAGAGCTGTCTCCATGTTATGGAAATGCATATGCTCCGTTGGATATCAGGCATCTCCCTACTCGACCACGTCACAAATGATGCCATTCAGCAACAGCTAGGCGTGTCATTAATTACAGAGAAGGTGAGAGAAAGCTGGCTTCGTTGGTATGGACATGTCCTTAGAGCGGCACCTTCCACTGTCGCCAAAATAGCTTACCATCTTAAAATCAATGGCCGATGGCCACGTGGGCGACCAAAACAGAGATGGCAGGACACCATCAATAAGGACATGCAAATTGATGGGCTACGCCCTGAGGATGCAGATGATCAGGCAAAGTGGTGTTTGAGGATCCGAAAAGCAGACCCCGCTAAAATAGCGGGAAAACGCTAAGAAGAAGAAGACTCATCCACCAAATACAATGAAATGTCCCTTCATGTTGTTCACATTTCCAGCAAAGATTTGAAGTAACTTTATACATTTTAGACAATTTCTCTGGTGACAAATACCAATGATACATCATTTTATAAAAGTTATCTTTAAGATTAAAACATGATGTAAATTTCAGTCCATTCAGCCACATACTTTCCTGTTATTCCAAGTATTGGCTCTATTTCCATAGTGAATTGAATCCAGTCTTGCCACCTTCCCATTAAAATGCTTCTTATTGGGGAGCCTGTGATTTGCCCTGTAATATGAGTCAAGTCCTTGATTGATTGATTGATTGATTATGAGCCATGAAGTCGTTTTCGACTCTTAGCAACCACATAGATTTTCTCCATTCTCCATTTTCTCCAGTCAAGTCCTTACTTGCATTGAATTTATCAATAGAGTGTGGCATTATAGGCCTGTTAGTGGTTGAAACTGATTATCTTCCTTCCCCCTAATATCTCTCCTTAGTTGCTGTATTGCTTTAGTTGACAGTATGGCACAATAATTGTATTTTAGAGGAATGCCCTTTAATATACTAAAATCAGTGAAATCTGTGTTCATTTGTTTTCTCCTCTTGATGTTTGAATTGGTTGAATTGGATCTAAAAAGAGACTAATATGAGTAGGGTGTCTTGGGAAGTTTGAGAAAGATCAAACTGGTATGTAGTCACCTAACAATTGTAAAAATAAATAGGAGTTGTCTATATCCAGTTTGAAAAAAAGCATAGCTGGCTTTTAAAATGTACCTTGATATAAAAGAGAAGGAAAAACTGGAAAGTTTTTGCAAATGATTGGTCTTAGCCACAATGCAACGTCTATTCCATTTTTATAGGATTACATAATACTAGTCTTGTGGAATACAGTATAATCAGCAGTATGGTTTCCAAATATATAAGAAAACATATTTCAGTAGAGCAGATGCTAGATATATTGTTGAATCTATATTGAAGAAAAACCTTCAAAAAGCTGTATGACAATGGATTAGAAATATTAAGATTTCCTTGTACTGTTGTCATGTTTGTAAGGAAAAATCTATGCTTTATTAAGGATTTACTGGTCTTTTAAGCTGTGATTCTGGACTCATTTGAAGCAGTCTTTGTAGTGACAAATTAGATGATCATATCTCTAATATCTATCTTTAATTCAAGCTAGTAAAGTTTTCAGAAAAACTCAGTTAATACAAATGTGTAAATGATCAGATTATTTGGTACTGCTCTAACTGTGTGACGTCAGATTCTAACAAAGATTTGTTACAGACTTGTCATTTATTGAATAAATTTTTAAATTCCCTATATAATTATCTGATACTGCAGCTGTCCATGCCTAGATTGTAGACAAATATATCTGAGAACCATCACTCTTATATAGGTACCAAAATCCTGTCTAATGTTCCAGAAGGTTTACAGTTTAGAATTTTCTCATTTTGATACTAAGAGCTAAAACTCTTTTTTTCAGAATATTATTGAACCTCTTCTTTAAAAAACTTACTTAATATGTTTACATTTCAAAGGAGGCAGTTTCTGATAGGGTACACTTTTTGCCATAGGCATTCTCTCAGAGGCATTGGAACTTGACATGCAATTCTCATGGAATAGCTCATGTTGGCTCATTGGCTTTACTTGCACAGCACATTATTTTATTCTTTTGTTTCCTCTGATTCTACTTGTCTCTAAAATGTGAGATGTGAGCACTTCAGATTTTTTAAAAAAACAGTTTAATTTTGTTAAAGTATATGCCTTGTGTATAATGGTGAGATAGAGGTGAGTAGATGGGTAAGTGAATCATCAGTTACCAGAATTCTGGACAAATAATTCTAAACGTTAGAACAGTTGTAAGAATATACATGCACTGTACTTGGAATTAGAGTAAACATCAGAAAATTATTTCTGCACTGTTTCTAGCTGGCAGGATTATTCTTTGAATCATTTCTCTTTGAATTGTTTTCTAAATAAATGTACAGCTAAAATTTGCAGAGGAGTTGGCTATGTCTGCAACTTTCTTTGTGTCTAATTTACCATTATTTATTTATTTAGATTATATAGATTTATACGGTTGCTCTATCAGGACAACTCAGGGCACCTAATGATCAGTGAAATAACACCATTGTACTTAAAAACAATTAAGATCAACATTTTGTATATAGAACAAAATCCAATGAAACAAGCACTCACGACACCAGAACAGGCTTACACAATACCCAGGCCCAATGCTCTTCAGCACTTTATGAAAGGTCCACACAGTTGGGGTCATCTAAATCTTGGGGGTATGCTGTTCCAAAGGGCAGGCACTATAACAGAGAAGGCATGCTTCCTGAGGCCCATTACATGGCATTATTTGATAGAAGGGACCCAGAGCATGCCCACTCTGCCAAATGATGTGGGAAATGAATTCTTGATCCCAAGAAATGAGAGAGAGGCGTTGTCACAAATAATCCAGCCCTATAGTAATCATCATCTTGAATTGCATTCAGAATTTCACTGGGAGCCAGTATAGCCAATGAGTAGAGGGGTAACACGGGTGAACTGAAGTCTATACCCATAACTACCCATGCCACTGCATTCTGGACAAGCACATTGCATGAATCCAGATGATAGGTGATCAAAAAATATGTGACAGAAGAGCTCCTGGTCTAGGAATGAGCACCATTGGCAAACAAGATGGAGCAATGAACCCTCCTAGCCATCGCTACCACCTGTTTGTCAAAGAGGAGCCAAGAATCTAGAGGACCCTCAAATTACACACCAGCTTTGTCTGGAGGAGTGCCACCACCTTCAGAGCCAAAGATGGGAGGTCCCAGAACCCACAGCAACTCAGTTTTGCAAGGGTTGAGCCTGGTTCCCATCTGGTTATTTGCGGTTCAGCACCTCTGAAAGCCACAACATTGTCTCTGATGCTAGTGGCCACAATCCCCACCTCTATCCTGGGGTCACAACTGATGCCACACTCAGAACCCAAGAGGACACATTTCCAAGAGGGAGGAACATAAAGTGAGGAGGAGGAAGAATAAAGAGGAGGAACATGAAAGTGAAGACTAGGTAAACATTCCTGCACTTGCAGACATTTTCCCATCTCTGTTCATGAATTATTCTGTGTATGCCTATGCTTGACAAGGGGTGTCTCAAAGTGAAAATACTTATCTTTATTCCAATCTTTCTTCCCCTTAAAAAAAAAGACAGAGGATAGACTTCATTGCCTCTGCCTTTTTGGAGATGGCAGTGGGGGCAACCAGATAGCTTTGGAAGATGGAATATATGGGAGGTGATAGCAGGTTTATCAGAACTGGGGTGGAAAGAAAGAAATAAAAAATTGAGAAACATTGGGAATAGGATGGTGAGGGATGCACAGACCTTCAGGACAGATTGGGGATTGTTGGAAGGGAACTGGACAGATAGGTAAGAGTATCACCTGTCTGCAACTCCTAAATGAAATACCTTTTCCCAGGATTGCAGGGCAGCTACAGAGAGCAGCTGCTGTATGCAAGGACAAAGATTAGTTGCTTTAAGGAGTTGCAGATAGGTGCTACGTTGGTTTCTCCATGTTCTCTGAAGTACCTTTTTGCCTTTGAATCAGAAATATTACACAGCCTTACTGGATAAGCAAATCTTATGCAGTAGGAGAATGAATTGATAAGACAGAATTTAGAGAGTAATTCTCAAGAGAGAGAAAATGAGCATAGATTCACAATAGTGGGTTTGAGGCTCTGCCTCCACCTCTGATCCATACTTGTTTTCCTGGGCAAATCACTTTTTTCTCAGCTTCATCAGTTTGTCTTTTGGAGAAATGAGTATTTGCAATTATCACACCCATCATCACAGTCATTGTGACCACTTCCACTGAAGCCCCAAGAGGGCGGAAATCTGTATGCTTATTTTATATTTTCCTGTGTATCGTGTGTAGTAGTATTACTGGATTACATGGATTGCCTGAGTCCTCTCTGGCTTATCAGGCACTGGATCAATATTGTTGAGCTTCAAAAATTCATTGTTTCAAAATACTTTGAAGATCAAAGGTATGGGACTAAATACATATTTGATTCTCATCTTTAAGAATCTTTTCTCAATTAAGAAAGCAAAAAAAATCCTACCTAAAATAGCTTGCAAAGGTAGGTTACGGATTAGGACAATGTAGGAAAATTAATATTTTTCCTTTGTTTTTGTTTTTTTCACTGAAAAGAATTCCATACTGATGCTTGCTGAAATTAGTGGTTTTAGCTCAGGGATAGAGCAGTGCAAAGTACTATATCTATTGCCCTCTTTAAAATAAGGATAAAGATACAGTGCATAATTTGTTTCAAGCACTTTCAAATATTAACTCATGCTTCATAACACTGAAAACACTGACCTTGGTACAAGAAAAAGTATAACCTTCATATATAAGGATTTGATCTGCCAGTCCTGAAGCAAGAAATGGGTCCTGGAGTCGTGGTTGGTTCTGTGAGAACGTCAGCATATTATGCAGCTGCTGTAAAAAGGCAAATTCTATCCTTGGGAAGTAAAACTGTTGATGTAGGCAAGACTTTATATGAATCTATACCTGGAATACTTCGGTGGGTAGGTAACAGTGTTCCACGTGCGTCATGCCGGCCACATGACCACGGAAGTGTCTTCGGACAACGCTGGCTCTTCGGCTAAAAAACGGAGATGAGCACCGGCCCCTAGAGTCGGACACGGCTGCACAAATGTGCAGGAGGAACCTTTTACCTTTTTATACCTGGAATGCTGTATATAGTTCTGGTCAGTGTACTTAAAAATGATATTGCAATGCAGGTAAAAGTACAGAAATGGCACTCAGAGTATTTACAGGGTAAGAACAATTTCTTTATGAAGAAAGACTCCCACTTGGGGGCTTAAGGATGTTGATACACTCTCAGTGGGACCTCTGCTGCCTCCATGGCTCTCCATAGATGTCCACAGGAATATGTGCTGTTAGGGCTGCTTTGCTCTAATTGGCACTTGGCACCTGCCACTCTGTTTTCTTTTAATGCAGTTTTGAGTGCCTTAAGAGTTTATGCAGAGAGATGTTAAAATAACAGAGGTTTTTTTTAAAAAAATCTTCGTACTGTAACAAAAGGTAGAATAGACAAATGGGATGACTGTGAGTAGTGAAAATAGTAGCAGATAAGGATTAGACATGTTTAGAAACTCCTACATGTTTTTCTTATTAAAAGAAAACTCTCCTTCAACAATAGATGAAATAATAGAAAGTAAATTGGAGGCCGAAATAAATAAAGAAGTAAGAGCACCTTGCCTTACTAAATGAATTCACATTGTCTGGTTTAGATTAATTTTATTCTAGGGTCCTGTCCTGCAGGAACTCTGGTGTATAATTTTTCAAAGTTATTGGCAACAGATGAAAGATGGAGAGTATAGATGTGGACAAATATTTTCCCCTTCAAAAGGGGTAAAACAGAGGGTGCAGGCAACTATCAACGAATGAGTCGTCTTGTATGCCAAAAATGACCTGGTCCAGTTAACTTCAGAGTTAAACTGTTACCTAGTAGTATTGCTGTATTAGTACTGTTAGGCAGTGATAAGTTGCGAATGATAAGTTGGCTAAAATGAAGAAAAGTAATCCAAGATAAGTGACCTACATAAGGGCTCTCAAAAATGTAGCTGTCCTGATCCGTCTTGTATTCTTTCTTTTCTTCAAATGGAAAAGTAAAGATCAGAAACATCCAGTGTTGTTGTATATTGATACTATGGTATGTGATTTGTTCTGGTTCGTACTCTCCTTGTTACTGCTGTGATGTGTTTTACAGTTTAATAGGGCAGCAGAGTAAGACTTTCAGACTTATGTAAATGTTGAAAACCTGGTACTATCACTATATAGTGTTTGAAAAGACTTAAGTATTCAAGTTCTTTGAGAATTTGTCTTCTCTCTTCCCTCCCTTTGCATAGATATAGAGAGGAAAGAAAATTGTTTGCTTTCAAGTAAGATTATTTGAGGAAATTTAAGCTAAATATTTTTTTAGATAAGGTTTTTGCAACTATTAAATATATGGGAAAACAGAAAATTAAATGTACTTCTGTGACGAGCATGCATTGATCAAATTCTCAAATTTGAAATGTATGTATGTATGTATATTGTTGTTTTTAATCCATTCAGTAATGTCCGGTTTTCAAAGACTGCCTGGACAAGTCCCTGCAGTCTTCTTGACAAGGTTTTTCAGAAGTAGCTTGCCATTGCCTCCTTCCTAGGACTGAGAGAGAGTGACTGGCCCAAGGTCACCCAGCTGGCTTTGTGCCTAAGGCGGGACTAGAACTCACGGTCTCCTGGTTTCTAGCCTGATGCCTTAACCACTACACCAAACTGGCTCTCATGTGGTTTTAGTACCACTAGTAAATTAGCCTGTTTATTATAACATTGTGAAATTTGTTACGCTACTTTTCAGATATACTTATTTTCCTGTATAACTTTAAGAAAATATCAGCATCTGTGTTTCTCAATATATGAAGGTACAGTATGATATTCAAGTGATGGCAAAGCTATGTTGTGAAAAACGCAGTTACAATTCTGATTCTGTATTTAAATGCTTTGTAAACATCTCAGTTTGAAGTATCATTAACATGTTGTTTATGACAAGTTTAACTTAACTTACATTCATATATATATATATATATATATATATATATATATATATATATAGTGTGTGTGTGTGTGTGTATATATATACACACATACACACATGCATACACACATACATACAGCATCATTTTGCTACTTATTAAGTAGTTTGTTTCCTTACTTTAAGGGATGCTTTAATGCCAATCCTGGGAATCATTTCTAGCTTCACCCTTACGGTAACTATTACAGAGATATAGTTTCATATGTGTGTTGTGTTATATGTTTGTGAGAGAGGAAGTTCTCTCCATGCTCAAGTTTCTTCAGTTTGTACTTTAATGAAGACACATATATATAAAAGCTTCCCCAGTTGGAGAACTTGGTATATACCTCACTGGAAATATGCTTTAGAAATGTACAAGGAGGACCTGCAAGGAAATGTTGCAGTGTGAATTATTCCTGTTCAGTGTTCTGGTTAGCCAGCCATGCCTTCATTCAGAATATTCATTCCATCTTTTATCACCTATCATTTTCAGCTCCTTTGAACAGTTCCATCTTCCAAAGTATTGGCTTCTGTGACTATTGTTACTACTCACTCATTATTACCTTGTTTTTGTTATTTTGCTGAGATATCTCCTTAGTTTTTTCTTAAAAGTTTGTTGTATTTTGGCAAGTGTTGGGTTTGTCCAAGCTTACTTCTATCCTCTTGCATTTCAGTAGCCTACACTATCTATGGAGATTACCAGTGTTCTGGAAAAAAATAATGCAGTTTTATGAAGCCAGATATGTTACTTGCTAGACATGAATCAGAAGTATCACAGCTTTTTCAGTAGACAATAATTATGAGAACTGGCAACACTACTAAAAAGTCAAGAAAAATAGTAGATCCAGGAATGCTACCTGGGTGCATGCCTGAAAAAACAGAAACCAAGTCTTCAGAGCAGGGCTGCCTGTATTAATGCTTATTCTTAAATCATCTAATGTGAATTCAATCCTTAACCATAATGAGGAACTGGAAGGCTGAGATTTGGGAAGCTGTGGATCTATAATGAATTGAGGTGTGTTGGCTGTTACCAAAATACTGGTGTCTGCATTTTCTGCACATGATCTCACCAAATAGTCTTCTACATATACACATGAGATCTAATTACAATTTTGTTAAGAAATAGAACTTTTGTGCATTCTTACATACCTTGATTCTGACTCCTCCCTTCTCTCTCCTCAGTCATGTTTCCTCATTCTCCCTATAGCTCTCCAAGGGCACAGCCAGAGGGCTACACTAAAAGGCAGTCCACCAGTCATTGAGCTGGCAGAAAAATAAGCTGGTGGAAAATTTGCTGTCCCAACAGCTGAGCCCTCATCAGCCTCGGTGGTGAGATCAGCTAGTGAGTCTGTTCTTGTAGTTTTAATTCAGGACTAGCTAAGAAAGCCAACTGATGGATCCCCTGGCTTCATTCTACAGGCACATGCACACACATGCACACAGTTACCCACTGGGCTGGTGGGGGTGGGGAAACTACCAGTGACTCTCGATGGGAACTTTAAATGGTGGGTGCTTCAAATGATGGATTTAGCCACCTGTCAAGTTTTTATGTATTCACTTATTGCATAAATTTAAAAGAACTACCGACTCTGGGTGCTTTACATAATAAAAAAGAACAATTAAAAAAAAGATTATACGTGTCCAGAAAAGCCATATGAAAGAACATTTTTTAAAAAGTCTTACCACCTTGCCCCAAGGCCTGGGAGAATAGCCAGGTTTTTAACACCTTTTGGAGCATCATCAGAGTGGGAGCTATATGGAGCTCGGGAGAGATGCTGTTCCAGAGGACAGGCACTGCAACACCGAGTCCCAACGAGCAGGTCACAGGAATAGAGGAGTGCAGGATGAAGTAGGAGGGAGCTATCTATAAAGAGTGAGCCCTTTCCTTGAATAGTGCTTCAAGAAAACGACAATGCTGGCCCAAGATGGTTGTGGCCAGCAGCAGTTGGCGAGATGGTGGTGCTAACCTTGCCCTTCCCAAATTAATAAAAAGAGTCACAAGTACAGTGTGAGCACACAAAAGCCCCTGTCAGCAGGAGCATTAGAAAACCCATAGTCTCTTCATTGGTGGCAGAACCATCAACACACAGCTGGCAGAACCTGGTAAATCAACCACCTCTGCAGGATATGATTTACAGTAGCACTCTTCCAAGAGCGGTAGATCCATGTACATAAAGAGCCCACATTAGAGTTGACCTGTATTTTGGAAAGCTCGAGTTAAGCTTTATGAGGGCAGACACCTTTGCGAAAGCCAGGGGTCCAGCCTGTCTTACAGCCCAAGCCAAAATGGCCACAGAGGGCAGTGCAAAGGACATGGGGAAGGGAAAGGAGGGGACGTGCTTGCAGCAGCCTAAAGTAGCCAACAGCAGGCAACCCCTGCAGGCATCATCAACATCCATCAATGAGGTATTCTAGACCAAGCCTATTCTAACATTTCTAGCATCAAAACTGGAACAGCTAAAGGTTACTTTAATTTGCCACTGCTGTGGGCTGGGGAAGAGATGAATGCTGCATTGTGAAGATACATCATACAAAAGCACTTACCAGGGCCTGTTTGTGTATGGCTAGGGGGCCCAACGAAAGACTATAGGGCCCATTCCTTACCCTTTCTGGGTTGACTGGATTCTTACTCCTTTATTCTACTTGTTAAGAGTTGTTGCTACTTGTTGCTTTGTGTTCTATACTCAGCGGAGACTCTTTTTGTATTTGTTACAAAGATGGCTAAGTTGGACGGGGGATACTCCCAAGTGAAAAATTGAGGCATACAGTTATCAGAATACAAAGGCTAAAAATGGAAGAAAATACAAATGAAACCATTCCTGAGAGCAGAGCTTTCCAAACTCTGTCGCGACACAAAAGTGTGTCGCCACACAACCCGGAAGCGCTGATCATCGTCAGCGCTTCCGGGTTTTCCCGCGGCGACACACCAACTGCAGTGCGGAAAACCCAAAAGCAGCAGCAGCGCTTCCGGGTTTTTGCGCGCTGCCGCACTTCCGGGTTTTCCCGCGGCGACACACCAATGCCGGTTGGTGTGTCGCCACGGGAAAAACTTTGGAAAGCCCTGCCTGAGAGCATTATTTGACACACTGAGGTTCTTAATACGTCAGAGTCTTTATCACAAGTATAAGTGCCTGAAATGATTTCATCCCTATTTATGGACTAATAATCCAGATGAGTTTAGTCAATTATTGTGACTTCTAAGAAAACTTTTTGCCATTAATAAATGTGTGATAAATCAAATTGAGTCCTTACGGGCAGTAATGAAGGCTATAACATTATTTATTGAACCAATAAAAATAAAAGTTAATTTTAAGCAGCTACAGCAGGTGGCGGCAACTAGTATTCTTGACTGAGTTCAAAAATAAACTCTGCAGGCAGGACCTGGCAATATTTGGATGGAAGACCACCAGGGAGTCCCAGATGTGTAGGCTAAACTGAGAATGCCAAGGGGGTTGGGGGGGAAAGACCACTCAGGTGGAAGGTGGTAATTGACTTTTTCCATATTCTTGAAAACCATATAAATATGTTCACATAACCACCATGAGACAAGCTTGACTCAAGGGAGGTTTTACTGTTATTTTAAATAGATTTAAAATAAAACAATACATTAGTTGAGTATTTTCATAAGTAAAGAATAAATCAAAGAGTGTCACAATAAATCTAATACAGAGTTGTCCAGGATGCTTTACATTCAAACAATTTCTCCGAGTTTGAACATTTTTGCAAATGTTCCAGAAGAAACTATATGAGATTCAAACTTTTTTTTTGGAAACACTAATTCAGTAACTTTGCACCTCATTTGCATTTCCCTTGCAAGGGAGATGGGCGGGGAATAAATTGAAATAATAAATAAATAAATAAATAAAATTTCCTTTGCTAGTTCCCCCTCCTCTTAGTAATAAAAAAGGAATCATTATAGCAGCACAGACTATTAAAGGTAGCTGGATCAGTACTAAGGCTGATCCATTATGGGGCCCATAATGTACATGTCTTGTATTGTTTGTTCTGACTTCTCACAGTTGATATTTTCCTCTAGAAGTCAACTGAAATAAGTAGAGCTGTTCTAATAATAAAACGTGGCTGGGTAACACAGTGTTTCTCAACCTTAGTCACTTTAAGATGTGTGGACTTCAACTCCCAAAATTCCTCAGCCAGCATGGCTGCTGGGGAATTCTGGGAGTTGAAGTCCACATATCTTAAAGTGGCCAAGGTTGAGAAACACTGATGCAACACAACTAAAGCAGGGGTATGCAGTCTTTTTGAAGAGCTGCCTTTGATAGCAGTAAGGATATAGAGGTATCACATTTCTTTTTAGCCAATGGTTATATATTTTTAACTGGGAGTCCAGTTTAACTGGGAAAGGGAAAACGTTTCTGTGATTCTCTCAGAACATTTTAGAGGATAAATATTGCATCATGACACAAACTGATGCAAATGACATAATTCGCATAATTACATGATATGTGTCATTTGGGCAATGACATCAAGATGACTTCTAATGGATGCCAGTGGCTACAGCTCTCATCTCCTGCCTTCATGACTCATTCCCCCTCCAGCACTGTTATTGTTGCTGCTTAGTTCTCCTGCCTTCTGCATGGCTTCCTTCCTGGGAAGCTTCTAAGCTATTGCTTGGTGCTGTCTCCAATCCTAGGGTTTGCCCACAGCAATCCTGATTTGGATTAATTTGCTTTGGATCTGCCAGGCCACAGAATCTCCTCATGATGCAGAAGGAGTAGAGCAGCCTATATCCATGACTTGGCTGCTCCCAGTTGCTTTTTCCTTTTAAGCTGTTTACTTTAGCCCTTCCTGCCATGCTTGCAGTCTGCCAGTTATGCAGAGCAACTTCTATTTTGCCCAACAACTGCAGTTGCTGGATGTGCCAGGCTGTTCCACCAGCCATTGCTTCTTGATGGAGGTATGGCATGAGCTGTCTTTGCAATCTTTGGGTGTGTTCTCTGTGCTGGGAGTAAAAACTGCTTGGCTTTCAGGCAGAGTCAAAGGCCTCTTTCATTCCCTTCTGTTCCCTGAAAATACACCCATGCCTTCCTCTTCTATGAAAAGTGTGTGGGAGGGCAGTTTGCACTTACTTTCTGTCCCAGTCAATTCTGCTTGCAAATTCTTGTTCTTTCATTACCATCTGGAAAGGAAGGAAGTGTCTACCTGTGTTAAATATATGGGAATTAGTTACATGTCTTCTTGTATTAATTAATATTTCTACCTCTACCTCATTCAAACATCCATGAAGCTTTTGACCCCTCAAAGATGCACATGTTTTGTACTAGACTGTCATAAATTTAAAGGAGCTACATAATGTAATATGTAATATTACATGTATTATGTATTATATTATTATGTAATATGTACATAATGTAATATGTAATATAATAATAGGGCTAATTAATAGTTCCTGGTCAGTAATTGCTTCATAGCAAAGAACATATGGATAAGTTTATCACACCATCACTTCGGAAATCCTCCAAAACCTCTCTCTCATATAAAAACAGACTTGAATATGCTACTTACTCAGCACCATTTGCACTGCATACATTCTGTGTAAGTATGTCCTTTATGAGTTCTGTCATTTGTAAGTGGTCCTGAATCCATATTAGTAACATGCTTAGTAATCACGTTGATTTGCTCAGAACATCTACACTATCACATTCTTCCTAAGCATATTTTTGTGCTCCAGGTATATAGATACAGTGGGTTAGAATCCAAACATCTACCCAGTAAGGAAGCCGCCTACATTCTGCTGCCCTTCAACCATATTGGATTACAGCTCCCTGAGTTGTGGATCATTATGGCCAATGGCCATGCCTGCTTGGAATTCGGGGAGTTGTAATCCAACACATTTGGAGGACATCAAATAGTAAAAGGTTTGCAGTTCATTCCATGCACCACGTTAAATCAGAAAGGTCCCTTCAAATTGTATTAGATATTTTACATTCGTGGCAATGTTTAGTTTAAATTTCCATTGAGGCAGCCCTGTTACTCTATCACAGCAAGAACAGCAGAATAGTACCCTGATCTTGTAGGGCCTTAAGATTGCCAAAGGTACTATATGGCCACGAAAGCTTCTGTTGCAGAGCGTTAGATTACTTGGAAGTGTGCTATATTCATTGTTTTCTTTAGGGTTGAACACCTTTTGAGGAGTAATTCATTTTCAGCAACCTTTCGTTGCTAAACTCATTGTAACAGCTACTTATATTTTAAAACCAATTAGAAATATAAATAAATAACATTTCTGGTCTACTGTTCGGAAGTTGTTATCGTTACTTCTTACAGCATAAGTCCCCCGTCGTCTTTTGGGCAAGTAACATGTTTGGAGTGTTGTCGGACAGAGGGTGGGGGAAAACCAGTTACCAAGTGATCTTTTACATTGCAGAACCCTCTTTTAGCCATGTTTTCATTTGTCCTTTTTCTGGATAGATGGCATACTTACAAACAAAGCCCTGGGCTGCTGACACCTATGATTTTCATCTTCTAAGATACATTTGGAACCTAGAGGTGTTTTTTTTGGAAATAAGGATGATTTAAGGGGGCTTTCAGTTTGCCAGCTTCCAACTTTTTAAACGTAAGAAATGAAAAAGGGTGAGGAGCCTGGTGGATACCAAAGGAAACAGCTATTGCTTCATTGGCAACCACTGACATACAACGTTAAGGCCTTCAGTAATTGGTGTATCTTGTGTACAACTTTGAGATGCACAAAGCATAGGCGGTTCGAGACCCAAGCGCCGCGTGACGGAGTGAGCTCCCGCACTCACCCCAGCTCTTGCCAACCTAGCAATTTGAAAGCATACAAATGCAAGTAGATAAATAGCTACCACTTCGGTGGGATGGTAACAGCGTTCCACGCGTGTCATGCTGGCCACATGACCGCGGAAGCGTCTTCGGAGAGCGCTGGCTCTTTGGCTAAGAAACTGAGATGAGCACCAGCCCCTAGAGTTGGACATGACTGTGCAGGGGAAAACCTTTACCTAAGCATAGTGTAGAAAACATGGAGTTCATTCAAGGAACAAAAATATTAATGTGCACATTGGTAAAATGACCTAAATGTGGATGCTTTCAAAACAGTAGCTATATCCCATTTTCAGGCATGGATCTTTGTAGTATTTTTGCTCTTTTTTCTAAGTTTATACAACTGTGTCGTCATACAGATGCTTATATTTATTTATTTGTTAAATTTCTATGACTGCCCATCTCCCCCTCAAGGAGGGACTCTGGGTAGTTCACAGCTACAACATCATTAAAATACAATAAAAAATACAATAAAATATAAATACAATAAATATAATAAAAACCAAGTGGTAGGTGGTTCAAACAGTGAAGCAAAACTTGTTTAAAATATTTGAGGCGGCTCTAAGAAATCAGCCATTATATGGATGTTATGCATAGATTTTAAATTAAAGAGTTTAACAACATTTTGCTATTTTTTGGAACTAATAAAAAAAGGAAAAGTTATTGGCTAATATTTAGCCTATCCTCCAAATTGAAAGAGGTCAGAGAAGAATGCTAGAATGGAGGACCAAATCAGTGTTTAAGTCAGAAGAGTAAGCTACTTGTCAGCTGTCTGGGAAGGCCAAGAAGCCACAAGTCTGTAGCGCTGAATGCTTTAACCTACAGTACTGTTTTGAATATTTTTTAAAGTTCTTACTGGAAGAATACTTGGCCATTGCATTCTTTAGTAAGCATTTATGTTTGTTGATAAGGTAGATAATTCTGGATCTTTGTAGCAGAATAAAGAAACAATACTAGTTTTGCCTTCCAAACTGTACATTGATTATTTGCGGGAAATTCTTATTAATTTTTTACTAAAATAATCATGGAGTAGAGCAGAGCTTTCCAAACTTTTCATGTTGGTGACACACTTTTTAGACATGCATCATTTTGCGACACACTCTTACAGCAGGGCACAAGGCAGGCACTAGGACCTGCGCGGAATCACAGCAGGTTTGGAGGCAGCAAGGCACAAGGCAGGCACTAGGACCTGCGTGGAATCCTGGCAGGGCTCGGAGGCAGCAGCAGCCGTGACACACCCAGACACTGCAGCCGACACACTAACGTGTCCTGACACAGTTTGGAAAGCTCTGGAGTAGAGGTTTTAGATTGAGGATGAGAAACTTGTGTTTTCTCATTGAGCATTTAAAATATAGAATTAGAGCAGAAACCTATATGCTATTCTGATAAATTCTGTTTCACTTTTTTATTACTCAGGTAGCAGTTTCATTTTGTAACTTAGGTTGGGTAGGAATAGGGAACAAATGCATTAGAGGCTTTGCAATTTCTAATGGGCACAGAGACAATAACCTTTGCAAAAAGGATAAACATTGAAAATATTCTTTTAGGTTGAATAAAATATAGCATAGAGCCATAAAAGAAAGAACTAACAATCTACTTAACATTGTGCTAAGTGAAATGTTATTTGACTGATACGTTTTCACTGTAGCTTTCTACCTGGGGCAGATTATGTTAAATTTATCATCTGTGTGATAGTGTTTGCAATATTTTTCTGGAAATTATATCTGCAATGACTAGCACAGGGCTTTCCAAAGTTTTCCCGCGGCGACACACCAACCGCCGTTGGTGTGTCGCCGCGGGAAAACCCGGAAGTGCTGATGATGATCAGCGCCTCCGGGTTGTGTGGCGACACACAGTTTGGAAAGCTCTGGACTAGTATATGAATACTTTAATTTAAGAAACAGTCAGCATAATTGTTAAAGGAATTCCTTGGTTTTATATGTGCATAAAACTCTGCAGTTAAATATTCTGATCCAGTCACTCCTTGTGGTTGAGGGAGTTGGGTATTTGTATGATGTAGTTGACTAGGTCATGTACAATCTCATCACATATGTGGATCAGCTCTGTTAACTGAAATAGTGAACACCTGCCATGTGTATTTCTTAGAGCCCATGATTCCTGGTGGTAAAAATCCTTAAGGGCAATAAAATCAAACTAAAACAATGTTTTAGGTTGTGTCATTGCTATTATGTGTAGATTGTGTTTTTAGATGTATGGGAGCAGATAATATTCTATCAATAAAGGGTAAATATTGCTGATCTTTCGAACACATATTTTCCATAGCATTCCTTTATTCTTCCTAATAGGTAGGATCTTTTAAAAGAATTTTAGAATTCATACAGTGTTAATGCTTGTTACTTTTATAATTAACTGAGATGAAGTTAATGTCCTTTGCTCTGAGTTCAGTGCTCTCTTAATTAATTGATAAAGTTACTTGCAATCATTGTTTTAATGGAAGGCCAGTTGATACAAAAAGCTGCAGTATACGTTTCTTGATAAAACTACAGGTAGTCCTCGACTTACAGTCACAATTGGGACTGGAACTTCCATTGCTAAACGAGGTGGTCATTAAGTGAGTCACACCCGATTTTATGACCTTTTTTGCCGCAGTCATTAAGCAAATCACCATGGCTGTTAAGTGAATCCGGCTTCCCTCATTGACTTTGCCTGTCGGAAACTGGCTGGGAAGGTCGCAAATGGCGATCATGTGACACTGCAACCGTCGTAAATACATGCTGGTTGTCAAGTGCCTGAATTTTGATCACGTAACTGCAGGGACGCTGTGACGGGCGTAAGTCACTTTTTTCAGCGCCGTTGTAACTTCAAACAGTCACTAAACAAATGTTCGTAAGTCGAGGACTACCTGTAATTTAATGTGTCTTTAGTTAGCATATGATGGAGAATTTGGCATATGCCATTCTTTGTCATCCAGTGTTCAGATTGGCCAGTGATCAGCCCTTTAAAATGTAAGCTTTCATTCTGTCTCTCTCTCTCTTTCTCTCTCTTTTGTTCAGGTTTTCGCCCCTCCCCAACAATGTGCCTGTAGAGTGGGGTTCTCTCACTCGGCTGATGACGTCATAGCTGGATTGATGGTGGGGAGGAGCAGCAGCAGCAGTTCTGAGGGTGAGTAGAGGCTGCCAGGGTTCGGGCCTGGATGTGTGCCTCTCTTCCCCTGCTCTCTTCCTTTTTTTTTTTTTTTTTTTAGGGGAAAAAATGGTTGATATTTTAAAAATACTAGACACACAACACCCTTAAAAGGACATCATTTTGTATGGGGAAAACATGCATCACAGTTCACCTTTGCTACCATATAACCCAAGAGTTTTCTTAATGAGTTACTCTTATTCTGTAGGTGGCTTACAGACAATAATTTAAATTTAAAATTGGAAAAACCCTCAGAACCAATATAACAGCAGCCATGAACAGATCGATAGCAGTCTGGCTGGGGGTAGTCAGGTTGGAAACCTTAGGGATCTTTGCCCGGTTGGCATCTTGCCTTTGGCAAGTTATATTTTCCTCCTGGGGGCCCTCTACCTTGTCTTTTTTTTTCCTGGCTTTAAGATCTAAAGATTCATCAAAAGCTTTTCTGTCAGTTAAGGCAAGGAAAGAAATATGGATCCTCTTTTTGTTTCCATTTGGAAGCACTTAAAAATAAAGCTGAGAGGAACTGCAAACATTTTAGAGGTTAATTAGATTTTTCAAAATTCTAAGATTAGATCAGCCCACTTCAGTATAATATCAATATAACGTATGAATAAGTAATTAACAAATGCATAGTAATGTATTAGATCTTTTTGTTCAAGAATTAACATTTATGTACATCTTTCAGCTTTAGCATTTTCCATACTCCCAGCATCCTAAAAAATTAAGAGACTTAATTTTTCCTTTTTAAGAACTTTGAGAAAATTTCCACGTCAGTGCAGACATGTAAAGCTTGACGAAATTCAGAATGCACTGAAATGGATGCCTTTTCTTTTGAAAATGATAGAGAAAAGAATTATGAGAATGTGTTATTATACCCACTTGATTAGAGACTCTTCAAGTGGTTTCATTGGGATGTTGAGCTATAATAAGAATCAAACAGGTTGTTTAAATACTGGCAAATCAGTGGCTTTATTCCCCACTTCATAAAGATGTTTGATCACCTGTTCAAATATTACCTGAGAGTATGAAAGTGGTCTATATTAGATTCTGAATTCAAGTAACCATTGGGTAAAAAGAATATCTGTTATGAAATACTGTTAGGTTTATAACTTATGGTTGCATTCGTTCCTTTTTCCTTGGTGCAGCACAGTGGTAACATTTCTGTGTAATAGATTCAAAGTTCATACTACAGTTGGGGTAGAATGTTTGTCCTCTTCTAGTTTTATATGAGATGGCAATTAATGTTTTTAGAAGTATTAATGTTAACATTGGTCTTAGGAGCTTTGGTCCAATATTAATTTCTCCTTTCATAATTTTAAGACTGAATAAGACCATCCTCTTAATAAGGTCATTTGTACATTAGGCCTGTGTAATAGACAGAAAGATATTTTTGGTGAATCCTCCTAAATTGCCAGGGAAATACCTCTTATTGGGGACTTTATAGAATTGGGAGATCTTTTCATTAAAAAAACTCATTTAAGAGACAAATGAAATGTTCAGACAGGGTTGCATGAGTCAAGGTGATTTAGATAATTTTAATCATGATGGCAACACACAAGTCTGGTGGTGATTGTCACTAATATGAAAAGTCCACATAATAATGCATATCATATATTGGATTTATAATAATAATAATAAATAATAAATAAATAAATAAATAAATAAATAAATAAATAAACAAACATTTTTATGGCTGCTAGTTGTTTTAAAGTCTCTCATCAGTGGGAAGTTGTATTATGAGAGATAATTTTCATTAAAGTTTTGGATTACTTTTACTTGATTCATTGATGTTCTAAAATACAGTAATTCTGAAGTGCTAATAATGGATGACTGGCTTGCAAAACTGGGGATGGGGCAGATTTCAACATGAATAAATACCTTTAGTAAAGTTTCATGGTTTATGAAAAAACACTTTTTTTGAGAAATGTAGACTACTTCTAGATATTTCCTGTGTGGTGCTTTTACTTTTATGTACTTAAGAGCAGGAATGGATGATAATTATAATGATAATGATAATGATAATGATAATGATAATAATAATAATGATGATGCAACGTTTAACAGAGTGAAATCAGTATGGCATTGTTATCTTTCAAATTCATGCATCAAGTGCGCTACTTCAGCCGCACAGCTTTTATAGTATAAATAGAGGGCCTTCATATTTCACTTAACCTCATATTAACTATGATACTTTCTGAGGTGTGGGATTTCCCCCCCAGAGAGCTGCATGTAATATTTTGCAGAGTTTATTTTGGCAAGCCAACTGTCTTAATTTACAATTTAAACATACTATGTGGTTGCTTAGGTGTTAGCAGATATAGTTGATCCAAATTAGTTGAAGGGCAGCATCCTTAACTCAGAGAATGTTTGAGGGATACTCATGATTTTGTACTTCAAGTATTGTTTGAAGCAAAATGTAGTGTAGCTATTCGCTGTTCAACTGTTTGGGCAAATACCACCATTATTTATTAAAAGACATTTCACTGTTGGTTCCTGATGAATGATTGTCTCATTGTTTTGTCAAAATAACAGTGGTGGTCCACTGATAAACAGTCACTTAAACCTAATTAAGAATTATTCTTAATTGGAGCATAACAATACAAACTGAGTTTTATCACCAATCTCATTTGTTTTGTTGTTTGGCTATGGAAACCATTTTTTCCTAGTTAGAATTGTTTAAAACAGGTTCCCCTAAGGGATGAGATAAGTACTGTTAGCTGTTATTAATACTGAAATGTTTTCCTGACCAAATGACATCAGCTTATATGTTTAATCAGTAGTAATATAAGTCAGAATGAAATTGTGAAAAGAATATTTCAGCTGTGATCTCATCTTGAGGTCCTTTGAGGATTAATTAAAATACGGATTTTGCTTAATCTAAGTAACTGATTATTCATTTGAGAGTTTGGTAAAGAATTTCCTTCCAGGGCAAATAGATCCTCTTTTTTTGGGGGGGGGGGATATGTGACTTGCCAGTGTGGTTTACAGACAATTTCCTGTGCGTCAGTTGCTTTCTGCTTTCATGCATTAACTATAGTCACGTTTGTGTGTGTTCGTGTGTGTATGGCTCTGGTGTTTAATAGAGGGTTGCTTTATAACCGTTAGTCCGGGTTCATCTGCACAATCTCCAATACTGGCTTCCTGCTGGGAATTGTGTCCTAGTTCATTGCTATAATATTCACATCCCTAAGCACTATTGATAAGAATCAGCACCTTGGAAGCGGGGGGGGGGTGAAAGGCAGTAGGGAGGAAGCACTTTTTAACCAGAAAATAGATAACGGAGCCCCAACCAAGGGTCCAATCTGGATTGGGGCCTAGCACTCCTTTTCTCCAACATCACAGTGGGATCAGGTGGTGCTGTCATTGAATCAGATGGTCAGTATCACACATAGCTTTGCCTTGATTTATTCTTACTATTTTCAAATTTTAAATTCAGAATTTAATATTGGGCCTCAGGGTGCCACTATGAACTGAATTACCTTTGATTTAACACCAATATTATTGGGTTTTATTATACTACATATGCTTTAATTAGCTTACTTTTCTTTATTTGTGAAATATGTAGTAATAACTACTTTACTTTACTTGTCCATTGATTCTGACTACATTTGTCTCTGCTTCACCCCCTCATACACTTGCATGTATACTTGTATGTATACTTCTCAACAAATTAAACTCTAGACCAGCGGCCCCCAACCTTTTCGGCACCATGGACGGGTCGTGGAAAAATTTTTTTTCCACGGACCGGGGGGGCAGGGTTTTCAGGCAGGAGCCAATTGCGCGCACCAGGGGGTGGAGCTTGCAGGCGGGAGCCAATCATGCACAACAGGGGCAGGGTTTGCAGGCGGGAGCCAATTGCGCACACTGGGGGCAGGGTAATCGCATGCATCAGGGGGCGGGGTTTGCAGGCAGGAGCCCCACGGCCCACTTCCACAGGTTGGGGACCCCTGCTCTAGACTACGCAAGAATATTATATAAACATTTCATTTTTAAAATGCCAGAGGTGTGTTCCTTTTGTTCCTACAAACATGGTTCCTGCTCTGGAATGAGCAGTAAATAATTACCCAGTTGGCATTTTCTTTATGTTTCAAATTTTAGTAAGTTATCTTTGAAAATAAATGAGACATTCTTGTTTCACAGTCATAGTTGTCTAACGATATCTAGGAAGTCTGTGAGCTATAGAATTTCGAGGTAAAATATGACAAGTTTGGATACAACTCCATTTGCTTCTGGAGTGTTCCTGTAAACCCAGTGTAAAAGGTTCAGAAGTATGGGATTGCATTTTCTAACACAAAAATGTTTGTTGTTATTTGAATTCTGAAGGATCAATAAATATTGTGTCTTTGGAGCTACATATTTATGAAAAGGAAATTCTGATATCATTGATATTATGATACCATTCAAGGATAGGCCACTTTATTTGTCCATGGATACATTTCAGATTTTAAGAGCATGTGTGGGTAGATTCTCAAAATGGCTGCCACTTTTGCACCAAATTTTGTCAGGCACCAAATTACCACAAGGTGAACTAGCCTGCCAGAATGCGCTCTGCCATCCCAGTGGGAGTTTTTTGGGCTCTAAAAGCATTGTGGTAAATATGATGCTTGAGGCTGTTACTTTGCTTTGTAGTGAGCCATCCTCTTCTTTATTCTTTTTTTTTAATTAAAAGAATATTTTTAAAAAGTCAAGTGAAGCAGAGGGGCTGATGGGCACCAAGAGATTATCTAGGATTTTATTAGCATCTATGAGGAACATAGATGAACATAGATGAACTATGAACATAGGCACCAAGAGATTATCTAGGATTTTATTAGCATCTATGAGGAACATAGATGAACATAGATGAACTATGAACATGAATTTGAGTAAACTCCGGGAGACAGTGGAGGGCAGAAAGGCCTGGTGTGCTATGGTCCATGAGGTCACGAAGAGTCGGACACGACTAAACGACTGAACAACAACATGAGGAACATATTGCTTCCTTCTGACACAATAGTCACATTATATATATGTATTAAGGCAATGCTGCAATTCAAGATTCAAAGAGGAAAAGTTGATTCAGAGTATACATAAGTGCTCATGTTGAATTTCTTTAAATCAAACCATTGACGCAAAATTAATTTGAGTTTTTTAGGGGTTGCCAATAATAAGTAGAAATAAAAATAAAAATACTTTTAAAATATAGCACATTTTTTAAAAAATGAAGTCAAAGAGTTGAAAAGCAAGAAAGAAATATCAATCAAAAATAAAACACTAGATACAGTAATATTTTCATACAAAATACAAAGCTAGAATTGTTGAGAATTCTGGCTTAGTCTCATCAAGTGGCTCTCTGCACAGTTGGAATTAAAGCAACCAGAAACTTGCCAGAGCAGAAATACTTTGTATTGTGTCTGAATCTGAATTTTGGTTTATTAATCTGTTAACAAGCTTACATCTGGAAACCAGTGCCAACTCTGTCTTGTTAGACAAAAGATGCTGGCTTTTCTACTACGTAATTTAACCATCCTTTTTTTACATGAATAAATATGTGACAGTGATTGGGCAGTGTCCATAAACATGCTACTTGTTTCAGATAAACCAGAATGTTCATTTTTGCATATTGAGTTCTTTAAAGGAAAAAATAAGAACCGTTGTACATGTATAAGGCTGGGCAAATAGCATACAAAGAGACCAAAAATAAATATGTGAGGTAAATTCTCTTAAGTAAGGCTTTCCATAGTGTCATCACTGGTGAGAGGTAATCTAGCTGCCGGTAAATTATGTTATGAATAATGTAGAGATTCAGATATTCAGCCGGGAAGACTTTAATTGCCAAAACCTCACTGATGGCATTGAAGGGATTGTTTTCTCTGCCTAAACCATCTAGTTGATAGTTAGGACAATAAAATGGAGTGTGAGAAGAGCCATTAATTCCTTGAATATGATGAAAACATAATAAAAAAAACAGTAATTGTGTGTTTGCATTAATAAGTTTCTAGGTCTTTAATTGTACATGTGTATATAGCATATAGCAGTATTGTAATCTGATTTTACTGCAGCTGTGTATATACTGTAACTGTTGTTGGGCTATCTCTGTTCAGGTATATCAGCTTAATTAATCACAGTTCACAAAAGAATTAGAAATGAGTGATAACCACAAAGCATACTTACCTACACTATTTATTAAAAGATATACTGTATATTTCAACTTGCCATATATTAAAATGTGCATCAGTATTTGTAACTGTAATTTCAAGCTGATATTATGATATCCTTGAACACTTTGGGTGAAAATAAAAATGCAGTGCACTTTTATTTGGTTGAATCTGTGTATATCAAGTAAACCATTGAGAGTTGTTTTTGATTATGGCTACAGGATATAAATGTAATAAATAAATAACTCCTGTCTTGGAGAGGAACAATTCTGTTTGAAAAGTAGATTTTAGGACTAGGAATACTTGAGTCTAGATTTTACCGTGAACTTTACTGGATGATCTACTCTCAAAAACCTAGTTCACCAGACATATTAGACATCACACATAATAGAATAAAATACACATACATAGCTGATCAGACAATAATAGATCTAGCTATCTTCCCACAAATAATAATATACAACAAAAGTACATTCATTTGGCATCTTGTCTTAAATTTGTTTTTGAGACTAAATCTGAATAAAACAAATTAGAATAGGCTTAGAACTTATAGGAATACCTGCTGTGATGAAGTGAGCTGTGAATCATAAAGACTTATGCAAGAATAAATCTGTAAGTCTTTACAGTTCCAAATGGCACTGGAGGCTAATGCTTTGATGCTTTCTCAGGGTAGCACAAGGTATTGTGAGTACAGAGTAATAGACTATTTATTTTCTAATGAAAGCACAAGGGAGTCCTGTGGGTTGAAATCAAATAAGTAGTTGTATAATTATAATCTTGTAATACAATACATAAATATTTATATAGTTGTTAGATGGTTATATTGGTCTTAAAGTAAATACTTTTTATTTCTGCTGCTCTTCTGGCTACTAGCCACTATGGTTTATTTTGTTCCTTTTATTTATCAGGATTCCCAAGAGGAAGCTATGGCCAAGCACAGTATATTTAAACTAAAATATGGGTTGTCAGCTGCAGACAGAGTAGCAACTAGCTGTATCAGGTATTCGTTCCTCCTGAAAATCATAATTGGTTAAATTATGCGATAGGGGCTTTTCTCTCTTCCTTTGGAGTGGAATTTCATGGCACCTGTTCTGCAGGTGGAAAGACACCATTGGAACTAGCTAACGTGTGCTCTGTGATCCTTCCAAGCGGTTTGAAAGCAAATCCAATTGGTTGTCAGTTGAGCCCTATTTGATTTGAGACTTTGCATTTTAAAATTCACCACTCTCACCAAGTCTAATCACAGAATGACATGGTGGAATGCTATCTTTGAGAGTCCGTAGGTTGGTATTCTATCTAATGGAATTCTTTCCTGATTGATAGGTATAAAACAGTACAAAATGGATTGGTTTAGTCTGGCTTCTGGTACATTACTGTACAACACTAATCTTTGTGGAGTGTATGTTTTATGTTGCATGCTGTCTAAGAGATAAGTAAATATTTGTATAGATGCTTAAATTGGATTGGAGAGTATAAGAGGTAAAATTGAATGAAAATGGCAGCTTCCCTCCCTGTTCCACTTCATTTTCTGTAACTTGCAAGACAGGGAAGTGCATAGTATCACATTTATGAGTTTATGGTTTAATTATTTTAGATAGTATTTTCAATGGCAAGAACACTTCAACTTCCCTCCCGTTCCCTTTTTTTTTAAGTGTTTGTTATTTCCTAAAAAGAGATGAAAAATCATAAAACTTTTAAAGTAAAGCCCCAGGTAACAGCTAATTCTATAGGACTGGTTATAAAGACTTTTTTCGTCAAAGCCTATACTTTGATAGCAGCATATATTCTGAATATTTCTAATTTCCTTACAGATGTCCATGCAGTTACTAGCTAATTAGCTTATGTAGGTTTTATAGACAGATAGATGATGGGTGGTTGCAGCAGTCCTTTATTTAAAAATGTGTCAACCTGACCAGGAAAAAAAAAAGATGACAATAAGTTCAGATGATAGGGTACATTCTGTGGGCTAGAGGACTGATAAAAAACCAATCTCATCCATTCATTTCTGATACATGGCTGTACTGTAACTGGCCATGACTCCCTTGGCTTTCATTTTCTGACAACACCTGTGCATTTTTGCCTAAAAAGAATAATCCAAAATCCAAAATTCTGAATTAGTGTATCTGAGTGATATGTTGGTGCATATTGGCTCATTGCTATTTTGCATGTCTCAATATAGGAGCTAAATAAATCATGGAAGTTATTTCCATAATTCATCTACTGTTAGGTGTGAAATAGGAACTTTGGCTTGTCTTCTGGCTAAATTAAAATGAGAAACCATAGTTTGATTTTGGGGTTTTGATTACTGGTTCACAGTTTCGCTTTGGGATCTCCAACACAGTTTCTGTGAGCATCCAGTGTATCCATATAGAGTTCTCTTGAAGTGCAGCATCCATTCCACTACCCTATATTTGGAAGGGGTCGTGCTGCAAGCAAAGTGTCCCCTCCAAAATCTTTTTGATTTCTAAGAACATCTCTGGATTATAAACCATAAGCTTTCTTAGAAAGTAAAAATAATGGGCAGCTCTGGCTTAATGCTTTATATAGAAATATGACTTTCTGCCAAAGAGCGGGAAAAGAAGGACAAAATTAAGTAGAGGAAATAGGAACTGTTTTGTGGCAGGAATGGATAAAGAGGGATAGTAGATAGCATTCTGATAAACTGTCTTTTGTCACCCATGGCAACCATTTTGTGAATCAGGAGGCAGAAGCCGTTTTGTGAGAGTATCTGCAAGTCTTCAGAATTTCAGCTGTGCGTGTGTCAACAGAAAAGGCACCTGATTTAGGTGCTTCTTGTTAGAGTATTTTGTAATTGGTTTTGATTGTATTACTGTTTTATATAATATACACCATTCTTTGTGGATATTACTTAACCTTCTCATGTAGTTAACCAATCCTGGGGTAGGGCAGCTGAAAACATTCAGCTTTATTTGCAGAGTCAGATTTTTCTTAAAAAAAAAAAAAGTGGAACTTTGCTACCTTGTGTATCTTGAGCTTTATTGCTTCTTAGTTTCATTATATAAAAAAACATAATTTAAATCAGCTGCCAGGAGAACAAAACATACAAAATGGACTTAATAGATGAAGCTTAATGAACTTTGGAGTGCCTGACTTAAACGTTGCAAACTGATGGACAAGTCATTTGCACATACCATATAAATAACTTACATAGGCATCTAAGTTTGAGTTTCTGCCAAATAACCTGGGAGACTTGCCATTTTTGCTTAGCTTCCATTAAATTAGTGCTGGTTGGTAGTTAGCACAAATGGGTGTGTACATGTAAAAGAATGTAACCTACTATGTCAGTATTGGTATGTGAGAACATGCCTTATACTTGACCTGTGTAAGCAAGACCTATAATTTTTCAGGCTTGTCTCAACAGGAAAGCTTTTATTAAGGGGGCTAAACTAACTCAATTGAATGGACTACAGGAGCTTTCTCCTTCAAAAACCACACTTTTTGTGGTTGAGATTAGCTTTAAAATATTTTAAAGCCAATCTTATACAAGCAATACCTTAATCGGTATGCAGAATAAGCAACAGTTATTGAAGACAATTTGACAATTTGTTGTTGATCCTTTGTTAACAGAAAAATATTCATTCCTATAACTGGAAATAAGTATAAAAATCCTTTCATGTCAGCATCTTTGTATTACATATAATACATGCATTAATATCTATAACTCCTAAAGAGAGGATATGGTCTGTTTAATTAAAAACCTTGTACTTCTTTAAAGTTCTGTCATGCTTTCCTTTTTTCTGCAAATTCCTTTCCTTAATTCTCAGCTTAATTTAATTCTGGAAAAAGATTCATATCTAAATTCAGTCATTGTTTCCATTTACTTTTTTTAAGTTAAGTAGTTCATATATTTTGAACTACTTTGTTGTTTTCTATAGCTGAACTCAGTGGATTTTGCTGCACTATCCAAGAGAGGCATCCCTTAGTAACATAGTTTTAACAAATTTCCCCATCCTGTCTTTACTTTTAACATGCTAATAACAAAAATTCCTGACTTCTGTGCACAGGATCTTCTTAATGGCTCATGAGGGAAACAACTATATGGTTATAACTGAATATGGTGTCTTAGGTCTGCTTTATATACTATAATTTGTTACACATTTCTGTGTAACTGACAATATGCCTGTGGGATTCAACTACAGCCAGTTATAAGTCCTCTATACTTTTTATTTTCCTATAGATCTATGGGATATTTGACTTTACTTAAAGAAAATAGTCTATCTTCTTCAGATTTTCAGTGTGGTGTATAAGAAAAATACAAAAAAATTAAAATCTTAGCTGGTTGGTAGTTCTTTGGGTTTGAAGAAGACATGCTGTTGTGCAGTTCATCTGTGAACATGGAGGTGGCTCTGCAGTCCCAGTCTGGAAGCGCAGAGTCTAGCACGATGGGGGCACTGGAAGTTCATTGTTGTAGTAACTGTGGGTGTTATTCTGTGACGCTGCTCATGGTTTTCTATCAGTTTTTGGCAGTGCCTGTCTTCAAAGCTGGTGGAGGCTTCATAGCACAGGGCTCGCCAGCGGGTTTTTTCAGCAGCCGCAGCTTCTAGTTCCCTTGGCTGGATGTCACAGTGGCATAGAGTTTCCTTCACAGCGTCTTTGTAGCACTTGTGTGATCAATCTCGAGGTCTCTTCCCAGACTCCAGTACACTATAGAGCAACTGGCGAGGAATATGGTGGTCATCCATTCTGATGACGTGTCCCACCCACCGCATCTGGGCTCTGATAATCAGGGACTCAATGCTGGTGGACTCTGCATGATCCAAGACCTCCAAGTTGGAGAGACAGTCTTGCCAACGAATGCCGAGGATGGAGAAGAGAGCGCACATGTGAAATTTCTCCAGTTGTTTGATGTGCCTTCAGTACAGAGTCCAGGACTCACATCCATATAGGAGAGAAGGGATAACCACAGCTCTGTAGACTTTCAGCTTTGTGGAGATACGGATGTTGTGTTGATTGAACACTCTAGTACGCAGCAGCCCCATGGCCTGGCTGGCCTTGCTGATCCTGGAGTCAATTTCTTTGTCCAAAGACACATCACTCGGGATGATACTTCCCAAGTATTTGAACTTAAAACTTACAAAGTACTTACAACGAAGTACTTACAGCAAAGAACTTATGACTTATAAAGTACTTAACAACTACTTAAAATATGTTTTGTGTATGTATGCTTAATTATAGTCAACTAGGTTAAACTGTGTATGTCACTTCTAAAGGCTGAACTACATATCATTTTGCAGTTACTGTCTTAGCTAATAGGAAGCTGCAGATACATGTGAAATATTCAGAAACTTGAATATAACAGTATTGCAAATCAGGCTTGAGGGCTTTGTGGTTTAATATGAAGTGGTTATGCTAGATCAGGGCTTTCCAAAGTTTTCCCGCGGCGACACACCAATCGCCATTGGTGTGTCGCCGCGGGAAAACCCGGAAGTGCTGCCGTTGTGGCAGCACGCAAAAACCCAGAAGCGCTGCTGCCGCTTTCGAGTTTTTGTGCGCCGCCGTTGGTGTGTCGCCGCAGGAAAACCCGGAAGCGCTGATGATGATCAGCGCTTCCAGGTTGTGTGGTGACACACCAGACTGTGTGTGGCGACACACTTTTGTGTCGCGACACACAGTTTGGAAAGCTCTGTGCTAGATCCTTGGGAGTCCTTGCGTAAAGACCAATTTAAGAACCTGCAGAATATTGGCTACATGATTATTAGGGGACTACTCTTTTAAGATGATGCCAGGCAAATCTCTAAGCCCACTTCCCTTTGTTAGTTAGTGAAATGCAAGGTATAAATTGTTACTGAAATTCTGTGGCAGAACTCTTGGAAATAGTTTCTAAGTTTCTGTCAGCTATACGAAAAGGAATTTGATAAACAAAAATACATACAAAAGGGTATGTATTTAAGCCTTATAGAATATAGCTTATAAAATGGAAGGGAAAATGTTTTGTTTCAAGCTTGAAAAACCTTGTTCTATAAAATTTTCCAGTTGGCTGTCTTCCAACAGAACATTAAAATGTTTTGAATGTTGCACCATAGGCAGTAGTGGGAAATTAAATTACTTGTGCCCTTGATTGTAGTCCTAGGGCCCCAAAAGTGGATGGTATGCTACAACCACGTTACCAGCTAACTTGTTAAAAAATTGATAAGGAAATAACTGAATAAAAGTTAATTAAAATTTCTGCAGCAGACAATGGAAGTAAGCATTAAGCCTGCTTTTCCCCTCTACTTCATTAACAGTTTGAGATTTATTCTTATTCAATATGCATAACACACACTTTGGCATTTGGCAATCTGTCTCTAAAGCTCCACAACATTTTAAAAGAATTTCCTGTTGGTCAATAAGTGGCAATAATGCAACAGGAATATACTGTATATTACAAATAGGAGTCATGGAACCTCTAGCCTGAGGCCATGACATGTATCAAGTTTTCTCTTTAGTTTGAGAGTTTAAAATAAAGAAGACGTACACTTGCTGCTTAGTAGAGTTTTTTTAAGTGCATTTGGCAGCCTGAGAGCTCGGTGACATACCATTTCTATCTATAATGTGTATACATTTGTAATTAGTAATCTGCCTTAAAAACAAGGCACAGCGCTCATCAAACTTACATTACAACCCCTAAATTCTGTTTAGATTTTAAGGACAAGCTGATGTGGCAGGAAGGCAGAAGTCTTTTACACATGTTCAAAACAATTGGCAATCTCTGTACAGGTGTACATGTGCTACTGCAACCAGTGGTGATAGGAGCAGAGCTGCCCTTGCTGTTTTATTGGCTAATAATAATAATAATAATAATAATAATAATAATAATAATACAGCAAGGGCAGGTCTGCTCCTATCACCAGTCCGAACACAACTTGAGTTCAGAACATTTTGTACAGCCCTGTTATGGGAGAATTTCATAGAGTATTGAAAAATATTTCACCATTGGCCTGATCAATTTTTTGAAAAACAGTATTTTAATGTATTGTCGAAGGCTTTCACGGCCGGAGTTCAATGGCTGTTGTGGGTCTTCCGGGCTGTGTGGCCGTGTTCTGGAAGTTGTGGTTCCTAACGTTTCGCCAGCATCTGTGGCCAGCATCTTCAGAGGGCAGGAGCACAGAGAGAAGCGCTCTCTCTCTGTGCTCCTGCCCTCTGAAGATGCTGGCCACAGATGCTGGCGAAATGTTAGGAACCACAACTTCCAGAACACGGCCACACAGCCCGGAAGACCCACAACAGCCAAACAGTATTTTCTTTTCAAGTGCACCATTTGGTGAGGAAATGGGTCAAATATAAGTACCTTCCAGAAAGGAGGACCTTCGAAGATTGATTGAACATTATCTGGAACCAGATTTTAATTATTAACTTATAATTTAATGTATTAGTATAGTGTTTTATTTATGATTGTTTGTTTATTTGATGTCCTGATATTGTTGTAGTTTTGTTTCATTTCGTTGTAAGCCACCATGAGACAATAACAATTTGGTAATGCATAATAATAAAATAATAAAATAAAAATGACATACTATGCTGATGGTTTGGACAATTTAACTTCAGTTTTAAAAGATAATATTTGAGTGAAAATGTTAGATAGCAGTAGATATATATATTATGAGAGAGGGAGAGAGAGAGAGAGAGAGAGAGAAGTGTTCTATTACTAGTTTTTTCATGCTTTTTTCCCCAGAAATCTTGAATAGCGCAGCAGGAACCATAATATTTATTCTGTTAATGTCTTCTTTTATATAAGTCCCCTTGGTATTGTTGTGATCCTCTACTTTCTTATAATGATCTAGGGCTTCCCAGAGAAGATTAAAGACGGCTGTTGGTCTAAAAACATATATTCATCCACAGATCCAATTATATACAAAAGCTTATAAATCTTTTTAGAAGTATCTGTAATTTTTGATTTGATTTGATTTCTATAGCCACCCATCTCAACAAGTGTCCCTAGGCTTTAAATTTACTTGAAATGACTACAAAATTTGTACATTTACAAAATAAATTCTGTTTTCATTTTGTAATTTTCATTTATTAAAAGTTATTATAGAAATTAATATTAACAGATGTACATTTCAGGTGATCAAAATTAAGTACAGTAAGGCTCACTATATAAAGTTTACAAGATCATTGCCCTACAACTTGGTTTCTTTTCCCATATTAGATTTTAAATGAGCAAACACAGAAGTGGCTTTTGGAAATACAGAGCATCTAATCCAATAGAACTACTAGCTATAGACTGCATTATAGTAGAGCATCATGTTGCTTGCATGATTCTCTTAAGGAGCTCCTTTGTTTCCATAGGAGATGAATTAATGTATTAAATTCAGCCATTATCTTATACAATATACCTGTCTTTTGAAATTGGTTAGGAAAGAAGGTACAGTCTCCTTTAACTTGAGATTGATTATGGCTGACTGTGTGGATAAATCCATGTAGATTTCTTGACAAGAGTGTGGAAATGATTCAACATTGGCACCTTCTGTTTTTTGTGTTTTTGTTTTTATTGCCCAGTCTAGCCTACAGACCTTGGATTTCCTGGTGATCTTCCATCTCAGTAGTAATCTGGTCCCATCCTGTTCAGCTTCTTTTGAAATTGGCCATGATTAATTAGGTTACATTGATGACTTAAGTGTGTTGAATAATTGAGAGAGAAGTGATACATTTTTAAAATATATATAGTTTTACTGGTATGCCTGGCATTTTCACAGTGCATGAGAAAACATATTCTTCCGTTAATAGAGTTTGCAATTTATTAAAAATTCAATATGTGGGAAACAGAAAAAGAAAGGAAAGGGAGGCATGGTTGAACAGGGAAGGGTTAGGCACTTGTTTCAGTTATACATGTCTAGATTTAGTTTTGTATAGGTGAAGTTCTGTGAGAGATTCTGAGTCTTGACACGTTTGGAGGAGCATTACAATCATAAGAGGTAGCAGGAGAGATTGCACATCATTTCAGGGATGATGAGAAATTACGATTTTAAGTTGTAGGAAGAGCAAAGGTAATTAGCAAAGTCTTACCACCAGAAAGGCAGAGTGAGGTAGTATGACTCAACACAGAACATGGTACTATACTTTTGCCAATAATAGTATACGGTAGGCCCTTTTGGATCCTTTTTCTTGGCACCCAGTACTGACTGGAACGCTAAGCAACTTATATCAAGTCCTGGACAAATTGTGGGGAAAGCTACCATGGTGACTTACTCCAGCTGCTCAGTGCTTCAACAAATGTAGCACTTCCTTTTCTTGTCCTATTGGTTCTTCCCTACCAGAAGAAGGGCCCCATCAAACTTAGTTTTAAAGCTCAATGATAAGTCTGTCCAGAACCTTAATAGAATGACATGTAGTTTAATCTCCCAGTCCTAGCAGGACATTAGAAGCTAGGTTGCTATTGGGGGGTTAGTGTGGAGTCAGCATAAAAAAAACAGCTAATTGTGGTTTATTTAATAAGCCATGGCTAAGTGTGAAGTTCAAACCAGATGATTAATTCTGAGATACCCATGCAGAAATTTCAGTATTATCTATTTAAATGGAGAACAAGATGTTTTAGTTGAGAAACTATAGTTGAATAACATTGGCACGTTGAGGCTTTAAAAGCTAAGGGATGAGTGAGTAGAGAGAATTCAAGTTCAGAAATCCACAAAACGGTAAGACAAGAGAATACCTCCTGTCAGGAGAAATATAGAAATTGATTATGCATACAGTTGTCATTTGTGATGTGAGTGGCCCTGAGGGTAAGTGATGTGATGTGACAAGAGGAGACAAAAGAAAATAAAGGCTGCAAAAAAAGCAAATTCAGTGCTAGGCAGCAACAACTGAAGTATAGTGTCAAAATCAAGAATCATTATTGACTTATTCATTCATTCAATTTGAATAGCCGCCCATCTCAAACCAGTGACCCTGGGCAGCAAACAATCATAAAAACAATTTAAATAGTTAAACACAATACAAAAAGCAATTAAATACAAATAGCAACCAAGATATATTATAATTTCTCTATTCTGCAGATATTATTCCTCTCTATTCTGCAGTTGTTAGACCTCATCTAGAATATTGCATCCAGTTCTGGGCACTGCATTTTAGGAAATATATTGACAACTTGGGGTGTGTCCAAAAAACAGCAACCAAGATGGTAAGGGACCTGGAAGGAAAAACCTAGGAGGAACAAATGGAGGTATGTTTATACTGGAAAAGAGAAAATTATGAGGAGACTTCAAGTATTTGAAGGGCCGTCATGTAAAAGATGTGGTAGAATTAGACTTCTTCCAAAGGTGGGGAGCTCTTACAGTGGCTGCATGAGCTGCTGTAGAGTGAATTCAGCTGCTGGTCGTTATTTAATGTTGACTATGGATTAAATAACGTTATTTAAATTGACTATGGCTAGTTTTTAGTCCAGGTAGTCACCAGGAGTCAACAATGACTCAAAGGCACACACACACACACACACACACACACACACAAACAAACCCCTACAAGAAAGTAGGTTTTGGTTGGTAGGCAGAAAAAAATCCTAAAGGTAAAGTTCTTCTACAATTCAGCAGACTGCTTCAGGAGATGGTGGGTCCCCTTCACTGGGGGTGTTTAAAGAGAGGCTGAGTGACCATCTGTTGGAGATGCTGAAGTAGTGGATTCTGCATTGGCCAGGGGATTGGACTAGATTATCTCCAAGGTCCCTTCCAACCCTTATATTTGATAATTCTATGAAAAGTAACGGGCCATGGCTAAGTGTGATCAGACTAGTGTTCTCATACGCATTACGGTACTTCTCACACAAGTGGTGTTGCTGTGGATGTAAATACAAAGACAGCTAGTACAACTTGTGGTTTAATTGGTTCCTTAAACATCTGTGTGCATGAATCCTCTGTGCATGATCTTGTATTTTAGCACTGAGGTTAAGGGTACATTTAAAAATATAGAGAATGTGTGTTTGTTTGAGCTAATTTGGCTTGTGTATGCCTGCTCTTTTGTCTAGAAAATTCCTTCATTCACCTCATTTTGGTTTTGTTGAAATGTCTAGAGTATTAAGAAATTAATACATAGTTTATATTAGTACATAGTTTATATATAGGGGTGTGGTGGCTCAGCGGGTAAGACGCCAGGCTTGTCGATCGGAAGATCGCAAGTTCGTAGGTTCGAATCCCTAGCCCTGCGTGACGGGGTGAGCTCCCGCACTAGCTCCAGCTCTAGCCAACCTAGCAATTTGAAAGCATGCAAATGCAAGTAGATGAATAGGTACCACTTTGGTGGGTAGGTAACAGCGTTCCGCGTGCGTCATGCCGGCCACATGACCGTGGAAGCGTCTTCGGACAACGCTGGCTCTTCGGCTAACAAACGGAGATGAGCACCGGCCCCTAGAGTCGGACACGACTGCACAAATGTGTGGGGGGAACCTTTACCTTTTTATAGTTTATATTAGCTGATATTAGCAAATGACTCATGTTATATTTTCTAACCTTGTGCCTGCATGAAACGCCATTCCACCTCTTATCCTTTTGCTAATGTTTTGCATAATACAGTTCTGTGAAAAACTATTTGCCCTTTTTAGGATTTTACAAATGTTTGCGTATATTTGCCAGTGAATATCACCAGAGTTCTGTGTGGGACCTAGTGATTATATAAATGGAGTTTGAGTGAACAAATAACGGTGAAGATTGTTCCATCTATTTCATGAACAAAGCCATCCAACATGTAGTATGTGGGTGGGAAAAAGTAATTATTTAAAAATTCTTAGCTTCTGTAACTGGCTGCACTATCTTTACTTGAAATACTGTAACTGCAACCAAAACACTTTCTGTATGGTAATTGTTGATCAGTCTCTTATATTACCATGTAAGAACTTTGCCCCATTCCTCCATTGTAACTGTTTCAACCTTTTCATAAAACTGTTATTAGTCATACTATAAATATATATATTTCATCAAAGCATGACAGTTAGAAATAGATATGTGTGTGCGCGGCTTCGAGTCAGTGTTGACTCCTGGTGACTGCCTGGACAAATCGCTGCAGTTTTCTTGGCAAGGTATTTCAAAAGTGGTTTTCCATTGCCTCCTTCCTAGGGCTGAGAGAAAGTGACTGGCCCAAGGTCACCCAGCTGACTTCGTGCCTAAGGCGAGACTAGAACTCACAGTCTCCTGGTTTCTAGCCTGATGCCTTCACCACTACACCAAGCCATCATTCTTCTTGTAGTTAAGAAATAGATATATTGCTATTTAATTCAACTGCTAAATAAAATTATCTAACCAAACAGCAGCTCTGTTTTCTTAAAAAAATGTGAAAAGCACTACTTTTCTAGGGTTTGGTGTTTTTTTGCTGTATCATTTAATATTGGTTTTGTCAAAATGCTATATTGTTTTACAGTGTTCTTAGGAAAGTCAACATTTTAATAAAGAAAAAAGGGGGGGTAAGGGGAAAGAGAGAGAGAGAGAAAAATCCTCATTAAAACAAACAGAACCCATTTTTTTGTTGTCGTTCAGTCGTCCAACTCTTCGTGACCTCATGGACCATAGCACGCCAGGCCTTCCTGTCCTCCGCTGCCTCCCGGAGTTTACTCAAATTCATGTTCATTACATTGGTGATGCTATCTAACCATCTCATCCTCTGCTGTCCCCTTCTTTTTTTGCCTTCAGTCTTTCCCAGCATCAGGGTCTTTTCCATACCCCAGATGAATTTTAAAAAGAAGAACAATATTTGAGAGTATTCCACATATTTATAGTGTGTTAGATAAAAAATATTTCAAACCCAGAAAATATTTCTAGGTTGCCTCAAAGCACATCCTAGAAATATTTCCTCATCCTAGTTATTTAAAATATGGATCCTTCAAATTCTAGCTTCTCTATTATATATTGTTAGAAGCTGGTAAATCCATCAACTATCAGGTCATTATATGAGTCAAGAATTGTGTTTCAATTTTGAGTAAAATTAACTTGTTTGCCTAGAGAAAAATCAGTTGTTACATTTATTAATGACTGGAAACCCCTTATGGACTTTTTGCTGAAAAAATAAAAAAATAAATTGATGATTAGAAAGGGTAGAATATGGAAAGAAGGAAACTTTGATGTAACCTTAGAGAAGGGGAAATTTAAATGTACTTATAACTTCTGTTACGAAGACTGAAAGCCACTTCTTTATTATTCTTTTTTTCTTTTTCCATCTTTCCTACTTCTTTCTCTTTATTTCTTTTTCACTTTTCTATTACTTTTCTCTATTTCTTTTATCTTTAACTTAAAATTTCTATTGTTTTTACTCTGTGGAAAAACTTCTTTAGTATGTATGTATGTATGTATGTATGTATGTATGTTGCAATTTTGGAGAAGTTCAAAATCTGATAAGTGTATTATAATCCACTCATGATATATAGTTATATCTGGATGTGGTTAGTCATACTCTATGGTTATATCTGAATGAGGTTAGTCATAGTGGGAGTCACAACTGCAATGTTCTCAAACATCTCTACACAGTAAAACCTCAATTTAATGGACAATTTGTGGAAAAGTGGTGTTTATTAAATCTGAATTTACGTAATTTGCCTCATTTGCATTATGACATACTTGACATGATATGGCATTTGCCTCCGTTGAATGTCCTCCCACTATTTTAGATTGATCATGGATAAAACAGGTGGTTGTCTTCCACTCAAATAAGTTCATTCCTCTTTCTTCTTTCTCACTTTGTTTCAGAGTTGCCAGTTACAGGCCTCCCTAGTTATGAGGAACCTGGGAGGCAAAATCGACAGTAGACTGTCTTTAACATCTTTCATTTAAAAAAAAAACCTGTTCAAATTTGCTGATTCCATTTAGTGTCAGTTGCTCACTATCATAACACCCGTGCTCTTGATTCATGCCCTGGCTGTGACCTGCCTAGAACAGAGGTTAATATTAAGATAAGTCATGGGCCTTTTAGTATAAGAGGCTCCTTATTTTATATTATGATGTTAGAATTGATTGTAATATGTTATTGTAGCAATTGGTATTTTATAGGCTATTTATATTATGATATAATATAATATAATATATTACCTGAGGAACCGCCTCGTCCCCAATATATCCACCCGTCCCACCCGATCATGCAGAGAGGGCATGCTACGGACCCCATCTGTAAAAGAGTTTCATCTGGCGGGGTCCAGGAGGCGTGCCTTCTCTGCAGTAGCTCCCGCCCTGTGGAACAACTTGCCCCCGGAGGTGAGATTAGCTCCTTCGCTCCTGACCTTCCGGAAGAACCTGAAAACCTGGCTCTGCCGCCTTGCGTGGGACCAAGGAAGGAATAGCCATTCTTGGGGATGGCTAATACCCTAAAGAGCTCCTCTCCTAGACTGGATTAAGTAAGATCACTTTACCACCTTGCCTCTTGGATTTTAATCTTGTTTTATAATTTTGTATTTTATATCTCTGTTTTTACTATTTTGTTGTAAACCGCCCAGAGTCCCTCCGGCGGAGGGAGATGGGCGGTGATATAAATTTTATAAATAAATAAATATAATATAAAATAAGGAGCCTCTATACTAGAAAGCCCATGACACATCCATAATATTATCCTATATCATACGTATAATCACCTAATAAATTAAACTACTATTATTACTGCTATTAATTTATATCATTTGCACAAATAATGTAAAATTGACACAAATAACCTAAAATGTCAATTTTGTCATGTTAGAAGTAACACAATGTATGTTATTTGGGGGGTGAAGTTCAAGTGCAAATTTGATTTATTGCATACGAAGTCCATTAAATGGAGGTCTGTTAAATCAGGGTTTCACTATATAACTTAGCTGCTTCAGCTGACCACCTCACTCCAATCAAAATGTTTTAAAAGCATTCTGCTGTGTCTTCCAAATGGATGGGTTTCCTTAATTAGACACTATCATTCTGAGTTTTTACCTATTTGGAAGAGTAAACATTTAGTGATATATGTAAGAAAATCTGTTTTAGCCATGACAGATGAGACAGATGATTACATGGCTAATCATCTTTGTTCAGCATGACTAAAACAATGATTCCCTAGAAATGAATTCAGCCTCTGAAATATGAGTGTTGTAAACTATAAAGTTTCCATTATGGTGATTATTAATTTGCAGTTGATTTTGAAATTGATTTTGAAATGACCTCTCTGTGTATTGAAAAATTATGGTTATGTTGCTGCTTATAATTATGTTACTTTTCAGCCAAATGCTGCAAAATCAGGTTAGAAACAATTCTGAAACAAAGAGCTATAATGCATAGTTTCTTTTCAGGGTTCCAGACACTGTGTATGCTTGTGGACTTGTTTTGTTTTGTTTTTCCTCTTTTTTCCTAGTCCAATCTTTTCCAGACGGATCAAGTTTATTTTGTACTTTTTTCCCTTTCCAGCCATACCATCTGTCTTCTATGGCTTAAGCATTACCTTGTTAGTCTGTGTCCAATCTATAATCATTTTCAGGGATGGAACTGGATGTCATATATGTATTGCGTTCTAAATCTCTGGATGAAGCTTTCCTAATAGTTTAGGATATATTAGCCTTGCAAAGTGAGATGAACTCTAAAAGGCAGGAGGCTGTAGCTCAGGTCCCCATGCCACTTTATGGAAATTGCCTGAAGACATTAATATATGTTTGTTAATCTAAATTTAGATTGCATTGAAGTATTTCTGTGTTTGAATAAGATTAAATAGATGTGCTAAATAGATGTACAGCCAGACAAGTATAAAATGTGCTGAAGTGAAATAAAATATATTTAACTAGTGGATAATTAAACAAAGAGAATAATAATAATAATAATAATAATAATAATAATAATAATAATAATTTTGTTGTTTATTCGTTCAGTCGCTTCCGACTCTTCGTGACTTCATGGACCAGCCCATGCCAGAGCTTCCTGTCGGCCGTTGCCATCCCCAGCTCCCCCACGGTCAAATCCGTTACCTCCAGAATATCATCCATCCATCTTGCCCTTCGTCTTCCTTTTGCCTTCCACTTTCCCTAGCATCAGCATCTTCTCCAGGGTATCCTGTCTTCTCATTATGTGGCCAAAGTACTTCAGTTTTGCCTTTAATATCATTCCCTCAAGTGAGCAGTCTGGCTTCGTTTCCTGGAGTATGGACTGGTTTGATCTTCTTGCAGTCCAAGGCACTCTCAGAATTTTCCTCCAACACCACAGTTCAAAAGCATCTATCTTCCTTTGCTCAGCCTTTCTTATGGTCCAGCTCTCACAACCATAGGTTACTACAGGGAATACCATTGCTTTAACTATGCGGACCTTTGTTGTCAGTGTGCTGTCTCTGCTCTTAACTATTTTATTGAGATTTGTCATTGCTCTCCTCCCAAGAAGTAGACGTCTTCTGATTTCCTGGCTGAAGTCAGCGTCTGCAGTAATCTTTGCGCCTAGAAATACAAAGTCTGTCACTGCCTCCACTTTTTCTCCCTCTATTTGCCAGTCATCAATCAAGCTGGTTGCCATAATCTTGGTTTTTTGAGGTTTAACTGCAACCCAGCTTTTGCACTTTCTTCTTTCACCTTTGTCATAAGGCTTCTCAGCTGCTCCTCGCTTTCAGCCATCAAAGTGGTATCATCTGCATATCTGAGATCGTTAATGTTTCTTCCAGCAATTTTAACTCCAGCCTTGGATTCCTCAAGCCCAGCACGTCGCATGATGTGTTCTGCGTACAGGTTGAATAGGTAGGGTGAGAGTATACAACCCTGCCGTACTCCTTTACCAATATTAAACCAGTCTGTTGTTCCGTGCTCTGTTCTTACCGTTGCTACTTGGTCGTTATACAGATTGCTCAGGAGGCCTATACATCTGGCAATTCTCGCTCCATGAATTGCTGGAGTCTACCTTGCAGGATCTTGAGCATTACCTTACTGGAATGTGAAATAAGTGCCACTGTTCGATAGTTTGAACATTCTTAATGTTTCCCTTTTTTGGTATGGGGATATAAATTTATTTTTTCCAATCTGATGGCCATTCTTGTGTTTTCCAAATTTGCTGGCATGTGGCATGCATCACCTTGACAGCATCATCTTGCAAGATTTTAAACAGTTCAGCTGGGATACCATTGTCTCCTGCTGCCTTGTTATTAGCAATGCTTCTTAAGGCCCATTCAACCTCACTCTTCAGGATGTCTGGCTCTAACTCACTGACCACACTGTCAAATCTATCCCCAATATTATTATCCTTCCTATACAGATCTTCCATATATTCTTGCCACCTTTTCTTGATCTCTTCTGCCTCTGTTAGGTCCTTGCCATCTTTGTTTTTGATCATACCCATTTTTGCCTGGAATTTACCTCCGATGTTTCTAATTTTCTGGAAGAGGTCTCTTGTCCTTCCTATTCTATTGTCTTCTTCCACTTTCGTGCATTGCTTGTTTAAAATTAATTCCTTATCTCTTCTAGCTAACCTCTGGAATTTTGCATTTAATTGGGCATATCTCCCCCTATCACTGTTGCCTTTTGCTTTCCTTCTTTCTTGGGCTACTTTCCAGTGTCTCAGCAGACAGCCATCTTGCCTTCTTGGTTTTCTTTTTCTTTGGGACCTTTTTTGTTGCCGCCTCCTGAACAATGTTGCGAAGTTCTGTCTATAGTTCTTCCAGGACCCTATCTACTAAATCTAGTCCCTTAAATCTATTCTTCACATCCACTGCATATTCATTAGGAATATTAGTGAGCTCATATCTAACTGATCTGTGGGTCTTCCCTATTCTCTTTAGTCTGATTCTAAATTGTGCAATAAGAAGTTTGTGATCTGAACTACAGTCAGCTCCAGGTATTGTTTTTACCGACTGTATAGATGTCCGCCACCTTTGGCTGCAAAGGATGTAGTCAATCTGATTTAGGTGTCGACCATCTGGTGAAGTCCATGTATAAAGTCGTCTTTTAGGTTGTTGGAAGAGAGTGTTTGTTATGCACAGTGAGTTCTCTTGGCAAAAGAGTCTACTTTGTAGAGATGGGCGGTGATAAATTTGACAAATAAAATAAATAAAATTCTATCAGCCTATGTCCCGCTTCATTTTGTTCTTCCAGACCATGCTTACCTGTAATTCCAGGTGCCGTTTGACTACCCACCTTAGCATTCCAGTCTCCTGTAATGAAAATAACATCTCTTTTTGGCATATTATCCAGTAGGTGCTGCAGATCCTCATAGAACTGATCTACTTCTGCTTCTTCAGCATCTGTGGTTGGGGCGTATATTTGGTTCACTGTGATGTTAAATGGGTTACCCTGATTTTGATTTGAGATCATTCTATCATTTTTTGGATTGTATCCAAGCACTGCTTTAGCCACTTTATTATTAATTATGAAGGCTACTCCATTTCTTCTGTGGTCCTCTTGTCCACAGTAGTATATCTGGTGGTCATCTGATGTGAAGTGGCCCATTCCAGTCCATTTCAGTTCACTGACACCCAAAATGTCTATTCGATTGGTACAAAATGTCTATATTTAATCTTGCCATCTCACCAATAGCCACATCCAATTTGCCCTGGCTCATAGATCTTACATTCCAGGTTCGTATGGTGTGTTGATCTTTAGAACATCGAATTCGTCGTTCACCACCAGCACCGTCAGCCGCTAACCCTCCTTTCGGCTTCGAGCTAGCTGCGTCATCACATCTGGGGTAGTTGAACTTATTCTCTGTTCCTCCCCAGTAGCACTTTGACCATCTTCCGACCTGGGAGTCCCATCTTCCGTTGGTATACCAACATATCTCTGGTTGTACTGATCCATTTATTTTTCACGGCAAGAATACTGGGGTGGGTTGCCGTTACCTTCCCCAGGGATCGTATTTAGTCTGACCTCTCTTCCATGACCTTCCCGTCTTGGGTGTCCCTTCACAGTTTAGCTCATGGCGTCATTGAGGTGCTCAAGCTCCAGCACCACGACAAGGTAATGATCTCCTTTGCTGGAGAATAATAATAATACAGATAAGGAAACAAATCTAGGAGATCAAAGCCTAGAAATGTAGCGTAGCAGCCTGGCTATTTAAACTATTCTGTTTCAAACCTAGAAAGGTTTTGTTTTTTAACTTGCCAGCGTTACTGTGTAACACTGAAAGATATTTGACAGTTGGATATAGGCCGATTTGTTCCTTTTTCAGATATTCTGCTTTTTATTATGTTAAATCTCTTTGCATCCATTCAGCTCAAATTCAGGAATCCATTTTTAATTACTATTCTGCATCTTCAGCAAATATCTTACATCAGCACTTACAGGGACTCGCTGCTATACAAGCAGTAATTACTCTTCCTCTGTACATGTAACTTTGGATTCTTTGTTGCTGCTTGTATTGAGTGTAATGAAATATCATCCTTAATACTGCCATTTGTCAGCATATAGTCAAGCCATTCTTTTTGTGGATTGGCAAAATGCAAAACTTAAATAGTAAATACTTCAAGTCCTCTGTAATTGCTACCTTGTAGCACAATTTGATTTTGTGTTGTCTTCTCCCAAGTAGATTCTGGTGAAATCACCCTTGCTCAAAGGCTAATATTCTGTCTCCCTGCAACTGAAGGAATTTCATATTAAAGAATTTGTTGGAGAAGGGGTGGTAGAGCTTTCAGTCTTTCTTTTGTAGGCTTTGTCATATGTTAAATGTAGAATGTAATCATTTGTTTGCAAAGCTCAGATGGAGGCAAATGAGCCATTGGAAGGGTACCTGAGTGCACACCTTAAAGAGTTAGTAAAATGTTATTTTGTAATTACTGTACTTTTCAAATAGAATATGTAAATTGCCATCCATTTACCAAGCATAGATGAGGAAGTGAGCTTAGATGGTTGAAAAGGAGAATAGAAAAGTTTCCATAGAACAGGCCTGTTGAGAGCTACTCCCCTTGATGACTGGTTGCTGCCTCTACATCAGGGTTTCTCAACCTTGGCAACTTTAAGATGTATAGACTTCTGGGAGTTGAAGTCCACACATCTTAAAGTTGCCAAGGTTGAGAAACACTGCTCTACATCCTAGGATCATGGAAGCAACAATGGGAGAGGAGGGCAGTCTTTATCTCCTCTGTGTGTGTTCTTAGATACAACTGGTAGGCTACCATGTGATATGGAATGCTGGCTAGACAGACATAGGCCTGATCCAGCAAGGATATTCTCACATTCTCCTGCTCTCAAGTCTAAATGAGCTCTAACTACAAAGTTACATAAAGCCAAAGTGTTGACATATTATTTCTAGAAGAGTATGTAGAAATTGTGCTGAGATAAAACTAACCCAGGATTAACAAGGAATTAGATAAAGTTGTTACCCCAAATGGAAGACCCATTTAAACTTACATGTTGTCTTAGCTAGTTTTTTATCTGCAGAATTAAATTGATTATAATAAATGTTTTTCAAGCAAGTTATATACTGGGCTTCCAATTAAATGTAACCTTCAGGCCATTAACTGAATGTTAAAAATCTTAAGGCTCAATAAGTGGATTATTAAATTTCAATGAAAGTTGCTCTTGACTGTTATAGTTCAGTTTTAACGTAAACTGTTTTGAATTATTGCTCTAACCTAGGTATCAAATTGTGAAGAGTTTTCATGAAATCTTTCAGCTTCCATTCTGCTAGTTCATGTAATATAACCCATTGCTATTTATTTATTCAATTTATATGGCTTTTAACAATGATAGTTTAACAAGGGTTTAAAACATGACAAAATGAAAAGATTAAAATATATATGAATGATATGATCACAATATACTAATTTAAATATAAATTTTAAATTTATCTGATGGAGCTCACATACTTGCAGGCTTCTGCGTCGCCATCTTGAAAGGCAAAACAGTTTAATATCATCACAATATACTATGTCTCTAATAAAGAAGTAAGAATCTTGCCATATTTTCTTAGAAAATGTGTTTTACTAGATTCTAGGCAAATAATTCTATGCTTGTTTACACCATTGGCAGGTCTGGATAGCTTTTCTTTATAAAAAATCAAATCTCTAATGGTATCAGAAATATTAAGGCAAAAGATACAGTAAATGTTTTATTATGCCCAATTTTGAGAAACAACTGTTACAACCTAATGGTGAGTTTAGCCAAAGACTGAAGTTATAGCTATCCCTGGCCTTTATTGATGATAGGAACGAAGTACTCTATAATGTCTGGAAGATAAACTTCCTGATTCATTATCCACAAGTTGGTTTTCCCTGTGGATAAATTATTGCTGCCCATAAAACACTATTTTTAAAATATTATAGAGTACCAGTTCTCCCAGAACAAAAGGAATCAAAACCAAGAGTTACTATACCTTTTCACTCAGAGTTTATTTTATTGAACATTGGTTTTCTATCTAAATTAGGAAATGTTTTTGAAAATTAAGCGACAAAACTAAAATCGACAACTATATGTACATTGTAGGTATGGTAATGCTATGACTGAGAGAATGCTAGGAGTACAAGTCATGTATATGCAATGTAGCATTGTTTTCCAGAGAGTTTGGATTTTTAGAAAATGCATTTGATTGAGGCTATGAATTTGTTTATAGGAATACTGCTAATGGGTGAATAAATGAATGATTGTTTTATCATCCATGTGGGAAAATATGGGGACTCTTTCAGGGTGAACTAGATTAAGGAAATAGCCAGAAAGAAAAATGTTAATCATCTCCTCCCCAGAGCTACTTCTACAATCAGGTTTTCAGCCTCTTTCTAGCTATACCTTCTTTCTGTTTACATCTTCCTTCAAACAAAATGTACAGTATGCATATTTGAGTTCAGTATTAAAGCAGATGTTACACCATTGCTTTTGCATCTCACTTGTTCACTTTTTGTCAGTGGCTTTTTTTCCCCACCATCAAAACACACCTCATGTCACAGCAAAGATCTTAATTCTCAGCACGGTCTTCCAGCCCAAATCCAGCTCTTACCTGCATATAGAAACCTCATATTTCTTTGGCCTGCATGCATGCATTCATTCATTCATTTTTATTGATTAGTCGAATTGACCGTATCAGTATAGCAAAATAGGATTAAAATATAAACAAAGCATAATCAGGGATACAATAATAAAATAAAATAAGGTACATATATATGTGATCACAGTACAAAGAGACAATAATCAGATGAGAGAAACACCTTTACAGGATACCCCAATTTGTTCAGTATATTGGGATCTTAAAGTCCCAGCCTTCAGTATAAACATAGCAATTCTACATACAATATATATATATTAGTGCCCTAGAGAAAATAAGACAATCTAAAATTCGGGTCCCAGTACACTGTTCTTTCCAATAGTGGAGATAAATATTTAAGCCTGATGGATGCATATAGTTGACAGTTAAACAGGATATGAAAAATATTTTCAATATCGGGCGAACCACATATACAAGTTCTCTCATAATATGGGATGTAATGAAAGCATCCATATTTGGCCATTGAATCCAGCAACTCAAATCTTGTTCTGGAAAAAGCCCTTCTTAAAGGTTGGGGCAAACTCAGAGAGAGGTATTTCTCAGATTGAAATTTTGTTTTGTTAATAGCCAACCACTTTAAAGATCTATTTTTGGCTAAAAGCTCCAAGTCAGTTTGGGCACTTATGTCCATAACTCTCTGCATAAAAATTTTCCTTGCTTGGGGGCCCCTGGAGAGTAAGTGCTGAATAGAGAGCCCGCAATGTGAAATAATATTGTAGAGTTGACAAGCCCACGTATTAGACTGTGTCATGCTTAGCTGTTCAGTTAGGCAGATTCTAGGGAGTCTGTTGGGGTTCATTGTTTGAATCTTCAGCCAGTATGAAAAAACTTTGATCATTAGATAACTGTTTAGAGCAGGGGTGGGCAACCTTTTTTCTGCCAAGGGCCATTTGGATATTTATAACCAGGGACTGGGGGGGTGGGGGGCGGGGTTTCAGGAAGCATGTTTGAATTTGTTCAAGCAGGGTAGCTTTGTTTAAACTCCATAATTCAACTCCATAAGTATCATCGGAATTATTTGGCCCTAAAGACTTTCAAAATAGTTGTTGTGGGTCTTCCGGGCTGTGTGGCCGTGTTCTGGAAGTTGTGGTTCCTAAGGAACCACAACTTCCAGAACACGACCACACAGCCCGGAAGACCCACAACAACCATCGAACTCCGGCCGTGAAAGCCTTCGACTTTCAAGATAGGTGTCAAAGTGCATGGTCTGTTGTGGTAGAATTTGTATAACCTTTTGGTACTTGCTTCGGCCCTTGCCGCACCTCTCCTAAAATGACTCATCCACGATCCAGTGTTAGTGAAAGTCACCCCTAAATAGGTATAAGAATTCACTTGTTCAATGGATTCTCCATTTATTTTCCAATTGTATTTCCTTATACAGTCCTTATACAGAATCAAGAACATCTATAGAGTGTATATATAAACTCCTACTTAGATATGATACAGAGACAGAACAAATTAAAAAATGAATTATTATTATTATTTATCATATGGCACATTCACATCGCGTTACAATAAAAAACATAGAGCATAATAAATATAAAATATAGACAGGAAAATTACAAATGTATGTCTAGGTTACAAATATAGTTCTTTGCTTCAGTTGTCACAGCCAGGAAATCAGCAAAGTCTCCATTGTAGGCTTGGTTTTGACACTCTGTCACTATATGTTGGATAGTTTGTTTTTCGGCCCCACAACCACAATTCGATGATGTTGTTTTGCCCCATTTATAAAGGGCATCTGCACATCTACCATGACCCGTGCGAATTTGGTTCATAACGCACGGGGCTGGTCAAATCCAGGTGGTTTTTCCAAGATGCAGGGCAATCTTTGGCATTGTGGAGGGCAATTTCCTATGTTGTTTCCACGTGTTGTGGATATTGAAATTGTCTTCTAGAAGAGCTTTAGCGGTAGAAATGGCTGGTTGTCTCGATCTCAGCCTGTTTTGCTCCAAGCAGGCTACGTCATTTAGTATTGGTAGCTGGGGATTACCAATAATCTTACCAATAATTACCAATTACCAATAATTAACAATAATAAAAAACGAATGATAAGTTGGATGCAAAATTTTAAAGAAACAGTCCTAATACAACAATGGGAAGAATTATGGAACAAATCTATAAAATTTACCCCAAGCTACAATTTAAGAGAAAACTGGTATAAAAAGTTTGGCATATGGCATACAACTCCATCAATAATTGCCAACATAGATAAATTATACAGTAAGTGTTGGAAATGCCACTAGACAGAAGGAACATTCTATCACATGTGGCAAACATGCAAAAAATCCCCTAAGTACTGAAAAGAGATAGAGCGTGCCATTCAGAGAATCTTAAAAATCAAATTCAAAATGAAACAATTCTTTTTATTAGGTATAATTTCAGAATATATCAATAAAAAATACCATAATTTATTAAGATAATGCTCATGGCTGTAAGAACAGACTTTGCACAACATTGGAAAAAAGACATAGTACCAACAATATCTGATTGGGAACTTAAACTCCCAATATCTAATTGGGAGTATACACAACAAAGGCGAATCTAACCGTATATATAGTTTTTATTGTTGGGTGTAAGCCACCCAGAGTTTTGTTTTAAGATGGGAAGCTATACAAATGTTTTAAATAAATATATACATAATAGAAGTTTAATTTTAAGCACTTCCATATATTCTATATATCATGCAGCAAGGCAAATACAAACACTTAGAGTATGGTTCCCAAAGTGTATGTTAATAAGTACTGTAAATCAGTTGGAAGTCAGAAGTTAAATACTTATTTTCAGTAGCTTTTTTCTTTTTTTCCCTTTTTTAAGGATTTATAAATAATAATATAGTGGAGATTTTGGCAGTAAGCTCAAAGATTTATACTCTTTTTCATATCACAAAACCAAAGTTAATTAACTTTGTCTGGTATGGCTTATCTAAAGTTATATCAAGCATCAGTTGTATAACTTTGTCCACATTGATATTATCTCTTCTGAAACTGTATCTTTGTTTTAAATAAATAGTTTGCTTTAAACTTCAGATTCTAGTTTTTATGTAAATTACAATACTACATAAGTTCCCATTTTGAATGGAAAATAATTATTTTTGCAAATTGTGCAACATATGAGGAGCATGATCAGAGATGGGAAGGGAAAATAAAACTTCCAAAGATGGAACTTTATCCAATAATTCATTCACGCAATCTTACCGAAAAAGTGTGGGAGCCAAGTAGCCTAGATATGAAAAGAAAGAATGATATATTCATGCATATTCAATGCATATCATAGAAGCAATTTGCATCAATAAAATATCTCTGTTCCCTTGTAAACTACATCAATAGTTTCTCCCTAGATAATTCTTTGATGTGAGAACCCAAATTATGGTGTGACTTCAGATGCAACTTAGTTCTCTTTAATGATAACTGGTGCCATGTGTTTTGAGAGTAATCATTAATTATTTCATTCTTTGTAATCATTACATTCTAGCAATGGAGGCAGTGCATGACTGGCTTCATTCTAGTTGGAATATAGTCATCCAAAGTGCAGTGGTCCCATGAGTTCAATACCAGGTAAAGAGTTTGAACCCCATAGAAAAGAACTGTGGTGATCAGAGCTTTCCAAACTGTGTGTCGGGACACGTTAGTGTGTCGGCTGCAGTGTCTGGGTGTGTCGCGGCTGCTGCTGCCTCCTGGCTTCCAGGCAGGTCCTAGTGCCTGCCTTGTGCCTTCAAACCTGCCCTGCCAGGATTCCGCGCAGGTCCTAGTGCCTGCCTTGTGCCTTTGTTGTTTATTCGTTCAGTCGTTTCCGACTCTTCGTGACTTCATGGACCAGTCCACTCCAGAGCCCTCTGTCGGCCGTCACCATCCCCAGCTCCCCAATGGTTAAGTCCGTCACCTCCAGAATACCATCCATCCATCTTGCCCTTGGTCGGCCCCTCTTCCTTTTGCCTTCCACTTTCCCTAGCATCAGCTGCTTCTCCAGGGTATCCTGTCTTCTCATTATGTGGCCAAAGTACTTCAGTTTTGCCTTTAATATCATTCCCTCAAGTGAGCAGTCTGGCTTGATTTCCTGGAGTATGGACTGGTTTGATCTTCTTGCAGTCCAAGGCACTCTCAGAATTTTCCTCCAACACCACAGTTCAAAAGCATCTATCTTCCTTCGCTCAGCCTTCCTTATGGTCCAGCTCTCACAGCCATAGGTTACTACAGGGAATACCATTGCTTTAACTATGCGGACCTTTGTTGTCAGTGTGATGTCTCTGCTCTTACCTATTTTATCAAGATTTGCCATTGCTCTCCTCCCAAGAAGTAGACGTCTTCTGATTTCCTGGCTGCAGTCAGCGTCTGCAGTAATCTTTGCACCTAGAAATACAAAGTCTGTCACTGCCTCCACTTTTTCTCCCTCTATTTGCCAGTCATCAATCGAGCTCGTTGCCATAATCTTGGTTGTTTTGAGGTTTAACTGCAACCCAGCTTTTGCACTTTCTTCTTTCACCTTCGTCATAAGGCTCCTCAACTCCTCCTCGCTTTCAGCCATCAAAGTGGTATCATCTGCATATCTGAGATTGTTAATGTTTCTTCCAGCGATTTTAACTCCAGCCTTGGATTCCTCAAGCCCAGCATGTCGCATGATGTGTTCTGCGTACAGGTTGAATAGGTAGGGTGAGAGTATACAACCCTGCCGTACTCCTTTCCCAATCTTAAACCAGTCTGTTGTTCCGTGCTCTGTTCTTACCGTTGCTACTTGGTCGTTATACAGATTCCTCAGGAGGCAGACAAGATGACTTGGTATCCCCATACCACCAAGAACTTGCCACAATTTGTTATGATCCACACAGTCAAAGGCTTTAGAATAGTCAATAAAACAAAAATAGATGTTTTTCTGAAACTCCCTGGCTTTCTCCATTATCCAGCGGATATTGGCAATTTGGTCTCTAGTTCCTCTGCCTTTTCTAAACCCAGCTTGTACATCTGGCAATTCTCGCTCCGTGAATTGCTGGAGTCTACCTTGCAAGTTCTTGAGCATTACCTTACTGGCATGTGAAATAAGTGCCACTGTTCGATAGTTTGAACATTCTTTAGTGCTTCCCTTTTTTGGTATGGGGATATAAGTTGATTTTTTCCAATCTGATGGCCATTCTTGTGTTTTCCAAATTTGCTGGCATATGGCATGCATCATCTTGACAGCATCATCTTGCCTTGTGCCTTGCTGCCTCCAAACCTGCTTTGATTCTGCGCAGGTCCTAGTGCCTGCCTTGTGCCCTGCTGTAAGAGTGTGTCACGAAATGATGCATGTCTAAAAAGTGTGTCACCAACATGAAAAGTTTGGAAAGCTCTGGTGGTGATAGTTTCTGTCAAGTTCCAACTAGAACAAAATTAGTCATGTTCTGCCACCTGGTGGGCATTGTGAAGAAAACCCTACACAGGATATACCCTGTGTAAAAATAGAGAAATGTTCCTGTGCTGTAAGGGGGAAGGGGGTTAGAATGAAACTTATATAAAACTAAAATGAGGGCATGAGATAACATCTGTACCTCTGTCTGAGAGCTTAAGAAGAGGAAGGTGGACTCTGTATACCATCAAACATTCTACTATATTGTTTGTTTATTTCATTTGTTGAATAATATGATTGGTAAAAGTAAAATAAAAGTGATATTGGTGTGTAAATAGTGGCATACTGTTTGAAGCTGATAAAAAGATAAGTGATATATATTGTTGTACAATCACAGTGAATTTTAAATTGTTGGAAAGGGCTTTTAAAAGTAATGAATTTCACTCCTAAAAATCCTAGGATCCAAACATGGTTATGGTAAGAGTTAAGGTATGTATGTATGTATGTATGTATATATGTATGTATGTATGTATGTATGTATTTCTCTTTCTCTCTCTCTCTCTCTCTCTCTCTCCCCACCCACCCACCCACCCACCCATCTTGCATACAATGACTCTGGGCAGCTGTGATCCAGAAAGTTTCAAACGATTAGTACAGTATCTTCCTAACATGGAAACCATAAAATATTTTATGTTCTTGCAAAGAGTATCTATAGCAAAATGGAGAGGAGGTTGAGTTTCTCTCCTCCCCTCTGTGCCCCCAGCCCTTTCCTCCCTAACCCTCTTTTCTTTTTTGGAACCTTCTGTGGCAAATATAAGAGGGAGTGGGAGGAAGGGGAAGGGAAAGGGAAAGTTGCATTGTGAGAACCCAGGCTCATTTTCATGGTGTTGAATCTCACTTATGGTCTTTGCATTTCCTTAGAGTTATACCCTCTATTTCCTTTGCAAATTGGAGACTATATTAAAACTCAGTTCAGGGATAAGATAGATTTTCTTAAATACTAAACTTTTTTTAAAAAAAAATCAAATGTAGGCAAAGGAATGTCTTAAATCTGTGGGCTAAATGACCCATGAGACACTCCAGTCCAATGTATTATGCTCTCCTCAAAGGTTACTATCCTTTCCAAGACTTTGCTTCTGCTCCCTTCCCCATTTCCATGACTGCCAGGTAGTTAATCCTAACCCCCTGTGAGTCAGGCACCGCTACTCTTCTGTTGGTCTTCACTTGCAGAGTCCTTTGGGGCACAGAGTGCCATCCAGAGAGTTGGTGATATCTGGAGTGCCCTTTTGATGTTGCACAATTTAAAAGGCTATCTTGCTTAGCGTGAGATTAAAGGCACTGGCCATTGAGGGAGGTAGAGAGCAGATTCTCCATCCATGGCAATTCCTTCTCTTTCTAGGTAGTAAGAAAGGAACATTTGAAAAGCCCATGAGAGCCAGTTTGTGTAGTGGTTAAAGGCACCAGGCTACCACCTGGGAGACTGTGAGTTCTAGTCCTTCCTTAGGTGTGAAACCAGCTGGGTGACTTTGAGCCAGTCACTCTATGTCAGCCCTAGGAAGAAGGCAATGGCAAAGCATTTGCAATGCTGCTGCCCAGAGAACTGCATGGATTTGTCCATGTAGTCACTAGGAGTCAAAGTTTACTCAAAGGACTGTTAACAAACACTCCATGGAAGGAAAGTTTGCTCTTCCGCTCGCTGTCTTTCCATGTGTGAAGCCTATTTGTGAGTATGTATCCTAATTTGTAGATGTGTGTATGCCTATGCAAACAACAGGATAAGGACTGTGCTGTTTCTGCACATTCAAAAAACAGTAATTTTAGAGTAATTTATAAGTATAGAATTTGCTTTCCCTCTTTTTTATTGTTCCACCAATTCACTAAATAGGAAGGACTCTCCTTCCTGATGAACATTATCCTGTGTTATATATATTTTCTTATGCACCCATTCTTTGATTCATTCATACATTACATAGGGCTAGAAACCAGGAGTTTCTATGAGTTCTTGTCCCGCCTTAGGCATGAAAGCTGGCTGGGTGACCTTGGGCCAGTCACACACACTCAGGCCTAGGAAGGAGCCAATGGCAAACCAGGAGACTGAGAGTTCTAGTCCCGCCTTAGGCATGAAAGCCAGCTGGGTGACCTTGGGCCAGTCCCTGTCTCTCAGGCCTAGGAAGGAGCCAATGGCAAACCAGGAGACTGAGAGTTCTAGTCCCGCCTTAGGCATGAAAGCCGGCTGGGTGACCTTGGGCCAGTCACTCAGTCTCAGCCCAACTCACCTCACAGGGTTGTTGTTGTGGGGAAAATAGGAAGAGGAAGGAGTATTAGGTATGTTCGCCGCCTTGAGTTATTTAAAAATAATAAAGGGATAAAAATTATATATACAGTACATATATACACACATACACATACATACATACATATATACATACATGCAAGAATAACTTTAGCAAAATAATATAAAAATAGTAAGACTATAAAACTTCTTGTTAACATTTCGGACCAGCTCTTATTCTTGTTGCTGAATATCTGAGGCAATTCTGGTGGTGATAGTAATCCTGGGTCTCTGCCCTTCCCTCCCCCCCCCCTCCTCCCATTTCAAGGCAAAAGTGTTTTCTCTCTGAAAAGGACTAAATAATAAAATATGCTAGACTTCCTTGTGTGGGCCAGTGATCAACCTTGTGTAGATGCACGTTTGCTCTGTCCCCAGTATTGTGTCATCTTCATTTTCTTTCTGCCTCCTCTCTCCTCCATATTACCTGGGCTTACTAACATATGCCATTATTTCTAATTTATTTAAACTACAGGTCAATCCATGTTACTTGGCCAAATCCAACCTCGGTATTTCCCTAACTGGATAGGAGGATTGTGATGGAACAATCACGGGACGTTTGGGTACGTGGAGGATCTGTTATTAGTGGGCACAACGTGTTGGGCTATGAAATGGCTTTGCTGCTTTCATGGCATCAGAAGGGATGAGCAACCCATGAGCCTCCTGTGGTCCCCAGCCCCATTTTTTCAGCTGTTAGAGTATCCCACCTGGTTATGATGCTGATGGGTATGAGAGAATGTTGGTAGAGAGCCCATGTGGTGTAGTGGTTAATGTGCTGGATTAGGAGCAGAGCGATCCAGGTTTTAGTTCTGCCTTAGGCACCGAAAACTTCTGGGTGACCTTGGGCCAGTCACTCAGCATCAGACTTTGCACCAAGCTGGCTGATAAAACCCCTTGTTGCATTATGCATTGATGGCATTACAATTTTATTCACTCTCTTGGATGACTATAAATAAGTATTTCCATTATGGAAAAGAAAAGTTTAGCACAGTACATTTTCATGACTGGGGAATGGAATTTTTCTGAAGAACCCTTCCAAAACCTTTGCCGTAAGAATTAGGCAATCATAATGTGAAAACAAGCAGACCCTGCAATAATGCAGGGCAATTGCTAAGAACAACAACAACAACATTGTCTCATCCCCATAACGTCGAACCGTCCCACTCGGTCATTCAGAGAGGGCATGCTACGGATCCCGTCCGTAAAGGAATGTCACCTGACGGGGTCTAGGAGGCGTGCCTTCTCGATAACAGCGCCCACCCTTTGGAATATGCTACCCCCGGAGGTGAGGCAGGCCTCATCGCTCCCAGCCTTCAGAAAGAACTTAAAGACCTGGTTCTGCCGCCTTGCGTGGGGGGAGGGGGGGAACAGTTCCTCTTGGGGATGGCTGGTGCCATAGGGCCCTTTTAAACATCCAAACATCATACCACCGCATCTTGGATTTTTATATTTAATTTTAATATATTAGAGTGTTTTATTGGGTTGTTTTAATTGTCGGATTTTAATTTTTGTGTTTTGTAAACCGCCCAGAGTTCCCTTGCGGGGAGATGGAGCGGTATATAAATTGAAACATAAATAAATAAATAAATAAATAAACATTGTGAAAGGAGTATTGATAAAATCTCTTAAAGTTCATATACATCACTATGATGTTCTTAATTCAGTATATCAGTCGCTGTACAGTTATTGGCATGGACTCGAATTCTTATATCTTGGCAGGATCTTTTGAGGTAGCATGAATCCCTTGCCCGTGGTGGTTAGCAGCTGCTCAGAAATAATGAGGCAGGTACCATGAATCAGGAAAGAAACAGAGAAATTACCTTGACATTTTCCGTTCCTCATTAGTGATCCATAGTGAAGCCAAATTCTTGCTGTGTTGACATACTGTTATTTCATCATAGCGAAGAGAAGTGTCCTCACCTTCATTGCTATCCTGTCGGACTAACCAATTGGTGCAGATTATGTAAAATTATCAAAGCTGGTGGATGGATATGTTTAGGATGCTTTGACCGTTAATAGCTAATAGCGTGTATTTCTTACCTAGCTCCAATGATACAGCCCCCTTCGCCCTCTGAATATCAGTGGGATGTGGGGATTTACAAACAGTGATCAGTGCTGAAAAGTGGAAGCACTGTGAACTTGGTGCTGTGGCAGTGTCAGAAGGAAAACTCAGGTGGGATAAGACAATTAAAATTATAGGCTGGGCATGAGGTCAATATCGCGTAAAGGGTACAGTAGTTGCCAGACCATTCAAATCAGTTAGAAATTGCAAGTGAAGGTAAGACTCTCAGTGGTATCCCCCTCTGTCACATTTCAGAGCATCTTTTTAATTAGAATAACAGATTTCTAGGACACGGTTTATTTCATGTATGCTCTGAAGTACGTGTGATTTGAGATTGTTATTATCTGTGCTTCTAGTGCTCACTTCTCCAATGTTGCTGAATGGTTGACCAGAATTCAACATTCTGCATACTCTAGGTTTTCTGTTATCTTTAAGGGAAAAAGTAATGTTGTAGAACTCATTGTCATATTGATATGACAGATTAAATATAACACTAACATCAAATGTATTATTTGTCAATGTCAAAATACCACTTTCCTTTCTATATTATCTTTTGTTGCTACTGTATCTCTTCTGATGTGTGTCTCATTTAATCCTCCAGCTCTCTCTCTGCTGCTAGATTTTATTCTTTTCATCCCAACAGAATAATGGAAAGACCTTCTGTTAAGGGTCTCAGGATTCTGTCTGTCTGTTTGATCATCAGCAGGACAAACAGAACAGTCAGCAACAGTAAGGTCATGTTTGAAAATGGGCTGGATCGGGCTGGGAAGAAAAAAAATCCCCTAAGAGCATGCACCCTATGGAAATCTGGAACATTGTGGAATTGTCTAGTTTGTATCTGGGCTAGAGCTGAATAAAATTAGCTTTATTTGGATAATGTTGTAAGCATTAAGCATCTATGGCAGTAGCTAAGACTGTGGGGAAACACTTTCAGGTTTCAGAGAGCCAACATCTAATCCTGTCCAGTTCTAGGAAAATATTTCAGATTCCTATGCATATGTAGAATATGTTTTGGCAACCAAACAACTACAGCATCTACAACTCATCTTCTTGGAACTGCTGCTTTGTGGTTGATTTCTGGAGCTCTGGCTTATCGTGTTTCATCATTAAACCTTCTTTCTTCATTACATACAATGGTTAAGGCCCCACTTGGAGAAAAGAAATTGCTTATCCTAGTAAGCTCCATAATAGGTAAACGGTTTTTGCAAAAGTACAAGGACAAAATAAAGTTTACAATTTAAACTTTTGGGTTTTGAGCTATGCCTATTCACAATATTATCCTTATCCAGTGAAGCTCAATTTCTAAACAATCCCTATTCTCATTTCTATCCGTTTTATTTTGTGGAAAGGGGTTTTTAATTGCCATTTCTTTAAATTTTCACTCACTGTACTGCCCTTTTTTTTTTGTATAAAGACTTAGATGATTTTGAAAACCATTAGAATTCAGTCATTCAACAGAATAGATATGAATGGTGCAGGAGGCTTGGGTGAAGAGAGGGAAATGCTAGTTTTCTACATCAATTTGCACCTCTCTGGATGTTGCCCCAGAGAAAACAAAATGTTATTTTCATGTAACTATACTGAACATAGACATACCAAAGAGTAAATACGCATGAACGTTTCATTAGAAGGGTGGGATGGATGGACATATATCTCTTGCTCCAAACAAGACAAATGCTTAGTAATATCCTCCTTTTAAGAACACGCCATCTTTTGGATTTGGATTTTTCATTTTTATAGTAGTTTTTAAATGTATAGTCTTTTAACTTTTTATATATTTTGATTGTAAACCGCCCAGAGTCTACTATGGTAGAGATGGGCAGGGATAAATTCAATTAATTAATTAATTAATTAATTAATCAAATGGAGCAACACTCTTGCAACATATACCTTTGTAAACTAAGGTATAATTAATTAGGAAAATTAAGCAGACAATAACATTATATAAAATATTATTTTAGACGTTTCCAGAACTCTAACCATGTTCATCTGAAACAACTGTTTAGTGGGAGCTTTTTAGAAGAAACTAACAATAAAATTTAAGTGCATTTTAGGGAGGGAGGGAGGGAGGGTTTATTTGATTTGATGGCACCTCAGACTCTTAAGCATTTGCTAATGGAAATTCTACTAGTTTTGTTTATAACTCATTGTGTGTATTATTTTCCAGTGAGAATTTATTTATTTATCAGATTTATCACTGCCCATCTCCCCCGAGGGGGACTCTGGGCGGTTCTTTATGCTGTATCTACATTCATAGCATAAACATTTTTATGATTTGTGTACTTTATATGGGCGCGATGGCTCAGCGGTTAAGACACCAGGCTTGTCGATCAGAAGGTCGCAAGTTTGGAGGTTCGAGACCCTAGCCCCGCGTGATGGAGTGAGCTCCCGCACTCACCCCAGCTCTTGCCAACCTAGCAATTCGAAAGCATGCAAATGCAAGTAGATGAATAGGTACCACTTCGGTGGGAAGGTAACAGCGTTCCGCGCGCGTCATGCCAGCCACATGACCGTGGAAGCATCTTCGGACAACGCTGGCTCTTCGGCTAACAAACAGAGATGAGCACCAGCCCCTAGAGTCGGACACGACTGTGCGGGGGAACCTTTACCTTCTACTTATACTTTATATATTTTTACTCTAAGCTGCCCTTTCATTAACAGAAGTCTGAAAAGGATCAGATGAAGTGAACAAAAATGAAAAATATGCAGGACACTTCTACTGACATGTAAAATTCTGAATAGCTGTCTGTTGTAGGTCAGTGACACTGCAGTGATTGTTCCTTATACAGGTAGTCCTCACTTAACGACCACTCATTCAAGCTGAAAGCTCTAAAGTGTTGCTAGTTTACCCATCTGAATAGAGAAAAAAGTAACTCCTTCCCTACACAGTTCCCGAAGTTCGTACAGACTACATCTCTTTGCATAGTCCTGCCAGTTTTCCCTTCTCCAGCCTCTGGCTTCCATTTAACTCCATTCCAGACAGGTCTTGTTGGCAGGGAAATCTTTCCTATTTATGTCCTATGTATGCAACAACACCTAATATGTTCTGATACATATTGATGAATTGTTGAAGATAAAATTAAAATTCATGGGGAAGATGAGCTGATGACTTGAAATTCTTGAAGAAAATAAACAATGATTAATTTACAAAGATTATAATATAAATGGTAGATTCTCAATTGTATCAAAGAATCTAACTATGGCAGGAGTGAGGGTTCCTTTCTTCCTATCAGATGGTCCACATTAATCTCTCTCTTCCTCACATATCTTCCATTTTTCACAGAACATCCATCCTCTTCCTTCCAAGGTGCACCATAATTATTCTAATACCTTTTTTTTTGCAGATCCTATTAAAAAGGAATGTTTTGCTTACAACAGTATACAGGTAGTCCTCACTTACCAACCACAATTGGGACTGTCAACTCCATTGCTAAGCGATGCGGTCATAAAGTGAAACATCATGTGACTACGCCTGACTTACGACATCAGCTTGTCAGTTCCTGCTGCAGTCGTTAAGTGAAGCACTGCAAGTTGTTAAGCGTGATGTCATGTGACCGTGACTTGCAGCTTCCTGCTGGCTTCCCCATTGACTGATTGTCGGAAGCCGGCAGGGAAGGTCACAACGGCGATCACATGACCGCGGGATGCTGCAACTGTTGTAAATGTACGCTGGCTGCCAAGCACCTGGATCACGATGTGCATGATTTCCCCAGGTTTCTCACCATGTGGGCTGACTTGCCGTTTAACTTCCCATGGACTTGCCTTCTGTGTCATTTTATGTCTGTTCTCCCTTCCTTTACTTTCCCAGCCTTCCCAACAATCTCTCTCAGCCCCTTTGTCCTGTCAATAGCAGCAAAAGTGAGCCTCCAGGGGCTTAGGTTACAACACTACAACCATAAGCCTGCTAAGGTCAACCCATGGTTTTAATTTTTGGACTGGCTCTAGGGAGGCTTGAAATTCAAGTTCCTCTCAACCATTCAGCTTGTTGAGTGGTCAGTCAGGCTCATTCCGACTTGCCTTACAAGGTGTTAACTGTGAGAGGAAAAGTCAGGCAGAATATAAATTTAACCATTATATTTTAAAGCATGGAAAGGCTGAAGCCAAATGAGCTGGACTAATTGGCCCCGAGTTTATAGAACCTGCAAACACAGCTCTGTATTGTCCACTTCATATTTCTCTCCAAGAAGAAAAGCCCTGGGGCAGTTGAAGGCAGTCAGAGTCAGGTTTTCATGCAATCTGGAATGCTTACAAATTCAGAACTGCATGGTGTGTACTCCTGGTGTCATCTTAATATAGTACAGAATGTGGACATTCATGCTTGCTTGGTTCATATTAATGTTCCAGTCTGACAAATCCATTGTTGTCTAAAATCTTTCTATCCTCTTTCTAAAAGTCCAAAACAAATCTCTTTGAACACAAAGAAGAGTCCAGATATGATTTGACAATTATGCAAAAGCTCAGCGTAGTTTCTTTCTACTTCAATCAGTTCGTTTGTGAGGGATGATATACAATGTGTGTCTAATGTAATCTCTCTTTAAAATCTAATTAACTATCCTTTTGATATCCTAAAAATCCTTTTGAGTATTTAGCATTCCTGTAGGGTTGCCTGTCTGCCTGTCTGCTTCAGCTGGATAATCATTTTTCTTGTTTATCCCTAATCCTTTTAATATTTCCTTCCTGCCCATGTGTTACTGTACAGTACTTCTATTGTTTGGCATCAATTTCAATGACAGCTGTAGTTGATCTCCAAGTGGAAGAAAGGTATTTTGTATTTGGTTTTAACAATATAAAAGGATATAAGATTATAGAAAACATAGAACCATGTTTTCATCACAATATGGTGCACAATTTAGTAACTATTAAAGCTATGCAAATTCCTCAAAAGAGAGGCTTCAAAACATGCAGGAGTACATAGGAAGCACCTCTTTTCAGATTATTAAAGCAGCCATGTTTTTTTTTCCAGGCTAGTGCAGTTTTGAAAGTTGCTCCCAGCTGTCACAGTATACATGCATATGCACAGCCACTTTGCTTTGAGAAATGCATTCCATTCCAAAGCACTTCTTCCAAATGATTAGCACAGCCCTAATAAATACAAGTAGTCCTCGCTTAACAACCATTTGTTTAGCAACCATCAGGAGTTAGATGGTGCTGAAAAAACCAACTTGTGACAATTCCTCGCACTTACGACCATTGCAGCATTCCCCACAGTCACATGATCATGATTCTGGCACTTGGCAACCGTCACGCATTCGCAATGGTTGCACCGTCCCGTGGTCATGTGATTGCCATTTTTTACCTTCCCAGCCAGCTTCCAATAAGCAAAATCAATAGGGAACTGTGTGATTCACTTAGCGACCATGTGGTTCGCTTAATGGTCACAGTGATTCACTTAACGACCACCACAAAATGGTTGTAAAAATCGGGTCTGGATTCACTTAATGACCACATCTCTTAGCAACCTAAATTCCAGTCCCGATTATGGTGGTTAAGCGAGGACTACCTGTATTGCCTGTTACTATGCATATTTAAGATATGTCTTGTATAGGACTGCAGCATAAGTAAGATAGGTTATAAAATAAAAAAATGCTATGAATGCTTTTTAAAAACATTAGTTTTTAATGCTTTTTAAAGCAAAGCTATGTTTTGCTTTAACAAACACAATTTGTATCTTACTGATAAAACAAAAGTGTTTCAGGTAATAAAAGGTAATATGAAATCATTGAACATCATAGTGGCAATTCTAGCATGTTGTATATTAACTAGCATGTCACGTTTGGTCAAAGGCTTAGCTTTCAGAGCTAGAGTAAGCGAATTATATTTTTACTGTAAACATAACTTGAACTAATAACTGTTCAGTAACTATTATGCCTTTTCTAAAATACGTCTCATTTACATACGACCTTCCAATCATTTTGATGGAGTTATGCCCATTGTTTATTAAGATTATTTCCCAGTAATCTTCATTAGCAGAAAAGAGCTGTGATGAGTTGCTTGAGTTTATAATTTTTATTTTTCATGTCTCATTTGAGACCAGTTGGGTAAGCAGTTCTTTCTGTATGTAAGCTAGTTCTTAAATTAGGTGTGCTCCAGATATGAATAAGCATTAAAACTTTTTTTTCTGTACTGCGCAATGAGAATATCCACAAGAGCTAGGGGACAGGAGAAGCATGAGAAATGGTAATCCAGATGGAGCAGCCCTATGGGCTATGTATTACTCCCCGACTGGATGTCCTATGTCTTTTTACCATGTTTTCCTCCCTCCTCCTTTTTTTCTATCCATGGGTATTTTAGCTTCTCTTTCTTATGGACGATGTCCTGATTTTCATTTCATTTTTATTTTTTCTGCATCTTTTCTTGTTCCTTGATATCATTTTGAAAGCCTAGCACTGGATAAAGCATTTCTGACCATTGCTTCAGATCCTTTTTGTCCTTTTTGTTTTATTTTTAAACATTTTTCATGGTGATATTGGATTTTTCTTTGTTTTTACTATTTTATTCTTTCAGTGAAGACAAGACATGCTATATAACACAGAGGTTGGGCAAACCATGAGCTATTTGTTGCTCCTTGAGGTACACCGTAGAATCCTCTTATCACTGACAGTAAAAATCACTGACAGTGCAGTAAAGTTGGTTTAAAGAAAGCTAAACTAACTAACTAACTAACTTACTTACTTATAATTCAATTTATATCACCGCCCCATCTCCCCCAAAGGGGACTCTGGGTGGTTTACAAAAAATCAAACAATTAAAATAACATATAATACAATCATCATAAATATAGTTAATTAAAATAAATATAAAATCCAAGAGCATAAACTTATGCTGGAGAAGAGGTGATGATTTCTTTCTGCAAGATTAGAAGCAATTTAAAATAACTATAATAATCTCCAAATTACAGGCAGGAGAGGTAGTATATGTGAGAGATAAGTGGAGAGAGAAAGATTCTCAAAGCAGATGTTACACAGCTTCAAAATTATGAAGTGCAGGGCAAAGAGTCATTTGAAACGTGGGGTAAGTAGGAAGAAGATGCAGTGGTTGCCCCACCATGCGGACATAGGGCAGTCAACCATTTCATGTGACTTCAACTAGTTTGCAGGGCATCCCCTGGGAATCGGTGAACCAGCAAATCCTTTCACTACAGAAGCGCCTTGGTGCTTCTGACCGGAAAAAAAACTAGTTTGCAGTAAAGATTTTTATCTAGCCACACTGTGTCAAGTATCTGAGAGATTTGTAATGAGTTCAAACCTAGTTAAGCCTTGTAAAGTTGGAGGTTGCAGATTTACAGCCAAGAGTCATGGTTCAGGTAGCCTGACAGCGTGGAAACCTCCAAAACATAATAAGTAAGTTCTAAAATGCAGTAAGACTTGAAAAACTTTGACAAATGAAGAAAAAAAATTACAGTAGCTGAATCAGCTGCAAAACAGTGAATACACTGGAAAAAATAATAATAATATAATCAGGACAATATGTAATCAGCTGATTTTTATATTCTTTATATTTCAACATAGTGCGTTCAGCTCCTAAGGCAGCTCTTAACAGTAATGCAGGGTGAAAATAGGTATCAAAATTGTAATCAGACTACTGAAAAATTCAGCAAGCTCCCAGAGTTAATTTTTCACTACAGTCTTCACTGCATAAGATGTTGAGAGGAATCTGCAGTGTAACTATTGTTATCAAGAGTCAAATGGAGAGAATAAAGGAACAATTTAGTCATTAAACAATAACAAGGAAACAGTTCCTTATAGCATTTCCAATTAAGAACTGAGCATTCTTAAAGAACTCAACTGTGAAATTGTTGCTGTATTAACTAAATACTTTGAGGTTATCATGCAAAATTAATTGGAAATAATCGCCTTCAGAGTACTTGAACGCTAAAATTCCAAGCATTATGCCCCATTAAAAAGTCGCAGGATTTTTCAAGACCATGTTTTATCTAATGTTTATTAAATGTTTGCTCAGATACCCATGAGCTGCAGATGGTGGCAGTAGAAGGAAGGGTAGGACAGAAAGTTATTTTGCGAACAGTGACTGAAGTTTGGCTCTACAGCCAGAAAGTTTGGCTTAACGCTCGAGTCTTTGCCTCTCCCTTTGCCTTAACTGCATCTCAAACAAGTTTAATGGTTCAGCATTGACCATGGGGGAGCTGGGGATGGCGACGGCCGACAGGAAGCTCTGGCGTGGGCTGGTCCATGAAGTCACGAAGAGTCGGAAGCGACTGAACGAATAAACAACAAAAACTGTAATTAAGTGGATTCTGTTATTGAATGGCTTTCAGTTCTGTGAAGTTACTGTTGAATTTGATATAGCCTTTGTCTGTAGCTGTGATCATGCTTGATGGTTCATTTAATATGAGGCCAGGAGGCTGCATCAAACAATACAAAGTCAAGGAATTTCTTCCATTTCTAAATTTGGTCTTGGGATGGGGGGCATTAGGTTGGGCACAGGTACTTTAAAGACTTGCTCCATGTTGCTGGACTACAACTTCCATCATCTGTAGCTAGCACGGAGGGCACCAAGTCAAGAAATCTGATTTGGCTATAATAGTTGTTGGAAGGTGGTCTAAATTTATGTGTAAAAGCCTATGGCTTTAAAGAGAGAAAAGCTGAATCTATTGACAAAAGTGAAAACAGAAAACCAACATAATACAGGGTATTTGAAGGTTCTGAGAGTTATGAAGGAGTGTGCTGCAAGCTATGTGATCACATGCAGTGCCACTAATTATATGAGCCTTATGTGCCTAGCTTTCTACAAAGTGTGTGTTTTATTAGCAACAATTACTATGCATGAGCAAAAGCTTTTGTTTTTAAGTAAGTTTTAAAACACTGCATGCTTTGTATGGGGAAGGAAAAGTTGCAATCATTAACTATGCCAATTACCATGGAACTGCTAATTTGGCCTGGAAAAATCCAGATGGCCACTAGATGGCACCAGAGTGGTCTTCAGGATTCTTGCAGCCAGATGTGATAGGCTGTCAGTTCACTATTGATTCTTCTTTGTCACAGGATGCCCTGAGAGGACAGATTATAATTTTTTTAGAATGTTGTAAGCCATCTTGTATCAGTGGGAGAAATGATAGAACAAGATCTGAATCAAGGTAGAGAGACTATTCAACTATTATACCGTACTGGCTTATCTCACTAGCTATTTGTCCTTGCTGTGAACCTTTCCCTTTCCAAATCCTGTGGAATGTGGAAATGGTGTGTGGAAGAATCTCATGACTAGATCTGTGGATGCCTCTTTATGTTGATCCAAAACTACTGTAACAGAAAGTGGTTTATTTACTCCTAATAGGCTTTAAGCATTTTGTTGTAAGATGGAGAGTGGCTAACGTGAAACAAAAGAAAATTAATAAACTTTCTGAAAAATGGAATTAGAATTTTGATAACTTTTATGTTCAAATGCAATAATAAGCACCATGATTTGTTTAACTCTGCTGCCAGTGCTCAGACCCATATTAAACTTAAAAGTATTATATAATCTTGTGGAATATGACAAATAGTTATTGTATCTATTTGCATATGAAGAGTTGGATTATCTACTTGGTTTTAATAGGTTATTTATCCTGCTTCAGTTTTTATTGCTGATCCTGTTGTTATGCCATTATTATTAAAATAGTAGTTGCTTTAGGAACTTCTGCTAAAAGAAAAAGAAGCAATCCTTAAAATATTAACAAAGAACTAATTTAAAATCTTCCATTTGGTAGAGACCAGCATTTCTGAGAAACCTGACTCAATGCGCAGTAAACCCAATGCCAACAGCCTTTGCCAGGAGCCCCACATGTAGTAAATGGTAAATGATAAATTACAATTCAAATATCTCTCAGCTGTAATCCCACCTGGGAAATTATTTTTTCTTCAAAAACATCTTAAGGAATAAGGCAATCTTCAGTAAGAAATAGCCAGATAGTCTGAATATGTGTAGACTTGGCTAGGCTTCTGTCCCTTTAGAACTTATTTTACTTGTGTCTACTGGAAACTTAAGGCAACCGAACATTTGTAGTGTTCTATGTGATCATTGTCTTGATCTCTGTAAGGACTACAAATGATTCCCTTGTCACCTGGAATATTGGTTCAGTATATCTGTTGTAAGAAAAATCTCAAGCGAGCATGCATCTTTAAAGAAAATGAGCATACCTGAATTTCATGGGAATTATGTGTTTATCAGAAATATCCCTTGTAAAACCATCTTCTTTATGAACTTTCCTGTTCTTTAAGAACCATCCCTGTAATGCAGAGCTTTCCAAACTCTGTGTCGCGACACAAAAGTGTGTTGCCACACACAGCGTGGTGTGTCGCCACACCACCCGGAAGCGGCGGTGCGCGCATGCACGGCGGCCGCAGCAGCGGCGCGGCTTCCGCGTTTTAGCAGAGGCTGCCGCCGTGTACGCGCGCGCCGCCGCATGCCCCCCCGCGCCGCCACCGTGCACGTGCGCCCCCCCGCACCGCCGCCATGCACGCGCGCACCGCCGCCAGTGTGTCGCCAGTGGCGGCACTTTGGAAAGCCCTGCTGTAATGTATGCTGGGTAGTTGGGTGGGAATATTAAAAAATAAAAGACTTTTTGAAATATGTGCATGGCTTTTCATCACTAGTTTATCCAACCCACAGTGAATCTTCAGATATCAGGATAACGTCTTACTGACATGTGCTTGTTCTCTTGCTTTCAGAAGAAAAACCGGACTGCTCCAAAGCCCGCTGTGAAGTGCAGTTTTCTCCACGCTGCCCAGAGGACTCTATTCTGATTGAAGGCTATGCTCCCCCTGGAGAATGCTGTCCTCTTCCAAGCCGCTGTGTCTGCAACCCTGCAGGATGTTTGAGGAAAGTCTGTCAACCCGGCTATTTGAATATATTGGTTTCCAAAGCGTCAGGCAAGCCAGGGGAATGCTGCGATTTCTATGAATGTAAACCAGGTAAGGTGCCCTTTTTTTTCCTGTCCTGGTCAATTTATTTCAGAGCTTAGTATATATAATTTAATATGGACTCCTATACATGTCTATTCCCAATACTGAGCAAACATAATCCTAGGCCAGCATTTCTATATCACATTGCTGTTCAAGACACAAAAAAATAATAAAGTCCCTAGCAATAAAATGAGGCAAATATGGCTGGTCTGAAAGTTTGACTAATATGCCAGAATTGTTCTGTCTTTGAGGGGATCCTCAAGAAGGTGAAAAAACATATTGGAAGATCAGATGAAGTAACAGAATATTAAGCTGTGTGGCAGCATATAAATTAATGAGGTAGTCAGATGGTCTTTTCATCTTTTGTTGTTTCAAAAAAAGACAGTCTGCAGTGAGTAGTGATTGTAGTTGGCTTTGTAATCATCTTTAAAGCAATCAGCATCCATTAGTTAGTAAAACTGTAAAAAATCCAGCTACCTATTCTAGTTTTGTGCTAAGGTTGCAGAGGGGCTCCCAATGCTTTTGCTAAATGATGAAGGCCCAGAAAAACTGATGAAAGGACCTGTGGCCCAGATTTTGTGCTATTAACGCGGCTACGCCGTGTAATGATTTCATTATTTTATCACCTTTATCTGTTTAGTCTAATGGTAGCTGGTACCCTCAGGTAGGTGGAAAACACAGTCTGAAAATTGTATATGGCTAGATCACAATAGTATTTATAGTCTGTGAAGTAGTCTCAGCTATCTGGAAAATATTTCATAGGCGAAACCACAGTTGTTTACATTCTGGCCCTTTAAATGAACAGAATATAATCATTGGAATTAAATATTTTTGGAAACTCAAAAGAACAGAGAAAAAAAGTGACCAGTGTGACATAGTAGTTAAGGTTAACATTACAAGCTGGCATTGAGGAAAGCCAAGTCCACTGCAGCCATGGAGGCTCACCGGGTGACTTTGGGCCAGTCACACTCTCTTGGTTCAACCTATTGCACAGAGTTTTTGTTGTGGGGGAAGAAGAGGGAGCACTATGAATGCTACCTTGAACTATACATAAGGCAGGGTATAAATCTAACAAATAAATTAGGGTCAGGGCAAGTCTGATCTCCAAGGCGATGATGTTCTAGAGGGCGGGCACCATGACAGAAAAGGCGCTCTTCCTGGCACTCCCTCACAGATGGGACCCAGAGCATGCCTCTCCTGCTGGATCTAATAGGAAGGATAGATACCACCGGGGAGAGAGAGTCCCGTAAGTAACCCAGTCCCAAGCCATGAAGAGCTTTAAAGGTATACCCACTGCAGTGTAAAGAAGTCAGAGACTTACATATTTGTTCTCCAGAGTTGCATCTAAGCTTCTTCCTTCTGACCTTCCAAATTAATGGACACTTGGGTTCCTTGGTGGCATTTGGTGGCCAAGATACAACAGCCATCTGTAGTTTAGGAACTACTTACTCTTCCCTTGCCAGCCTTGACCAGTAGACATATAGTTCCAGGATGTTGCTAGGTATCTGTTTTAGGTTTGTTAGAATTCAGAATCAGGATATTATATTAGCACATGTCTTGGTAGCAGGCACAATCATGTTCCATCACATGGTGAAAATATATTGATGAAAGTGTACATGTGAATAGGCCTCAGGAAAATATTGAGTATGCTGGTGTAAATCTCTTAGTTGTTTCATACCCACCTACGTAAAGGTAAAGGTTTCCCCCGCACATTTTGTGCAGTCATGTCCGACTCTAGGGGCCGGTGCTCATCTCCGTTTGTTAGCCGAAGAGCCAGCGTTGTCCGAAGACGCTTCCACGGTCATGTGGCCGCATGACGTGCGCGGAACGCTGTTACCTACCCACCGAAGTGGTACCTATTCATCTACTTGCATTTGCATGCTTTCGAATTGCTACGTTGGCAAGAGCTGGAGCTAGTGTGGGAGCTCACTCCGCACGCAGGGCTAGGGATTCGAACCTCCGAACTTGCAATCTTCCGATCAACAAGCCTGGCAGCTTACCCGCTGAGCCACCACGCCCCTTCACTCACCTACATACCCACCATTTAGTTGCTTCATACCCACCTACATATCCATCACTCTATTCTTTTTGAGATAAGCAAAGCTAAGCAAAGCACAGTAAGAAACAGTAAGCAAATGAAATTAAGGATGTGAGATAAGAAAAAAGGAAATATAGCTAAATTTAGTTTATAACTACACCATTCAGTGTGCCCCTTCTTACCTTTCTATCCTTGCTAAGCATATTTGCTTGTACCAAGTCCATACACTACTTCATGCATTGTCTTTTGTTCTTTAAACTTCTTACCTCTCTCTTTTTGAGGAACTCAACTTCATCTCAGCACAAATTTCTCAGTTTTCCCATTAGTCTTGATGCATTTACTCTTCCTTCATATATTTGTTACACCCTCATTCTTTCTCTTTGTATGAACAAATCACCTAAACATATTTCTTTTGTACCAGTCACTCTGATTTGTGTCCAATCCACTATCAGTCATCATGCATTTGTGCTTGACCCTATCTTCTGTTGTTCTTATCACACATTTCTTTCCATTTCATACAATTTACTTCTATGTTTCTCCTGATATACCCAGCTCTTACTTCCATATAACAAAGTAAGAAGAAGCATGCTTCCATTTTTGGTTGTTTTACCAGCACTCATTCCTTGCAGCAGACCACTTAATACCCATTATTGTTCTACCAGCATTTGTACGTCTTAAAATTTCTCTATCTCTATTGCTATTAGTAAACATTCCATCAAGTTGCATAAATTCATCTACTTGCTCTGATTTTTCACCATTTATGTAAAATCTCCAGTTGTTAACTCTAGTATTTTCCTTTTCAAAGTATCTTCATCTTTTATGCATTAATTTTCAGATTCATCATTGAACCTGTCTAATGCTTTCTGCAAATTGCTCAGATTTTCAGCCAACAACACTATATCAACTGCATTCAAATGTATATGCACATTCATGTTCCCAACTAACACTCTTCTAATGTCATCACAAGCTTTCCTTTTATCCATAAACAGATTGAACAATGAAGGGGACATCTTCTTAATTTTCTCCCTGCTCAGTATTGAACGTTTCATTTATTCTCACACATTCTTTATTTCCATTATATACTGCTCTTAACATATTCAGTGACCAGGCGTAATATCTGTGCAAAACATTCCATTATTCTAGCTTATTAACTTCATCATATTAACTTCCCAAAACAAGAAATGTGCATTAAACTTTCCCATATTCATACATTTCTCAGTGACCCACTAAATCTAGTCGGCACACCACTTGCCTGGCATAAAGCTTCATTGCACTTCCCAAATTTTGCTGTTCATTACCTATTATATATTTTTAATTACAATTCTGTTGTACACGTTCCCAGACAAGCTTAAAAAACTAGTGTAGATCTTCCAGCATGGATAATAGGATCCCCGAATCATGCATCATTTAGCACCTGCATTACAACAAATATGGTTGACATAAATTACTGACTTTTAGGGATGTGTGGGTTGGCTCTAATCCAGGGCTTTCCAAAGTTTTCCCACGGCGACACACCAACCGCCGTTGGTGTGTCGCCGCGGGAAAACCTGGAAGTGCCGCCGTTGTGGCAGCGCGCAAAAACCCAGAAGCGCTGCTGCCGCTTTCGGTTTTTTGCGCGCCGCCGTTGGTGTGTCACCACGGGAAAACCCGGAAGTGCTGATGATGATCAGCGCTTCTGGGTTGTGTCGCGACACACCAGACTCTGTGTGGCAACACACTTTTGTGTCGCGACACACAGTTTGGAAAGCTCTGCTCTAATCTGATTCAAATCACCAGTTCAATTCAGATTATTGACCTGATGTAATTCAACTATGCAGATCTATCAAAGGCAGTTAATTTGAAAATAATTGAGTTTGGAGATTCAGTCATATTGGCCATGAATCAAATAACTAAATAAAGCTTCTCACAGCCCTATGTTTATAATAATTCAGCGACTAATTTTAAAATATGATTCGTATCACTTAATGTTTATTCTGTGATGTGATTTATTGTTAAGTGCCATCAGGTTGGTGTCAACTTTTAGCAATTATATGGATAGATTCTCTGCAGAATTGTCTGATTCAACTTGGCCTTTTAGGTCTCTTAGTGATGCAGTCATTGGTGTCATAATTGAATCCATCCATCTTACTGCTTGCTATCCTCTTCCTCTTTTTCTTTAACTGTTCCAAGCATTATGGACTTCAAGGGAATTAAGTCTCCACACAATGTGTCCAGAATAATATAGTTGAAGCCAGGTAATATATAAGTACTTTGAGTGAGAATTCTGACTTGATTTGTTCTATGCTCTATTTCAGAGCTTTCCAAACTTTTCATGTTGGTGACACACTTTTTAGACATGCATCATTTCGTGACACACTCTTACAGCAGGGCATCATTTCACGACACACTCTTACAGCAGGGCACAAGGCAGGCACTAGGACCTGCGTGGAATCCTGGCAGGGCAGGTTTGGAGGCGGCAGCAGCCGCGACACACCCAGGCACTGCAGCCGACACACTAATGTGTCCCGACACACAGTTTGGAAAGCTCTGCTCTATTTGTTTATTTTCCTCGTTATATGTGATTATATTAAAAGTCTTCTCCAGCACCAAAGTTCAAATGATGTAACATTTATATCAGTAAATGAAATAGCTGAGCTTTCTTGTTATGTTTCCTAAAAATATATTGTCTCATTTTTTTTCCCCTTACCATAATTGTTTTCCAACAGTGTTCAGCGTAGACTGTAGTACAGTGGAATGCCCTCCTGTCCAACAAGTTGCCTGTCCTTTGGATAGTTATGAAACTCAAGTCAGGCTAACAGCTGATGGATGTTGCACTCTTCCCACGAGGTTTGTTATATCTGATGTCATAGTTTCAGTCAATGTAGATTGAGGCTAAACTTAAGAACTTAAGGTATTTGTGACAGAAAAGTCAAGTATAAAAAGGTAGTCCTCAATTTACAACTGCACTAGGGACTAGAAAACTGATCCAGTTTGATTCAGTTTGAGCCAGTTTGGTCTAGTGGTTAAGGTGCTGGGCTAGAAACCAGGAGTCTGTGAGTTCTAGTCCTGCCTTAGGCATGAAAGCCGGCTGGGTGACCTTGGGTCAGTCACTCTCTTTCAGCCCAACTCACCTCACAGGGTTGCTGTTGTGGGGAAAATAGGAGGAGGAAGGAGTATTAGGTGTCAATCGAAGAGAATATTTGTAGCTCAGGGTTGAACTGTGGAGTCCATGGTGCTCTCTGAGCCTTGTTGTTTTCTTGCAGACGTTTCATTGCCAGGCTAGGCAACATCTTCAGTGCGAAAAGGGAGTGGAACTTGCTCTCTGTTTATATACCCTGGCTTGTCCTGCCTGTGTTGGTGGGGGTGTTGTACTCTCCTTGGTAGTACCTTGATTGGGTTGTTGTTTGCTGCTTGGCTGAATTCATACCAAGCATATTCAACCAAGCAGCAAACAACAACCCAATCAAGGTACTACCAAGGAGAGTACAACACCCCCACCAACACAGGCAGGACAAGCCAGGGTATATAAACAGAGAGCAAGTTCCACTCCCTTTTCGCACTGAAGATGTTGCCTAGCCTGGTAATGAAACGTCTGCAAGAAAACAACAAGGCTCAGAGAGCACCATGGACTCCACAGTATTAGGTGTGTTCCCTGCCTTGAGTTATTTATAAAAATAATAAAGGCAGGATAGAAAATTAAATAAATAAATAAATAACTCATAGTTAAGCAGTGTGGTCATTAAGCGAGGCATCACATGACCACACCCGATTTCACGACATTTTTTGCAGTGGTTGTTTAGCGAATCGCCATGGTTGTTAAGTGAATCACATGGTTCCCCATTGATTTTGCTGGTCAGAAGCCGGCTGGGAAGGTCGTAAGTGCAAGGAACAGCCATAAGTCACTTTTTTCAGTGCCATCATAACTTCGAATGGTCGCTAAAGGAATTGTCGTAAGTTGAGGACTACCTGTACTAGTATGCTGATTATTAAGTAGTTTATTATTTTAGCTAATGTTAATAAAGTATGTTGGGTTTGAAATGGAAGATTTCCTAGATTGAATAACCACTCTGTGAAAGTGTTAATGACTGTCAGCCCTGGAACAGCTTTCTTTCAGTCCTGGAATGTGTTTTAAGGAAAATCTTTTTTTAAAAAAATAAAAATACAGCTTTATTTAATATACAACATTTATGGTATGTGTAAATAGGTTTTATGTATGTATGGGTGTCAAGTTTGTTTCCCGCAAATCTTTGGAGCATTATGTAGGGTTATCTTAGTAAATCCTATATGACAAGGAGCTGTGTATGTTTTTTCAGATTAACAGCTATAAGATATAACATATGATACATTTTATTACTCAAATATAGCATTTCACTTTAGAAGTAGTGTGCTGTCTATGTCACAGAATATTCAGGCACCACTTCAACTAGTTGGGGAAAAAAGGGTAATCTGTACATGATATGAATCAAAAGATCTGCAAGGATCTTGAAACTGTCCAGAAGCTGATCTCTGAAATTTATGTGGGTCCAGATACTCTTTCTCCCTTGAGTTTAGTCCCCTTGTAGATTATGGAGTATTCTTTAGTAGGGCTATGTAGTGCTTTGGAATTGAAGACAAAGAGGTGCTCCAGAACATGTGGAGACATAAACATGCACCTGTCTCCAGCTCCTTAAACTAAATGTATCCTTTCCAGGATTGTACAGCATCTGGGGAGGCAACCACATGATTTTGGGAAAGACAGCTGCTTTAAGAAGGTGCAGGCATGCTACATTTGCCTTTCCACATACTCTGAAGCAACTTTTTGCTTTTCAGTCTAAAGCACTGTACAGCCTAGTCATCTCCAAATATCACTTTAACTATCTGACTTGTACCAATCGACGAGACTGTCTGACTTGTGGCAGAAATTGCCCTAGAATTACAGATTATCACATTGTTCAGACATTAGTCTTGTAAGTAGTAACAGAAATGTGTCAGAAGAAACAAAGAAAAATATACATCCATACATGTTAAGCGATGAATGTGAAAGGACTGTAAGATATCAGTCTGAGTACTTTGCACTCAACCAGTTTCTTTTAATGGGAGAAGCATTTATTTAATACGGGGCATCCTCTAATCAGGAATAAGTCTGAACACGTGAGAACAGAAAAACAGATACAACCAGTGCCAACTCAGATAGGAAGATTAGGGAAAAACTCTTTCAAATTGGGTATGATCCAGCCAAAATCTGTTTCAAGGATTATCTGGTTTTCTTACCATTCTTGCAACAACATATGCAGTATATAAAAAAGAGTTGAGGCTAGAACTTTTAGGAAAGGTTCTTCACAAAAATAGTTCAGATTTTCTTAGATTTGAATGCTTTTCCAACAGTTTTTTTTGTACTTTGGTACTACGTTCTCTCTAGGGAAAAAAATGTAAGACTCTGGCTTCTATACTACAATAATCCCCTACTCTTGCCCCCCTCCATGTAGTCAAAATGAAGACTTTGTCAGCATTTACCTGTGCATACTTAGAGAATAGATACCAGGTATTACAGAGCTCTGACTTAATAACAATTTATTAGTAGCCTTCTTTCATTCATCTAAATGACTTATGAAACTTCAGCCTGGGTTCATCAATAAGAAACATTTTGCAAAAATTATTAAATGAAGCAAAGTTATTCATACCTTATCCCACCTTGATGAGTTTCCTACAGAAAACATATGATGTTCCTTTATTTCAAAATCCAGTAATTTATACAGTTGCTTATATTTGTGGTATTTTATTTATTTATTTATCATACTTATATCACCGCCCATCTCCCCCCACAGAGGGGACTCTGGGCGGGGTTTTAAGTTGTTTTCAATATTTAACATATTAACAGCAGTTATCATATGGCTTCATGTTATTTTCATGGTGCATCTTTTGTGCAAGTTCAAAGAAAGAAGGAATCACATATCTCTGAAATTCAGTATCCTCTCTATTAATATTTTTATTTCCTTCAGTGTTGTCTATATACATCTGGATGATGGTCATATTCTAAAGATTGGAATTAGATATCTGCTGGAAAGATGGCTCAGTTAATCATTCCATGAATTTCATAAATCTAGTAGTGTTCTTTTTCTGTAGACTTTTAAATAACATGGAAAATATATTAGAAAACCTGATATGAAATGTGGATAAAAAATTAAACTGATAGATCATTTATCATACTTTTTGAATTGCCATATTTCATTGCATCTGTATAAATAGGCTTACCCTTGATGGCACTTTTCAGCCGCATTGTGGCCAGAAGAAAACCCTGTCTAGTAAGCTATACTTCAGTGTCAGCTTTAGCTTGAATAATTTTCATTAAGTTGCTGTCTTTTATTTCCCAAAACTTAGATTCCAGAAATGTCTGGAGACAGGGCAATAATTAGTATTAATTATTAATTAATATTATGTACTAATAAGTACTAATTATTTCATTCATATATATTTATCTTAGGTGTCTTAGCTTATACCCTTTTTCTCTGATATTTTTATACTATTCTGCTATCTTTGATAATACCTTACAAATTCAATGTTATTGTTTAATTATCCGTGGAACATGTCACATCTGTTCCTCCCTTTTATTTAATCTAAACTATATTATTTAGTTTAATCATTTATTTAATCTAAACTATATTATTGATATGCTTTCTCACTTTCTCAGTACCTGAAAATTGACATATTGTTGGACAAGTTTATTTATTTATTTATTTATTTATATTGATATTTATACCCCGCCTATCCCCTCCCTAACGGAGGACTCTAGGCGGCTTACATACATATACAATTCATGTTATACATTCCTGTTATACATTTCATTATTGTTATTGTTCACTTGACTATTCTATTACTTACTGCTGTGGCCCTCAAAGTCCCTCTAAAGTTTCCACAACCGTTATCATCAAGATTCCATTATACAAAAAAAAAATTCTGAGTTCACTGTTATTGAACAAATATTTCAGTCAATGCCTTCAAAGAGACCATAAAATACTAAAATAGCAAAAAGTAATAGTGAATAATATGTAAAAATTTAAAAAGCTGATCCCTCTGTTTTTGTTTGTTTGTTTGTTTGTTTGTTTTTGTTTTAAGGAATACATCTTAACTAATCTCTTCAGAAGGAGATGTGTATAGCCAGATTCCTGGAGAAAGGTTTCCATAAGTTTAATACCACTATTTCAAAAATACATTGTAGGTTTAATCTCAGTTGATGATGTTGGTAGGACTTCATATGATACATGCTGAGCAAGAATGCCTGGAAACAAAGTTTTGATGTCGTTGGTAGGACTTTATAAGATGACTTGAACACATTCTGGACAATATTATTTAGAAACAAAGTTGTGAATATTTTCAAATGAGAATATTGATAACCCAGTCTCTTGGCAAATGATGAAAAAGAAAGTGGATCTTGCTTTTGCTCACAAAGGGAACAAGCAGAAACCACTTGCAAGGGGGAACCAAGCTATCCAACCAGGCCAATATATGCCATGCTGGAAGGTTCCTGAAGTAGAGATTGGATTTCTAGGTGTGCCTAGGAAAATACCTAGAACTATAATTCTTAGGTTCTTGGCAGAAAAAAGAAAGAATGTCCTCCCATACCATTATCATAGAACAATGTTGGGCTCAGTCGTATCTATGGGGGTTGGGAGAAGGGGAGGTCAGACTGATAGCAGCAGCATCTCAACACAAATCCCATCCCATTTCTACATGTGTCAGAATGTCACATGCCCCAAAGAGGTAGAGTTTAATTCACAATGCCACTTTAGTCACTCTGATGGAAGTGCCAAATTGCACTGTGGATGTGCCGGTTGGACTTCAGGTATGAACACATAGCTTAATGCTGATGGAGCTCTAAATGGTATTGTATTTGTGGCAATATTGCTATGTAATGCTGATTGATGAGGTTCAAGGCTCAGCAGGCAGGATACTGCATATCTAGCCATAATTATGAGCATTATAGTGTTGGATTAGGAGGTTTATCCTCAGCACAATTATTTTCACCCCCCATTTCTTAATAGTCCTACCCATTTAGAGGTCTTTCTGAGCAGAAAGGTTTCAAGAACTTAAATTAATCTTGAGTAGAAAGTGTCCAGTCATCAAGCTTGAAAATTTATAATTATTAGGGTGGCAAATACTAATTTTCTTATTAAATATAGGAGGGAAAAGAGGTTAATCCACTACCACAGATAAGTGGCCTCCCCCTGTATTAAAGAAACAAACTAATAGTTACTTTAATCCTCTTTAGTTTTAGAGGATTCAAGTTTATCTCTTCTCCCTTTGTTTACAGCATTGTTCATTCTGCTAAATTAAGGATTTGAAAAGGCATTTGTAAATATTTAAGCAAACACTGAAGTATGTACTTTCCCCCTAATGCTACCTTAGCTACCTGTGATCTTAAAGAACAGTTTGGACATTTCTCTTGTGTAATTCAGAAATCTCATCCTAAATATTTCTTGTTAGAAGATTAAATCTTGACAGTTTAAAGGTTGCTATGCATACAAATACGTTCTGTTGAAAAAAGAAACTGTGTCCAGAAAATATCTGGAAGTACAGAAGCTTCTGAAGCTGTGCAATTCCCATGCACAACAATCTTAAGCAATTTAAGTTATAAATGAGGTGGGAATTTGACAGGTATGTTGATGATATAATTGGAAATAGTAGAAGTTACAGATAACTTGATTAGCCCTCCTACCTTACCAAACATTTCCATGTCACTTGAAATTAAACCTCTAGATTAGAGAACCAGTGCTAGTTTAGTTTAGTTTAGTTTAGTTTAGTTCAGTTCAGTTCAGTTCAGTTCAGTTCAGTTCAGTTCAGTTGTAATGACTCTCCCAACAACTGTAAAAAGTAGATACTAAATTACATATAATTGAAATCATTACTGACTTTTTAACACATTTACACCTACTCCAGACTACAATGGGATTTGGAACACCAGTCTTCAGATAAAAGCTGAACATTGTCCTTGGAACATTCCTTTTTTTAATTGTGTTGTGTTTATAACAGTCATGTTGTCTTTTTATTATGTAACAGAGGAAAACCATTTGGCTGTCACAAGTTGCTTTTTTCTGTTTGTTTTTTCCACCTCATGTGTTGCTTCACTTATTTATGGAGCTTTCAATGCTTCGGTTTCAGGTGCGAGTGTCTCTCAGGTTTATGTGGTGTTCCAAAATGCGAGCCAGGCTACATCCCCCAAATAGTGTCACGTGGAGACGGAACACCTGGCAAGTGCTGTGATGTCTTTGAATGTGTCAATGGTATGTTATGTTGACAGTGTATTTGGACTAAACATTTTGAGGTACTAGTATATGAATAACATTAATATCTTCCTTGCTATGCAGCAAACAAGGACAAGTAAAAATTACATTTAAAAAATGTAATAGGTCCATTTTTCCTCACATAAAATTTATGTTGCAAATCTTTTATATTTAGGTTAAATATCAGCATTTGCATTACTGTCTATTTATTTCTTTACTTCATATGAACTCACAGACTTTAGCTTCCTTATAAACTCAAATAGTGAATTCTGAGGAGCGTGCTGACACAGATAGTTGGAGTTTTGAAAAAGTATGCTACCTATAGTTTCAGCTAAAAAATAAGCCACAGGGAAAGGTGTGGGGAACAAAAGTCTTAACTAAAAGAGTTGTGTTTTTGTGTTGTGACATGCGTCAGATCTTGCAGCTACTAATACAGATCTTTCTTACGGAGTTGTTTCCTGTACACCCCTTGTTTTTGTTCACTGAAAATCAAGAAGCAAGTTAAAACTTCCGGAATGCTTCCTGAGGCAGAAGACATCTTGTCTGTTCTTCCTCTTTCTTACATATACAAGGAGATCATTTTAAAATATTAAACAGTACTTCAGACAAGTTTCATCTTAGTAAATGTCAGTAATCACTAAATATGTATTTATCAAAGTGACTAACATAATATAAATGTAACTTTAAAACCACAAGGCCTCAACTTGAAGAAGAATTGACATTATTCAGCTTTAGCTAAAGAGTTCTGTGTAGTGTATTCTATTTCACAGTAGCTGTAGAAAGTAGAAATCAGGATTTTTGGTTTTTATACCTATATTTCTGTTTTGTTAGCTATAAATACATACTGTAAATACATATATACATATGCACATAGACACACACACACACACACACACACACACAAATATATTCAGGCATACATGCCTACCTTTTTGATTTACCACTGAGTCACCACAATTGGGACCGGCAACTCTGTCACTAAGCACCACAGTTGCTAAGCAGAAAAATCACATGACCACGATGGCCTTCTGACCTCACTTCCCATTCAGTCGTTAAGTGAAACATCATATGACCATGACTTACTATTTTAGTTCTGCACCACTCCTCTTGCGCACCCCCTTGCACGCTTGTGTACCTGACCGGCGCCGTGCCTCTTGAGCACCTGACCTGTGCCTCTCGTACACACTCACGCACCCTCCCTGACCCACACCACACCTCTCACGCACCCTCTCACTCCCACTTACCTACCTGCCAGCCTGGGACTTGGAACTTCCTGCTGGCTTCCCCACTGACTTTGCTGTCTCAACTGCTGTCATAAGGTTGAACATACTACCTGTATGTTCCTCTTTGCTGGAGACAGAAGCCACAGTAATGCTATATTCTATGCAGCAACTCCATATCTTCTGCTTTCATAGTTGGGTGTTTCCAATTCAGTAAGTGTGTTAAGAGGAATAACCACATTTTCACCAGGTCTTCCTTTGCTCGATAAAGAGATCTATCCTGCCTCCCTGTCCAAATATGATCAGCTCCAGGCAGATCAGTTGATACAGTAGATTTCTCTTTGCTCTTTACCCCAAATGTCCTCAGGGAAGAGAGGGGTTGCTCAAATGGCCAATCAAAGCAGAAGAGGCAGGAGACAAAAGTTCCTTCTTCTGAACAAAGAACAGCTCTCATAAAGTAAAAAAGCAAGGGAGGAACTGTCCAGGAGAAAATTGGTGAAGGCAGCATGAGCTTTCCCTCACAGTGGATCAGATTCCAGTCTGCAGCAAGATATGGCACTCTCTGTTAGTCCCAAGGCATGTTAGAAAAGAAAAATTATAGCTTGCTGAGGACTTTCATTGCACATTGACAGACCCAGCGTTAATGTTGTTGCTTTCATCTTTGGTAAATCTGCTCTGTTCAGAACCCAGGTGGCTCTAGATAGTTAAAAATACTGTCTGAATGGTGTGACAGAATAGTATGGTGTAACCAAGTAAAATTGGATTTATGGTAACCCTAGGCAAACAAAATTATTCCAGTATTAATGAAATTATAAAGAGCCAGTTTGGTGTAGTGGTTAAGGCATCAGGCTAGAAACCGGGTGACCGCGCGTTCTAGTCCCGTCTTAGGCACAAAGCCAGCTGGGTGACCTTGGCCAGTCTCTCTCTCAGCCCTGGGAAGGAGGCAGTGGCAAGCCACTTCCGAAAACCCTTGCCAAGAAAACTGCATGGACTTATCCAGGCAGTCACCAGGAGTCAACACTGACTCGAAGGCTCATCTTCATCATCAATGAAATTATAAACTCTACAAATAATTATTAATACTGGCTACCTTTAAATCCAAAAAATGAGCTACTTCTTTAAAATCACTTAATCAGTTATACATAACATTAATTAGATGCAAATAAAAATTATGAAAGTGTTTAGTCACTTAATAGTATACAAACATAAATTTGTAATGGAAGTTCTGGATTATGAACTTAAAAATATTACATTTTTGGAAGCATTATGCCACTAACCACCTCAAGGCTGTCTTGATTATAAGACCTGAGAAGACAAGAATCTTCAGTTGCCTAGCCTGGTAGTGAAACGTCTGCAAGAAAACAACAAGGCTCAGAGAGCACCAAGGACTTCACAATTCCATTTAAGTAAAGTTGCTGTATAATATTTGACTACAGAGCAGATGTGATACCTGTAAATGGCAAGTTTATTTAAATTTCTTTTCCTTTTTTTCTTGCTGTAGTGAATATTAATATGGACATTTAAAAACAAATTGGCAGTTCTAGTATCTACCTACGGTAGCAAACTATTTTCTGTGATAGTATCTCAAGCTGTGCATTTTCCGTTTTTTTCAGACATTACTAAATACTTTATTCTTTTTTATTTCATTTATTTGCAAAGTTTGTATGCTATGTCAATCAGAGCCTCTAAGTGGATTACAGCTAGTTTGTATTAAAGAAATGGTAGAAAATGGGTATTGTAATACTGGGGGCATAGGCAATTGTTGTGTGTATTGTTCTTAGCTTTGCAGTCTTTGAATTGTGGGAACAATAGCTAGTATGTACCTTATTTCCACACTGTTCCTGCAACTGTATTCATGTGTCCTGTCCTCATGACCCTTCAAGAAAAAAATCTAATTGCACAATTAAGGATTTCATTCTGCATTTGATATGGGGTCAAGATGTGTGCAAGTCTGACTGTGCATGTTCATTTAGAAATTATGAGTTTAATGACGTTGCAGCTTGTGAGATCTGGTCCCAGTCTCAGTATGTGAAGAATATACTGTAAAAGTTGTAGACATCATCCAAAGAGGACTGTGTTTTATACACCTGAGACAAAAAGAAATCCTAAAAGTAAAACATAATGATAATAAATTAAATAATTAACAGTTTGCTGACCTTTCTTGAGACCCTCAGACCTGCTCTAGTTTGGCAGCTGAACCCTACAGGCTGCTTTGTATATTCTCCCCTTCCTCAAATTTAAATTCTGTCATCAAGCTAAATTTGAGGAATTAATGACACAGATTTACATCCCCACCCCCTTCCATTGTAGGAAATAGGAGTAGGGAACATGAGTCAGTTACACTGAATGTCTATTTCCAACCATTGGCTGTTAATGAAGAAGGCAAAGAATATGGGCACCTCTGCTGTGGGTTGCATTTCTGTTTCTTGGCCAATTGGAAATGTTTCTGCGATGTGACTGCTTGATTTAGGCTTGGCAGGATATGCTATTATAATATGCATACTGTACTTTATGGCATACTTTGATGTGTAAATTCAGCCAATGGTAGATTTTTCAATAAACTCAGCCAGTAGTTCTTCCCTTCCTTAAAAAAATATCTATCATAATCCATAGACTCATTAATTATCATTGATCACCAGTTCCTTGTATGAGCAGTACAAGTGCCACAAAATCTTCTGTAGGATGAGGGGTGCTCTGGAAAAGAAGGGGATATATCCACACTTAGATACTGTTATATATTTAAATGGAAAATATTTCAGAATCTCTGAAAACAGAAATCCGGGTTAAACAGAAGTTCTGGTTTCTTATCTGAATTAGGACCAGCTAATTGCGCAAAACTGAATTTCAGGAACGAAGCCTTCGGATGTTTTATTGTTCAACATCCCCATAAAAAATATATTTTTCCTGTTTGCTATTTTCAGAAGTGAAGCCAGCGTGTATATTTAATAGCGTGGAATATAATGATGGAGATATGTTCCGAATGGACACTTGCCGGTTTTGTCAGTGCCAAGGTGGTGTATCTATTTGTTTCTCGGCACAATGTGGTGAGCTACACTGTGATAGATACTATGTACCAGAAGGAGAGTGCTGTCCAGTATGCGAAGGTAATTTTTTTTAATTTGGCTTTAGGAATTGATGAATATTAACCTTTTGTTGTTGTTAATAATGTACTGTAGCAATAGTTAAAAGTTGATATGAAAGAAGCTTGACATTGGTCCAAGTGACATGAGCTTGTTTATTTACATATTTAATATATTTATATATAAATTTATATGCAGTACTTCTGGTGATTATGCACAACTCTGATTAATAATGCAAAGCTTATTGTAATTTCATATAATCTCTATTGCTCATATATTTCCTATAAGAGTGGTAGTTCTGCCATTTTCCTATTAAAAGTAGACTACATCTCATAAGGTACTACTTATGTTATTACATTGCTGGTAATATTTCAGAAGGATAATTTATGTTTTCTGATACTTTTGAAGCATGCAGCCTTGCAGTTGTACCAATAACAATGTGGCCTTGCAGTATATCACGTTTAATCTTGACTTGATGAATTCTGAGAACTTTCAACGCACTGTTAGCATGGAATATATATTAATCATTGTAGGTGAATTAAACCATCTAAGCCTTATTTAATTGTGGGTTTTTTTGCTTTTAGATTCCATTTCTCCAATTAGTAACCCTGCAGGCTGTTATGCTAATGGTCAGATTCAAGCACATGGTGACCGCTGGAGGGAAGATGACTGTACTTTCTGCCAGTGCATCAATGGGGAGTCCCATTGTGTGGCCACAGCCTGTGGACAAAGTTGCTTGAATCCTGTAAAAGTTCCAGGAGAATGTTGCCCAATGTGTGAAGGTCAGACATGGAAAAATTAATTACCTCTCTTTTTTGTGGGGAGGGAGGCATAGCTTTGATTATAGTGTTCCTATTTTTAAAAACAAAACAAAAGCCCTTCCCTTATCTAATAACAGAAAAACGTGTGCCATCAGCTTTAACTGCAATGAATAGAACTCGTTTGTATGACTGCATTAGACATGAGATAATACAGGCTGCTGCCGTATTATCTGCAAAACAAAGGGGGAGACATGACATTCTGTGAAAAATCTCTACATCTATAATTAATTTGAGCATTTGTTTGTGCCAGTTTTCACTATAGCCATTTTTTTCTCACTTGCTCGTGTTTCAGACCCACTTTAATTTTATTATTAAAACTTTTTGTTCGCTCTGATCTACAGCTTTCATGGAATGGGTGATGATAACACACTGTCACATGGTCAATCAGGTTTGACCAGGTCTCAGCCTTACTGAGGGCAGTCTTCCTTCTCCTTACTCTAAATGGGAGAAAGAAGTATATCTTCTTCCTGTTGTCTGTATAGTGAATTGGAGGGATGGGAAACATCTTTATTGTCCGGGTAACTGAGCCGATGCTTTGTGCTGGCAGTTTCACTGTCCACTGATGCTATGATTCAAGACCTTTGTCCTAAGACTGGCTATGCATCTTTATCCCTAGCACATTTCTCTTGGCAGTCGAGACATATTTGTATTATCCTCTGTTATGCAGTGAAGTTTGACTATGTGACAGCACTACTGAGAACGTTTCCACTGAGAAAATAGAAATCCAGTTGACATGATTCAAGCTACAGACAATTCCACCTGGATGACTGAGAACCTTCATAGACAGCACTACTGAGAGTACATGAAGCTCTCCTATTGTGCCTACTCTGAATAGGAAGAAAGAGGAATGCTTCCAATTGCCCAGGAAACTGGTTGATTTGTCCTGTCTTGCCATGTTATGGGAGTTCTTAATCTTTTCTCTTAGTAGTATAAAAATCCCCAACATGAATTGCATTTCAAAGTGGCATGGAAAATACACATAAAAAATTATTCCTATGTTAGCATAGCAGTAGTTTATACAATACTGAATAGGGATAGAAAAGTAGTCAGCTTTAAGTTTTGGGGATTTATTGGATTAAAGAAGAAAAGGTAGATTAAATACAGTTTTAGGCATGGAATTATCAGTCAGAATACATTACAGGTAGTCCTTGACCTCCAACCATTCATCCAACAACCATTCGAACTTACAACGGCACTGAACAAATGGTGCTTACAACAGGTCCTCAGAGTTCTGGCTGTCCCAGCACCCCGCGGTCACGTGATCGTGATCTGGGTGCTTGGCAACCCATTCACACTTATGACCACTTGCCAAGTACCTGCGATCACATGATCGCCATTTGCAACCTTCCCTGCTGGCTTCTCCAGAAAGTCAGCAGGGAATCTGGCAGGGAAGGTCGCAAGTCTCTGGGGTAAGTCTACCCCACCTGTGTATCCTCCCCAGCCCCTCTGCACTCATGCTGCGCTGGCCACTCGTGCACCCCTGCGCACCATCACCGCACCTCACGTGCACCCTCCCCGACCCACGTGGTGCCTCTCACACACACCCTTGCGTACTCTCCCCAACCCACCCTCGCACACCCTCACTGCACCTCACGCGCACCCTCCCCGACCCGTGTGGCACCTCTCACACACACCCTTGCGTACTCTCCCCGACCAACCCTCGCACACCCTCACACACCCATGCCGCGCCTCTCATGCAGCATGAGAGGCATAACCCCTCGCTCCCTCCCTCACCCAGCAGCAGCCACTAACCTGCCTGCTGGCCTGGGACTTGCAACTTCCTGCCGGCTTCCCCACTGACACTAACAACCATGGGATTCAGTTAACAACGGCAACTGGGACTACAGGGATTGCCGTCACTAAGCAATGCAATCGCACTTTGCAACTGCATTGCTTAGCTATGGAAATTCTGGTCCCAGTTGCCATTGTAAGTCAAGGACTACCTGTAGTACTACTTTTGAATCTTAGATCTAAGGGGTATCTAATAAGGCTGAATTGGCTTGATTACAGTGTCATTGTAAAACAAGAAGTGTTCACTGGTTTTGAAAGTGAAAATGAGACATTTTCTAAGTTATTCCACCACATTTTCCACTTTTCAGGCTTCAGAAAATACATATTTTCAGTTTTCCATACCATGCTTGGGTCTCACCAAAAAAATGCTTTGCTTCAGCTATTCAGTGACCCAGTGTATGAAATGCTAGTGATAGATCATGAGTACTTTACATTCTTTAACTCAGAATCAGCTCTCTCCCTGACTAATCTTTCTTGTTGCCCATGACTTTGTTACTTTGATTTCTTGCCTGAATGCTTAAGGGAAATTCATAGCAACTTGCCACTTGAGATGTAGCTCGTGCATGTGGTCTTAGAGCCTTTTACTGGAAAGGACGGGCAATCAAATGTAGAGACTGGAATCCAGCAGTATAAAAATGTTTTTTTTTTAATATGACCTATCTCTTTTGAAAATGGTGAACCTGCATTGCCCTTCATATTAAAAACTGAGATTCTGAATGGGCTCTTTCTTTTTAATAAAAAATAGGATTCAACTAATCTCTCTTCAAAGATTTACCATATTCAGAGGTTTTCTGAGAAAGGTTTCCAGAATCCTTTTTTGACCCCTATGATTTTGTAAACTCCATACTTGTATTTATTCTATAAAGGTTTAATTAAAAGATAAAGCTAAGCAATACAGTTCTAAAATATTTTGTTGCTGCATTAGGAATCTGGACACCAGGAAGGAAATTCTCTACAACCGAACTTGGAACTGGTATTTTTCATGTAATGAACTCAGGGAAAAGAAAAGCTGTCTGGAATGTTAACTATGAAGATGGAAAACATTTAGTCACCCTTGGAATGATATGAATGTTTTTCCAGGAAGCTTAAGTAAACGCATATTCTGTAGCTCAGAAGGCAGTATTTAACTTTTTTTGGAAGATAGACAATGTTCCACAAAGAACACGGAAGTTTAAAAAGATCATTAAAAATAGTTCTGTCAGGGGCAAAAAAACTATTTAGTTAGCTAAATATTTCTGCTTATTTTTGGACATCTGACTTTATTTTTAAATATTGCAAAGATATTTTTAAAACGTTTAAAGTAACGTTTTTAAAATAACATTTTATTTTAAAGTAACATTTGCAACTATAGCTTAAATTGTATGATACCCTATATGAAAATAATGTCTTGTACAAGGATATATTCCAAATTTTGTCAGTATTGTATGTTCTGCTGCACTACCAAGAATTGCTTTTCAGGAGTATGGAAGAGTGAACAGATACTAGGATTTGCCTATTTACCATTTTAAATCAAAAAACCAAAGTAAGGGTTGCTGTTACGGTATATTATTAATTTTAAGCAACTCTAATAATTATATTTTTTACTTTGTAACCATAAATTATATGTTTCATTACTTTTGATTTCCCCTGCCAAAAACTTTCTGTTCTTCTCATGAACAGAAATAATTGTTGTTAGGGAATGTAAAATACTGTGGGAGTCACTTAATAACTTTCCAGATGCCTGAAAACGAATATATGTCTGTGTATGTATGAAGGATTTTGCTAGCCTGAATAGGAGAAATACCCTTAAAGCTTTAGTGGAAACTCACTGCTGTAGTTTCAATACTGAAACCTGGAATCTTAATGTAACATCAGAAAGCCTACCTCTACATGGAGTAACAACAGAGGAGAAAATTGATGAGATTTCCAGGAAAATAAAGACTTTGGAATTTTGGTGACATTTGTACTGTAAATAAGCACAACTTATGATCAGCTAAGCCAAATGGCAAGGTAGTGGCCTTTCAAGGTTTTTCTTCGGGTGGGGCGGGGGGCAGCCAAAAGGACAAGAAGCTTGATGAGTTCTTTGAAGTGTAGGCTGCATTTGACTTGAGTTCCAAATTGCACAGCTTGCAAACAGTAATTCTGGACACAGTACATTTATTATGCAAAACAGATTGCCCAAATGCTTTTCCTATGCAGTATTAGCTAAGAACCAGGTTCTGGAACAAGGTTGCCAAAGGTAGCAGAGGCCAATGAAAAATCAGCTGGTGAAGTAGAGCAAGATGAGATTTCCATCTCATGCAGAGAGAAGCAGGAATGTCAGAAAAGAGAACTAGAAAAAACATGAACCAGAAGAAAAAGGATAAGTCAGGAAACCCTGAAGAAAGAGCTGAAGTGTCTGCTTGCCCATTCACTCTATATTTGTTGTGGCTGTGCTCATGCAGGTAAGTTGGGAGGAAACAGAGATAAGTTTCTGTTCTAAGCTTTTGAGCAAGCAGTAATTTCTGCCTGCTTCACAGTTTAGTGTGAAATGACTTGAAACAGAGAAGGGGGGCATCATATTTTATACTGGGTTTACAATCAAGTGAAAGATATACCTCTCAGAAGGAACCCATGGTATGTTGCAACAGCCCCGGGTGTACAGTCCATTCTTTACTTCTGTAGGTCTTGCTATTCACCTGCCAACTCTGGGATTTTGAACAACCATACACATTCCTTTCCTGCCTATTCTACTAAGGAATGAGAAAGCAAAGTTGAGTTATGCTCTCCTTCTATTCAGTTGATAATATTGAGCAGACCAAGACATATAATGATCAGGAGTATGTGTTGTTTGGGAGAATGCAGCTGTTCTTTGAATAGTTCCCCGGTAAGTTAAACTGAAAATTCAATGTGATCTCCTCTATTCCTATCCATAACTGTTTCTTCAGTTGTAATACTTTGCATTATTTCTCTTAAGTCTTCCTGTTGGGTGCTAGATTTCTTCTGAGAAAAAGCCTTCTGAAAAGAGAAGTTAGATTGCCCAGTTTACTAAGTCAGAGGAGAAGTTCAATACTTCCTTTATTCAAAACTAAAGAAACATTGCAGAACTGAAGAAACTCCTCCCCCCTCTTTTTTTTTCTGAAATTTGTTTTTGAGAGGCATTGATACAAAGTTCTTTTTGTGCTAATGGGCTTTTATATTCTAGAACAGCTGGAACAGAGAATTTTCTCTTTCCCATCTCTTGGCAAAGACCATGAGTAAATAAAACTTTTCTCTCTCACTTATTCTGTTTTCACATTAAACATTCTATGTATGTGTGAGAGAAAGAGATTTTGTGCATTTTTATAATATAAAAAGTATGTGCACTGGTTGCTTAGCAATGACAAAAAGGCAACCAAAATCTAATTGATAATAAATAATTATCAACTATGTTGGCAGGCTACAATTATTTAATCAAGTAGAAAACAGATGGAGTATATAGTGTTATTAGATAGTTTTAACTGAAATACATTCAATGAAAGGCAATAAAAATGGATAGAGTTTGAAAAACCTAAATGAACATCAAGATTAATTAGAGGTGGTAACACATTAATGCTTCTTTTTGACACAGCATGACCTGGATGATTGGACAAGTTATTTGAAGGGTTTTGGACTAAGAATCCTATGTATACAAAGAAACTATATCGTTCCGAGGCAGTGTACTTAGCAGTCCTGAGTTGTGTAAAAAGTGATCTTGGCTTACTGAAAAATTTAGGATAGCATAGGGAATTTGAATCTTTTCTGGTGATTGCCCTTAGATCTCTTAGAACTCTGGAGGGTCTGGCCTACTGTTCTAATAGGACTAATAGGACTTCTAATAGGACTCTTCTTCAAATAGATGCAGGTTCTAAAAAGTTCAACATTCACTGTAAGAATATAGTGTATACAGTGTAATGAGGCAAGCAGGTTTGTATTGTGCAATTCTCTTGATTCAAATGAAGAATTTTAGATTGAAGGTGGACTAGTTTATAATAAATGATAATAGGGACGGAAAAATAGAAAACCAGCATTATGAGTTTTCATGGGTGGGGTATGGGCACAGTTTCAGCTCTATCAATATTACATGTTTGGTGACCTGCACTGACAGAATTGTTCAGCAAACCATATTTAAAGAAGGAAAAGGCTGAAATAGAAATTAAACTTTACTTTTAGCATACTTAAAATTATTTTCCGATTAAAAATTCAAATTGCTGGATATTTACGGAAGCAGATGTGAGTCACTGGATTAAAGGATTCACTAACTGTTTTCAATGAAACCAGAATCTACAATAGTAACAAGTAGTTGTTTGAAGTGTTACTTTAATCATCTTAAAATAGCTATAACTTTAAATAAAATAAAATGTCAACATTAACTTACATTATTGAAAACTGCAGTGTGAATGAAAACTTTCCGTTTAGATTCTTTTTCTAAAATGTCTTGGGCTTACGAAATAATTTTAATGGATGTCTGTCATAATTACATTTACATTAACACATTTGAGTGTGTGTGTGTGTGTGTGTGTGTGTATGCTTATTATCTATATATAATAATATTAATTGATAATATTATTTTCTTACGTTCTGCCATTTCTAAAATGTACAGCAGTGAAAAGTAATTTTCTGTTTATTGTCTCTTCATCTGTTCACTCAGTCTTTCTCCTGCAGTTTGTCAAGGACAGCACTGAAAGGCTAACCTAGATCATATGACCATATGTGCTTTTTCAAACTTAACTGTGTGCCTATTCAAATAGCTAGAAGCCTGCTTGTAGCTGGCTTTATTTGTTGAGTCTTGTTCAGTGAAGTGAGAAGAGCTGTGGGGGTGTTTGTTTTGTTTTGTTTTGTTTTGTTTTGTTTTGTTTTGTTTTGTTTTGTTTTGTTTTGTTTTGTTTTGTTTTGTTTTGTTTTGTTTTAAAAGCTACATTTTTGTGGGGGGTGGGAAATGAAATTACTTCCTTTGTTCTCTTTTTCAGCTTATTGGGACTCAGGCATGCATATAAAATTGCTGTATCTCAGGAGGTATCTCTGTGGATGGAAGAAGATAATGATAAACTTGTTTAAAAATAGCATATAAAGAAATTGACTACTACTGGAAATAGTTATAGAATATTTCAAATATTACAAAGGAAGAGTCCACAATAATTTTTCTGGTAGTATAGATATTCTGACGTATTATTCAAGAAAAATTCTATGATTATCTTTCCAAATTTTAGAAACAATAGTGTAATTTGAAAAACAGGAAATAGTTGGAAATAAAAACAGCACTGTCAGTTGATGAGAGATAAATATATGTGGTTCATTTATGATGATGATTTATAGATATTAGATTAGTATGAATATTGCTTTTCAGATAGAAATATATATATTTTAAATACTATATTTTAACCCAAAAATTATATATACGTATATAGAGAAAATAAGAATAGCATCCAATACAGACTTTCAACACTGGTTCAGACCTCCCATAGGATATGTACACTTGGGAAAGACAGGTCTGGAGACATCTCCAGCTAAATAAGCTTTTTCTCTCCTTCATGGGGCAGGGGGCGGGGAACATAATAAAAGAAATATATAACAAAAATTCACTATGACTGTTAAAAGCTGGTGTGTGGGGTTACCCGGTGCCTGGATAAAGATGACATCCAAGTCTACCTGTTCATTCCATAGTGAGACAGTAAAGGGACATGATTAGCATTTGGCATTAATAACAGATTAAGAAGACCAAGAAACAGAGAAAATACTGGTATTTATGGATGAGTTTTGCATCAGAATAGTGGGGAAGACAGCCTGTCCTAGATTGGATTCCACTTCCATCTAAAGGCATATATATGTAGTTTGGGGATATACTTGGATCTACAGTACCTTTATAACTGAAGATTCAGGAGCTGCAGTGGCTGGGAATGTCTGAGCTCAGGCTGGTTTACCCACTACAACCTTTCCTGGACAAAGATAAGATGGTTACACATGCTTTAGTAGTATCATGTTAGATTGCTGTAATGTACTTTATGTGGCACTATCATAGTTCACAGTTCAAAGATTCTACCTGTGCCTCATGCCACTAGTTGGTTACTGTGGTATGATAGTACTCAATTATCTACAACATATACTGAGAATAGACCCCATCATTGGTCTTAGGTATTATTCCCTTTATACAATGCACGCCCCCCACAATATTTGATGCATGTTTTATTTGTTGTTGTTGTTGTTCAGTCGTTTAGTCGTGTCCGACTCTTCGTGACCTCATGGACCATAGCACACCAGGCCTTCCTGTCCTCCACTGTCTCTCGGAGTTTACTCAAATTCATGTTCATTACACCTCTGTAATATTCCTTGGCTTTTCTTTCCATTTGTTTAACCTGTTAGATAATATTAAGCATTATGTATGCATAGAAATTTTTTAGCAACTGATACAATTCATTTATTTTCTAAATTCCGAATTTGTATGATGTATCTTACATACACTGCAAAAGCTTTTCAGAATTCAACAACCCCTGGACATTAGCCATACTTGCCCATTGACTCCCACATCTTGAGTAGGCATTTACCCTTACAGAAATATTCCACCGATTTATGCAGAAGTTTCTGCAATCCAAGTTAATGTATTGCTGGTTCATAAAATATTCATATTTTATAATATGTTTACTTAGTTTCAGTAAGAACGCAGTTATATTAAAAATAATAATCTTAAGTTACCAGTTGAAATCTAGAAAACATTTCTTCACTCTACTACATTGTTTGCAGAAATACTCACATTGTTCTAAAACCAGAACAACTGTATCTTGTAGCAAATTAAAATATTTTATTTAGTTTTGCAAATGGAAAATTTATATTAGGAGAGATATATTTATTTTGCTTTAAAGTACTTGCAGCAGATGTTTAATTTCTTATATGAAACAATTTGAATGATCAGAATTATTTGCTACATAAATACTTAATTGGACCTAAAAGTCCTGTAAATATTTTATTGGTTTACCTACCTAAAGCTTCTTAACTTGATTTCAGGTTCAGAGGGCCTTTCTTTAACTTTTAGCTTGTTTGATATATACTGTAATTTAATATATACTATAATTCCAATATCCAAAAGATATTCCAATACCATGATACAGTATATGTATGAGAATTGTGTATGCAGTGGTTTTCCCTGTGACATTATGGAAGCAAAAGTTGGGAGTTTAAAGAAACAGGATGGAAAGAGTATTGAAGCTTTTGAACTGTGGTGTTGGAAAAGACTCCTAATAACTCTATGGGTAGCCAAGAAAACAAATGGATTATAGAATAAATCAACCCAGAGTTCTCACTCAAGGCACAAATGACCAGGCTCAGGTTGTTATAATTTGGGCACATTATGCAAAAATGCTGCTCTCTTGAAGAGTCCATAATTCTGGGAAAGTTCTAAAAAAAGAAAAAAAAGAATGGCAGTAAGGCAGATGACAGATAATCACATAATTTGGGTGGGCTATTTATATGACTGCAAACTTTTAACTATTGTCCTCTGAGATTAATAAATCCTCAATGCTGAGCTAGTTTTTGGGAATTGGACCAAACAAAATGAATTTTTATATTCATTTAAATTCTGTCATAACTGCTAAAGTATTATTAAACTGTTTCTATAGTTTTTATTGCAATAATTAAAAGAATGTTGAAGCAAACTTCAAGAGTCTGTCTGATTGATAATGATTTTACTAATACACTTCTTTTGCTAACTTCAGTTAGTAATGCTTCTTGTTGGATCTGATTGAATGCAAAATCCAATTTTCAGCACTGATCAGGTCAATGAGATTTTATTCCTGAATAACTTGCACTGCCCCTTTCTTTCAGAAACTCTAAGAATTTTAATTACCTCTAGGTTATAATTAGCACGCAAAGCATTATCTCTCTTTTTTCATAAACTTGTTACTTCAATACTGCCATGCAATTTGTAACATGTTTTGTTTGTTTAAAAAAACTACTCATTAAAAATAATTCTAATGCAAGAGCAAGGGTAACTCAAGATAAAAACAATACAGCTGTATATAGTTACCAATAGTAACAGCTTAAAAGATTACAGCAAACTAAAACCAAGTTGCTCAAATTTTAAAATGGATAAGTCTTTAATATGCCCACACTGCTATTTATGTAAAAGAAAAAGCAGTCCCTTAATTATCTGGGTCCTAAATTCTGTTGGGCTTTTATTAATGAACATGAGCATGTTAAAGGTGATTTGGAAACATGCTGGTCACTAGGGCAACTCTACAGGTGTAGCGTGTTCCTAGCACTTTAACCCTATTAGCAACCTTACCAATGCATTAGTTGCAGCTTCTGAGCCACTTTCCAAGGCAGCTCAACTTACAAGCCATTGCAATAGTCCAACCTTGACAGGAACTATCATAAGTGGTTAACCCAGCCATATCTGGCAAAGGGCTCTTGTTATAGAAGTTAACTTGTGTGTCCATTAATAGCAATGATTCTAAATCTAGAAGAACTCCTATGATACCTACGTCTGAGAAGGAAGTAGGGTTTCATTCCAGGCCTTTAAAGGAATAGTCAATATATCCATGCCATAGATCATAGCTTTCCAAACTGTGTGTCGCGACACTTTAGTGTGTTGCAACACACAGTTTAGTGTGTCGCAACACAACCCAGAAGCAGGGACGTGTGCGGCGGCGGTGGTGTGCGTGGCGGCGGCGGCGCACCATCAGCGCTTCTGCGTTTTAGCGGAGGCCGCACGCCCCCACTGCGCACGCCACCACCGCTGCCGCCATTGGTGTGTCACCAACAGCGGCAGTTCGGAAAGCACTGCCATAGATATTCTGCAAATTAGTAGGAGTAGCAAACTATAGCAAAGATCAATTAAATATTCCTGTTTCAGTATGTTCAAACAACAGACATTTCCATTAGTGACTTAGAATTTAATATGGTATTTCTTATGTATATCAAAGGCTTATAGTTTATAACCATTTGTTCCCTTTTTCATTAGAGCCAACCTACATCACAATTGGTCCACCTACATGTCCTCCTCTGGTGAACTGTACACTAAAAGAGACGGACTGTGTTTATGACTTCAAAGTAGATCAAAATGGTTGTCGCATCTGCCAGTGCAAAACTAGTAAGTACAAATACTATATTCAATTATCTTGTCTGAAAGGGTATTCTTAAATTCCATATTGGGATTTCCCCCCCCTCACAATTCAGTTGGCTCATGCACAATACAGTTATTTTTATTGTTAGGGTAAATCCTGTGTTTCATTTTGCCAAAAAAATTTCCAAGTATCCATTTTGCCAAGTTTCAGTGGGACAACACACAAATACTTTCATAATCTTCAGTATATGGACTGCCTCTTTGTTAAACTATATATTAAAATACAGATTGGTTTTTAAGTTCTGATTTATTGATGCAAAGCGGTTCAGCTGATATGCCTGTGATAATGATATACTGATAAAAACAATTATGGTTACCTATTCAGTAACTGCTATGCATCGTTAATAAATTTGAAGACTCTCAAATTCTGTTAGGGTTTCTTATTTTTATTTAAGTGTTTTTTTTTAATTTTGCACCCATATCAGCATGATGGTGCCCACTATCCAAAAAGTTTTCTCATCCCTATTGCATAAGTTAACCAAATGATTTATAACACAGTTTCTTCTGGTTAAATATTTGAAGAGGTTAAAAATAATTATAGATGATTTGTCATAGCAGTTTTACATATTGAAACAAAAGCTATCAAACATGTTGGATCATTTGAAAAAAATCCAAAAAGCAATACTATAAGAATAGCTAAAATTAATATGGAAGACTTTAACATGTAATTATAGCTGACACTTTTCAAACCTGAGAAAGCTTTTGAAAGATGGTCACTTTCAGGCCTCAGGCTTGAAGGAATACTGATTACTATTAATCCAATTCATCTTACTCTCAGTTCAGTCCATCTGAGCTTTTCAGGGAAGAAAAAGTTCCATATTGCCTCTCTAATACCCTGTATGTGGGCTTTTACCTGACTTCAAAATTCTTCCCTTTGGGCTCCCATCTTCCAGCCCAATTACTGTCCTCAATGCAGGCTATTATTCCCTTAATTTAAGGTTATTGTTTCTCTTTTTTCATAACACTAGGTCATTTGGCTACTTTGCTCTTTTGTTGCAGCTGCTATTTTGCATAACATCACTTGAAACTAAAGTTTCTTTTTTTAACAGTGCTTTCATAGGAACATTCAAAATCTATACCGAAAAACATAAATTTTTATATTATTAACATGTCACATTTTTTTTCAAATAACTTTGCATACAAGGGATATAACTTGCAGTATTCAGTTCCTAAAGATGAGACACTGAAAACCTTTGACCAGGCGAGGCATAGAGTTTCTACTTCACAAATTTTGTTGGCTAAAACTTGCCTGTTCTTTTCATATTTATTTCTTATACTTATATTCCATTCTTTGCAGAAAGTTGTTTACATGAGGTTTCCAGGCCAACTTCCTAAGCAATGAACAGTCTTTCCGAACTTTAACTGTATAACAGTCCTTCATATTCTCCCTGTTGTACCAAAATATTGTAGTGGTCCTATTTCCAACTAGCAGAGTTAATTTCCAATCATTAGTATCAAAGTACTAAGAATTTTCCTTCATTTTATTGCTTAACTGTCTTCTGAATGGGAAGACCAGTGATCAAGAAAAAGCACAGGGGCAGGGCAATATGAAAATAAAACCATTAGTATGTTTTATTATTTGCGTAACTGTCTTACCCTTGAATTTGTTTAAAATTGATCTATCATCTCATGAACTTGTTGAAGTTGATAGCAAATTGTATGTTTTATACCATAAGCCACTTCGGGAATATTTAAAATCTGGAATTAGGATAATAAGGCAATAAGGGTAGAAATCATACCATTAAAAGGAGAATGGAAAAGAATGGACTCGCTGGAAAAGACCCTGATGCTGGGAAAGACTGAAGGCAAAAGGAGAAGGGGACGGCAGAGGTTAGATAGCATCACCGATGTAATGAACTGTCTCCGGGAGACAGTGGAGGACAGGAAGGCCTGGCGTGCTATGGTCCATGGGGTCACGAAGAGTCGGACACGACTAAATGACTGAACAACAACAAGGAGAATGGGGAGGAGGAGAATTCTGCATGTGTATGCCTTTAATTTCTGAGACAAAATAACTCTTGTCTCTTTTTGCTAAACTTTGTGCATTCTTTCACAGGAGAGGAGCGGTGTACCGATGTCATGTCAGATTGTTCCTTGGACTGTGACTTTGGTTTCCAGACTGATGTCCACAACTGTAAGATCTGTCAGTGCCACCCAAGACCTAAGAAATGCAAACCCATAGTATGTGACAAGTACTGTCCCTTTGGATATTTGTACGTATTCTTATTTTAAAAGCATATTTACCACAGTTCGTAAGCGTTTAGCACTGTGCAAAGCAAAGCCCAGTAACAATCTATGTGTTATATGTTGAAGACAGAAAATATGTAGAGACATAAGAATACTGTTAGGTAAAAATACTATTAGGTAACCTTTAGAGTTCTGAATGAAGAAGTATAGAGTTTCAAGGGGATTTCTTTATTTCTTTTGCTTTGTTTATTTTTTTAATAGAGCAGAACAGAGAAGGGGGGGGGGAACGATATATTAAAAAATAGCCAAAAAAGAAAAATAGGGAATAAGGTACAATTACAACATAAATTTTATATAGAAGAGCTTCTTATGCATATTTAGATGCATATACATGAAGTTTTTTACAGAGCAATTTCAATGAGAGAGAACTATATTTTATTGTAATTGTCCATGCATAATCTACCTCTATAGGCAAGTTGTTCATAAGATGCAAGTAATATCAGGTATTCAGTCCACTGTGTAATTTGGTCCATAAATTTGTCTGTCCATTGTTGAAGAACTAATCTCTTGGCAATAATTATAAAAACCGCCCAGAGTCCCTCCTGTGGGGGGAGATGGGCGGTGATATAAATTTTATAAATAAATAAATAAAATAATAAGGGCACGGAGAATCCATTTCCGTTGCCAGCTGTCAATTTTTATTCAGGAAGTATGTAGTTCAAAAGAATGTATGCATCCAAAAATACTTGTTTCAAAATCAAATTAATAAATATAATAACTTTTTCACATAACATATCAAATGTAGGACATTGCAAAAACATGTTTTAATGAAGTATTATTATGGTTGCATCTCCAATAATTTACTTACTCCGTTTCTGTACAAATGCAATGGCATCCAATAAGTTCAAAATATTATTTGTTTACCCATCTAAAATTGTTGGACTGCGTGTGGCTTTTTTTTGGGGGGGGGGATCGATAAGTCCTCAGAGCTGTTCCACCACCAGCTATCTTTAGATTAGATGTGTTTGGGAATTAGATGTATTTGGGAAGCTCACAAGCCTGGACTGGAGGGCATTAACACCCTTCCCAGCAGCCAATATTTAAGGTATGCTAACTATGATTCAGAAGGTAGGGATCAACCATAAATATTAGTCACTATTTTTGAATCTCTTTTGCTGTCCACCAATATTCCGTTTTCCATTCTTAAGTTGGGAGTAAAGTAGCTGCTTTGGAAGAGGTTGTGCGGATCCAGAATTGGCCTTTATAGCCACTTACGGATCCACCGTTAAAATTTTACCTTTGGAAGACAATCTTACTCGGCTACGAGTGATCGCCAATGAATGAATGAATTAGTCACTATTGATAGCCTGGTCCTCCATGAACTTTTTGAGGCCCTTTCTAAAGCCATCCAAATCGGCTGCCATTATCACAGCTGCTGGCACAGATTCTATATGTTTAATTAAGTCTGAGTGAATCTGCCCGCATTTAATTTCAGTGGATTACATTCCTCTAGTTCTAACTTTGCATTCTCTCCATGTTATCTGTGCCATTCATGATACCTCTGTCATGTCTCATCTTCCCCTCCTTCACTCCAAGCTAAACACCCACAATTGTGATGGTCTTTCCCTGTAGGGAAAGGGCTCCATGGTTGTCATTTTTTGTGTCTCTCAGGCCTAGGAAGGAGCCAATGGCAAACCAGGAGACAGAGAGTTTTATAGTAACTGTCATGATCAATTAACTATTTCAAAAACTGGACAGATTGATTATATCTGTTGATTCTGCCTGTTTTCAGTAATTTCTAAGTTGGTGGCATCTACTGAAGTGGCTCTGGTTATTCCTAGTGGCAAGGAATATTGGTCATATAGATGACCAGCAAAAGGGTTTTCATGGGCTAATCAGAAGGTAGTAAGGGAACAATTTCAGCACTTTAACTCATTATTCTGTGGTATTTCACAAGATTCTTGTTCACTATACTCTTTAATATCTTCCTTGAAATAACTGAAAGAAGGGGTTTTAGAATGAGATATCAAAACATGGATAATGTCCAACTATGTATATCTTCCATCTGTGTCCAAAGAGACTGGATCAAGGGGATGTTAATAGTTTGAATGGAGGCTGGAAAAAATCAGAATTTAATCCAGACAAGGCAGGGGTTCTTCTCCAGTAGCATTGCTGACCTGGAAATAAGAATTCAGCTTGGCTTCAGTGTTATAGCGCTTCATTTGAAGATTCAGGCTCACAACCATGATCTGACTTTGCTCCTGGATGCTAAATTGGCCAGGATTATGTTTGTTTAGCTGTCTAATGCATCTGTTCCTGGAAAGATCAGATCTAGCCATGGTAACATATACGTTGATTATAATAGGTTTGATTGTTTATTTATTTAATTTCTGTAAGGTTTTCATGTAGGGCTGGTTTTGAAGAGTGGCCAAGAATACAGTAGCCAAAGTGTATACTGAGGCCAGCATAAGTGATAATCTTATTAAAACAACAGCATTGGTTTCTAGTCCTTTCCTAGGATGAATTAGTTTAACATTAGGACATTTAAAAACCTTAATTAAGTTCTGTAGGGATCTTTTTTTCTATCCCAATAGCTGAGGAACATCTTGCGGTAGGAGAGGGAAATGTGTTTTCTGAAACCAGCGCAAAAATTATAGACATTTTTCTAGGGATATCAGTTTTGTTTCTTTCTGATGACTTTCTGCTTCTTGCTGAGGCCTTGTCTTTTATGTTGTTATATTGATTTCTATTTGAGTCTTGAACTATTGTTGATCTGCTGTCCTCTAGTATTTTAATTTAATTATTTTATTATGAAAATTTTAATTTTACAGTAGTATTGGAAACTGCCTTTAATTATGTAAAACTAGAAAGAAAGAGTTCAAATTATGACAGTAAGAAGTCCTGATCCCTACTGAGGTATCAAAACACTCCAGTAAATTTTAGATATTTCTAAAATGTTATCCTGCATAATGTTCTATGTATTAAGCTGCACCAACCATTTAAAGAAAGACAGGTACAGTGTTTCAATCACTGCATTGATTTATTCAGTACATAATTAAATTCGTACAGTTTCAGCAGCATTAATAAACATACATAGCAATCTTACATGTACAGTATTCCATAAATAGCTCACACAAGAGTGTGACAGAATATCAATTTCCTCACTTTCCCCATCCAAATGTATGACCTTGATTTTCCATGGCTTAAGCTTCCATGCTTAAGCACTTTTAGAGTAACATACCAGTTTTACCACTCCCCAATGCCCTAGCAGAAGTTATTAAAACATTCTCCAGTACTACCTATGAGTTCACTGTGGTGTTTCTCTTTATTTCATCCGTGAACTGTGCCCTTTTCCTAAAACCGCAAAGCACTGAATCAGTTGAAGAATGAGCTAGACCTCACCTTTTCTGGGAGTTGGTCAGATTTTTTTCAGAGAAAACATACTTGGAATTTTAGCAATCACAATGGCTGGCCTCACAAAATGCTTTCTTACTAGTGAGCTTAAGAGAAGATAGAATTGGAGTCTGAAAGTCTCTCTTTCACACATATACACACACATGCACATTAGATACCACATATGTAGACCCATTTACTACACTTATCACCTGCTGTCCACAGTTCTGGTCTCACTGCTTTGACCTCCCTGTGGAGGTCAGCCCCAGGCAACACTGAATCCCAGGCTCCTCGCTTACTCCTCCCATTATCTCAGGTCACTTTCAGTCACTTCTGGTTTTCCCTCCAAATTAGACATCCACAACCATGCTGCTTTTATTCCTTCTCCCTCATTTTAGTCCATATACTCTTAACAATGGTACCAAGTTCATTTCTTTGAATTTCTGATCGGGTATAAATATGGCTCAGTGGGTAAGACGCCAGGCTTGTTGATCTGAAGATTGCAAGTTTGGAGGTTCGAATCCCTAGCCCTGCGTGCAGAGTGAGCTCCCGCACTAGCTCCAGCTCTTGCCAACCTAGCAATTCGAAAGCATGCAAATGCAGGTAGATTAATAGGTACCACTTCGGTGGGTAGGTAACAGCGTTCCGCGCGTGTCATGCGGCCACATGACCGTGGAAGCGTCTTCGGACAACGCTGGCTCTTTGGCTAACAAACGGAGATGAGCACCGGCCCCTAGAGTCGGACACGACTGCACAAATGTGCGGGGGGTACCTTTACCTTTTTATAAATATTTTATCACAGAGGTGGACTCTCCTCTTTTTATCTATTGCTCCTATTAGTTTGGAACAAGTTGTGTCTTCAGTTGCTGTAAGCCAGTCATGAGATTCAGTCCACCAGGTCTTTGTTGTATCTGCCTTCCTGTATTAAGCCTTTAGGTTCATCTAGTTTGTTTCCCATGCTCTGAGTATTAATATATAAATAACAACTTCATGAGCCAATGTCCTTCCTCATATTAATAAAACAGACCTCCACTATAATCCTTTCCTCTGATGATGCATAAAGTTCTTATCTGAAGATCTTGCATCTGGATTTTCTTTCTTTAGATCCCACAATATTTAGTTTAAAGTCACCCTGATCAATGTTATCATTTTTCCATCAAATACATTCTTCCCAGTCCTTGTGGGATGCAATCTATCTCACAACAGCAATCCTTCCTCTAGAAATCATAAGCCATGGTCTCAGAAATCTAGTCTCTCTTATTTTCATAACCAGTTGTTCTTTTTTACACTTTCCAATGCTCTTCTACCAATTGAACCCTCAACTATTTGAGCTTTCTGGCCTAATGCTTCTAAATCTGAGCAATGCAGTTGTAGTTGCTCTTGGCATAATTATTGGTCCTGTGGAGATAAGCAAGAAGGGCTAACTGCCAGGGAACATGATGATTGTTCTGTCCCATAATTCATCCAAATTTAGGCAAGATGAAGAATAAAAGAGATGACAATGATTCCTCCAGAAATGAAAAAAGATCAGCAATGTTAAAGGTGACATCAGACTTGTAAACTAACAGCTCCATGTAGAAATAAATGCTCCCTTTCTTACTCTGTTTCATTAATTATGGAGACTAACTGCTTATTACTCTAAGAAAATGCTGTTCAGACAACCGAAAAGAGATTGAACATGAACATATTTGTTCATGGGGTCAGATTCTGTACTGGTACCCCATCTAGTGGATAAAGCAACAGTTGCAGCTGAAAGTTTGAATAAAGGCAGAAGAAAATTCCTGATGGAGAGAAAATAAAATATTCAGAACTATAGCCTGACCAAGATTGTAGGAGTCTAGATATAAATCACATTGTTTCTGTACAATGCCTGAGATCAGTTACTACTACAGTAGTATTAGTAATAATAAAAATTACAGTAATGGCTAATATTGCATTTAGGATGCATATTACTTAAATTGCTTATAGTTTCTGGTTGTTGCCATGTTCGCCAAACTCTTCTGAGTCCTGGAAAACCAAATAAGGAATTTCTTTATTTACAAGGCTTATCGGCTGTCCAAACAGCTGACTCTGAGCAGCATACAGCTCCCCCAAATATTGAATTAAAACAAATACAAATCAATTAAACCATGCATTGTAATGCACATAAAAACCAGAGGGTTTCTTTCAACACAGTACAATAAAACCAATTCCTTATCTGGAGGGATTTGTACCTGAATATAAATCTGACCCAAGTTTAAAAGACAAATCTACAAGTCACATCTGAAATATTCTGGTATATCATTAGTAAAGTAATTAGTAAAGTAAAGATGGCTCAATGGTTAAGATGCCAGGCTTGTCGATCGGAAGGTCAGCAGTTCGAGACCCAAGCGCTGTGTGACGGAGTGAGCTCCCGCAGTCGCCCCAGCTCTTGCCAACCTAGCAACTCGAAAGCATGCAAATGCAAGTAGATAAATAGGTACCACTTTGGTGGGATGGTAACAGTGTTCCACGTCATGCCGGCCACATGACCGTGGAAGCATCTTCGGACAGCGCTGGCTCTTCGGCTAAGAAACGGAGATGAGCACCGGCCCCTAGAGTCGGACACGACTGTGCAGGGGAAAACCTTTACCTTTACTATATCATTAGTTTTTTTTTTTTTCGTTTTCAGATCTAGCTTATGATAGTAGTGGTGTCATGAGAATTATGCAGAAATTTACAGCCCAGCCCTTATATTCAGAAAAAAAATCCAGTGTCTAGTGATGCTCGCTTGTAAGCATATTTAGGAATGTGCAAGTAGGTGAAACGAGAAATATATGATTGCATTTCTGTTGACTTGACCTTCAAAAATAAAATATCTGATGGGGAGGAGCAACATTAGGCTTTTTCAGTTACTGTTTTCCAGTGAAAATCTATAAAAAGCTAACCCCTCACAAACAAATCCTTCAAATAATTTGAAGAATGAGATCACTTTGCATTGTGATCATTACATACTATCCAAGTGGAGAAATGGTTGCTGTTTCAGTACAAAAACTGAAAGTGTGCAACAGCAGCAATTGCTACCCATAGGCAAGTAGAGCACGAGAAGAGAAGCCATCACTTATTGTGGAAAGTCACTTATCTGACCCTACTCAACAGCCACTCCAGCAAGTTGTAGAGCAAAGGGAAAGAAGAAATAGAGAATATTCCATTGTCCCTGTAGAGCAGAGCTTTCCAAACTGTGTGCCGGGACACATTACTGTGTCGGCTGTAGTGTCTGGGTGTGTCGCGGCTGCTGCTGCCTCCAAACTTGCCCTGCCAGGATTCCGTGCAGGTCCTAGTGCCTGCCTTGTGCCCTGCTGTAAGAGTGTGTCACGAAATGATGCATGTCTAAAAAGTGTGTCACCAACATGAAAAGTTTGGAAAGCTCTGCTGTAGAGACATCTTTAGCCCTGTCTTATCCATAGTCTAGTGATTGTAATTCCACTATTTCTATACTGTTTCTCCCAGTAGTCATTACCATATTACCATATTAAAGATTTTTGTAAGCCTCTATGGAAGCCTTTTTGGGTAAAGAAACAGGTAAAAATACTTTAAATGAATAAACTTTGTTTAAATAAATATATAGTAAAAAGTTAGCATGAAGTCATACATTTCTCATGTAGGTTAGTTAAGTTTACTTCAGTATATATTCTTTTGAGGCAGAGCATTGTTTTTATTTTTCTATAACTTATGGACATTGAATTTATTGTTTAAAAATAGTAATTTTCTATTAAAGCTATTAAACATTAACCATTCTTTAACCATGGTCTTTTTAATGTAAACTTGCCATCTAGGGAGAGTTAGGAAAGCATTCAAGGACCTTTTAGATTGTCCTTTTCACCGATAATGCTGGCTTGCAACTTGACTCTTCTTTTGGGACAGAGTTCCCATTCAGTCTAAACACCAATATGGCTAAACCATCAGTCAGCCAAAAAATGTACACGTGAATGTGATATCCCAGGAGTTTCTAATTGTGGAGTCCTTGGTGCTCTCTGAGCCTTGTTGTTTTCTTGCAGATGTTCTAATTCTCTCCCATCTGTGATCTTTACCCAGAAGGATAGACAAATCACTTGAGTATAGCTTTCCAAACTGTGTGTCACGACACATTAGTGTGTCGCGACAAAACCCGGAAATGCTGATGGTGCGTTGCCGCCACCCCTGTGGCCGCGCACAGCGGCAACGGCTACGGCAGCAGCGCGCCATCAGCCCTTCTGGGTTTTAGCGCGAAACACAAGGCTGCCACCGCCGGTGTGTCACCAACGGTGGGACTTTGGAAAGCACTGCACTAGAAGATAAAAAGAGTGGGTCCAAACTCTTTTTTATTACATTGGAGAATTGATGTGCTTTTCAACCTGATGGCAATCCCACCTGGTACGGGAGGAAGATGTACAGTAGAAATCATACAAGGAATCAAGTTCATAGTACAATCTTCATTAATACCAGTATCACAAATCTTTGGTCCAGAAGCATCAAAAATACCTTCGGCAAAATCATGGCTTGAAAATTTCTATTCTCTTTTCATTTGTTTGCTCCAAAAGAGGCATTGATTAAGAGATGGTATCCAAGAAAAACCCCATAAACATTTCTTTAAACTTCTTGGATACATGAGTAGAATATTATTCCCTATAATATCAAGGTCAGACAAAATTTAAAGTAGCTACCCCAAAATAAGCTAGTAACTTCATATTTTGTAAAACTGACTCAACAGACAATAAGTGCAGCATTTATAAAGGGAAACAAAAATTAAAAATATGCCCCCAATGAGATTCCAAGATTTATGGAGTTAAGTTTAAGATATAATACTAAAATTGTGGAGTCCTTGGTGCTCTCTGAGCCTTGTTGTTTTCTTGCAGACATTTCATTGCCAGACTAGGCAACATCTGGGACTTGCTCTCTGTTTATATACCATGGCTTGTCCTGCTTGTGTTGGTGGAGGTGGTGTTTTCTCCTTAGGAGTTCCTTGATTGGGCTTTTGTTTGCTACTTGGTTGATTGACTGAGTTAATAGTTCCTTGATTAGGGTATATTGTGCTGTTTGATTGTTCCTCTGGTGCTAATCCTGGTGTTAATCTTTGCATATCTGTGTTTTGATTGCTGGCAAGGAGGTGTTCTGGTCTTCTGGCTTTTCTCTTGTCTCTTATGAATGGTATGTAAATGTTGTTTCAAAAACAAGCAAACCACAGAACCTCTAGGCACTCTGTGTAAACCAGTCTATCAGTTCAGATGATTGGTCTGTCTATTCCAGTACTTTCGATCCTGAGTGGCAACAGCTTTCCATGTTTTAGGCTGCAGTTTTTTAAACCCTCATCTGGAAAGGCAGGAATTGAACCTAGAATTTTCTGCATGTCATGGATTTGCTGCTACTTTTCATGTATAAGGAGAACTCTCCAGCATGATTATACCCCAAGTGCAACAGTTGATTTCTCCGTATGGGCTTTCTTTTGTTTAGCCTGGAAGAAAGGTGAATGTTTATAGGGGAGTTTAGGTTGGCAGTTGAGTATACCGGTGATGGCAGTTGAGCTCAGAAATGTTCAAAGTATCACCTGACACAGGAGAAAAGAAACCTGGAGGGAGAGGGATTTAGTTTGTTTGAACTTCTAATAGTCTGTAATTATAGGCCTTTTCAATAATGTACACTTTTTTTTTAGTCTGATCCTCTTACTTTAAAGTCTGTATTTAAATTGGGATGTTGCGTTATATTACATTTTAATTTTACGGTTGTTCATGAAGTAGCTGTAATTCATATTGGAAGGGCAGTATAAAGATGTAAGATAATTTGAATATAAAGAGTAGGTTTAGGGAAATCTGCAGGGTTTTTTTAAAAAAAAATAGTTCCTCATTATACTTTAATTTGAAAGTGGGAATATTCATTACTTGTAGTGAAGAACTACATATTCAGCTTTCAAAAAATAAATGCTTTCCTTTTGTTCATCACTTGCTTACCACTGCATTACTTCAGTATAATTCAAATCAAACATGCAAACATATTACCTAGGGTTGCTTTTCATTGGGAGAGAATAAATTCAATTTAATAAACAGAGTTATTGTATGTTCCTTCTTCTTTTAGGTTTCTATTTGTATTGCAGAAATACATTTTTCTGTCTACCAAAGAACTATCCATAAGTGAACATTTATTTAATTTGATGTTAAATAGACATTGGCAGCCAGTCACATGAACTGAACATAAAGGCCTAGGTTTTTGTTTTGATCAGGTTAATCAACATTATTAAATAAATTTATTTTTCAAATAATTCCGGAAAAAAATTGTAGTGATTATTTATGAAAAAAATAAGATAAATCTTCATTATCTAGCAAGAACAAACATGGATGTGAGATCTGTCGCTGTAAGAAATGCCCAGAGGTTTCATGTGGGAAGATCTGTCCAATGGGCTTCCAGAAAAATAACCAAGGATGTAATATCTGCAAATGTGCTGGTATGTACAACTATTTCCAATGTATTTTTTTACATTCTTTGACATCAAACATTAATATCTGTAATATGCAGGTTAATAATTCCTTAGTGCTATAGACAGTCTTGTATAAAAGTATTCACATTACATATTTTGAATAAAAGTTTATCTTCAAGTGTTTCATCATTTGAAAGATTAATTATTTCATTGTTATTGATGCTGTTTTGCTTCCCAAAATTTCCAGTTCTTGTTATGAATTGTGGAGAGAGGCACTTTCTTCCTTCCCTCTCAGGTGTTTTGTTAATTTTTCCATGGTTTCATACTGTATGTCTGCCTAGGCCTTGTTTAATTTGATTTTACACATTTGTATGCTGTCCTTTTGAGAAATCTGTGCTATCCATGGTAGTGTTCAATGTTTGACTATATTGCTAAACTGGTTTAATAAATATAAGGAATTATCATTGGTTGTTAAAAACAGTTATACTAAAACACTGTATTTTTTATCATGTACAGAGATACAAGCTTCCATAATACCACCTGCTAAGGCAGGGACTTGCTTGTCAGTAGATGGGCACCGTCACGAAAATGAAGAAAGTTGGCATGATGGCTGCCGTGAATGTTATTGTCACAATGGACGGGAGATGTGTGCTTTGATCACTTGTTCTGTACCCAACTGTGGCAATCCGGCAATACACCCAGGACAATGTTGTCCATCATGCCCAGGTACCATTTTATAAATTATAAAACTTGCTTCTCAAGTGTATGGCTCTTATTTTATCTTGCCAGGGAAGATCTTTTAAGTAAATATGTTTGAGATACTTGCTAGATAAACCAGTTGAAACCTGCACTGCTTCCATAATAAATTAACAGTTGGCACTAAATCTTATGCATCCTAAACATAATAATTTTAGCTTTCAAAGGCAGAAATATTTTAGTTTTTATATACATCATTAGTAATTTAATTGGATGAAGAGAATGCAATCTTGGAAGTCCAAGAAGGGCTAAATATTCTAAAATATTTAGGCAGTTTTGATTGCCAAAAAACAGAGAGCAAAGTAAAGTGCAGCTGTTCCTATAGCTCAGGGCTTTCCAAACTTTTCACGTTGGCGACACACCAACGGCAGCGCGCGAAAACCCAGAAGCGCTGCCACTGTGGCACTTCCGGGGTTTTGCTCGCCGTGGCAGCGACGCTTCCAAGTTTTTGCGTGCCGCCACTGCGGCACTTTTGGGTTTTCGTACGCCATGGTGGCAGCAGTGTCCTGGTATGTCGCGCAAAAACCCGGAAGCACTGATGGCCTGCTGCCACGCATGGCGGCACGCCATCAGCGCTTCCAGGTTTTCACGCGACACACCTGGGCCCCGCAGGCGACACACAGTTTGGAAAGCTATGCTATAGCTATTCCATCTAGTTATGTAAACTGAAGGTAAAGGGCAAAGATCACATTTCTTAATCAGATTTGAACCTAGAGTTAATCTGGAGGCTCAGAATCAGTTTGAAGTAAGTCAGTGAATCAGGAAAGAAACTGAACCTTGTGACTGATACATATTTTTTGTATACAATTCAGTAGGTATCACTCTGTAGTTTCCATTACCTTCCTATATCCACACATTAGGCAACTCAGAAAGATTAAAAGTATGAGGAAAGTGTATGAAATGTATTTATGTGTCTAGTTTTAACTGCCCTCTTTGGAGTTATAAGCAGGCAAGAACCCAGTTTTGGTTTGCTGGGGATTGATTGATTGGATTTATATCTCAAATACATGACTCTGAGTGACTAAGAATATTAAAAATAACAAAACCACATAGCATCTGAGGAAAAAAAATTAAAAATACAATCAATACAACCAGGAAATGGGCTCCATCACAGACCAGGGCCCCAGGCTTGAGCACAAAACCAAGTCTTCAAGGTCTTGTGGAAGACCAGCAGGGTCGGAGTCGATCTGAACTCCAGAGGAATGATATTCCATGGTAGAAAAGGTTCTCCTCCTTGGCCCCAAGGCTGGACCGAATGGGATGGGTAGAACGACCAGGGAGAAACAGTCTCATAAGTAACCTGGACCCAAGCCATGAAGGGCTTTAAAGGCGACTACCACCATGACAGGTGCCCCTAACTACCCATGCCGCTGCATTCCACACCAGCTGAAGCTTCCAAATGCTACTCAAGATCAACCCCATATAGAATGCATTGCAGTACTTCAATCAGGAAGTCACTAGGGCATGAGTGACTGTGAGCAGGGCCTCCCCATCCAAGAACGGGCGCAGCTAATGCACATATCATAGTTGTGCAAAGGCCCTCCTAGCCATGGCTGCCACCTGCTGCTCAAGCAGGAGCCATAAGTCCAGGAGGAACCCCAGATTGCACATCAGTTTTGTCTGAGGCAGTGCAACGCCATCATAACCAAAAATGGAACCAGGTGGTCCAAAAACCCAGAGCTGCTTGGTCTTGCTAGGGTTGAGCTGAAGCTCCACCCAGACCCCCATAGCTTCCAGGCACTGAGACAGAACCTCCAGAGCATCAGCCAGACAACTTGTGGTGGAGATAGAAAGCTGGGTATCATCAGCATACTGATGATACCTCACCCCAAACCATTGAATGACCTCACCCAGCAGCTTCATGTAGAAGTTAAACAGAAGAGGAGAAAGCATTGAGCTCTGAGGCACCCAATAGAGTAGGGGCCATGGGCTGGACCTTTCCCCCTCATCAACACCAACTGCAACTGACCCTAGAGGAAGGAGAACCAGCACAACATGATGCCACCCACCCCCAACTCCTGGAGCCAGTCCAGAAGGATACCATGATCGATGGTATCAAAAGCTGCTGAGAGGTCAAGAAGAGCAAGGGTGGATGCAACACCCCCATTCTGCTCCTGCCAGAGGTCATCCAAAAGTGCAATCAGTGCCATCTTGTTCCCATACCCAGGCCTGAACCCCAAAAGAAAGCGGTCCAGATAATCTGTTTCTTCCAATGTCCTCTGCAGCAGCAGCACAACCAATTTTTTATGTTTGGGTTTTTTCCCCCAACTTAATATCTTCTAGGTAGACAGCAGGTATTCTGAGGTTGAACTGCCATTTATTAAGTGGGAGAGAAGGAAAGAGATATAGCTGTATTCCAACTTACACTACTGTAAATGTGAATCTGGTCTGTGATTAGCCATTTGACTTTTTTCATTGTTCATGGTAAAGCCTTGACTGGAAACATGTAACTGGCATATTGGAATTGGACAGCTAATAAATTCAAATAAGTGAATTAATGAATGAATGCTCCAATCATTAATTTGAATAAAGCATCCACAGAGCCATCAGCACTGAATAATTAGATCAGAGCTTTCCAAACTGTGTGTTGGGACATGTTAGTGTGTCGGCTGCAGTGTCTGCAGCGCAGCTGCTGCTGCCTCCAAGCCAGGATTTCACGCATGTCCTAGTGCCTGCCTTGTGCCTTGCTGCCTCCAAAACTGTTGTGATTCCATGCAGGTCCTAGTGCCTGCCTTGTGCCCTGCTGTGTGTGTCACAAAATGATGCATGTCTAAAAAGTGTGTCACCAACATGAAAAGTTTGGAAAGCTCTGAATTAGATGATAAAATAATGTGAACTTGCAAAATGACTGATATGATAAAAGGAAGAGATGCTCCATACCTTGTATGGGTCACAGAGAGACCACAACGTACTCACAAGTAGTAAGTTTATAAAATTGTATCTATTTGACATTTCTGAACTGGTCTTTGCCCCATCCCCAAATACCTTGCTGTCACTTTATATCGGGGGTGGGGAACGTCCGGCCCACGGGCGTATAAGGCCTGCACAATCATTTGGTCTGGCCCTTCCACGCAATTGGCTCCCACCCGCAAACCCCACCCCCGGTCCGCGAATGATGTTATAAATATCCAAATGGCCCTTGGCAGAAAAAAGGTTCCCCACTCCTGCTTTATGTTCTTACGGCATTCAGTGGGCAATCCTGAAAATAAAGCCTGCCTGTATTATTATAGCACTATATTAACCCTATTTGTTGGTTATTAGAGTGGTGGAACCTAAGATGTTTTAAAATGTGTTTGTCTATAAATATAGTCATTTACAATAGATTTTGAAACCATTACTGTCAATTGAATCTATACTTTTAAATGGAAAACCAATGTAATTTTCTATTGTTTTGGGGGGTCTATTTTTCACAGATGAATCCATTGTGCAGAAGCCAGAAATCAGTGGTCCAACCATCTGTTATGTTCCAGGAGGAGAGTATTTTGTGGAAGGAGATACATGGAACATTGATTCTTGTACACAGTGTACATGTCATAATGCAAGAGTCTTATGTGAAACCGAAGTCTGTCCCCCTCTACTTTGTCGAAATCCCACACGTACTCAGGACTCATGTTGTCCCCAGTGCCCAGGTTAGCTTCATCTAATATATTTCAGCATATTTATTCAAACAGTTTAACTTGCCCTATATCATTAGATCTCAAGAATAAGTATAATCAATAGTATTTGAAGAAAGCAATCTTTAAAAATATCCACAGTCCAGCAACCACATGATGAAGTCCTTCATTACTCCTGTGTAGATTTCTATTCCAAAATACAATCTTGAATTATATTTCTCCAGCATGTTGCTCTTGGGCACTAATGTACCTGAAGAGAAGGCAGAATTGAGTCTCCAAATATAATCGTGCTCTTCTGAACTTAAACTCGTCTCTCTCATATAATGTAAGGCGCTCCTGCGGATTGCTATAATCTCTCTGCGCTGAAGTAACTCCCAGGCACCAGGGTTCTTAGAAGCAGAAGAGTTTATTATAGAATACAGGAGTTCGCTCTAGCATGAACAAAGACTGGAATGCAGGTAACAGGAACAACAAGCACCTTTAAACCTTTCCCTCCCCCAGTGTCCTTTGCTGCGTGCCCATGAGGTCAGTCTGTCGGTTGTCCAGGCAACGCTCGGCCAGATGTGTATTCCCGATCGTTGGATGATTGCGAGCCGGTCTTCCAGTCTCCTGATGAGCTCTTTGTCTGCTTGCCTTTTTGGCAGAGATCGGGTGATCTCTGACATGCTCCCGCCCCAAGACTCACCCCCCCCCCCTATATACAAACCAGACTATTTCCATTCACTGGGGTTTGTCTGGGAACTCTTTATGGAACTTCTTGACCAATTTAGGGGCGTGTGTGTGTTTGGCGTTGACCCACTCTCTGTCGCCAATCGGGAGATGGGTCCATTTGACTAGGTATTGCAGCTGCCCCCTGTGCCATCTCGAGTCCAAGATCCTGTCTATTTCAAAATATGGTTCTCCCTCCACCAGTATTGGTGTGGGTGCTTCTGGTTCCGGGTGCCACTGATGTGAAGCATGGTATTGTTTCAGCAAACTAATGTGAAACACGGGGTGTATCTTTCTCAGAGCCTTTGGCAGTTCCAGTTTGGCCGTTACTGGGTTAATTACTGCAAGGATCTTAAATGGGCCTATGAACTTGGCCGCTAGTTTTCGTGACTGTTGCGTGGACCGTAAGTTTTTGGTGGATAAGTACACTTTGTCCCCAACTCTCAATTCCCATTCTTTCTCCCGTTTGCGGTCTGCATGTTTTTTGTAATTAGCATTGGCTTCTTCTAGCGTCTTTACCATTATTGGCCAGTTGCTAGTGATTCTTTCGACCCATTCATCTGCTCTCAGAGGTTGCTCTAAGTCAGTGCTCTGGGTCATTGCCAATTCAGGTATCGTTACAAAGTCCTGCCCTGTAGCCGCTTTGAATGGTGAAAGCCCTGTGCTTTGATGGAGCGCGTTGTTGTACGCGACTTCTGCGAACGGCAAGTGTTCTGCCCAGTTTGTTGGTAGTTTATGTAGCATCTCAGGTACTGTTCCAGTGTGGCGTTAAGGCGTTCACGTGCTCCATCTGTGCACGGATGGAACGCACTACTAAGCCCCTGTTCTGATCCAATTAACTTCAAAAATGCCCTCCAAAATTTGCATGTGAACGTGCTGCCGCGATCGCTGATTATGCGTTCCGGCGTTCCGTGGGCCCTGTAGATGTGTCGAATGAACAGTCTCGCTAGCTTCTGGGCGTTCAGTATGCCCTTGCATGCAATGAAGTGTGCCTGTTTGGAAAAGAGGTCTGTGACTACCCAGATGGCCGTGTATTTGTTGCTCACTGGTAAGTCCACTATAAAGTCCATGGCAATTTGCTTCCATGGCTGTGTTGGGCTAGCTACCTCCTGTAATTTTCCTGTGGGTTTGCCCATTTTCCTTTTTGCTGTGGCGCACGTGGGGCATGTTCGCACATAAGCTTTCACGTCCGCGCGCAACGATGGCCACCAAAACTTTCCCCTGACTAAATGTAGTGTTTTTAGGAAGCCGAAGTGGCCTGCCGTTTTGTGGTCGTGGTGCATACTCAAAACCCTTTGTCTTAAGGATTCGGGGACGTATGCTTTCTTGTCTTTCCAACCCATGCCATCTCGCTCCTCTAGCGTGTGTTTGTGCTCCACCCACCAAGTGTCAGTAACTGTTGCCGCTCGCAGGTCTCCTGCGAATGAATCACAGTCCGTCCTGTGTTTCGCGCTGCTGCGGGTGACAGCCAAATTCCCCTCTCCCCTGACCACTGGTGCCAGTTGCGTCTGCTCCTCCCCTGGTTGGGAAGGGATTATAGACTCAAAGATCTCCTCCATCTTGCCTTCATGCTGCGGCAGGTGCGTTTTTTCCCCCAGGGAAATATTTCAATGTGAAGTTGAACCTACTCAGGAACTCTGCCCATCTGAGATGCTTAGGGTTCAATTTTCTCGGGGATTTGAGGGCTTCCAAATTTTTATGATCCGTCCACACCTGAAACGGCTCAGCTGTCCCTTCCAAGAGGTGTCGCCACGTGCTTAACGCGTGTTTTACTGCGAATGCCTCTTTTTCCCAAACATGCCATCTTTTCTCTGTTTCATTAAATTTCCGGGAAATGTAGGCACATGGTCTCAATTTCTCCCTGTCATCTGCTTGTAGTAAGATGGCCCCAACTGCATTGAGTGACGCGTCCGTGTGAATTACGAACGGTTTGTCAGGCTCAGGGTGCTTGAGGATGGGCTCCTCCGTGAACAATGCCTTTAGCTTATCAAAAGCTTCTTGGCATTCTTGGGTCCACACTAATTTCGTGCTTGGCGGTGGGGCTTTTGCGTTTTTCCCCTTGCCTTTTGTTTTCAGCAAGTCGGTTAGGGGTAGCGCAATCTGCGCGAAATCTGGGATAAACTGCCTGTAGAACCCAGCAAATCCCAGAAATGCTTGGAGCTGCCTGCGCGTTCGGGGGGGTTGCCACCCTAAAACCACCTTGACTTTCTCAGGGTCCATTTCAATGCCCGCATTCGAGATGCGGTACCCCAGAAAGTCTAGTTTGTCCTTGTGAAACTCACACTTTTCCAGTTTGACAAACAATTTTGCTTCTAACAACTTTTCTAGCACCTTTTTGACCAGTTCCATGTGCTCTTCTAGGTTTTCCGAGAAAATTAAGATGTCATCTAAATATACAATTACCCCTTTGTACAAAAATTCATACAATACCTCGTTTATGAATCTCATGAAGATTCCCGGTCCACCCGCAATCCCAAACGGGAGCACCCGGTATTGAAATGATCCTAGTGGGCAATTGAATGCGGTTTTCCACTCATCCCCCTCCCTCATGCGTACCCGGTAATATGCTTCCCTTACATCCAACTTCGTGAAGACCTTCCCTTTCGATAGTTGGGCTAACATGTCTTTCAGCAAGGGTAGGGGGTACTGGTTAGTGACTGAAATTGCATTGAGCCCCCGGTAGTCTGTGCACAACCGCAGTGACCCATCTTTCTTTTTTCTAAATAACACTGGGGCCGCTAACGGGGAATTGGCTGGTTCAATGAAGCCACGTGCCAAATTTTTATCAATGAACTTGCGGAGTTCCGGTAGTTCTTTCTGAGTCATGGCATACATCTTGGGTTTCGGGAATGGTGCCCCAGGGATGAGGTCTACCGTTGCATCTGACTGTCTATGGGGGGGCTCTTGGTCGCATTCTTGCTTACCAAACACTTCACTAACTGGGAGGTATTTTTCCGGGATCGCCTGTGGATTGCTTTCGTCCCCTTGTTCCCAATCCTCGTTCCAAAATTCCATCCCAGCTGCCCCCACTTCCCAGTCATCCACATCTCTTTCTTTGCGCGTCCCCCCATAAGTTCCGTCCACAAAGTCAATTTCCCCGGAGACCCAATCCACCCTAGGATTTCTAGGTCTCAGCCATTTCAGTCCTAACACAATGGGTCTTGTTGCAATGGGGGCCACAATGAACCTCAAAGTTTCTACGTGGTTTCCCAAAGTCATTTGTACTTCCTCCGTATACTGCTCCACTGGCCCCCCTTTCATCTCAGAACCATCCAACTGACAGAAAGTAATGGGCGTTTTTAGTTCAAAAAGTCTCAGTCCCAAGTAGTCAGCCACGTCCGGGTGCATCAAACTCCTTGAGCAGCCCGAGTCTAGCATTGCCAACCCAGAGTACTTCCTTCTCCCCCCCACAGCTTTTAGGCATACCTGAATGTGCATTGTGGGGTTGCGGCAAATCTTCCCGTTGCGCCCTTTTGTGAGGGCCTGCCCCGCTGCGCACTTTAGCGCAGATTTTTCCTTGTTTCCCGCCATCTGGGATTCATAGTTATATTCCTCGCTGTCACTGTCTTCGTCCGCGTGTGTGGGGTGTCTCCATTTTGCCATGGCTGCCGCGTTGTCTTTACGTTTGACCCTCACCTCCTTTTCACTTTTCTTCTCGGGGGGTTTCTTGACTTCCGTTCGGGTGGGCTGTGTGGTGGGTTCAGGTTTCCTCTTCAAATGTTTGAACTTTTTAATGGTCCTCAGTTGTCTCTGGCTTTGCTCAATACGGCCTGCCAGTTGGATCCAGCCTTCTAATGTTTTTGGTTCTTCCCTCCCCACCATGAGCTCTAATAAGTCTTGTCTCAGGCCGTACTGGAAGTATTCAATTTGGAATTCTTCCGGCCATTGCGGTAGTTCGCTAAGGATACTTTTGAACTCCATGGCATATTCCGCAACAGTACTTTTCCCCTGATCAAGGTTTCGGAGGCGCACTCTGGCCGACACTTTAGCCAGTGTGTCTTCGAACCGGGTCCGCAGAGCCTGCATGAACTTATTGAAATTGTGAAGTGCGCTTGCCTTGGTATCATGCAGTTTCACGAGCCAGCTAGCCGCTTCCCCTTCCAAGAAGCAAGAAACATATCTGACCTTCGCTTCCTCTGTGTAAAAATCGTTTTCAAATTCCTCCATGAACCCTTTTACGTGAGTTATGAAGCATGCTAATTTTTTGGGGTTTCCATCAAACTTCATTTTCAGCTCTCGCAACCCCACCGGTGCCTTCCTGCTGCCCAGCGACCTCTGTTGTGGTATGGGTGGAGTTGTACGCGGTTGGCCCTGTGTGTTGAGACCCTTTTCTTCGTCTTCCTCCTCTGGTTCCTCCCCAGGCTCTGTTAGATTCCTATTCTCTTCGGAAGGGGGTGGACATGTCTTGTGTATCTGCCTTTCCCTCCCCTCCAGGAGTGTAATAAGCATATTAAGTCTCTCATTTAATTCCTCCACCCTGTAGTCCATGCGAGGTAATTTTTCTTCAACTGCCCCAATTCGTTGCGTTTGGGTGACACGCTTTTTAGTTTTCTGCTCTCTGCGTCCCTCCATCCCTTCACCCACTCCCATTGACCAGTCTGCTTTCACAGTTCCGTGGGTGGGTGGGTGGGTGAGTGGTGGGATGTGCCCCCTCCAACGTGGTAGCCCTGGACACCCTTTGGCCTCTCAGGATTGGGGTGCTGTCCTCCCGATTGGGCTCGTTGGGGTTTTCTCTCGTACCTCTCAGAGTAGATGCTTTCAGCCGCCCCGTGGTCTCCGCCGCCGTCTGCCGCCGCGTGGTTTCTGCTGCCCGCTTGCTGCTTGGGAACGCTGGTCGCTGCCGCCGTATTGTCGCCACGTGTCTGCTGGCCGCTTGCTGCTTGGGAGCGCTGGTCGCTGCCGCCGCTTTGCCGCCACATGGTCTCCGCGGCCGCCGCTGCTGGGATTGCCACCTCTCAGCTGTTTGGCGCTGTTCCGCTCCGCTGCTTGGGAAAGCCGGTTCCTGCTTCTTCCGCTGCTGCCGCTGCTCCGCTGAGGGATCGCCGCCTCTCAGCTGTTTGGCGCGCTGCCGATCTTCCCCCGGCGCTCCGCTGCTTGGGGAAAGCCGGTTCCTGCTTCTTCCGCTGCTGCCGCTGCTCCGCTGAGGGATCGCCGCCTCTCAGCTGTTTAGCGCGCTGCCGCTCTTCCGCCGCCGCTCAGCTGCTCAGAATGCCCCTGCTCGGCTGTTAAGAGCGCCGGTTTTGCTGCTGCTCTACCGCCGCCGCTCAGCTGCTTGCTGCTCCGCTGCTCAGCTGTTGGGAACGCCGGTTTTGCCTCTGCTCTGCCGCCGCTGCTCAGCTGCTGGGGAAGCCGTTTCCTCCGAAAAATTTTTCCCCCCGGGTCTCTGCCCAGTGAGCATAAAAGCCGGTCTCAACCGTGAAGCTTCCCGGGAAAACCGGTTTGTTTTGCATTCCAGTCTTTATGTAAGGCGCTCCTGCGGATTGCTATAATCTCTCTGCGCTGAAGTAACTCCCAGGCACCAGGGTTCTTAGAAGCAGAAGAGTTTATTATAGAATACAGGAGTTCGCTCTAGCATGAACAAAGACTGGAATGCAGGTAACAGGAACAACAAGCACCTTTAAACCTTTCCCTCCCCCAGTGTCCTTTGCTGCGTGCCCATGAGGTCAGTCTGTCGGTTGTCCAGGCAACGCTCGGCCAGATGTGTATTCCCGATCATTGGATGATTGCGAGCCGGTCTTCCAGTCTCCTGATGAGCTCTTTGTCTGCTTGCCTTTTTGGCAGAGATCGGGTGATCTCTGACATATAAGATCATCCACTCAAACTTTGTAACTCTAATCCCATGGTTCCCCTACACAAAATCTATTAATCCCAATCATGTATTGTTCACGTTTGGGATTAGTACACACACACATTCTGTCTCTCTCTCACATACACCCCACAGGGAGATTCCACCATCCTCCTTTCTATCAGATCATTCCAGAGCCCTCTCTAACTTCTCCCGTTGGTTTCCCTGGATTCCCTTCCTTCACCAGGGGCATTTCTTTAGTAGAGGTGTTCATTGATGGAGTTGTCTGCCCAAACATTGCTTATCCTAATTAGAAGTTACACTGCTAATCTCACCTGGCTGTAAAAGAACTAAAAGCCAGTTTTCTATTGCATTATTAATTCATTTTATTTATTTTTAAAATATAAATGGCTTTTTTCATCATTAAAAAAAATACCAAAGTGAGTTATCTCCCCTGTCCCCTATGTTGATCAAGAATAACAGGAGTTCTGTTCAATATATGATCTATATTCTGGTACAACTTAAATACAAGTAAGTAGCAGAAGTCTGATTACTGTTTTTCCTGGTGAAAAACCAATTTGTTGGGAGAATGTTTTGAGTAGAAAACAGAAGTGATGTGCTTAACCTTTCCTTTCTCTGCAGTTTCTCCATTTTTCTCCTTTTGTTCTAATTGGCTTTCAGGCATATCTTTATCTATAATATCTAAACAGTCCTGTACTTGAAGGGAAATTCTTAACCTTGCATCCCACATTTGAAAGTTATTCCTATTTAACTTTGGAATTACAAACATACTGTTGTTATTACTTACACCCTGTTGGAAACTTTGAGTAGGTATAACAACTTCATCAGTTAAAGTGCCTGTTACAGACATTTTAAAGCTATCCCATACAAATACCTCTGCTAAATTCTCTATTTAAATTTTAAAAATTCACTATCAATATTTCACTCACATAAATCACCTTATCTCTTCAAAAAAGAAAAATTCTTGCCATCAAAAAAGAGGGCGCTCTGCTTTGCCGTCTGGATCAAAAAATTCCAAACACAATAACTTTTAACGTCTTCTCTTAAGAAAAAGAAAGCAGCTTATCAGCCTGCTATTCAAATCAAAATTAACCCAACCATCCTCTGCTACCAAATTTGTTGGGTAATAAATTTAAGAGAAGACAAAAGGGAATATCAACTTTATGTTTATATAGTTCAAAATATACAAAAGAGAAAAAGCATAAAATATATCTACAACAAACAGACAACAATATAAATATAATATACCAAGACAGCAAGGAGCCAGGCAGAAAAGCCAAAAAGAAAAAGAGGCAGCGTACAGAGCAAACAAGGATACTTCTCTTATACGTTATCCACCACCTGATTTAGATTACAACTCAAACAAGAGTAATCCCTGTTAACTCTGTTAAAGCTACAGATCTTGAATATATCCAACAGGCTGGAGCAGCCTGGTGGTTGCTCCCTTCTGTTGTTGTTTATTCGTTCAGTCATCTCCCACTCCTCGTGACCTCATGGACCAGCCCACGCCAGAGCTTCCTGTCGGCCGTCACCATTCCCAGCTCCCCCATGGTTGAGTCCGTCACCTCCAGAATAACAACCATCCATCTTGCCCTTGGTCGGCCCCTCTTCCTTTTGCCTTCCACCTTCCCTAGCATCAGCTTCTTCTCCAGGGTATCCTGTCTTCTCATTATGTGGCCAAAGTACTTCAGTTTTGCCTTTAATATCATTCCCTCAAGTCAGCAGTCTGGCTTTATTTCCTGGAGTATGGACTGGTTTGATCTTCTTGCAGTCCAAGGCACTCTCAGAATTTTCCTCCAACACCACAGTTCAAAAGCATCTATCTTCCTTCGCTCAGCCTTCCTTATGGTCCAGCTCTCACAGCCATAGGTTACTACAGGGAATACCATTGCTTTAACTATGCGGACCTTTGTTGTCAGTGTGATGTCTCTGCTCTTAACTATTTTATCAAGATTTGCCATTGCTCTCCTCCCAAGAAGTAGACGTCTTCTGATTTCCTGGCTGCAGTCAGCGTCTGCAGTAATCTTTGCGCCTAGAAATACAAAGTCTGTCACTGCCTCCACTTTTTCTCTCTCTATTTGCCAGTTATCAATCAAGCTCGTTGTCATAATCTTGGTTTTTTTGAGGTTTAACTGCAACCCAGCTTTTGCACTTTCTTCTTTCACCTTTGTCATAAGGCTCCTCAACTCCTCCTCGCTTTCAGCCATCAAAGTGGTATCATCTGCATATCTGAGATTGTTAATGTTTCTTCCAGTGATTTTAACTCCAGCCTTGGATTCCTCAAGCCCAGCACATCGCATGATGTGTTCTGCGTACAGGTTGAATAGGTAGGGTGAGAGTATACAACCCTGCCATACTCCTTTCCCAATCTTAAACCAGTCTGTTGTTCCGTGCTCTGTTCTTACCATTGCTACTTGGTTGTTATACAGATTCCTCAGGAGGCAGACAAGATGACTTGATATCCCCATACCACCAAGAACTTGCCACAATTTGTTCTGATCCACACAGTCAAAGGCTTTAGAATAGTCAACAAAACAGAAATAGATTTTTTTCTGAAATTCCCTGGCTTTCTCCATTATCCAGCGGATATTGGCAATTTGGTCTCTAGTTCCTCTGCCTTTTCTAAACCCAGCTTGTACATCTGGCAATTCTCGCTCCATGAATTGCTGGAGTCTACCTTGCAAGATCTTGAGCATTACCTTACTGGCATGTGAAATAAGTGCCACTGTTCGATAGTTTGAACATTCTTTAGTGCTTCCCTTTTTTGGTATGGGGATATAAGTTGATTTTTTCCGATCTGATGGCCATTCTTGTGTTTTCCAAATTTGCTGGCATATGGCATGCATCACCTTGACAGCATCATCTTGCAAGATTTTAAACAGTTCAGCTGGGATACCATCGTCTCCTGCTGCCTTGTTATTAGCAATGCTTCTTAAGGCCCATTCAACCTCATTCTTCAGGATGTCTGGCTCTAACTCACTGACCACACCGTCAAAGCTATCTCCAATATTATTATCCTTCCTATACAGATCTTCCGTATATTCTTGCCACCTTTTCTTGATCTCTTCTGCTTCTGTTAGGTCCTTACCATCTTTGTTTTTGATCATACTCATTTTTGCCTGGAATTTACCTCCGATGTTTCTAATTTTCTGGAAGAGGTCTCTTGTCCTTCCTATTCTATTGTCTTCTTCCACTTCCGCACATTGCTTGTTTAAAAATAATTCCTTATCTCTTCTGGCTAACCTCTGGAATTTTGCATCACTGTTGCCTTTTGCTTTCCTTCTTTCTTGGGCTACTTCCAGTGTCTCAGCAGACAGCCATCTTGCCTTCTTGGTTTTCTTTTTCTTTGGGACGTTTTTTGTTGCCGTCTCCTGAACAATGTTGCGAACTTCTGTCCATAGTTCTTCTGGGACCCTATCTACTAAATCTAGTCCCTTAAATCTATTCTTCACCTCCACTGCATATTCCTTAGGAATATTAGTGAGCTCATATCTAACTGATCTGTGGGTCTTCCCTATTCTCTTTAGTCTGATTCTAAATCTTGCAATAAGTTCGTGATCTGAACTACAGTCAGCTCCAGGTCTTGTTTTTACCGACTGTATAGATGTCCGCCACCTTTGGCTACAAAGGATGTAGTCAATCTGATTTCGGTGTCGACCATCTGGTGAAGTCCATGTATAAAGTCGTCTTTTAGGTTGTTGGAAGAGAGTGTTTGTTATGCACAGTGAGTTGTCTTGGCAAAATTCTATCAGCCTATGTCCTGCTTCATTTTGTTCTCCCAGACCATGCTTGCCTGTAATTCCAGGTGTCGTTTGACTACCCACCTTAGCATTCCAGTCTCCTGTAATGAAAATAACATCTCTTTTTGGCGTATTATCCAGTAGGTGCTGCAGATCCTCATAGAACTGATCTACTTCTGCTTCTTCAGCATCTGTGGTTGGGGCGTATATTTGGATCACTGTGATGTTAAATGGCTCCCTTCTACTGAGCTGCTTCTTAACAGTTTGTGGGAAGGAGGGAAACCATTACTTGTTGCTGGCTGGCTGTAGCTGGTCTGCGTCTTTGGGAGGTTGTTAAGCTCTGCTACTCCTTACTCAGTTGTGATAACTTCAGAGTCTCGTTGCTCACTCCACCAAACTGTTGACATTCAATTTCACCTCTTCCCCACACACACAGCTGGCTGCTTCTTCAGCTCTCCGACTCAATTTCCTTTCTCTCTTTCACCAATACCACCCACACCCTGTGTGGCAGCGTTTCTCCTTTCTCCTTTATCTCTCTGCAGTACAGGTGTGGTCCTTTACTCTTAAAGTCTTAGGGAACACAAAACCAATAGGAAGGAAAACTCACATCAGCAGCCTTGAGTCCTTCCTTCCACACACAGGCTTTAAACAAATACAAAAGCAGCTCATCAGCCTCCTTGGAATGACAATGATTTCTTGTTCAATTCACAAAACAGTAAATCTGAAGCAATTCTAGTTAAAAGAAGCTGTCATTGCTCAGTGATGCAAGCTATTCTCTGCTGTTCTGGTAACATAGGTGTCAGTCCACCTTTTTCTTTTAAACAGTGTTATTACAAAATAGGGGCGTGTATCTGTTCATAAAAGTGAACTGGGAGTTGTTTAACATGCAGACGTGGCTGCTTGTTATCCCCTGCCTAGAGGCATATGAGCCTGCAGGAAGGCAAGATCCGAAAAATAGGGAGGGCCAAAATCACAGGGGCTACACCTGCTTTTTTCCCCTCTTTCCTTGAGAACAATGAGATGAAGCTCACAGCTGTTGAGAAAGCAAACCAAAAGCATAGTTCAGCCCTTTTCCACTCCTTTTGCATTCAGGGGGAAAAAATATGAAGCATTATTTTCTGAGGGCTGGGCATAAATAAATAAAATACTGTTCCTTCACATATATTTTCTCTTGGTGCTGGGCTGCCTTTTCCAAGTATGATTTGTCAAAATCCAGGAATCCCTTGATCCACACTTGTTCTGGGGAAAGGACCATTCAGGAGAAGGCTTTAATGAAAAAATTATATTCTGAAGGATGCTGGTGGCTGCCAAGTTACATTGCTCACAGTTCCTCAGTGCTTTCATGAAGAATAGGCCAATTCAGGAATTACAGAATCTTCAGCATGGCAGGGAGTTAAAGACAGAGCTCCACCTCTGATCTGTTAATAGCATTCCGTGTGATCAAAAACCTTGCACAATCAGGAGTTCCAATTCTATAGTGGAAAGCCATTCCAATTCCGCTTCAGAACGTCTGCATCAACATGTGTATTTAAAATGAAAAGCATTTCCCTGCCATTTCCTATCATTCCTATGCTGCATGTTTATTTTTCTAGATGAGACTGTTCAGCCTTCCTTGTCAACCAATAAGAGCATGCCCAGTTACTGCAAAAATGATGATGGTGATATCTTCTTAACTGCTGAGTCATGGAAACCCAATGTTTGTACCAGTTGCATTTGCCTGGATGGTGGAATCAGCTGCTACTCTGAGTCTTGCCCACCAGTATCCTGTGAAAGACCTGTTTTGAGAAAAGGGCAATGCTGTCCTTACTGTATAGGTAAGCATTGGAAGGGAGAGAAAGGGATATGATGGAAGTGCTTTTTTCCCCATCTTATTTAATGTTATGATACTCTGTCAATTTAGGCCTTAATTGTATTTTCTGGTTTATCTGTGATACCTTTTAGTACATATATTGGGAACTATAGTATAATCATTAATTATACCCTAACTGCTAGTTCTATGTGGCTAAGTATCAGCACAAGCAAAAGTCATAGGTAATTTGCATAATATGAATATGGTACTGTTAGAATTAAGTATTGAATAAATCATAGCAAAAATAGATCTAGCCATAATTTGTATTAGGCACAAGTAACTTTCTCTACTCATATAGTGGAGCTCAGGTTGCAAGAAGGCGAAAGAAAGAAAGAAAGAAAGAGAGAGAGAGAGAGAGAGAGAGAGAGAGAGAGAGAGAGAGAGAGAGAAAGCACTCTTACAACCTGTCTTCTCCCCTGTCTCATATAATACCTCGACTGCAAAATCATTATGTGATAATACATTGCTTGTTTTTCAGTTATGCCTTACAGGTTTTTGGAAGCAGACTGATTGCATGTTTTGTTTCACTGGCTGCTGTTAGCAAAAAGGAGAGGACAGGATAATACTGCTGTGGTTTTCTGCAAAGTCTACAGCTAGAATCATAGTTAACTTCAGTTTGAATATGATCTGAAGCAATATGATTCTATGTTTTGTATTTATTGCATTATATCTGAAATCATTCCTTGAATATGCTTATTTCTGCTTTTTGCAAGGGTTGTATCCATAAGAACCATGAATGTGGAGGGGGGGAGAAGGAGGGGGCAAATGACGAGACATGTGCTGTGATGACATCATGCAAATACTGTGACTTACATACGTTTGTCACACGTTGGGACAGAAGTACATAATCACAGCAGCTAGATTAAGATATCAACATATTTTGTTGCAGATGCTGCTGGGAACCACTTTTTTAATTTCTCATTTTAAATATTAGCTAACATGTAAATTCTTCAGTGATAACATTTTCTTCCATATTCAAGTGGGTTTTCCTTTGATTATACATTGTGTATGTGAGGTGTGTGTGTTTGTATACATACATACACATACACATACAGGGTTCGTCCTTTTCTAACTTTCTGCCAAAACCTTACTGCTTTCTCCTAGAAAAACTGAAATAACAAAATGTTTTAAGAGTTTAGGCAATTGAAAATTTTAAAAAAGGTCGTATTTCCATCAGTAGCTATGAAATAGGAAATTTTGTTCTCATTTATTCTGACAGAATACAAAGTTCACATCTTGCATCTACTTGTCAGCAGAAGCACAATCTATCCCAAATGACTTCTTGAAATAGAAAACTAATGTTAAGATCTAGATTCCAAACAAGTTTATTTTTAATATAGTTAAAAGTTGTACATTTTTGCATGATACAATTTTACAAGTTGAAGGGAGTCCTTTAAATGCCACTTTCCAACTCATCCCAACCCCCACAGACCTCCAAGTGAGGTCCCCGATTATTGCAACGCCTCACATCTCCATTGCGTTTTCCCCACTAATGTATGAATGTGAATTTCCAAGGGACACATCTCAGAATTTCATCTCCGATGCAACTCCCAAGGCCCTTCAGCTAGGAATTCATTTTATCAAGAGTTGGAAAGACTGTGCTTAGACATAAGCCCAGAAATGTATGAACTATAATAAAGTAATAGGTGTAGATGATCTATTAATGGAAGCATAATAATTGAATATAATGTTTCCAAAACTTTAAAAGTTGAGCATGATAGAAGATTATTCTTAATGCTTGATCCTTTTTTTCCTTTACTAATACAACTTCAGTACTACGGCTTCCTATTTCATTATGATTAAGCAGATATTTGCAGGAAAGGACAACATTCCAATTGGGGAAGTTAAAAACAAATGAAAATCAGTTTACGACCTGAAATATAATCCCAGGATTTCTCTTCCAATTATTCTGAAATTGCATTTTTATGGCATGTTCTTTCAATAGAAGACACGGCAACAAAGAGGGCAGTATGTCACTTTAATGGAAAAACCTATGCAGATGAAGAACGTTGGGACATTGATAGCTGCACACACTGCTACTGCCTGCAGGGTCAGACCCTTTGCTCCACAGTTAGTTGCCCACCTCTTCCTTGCGTGGAACCGATTAATGTGGAGGGAAGTTGCTGCCCCATGTGCCCAGGTAAGTTAGATTCTGGTAATATGTCTATGAAGGTTCTCAGTCATCCAGGTGGAATTGTCTGTAGCTTAAATCATGTCAACTGGATTTCTATTTTCTCAGTGGAAACGTTTCGCTCCTTATCCAAGGAGCTTCTTCAGTCTGAGCAAAGTTAGTAAGGGAATCCTAAATATGTTTCTAGGTAGCTGTGTGACCTTACACCTGGGGCTAGGTCATGGTTATATTGAGATGTTATTTTAAGTCCTTTTATCATCTAAAGGTGGATCGTTAAGATCACCATGCTGCTGTTGAGCTTGTGAAATGGTCTTTCACAAGCTCAACACAACATAGTTCACAAGACCATTTCACAAGCTCAACAGCAGCATGGTGATCTTAACGATCCTCCTTTAGATGATAAAAGGACTTAAAATAACATCTCAATATAACCATGACCTAGCCCCAGGTGTAAGGTCACACAGCTACCTAGAAACATATTTAGGATTCCCTTACTAACTTTGCTCAGACTGAAGAAGCTCCTTGAATAAGGAGCGAAACGTTTCCACTGAGAAAATAGAAATCCAGTTGACATGATTCAAGCTACAGACATTAGATTCTGGTAGTTTACTTTATTATTTTTTTACATAAACACATTAAATAATCACTTGTCCAAGTTAAGGAAAGGGTTTGGAAAGATGAAAGAAAATATTTCCATTAAATAGAGAATTAAATGAAAGGTTTTGGTTTGATTCTCAGGTATCCAGTATTGGATAGACTTGGATTCAGAAACAATTATTTTAAATTTGTATCTCAAAAGAAACATGTCTAATTAGGAGAAGGATTTGTTTCATCTAGCAACATTTTAAAGTTTTCTTGTTTACAGTACATTTTTGGCCCAGTTCAAATATAACACTAGATTGCAATCTGTCTTGAAATAATTGATGATGTGCCACCTCGTCAAGAAGCCATCACTGGACCCTACAATTCTGAACAACTTTTGCCTAGTATCCAACTTCATTCATTCATTCATTCATTCATTCATTTAAACTTATATTACCGCCCATCTCCCCCCAATTGGAGGACCCTGGGCGGTTCACAATAAAAACAACGTTAAAAATACAAATACAAAATCATTTATCATTTTTGTGAATAACCTCTGGCAGAGCTAGGATGGAGGTGGTATAACCACCCTGGTTCTTCTTTATCTCTGTGTGACCTTCAGCACCTTTGATTGACATTCTCACCTCTACTGTTTAATAGCTACATGAAAATACCAGATAAGGTCATATACCCACACAGGGTCCAACACTGTCAGTATATACCCAATTGTTACAGAGAATATAGAGGGGGGCCTTGAGGGAGAGAACAAAGATCTGGAGGTGCAGCAAGGCTCGGGGAGTTGTGCAAGGGGGTATGCGATGGTTGCCATCGTTAAGCGAATCATCACGGGTTATTAAGCGAGGACTGTGGAGTCCATGGTGCTCTCTGAGCCCTGTTGTTTTCTTGCAGATGTTTCATTGCCAGACTAGGTAACATCTTCAGTGTGAAAAGGGAATGGGACTTGCTCTCTGTTTATATACCATGGCTTGTCCTGCTTGTGTTGTGGAGGTGTTGTTCTCCCCTTAGGAGTTCCTTGATTGGGCTGTTGTTTGCTGCTTGATTGATTGACTGAGTTAATAGTTCCTTGATTAGGGTATATTGTGCTGTTTGATTGTTCCTCTGGTGCTAATCTTGGTATTTATCTTTGCATATCTGGGTATGTCAGTCTCCCTCCACTTTAGCTCTGTTCGCCTGTCATAGTTTCATACGTACACGTGTCAAGCATTGTAAGAACTTGACTCGTGTTTGCTTTTGTGCCAAAAGCCTTGCTGCTTGAAACAAGCCGATTGCCTTGACATTCCTGCCTTGGCCGTTTGCCGATAAGACACCTGGACTGTTAACGACTGTTCTGATGGGAAGGGGTCGAACTGGAGTGGGAACTAGCTTGTTTTCAATTAGATAGTAAATGATGTCAGAGGGATGTTCTTAATATCAAATTATGCATGCCAATTTGGCCATTCGAAGCTTTGCCTTTGCCTCGTGTATTCTGGTCCTTAATAAGGTGATATAAGTTGGAAATATAAATAAATAAATAAATAAATAAATAATGAATCTTAGCATGAACTGACTGAAAGGTTTCTTGGTTATGGGATTCTGATATTGAGACTCTCACAGAAAGCTTCGAATGCCCTTTTCACCATGGCTACCTGCCCTGAGGATACTGTTCTTTCAAAGACAGAAACCCCTGCTGTGGATACAGGAATGCCTGGTGATTTCTTCGTTACTGATGAATGGCAAGATGAAGACATCAGTGATGGGACTGAAGGTGACCTTCCAAAAGGAATTAGACTTTCCCAGTCCCCCAGCTCAGATTTGGGGATTGCAGGTGTCCTCCCAGGGGAAGTAAGACTTTCCCAGTCCCCACCATCGGAAGCAGCAGCCCCGGCTGTCCTACCAACTGGGGTGCGATTAACCCGGTTTGCCAACCTGGATCTAACCATGTCCTTTGGCAGAGGACAAAGGACATCACCGTACCAATATCGAGAAATGGAGGAGTTACAGCAATCAATGTTGGATTGCCAACCTGAAGTGAGATGGCAGCAGCCCGGAGCTCGGCCCAAAACCCAGTATGTGGAAGCAGCTTGGACCACCAACCCTGCGTTTCAGAAAAAACTAGATAGCTGGTCGTCGGCTGTTGGGCGAGATGCAGACCCCGGAGCTACACCGCATGTTACAGTACAGCGTGGATCCAGACCCCACATGGGGCAACACCTTGGAGTGGTGGAATCCCAAATTACAGAACTTGGAGGCCGTGTAGATGATATACAGAACATACTACAAACAATAAGCCAGCAGGTGCTTCAGATAGTGAAAGCCACCACTGACCATACCCCACAAAGCAGCAAGTCCGATCACCGGGGCCCCGTTCATAATGCACCCCGTCCGGCGAGACCCCCGCTGTTCCCACCCATGGCGCCACCACCTCAGCCCACCAACTTCATACTGGGACTAGGGCTACCTATTGGTGGTGGAGGCTTCGAGCTACGGGAACTAAAAGTTAAATTCGGAGGCAATCTGAAACAACTAGCCTGGTTTTTAAATCAAGTTCGCGTATTCATGGATGCTTGGGGGGGATACTTCCCAGACGAGGACTCCAAAATTCTTTTTTTATTATCCATAAGTTTTATTAAATTTTAAAATACATATTAAGAGGTAATACAAAAGAAAAGAAATAGAAATACAAAGTAAGAAAAAGGAAAAGAAAAAGTGAAGTCAAAAAATAACAAACAAAGAAAATATAGAAAATAGATGTCCTCCAATTTATCCTTGAACTTTAAGTACAACAATTAACTTTAAATGTTAGTCCTTTATACAATACACAGAAACTTTTCTTTGTCATATACCCTTTGATTTCTATAATCCAATCTTCTGTTCTTCATATAGGTTTCGCCTTTCTTGATATCTTCCAACAATCCATCTCTGGTTTCTACTCCTTAGAATAGTAATCAAATGTTCATTGTTGCATCAATTAAATGTTTTCCATTTGCTCTTTCCACTTTTACATCTATATTTATATCTTCAATAAAGTCCAATTAGTATAACAAATAAAGGCCTTATCTACGTCTAATAAAATACAGTATATTCTGTTCATGTTATGACTATATATTCCATTAATACATAATCTAACATATTACATAACATAATACATAATATAGCAAAAATACAAAACCTAACATAACATATAACCTAATACATACAACATATTCTTGTAATAACCTACATTCTAATTCCATCTCATCATCTCATTGTCTTCTCATAAATGTGTCTCCAGAAAGAGTAATATATAATATCAACATATTTATTTATAATCTTGTATCTTACACTTAAAATATCATGTTTTTATGCATCTGTAAGTTTCTCATATCTGTGCTTACTCTGTGTACAATACCAAATCCGCATTTTCATTCACCTTGCATTCCAAATCAATATCAATAAATCTCCTGTTTAGGTTATGCCAATATCACAATATGCAACTTGTTTATTTCTGTAACTCATGTGGGATATCAAAATGTTTATTTTGCCATATCTGTCAATTTGCATATTAAAATCTTCCTGTCTCAGCTGCCACAATGTATTTATGCCCAAACATTTAATAGACCACTTCCTGTAAAATATCATAATCTTCTTCTGTACCAATACATTCAAAGTCCTCTTTCCCTGTTTCTCTACTGGTTCGAAAGGTCTTTCCTCTGTTTCTAAATCTGTCCCTTGTATCTTCTGTTCCTGAGCCATCAAAACTATTAATATACGTTCTATGGATTTCTTAATTTGCAAAAAAATTTTGCTGGTTTCTTCCTTAAAATCCTGAAGTGCTGTGAGAAATGCCATGTTCAAATCGTAATCAGCTGCCGTAGCCAAAACAAAAAATTTTCTCAGGGGAGCAGGGAACAGCTGTTCTATTATTTATCAATAATGTCTATTTCTTTAAGTAAGAAAAGCTTTTAAAGTAAGAGATGAAAAAATTCCACAGAGCAGTATTTCAAACAGTTTGTAAAAGGAAAGATGAAGATATATTCCAAATGAAAGATAGTCCTTTCTAAAAAAAAGTAGGAAAAAAAAAAAAGGTAGAGAGGCACACATTCTCTATACTTTATTCTTTATTCTTCTTTATTCTTCAGGCTGCAAGCTGCTTAACCCAAACAAACAATTTCTCAAAAGTCAATTAGTTTGTCAAGTAAGAAATACCAACAAAGTCTCTTAAATCCCAATTTCTCTGATACAAAAGAAAGGCAGAAAAATACAAAACTTGTTCACTGTGTTGCCAAAATAAAATCTATCAAACTTCCACCAAAATTAATTATAGCAAAGAAAACACAAAATTAGCCAACATTTTGAACGAAGTCCAAAGATAAATTTTAGATAATAAAAAATGTGCTAATCTAAAAAAGAAAACTAATATAAAGTGGTCTAAAAGCTGGCTGTCACTCTTGTGTCTCCCAAGAGACTTACGTTCTCTGCAGAGCTAGGATCCTCCTTCGGCCATTTCATTGCATTCACCCCGTTCTTCTCCGCGGTGGAAACAACAAAGAAAAACAGGAGTGGGCAATTACAATGGCTCTGTGAGCAATCTTCTGGTTCCCCCTTCTCCAGGGGGAAACTTCAGTGGTCTATAGACCCCTGCAAACAAGATAGAAAGTTAGCCAGGTCTCAGAGCTCAGAGCTCTGAGAAACTCTGACTTGTCGAGTTGCCAGCCAGGCTTGGAGTCCGAGGACTCCAAAATTCAGTATGTTACTGCACATCTGGAAAACGAAGCAGCCAATTGGGCTGTGGACTTAAATGAAAGCGAGGGCCCTGAGTTACAAGACTTGGATGAATTCATGTTTGCCCTCCACACTCGCTTTGAAGATCCCCTCGCAGTGATGCAAGCCCGTACTAGATTGCAAACATTTAGACAAGGAAACAAATCCGTTTCAGCTTACACTTCAGAGTTTAAAAATCTAGTGGGGAAAATGACTGACTGGCCGGAATCTCTAAAAATAGAACACTTCACCCTTGGCTTGAACGCCGAGATATTAGAATGGTGTTTAGCATGAGCCAAACCTACAACTCTACGCGCTTGGATTTGCCTCACTGGAGAAATTGAAGCAGCTCGTGCGCAAGTGAAATGGCAACATCGCTAACAATAAAGCATCTTTAACTAACCAAAACGGAATTTGGTATCGTGGCTCTCAAATCTATGTTCCTCCACCTTTATGAGCTAAAATTCTCCAACGTTCTCATGACGCCAAACCCACGGGCCACTTTGGTTTTGTAAAGACCCTCCATTTAATACACCGACAATTTTGGTGGCCATCACTTCGCAAAGATGTTAATGACTACATTTTTTCATGCAATACCTGTGCCATGGCTAAACGTAAAATTGGCAAACCTACTGGACTGTTACAAACTGTAGCCACTCCCACCAAACCTTGGGAGCAAATTGCCATGGACTTCATTGTGGATTTACCTCCCAGCAAGAATAAAACTGTCATTTGGGTGGTAACTGATTTACTTTCCAAACAAGCCCATTTTATTCCATGTGCTACCTTACCCACTGCACCACAACTGGCTCGCTTGTTTATTCAACTTATTTACAAATACCACAGACCTCCCCTTTGGGTTATTTCGGACTGCGGCTCGCAATTCACCTCCAAATTCTGGAGGGCTTTCCTCAAACTCATAGGGGCAGAGCAAGCACTAAGCTCTGCCTTTCACCCCCAGACTGACGGATCTTCTGAACGTCTGAACTCTGTTCTAGGACAATATCTTCGTTGTTACATTTTGTATCAACAGGATAACTGGGGTGATCTTTTACCCTTTGCTGAACTGGCGTACAATAACTCCATCACAGCACTGGTTTTTCACTGTTTCACGTTATCTACGGCCATGACTTCCCGCCATTTCCTGAACTGTCTAAACCTGCTGATCCTCCTCTATCAACTGATACCTGGATCACTAACATCCGGGAAAACTGGCCCATTATCCTACAAACCCTTCAGGATGCCCAAGCCTCCTACAAGCGCTTCGCTGACCGCAAATGCGCTCCCAAGTGGAAACTCACTGTTGGCCAACAAGTCTATCTTTCTACCAAACATCTCAAATCTACGCAACCTTCAAAGAAATTGGCACCTAAATTCATTGGTCCTTTTCCTATTGTCAAGTCATCAACCCTGTCATCGTGAGATTACAATTGCCTAAAAACAGGCAATGTATTCATCCTGTCTTCCACTGCAGTTTACTCAAACCGTTCCAACCATCCCAAACCTGGCATCCAGCTCCACCACCACCACCCCCTCCTCTTCTCCTCGATGGTGATCAACATTTTGACGTTCACTCTATTCTAGACTCTCATAAATTCTGTGGCCACCTTCAATACCTCGTTCACTGGAAACATTTTCCCAAGAGTGACTCTGAATGGGTTTTCAGCCACCATGTTCGTGCTCCTGCTCTTACCCATGCTTTTCATAATCAGTACCCTGCTAAACCTAAATAACTGTCTTCTTTGTTTTTGTTTTAGGTTTCGTCACGCTCTGACCTCCCTCGCTGTGCCTTTTTTTCAGGGGGGCGGAATGTCAGTCTCCCTCCACTTTAGCTTTGTTTGCCTGTCATAGTTTCATATGTACACGCGTCAGGCATTGTAAGAACTTGACTCGTGTTTGTTTTTGTGCCAAAAGCCTTGCTGCTTGAAACAAGCCAATTGCCTTGACATTCCTGCCTTGGCCGTTTGCCGATAAGACACCTGGACTGTTAATGAGCGTTCTGATGGGAGGGGGTCGAACTGGAGTGGGAACTAGCTTGTTTTCAATTAGATAGTAAATGATGTCAGAGAGATGTTCTTAATATCAAATTATGCATGCCAATTTGGCCATTCGAATCTTTGCTCATGTATTCTGGTCCTTAGTAAATGAATCTTTTTAGCATGAACTGACTGAAAGGTTTCTTGGTTATGGGATTCTGAGACTCTCACAGGGTATTGATTGCTGGCAAGGAGGTGTTCTGGACTTTTGGCTTTTCTGTTGTCTCTTATGAATGGTATGTAAATGTTGTTTACCTCTATGTGTCTGTTGATGGCTGCTTTATCTGAGTGCCAAGCTTCCAGGAATTCTTTAGCGTTTTTTGGATTTGGCTTGGTTTAAGATGGCTTGGTTTAAGATGCTCACAGTTTCCCAGTTGAAAGTATAGTTGAGTCTGTCCATGTGTTGTGAGATTAAGACGTTTTCATCATGTCTTCTGACTGCTAGTTGGTGTTCGTGGATGCGCTCTGCTTGTCTTCTGCCCGTCTGTCCTACATAGTGGCTGCTACAGTCCTTATACTGTATGTTGTAGATGACTCCTGTTTTTTCTTCTTGGGCTACTGGGTCTTTTGGGTTACTTAAGATGTTCTGAAGGGTTTTGGTCACCATTTGTGACCTCCCAGCTTCCCCATTGACTTTGCTTGTTGGAAACCAGCGAAGAAGGTCACAAATGGCGACCACATGACCGCAAGACTCTGCAACATAGTAATCGCAAGCTGGGTGCCAAGCACCCGGATCACAGTCATGTGACTGCAGGGATGCTGCGACAGCAGGACCAGTTGTTCAGCACCATCGCAAGTTTGAACAGTCACTGAACGAGTGGTTGTAAACCAAGGACTACCTGTATTGTCCCCCGTTGCTCATCTGTTCTTAATTATCAGTGATAAGGACTGGGTATTCATAATGCTATTATCAGACATTATTTTTTCTGTTTCCTTTTACTCTATAATTTTATGCAACCTATTTACACCTAGGCATCTGGAGAATTAAAAAAAATACTTCATTAATGTATTGCAAATTATTATATATTAAGTGTAGAGTCCATTATAAATTGCTTTCTTTCATTGTTAACAATGTTGCTATCTAGCTAGCTTTCCTGTAAGTCCCTAATTATTTTGCAGAGATGTATGTACCTGAACCTACCAACATTCCAATTGAGAAGACAAATCATAGAGGCGATAAAGAACGAGAAGCACCAGTCTGGCCTACATTCAGTGAAAATGATGTTGTCCATATCCATAAAGGTAAACAATATTTAACTCAAATGTCTCTGCAGAAAGCAAAGACAACTTAGGTGAGCTTCAAACTTTTTTTTTTTAATCTTTAGAACCTTTTTGGAGATTTTAGTATTTTGAAAGGTTATTAGGAAAGCCAAATTTCACTAAAAGAATTTGGTACCCTCTAAATGTGTTGAGCTATAGTTCTCTGCTGGCTGGAGATGAGAGGCCATAACACATTCTCAAGGCATCAGATTGGGGAAGGCTCTCTTGGTCAGAACTTACCTTTGCCAATAGAATGGCCTGTTTGAAGCAGAGGAATAGGGTGCCTGTTCACAGCAATTATTTATGTTTAAGTCTAATATAGGACAAACAACCATTTCTGTAGCCGGGAACTGCACTTTATTTAACCTTTTTTTTCAGCTTCCAGGGGCCATATAGGCATGATGTTGAATGCAGTAACCCTGGAGGGGATAGAGGCAGGAATTCTTACTCTATTAGATGCATGGTGGGGTTTTGTTTTGTTTTGTTTTGTTTTTCCAGAGGAACACATCTATTTAATAGCCTTTTTTTTCTTATTTTAAAAAGTGAAAAAGTGCATTGCCCTCAGTCAGCTTTTTGACATTAAATTTTAGCAATGCAATTTGAAGGGCTCCAGGGGCTGCAGAAATTGCCTGGACTGCATGTAGCCCACATGGGTTGGCCACATTTTTGCTGAATACCCTTGTGTCCTTTTAGACAGGAGAAATGTATTTATTGCACAAGACAATCATGGTTCTTGTAGAAACCATTAAAAGTAAGGCATGAGAATCCAATATGTAGCTAGCAAGAAAAAAAGGTTTTTTTTTTCTTGGATTATGTTATTTTTTTCAGGAAAAATGTTTATTAGAAACCAGATTGAAAAATGCCCACAAGTAGGCAGAACATGAATAGTGGCAACTCCTCTGTTACTTTCTTAGAACTTCCTGAGCTGGAGCCAAACGTAGCATATTTGCTTAATGCAGTTAATTTGCCCCAGTGATTTCGGTAGGTCTCTGCTAAGAATAATTAAGTCTGTATGATTAAGCCTAATAAGTGTTACTTTTAACCTTTTTTTATAATGAACCCATTATTTCTTTACTGCATATTGATATCCTCAAATAGGCAACTTTCTGGTCTGTTTACAAAGAGAAAGCAAACATTATAAAATAGAAGATCAACAAGGGCAAAAACATAAAATTTAAAACAATACATTGTCTCCAACAAATCAATGGAACTACAACCACTGATGAGCTTTCTCCAGAGCACCATTCAAAGCCCTCCCCTCTGCAGTTATGAATGGCAGATATAATGGAATCCCCATAGAGCTTGGGCAATGTCCTTGTGCCTCTGCTGAATCTGAAACCCTAGAACATGTCTTTCTAAGGTGTAAAATCTATGTGGAGCTAGATTTTCAATTAATTTTGCCCCCAATGGAGAGACTGCCTGGTTGTCTTGATCGTTACTTAGAAATTTTCTTAAATGACGGGTGTCCTGAATCACCATTTTAATTGCTAAGTTTTGTGCCTTAGGCTATGTCATTTACAGATCCAGTAACAGAAGCACACCATGAACCCAACTGTTACAATGTTATTATATTTTTGGATTTATTGGATTGCTTTAACTTACTTTTGTACTGGACTTGGACCATAATAAAGATAATGCATGTAAAACAATATCAATATTAAATAACAAGCCAACAGCACAACAGGAATGTAAGAGCCCTAGTATAATTTTCCAGTGGATTGACTGAAAAATATGGAAAGTGCTGGGTATTTTACAGTAAATTAGCAGCAGCTTCCAATTCCCACTTGTTTAACCAAAACAATAATAAAATTACATTTTCCATTTATATTATGCTGCAAAAATGAAGAAGTTCATGTGACAAAGACTGAATTAATGTCAATTTAGTTCTAGTACTGAAAACATATTCCCAGCTCACAGTTCTGATTTATTGAACACATGTGTGCACACAGTAGATTTGACAAGCCTGAAGTCTGCCTGTACTTGACCAAAGTAAAACTTACTTGAATCTAAATATTTCTTACAGTATTGCTTTTAGTTATGAGCACATCGTTTGGAAAATTCTTGTTGCTCAGGTTAATATATATGATATCTCACCTTGAGCTATTCCATTACAGTATTATTTAATGCTTTATTGTTAATTTGCTTGTTTATACATTTTACAGATATGGGTCACCTTCAGGGTGAATACAGAGAAACTAGAGGATCACAGCCAAGTACGGAAGCATCTCTTGATTCTCTTGCCTGGGTAACCATACCCCTCATAACAGCTCTAGTTCTTATAATAGCACTTTTGTTTATCAATCAGAAGAAGCAATGGATACCAGTATCCTGCTACAGAACTCCAGCAAAGGTAATGGAATAAATAGCTTTTGTACTGCATAAATAGGTAGCTGGCTATCTTGAATCAGTTGAGCAGTTACACATACGATTAAGTAAGAGCAGACAGTTCTGGAAATGGAGGTCTGCAAGTGTCTTCTCTGTGTGTCCCCTACGAATACATGGCCTGAAGCATTGTTTCTTCGCAAGACTGATTGCTTTCAGAGATCATTGCTTTTGGAGATTCAGGATTGATTAAAGGAAGGTGGTGGTTGTTTTTCCATCTAGCATATAGTTAAACTCTGAAATACACTGCCAGCAGTTGGAATAATGGTAACTGATTGAGTAGTTTTAAAAGGAGACAGGAAGATTCATGGGAAATAGTTGAATACTACCTCCTGAAACAGAGTGAGGAAGTGTTCAATGCTGGTTGCTGGAAAGCAGTGTTGGAAGGGACTATCACACTGCAGTCTGGGCTTGGAATGTTCCAAAACGTATCATGTTGGCCATTGTGACACAAGCCACCAGGCACAGGTGGCTTGTGGCTGTATCCAGTAGAGCTCTTCTTACGTTCTTAACACTTGCCAAAGCCCAGGAGGGTACAGTAGCCTTTTGTCTAAGAATGTTCTTTATGCTAGGGATAATTCTAATAACTGCATGTTAATTATGATGATTACAATCATTATTGATTTTATTTGTATACTCTTCTTCCAAATAGAGCCCTGAGCAGTACAAAGGCATAGTATGTGTTTGTGCTCCTGGCCTTTGAATCTAAATTGTATTGTGGGATTGGGTGGCTGAGCTGGTTCTGGGATGTGTGTGTTCCTCGCCTTTGCAATTAAGAAGAGGACACAGTTTAATAGAGAATAAAAACATACTCTACACAAAATGCTCATTTTCTGTGTTATGTTTCCACCCAAACAGCCTTCCTGCTTAAATAACCAACTAGTGTATGTGGACTGCAAGAAAGGCACCATGGTTCAGGTGGACAGTTCTCAGAGAATGCTTAGAATTGCTGATCCAGATTCAAGATACAGTGGATTCTACAGCATGCAAAAACAGAGTAACTTACAAGCAGATAATTTCTATCAGACAGTGTGAGAAACTGCAACTCTTACCAAGAAATTAAGAAGAAACAAAGGCTAAGTCTGCTATTCAAATAAAACTAGAATCATGCACTTGCTTAGTGGATTGTATTGGATTTGTGACTTCATGTACAGCTCTAAGACCTTGTCGGGATTGACTCTGATTCCTGCAGTGTGCCAGAACAAGCATTCCCACTTCTGACCAAGTGTTTTCCTGGAACCAAAGTTTTAAAATTTGTCGATGTTTTGCTTGTAACATAGTAATCATGATTGTTTGGGAAGAGAAAATTGGGGTGAGCTTGCGTGGTTAGAACAGGAAGCTTCAAAGAAGAAAAGCTGGTCAGCTTAGCTTGGAGTCAAAGAACATAGCTTTTTACTGACACTCCAAAATTGCATTTATTGCAGTGAAGTATCAGCAGAACCCTAAATGAATTCAAATAAGAAAGTTTGGGGTTCTTACATTACAAAAATAAACTCATAGGAGATAAATCTATTGCATCACAGGTGCAATATAGCTGCAACTGTGTTTTTCTCCCTGGTCAGAAGCTGCAATAGCAAATGAATGATACAGTGAGGAAAACGTTAAAGCAAAAAGGGCAAATTTATTGAAGATGTGTACAATTATACATTGTGCTGCTTTTTGTTTTTCATTTTGATGCTAATTGACGCAACTGGCAGTTAGCAAATGGTTAAGGCCTGTATAATTCCTGAGAAGAGCACTGGATCTTTTGACAACAGTATTGAAGAGGGAGAAAAAAGAAGGAAACCTTAAACACCGTTTGATTCCAGAAGTGTGTGTGTGTGTGTGTGCGCGCGCGCGAGCATGTGTATGTTTCTTTTACTGTCTATCAGTTTCAGGTGGTTCACACACCAAGTTATCTTTGAAGAAAAGGATCTTGTTGGATGAAGATCTTGCTCAGATTCATTTTTGTATCATCATGTTAAAGGGTTGGGGGGGGTTCTGTTACTGATTATGCAGACTAGAAGCAACTTTCATGCTAGGAAGCTGCTTAATTTTAATGTATATTACTCAAGCACCTTTTTGGAAGCTCAGAAAGAAAGATCATGCTTCTTTAAAACTTTAGCTTTATAGAAATATCCATGTAAATATAGTTATGCTTAAAAAAGCATTTGTGTGTCTCTGTGTGTTTAAGTGTATATGTGTATAGTATTTTATATATACATACACATATGTATATAAGTGTGTGAATATATATATATATATATATATATATATATATACATATATATATATATATATACACACACACACACATATACTCATACTATATATGTATATATGTATATATACAGTATATATATGCTATTTATATATACAGTATATATCAGTATAATTTTGTATTTTCCCTGTTGAATGTATTTTTAACTGAGATTTTACCCAGAACAGAAACACAGGCATTCCATATTATTACTTAAACTTGTGTGTGTAGAAAGAGAAGATGAGGTGGTCTCATTTTATCTAGTTTTATTTGATTTGGAAGTGTTAGGATGCAAATGAGCGTGTGCGTGCTCTTGTGTTTGCATACATATACAGTGTGTGCACAATTTTAGCAGTAAGCATTAGTATCGCTACTTGCTGCATTTCAGGGTGTGTGTGTGCGTGTGCGTTTGTTTTCTTATCCTGCATGGCCTTAAAAAGGCTTAAAATTCAATGCATTGGCTAGAGACACTGATAATGTATAGGCAGCACTCCTTAATTCCACAGAATAACAGTATCCGCATTTGGATTTATGTCACAATAGTTGTTTGAAGCAGCTATTAAAATAAAGTCCACAACTCACTGAAGGTTTGTTGCAGCTTGACTTGTAACTTTAACTGTACACACAACTTTAACTTTTCCAAACAGGTCTTGGCACTTTTATACTAACTACCCACTTGTGTGTTGCCTTTTACTTTCACAATTGCTTGTCCTGAGACACAGATACCCAATATGTTTAATGTGAAAAGAAAATGTATTTTTTGTAAAGGAACTCTCAAGTATTGTTGTAAATACTTGGTCAGAGATTACTGAACTTTAAAACTGAAAAACCTAATTTATTATATGACCTAATTTATTAATCTGAAGATTATCAAATATCTTGTTTTAGAATATCAAAAAGTGTTCTAGCTGTTTGCATCAAAGAGAAAAGGTGATAGGTGTATCATAAAGGCTCAACTTTTTTTCTGTTATGAATTCAGTTTCCAAAAGAGAAAAGGAAAGAAATGTAGCCCCTCTGCCCCCACACAGCATTTTATCCTTAGTATGAAGACGCTGAAACAAACGTCACTCTCCCGTTATTCAGATTCTGTCATGGTCAATCATCAATTCCTTTCAAAAAGAGTAAACGGTCTTTATTGGAAAATTGTAAATGCTTGCTTTGTTTTACAATCAAGGCCATATTCTGAATGATATTTGCAGGATATAGGACATGGTGTAAAATGTTTTTATTTTATTACTATTTTAAAGATATTATTTATCCTATGTGCTGTATTCATTACACTCTTTTACTTTGGTTCCTGTTGTGCTCTTGTAAGAGAAATGCAGATACAATTTTCTGAAAAATAACATAGATGCATATTATGGCACTTGGAGTGCGCTGCAATTTGGCAGGTTGCTTGTTTACTTTTTAAAATGTAAGATGGTTTCTTGTAATTTGGCTCTTGGCAGCACAATAAAAATTAACTTGATGAACTTTTTATCATTGTGAAATGAGTATTTTCTGTAGAATGCTGTTTAATTTTTTTGTAACTTTCCCAGATTTGCGTGTTGACAGATACCTTTCTTGCAGTACACAGAGCTCTTGTTAAGGATCTAGCCAGTTTAAGTCCTCTTCTATAATGCTCCATTACATCCATCTCTGCCCATCTTCTAAGGTTTGAATTTTCCCCCTCTGTATTCAGTATTACAGAGTATCAGCATTAAATCCTTGTTGGATGATTCCTCGACCTGTTTTTTTAAAAGATGCTTGTTCCGTTCTCCCTAAATTTATTCCCCCCAACCTGCTGATATTCTTGTTCTAGTATGGAAATGTTATTTTGCTTGGAAAACGAGCTGATATTCTCAGCATGCAGCCTTGGGGCACCAGTGTGCCCATAGGTAAAGGTAAAGGTTTCCCCCGCACATTTGTGCAGTCGTGTCCGACTCTAGGGGCCGGTGCTCATCTCCGTTTGTTAGCCAAAGAGCCAGCGTTGTCCGAAGTCGCTTCCGCGGTCATGTGGCCGGCATGACGTGCGTGGAACGCTGTTACCTTCCCACCGAAGTGGTACCTATTAATCTACTTGCATTTGCATGCTTTCTAATTGCTAGGTTGGCAAGAGCTGGGGGGAGTGCGGAAGCTCACTCCATCACGCGGGGCTAGGGATTCGAACCTCTGAACTTGCGATCTTCCGATCGACAAGCCTGGCATCTTACCCGCTGAGCCACCACGACACACCCCTTAATGCTTGTCATCCTCTTTTAGCATTCATACTTGAATTTTAAAAAACAGGAAGTCAGCTCGCATCTGTCCTCAGTAATATATCATGGAGGTGGAAGGGGCCATTTAGGCCATCAAGGCCTTGTCAGCTCAGGAATCCAAATTAAAGCATCCCTGAAAGATACCTTTCCAGCCTCCTACTGAACACATCCAGTGAATGGAAGTCTTATCACCTCTTTGGTTATTTGGCTCCACTGCCAAACTGCTCTACTGTTAAGGAATATTTTTCTGACATTCAGTTGGAATCACCTTGTGTCCTACATTCTGGAACAACAGGAAATCGATATTGACTTCCTTCTGTGTAACATCATTTGAAGAGTGGTCTCAGTCATCTCTTTTCAAGCCTAAACACATCCAGCAACTTTAAACTCTCTTCATGTGACTTGATTTCTATCCCCTGATCATCCTTGTTGCCCTTCTCTGAACCTGTTCCAATTTCTCTGCCACCATAGAACTGGATATAGTACTATACTTAAGGTGTAATCTGAGTAATCAAGTGGAACAATTCTTCGGGGAAAAAATTAATATTGCATTTGCCTTTCTTACAGCTGTATCACACCACTGATTCACATTCAGCTTGCAGTTACTCCAAGTACCATTACCATAAGCCTCTGTTCTTCCTTGGGAGTTTGTATCAATAGACTATGCCCCACTGATTCTTCTCTCCATTCCATTATTATGTCCTGTATTCTTTTTAAGTATGCCAACTCTCATCTTCACTTGTAGGCACCTGATGCATTGGATGGACAAGCTTTTGCCCCACAAGAATTGCACGAGATGCCAGTACCATGCTCACTGTACCTGTCAATGCTTCCTTAAAGAAGGCACATCTTTTCCAGTGCTCGCACAGTGGCTGTGTAGATTTGTGTTGATCAAATCAGTATGTGTTTGATTAAGCAGGTCATCCCACCCTCTTGCTGCCTCTGTAACATCACAATTCAAATTCATATTTTCCTGGGACTCTGCAAGTACCATCAGAGCCCAGGAAAAGGCACAGTTACTTTAAGGAGGTGCGGACAAGCATGCTCATGCCCCCTCTGAAGATTTTTTCTGCATTGAGCCCAATGCACATCCTTACCCACCACCATCTGTTGGCATATTCTTAGAAAAAGAATGAATCAATAACTACTCAAGGGATATTATCTAGCTCAGAGCTTTCCAAACTTTTCATGTTGGTGACACACTTTTTAGACATGCATCATTTCACGACACACTCTTACAGCAGGGCATCATTTCGTGACACACTCTTACAGCAGGGCACAAGGCAGGCACTAGGACCTGCGCGGAATCCTGGCAGGGCAGATTTGGAGGCAGCCAGGCACAAGGCAGGCACTAGGACCTGCGCGGAATCCTGGCAGGGCAGGTTTGGAGGCAGCAAGGCACAAGGCAGGCACTAGGACCTGCGCGGAATCCTGGCAGGGCAGGTTTGGAGGCAGCAAGGCACAAGGCAGGCACTAGGACCTGCGCGGAATTCTGGCAGGGCAGGTTTGGAGGCAGCAAGGCACAAGGCAGGCACTAGGACCTGCGCGGAATCCTGGCAGGGCAGGTTTGGAGGCAGCAAGGCACAAGGCAGGCACTAGGACCTGCGCGGAATCCTGGCAGGGTTTGGAGGCGACACACCCAGACACTGTAGCCAACACACTAACGTGTCCCGACACACAGTTTGGAAAGCTATGATCTAGCTGGTTTGGTCATGTTTGTGAAAATCAGTTGTTAAATTATCATATATATTACAGCTAAGCCAAAACACATTTTTCCTGCTCTGCCTGGACAGGAGTTTATATATTTGTCCTAATTGTATTGAAAATACTGGGATTTAAGAATCTCATGACAAACCTAATTTCCAATTATTCCTTTTTAATATAATGATGTGTATTACTAGTTTATGAATTTAACTTTCCCACTTAGTTCAGTGGGATGGACTCTGGGCATGCCTTTATATTGCATCAACCCAGTTCCAAATAGAAGTGTGGCCAGTTCATTCAGGATTTGAGCTGATGACTCTGAACTAGTAACACCTTTAAAATAGTTTTAACCACCAGTGTGTTGTATCCATAGTATTAAAAAGGGGGGGTGTAAATGAGGGGGGAAGTCTCCGAACATCCACCAATCACACTCAAGATGGATATCAAGCTATTTGTGCTTGCATCTTCAGTTATCTGAACAAAGCAACCAGGACAAAATTTTCTAACCTGTTAATGTTTTTTTAAAAAGCCATCTAGGTGAAAAGGGATTCTTCGTATGGAATATTTTTTCCTATCAGTTTTACATTCCAAAGCTGCTGCATTTCTAAAAGGTTTCAGTCTACTTATAGTTAAATTGTATAATTTAGAGCAAATTCGAAAATTTCTGATATCAGGGTGATGCAAAAGATCAATCTTATTTGTGGTTTGTGGCATTGCAAAGTTTGGGAATCCATGTCTTATTGGCATTGTGGTGATCAGGTGTGTAGGCTTTAAAAAAATTGTTGAAATAATACAGCTTCTTAAAGAGGTATTTGTATATTCTTGTTATTAGCTACTCTGATATTTCTCATTTTGAAGGGTTTACATGGTGAATTATTGTTGGAACCAGGTCTTCCCTAATTTAGATAACACATTTGAATTTTGTCTCCATGAGATATCTTCCTTTCCTGGGTTTTTCTTTCTCCCTGGCAGAAGGTGAGATTTCATGCCTGAAGTGGGATAGTGCCTCTTTTTAGCATATTTCAGGTAAAATATTAAAAATAATAAAGAGGTATGTGCTTTGTTTTCTTACTTAAGACATATACAAATTAAACCTACTGTGAGTAAAAGTTTGTCTCCTTGCTGGAGAAGGTAAAAAAAAACTGGAGGCCAACTTTTCTTCTTTAAGACTCACCAGGGAAGATGAAAAGGATGCAGATAACTGTACAGAGAGGTCTATGTGAATGCCAGGAGAAAAAGGCCTCTGAGGAAGAATTTGTCCATATGCACAAGAAGCAGAAGGATACCAGGTATGAAGAAGACACCACAATAGTAGTATTTGGAGATATATGGCAAGAAAGAGTAGATAGTAGACAGTCCATGCCACTGGAGGTAACCAGCCAGTTTGAAGCTCTGAACATAGAAGGCAAGTTTCAATCATCCAAGATGGTTATATCATCCCAAAACCTCTAGAATAATGAGAAAGACTTTTTTCTCTGGAGGAATCAGCGAAGCCAAAGCGCTCTTCTGAAGAAAAAAGAATAATTGGTTTGGAAGGCTCACTATTTTGATGATCAGAAGCTGCTGTATATGAATAAAAAATATAATGAGACGTATGCCATCTTCCTGGTGCACATCTCCAGGTCATCAAGGCTCATCACTATCTACTTCTACTTATCTTCATAGGCACAGACAATATTACTAGAAGAGGAGAACCACTTCAGAGGATTCTCTGGGTGGGAAAGTGAAGGAGTAGGGACCCAAGTAGTGTTTTCATCTATCCTCCCACTGATGGTCAATAGATAAGAAAGGAAAACAGGAACCTGGAGATGAACAGTTGGCTAAGAAGATGGTGCAATCAAGAATGATTTGGATTTCTAGATAGAGATAGGCTGCACTTCACAAGAGTAGGGAAAGTTTTGCTAAGGGCAAGCTAAACCAGAAGGGAGGGAGAGGTAGAAGCACAGACTAGGTGTGAAGCAAGTGCAAGGCATAAGGAACATGGCTACATGCCGAAACAGAGGTACAAAACAGAAAAGGGTACTTGGAAATTCCAAATATATGATAGTAGGAGTGGGGTGACAAATAAACTGTGACATTCTCCAGCATCTGTATACCAGTGGACAGAATATGGGCAACCAACAAGAGAAACCACCCTAACACTGGACTTGTTTTTCTTGTCAGAGCAGTGGCAATGTGATCTGAAGCAAGAGCTAAATCTGTCCCCTGTCATGATCAGATCACACCCTGGTGGCCTTGAGATTCTCCTATGCTGCCCCCCTCCGCAGGGAGGCAGGCCCCATTCGATTGGTCTGCCCCCGGCGACTGATGGACCTGACGGGGTTCCAAAGCGAGCTGGGGTCTATACCCAAGGATCTGCTGCACGGTCCAGTGGAGGCCCTAGCTGCCACCTGGAATAGGGAGATGGCTGGGGCACTGGACAAGATTGCGTCCGTGCCACCTCTTTTGTCCCATTGAACCTGATACACACCATGGTTTATGGAGGAGATGAGGGGTTTGAAGAGGATTAAGAGACGTCTAGAGCACCGCTGGAGGAAGACAAGGACTGAACCTGACCGAACACAAGCTAGAGCCGCTATTAAGGCTTACCTTGTGGTGGTAAGAGTGGCGAAATGTCAATATTTCTCCACTCTTATTGCATCTGCAGAATGCCGCCCAGCTGCCCTGTTCAGGATCACTCGATCCCTTTTGGAAAAGGTGGGCCCAGTAACCCACCTGCAGGGCCGTTCAGAGGAGTTTTCTGGGCAACTGGAGGATAAAATTGCTTGGATCCATTCCAAGTTGGATCCCAAGCATGTGGCATGGCCTGTGGAGATGCCTGGGGAACATACCCTGTTATCTGGGAACAGTTTGATCCTGTTGGGCCCAAGGAAATGGACAGGGTCCTCCAGACTGTAAATGCCACCATTTGTCAACTAGATCCATGCCTCTCCTGGCTGGTGAAGGCAGCTCAGGAGGTGATGTGTGGGTGGGTCCAGACGATGGTAAACTTATCCTTGAGGGAGGGAGTGTTCCTGGCTGCCTTTAAAGAGGCACTGGTGCACCCCTTCCTCAAAAAATGTCCTGTTCTGACTAAGACTTGGCACAGGAAGTGATGGTAATGTTCTTTAACAATAAGGAATACAGGAAAGGTTAAGTGGTTGATAACTCACAAATGCATGGTGGCAAGGCAAGGCTCTGAAGCAAGTATTGGTGCGGTAGCAAGGCAAGGCTCTGAGGCAAGGTTTGGTGCGACAGCAAGGCAGGGCTCTGAGTCCGATTCATTCCAGCGGAAGACGTTCATGTCGGGTATTGTGAATGGTTGTCTGTGACAACCGGCTCTGGCTTCTGGCCCTTTTTATATCTTCGGCTTTCCCGCCTTTTACATGCGGAAGCCAATTGCCTCTCTCACTGCTCAGCCCACCTTTCCAGCCTCCTTTCTCGCACGCTGACAGGTGGCAGTGAATCTGCCTCCTGTCTGTCTTCAATCAGTGGCTCTGGATCTTGCTGCTTGTGGCTCTCTTGTTTTTTTCACAATCGGCTGGTCGTCCTCCTCCTCCTCCTGACTCAGCCTCCATCCTAACACTATCCCCCCCATGCAGGACCCACTCCCCCCCCCCCGCATTTGTGGTCTGGGCTTGTGCGGGTATTGCTGATGAAATTGCTGTACTCTCAGTGGCACGTGCACGTCCGCGGAGTCTTCCCATGAGTATTCATCCGGTCCGTACCCCCTCCAGTCAATTAAGTATTAGAGGTAGACCCAGCGTACACAGGAGTCCAGAATGCAGGCAACTTCATACTCGGTCTCATCGTTAATGACTGGGGGAGGCAGTTGTTTCATGGTCCTGAGCGGACTGGGTGCCGAGGCAGGGATTTACAGAGACCTGTGGAAGACGGGGTATACATGAATGTGAGGCGGGAGGGTTAGGCGGAAAGTGACAGGGTTAATGATGGCATCTACTGGAAAGGGGCGCGGTAGCTCAGCGGGTTAAACCGCTGATGCTGTAGGACTGCCGATCAGTAGGTCAGCAGTTTGAATCTCCGCGTGGCGAAGGTGAGCTCTCGTCACTTGCCCCAGCTCCTGTCAACCCAACAGTTCAAAAGCATATGCAAGTAGATAAATTGGGTACCACCTTACGTGGGAGAATGTGCTGTGTCCTGTCGGGGAGCCCGTTCCACCGGAGAAAAGATGGAGAAAAGGTCGGAGGAAGACTGGAATGCTGCCGGTGAGGACAGACAGACCCGGAAGTGACATCAACAGGATGTCAGCAGCCGGCTCAAGGCATCCTGGGAATTGTAGTCCAGAGCCTTAGAAGAGCCGGTTCCCTTACCCCCTCTCCTGGTGCACGGGTTAATTACACTTGGTGATATTGTATAATGATAAAATGTATATAGATATGTATGTAAGCCGCCTAGAGTCCTCCGTTAGGGAGGGGATAGGCAGGGTATAAATACCACTATAAATAAATAAATAAACAGTCCCAGGAAGTGATGATCCAAATTTTGGGAAAGGCGTGAGGAAGCCAAGTGCTTCATAGACAGCCATACAAGATTGCCGACCTTTAGCGATGGTCCTGCTTTCCTGTGCCAATCGGCAAACCGTTTGTAGTCCTCCTTAGCCTTTTTCAACTGTTCGCGGAGGACCTGGTGATTGGCCTGAAGTTCTTGCAGGAATCAGTCAGCGGCCAGCATGGAAGAGTCTGGGGATGCTAAGGGAAATAGACGCGGGTGGAAACCATGGTTGGCTAGAAACGGGGACATTTTGGTAGAGGTATGCTGGATGTTGTTATACACAAATTCGGCCATTGCTAGCATATCTGCCCAATTGTCTTGTTGGAAGTTGACATAACAGCACAGATACTGTTCCACGATGGCATTCACTTGTTCCATACCCCTGTCCGATTCTGGATGATAGGCTGATGACAGGTGGCCTTGAATCTTTAAATTCCTAAGTAGCGCCCTCCAGAACTGAGCAGTAAACTGTGAACCACGATTGGATACCACACTCTTCGCTAATCCATGAAGCCTAAATACATGCTGGATGTACAGGTGTGCTGTCTCTTGTGCGGTCAGCAACCCTTCGCAGGCGATGAAGTGTACCATTTTTGTCATGGCATCCACCACTACCAAAATGGTTCTGGCACCTCAGGATTTTGGAAGGTCCGTGATGAAATCCATAGATATGGCCTCCCACGGTTGTCCCAGTGTGGGTAGCGGCATTAACAGGCCAGGAGGTTTCTCCGCTTGGTTCTTGTCTCTGCGACACTCCAGACAGGATATTACATACTGTTTTACGTCGACCCAGATAAACGGCCACCAGAACTCCCAGGAGATCAAATTCAGAGTCTTGAAAAACCCGAAATGGCCCGCAGCAGGGTTGTTATGGCAGAGCTGCAGGGCTAATTCTCACAGTCTTCCCGGAGGCACGTAATAGCGTCCTTGGAAACATAGTGCATTGTGGGTCCAGGGAGTCGCTTGGTCTGCGATTTCCTGTCTTCATTTCATCATGAACGGGTCCTTCTGTTGATGTTCTCAGATTTGCTGGAGTAGATCACTTGGCATGTTGGTGGCAGCGAATCGTTCAGGCGGAATGATGGGTTGAGGTGGTAGGGGCTCTCCCAGCCAGTCGTATTCAGGCTTCCACAATACAGCATCGGCTCGCTGGTTCTGACCTCGGGGGATGTATGTTACCCGGAAGTTGAACTGCGAGAAAAAGAGAGACCAGCGGATTTGCCACTGTTTCAGATTTTTCGCAGTTTTCTAATGCTCCAACTTCCTATGGTCCGTCCTAACTGCTATCGCGTGTCAGTCCCCCTCTAGGTGATGCCACCACACTTCAAATGCCACCTTGATGGCCTGAAGCTCCTTGTCCCCAATAGTCTAGGCTTTTTCAGCTGGTGCCAGCTTCCAGGAATGGTAGGGACAAGGACAGAGAATACCAATTCTAGGGTCAGTTTGAAGTAATATGGCTCCAATGGCCACATCAGATGCGTCTGTCTCCACCATGAATGGTCGAGCAGGATCCGAGGTAAAGGCAACCTTTAACTCCTCGAAGGCTTGTTGCTCAGTGTCCCCCCAACCGAACCTGGTACTTTTCCAAAACAGGTTGGACAGTGGTGTGGTGAGCTCGGCAAGATGAGGGATGAAATTATGGTAATAGTTGGCGAATCTGAGCAGTCGTTGCACATCCTTGGCTCGATGTGGGGTTTGCCAAGACTATAACGCCTCTACCTTGTTGGGCTCCATGGCAATGCCGGTGGTGGAGATTCGGTGCCCCAAGAAATCAATGGTAGACTGGGCAAACTGACATTTTTCCAGCTTGGCATAAAGCAGTTTTCACGTAATCGCTGTAGTACTGTATGCACATGCTGCACATGCTCACTCAAAGAGGTGGAGAATATTAGGATGTCATTGAGGTAGACAATCATGAACCAGTCCAGGAGGTTTCTGAACACGACATGCATAAAATGCATGAATACCCCTGGTGCGTTGGACAGTTTGAACAGCATCACCGTATACTCAAAGTGGCCATAGCTAGTGCGGAAGGCCGTCTTCCACTCGTCCCCTTCCGGATTCGCACTAGATTGTACGCCCCCCACAAATCTAGCTTCGTGAATAGCAGAGCCCTGCGGAGGCGTTCCAACAGTTCGGAAATCAATGGAAGGGGTAGCGGTTCTTGATAGTGATGTCATTCAACCTCTGGTAATTGCAGCACAGATGTAACTCACCCGACTTCTTTTTCACGAACAGTACTGGGGCGGCAACCAGTGAGGTAGAGGGCCTAATAAAGCCCCTTTTTAGGTTGGTGTCCAGGAAGTCTCTGAGGGCCACCCTCTCCAGCTCTGACAGGGAATAAAGGCGCCCCACAGGAAGCTTAGTGCCGGGAACCAGGTCAACAGGGCAATCATAGGGCCAGTGAGGCGGTAGTCAGTCAACTTCCTTTTCATCAAAAACATCAGCGTAGTCCCGGAACTGTGGGGGAATCTGCTGGTCCAAAGCTATGAACTGTCCGACGGTGAGGGTTTCCGACAGGTGCAGAGCACATTGCAGGCTGGGAAATTCAATTTCACCGGTCATCCATGCAATCCGTGGATCATGCACCATGAGCCATTCTAGACCTAGCACCAAGGGAAAATGCGGCATCTTAGCCACGTAAAACTCCACCCACTCGGAGTGATCTCCTATCTTCATGGGCAGGCATTGGGTGGCAGAAACCACGGGACTGGATTGAAGCAGCCGCCCATCAATGGTTTTGACAACCAGAGGGGTCTTTACCTCCTGTCTAGGAATGCTCCATTTTTGGGCGAATCCAGCATCCATAAAATTGGCTGTGGCCCCGGAATCAATCATGGCTTGGGCCACTAATGTGGAAGTCCCCGGGACCTATAGGTGGACAGTAACCGACAGGTGTTTGAGGGGCATGAGGCAGGGCAATTGGGCTTGGCTGGCTGCCAATCTAACCCAGCCTAATTGCCCTTTTACTGTAGGCTGGGTGGAGTCTGTTTCCTGATGACGGTGCGGGTTTACTCTTGGCAGGGTAGTTTGCAGCGAGGTGTCCCGAACCGGTGCAGTATAAGCAGAGGCCCTCTCATCAGCATCGATCTTTCTCCGCCTGTGTGAGGTGAGGTCGCGCCCCTCCCAACTGCATGGGCTCCTCCGAAGATACTCGAGTCGCCGGGGTGTGCAAAGTGATGGATGGGGGCATGGAGGTGCATTGCCTGGCCCTTTGCTGCTGCAGGCGTTTCTCAATACGCAGGCAGTGGTGCATCAGGGCTTGGAGGGTCTGCGGACAGTCTGTGCGGGCCAACTCATCCAAGATCTCCGAAGCAAGCCCCTCCTGAAACTGGTCCAGCAAGGCTTCTTCATTCCACTTCAAGTCCTGTGCGATTAGCTGAAAATCACTAATGTACTCCGCCACTGGTCAGCGTCCTTGCCGTAGTTCTCGCAGACACCGGCTGGTGGACTGTGCCTTAACCGGGTCTTCATACATTAACTGTAGTTGCCAGAAGAATTCATCAAAATAGTCCAAGAGTGGACTTTGCTGAATAATCAGAAGCGCGGCCCATTGCGCAGCGGTTCCCGACAATAGGCTTATCAAGAAGCCCACCTTATTCCGGTCAGACGGGAAATCCTCAGACCGAAGACTTAGGTAAAGCTTGCATTGGGCGAAAAAGGCTGGAAATCGAGCCAAAGTCCCATCGAACTTCTCCGGGGGCAATACAGGGCATTTGTGCCGTGAGGTAGTCAGGACGGGCGCTGTTGAGCCTGGAGTTGTGCCAACTGACTGGTTAAGATGGTGACCTGCTGAACAAGCTGTGCATTCTCCATCGCAAGTTGCTCCATGATGCCTTGTTCTGAGGCCACAACACTTTTTCCCCCTTCCCCTTGGGGATTTTAGACCGGAGACAATCTGTCCTGTTCTGACTAAGACTTGACACAGGAAGCGATGGTAACATTCTTTATTTAACAATAAGGGATACAGGAAAGGTTAAGTGGTTGATAACTCACAAATGCACGGTGGCAAGGCAAGGCTCTGAGGCAAGAGTTGGTGCAGCAGCAATTCAAGACTCTGAGGCAAGGTTTGGTGTGGCAGCAAGGCAAGGCTCTAAGGCAGGGTTTGGCACAGCAGTAAGTCCAGGCTTTGAGGCAAGGTTTGGCGCAGCAGCAAGGCAGGGCTCTGAGTCTCGATTCACTCCAGTGGAAGGTGTTCATGTCGGGTATTGTGAACGGTTGTCTCTGACAACCGGCTCTGGCTTCTGGCCCTTTTTATATCTTTGGCTTTCCCGCCTTTTATGTGCAGGAGCCAATCGCCTCTCTCACTGCTCAGCCCGCCTTTCCAGCCTCCTTTCTTGCGCGCCGATAGGTGGCGGTGAATCTGCCTCCTGTCTGTTTTCAATCGGTGGCTCTGGATCTTGCTGCTCATGGCTCTCTCTTGTTTTTTCCACAATCGGCTGGTCGTCCTCCTCCTCCTCAGACTCAGCCTCCATCCTGACAAGAAACCGTCGCTGGATCCCACAGTACTGGACAATTTTCATCCAGTGTCCCACCTCCCCTTTTTAGGGAAGGTGGTTGAAAAATTGGTGGCATTGCAGCTCCAAAGGATCCTGGATGAAACAGATTATCTGGACCCTTTTCAGTCAGGTTTCAGGCCCGGATATGGGATGGAAACAGCATTGGTCACACTTTTGGATGATCTCTGGCGGGAGCAGGATGCAGTGCATCCATCCTTGCTCTTCTTGACCTCAGTGGCTTTTAATACCATTGACCATGGTATCCTTTTGGGTCAGCTTAGTGCATTTGGGATGGGTGGCACAGTTTTGTGCTGGTTCACCTCCTTCCTCCAGGGCTGGTCCCAATTGGTATTGATAGGGAGTGAGAGATCCACCCCGCGGTCCCTCTTTTGTGGAGTGCCACGGAGCTCGGTACTCTCCCGGCTCCTTTTAAACATCTACATGAAACCACTGGGTGAGATCATCTGTCACCATGGGGTGAGGTATCATCAATATGCAGATGATACCCAATTATACATCTTCATCCCAGGTGATTTAAGTGATGCTGTGACCACCCTCTCTCGGTGCCTGGAGGCTGTAGGGGTCTGGATGGGGAACAACAGGCTTCAGCTGAACCCTGGTAAGATGGGAGTGGCTGTGGGTTGGGGGCTCCTCTGTATCCGGGAATTTACCATCTTTGGTTCTGGATGGGGTTGCACTACCCCAGATAGACCTGGTGCAGAATCTGGGGGTCCTCCTGGATTCATGACTCCTGCTCAAAGAGCAGGTGGCAGTCGTGGGCAGGACGGCCTTTGCTCAACTTCGTGTCATGCGCCAGTTATGCCCCTTGCTGGATCAGGAAGCCCTCCGATCAGTCACTCATGCCCTAGTCCTCTCCCGTATAGACTATTGCAGTGCACTCTACATGGGGCTACCCTGGAAGAGTATCCGGAAGCTACAGCTGGTTCAGAATGCGGCCGCGGAAGCAGTCTTGGGTGCCCCATGGATGGTGCACATAACACCTTTGCTGCAGGAGCTGCATTGGGTGCCAGTTTGCTTCTGGGTCCAATTCAAGATGTAAGTCATCACCTTTAAAGCCCTACATGGCATGGGTCCAGGTTACCTGAGGGACCATTTCATCCCCATTACATCGTCCCATCCCACCTGGTCAGGTAGATAAGGCATGTTACGGACCCCATCCATGAGAGACTGTTGATTGGCAGGGTCCAGGAATTACATGAATTTAATTAAGAACTTTTAACATCCCCCATCTTGAGTTTTATACTGTATTTATATTGTTATTTAAGAATACTGTTTTTATTGTATTTTAACCTATATTTATTTTAGTTTTATTGTAAACTGCCCAGAGTCACTCTCTGAGTGAGATGGGAGGTTACAAAATTCAAAGTTTAATAAATAAAATTAGTTAATAGCTTAAGGATATCAAGCAGCTTGGGAGAAAGTGACAATATTAAGGAATTTAACATAACTAGGACAAGCTCAAAATCCTAATCTTACCAGATGTTTATGGCAGAGTGACTAGTTTGATAGATCAAGAGAATGCTATAGATATAGTGTACCCTGTTGTCAGTAGAAAATTTCACAAAGCTCCTCATGATTTCCCTGTGGAAAATATGGATAAATGTGAGCCTAGAAGATACCATAACCTGGTGAATTTACAACTGGTTGAGCTACAGCTAAAGGATACTCATAAACAGTTTTAACTGATCTAGAGGGAACTATCAGTTGGGGTTCTTCAGGACTCCATCCTCAACATCCTTATAAATGACTAGGATTGAATGAATTTAGGACAGAGCTTTCCAAATTGTGTGTCGGGACACGTTAATGTGTCGGCTGCAGTGTCTGGGTGTGTCGCGGCTGCTGCTGCCTCCAAACCTGCTGTGATTCCGCGCAGGTCCTAGTGCCTGCCTTGTGCCTTGCTGCCTCCAAACCTGCTGTGATTCCGCGCAGGTCCTAGTGCCTGCCTTGTGCCAGGCTGCCTCCAAACCTGCTGTGATTCCACGCAAGTCCTAGTGCCTGCCTTGTGCCCTGCTGTAAGAGTGTGTCGCGAAATGATGCCCTGCTGTAAGAGTGTGTCGTGAAATGATGCATGTCTAAAAAGTGTGTCACCAACATGAAAAGTTTGGAAAGCTCTGATTTAGGACCTAAAAGATTAAATGAAACTTTCATATGACAACAATTTATGGTGATTAGTTAACAGGACAAATTCGAAACAATCTCAACAGGTTTGAACATCAGCCAAATCTAATAGGAAGATGTTCACCTGTGACAAGAGTAAGTTGTTTCCCTGCACTGGGGCAGGGAAAATCAAATCCATAGTTTCAGGTTTAGGGAAACCAGGCTTAGTGACAATATGTGTAAAAAATATCTTGAAGTCCTAGAAAATAGTCAGCTGAACATGAGCCAGGAGGAGGATGCAGCATCTAAAATGTCAATGCGATCTTGGGCTGCATGAACAAAAGCACTGCATTCAGATCACTGGAGATAATAGTTCCACTATGCACTGTATTGAGAGCCAGTTTGGTGTAGTGGTTAAAGCATCAGGCTAGAAACCAGGAGACCATGAGTTCTAGTCCCGCCTTAGGCACAAAGCCAGCTGGGTGACTTTGGGCCAGTCACACTCTCTTAGCCTAGGAAGTAGGCAATGGCAAACCACTAGAACTAGAACTCAAGAGATTAATTTCACATTTATCAAATTAAAATGGACCTGTATTTAAAGAAACACTTCATAACCAGGTGGAATAGCTGTGGTTGGATGAGGAGGTCCAAGGATTTCTCAGCAAAGGGAATGGAATAGCTCATTTTTCTTATCTTCTCCTGTTGTGCATTCTGGTGAAATTAACTGGCTTCAGAACTAGTTGTTTTCATGATTGATTTTGCTCCCCTTCAGGAGCAGGAGTAAGATGGTATCTTTATATGGTACCAATATAAGCATGAGAGCCAGTCTGGTGTTGTGGTTGAGGCACCAAGCTAGAAACCAGAAGATGTGAGTTCTATTCCCCCCTTAGGCACAAAGCCAGCTGGGTGACCTTGGGCCAGTCACTTTCTCTCAGCCCTAGGAAGGAGGCAAGGGCAAACCACTTCCAAAATCCTGCCAAGAAAACTGTGGGGACTAGCCCAGGCAGTCACCAGGAGTCAAGACTAACTCGAAGGTAAAAAAGGTAAAGGTTCCCCCCGCACATTTGTGCAGTCGTGTCCGACTCTAGGGGCCGGTGCTCACCTCCGTTTGTTAGCCGAAGAGCCAGCGTTGTCCAAAGACGCTTCCACGGTCATGTGGCTGCATGACACGTGCGGAACGCTGTTACCTTCCCACCGAAGTGGTACCTATTAATCTACTTGCATTTGCATGCTTTCAAATTGCTAGGTTGGCAAGAGCTGGGGCTAGTGCGGGAGCTCACTCTGTCACGCGGGGCTAGGGATTCGAACCTCCGAACTTGCGATCTTCCGATCGACAAGCCTGGCGTCTTACTCGCTGAGCCACCAAAAGGTAAATATTAATTATTTTAAAAAATGCTTCCCACCGAAGAGGAAAATCATACTTCATGTCTTAAGGGCCATTCAGAATTTGTCTGAAAACAACAGATGGTAAGCCTCTTAAAGGTTTCCAAGCTAAAATGCAAAACTTCCAGATAATAATCTTGCTTTAGAAAGTGGCCAGTGCTAAGGAAGTCACATTAAATAAGAGAATATACCATGGTACTACCCAAAGTGCATTATAACCATCATATATGATGCTAGGGAAAGTGGGAGGCAAAAGGAAGAGGCAAGATGGATGGATGATATTCTGGAGGTGACAGACTCGACCGTGGGGGAGCTGGGGATGGTGACGGCCGACAGGAAGCTCTGGCGTGGGCTGGTCCATGAAGTCACGAAGAGTCAGAAGCGACTGAACGAATAAACAACACAAATCTCTTCTGCAGAAAGTTACATGAAAGAATACCCAGTGGTGTGACTGGTGATGTAACATTTTAAGGTGTTTCCTATCTGAAAAGATAAAACGGATATTTGGCAAACACCACATACCTGTATATTTCAAACCCACCAACACACTGAGACAGAGGCTTGTACACCCCAAAGATCAAACTCCAAAACACAAGAAAAGCAATGTAGTTTATGCAATCCAGTGCAGTGAGGAGTGCTCTGAACTATACATTGGAGAAACCAAACAACTTTTGTACAGGAGGATGGCCCAACACAGGAGAAGTAACACCACAGGACCAGAGTCAGCAGTTTATCTTCATTTAAAGGAAAAAGGACACTCATTTGAGGACATTAATGTTCACATTTTAGACAGAGAAGATAGGTGGTTTGAGAGAGGGGTCAAGGAATCCATTTATGCCAACTTGGAAAATCCTTCCTTGAATAGAGGTGGGGGCCTCAGGCACAATCTATCTCCCATCTATCTCCCGGCTTTGTCTTCTGTGCCTAGGAAGATTAAGACCATTTCACAAGCTCAACAGCAGCATGGTGATCTTAACGATTCTCCTTTAGATGGTAAAAGGACTTAAAAATAACATCTCAATATAACCATGACCCCAGGTGTAAGGTCACACAGCTACCTAGAAACATATTTAGGATTCCCTTACCAACTTTGCTCAGACTGAAGAAGCTCCTTGGATAAGGAGCGAAACGTTTCCACTGAGAAAATAGAAATCCAGTTGACATGATTCAAGCTACAGACAATTCCACCTGGATGACTGAGAACCTTCATAGACTAATTTGGAGTGCAAAACTTACCGGGAACATCTCAGTATCTCCTTTCATTGCTATGGTTGAAAAACAACAAATGTAAATCAGCAATCTTGTAAGTATTTAATGAGAAAGAAAGCTTCATTGAATTCAGTGGCACTTCCTTCCATATAGGTAAATATAGGTTTGCGGTCTCAAAATGTTCTAATCAGAGACACAGATTTGCTGCAAACTCCACTCCCCCCGCCTCCCCATACTGCAGTTATGAAACTTCCATCTTCCATCTGCTCTTACCTAGCATTAAGTTCCAAACCAACCAATCATGAATTTTTCCTAATGGCTTTTTTTGTTTTCTACTGAAAATGTTCACTGCATATGGGCTTATTAAAATTAATTCTGATTGTTAAAAGGGGAGTGTACAGGATGTACATATATTTTAAATGCTCTGAAATTCTTAATTTTGTTAGCAGCCTCCCATTGTTTGGAAACCCGGCCAAGTGGAATGTGCTATGTGTGCCCCTTGTCCACACACGAGGACTAATACATCCTGATTCATTTTAAGATATTAGGGCAGACCCACTTCTGTGGGTCCACCTGGAAGTGATCCAACAAAAAAACCTAAGTGTGAAATCTTATTTCAAATCCCTGTGTGCCAATTGTGTGCTCAAAGAGAAGTGTTATTTCAGGTTACTGTGCACAAATGCGGACAAAATTGAGCATGTGCCAAACCTCCCCACATCTGGAAAAGAGATAGGCAGACAGGCAGACAGGCAGACACACACACACACCCCAATCTGCGGCCGTCCAGACTATTGGGAAGTGAAATTAGATATGCAACGGGGCTTCTCTTTCAACAAACACGCAATGGAATGATAGTGCGAGGCTTTCGCATTAATGCACTAAAACCTCCAGATCCAGCGTCAAAGGACATCAGGCCAAGCTACGGAGCGAGGGGGGCGGCGGCGTGAGTCATAGTGGCGCCCCACCCTTCGCTTTTTCCGTCCCGGCAACCGGGAGCGCGCGCCGCTCAGAGTTCGCCAGGGAGCGAGTGGGTGGGGGAGCGCGGGCGCGCGCAGGCCGGGCCCGGCGGCCTCTCTGCTTCGTTCGGCGATGGCGGCGGCGGCGGCGCCCTCGTCGCGGGACCCGGCCGGGGACTGGCAGGACTTCTCGGGCTTCCAGCCTTCAGCGGAGCCGAGCGGCTGCCTGGAGCCCCCGGAGATGGCGGCGGGGGCGGCAGCTGAGGAGAGAGGTCCCTGGGATGGCGGGGGCGATCTGGGGACCCAGCTCCCGCTCTGTTTCCAGCCTGTCCGGCTGCTGGCTGATCATTGCGGAGACCCGGAAGCCCTTCTCCCGCCGCAGCCCCTCAGCGAGCGGAGCGCCTTGCACGAAGATGAGTGAGTGGGGCGGCAGTTCGGCTTCCTTCCTTGTGGGAAGGGAAGGGGTCCTCCTCCTCTTCTCTCCCCCCCCCCCCAGCTTTGCGAGGGGTCCCTTTGCTGGGAGTGAGGTTCTCCCTTCGGTCGGGGAAAACTTCGCTGGGGATGGGGTCGTCTCAAGACTTGGACGTTCTGCTCATCGCGAAGAAGGATGAATGAGAAATTGGGAGGAGGAAAATAGGGGATGGGGAGAGAGAGAGAGTGAGAGAGAAAGAATTGCAGCTTTAGTACACGATTCGTTGCTAATGGAGAGCAATCCCCAACAGAGTAAAAGGGTGTTCCCTGACCGTCAGGTGTAATGGGGACCTAATACCCTGTAAGCCCCGAAGGAGGAAAGCTTCAAGATAGTTTCTCATTTACTGCGACTTGGACTTTAAACTTTCCAGCACAACCACGTTGAGCTTTGTATGCCTACAGCATTCTACGGAATACTGGAATTTGGTGGAAGGCAACCTAACCTATGGTGGAATCTGATCCTTTTGTATCTTATATTTAGGGGCAGGCCTGTTATAAAAACTCAGAGTCCCCAAAGGCCCATTTTCTGTGCAGTCCCTCCTCATGTATCTTTTGAAAGAACTTGAACTGGTTTTGCAGTCTAAAAAGGCAAGATAAACTTTTGCCAGAGACATAATTGGGCACTTCCAAACTGCATATTTGAGAAATTGTCTCAAATATCCCTTCCTCACTAGGTTTCTTTAAAAAAAATTCTGATTTTTAATTATGTAGCTTGGTGTAATTGGTGTTTAACTCATTTAGAAAATGGAAGCTTATTTTAGGCTACAACTTCTGCTCCAATATAGTTACTGGTATTTCTATTTTTTTTTAAATGTCTTCTGTGTTGTGGTTTATTCGTTCAGTCGCTTCCGACTCTTTGTGACTTCATGGACCAGTTCACACCAGAGCTTCCTGTCGGCCGTCGCCACCCCCAGCTCCCCCAAGGTCGAGTCTGTCACCTCCAGAATATCATCCATCCATCTTGCCCTTGGTCGGCCCCTCTTCCTTTTGCCTTCCACTTTCCCTAGCATCAGCATCTTCTCCAGGGTATCCTGTCTTCACATTATGTGGCCAAAATACTTCAGGTTTGCCTTTAATATCATTCCCTCAAGTGAGCAGTCTGGCTTTATTTCCTGTAGTATGGACTGGTTTGACCTTCTTGCAGTCCAAGGCACTCTCAGAATTTCCTCCAGCACCACAGTTCAAAAGCATCTATCTTCCTTCGCTCAGCCTTCCTTATGGTCCAGCTCTCGCAGCCATAGGTTATTACTGGGAATACCATTGCTTTAATTATGCGGACCTTTGTTGTCAGTGTGGTGTCTCTGCTCTTAACTATTTTATTGAGATCTGTCATTGTTCTCCTCCCAAGAAGTAAACGTCTTCTGATTTCCCGGCTGTCTGCAGTAATCTTTGCGCCTAGAAATACAAAGTCTATCACTGCCTCCATGTTTTCTCCCTCTATTTGCCAGTTATCAATCAAGTTGGTTGCCATAATCTTGGTTTTTTTTAGGTTTAACTGCAACCCAGATTTTGCACTTGCTTCTTTCACCTTCGTCATAAGGCTCCACAGCTGCTCCTCGCTTTCAGCCATCAAAGTGGTATCATCTGCATATCTGAGATTGTTAATGTTTCTTCCAGCGATTTTAACTCCAGCTTTGGATTCATCAAGCGCAGCATGTCGCATGATGTGTTCTGCGTACAGGTTGAATAGGTAGGGTGAGAGTATACAACCCTGCCGTACTCCTTTCCCAATCTTAAACCAGTCCGTTGTTCCGTGCTCTGTTCTTACCGTTGCTACTTGGTCGTTATACAGATTCCTCAGGAGGCAAACAAGATGACTTGGTATCCCCATACCACCAAGAACTTGCCACAATTTGTTATGATCCACACAGTAAAAGGCTTTAGAATAGTCAATAAAACAGAAATAGATGTTTTTCTGAAATTCCCTGGCTTTCTCCATTATCCAGCGGATATTGGCAATTTGGTCTCTAGTTCCTCTGCCTTTTCTAAACCCAGCTTGTACATCTGGCAATTCTCACTCCATGAATTGCTGGAGTCTACCTTGCAGGATCTTGATAATTACCTTACTGGCATGTGAAATAAGTGCCACTGTTCGATAGTTTGAACATTCTTTAGTGTTTCCCTTTTTTGGTATGGGGATATAAGTTGATTTTTTCCAATCTAGAATAGAATAATAACTTTATTGTCATCCCACTATACGCTATACAAGTGCACAATAGAATGAAATTTCGTTGCAGTTGGCTCACAAATTCACTCAAGCAATAAAATACTAATGATAATAATAAAAAAACATAATTACTATAAAATACCCATTCTTATAAAATATACATTCTTAAAAAATATACATTATACAATATACATCTGATGGCCATTCTTGTGTTTTCCAAATTTGCTGGCATATGGCAGGCATCACCTGGACAGCATCATCTTGCAAGATTTTAAACAGTTCAGCTGGGATACCGTCGTCTCCTGCTGCCTTGTTATTAGCAATGCTTCTTAAGGCCCATTCAACCTCACTCTTCAGGATGTCTGGCTCTAACTCAGTGACCACACCGTCAAAACTATCCCCGATGTTATTAACCTTCCTATACAGATCTTCTGTATATTCTTGCCAGCTTTTCTTGATCTCTTCTGCTTCTGTTAGGTCCTTGTTTTGATCATACCCATTTTTGCCTGGAATTTTCCTCCGATGTTTCTAATTTTCTGGAAGAGGTCTCTTTTCCTTCCTATTCTATTATGTTCTTCCACTTCTGTGCATTGCTTGTTTAAAAATAATTCCTTATCTCTTCTGGCGAACCTCTGGAATTTTGCATTTAATTGGGCATTTTTGTTGTTGTTCAGTCGTTAAGTCGTGTCCGACTCTTCGTGACCTCATGGACCATAGCATGCCAGGCCTTCCTGTCCTCCACTGTCACCCGGAGTTTACTCAAATTCATGTTCATTACATCGGTGATGCTATCTAACCATCTCATCCTCTGCCGTCCCCTTCTCCTTTTGCCCTCAGTCTTTCCCAGCATCAGGGTCTTTTCCAGTGAGGCCTCTCTTCGCATTAGGTGGCCAAAGTATTTGAACTTCAGCTACAGTATCTGTCCTTCCAAAGAGCAGTCAGGGTTGATTTCCTTTAGGGTTGACTGATTTGACCTCCTTGCAGTCCAAGGGACTCTTTAAGAGTCTTCTCCAGCACCAGAGTTCGAAAGCATCAATTCTTCGGCGCTCAGCCTTCCTTATGGTCCAACTCTCACAGCCATACATTACTACTGGGAAAACCATAGCTTTAATTATACGGACCTTTGTCGGCAAGGTGATGTCTCTGGTTTTTAATATGCTGTCTAGGTTTGCCATAGCTTTCCTCCCAAGGAGGAAGCGTCTTTTAATTTCATGGCTGCAGTCACCGTCTGCGGTGATCTTGGAGCCCAAGAAAATAAAATCTGTCACTGCTTCCATTTCTTCCCCTTCTATTTGCCAGGAAGAGATGGGACCAGATGCCATGATCTGGGTTTTTTTAATGTTGAGTTTCAAGCCAGCTTTTGCACTCTCCTCTTTCACCCTCATCAAGAGGCTCTTTAGTTCCTCTTCACTTTCTGACATTAGGGTGGTATTGTCTGCATATCTGAGGTTGTTGATATTTCTCCCGGCAGTCTTAACTCCGGCTTCTGATTCATCCAGACCGGCATCTGCATATAAGTTAAATTAATAAGTTAATTAAATTAAATTAATTAATATAAATAAATAAATAAATATTAATTAATTAATTAATTAAATTAATAAGTTAAGTTAATGCGGGTCAAGAAGCAACAGTTAGAACTGGACATGGAACAACCGATTAGTTCAAAATTGGGAAAGGATTACAACAAGGCTGTATATTGTCACCCTGCTTATTTAATTTAACTTAATTGGGCATATTTCCCCCTATCATTGTTGCCTTTTGCTTTCCTTCTTTCTTGGGCTACTTCCAGTGTCTCAGCAGACAGCCATCTTGCCTTCTTGGTTTTCTTTTTCTTTGGGACGCCACCTTTGGCTTCAAAGGAACTGGTGAAGTCCATGTATAAAGTCGTCTTTTAGGTTGTTGGAAGAGAGTGTTTGTTATGCACAGTGAATTGTCTTGGAAAAATTCTATCAGCCTATGTCCCGCTATGGCCCTTTTGTTCTCCCAGACCATGCTTGTCTGTAATTCCAGGTGTCGTTTGACTACCCACCTTAGCATTCCAGTCTCCTATAATGAAAATAACATCTCTTTTTGGCGTATTATCCAGTAGGTGCTGCAGATCCTCATAGAACTGATCTACTTCTGCTTCTTCAGCATCTGTGGTTGGGGCGTATATTTGGATCACTGTGATGTTAAATGGCTTACCCTGAATTCGAATTGAGATTATTCTATCGTTTTTTGGATTCTATCCAAGCACTGCTTTAGCCACTTTATTATTAATTATGAAGGCTACTCCATTTCTTCTGTGGTCCTCTTGTCCACAGTAGTAGATCTGGTGGTCATCTGATGTGAAGTGGCCCATTCCAGTCCATTTCAGTTCACTGACACCCAAAATGTCTATATTAAATCTTGACATCTCACCAATAACCACATCCAATTTGCCCTGGCTCATAGATCTTACATTCCAGGTTCCTATGGTATCTTGATCTTTAGAACATTGGATTTGTTGTTCACCACCAGCACCATCGGCCGCTAGCCATCCTTCGTCTTTGAGCTAGCTGCATCATCACATCTGGGGCTAGTTGAACTTATCCTCTGTTCCTCCCCAGTAGCATTTTGACCATCTTCCGACCTGGGAGTCCCATCTTCCAATGGTATACCGACATATCTCTGGTTGTAGTGATCTATTTAGTTTTCACGGCAAGAATACTGGGGTGGGTTGCCGTTACCTTCCCCAGGGATCGTATTTAGTCTGACCTCTCTGCCATGACCTTCCCATCTTGGGTGTCCCTTCACGGTTTAGCTCATGGCATCATTGACGTGCTCAAGCTCCAGCACCACGACAAGGTAACAATCTCCTTTGCTGCAGTAATGTGTTCTGTGGTTTGCATCAAAAGCACATGTGTACCCAAAGAATAGAATCTGATTGCGAGATGCCGGAAACAAATTATTATCCACCTAACAAATTATCCTAATACTATCCATATTATCCAAAAGATATTTTGATGACATTTTCACATCATGGTACAAGGAGCATGCTTGAGATGTTTGGCTTATAGTGAATGAGCGATAGCATAGGTCAGTTTGCTTTGTTCCCCATGCCAGAGGGAGCAGCTAAAAAACTGCAGAAGCTCCTTCCGTGGTTCACATGACCAGGGAACTTAGATCCTGGGCTTCTTAGTCCCCTATCAGGAATTGGAAGGCAAGAACGAACCATGGCTTGATAATGGAAACAGTTTGGTCTAGTGGTTAAGGTGCTGGGCTAGAAACCAGGAGACTGAGAGTTCTAGTCCCGCCTTAGGCATGCTTGTTAGACCATATAAGTATCTATTTAGCGGTAAATATAATGGTGACCTTGGGCCAGTCCCTGACCTTGGGCCAGTCCCTGTCTCTCTGGCCTAGGAAGGAGCCAATGGCAAACCAGGAGACTGAGAGTTCTAGTCCCGCCTTAGGCATGAAAGCCGGCTGGGTGACCTTGGGCCAGTCACTCTCTCTCAGCCCAACTCACCTCACAGGGTTGTTGTTGTGGGGAAAATAGGAGGAGGAAGGAGCATTAGGTATGTTCGCTGCCTTGAGTTATTTATAAAAATAATAAAGGCGGGATAAAAATTAAATAAATAAATTTGAAACCTCTTGGTTAATACATCAGGCCAAAATAAGGCCAAACTTATACCAGCAAGCTTCTTTCTTCATGGTAAGCCTGAACTAATAATAAATAATATTCTGTGTTCTGCTTTTATAAGCACACAAGGGAGAAAACATTTTTCTATTATATTTACCGCTAAATAGATACTTATATGGTCTAACAAGCATTTTTTTTCTTTCTTTGGCAAATTGGTGTAAGAAAACTCATGAGGGTCTTTAGCCAAATCATAATATTCCATATATTCTCTACTTTCCCTGCATGCAAATTTGACTGACTCAAGCAGGGAGATCTAAAGGCAGAGGCTCAGTTCCAATGACTGATATTTTTTAGAGGGGATAGAAATTCATAGTACCATATCAACCATTCATATGGCTATTGCTATGAAGAGTGGCATACTTAATTTTGGGACCACTTTGGGATTAATATGGTGCAGGCACTTTTAAAAGCAGAAGCTTTACTCAGTTGAGAACCATAATTTCTGCATATTGTAAGGACTGGATTTTTTTTCCTCCCAGGATTTGGAACGCTCTGACAGATAATTATGGTAATGTAATGCCAGTCGATTGGAAATCATCCCACACCAGAACTCTGCATTTGCCAACCCTGAATCTTTCTGAAAAGGGAGTAAGTATTGCCAGAACCATTTGGAACACTTTTCTTTTGTCCATTTAAAAACGTGTCCCAGAAATCAAATATTATATAATCTGATAATTAAGTTAAGTTGCCATAACATTATTAGCTTTCTGTTTCTGTCGGTATCATGGGTTTTCTACCTTTAAAATGTACCTGACATATGCCCCGATGTCTAATAAGATATGTTAATTCTAAAAAATACAATAATTATAATTTTAATGCTAGTTCCTACATTTGCATTCCTGTACATTTGATTGATTGATTGATTGATTGATTATGTTGTCGACTCTAATCATATATAATACTTTTTGTTTAAGTTAGGGAGCAAGTAACCAGTAATAGTAAGGGCGTGGTGGCTCAGCAGGTAAGACGCCAGGCTTGTAGATCGGAAGATCGCAAGTTCGGAGGTTCGAATCCCTAGCCCTGCGTCAGGAGTGAGCTCCCGCACTAGCTCCAGCTCTTGCCAACCTAGCAATTCGAAAGCATGCAAATGCAAGTACATTAATAGATACCATTTTGGTGGGTAGGTAACAGCGTTCCGTGAGCGTCATGCCGGCCACATGACCGTGGAAGCGTCTTCGGACAATGCTGGCTCTTCGGCTAACAAACGGAGATGAGCACCGGCCCCTAGAGTTGGACACGACTGCACAAATGTGTGGGGGGAACCTTTACCTTTTAACCAGTAATAGTAACTGATATAAAAATAAGAGCAGCCTTCTGTTTCATAAAAAAGAGCATACACAATCTATTATTCATCCTTAGCTGGTGTAAGGCAGAAGATAGAAGCATTTAAACTTTTTCAGACTGCGCTAAAAAACTCTTAATGCAAAAACTCCCTTGAGTAAAGGTCAAGTGTTTGGGACTACACTGATAAGCCCATTACGTTTTCTCAGCAGCATTGCAGAAGTGGTTCACCATTGCCTTCTTCTGGGATATTTTTTTTTATTTCTCAGTCCAGCTTACAACCCTGAGATTCCCTGGTGACTTCCAACCAGATCCAACTATGCTAAGCTTTTTGGAATTAGATAGGTTCAGACAGATGCTATCACTTACTTGGATAGATCTACCTGCTGATCCCTGGAATTGAATCAGGGAATCCATGGAAGAGTTTTAAAGCTTCTAAAAGAGCAAAACTATTAAGAAATAATAGACATTTCCTTTACTGCAGATCTACCCCTACCACCTTATCAGTGCATGATGTGTTTGTTTATCAGATTGCTTGTCACAGAGCCTGACATTGATTAGGGCCACCCAGCTGGCTTCCATGCCTAAGGGAGGATTTGAACCTGGATCTCTTGGCTCCTTATCCAGCACCTTAACCATTATACCACACTGGCTCTCTTTTAAGTGCTTTAAGTACAGGTAGTCCCCAGGTTAAGAACGTGCCGGGTTAAGGATGACCCATAGTTAAGAACAGAGCCTATTCCAGCAAAATTCGAGTGGTTAAGGTGCTGGGCTGGAAACCAAGAGTCTGTGGGTTCTAGTCCTGCCTTAGGCATGAAAGCTGGCTGGGTGACCTTGGGCCAGTCCCTGTCTCTCTGGCCTAGGAAGGAGCCAATGGCAAACCAGGAGACTGAGAGTTCTAGTCCCGCCTTAGGCATGAAAGCCGGCTGGGTGACCTTGGGCCAGTCACTCTCTCAGCCCAACTCACCTCACAGGGTTGTTGTTGTGGGGCAAATAGGAGGAGGAAGGAGTATTAGGTATGTTCACCACCTTGAGTTATTTATACAAATAATAAAGGCGGGATAAAAAATAAATACATAAATACATAATGATTCAAGTTAAATACACAATGGTTCGAGTTTATTACACAATACTACTTATACACTATTATACAATAATACTGTTCCTGCTTACATACAAATTTGACTTAAGGACAGACTTTGGGAACGGAACTCATTCTTAACCTGGGGACTACCTGTATACAGTATATCTCATTTATTTTGAAGAATAAATTTGACAGTGGCTTGGGCCTCACTATATGTTTATATACGGGTTTGGGGTTATTTTTTCCTCAAATTTTACAAAATATTCAGTAAATGATTGTAAGAAAGGATGCCCAGAAGTTAGGTACTTTTAAAACTTTATTTATTTAATAGATATTTTTATTATTAGAATAGTGAATTACAAAGAAAAAATAGCCTACATTAGATAGTGACAATAGAATAAAACGGAAATAACTTCTAAGCATAAATAAAAGCATTCCTTGTATGTTTAGTCATACTTGGCCAATAAACCTGTTCTGTTCTGTTCTGTTCTGTTCTGTTCTGTTCTGTTCTGTTCTGTTCTGTTCTGTTCTATTCTATTCTATTCCTGGGAAACTTTCTAGTGATACCTTCTTCCTTCCCTTCCATTTGTTTCCCCAATCACTGACCACAACCTAGATATTTATACTTTACATTGAAGATTGAAGATTATTGCTAGTATCTATTTAAATCCTTTCATCTATTATTTTTAATTGTCTCATAACTTTTTTTCTAGAAACCATATTCCAAATGTCTAAATTTACCTTGCTGTATAATATGTAGTATATAAGGGAGCCATTCCTGCTTAAATTTGGTTAGACTTCTATTATGGATATATACTGTCAATTTTGCCATTCCTGCATATTCTCCAAATTTTATCTCCCACTCTAATATCATCAGTGTGGTTCCTCTTTTCTAATGTTGTGACAAATAAATTCTTGCAGCTGTCAGCATATATCTTGGTATATTTTTATTGTTAGTTAATTGTGATATTTTTCACCTGTCACGGTCAAGACCTTCTGTAGATTGAGAAAAGCCAAATGTTACTGAAGTTTTCTAGATGTCTACAGAGATATAACTGCATGAACTTCTTCATGTACTGTAGTTGCCAGGAGTCAAGATTGACTTGAAAGTACAACAAAAAGAAAATAAGAGGTGAATCCAATATTCGGTGAACCTTAATTAGGAAGCAATTTCGAAGTACTGCCTTCAGATGAAAATGAACTCCCTACCATCATGTTATTTCCTCTCCTCTGAAGCCATAATAGAGTCCAAGCTCTGGTTTGTTTTAGGACATCATGTCACAGAATGTATTTTATTCTGTGTAAAAATGTTTAAGCAATTCCTTTCAGGGATAAATGTGATCTGTGAACTATGCAAGACAGTGTCTATTTATTCAATTCATGTGAGTTAATCAACCTGGGCACTGAATTGCACAATATTGTTTGTGTGTTTGAACTAGATTTGGATGCAAAGGTTAAGCACTATGCAGATAGGAAAGATAATAATTTTGGGACCTCGGTATTTTGAATCCTTAAGAATTTTTAAAGATACCATAGCCTATTATATAATTAAGTGCTATGATATTTAGTTGGTTTCTCTGTCTTTTTAATACCCTGTTTTTATTTTGTATTTTTATACAGGTTAATGATAATTTGAACCTTGACTTGTCAGATGATGAAGAGCTGAGAGAGCAGCTAGACATGCATTCTATCATTGTTTCCTGCATCAATGAAGAACCTCTCTTCACAGCTGAACAGGTAAAGTTCAGAAAGAAATTTGTGTAATTTTGGTATTGCATTTTAGCATCAAACATTTCATCTTAATATGTTCGAGATGCTTGGAGACAACCTAGCAAAGGAATGGACTGATGTAACCTATGTTTTAAATGCAGAAAAGATTTATGATTTAATTCTTACATTAGAGCTTATATGGGCAAGCCACAAGTTGCCTGTGGCCCTCTGCTATTCTTCCCTGTGGTCCACCAGTGCCCCTGGGAGCTCCACCCACTTTTTCTTACAACCCAGTGGATGAGCAAGAAAATATTCACTGTTTCACTCTAGCAGAGAAACAGCCATTGTGATGCCCTCGATCCGTTGACTATTAAATCAGAGTTCCTGACACAAGCCACTCAGGGATATGAAGGAATCTTTATTAAAGCCAGTGATCCATTGCGCATTAAAGACTCGAGTGAATCAAGCTCCCGCAGCCAACAGTTTAAAATCTCCAAACTCCCCCCCCCATCGGCATTCACAGCTCGATCGCCCTTCCCTTTGTCTCTCAGTTCTCAGATCTTTTTGAGCCCGAATCAACTAACGCGGGGATATCGCCCTTTGATCTATCCTGGGTGCAGAAACGCTCGGCGGGAGACTTTGATTAACATAGTTTGCAGTTCTGTGAATACACCAAACCCCTACTTTACACGTCTGGTAGTTTTACTGTCAGGCACCCCCAAACAACACTGTGAGTTTAACAGAGTGGTGGGATGTTCCTGGCGCCATGGCAGGATGGCATGGATGACATCCTGACAGCCATTTTGATAAAAAAGACTGAGCTGGGAAGGAGTAGTTTAAACCCTTTCTTCTCTCCTGTTTTTCTTAGCTATGTATGTGTATGACAGAGAGAAAATGGGTGAGGTATGTACACATTAGTGGGTGGGTGTGTTGCAGGCTCGCCCACTCATGTAACCTTTGAAAGGCGCTTTGATAGTGAGTGATAGCCCCACTCAACTGTGGAAGTACTCCCACATTTGCACAAGAGCATCACAATATTCAAGCAGTTTTCCAGTATTTTATGAATGGCAGTAGGAAAAGTGGCAACATAAGGTTGGTCTTAAAAATAAAAGCAACATGGCAAAACATAATTGAATAATAAAATTGAGGTAGGATGGTTAGTAAGGTAATTTAAGCCTAAAATCATCACCTTTTTTTTAAAATTCAGTGTAACTACAGTAAGCCCTCAGTGTGATGAACCTTGCTTAGCCAGCTTCAGATATAAAAGAATCATTTTGTATGGATGTAACACCCATTTAATAGACTAAAGAGTTTGGTCATTAAATAGAGATTTTACTGCAAACTGCCATTTACCTCAGTTATGTAATTCCACAAATAATGAGTAAATTGATACAAATGGTGCAAATTTGGATGTAATGAACATTCAAATTAAGCAGACGCCTCTTCTGCCTCCCAAATGCCTATGAAATAAATATTTTATTGTTCTTGCTAGAGCTCAGTGTCTACATAGCTGTGAATTTTTTGATTTTATCACATATTAGGGGAAGAGAACCTTATTTCTCTGAAGTGCCGTTAGCTCACAGGATGTCAACCACTCTGTGCCAAGCCAGAGAAATAATTACCCCCTTACTTTCTCTGTTCTTTTTACTACCATTCTTTTCCATTCTTCCTTTTCAAGTTGGAAAGACATTCTAAGAATGGATGTCAGTAAAAGGAAAAAAATACTAGTGTCTCTATTACTGTTGTTGGTGCCAGGATACTTTGAGGCTTCTTGTGCTCTTCTGTTGCGGATGGGACTGGGACAGATTAAAGTGTAGTAGTGCCATGTGCATGTGGGGGTTAAAAAGCATTTTGTCCTCCCCCTTTTCCAGCTGCAATGCCCAGGTCTTACCTTCTGCCACCATTATGCACTGAAACCTGGTCAGAGAGCAGGCCTGCGGTGTTCAGAAAGGTCAGAGAAACCTGTAGGTCACATGATTCCTCACCACGATCATATATCACCCGTAATTATTTTAGCATATCTATACGTAAAAGTCCAAGAACCCAGGAATGCTGCACCTATCTGCACTCTGCGTAGAATCTTACATCCACAGCTATTTAAAAAAATATATGTAGGTAGGTAAAGAAATATTTTTCCTCTGTGACTTTAAATCTTAAATTATCACCAATAAGAATTAGAAATCTCAAAATTCACCCAGAGTCCCCCTTGGGGGAGTTGGGCGGTGATAAATCCAATAAATAAAATAAATAAATAAAAATAAAATAAGAAAACAATAAAACAATGTAAGTTAATTTGGATAGTAGGCTCTGAGAGACCTGATCTGTGTTAATACTGAAAATCGAGAGCTGCATCCAGTAGCATATGAGATGGCATGACTTTTTTTTTCCAGTCCTCTTTGCCCTGCTTTTTTGACCCCCATAACTGCTCTGGACAATCTCTCCAATCCTTGAGCAGGTTTTAGAGGACTTGGGGAAAGTATAATGGAGAGGAAAAATCTGATCCTCTGGAATTCCTTTCTTCTTCTGCCAGATGGACAGGACTAGATAACATCCATGTTAATTAAAGAGGAAATGCTCTCTCTTCTTTTTTACATAGTGGAAACAACCAAAGTAAAACAACCAAAATAAAATGACCAAAGTACAGGTATGCACTGTATACTTAGGGGACTTCTTGTATGCATGTCCTGTTTTTTATTTATGGGATTTATCTACACCTCAATCTTTTCAGACTCTAAGCAGTGTACAGATACTAATGATAAATCATAATAATACCACCACCACCACACTGGCACCAGTGACTCCACTATCAATCCCCAAAGGCTTTCTGAAAGAGCCAAGTTTTGACCAGGTTGTAGAAGGCCATGAGAATGGGAGTCCTCTTTGCCTCAGGATCAAGTTGTTCCATAGGAGGGGAACCCCCACAGAGAACAGCAGGACCCCATCACTTCTCATGGTAGGTGAAGATCCTTACCAAGCACTCTCACCATCCAAGTCAGGCAAGCAGAATCTACTTATGAAAGTCAATCTCTTAGATACCCCAGTTCCAAGCTATATAGGACTTTAAAAGTAGCAACCAGTATATTGGATTTCACTCAGAAGCACTCATAGCTGATGCAGCTCTTACGTATGTGTGTGTGTATCTCTTGAAGGTTATATAGAGTGCTTCTACAATGCAACTGTTTTGTTTTTCTTTTTTCTTTAAGCAATCAGTGAAAAGGATTATCAGAATGGTAGGGAAACATAACAGTTGTGTTCACCAGCTATCCATTCACTATTGCACTGGTGGAAGATACTTGTACTCTACCAGCTCATAAATGCATGGCTGTATTTTAGTAACAATTTCAGTTTCCGTTCATGTTATCTGTGCAGCATTATTTAACTTCTCTGATTAGACTACTTATTGGGTCACTCCTCCCATGTCAGTCTTCCCAGCCATTGAACATCCCCTGAATGACATTTTATCTAAGAATCCAGCAACTCCGATCAGGCCCTAAAATGATAGCCGTGCAAAGGAATGAGAGCTGTAATACTGCTACGGAGCCACAAGTGAACTGCTGCATCCTGCACCAGTATTACGGACTCGGGAAAGTCTGCCAGATTGGTTAGAGGTGGATGATGTGGAAACATGTTTTCTATTTAAATCGGTAACATCTGTTACCAAAATGCACACATGACTGCTGGATTAATATGTTATTCACTATTGCTCCCCACTCCTCAGCATTACGCTCTTTTTCCTGATTCAAGTAGTCCCCACTTCGTTAATCTTTCAGAAAATGATTAAAACATGGCTATTCTGACAGGCCTTTGGAGACTAACATCTATGTTTTGCTTCTTTTCAGAGCAGCAGTGGATTATTTTAGTTTTTACTGATGTTTTCTGAGAGTCATTATGGTATTTGTGGTTTTTATCATTTCCCGGACTTGATTTGTAAATCACTTGGAAATGTATAATTGTGGCTGTATAGAAGTACGGGATTGACTGACTGACTGAAAAATATGGCATTAATTTATGACTATATTAATTTATCTCTTCGATTGGTATTTATGACTATATTGTTTCGAAAGGCAGGAGTGGGTTTTCCATATTTTATAAGTTATAAATAATAATTATTTATATACAGCAGAGCTTTCCAAACTGTGTGTCGGGACACGTTGGTGTGTCGGCTGCAGTGTCTGGGTGTGTCACGGCTGCTGCTGCCTCCAAACCTGCCCTGCCAGGATTCCATGCAGGTCCTAGTGCCTGCCTTGTGCCCTGCTGTAAGAGTGTGTCGCGAAATGATGCATGTCTAAAAAGTGTGTCACCAACATGAAAAGTTTGGAAAGCTCTGATATACAGTATAAATTATAATTAACTTAAAAGTATTTCTCCATTTTTCAAATTCATCCCTTGATACTGTTTTACTCATTATTAGACCCTTTATTCTGATGACTACTGTAGTCTTTCAGTGATTAAAAGTAATTATTAAATATTATTATTAAATAGTCTTTACAAAAATAAATAATAAGTATAATTTTGTCTTTGGTCCTCTGAAATTTTCTCTTTGTGGAAGGTGATTGAAGAGATAGAGGAAATGATGCAAGAATCTCCCGATCCAGATGATGACGAAACACCAAGCCAGTCAGACCGTCTGTCCATGTTGTCCCAAGAAATTCAAACACTTAAAAGGTCTAGTACAAGCCACAATTATGAAGAAAGTAAGTGAAGTTTATTTGTATCTTTTGTTTGATGTTTGCCTTAAAAAACTATTCTGCACTTAAGGAATATGCCACTTTTATACACTCATCTTTTATAGCATACCAAAGTTTTTATTGTGCAATAATTACTTGCATATCAGGTATATTTGGAAGATTTCAAACATGAAAAACTGAGCCACATATTTGAAACTTGAGAAAAGAAGCCAGCATACAACATTCTTGAAAGGCTTTCCTAAACTTAGCTGTGATTCATCCCATCCCTCCTTTTTCTTGGGGGATGGGATGAAATAGAGACCTTTCAAGTTTGCCGAAACCCATGCTAGGCTTCTGAAGATATATTTAAGCTCCCCTGTACTACAGTGGCATCATTATGAAGGGGCTCTAGAAAAGCACAGCATGCACTTGGACTTTTTTATTTCTTGGTAACATACAATAAACTTTTTTTAAACACACCACTGTGTAAATATGTACTAGAAAGGAGACTGAAAAGTTGTTTCTTTTCCAGACATGAATAGATATATAGAATGATAAACAAGGGTTAGCTAGCTGTTCAACTGATTTCTTAAGATCATGATAACTTCTGGTATTAAAAAAAAGAAAGAAAAAGTCTACTGCCAAAATTCTATTACTGTTTTTTTTTTAATTCGTTCAGTTGTGTCCGATTCTTGGAGACTGCCTGGACAAGTTCTTGCAGTTTTCTTGGCAAGATTTTTCAGAAGTGGTTTGCCATTGCCTCCTTCCTAGGGCTGAGAGAGAGGGACTGGCCCAAGGTTGGCTTTGTGCCTAAGGTGGGACTAGAATTCATGGTCTCTCAGTTTCTAGCCTGACAGCTTAACCACTACACCAGACTGGCTCTCATTACTCTACTTAGGGAAGACTAATTCATTTTAATTGTTTTTTCTGAAAGCTATGAAGAGACTTGGCTAGGATACCTTATCTAAGGTGTTCTAAGTATTGTTTACTGTTATACCATGGACATCTTTATCTTTCTCTAGATTTTTATTTTCTGTTGCTGAAAGAAAAGGAAAATAAAGATGTGCTATTTTCTTCCTTAAAGAAGGCAGGTCAGAAAGTATGCAGTTGCATTAGATAGTGTAAACGGCTGTTGTCTTCTAAAGAAACAGACAGCCCATAATCTGGAGGAATTGTACTTTCCCAAGAGGGCTGAAAAATGCATGGGAGCATCTCAGTATGCGGTTTTCTTTTCTTACCAGCAAATATGAGAACTGTTCCTTAAAACTGGTAGCACGTCTTGAAAATAGAATTTCAACCTTTTGTTATAAATTACTTCTATCTAGCTACTGAGAAAGCTATATTTGTTTCAATTCCAGTTCACCAGGATAGAATACGTTCCTTTCTTGATGTTATTCACGTTGTTAAATGTGTTTATATATAAGTTAACTTTGGTACTACAATCCTAAATGATTTGGAGGTGGATATAGGGGTTTTTATTTAGAGCTTTCCGCTGTTAACTACAATAGTACTAGTTTGCAGTTGTGAACATGAATGATTTAAACCAGTGTTTCTCAACCTTAGCAATTTGAAGATGTGTGGACTTCAACTCCCAGAATTCCCCAGCCAGCCATGCTGGCTGGGGAATTCTGGGAGTTGAAGTCCACGTATCTTCAAGTTGCCAAGGTTGAGAAACACTGATTTAAACCACTGTTTCTCAAACTTGGCAACTTTAAGATCTTTAAGCATGGCTGACTGGGGAATTCTGGGAGTTGAAGTCCACACATCTTAAAAGATGCCAAGTTTGAGAAACACTAATTTAAACAATTGAGGAAAATAATCTAGACCTAAACTGCCTTGAGCTTTAAAAAACCTGGAACCTGCAAGTTGCAACTCTGTACATGCTAAACTGAATTAAAAACAATTGGGGAGGGAGGGAGAGATAATTGCACTGTTAAACAGTTCAGAATTGTTTTGAGTGATTTTTCTTACTCAGAGATCATATCTGCATGGGGAGGATGGGGATTTTTTTAATATAAATAGAGTAACAGAAAGGTTTTTAACGTAAGTACATATTGGATAGCTGGATTATGTTTATTAGGAAAAGTATTTTTGGAATGAGATTGTTATTGCAATATATTGTTTTAGAGATCATAATGTTTTCTGCTGTTTTGAAAACAGGGGTGCAAAAGCTGTCTGTGACTGAGTTAAGTGATCTCTTAGAAGAGATTGAGGCAGCCATCAAGGACTACTCGGAGGAGTTAGTGCAGCAGTTAGCCCTACGGGATGAGTTGGAGTTTGAGAAGGAAGTAAAGAACAGCTTCATATCTGTGCTTATCGAAGTACAAAACAAGCAAAGAGAACAAAAAGAAATGGCAAAGAAGAAGAAAAAGTTAAAAAATGGCGCTCCTCAGAATGGAAAGCAAGAAAAAAGCCATCTGCCTGGAACAGTAAGAGCTTTGTATTATGCCTCCCTAGAAACACTGTTTACATTTTAACTTTATATAATACAATCTCTAATTTTGCTCAGTTATTATTAATAATAGTTAAAATTAATAATAGTAAGTAACATTAATGGCAACAATTACACTGCCTCTTTTGATAAATGATGGTTAGATCCCTCATACTTTGATAGGTATAGAAATATCCATATTCTTCTATTTTTCTGATCATCACTAGTATTGGTGACCCTTTACAAGACTCTGATGAAAAACCACTGCTTTCTCAAATCATCAGCATTGTATTTTTTACTCTGTTCAACTAAAGTTGTACAGATAATCTTTTTACCTCTTTGGGCAACTGTTACGGAGTGAGGTGGAAATTCAGAAAGTGTTTGAAATGTTAACACCTACTTCAACTAGAGTTTGGTTAACATCTATTATGAGATTAGTATTTTTCAGCAAGGCTGTCACAGATGTGGAATTCTTCAGTAGATTTAAGTAATTGTTGATGCACCAACATTTGAGGCCATTTGAGGTTTCCTAGACATTACTCCTCCTTTCATTAACTTCATTTCATCACCTGTGTATATAGTCTCCCTGTTTTGTCTCCTCCATCTGCCCTAGACGCTGGAATCTGCTAAGGTAAAGGTTTTCCCCTGCACAGTTGTGTCCAACTCTAAGGGGCGGTGCTCATCTCCGTTTCTTAGCCTAAGAGCCAGCGTTCTCCGAAGACGCTTCTGCGGTCACGTGGCCAGCATGACACGCGCGGACCGCTGTTACCTTTCCACCGAAGTGGTACCTATTCATCAACTTGCATTTGCATGCTTTCGAATTGCTAGGTTGGCAAGAGCTGGGGCGAGTGCGGGAGCTCACTCCGTCACGCGGTGCTCGGGTCTCGAACCGCTGACCTTCCGATCGACAAGCCTGGCGTCTTAATCACTGAGCCATCGCGCCCCTTGCTGATGCTATTAGCCGTATGCAAAAAGTGCCTGGATAGCTTTTCCTAGGCTCATTGGCACTAGATCACTTCCCAGAATCCACAAGAACCTTTCACCAACAGCAAGCATAATTTCTTGATGTCAGGGAATTTTGTGAACCAGAAAAAAACTAGCTGCCAGTTCCATTAAGATCCGCGCATACCATGTGAGCGCACACATTGTCACTAGAACAGCAGCAACTGGGGAGAAATTGTGGCAGTTCTGCCCTGCAGAACCCAATTCTCTTAGTAAATTCTCTCTGAAAAGACATTCATCGCAAAGTAGAATTATATAATAGGTTAAATATAAATAATTCTCCTCATAAATAACAAAAAGTAAAAATAACATTTATAGGTGTACTTTGAAACAGTGTAACATTTGAGGGACAACTAAGCTAGCCATGTCTCTTGCAAACACTTTTGTTAAAGACTATTTTTCTGCTGTAGCTTGCTTTTTGTGGAATAAAATAAATGTGACTTGACCTATAAGTTAACCTTTTATTTGCCAAAGTAATGAGGTCCAATAAATTGTCAACTGAACCTAGATAATAAATGCATTAATTATTTTCTACTACACTAAGGTCAACTGAAAATGGGGTTTATTCTGCAGAGCTTTAAACCTTTGTACAGTTTTATTTCTACATTGTCTTTTATTTCTGAATATGCTCTGGTAATTTAGAGTAGAAATGAAAATAATCAATAAGCACAAAGTTTTAAAAAAGCACGTATAAAGTCTATAAATTGACAAGCTAAGCTGCATGGTAAAAGCACTAGAGAATGTAGGAGTAATTTAAAAATCAGGGAGAATATAAAAGCCTTGAAGGCTTGCCTAGTGCCTACAAGGTAAAGGATTAGATGCCAGGCATCTTTTTCCAAAGAATGGATGCATCATAGCTGAAGAAAACTTACCTTATTGAGATTCTCCGGAAGAAGGTATCAGCTGAAAATCTTAACAGAAGTATAAGAGTGAGCAATATGTAAAAAACTGAGATGCATATCTTTCTCAACCTAAGTTTTGCCTTGACACCTTAGACATCCTTATCTTAGGGAGCCTTAAGCAGTTTCTTAAATATCTTTTGAAGGATTTGATATAATAATGCTGTTATAAAAGGAACATAGTGCTAAATTAACAAATTATAGCATTAAAAACTCTTGCATCAAGCTTGGTTATTTAATATCTATATAAGAAGAATGTTAACCTATAAAGAATGTATTTTTAAATGTCAGTGAGAAGTTTGCAGATGCTCAAGGAAGAACATACCACCACAATATATAATCCCTAGGGATGAATCTGAGGCATAATGTTTTCCCTGTCATTGTCACATAGTTTGTCATACAATGTCTGTTTGTTACAATCTGTCATTGATGACTTGCCCTTTAGGGTCAGGAGGGCCGCAAGAGAATGCAGCAATATTAGCTGTGCAGTGCTGACTAGTATGTGCCTTCAGTGACTCCACCATTCATTAAAAAAATACGGTTATTGGCAACATGATTTGTTCTCTGCTGTTCTTCTGCGGGCATCATAGAACATACCACTAATTTGTATGTATGTTATATTCTGTACAGCAAACTACATTTCTGACACACTTTCTCCCATTAAAACTTGCAATCCCCACACTGAATGCAACAGCGAAGAATGAAAGAATGCATTCATTTGTTTTGTGTACAGAAACTGAATGTAGCTCACAACATAACATCCACTTCTTGTATCAGACGTTTTGTTCATTTCAGCAGTGTGACTTCCGGTAGCAGTGAAAATATTCTTGTTGGTGTAGGAGAGACTTGAGAGAGCAAATGCTGCCAGTTGTCATAAGTAGCCATTTGTCTTTCTGTTGAGACTTCTCTGTATAGAAAAAATAAGGTGCTTTTTTCTTAGTCTGTCCAGACAAGACTAGCATGGGGAGATCTTATGTGCCACCTCATATTGGAATAATTTCTAGTTGCAGAATGAAATATTGGCAGGTTAGGAATCTACAGGACTGTCTAGGTTTATTTCAAAAAGGATATCAACTGAAAATTGAATTTCCTGCTCAGAATATGTTGTGCCATCTGTTGGTACTCTTATATATTTCCCCCTTTCAGCCGCGAGGGGCAAGGAAATGCCCTTTGTAATGCAAAGAAGACATTGGATTATTTGTACTTTGGAGCTAGTCAGAAATACCCCTGTGCTTGTAATTTATAATGGGATTGGGCAAGGAGCAGAAAGCTTATATGGCAATGTACTTTAGCATGTTTTATGTGTATGCTTTCATATACACTTAAATACATATTGCTTGAGATATTTAGCATCAGACGAAGATTTTTAATGCAGAAACAATCTTATTCTAGTGCTGTATGTATGATATTTGGCTGGCCCCTTTCCTAAATCCCTAAAGAGCAAAATATTTAAAAGTCAGTGCTTTTCTCATTAAGCTACAGCTATATTTCATTCTAACATTTACCTTGCTGGCATCCCCAATAAAACCCAACTAATACCTTTAAATTTTTCTTTTCTCCCCCTTTTCTGCCATGTTCTCGCTCCTTATAGCGCTTCAGTATGGAAGGAATCTCAAATGTCATTCAGAATGGCTTTCGACAAACGTTTGGAAACGCGGGTGGAGAAAAACAGGTGCTGGGCTACCCTCTGACTTCGTTTTCCTTGTGCTATCTTTTCTGTCTCTGTATACATTCTTGTCTTGAAAGTTGGCAGTTGGAGCAGCTTCAGACTTCAGGTGTTCTCAGAGAGGGAGGAAATACATTTGTATGCTTATCCGCATCTTCCCTGCCTTAAAGCAAAGAGCTGTTTACAAAGGTTTTCTTTCCTTAGTAGTTAAAAAGCAGGCAAGCCTTGATACGCACAGGAAAAAAAACACAGTAGATGAAACATTTCCCCCTAGGGTTTATTTCAATTTCTCAGAATAAAATGCAGGCAACAGCATAGTACGTATTTGGAGTTAAATACCTGTCTAAGAAAGCAGTAATGAAAGATCATGTCAGTTTTAAAGTTTCAGCCTGGGAAGAGAAAAATGAACAGAAGTAGTAAACAGCGTATCTCGTATCTTCCAAAGTGGTAAAATCTATTTTGTTATCCTTAAGTTACAAGAAGTGAAAATCCTCAACATTTCATGGACTATGTTTTATAGAGGAAGCAAATCTCTGAAGAAAATGCATATTCCAGAAGCATATGAAATATATATAGCAAAGTAGTGTGTGTAATAAAGGGTAGAACCCTTTTTTTAATCTCATGAATGCCTAAACTCATCACAACACAAGAAAGAACCTACAATTCCTCTGACATTCCTTTTTATGATTAGGACTAAATGCAGGTTCTTTATCCGTGGTTCCAGATACTCTTTTTTTCTGATTCTTCCCATCCCCGCCTGCTTTGCTTACTGTTTTGTCTGATGAAGAGTGTGTTGGAGAACCCCAAATAAACCCTGTAAAATGAAAGTATTGCTCATATATGGAATGTGGATGTTGATACGAATTATGAAAAACACATCTTTTACCATAAATTGTTATTTTATTACACAAGTTTTAATACAATGTTATTTGTAGTGATTTGCTAGAGTGTGATGCACTGTTGAGCAAATATGTATATAGAATGTTGATAAACACTTGAACAAATTGACACTGTTAACTTATGTTTTATACGTGCATGGTTTTGATTGGTTTTCATATGTGGGTATTCTTTAGTTCTAGATTAAAGGAATTTTTCATACAGATCTTTCAGAGACAAATAATTTTTCAGCTACCCACTGTTTCCAAAATCTGAACAATAAATATAGAACCTGCATTTGCATACATATAGGACTTACATGTAAATAATAAGGGTAGTACTGGCCTAGATAGGCCACTGGTTTGACTCATTTTAAGGCAACATCTAATATACATATTTCATAGTTTGGAACTACTGACTTCTAAGGGTTTTGGAGTTATCAGATATCTTTTCCTTGCTCTTAGAAGACTAATAATGTCTCTGACAGGATCTGAAGTTATATAAAAGTTGTTAATAGAATAGAACTCTTGAAGGTAAATAAGTCCTATAAATTATAGCTGGCCTTAGAAATTAAAAAGTAGCTACTTTAAATTATTCTGGATTATTCTGGATCTATGAGGAGGGCCTTCCCTGTTCTGTCAAGGAAGCAGAAGCAGTAGCCTTCCTCTCCTATAGAGCTAAAGAAAAGAGGTGCTTGGATAGATGGCATTGCTTGCCATAAGCCTGAGTGCTTGTGGACCATTTTCTGAAAATTAAGGATTGCTCCAGTGCCCTGATAGTCCTTAGCAGAGAAAATAACTGTTTTCAAAACTGGAACCAAAATGTAGCGCAAGGGAAGCCACTCAGAATTTTTCTTTCTTCCCAGTAGCAATTTCTTTTCAAAATTCAGTCTTTATTATTATTATTATTTTTCATAGCCAATCTCTCATTTTTTCCTGTTGTGGAGAAGGGGCGTTAGAGAGAAATTTGTGGAAAAGGTTGGAGAGACTAACACAAAGAGAAAAGGAAGATGGCACAAAACAACTGGAGACATAAAAAAGAAAAAGAAAAAAATTCCTTGGCCTGCTTTCATCCAGTTGCTTCATAAACCAAAACATCCTGTTTTTCTTCTTAGAAACAAGCAATGAGAATGAAGTGGCATGAGCATGGCTGGGAAACTTTGAACATTGAAAGGAAGAGAACTAAAACACAATATTGCACCAAAGAATAATTGAGAATGATGCTGTCTTTCACCCATACCAGTGATTTACATATGCTGTAAGGGAAGAGAGATCGAAGAGAAAAAATACTTGCCTGTGCCATTCAGAACTAGGGAATAGATTACCTACCCCTACTCTACTCTGTTTGTCTTGCAGCTGCCTGCTGTACTAAACTCTAGTCTCTTAGCTTGGTCACCAAGCATAAAAGCCTGTTGTTGTTATAGTATTATTGTTTTAACCTTAGGCTATTGGTGAGATAGGCCTGGGCACATAACCAGATCTTTGACCTTACAGAAGGCCAACAGGGTCGGGGTCATCCTGATCTCTGGAGGGAGAATGTTCTGGAGGGCAGGTGCTATCTTGTCTTCCTTCTGGATAGTACATGTGCTGGGCAACCTTTGTATCTCTCTTAAGTCTTAAGGAATGTTTGAGACTAAGAAAGTATGTGATCTGTGATCTGATGAATCCAGACAGTTCCCATGGAACTTGAAGGTTAAGGCTGAAGACTGGTGTTTTGCCATGTATGTTGCCAGTCACTCCAGTATAGCCCGCTATAAATGGCACATTCCAGTGGCTCTATGATAACACCTCATTTAAGTGCTCAGGGATAATCTGAACATGCAGAAATTATTCCTCAGCTCACATTAAGCCTTGTGCATGCATCAGTATCTCTGTGTCTGAATTGGAGGATATTTGTATCACAATTTGAAAATGGAGCTTAAGTAAACACTGCTGAGCCTTAAATCTTAAATATTTAAACCTTCAACAATAAAGTATGTTAAGTATGTGATACAAAGATATGTGCATTATACCAATTCCAGTCTTGAATCTATACTGAACAATTGTTTTGCTAGCTTAATAGTTTCCTACCTAGTAAAGAGATGTTCAGCTGCATTTTGCCCTTAATGTAAAATATATGAATCTATTGGAGTAAGATGACCTGTTTCAGGAAGGAGCTTCAAACACAAATGGGTCTGATAAACATACATAAAATTGTATTATTAGTTGGTTTTATTTGTGTGGGTTGAATTAGGTTTTATCTGTATAGCAATTTCATGTTAATGTAAAACTGCTTTTCCTGATCCTGTTTTTGGATTATGCTATCAGTAGAGTAGTGCTAGTACCTTATTACTCTTCAATGTCAGAATACAATTCCCAAGAAAGAAACCACACACAAGAAAGCCAGACCATGGAAATGCCCTTCGTTTTGAAATAAAAAAATAACTACACAGTTTTAGCAAAAATAATGAATTAGTATTACCAAAGGTCAGTGTTTTTCCTAGAAATAATTTTGGAAGTAGTAACCCTATACAGGATTATCTTTTGGTCTTACAACAAAATTACCTTCTTTGTATTGAAATCTGTTGGAATTTGAGAGTCAAGGCTATATGATAGTTCTAAGATTTTACAAAACGTAGCAAATGCAAATTTTTAATTACAAGTGAGGAAGAATTAAGCTTTGGAAAGGACACATTTCTTCATTTTTTTAAATAGGAATATTTATTTAAAGTTAGGGACATAATTTGCTCTAAACTGAGTGTATTTATTTATTTATTTTTCTATCCTGCCTTTATTATTTTTATAAATAACTCAAGATGGTGAACATACCTAATGCTCTTTCCTCCTCCTCTTTTCCCCACAACAACAACCCTGTGAGGTGAGTTGGGCTGAGAGAGAGTGACTGGCCCAAGGTCACCCAGCCAGCTTTCATGCCTAAGGCGGGACTAGAACTCTCAGGCTCCTGGTTTTTAGCCCGTTGCCTTAACCACTAGGCCAAACTGGCTCCGTATACTGTAGATCAGAGCTTTCCAAACTGTGTGTCGCGACACAAAAGTGTGTCGCCACACACAGTCTGGTGTGTCGCCACACAACCCGGAAGCGCTGATCGTCATCAGCGCTTCCGGGTTTTCCCGCGGCGACACACCAACGGCGGTTGGTGTGTCGCCGCGGGAAAACTTTGGAAAGCCCTGCTGTAGATAAGTAAGAAAAATGTCAAAGAGCTGGAAACAGAATATTGTTCAAAATAAAATTTAAAACTAAATACAACTTGTCTCTATAGAAGCAAAAGCAGATACAGTATAATTTCAAGGAAACAGTATGTATAAATCCGTACAAAAAATAACAGCTAGAAAAGCTTAGCTGCATAGGATTCCACTGTTGCTGCTAAGTGCACCCACTTCTAAGCATAAATTCAAAAAGTCAAAGAGTTCAGCATGAGGGAGTTGTCAAGTCCAAATATAAAACTTCCTATTACTGCCAGGGAGTGACCAAAGATGGCCTGGTTCTGGCCCCAAAACCTTAGGACCAGAGTTGACAGACATGATTTCATTGTCCTGGCATGTATATTGTTTATTCTTTGCTAAAGACCATAGTGCATTGATCTTGTCTAGAGTTCATTAAACATTTTATGGAGTCACTCCAGTGCATTAATAATTACACACTATACTCTTACTGAGAAAATCCAATGGATTGTTCTTGAACAAATCTAGGAATCTCCCATTACTGTATTTAAAAGAACTTTTCGTTTATGTTTTGGCTATACAGAATATCCAATGCAAAAATTTAGTTCTGTATGTTCTTTACATCTTTTAGTTGACTTCATTGTGTTTCAGTTTTTATTAGATGACATTCAATGGAGCTGAATTATACATAATTACATATTTCAAAGCACAGCTGTATGCAAGAGCTGTATCTAATATTGCCAACATCAGATTTTTAGCAGCTAAAGTTAATAAGGAAATACTGTATAGTAATCATAACTTTTGTTTGACAGTATCTGACAACTGTTATTCCTTATGAAAAGAAAAATGGACCTCCATCAGTTGAAGATCTTCAAACGTTAACAAAAAGTAAGAACATAAATATGATTTGTTAGAGAAATAAATTTCCATGTGTGTTTTGATGTTGGAAAAAAACAGCTGATTTTCCAGAGTATCTTCAGTTGAAGATTACTCTTGAGGATCAGCTGAGTAGCTTCTGTTCTAAATTAGCCAGGGAAATCTACTTTGCCCTAAAATGCTTGGAATTGGTCAGCAGTCTATGCTTACTTATCTTACTCAGACATCCCACAATTAGCCATCATTCCTAAGTCTTGACATTTTTGAAAGACTATTTTCCTTTACCTCTTTCAATAAAATCAGCATCATGTGCTGATAAACCTTGCAAGGCTATCCATTCATTTTCTCAGGTTGAACAAACATCGACACTCTATCTCCAAATGGTCTGGATGGACAAGGGGAATTACATACAGTATATGATAACCAAGCTTCTGCAAGGTCCCTATTTGCATTGTAAAACAACAACAATAAGTAAAACTCTTTCAGACAACAAACAGTTGTGATAAACATAAACTGTTTCCTTTGGTTCTGCTAAAATATGCTGTTGCCAGGGCTAAGCAGTTATATATAAACCTGCTTAATGAGTGCTGAGACACTAACTTGAAACTGAAGAAAATAAGATTAAAAATGTCCCTTCATCATGAATTAAGTTTTTAAAATGATATGGTTTAAGGTTGTTTTCTACTGATTAGCTGAAATTTGATCTGTTGGTTGCTCAGGGACAGACTACCTGACTCTCTTCCTGCTAATGCTGTTACATGCCAGTGCTCAAACCATTTATTTTCGAGCACCAGAACTGTTTAAACCTGAATATTATTTCAATCCCAAAGAGTAAATAACATCTGAGAGATTTTGTATGACATTTATGCATACTCATAATTAGAGATTTGGAAGGTGTTCTTTTCATAAAGATTATAAATTATTTCAATCTCTTGTATAGTGAGGTTTTAGTTATAAAATTATTTCTCCATTTCAGAGAAAACCTGGTCAACTTGTGCCAGTTAGTGTAAAGGATACGATAATTTGACATTTTGATTGTGAACTTTCTTCCTATAACAGAACAGTTTGTTCCTTGTATATTTTTATGCAGTCTCAAATAAAGCAGCATCTTGAGAAATACTTGAAAGCTACTTATCAGAATGTAAAATTAATTAGTTATTTTAGTTTTTTAAATAATAAATATTTTTTTAAAAAATATCCTTTTTGTTGGAATTGAATGTGAAGCATTGATTGTTTAAACAAGACTTCTGTGATTTGGCTTGATATAGCAACTGTTTGTACTTAAATAATTATATTTTATTTTATATTTTGGGATTAATTAAAACATGCATTCAACTCTCCTTACTGTTTTTCAAGATTTTTGAATTTAGCAAATTCTTAAATGTGTTGGGAGGGGGGTTTCTTTGCCAGCCATATACTGATTTCAGCAGTTTGCCAATCACTCTTTCTCTTGGAGAAATAGAGACATTTAACCACTCAGGTTTTTATTGCATTTGTAATAGGATAATTCATAGCCCTGAATTTAGCCATGAATGTATTTCACCCTCCAAGTTTTGACCTTGTTTATATAATAACTGCCAGTATCATTCAAGAAATAAAATTGAATATTAGCTGTTTTAATAAAATCATGAATACCTTAATTTTAAAATAAGATAATTAAAGAAAAAAAATAGATATCTAATTGAAGTAAATATCTTAAACATTATAAAACCTTGAGATTAACTAGGTTATTTAATCAGCATACAAGTCTAATTTGTCCTAATTTGAAAGAAATATGAAACACTAGAATTTCACCATTGTTTTTCCCCACAATAGAGGTTAAATAAAATATATTCAACTGGAATCAAGAAGTGCTGCATTATCTACAAGTACAAGTTTTAAGTAACAAACTGTACTGCTGAACTTGTAAAAGTTTCCACATGATCTAAACCCTGATAACATAGTTCTTGATATAACATAGAAACTTGGTCTGTGAAAGCTTCCTCAGTGCAGGCCTCACTGCTGAGAGAGTGGGTGCCTTTGACAGAAAGGGCTCACCCTCACCAACAGCCTTGTGACTTTCTCCTCTTTTCATGACAAATGATCAGGTTAGCAGTCAAATCAGAATTTTAAGTCACAGAATAATAAAAAAACAAAGCCTAGTCTAAATCATACATAGTGCAGGAGCCTTGCTGAAACTAAATAGGTTGAAAGCTGGTAAATGCCCAAATGAGAGTCCATAAAACTTCACTCAGTACAAAATGTTGGATGACAGCTTGGAAACTTCAATTGGCCAAAAAAAAAAAAAAAAAAAAAGCTTAGCTGCAAAGAAATACATGGTATCAGGGACATTATTACACTTGTGTCAAAACACTTGCAGTAGCTAACTAAGGCAGATTTTGGAGCTGTCCTGGGTCTCAATATTACTTTGGATCAACTCCGTTCTGAAGAAGCCATTTAAAAAAAAAAATTTGCCAATTTAAAAAAACAACTTTGAATTACTTCAGAGTGCTTTTGGAAGTTTATTAAATTTAAGTGTTTGTTAGCCTGATCTAGATATTACTGTTGCCTTTCCAGTGCTTGTAGGTTTTAGAGGAATTTGCTGTGGCTCCTGAACCAGTGAACTTTCAATTTCCTGTAAAAAGGGAAGTTGATGAAATTGATCTTACTTATAGTAACAAGCTTGAATGTTCTCTCTTGATAAAGACACAACAGATCGGTCCTTCCATCCGGAAGAAGTAGCCAAGAAGAAGAAAATAGGATGGAAAGGAGTTGAGAGAGAAGGGGCAGCCTCACAGGGAAGGGAAGGGAAGGGAAGGGAAGGGAAGGGAAGGGAAGGGAAGGGAAGGGAAGGGAAGGGAAGGGAAGGGGGAAACAAAATGGATGGAGATGAGGTAAGGGGAAAATGGGAAGAGGTCAGTGTATCAAGAGGAAAAAGAAAAAAAACTTGCCTTGTAAGTCTAGAGCGGTGTTTTTCAAACTTGGCAACTTTAAGATGTGTGGACTTCAACTCCCAGAATTCCATAGCCAGCATGATGGCTGGAGAATTCTGGGAGTTGAAGTCCACACATCTTAAAGTTGCCAAGTTTGAAAAACACTGCTCTAGAAGATGAATGTCTGCAGTGAAGCAGATGAGTGCAAGAACCGTTGCCATCACTTCTATCTCAGAGTGAAGAAATGATTGGAGTCAAAGAACAGAGGAAGCTTTTCACCTATAGATCCCATGTTCTATGAAAGGGACTAGCTTTTCCTTTGATATAAAAATAACTTGGCCTCCTTACAGTTTAGTGTCCTTCCTCAGAAGCTGTGGCTTTTGGTTCCTCCCTTTCAATAGCTCATCTAGGTAAATATAGTAATGATTTTAGATACAAGACAAGTTTCACTAAATCTCCCAGGTTCCCTTTACTGCAAGGCCTCTATCCTTTTCTGGGGAGCTAGATGTGTGTGGGGTGTGTGTGTGAGAGAAAATGGAAATGTGAAAAGCCAGGAGAAAACCAATGTGCTTCCAGACTTTTCCACATCTCTTCAGCAAGAGGAATGGAAAAGCAAAGAAACAATTGGATACTTCCATCCTAAATTTTTATACTGCCTTCCATCACAATTTTTGTTGTTGTTCAGTACTCTGTGGCAATGACAGCTCACTCCAGTTCTGGATCAATGAGGAAAAAACTGTGTGGGGGGGGTTCTGTTTCACTTTTTCCAGAAATATTTGTTGGGAAAAACATTGGGTAAACTACTTTCATTGTTTTTTTCCCAGGTCTTCACATCCTAATCAAAATGGAAAGCTCTTGGTACCATAGGAATAATTCCCTATTAGGGTTGATAGGAATAGTCCATCTTTTGAACAAATCTGAATGCATAACAGAGCTATGTCTACTCAATATTTTATATCTTGCTCCGTTGAATAAAGGGTGAGAAAAGGATATGCAGAATAACCTTCAGCTTAGTTTTTTTCTAATTGCATGTTTTATTGAAAGGTAATGATCTGTACTTCTACTTCTTCCACTGATCAGCACCCTCATATTTTATAGTTCTTCATGCCATGAAAGAAGACAGTGAGAAAGTGCCAAGCTTATTAACAGACTACATTTTGAAAGGTGAGTTTACTGATTATCAGCCACTCATTTAAACTTGAACTTAATGAATGTAAACATTCATTTGATTATGAAATATTGTATTGTAATTTTCAATGGCTTTATGAACTTCGTAACATTGTTAACTCAGATGTGAAGGCACTTGCTTGTTGCATGATCATGGCTCTCCATAAATACAACTTTTCTGATGTTTTAGTCACAAACAAAATCAATGGTGCCACTTGGGAAATGTAGAGGACTTTATCTGTAGCTTGAATCATGTCAACTGGATTTCTATTTTCTCAGTGGAAACGTTTCGCTCCTTATCCAAGGAGCTTCTTCAGTCTGAGAAAAGTTGGTAAGGGAATCCTAAATATGTTTCTAGGTAGCTGTGTGACCTTACACCTGGGGCTAGGTCATGGTTATATTGAGATGTTATTTTAAGTCCTTTTATCATCTAAAGGAGGACTTAAAATAACATCTCAATATAACCATGACCTAGCCCCAGGTGTAAGGTCACACAGCTACCTAGAAACATATTTAGGATTCCCTTACTAACTTTGCTCAGACTGAAGAAGCTCCTTGGATAAGGAGCGAAACGTTTCCACTGAGAAAATAGAAATCCAGTTGACATGATTCAAGCTACAGACAATTCCACCTGGATGACTGAGAACCTTCATAGACGTAGAGGACTTTAGCACATGGAAATTGGCCTGAAGAGACAGAGACATTCTAGAGATCATAGAAGATCTCTTTAACACTCAGAAAGTGTTAAGGAAAATGTTAAGAACCATTCTGAAGAACTCCAGCAAAGGAGATTGTTACCTTGTTGTGGTGCTGGAGCTTGAGCACCTCAATGAGCACCATGAGCTAAATCATGAAGGGACACCCAAGACGGGAAGGTCATGGAAGAGAGGTCAGACTAAATACGATCCCTGGGGAAGATAATGGCAACCCACCCCAGTATTCTTGCCGTGAAAACTAAATGGATCAGTACAACCAGAGATATGTCGGTATACCATCGGAAGATGGGACTCCCAGGTCGGAAGATGGTCAAAATGCTACTGGGGAGGAACAGAGGATAAGTTCAACTAGCCCCAGATGTGATGACGCAGCTAGCTCAAAGCCGAAAGGACGGCTAGCGGCCGACGGTGCTGGTGGTGAACAACAAATCTGATGTTCTAAAGATCAACACACCATAGGAACCTGGAATGTAAGATCTATGAGCCAGGGCAAATTGGATGTGGTTATTGGTGAGATGTCAAGATTAAATATAGACATTTTGGGTGTCAGTGAACTGAAATGGACTGGAATGGCCCACTTCACATCAGATGACCACCAGATCTTCTACTATGGACAAGAGAACCACAGAAGAAATGGAGTAGCCTTCATAATTAATAATAAAATGGCTAAAGCAGTGCTTGGATACAATCCAAAAAACGATAGAATGATCCCAATTCGAATTCAGGGTAAGCCATTTAACATCACAGTGATCAGAAGCAGAAGAGATCAAGAAAAGGTGGCAAGAATATACGGAAGATCTGTACAGGAAGGATAATAATATTGGGGATAGCTTTGACGGTGTGTTCAGTGAGTTAGAGCCAGACATCCTGAAGAGTGAGGTTGAATGTTCCTTAAGAAGCATTGCTAATAACAAGGCAGCAGGAGACGACGGTATCCCAGCTGAACTGTTAAAAATCTTGCAAGATGATGCTGTCAAGGTGATGCATGCCATATGCCAGCAAATTTGGAAAACACAAGAATGGCCATCAGATTGGAAAAAATCAACTTATATCCCCATACCAAAAAAGGGAAACACTAAAGAATGTTCAAACTATCGAACAGTGGCCCTTATTTCACATGCCAGTAAGGTAATGCTCAAGATCTTGCAAGGTAGACTCCAGCAATTCATGGAGCGAGAATTGCCAGAAGTACAAGCTGGGTTTAGAAAAGGCAGAGGAACTAAAGACCAAATTGCCAATATCCGCTGGATAATGGAGAAAGCCAGGGAGTTTCAGAAAAACATCTATTTTTGTTTTATTGACTATTCTAAAGTCTTTGACTGCGTGGATCATAACAAATTGTGGCAAGTTCTTGGTGGTATGGGGATACCAAGTCATCTTGTTTGCCTCCTGAGGAATCTGTATAACGACCAAGTAGCAACGGTAAGAACAGAGCACGGAACAACGGACTGGTTTAAGATTGGGAAAGGAGTACGGCAGGGCTGTATACTCTCACCCTACCTATTCAACCTGTATGCAGAACACATCATGCGACGTGCTGGGCTTGAGGAATCTAAGGCTGGAGTTAAAATCGCTGGAAGAAACATTAACAATCTCAGATATGCAGATGATACCACTTTGATGGCTGAAAGCGAGGAGGAGTTTAAGAGCCTTATGACAAAGGTGAAAGAAGAAAGTGCAAAAGCTGGGTTGCAGTTAAACCTCAAAAAAACCAAGATTATGGCAACCAGCTTGATTGATAACTGGCAAATAGAGTGAGAAAAAGTAGAGGCAGTGACAGACTTTGTATTTCTAGGCACAAAGATTACTGCAGACGCTGACTGCAGCCAGGAAATCAGAAGACTGTCTACTTCTTGGGAGGAGAGGAATGACAAATCTTGATAAAATAGTTAAGAGCAGAGATATCACACTGACAACAAAGGTCCACATAGTTAAAGCAATGGTATTCCCCGTAGTAACCTATGGCTGCAGGAGCTGGACCATAAGGAAGGCTGAGCAAAGGAAGATAGATGCTTTTGAACTGTGGTGTTGGAGGAAAATTCTGAGAGTGCCTTGGACTGCAAGAAGATCAAACCAGTCCATACTCCAGGAAATCAAGCCAGACTGCTCACTTGAGCATATTAAAGGCAAAACTGAAGTACTTTGGCCACATAATGAGAAGACAGGATACCCTGGAGAAGAAGCTGATGCTAGGGAAAGTGGAAGGCAAAAGGAAGAGGGGCCGACCAAGGGCAAGATGGATGGATGATATTCTGGAGGTGACGGACTCGACTTTGGGGAGCTGGGGGTGGCGACGGCCGACAGGAAGCTCTGGCGTGGACTGGTCCATGAAGTCACGGAGAGTCGGAAGCGACTGAACGAATAAACAACAATTCTGAAGAAACAAATCCACTCTGGAAAGTAATCTCTTTTCTGAAAATCATGAAACACATTGGGGATTAATTGAGCTTTTTGCTAGGCACCCCAAAAGACATGAAAGTCATGGAAAGGTCAAAGAATCTGGAAAAATCTTAGGGAATTGCAGGGTGGTGGGTGGGGAGGACAAGTATAAAACAGAAGTCCTCCCCTGTATAAAATCTAGAAGGAAGGGGCACATCAGGCTAGAGGTTCCCCATGCTAGATTTGGTCTTTTCCTTATTCCCATTCTCCAGTTGCTTTCCCCTGCATAGAAAAGGACAACCCAAGTATTCTTTATAACTCTTCCTCCTACTTGAATTGTTAAGATACAGAAGCAGAGAAGGCTCTGAGTAAACTCCACTTATATTGCAAAAGGGGGTTAAAGCATCTTTCTGTTTTATCAAGGAATCAAAGTTATGTATCAGTCAATCAATAAATGAGTATTTCCCAATGCAGTATTTGAGAGACTGAAGAGAATATTACACATTTCTTATTAACCTGTGGGATATTTCTTTATTTGATTTATACCCTGCCTTTTAATGTGTAACATTTTAAAGATTTTTAATATGAACTATTTTTAAGAGAGCCCCACATTATGTTATTCTCTTGTTAGAAAATCAGCAAAAAGTCGTGGCCAGGAGGGCCTTTGCACAGCTTCGGCTTGTGCGCCAGTTGCGCCCCTTCCTGGATCGAGAGGCCCTCCGAATAGTCACTCATGCCCTTGTCATCTGTCATATAGATTATTGCAATGCACTCTACATGGGGCTACCCTTGAAGAGTATCCGGAAGCTTCAGCTGGTCCAAAATGCAGCCGCTCGAGTGGTTATGGGTGCGAGAAGATCAGCACATGTAACACCACTGCTCCGCGAGCTGCATTGGGTACCAGTTTGCTTCCGGGTCCAATTCAAGGTGTTGGTTATCACCTTTAAAGCCCTACATGGCATGGGGCCAGGCTATCTGAGGGACTGTCTCATCCCAATTGCATCTACCCGCCCCACCCGGTCATGCAGGGAGGGCATGCTGCGGACCCCGTCAACAAAGGAATTCCATCTAACGGGGTCCAGGAGGCGTGCCTTCTCTGCGATAGCGCCCGCCCTGTGGAACATCTTGCCCCCAGAGGTGAGGCAGGCGTCCTCCCTCTTGGCCTTTAGGAAGTCCCAAAAAACCTGGTTCTGCCGCCTGGCGTGGGACAAAGGTAGAGATAGTTCCTCCTGGGGGTGGTTAGTTTAATAATGACCTCCTTTTAAGGATTTTTATATTCTTATTTATTGTACTGTTTATTGTATTTTAATGATTATTGATTTTTAACTTTAATTTTAACATTTGTTGTAAACCGCCCAGAGTCTACCGTGGTAGAGATGGGCGGTGATAAATTTGATTAATAAATAAATAAATAAATAAATAATACTGTTAATCACAGATTACTGTGATGTTGCTGCTGATTTTTTTCTTTTTTTGCCGTTCAATCGTGTCTGATCCTTGGCGACTGCCTGGACTAGTCCCTGCAGTTTTCTTGGCAAGGTTTTTGAGAAGTGGTTTGCCATTGCCTCCTTCCAAGGGCTGAGAGAGAATGAGTGGCTGAAGGTCACCCAGCTGGCTTCATGCCTAAAGCGGGACTAGAACTCACAGTCTCTTGGTTTCTAGCCCGTTGCCTTAACCACTAGACCAAACTGGCTCTCATTGCTGTTGAATACTTTGTGTCAGTTCCATATAACAATAAAAATGTAAGATTTATACACTTGTGCATGTTGGAATTCAAAAGGCAACAATAGAGTTCTTAGTCCACTTCTTGGAGACAGAATTGTCCAAAGAATTATGGACATTTGGGGTAGGTGGTATTGTTCTCCCCAAAATCAGGATTAACTGAATTCTCTTGAATGTCTACTGATCTACATTAGTGTTTTTGGTTAACCATTACCTTGTTATCAGTAACATTGGAAAATTCAAAAAAGAACTTCTGGAATTTTCACGAAGTGCTTTAATGCTGTACTAATGTATTGTAGCATATTTGGGATTGTCCTTTCACTGTACTCTGCAATGACAACAGAATATCTAGAGGAGTAGCACCCATCATGTAACTATCACTGAAATGCAGTTTGGAAGAACAATTTGCTGAGATAATTCTATTTAACTATTTTTATTGCAAAGAACTAACATAAATTTGTAAAAAAAAAAAGTATGATATAAATAATTACATTGAGTCAATTTAGAAATCTTCAGCGTAAGGTTTGTGCAGTCTTGTATTATGACTACGGTAAATATCTTCAAAGGTTCCTGGCTTCTCCATTGATTACAATAATAGGATTCGGCAGAACTGTAATATTATAAAGAAAAAAATAATCTGGTTGTTATTTTGATTTATTACTGACATTTATGATTGCATGGAAGAGCTTAAGATAAAATAGTATATTCACAAGTTTTGAGGATCTGGGGAACATTCCAGAGTGCAGCACCACCATAGAGAAGATCTGTTTGTGAGTAACCGTAAGATCCACTCTGCCAGTCTCAGTGGAAGCAACTGGACCTTCCATGTAGACAATTCCAACGTCAGCCATAATTCAAATGCTGAAGCAAAGTTTACTTTGTTTTGTATTAGTGGCTTTCTTCCATGGTAAAAACAACATTTGACATGTGCTATCTCTCCCACTCCATTTCTTTTAGAAGAAAAAGGTTATTTTACCAGCCTCTAGATATGTTTCACAAACTAGAAAGCTTGAAAGTTTGGGTCCCCCAAGCCAAGACTAGACTAGGCAAACTAGAGGGAGTACTCCTGCAATGCAAACAAGGGCATGCAGAGGGCAACAGAGTAGCAGTGAAGCAGTTTTCATAGTTAAATATGAACAGGAAGGGGGAAAGTTGAGAACAAAGTGACAGGTTATATAAAAAGGAGCTCCTCCCCTCTTTAAAAACAAATGAAACAAACATGTTTGACATACAGATTATTGCCTCACATACTACACACTGGTCATTAAGTAAGGGTAAGTAGCCAATTTGACAGTATGTTTGTGTTATCACAGAAAATGTAAATGCTTTCAGTTTATAATTTTGCTTTTAGACACTTAAAATGTAGTGTTAAAAATCTTAATTATTAGCACTAGCAGGACACCTATTTTATGTTTACATAAGTAAAATTAATGATGAAAAATTGTTCCCAATAACAAGGACATCTGTGGAGTTTTTGGTTGTGACATTTTAAACCTGATTTCTTCATTTGTTTTATATTGTGCTAGCATTGGTTTGAAACCTGCATTACTCTAAGGTTTGTGTCTTATACATGTGATAAAGGAGTATATAAAGGACATGTCTTGATTCTCTGTGTATTTTAAGCTATAGGCTTAAATATCAAGGGCAAGGGAATACAGTTGCCCCTAAATCTTTGAGATGCTATGTCAGTAGCTCTCTCCGAAGTTTCTGAAAATTGAGGGGAAAAGCTGGACAGTTTTCCTTAAATTTAAAAATGTAACCCAGTGATAAAGACATGACCTGCTATATAGCCCATTTCTGTAAAAAAAAAAATTAGTTGACAGTAGTGTGTGTGTGTACATATACGTATATAACTTTATGGATTTATCTGTTTTGTTTGTGTTAAGGGTTGAGATTCATATTTAGTACAGATAAGAATTATTACAACTTTGGTTCTAGAAGGTTTTCTGTTATATTCTAGAAACCATTTCAGTTTAATACCACTCATGTACAGTAATTTTTTTTATAAGAACTTTATTATTTTTCAAAGTATAGTTAAAATACAAAATAGAAAGTATAGAAAAGATAGAAAATAAAACTAAAGAAAAAAGAAAAAGCTATAAAAGTGCAAATAGACCGAAAATAGAAACGGAAAGTGACTTCCGACTTTCTCCAATACAGATATAGATAAATTTACAAATATAATGTAATTAATTTGTTATTAATTAAACCATAGTAACATTATTTCTATTAAAACAAACCATTTAATCACTAAAACCCAGAGTCATAACTTCATTTTTTTCCAACACAAGCAAGTACGTTAAAAGTGGTTGCCAAGTAGATATAAATCCAGAGACAGAATGGTCTCTTATTAATGCTGTTAACTTAGCCATTTGAGCCAAATCCATTAATTTAATAATCCAATCTTCAACTGTAGGTATTTGTGGATCTTTCCATTGTTGTGCATATAAAAGTCTTGCAGCTGTAATCATGTATAAAAGCAAAATTCCATATTGTTTCTCTAGCTCCTCCTCCATCAAACCCAAGAGAAACAGTTCTGGGTTTTTTTGTATATTCACTTTAAGAATCTTTTGAATAGTGGTACATATTTGATCCCAAAACTTTTTAGCCTTCTCACAGGTCCACCGAAGATGATAAAAAGTTCCTTCACCCTGTAAACATTTCCAACAAATGTTTGATACACCATTATACATTTTTGACAACTTATCAGGAGTTAAATACCAACAATACATCATTTTGTAAAAATTCTCTTTTAAGTTGTAATTGAAGGTGAATTTCAAACCTTTATTCCACATATTTTCTCATTGCTCCAACATAATATTATATCCGAAGTTCTTAGCCCATTTGATCATACATTCTTTAACCTGTCATTTTCCAAATTCATCTGTAACAACATCTTATACATTTTGGTAATAAAATGTTCATCATTTGTGCAAAGTTCCATTTAAAACTGAGTTGTTTCATTAACAAATGTATAGTTCTTTTTATCCACTTTAAAACGTTCTGACAATTGCAAATAGGTAAACCAATGACTAAACCCTAGAGTCGGACACGACTGCACAAATGTGCGGGGGGGGGACCTTTACTTTACCTAAACCAATGACATGTAAAACCTTCCAACTAACAATTCCCTTTTTTTAAGTTTTGGTTCACCCTCTTCAAAATTTGACAAATCTTTATACTTTAACCAACTTATTCCTCCCACATTTTCTCTTCTAACAAATGCTTCTTGAGGTGACAGCCATAATGGTATATTAGGAGACAATCTTACCTTATATTTGTTCCAGATCCTCAATATGCCACTCCTAACAAAATGTAACTTGATTATTTTGCAGTTTTGTGTCCTACGTGAAGAGACCTATGAAAAACAGCCAGGCTAATTCCTGTGAAAAGACATTTTTCCATGGATTCTTTCAGACCCGACAGTTTGTTTGCACTGCGTTGAATTCTAATGTATTTGCTACTTTCATTGCCTGCTTCAATTTTTGAATTCTGGAATAAGTCATCCAGATCATATAAAACTCATCCTCCCCCCGCCCTTATAAATTAAGTGTTTGAACAAAGAATGAATGCTGTACAGTTTTATTCACATGCATTGTTTTGGCTTTTTAAAGACTATTTTTACATTATACGGCATGTAATTATTTCCCACAACACCCATCTATGGTTGTGGAGGAAAAATAACATCAGTATAAATAAAAGATGCCTATTGAACTTAATTCAGTTCTAATAAAAGTTGCAATAGGCCCAAGTATTAAATGTATGAAATGGATCAAAAGCTGAGCCTGCACTGCAGAATTTCCATTGAAGTACTTCATTGAAGGCTCTAGGATGATGATGGTGGTGATGGTGGTGGTGGTGGTGGTGGTGATGATGATGATGATGATGATGATGATGATGATGATAGGAACACGCACTGACTTTTAAAGTAAGAATAAAGACAGTATTGTATTATTGTTTACTGATTCATGTGACTTTCATTAACCCCCTTTGAAGTAGAAAGTGGTAGATTATAATTTTCCATCCTTGGTTGGCTTACTTAAAAAGAAGAGAAGCCATCTGGCAGCTTTTTCTTTCAAAGCCTCGAGTTGGCATAGAGGGAAAGGGTTCTAATATAGAACACCATCAATTTGTGTAGGATGTGTTGTGCCCCAAATCATTGTCTCATTATTTTCATTTTCTGTAGTTTAATTATTTAAAACTAATGTAGTTTAATAATAGTATTGCTGCTATTGTACTTTTTAACCTATATTAAATGTTTGGTCATATTATATTATTTTGTATGCTTCAATATGTTAATGAACAATTTTAAAACATTTCTCTTCAGCTGTTTCATTTACTGTTAGTCCTGTGAGGGAGTCCAGACAAGAAGCACACCCAGGAGTACTAGCTCTATCTTTATTGTAAGGTTACATTAATTGACTGTAAGTATTTCTCCCCTCCTTTCCTTTTACTCCCCAGAAAACTAGGAAGAGTCTCTTCTGAAAAGTTTCTCAAGTCCTCCCTCTTTCTGTGGGCTGAGTTACCTTTTACACACTGGTTGTCCATTCTGTGGCTCTCCCTCTTGTCTCCCAAGATCATTCCCACATATTTACATATCATAACGTGCTTGCCCAAATTCATCTCTTTCTGACAATACGATCTGTACAACAGCAGAACCAGCTACCAATGGAGGTTGTGGATTCTCTGAAGGATTTTAAGAAGAGGCTGGACAGCCACCTCTTATGGATGGTTTAATTGGTCTTTATGCACTTTGCGGAAGTTTGGACTGGATAATCCTTGTGGTCTCTTCCAACTGTACAATTCTATGATGAGTTTCTGATGGGAAACCCTGTATGAGTTACCTCATCAGTACACTCTTACTGACTGAACTTTTACAAAGTTTCTTGTCCTGTAATAATTCCACTTAGTTTCCATCCTATTTTCATTGTAAGAGCGGGAATACCTACTGTTAGCTGCCTAATATGGAGGAATTTTATCTCCAGTCAGAGATTAGAATTTACTAAAAGAGGATTTGGAAGAATCTCAAAGATGGATCTGATTGCTTTTGTACATATGCAGAGGTACTGGCGTTGTCGTTTGTGCCAAGATGAAGACAAAACAGAAACGACTGCTAAGAACTTCAGGGATCTGTGATGAAACAGCAGCAGCTGTGATTGGCTTGAATGGAGTTGAGGTCCAACTCTTGGGACACATTCTAAGATCTAAAGCAGTCTTTAAATCCTCCAATATTAAACTGTAAAAGAAAGAAAAGCAAGGGCTTTTCAAGACAATAAAAATGATGAGAACTCAAAGTAAGCAATTCTGGAAATAATATTGCTATTCAATATCTGTTTCCAGGTGGAGGCTTTATGTACAAAAGGTTAGAAGGTGATTGTACAGTATATTGATGAAGGAGGTAATGAAAAGAGAAAATGGAGTTTTAACTCACCTTATGAAAAAGACGTGAAGAAGCACAAGTAAACCAAAATGTTTCTCATCAAGGAATGAGACATGATAGAAATTGGTATTTTTCAGAATTGGGACAAAGATAATACCTTAGCAGCCGGAATCAAGACATTGTAGGAGATTGTGACAAGAAAAACACCAATAATGGGGAAAACATTGATCAAAAGTTGTAAAGATTTGCAGTTGTCTTCAGTAATTGATCAAATCAAAGAAGGACACACCAGACCAAAAATCAAGACAGAAAACTAGAACTTCTGTTTCATAAATGACTTTGCTTAATAAGAAAATCCTGTAATATAGTATAGTATTTACTGGAAATACTTCAGTAAATCCTTAATTGTGACGTTCCTCTGCTCTAATCTGAGAGGTCCCTTAAGCAAAACTCCTATATTAGACCCAAACTAAAATATGAGCAGAATGGGCTGGATGCATGTGCAAAAGACGGGAAATAAAGTATTCTCTCCAATTTCTCCATTTCAAAATAGTCTTGATAGAATGCAATATTCTCCAGACCTATTTCAGTCCAGTACCATTATGTCTCATGCTCTATTTTAAAAACTGGAATGTTGCAAACCCAACACCTAATTTAGCAATCACACCTTTTAGGAAGGGCAGTTATCTGGTAATAAACAGTGCTCGCTTCGCACAAACGGAAGCTGCATCCAAAATTGTTTTCTTTGGTAGTGGTAGTCCCAAGTGAAGTCCAAGGATATTAAAGATAACTACTAAGTTCAGACAGCAAAATACAAATAGATCTACTCCTGTAATCACAATAAATAACAGAAACAAAATAATCCCTACTATTACCTTGTCCATAAACTGTTTGAAAAAGTTCTATTACCTTAAATTGATAAGTATACGTAAACCAGAAACATGGTAAGAAGCACAGGCTTAAGAATAAAGCAGTTAGCTGCATTCTGAGCTGCTCTGCCCAGCTGTTTCTCCCATAGGGACGCATTGGAGGGTTTTTTTTCCTGGATTTTCTCTGCAGCCCCAGCCAAATATAGCCCATTCTCCAACTCCGTCTCTCCTCTAACCACTTCTCTCTCAGCACCAAATGGGGTCCAGTTCTGCTGTTGACAAACAGAATCCTAAGCTGGAAAAAAAAATGTATCCCATCAACTGTTTTATAAGAATGATAGTGAATGAACTACATTCTTTGTCAACAAAGCTCATATGGCCGTTCGATTTCCCTCCTCCGCACTGTTGGAACAGTTTCCTTGCTTCTGTAACAATTTTTTCACATCCAAAGCTATAACGTTTCTGCAGTGACTAAGAAAGAAATCCTAGTACTTGCTTCATTGCTTTTAGCAAGATGGAAAACAAACTAGCCCTGAATTTGTCCAGAATTTGAAGAAATGAAATGTTTACTCAGATCACCATACCCTGGAGATGACCCCTTTGAGCTCTTATCGCTCCTTTTTGGCTGATTGTTCAGGCCATCTGGGTGATGCATTCTTGACTTGTGATGTGTTAGAGCAGAGCTTTCCAAACTGTGTGTCGCGACACAAAAGTGTGTCGCCACACACAGTCTGGTGTGTCGCCACACAACCCGGAAGCGCTGATGATGATCAGCGCTTCCGGGTTTTCCCGCAGCGACACACCAACTGCAGTGCGCAAAACCCGAAAGCAGCAGCAGCGCTTCCGAGTTTTTGCGCGCTGCCACACGTCTGGGTTTTCCCGCGGCGACACACCAACTGCAGCGCACAAAACCCGAAAGCAGCAGCAGCGCTTCCGGGGTTTTGTGCGCTGCCGCACTTCTGGGTTTTCCCGCGGCGACACACCAACGCTGGTTGGTGTGTCGCCGCGGGAAAAACTTTGGAAAGCCCTGTGTTAGAGAATCTTTGACGTTGACACTTCTTTAGAAGTAACACAGCTGTTAAAAGGGTGACATGGCTCCCCGCAAAAGGAAATACAATGAAGTGCGGATAATAGAATTCACCTATATAGGAGTGCCTTTCATCCACTGAATAACATTTTCATAGCAATATCAATATTTTTATCTACTGTAGTCCCATTTCAGAAAATTCAAAAGCTAATCTTAGATGTCAAATTATACCTATGCATAGTTTGGGCTGACCAACATAATCTTTCCAGTCAAACATGGCAGAGGAAAACTTTCTAGCTCTTTTATTTTCCAAACAAAATTCTGAAACTGTGTATGTGTGTCCTTAAGACAAACCACAAAGCCATGGCTCTCTTTACGTTCTTCTGGAAGCCATTTGGTGCTGAGAGAGAAGTGGTTAGAGGAAAAATGGAGTTGGAGAATGGGCTGGATAATGTTTGTCACAGTTCCAAACATGACAATATTATACACAACTATGCATCTCCACCCAGGCAAAGCAAAACTTAAGTGCCAAGTACATTTAACAAAACTTAATGCTGAGTAACCTGACACCCCCATGCTGCTTCTGGGTAATACATGAACTGAGCTGAAGTAAAGTAGGACTTAGGAGCTGTGGTAGACTGTGGTAAGTCCCTTTCACAAGGTTTGAGGTTGCCAAAGAAGCTTCATGTTAACTCAGTCTCAGCAGGATGTTACGTTCTTGCTGTGGGATGCTATGGAAAGCATTTCCAGATCTAGTTACCTATATAAGCATGTTGATTACACAACAGCCAGAAATAGTAGCTGGCTGAGAAAAGAAGTCAACTCTGTGTGCTTAACAACTGGGTTTTTGACAGACATTTGCCCATCTGTGCTTCATCAGATATAGTGAGATCTTCGTGATGCACCAAAAGTACCGCTCCCCCCTTTTCCATTGTCCTTTAAGGAAACCAAATTCTTTTTTTTAATCACTCTCATTTGCTTCTTAATGCCACTCCAACATATTTAGAGACTTTTATGTCAAAATAAAAAATTGAGAGCCAGTTTGGTGTAGTGGTTAAAGCACTGGGCTAGAAACCGGGAGACTGTGAGTTCTAGTCCTGCCTTAGGCACAAAGCCAGCTGGGTGACCTTGGGCCACTTTCTCTCAGCCCTAGGAAGGAGGCAATGGTGAACCATTTCCAAAAAATCTTGCCAGGAAAACTGCAAGGACTTGTCCAGGCAGTCTCTGAGAATAGGACATGATTGAACAGATTAAAAAAAATGTCAAAAATATAAATTTGCCCATAGTACATTCACACACTTCCTAGAAGATCATGCTATTCTTTGGAGTAAGCCATGTTATGCTTACTCAAGTTTCTTTTATCTGACTGTTGTCTTGGTTACAGTTCTTCCTCCCGTTCCTCAAGGTTATTCCTACTGCCCATTACATCACTTTTCTCTTTTTGAGAATTTTATCAAGCCCATCCAAGCACAACATTCTCCATTAGTGTATTCATAGTGTTGACTTAGTACTGTAGTATGCCCATAGTATAATCAATTTTTTTTCTTGAATGTACATATTTGCATTAAGTTGTGCTATAGAGCAGTGGTCCCCAACCTTTTTGGCACCAGGGACCGGGTGTGGAAGAAAATTTTTCCATGGACTGGGGGGGGGGGGGTTTGCAGGCGGGAGCCAATCGCGTGCACCGGGGGGTGGGGTTTGCAGGCGGAAGCCAATCATGTGCACCGGGGGGCAGGGTAATTGTGCGCACTGGGGGGCGGGGTTTGCAGGCGGGAGCTCCGCAGCCCACTTCCAACAGGCCACGGCCCACAGGTTGGGGACCCCTGCTATAGAGGGCCATAGCCACTGATCAACTGTTGTTTTGGAAAATATCTCTAAGTATGAAACATGGAAGATAAAAACTATTCTCATTTTAAGGATTGAGTATAGGAGCATTCCATTTGCTTATTTATTGAATTTGTATGTACTGTATGTCACTGAATCCAATCAGACACATGGAGGCTTATAGAATGCACTTTGAAGTCTACAGTAATATAGAAATAACCAAGTTATCTATAATAACTTTGTAACAGTACAGAATTCATGAGAAGCAAAATTGATAGCACCACATTGGTATTCTCATAATACGTTAAAATAATACAAAGCAGTAAATAAACAAAGCAGCCGTGGAGGTTCTGTCTTAGTGCCTGGAGGCTGTGGGGGCCTGGATGGGGTGCAACAGGCTTCAGTTCAACCCAAGGTAGACTGTGTGGCTCTGGGTTTTTGGACCTCCTGCTCCAGGGACCTTTCATCTTTGGTTTTGGATGGGGTTGCACTTTTCCAGACAGACCCAGTGTGCAGCCTGGAAGTCCTCCTGGACTCATGGCTCCTGCTCAAGGAGCAGGTGGCAGCCGTGGCTAGGAGGGCCTTTGCATGGCTTAGGGCTGTGTGTCAGTTGCGTCCGTTCTTGGACCGGTGGGGTGGGGCTTGCTTACAGTCACTCATTCCCTCGTGACCTCCAGATTGGACTACTGCAATGCACTTTACATGGGGCTACCCTTGAAGAGTATTTGGAAGTTTGAACTGGTGCAAAATGCAGTGACGCGAGCAGTTACTGGTGCCAGTTACTAGGCATTTGTGATACCATTGCTCTGCAAGCTGCACTGGATTCTGGGTGCAATTCAAGGTGCTGGTTGTAACCTTTAAAGCCCTTCATGTCTTAGCACCATATTACTTACGGGACCCTCTCTCCCCAATTGTTTCTACCCGTCCTATCCAAGTTGTCAGGAAGGGCATGCTCCGGGTACTGTCTGCTAGGGAATGTCAGCTGGCAGGCCCAGATGGGAAGCCTTTTATGCCATGGCACCCACCCTATGGAATATCATCCCCCCTGAGATTAGATTAGCCCAGTCCCTGTTTGCGCCCAAGCCTGGGGCCCTGGGCGTGGGTTAGAGCCCATCTCGTTGTGTGGATGATGGGTTATTTATTTATTTATTTGTCAAATTTATCACCGCCCATCTCTACAGCAGTAGACTGGTGTAATCTAATAATCTAACGGGGTTAGATTATGCCTGGCTGCTATGTGTTTTTATTTTTATTTGTTTTTTATATTATGTAGTTTATTTGTTTTATTGTAAGCCGCCGAGAGTCGCATAAAAGTGAGATGGGCTGCTATATAAATCAAAACAAAACAAACAAGTAAATAAAACAATGCCCTGATGGCAGAAATGCAAATGATCAGCAAGCTTTAGTAATGAAAGCCAAGGAAGTCAGTGAAAAAAATGGGACTAAAATTAAATTTAAAGAATTTACCTACAAAGATCAGAATCATTCAGGGAATGGTTTTCCCTGTGACACTCTATGGAAGCAAATGTTGGACTTTGAAGAGCCGGTTCTAATGCTGGGAAAGGTGGAAGGAAGGAGAAGAAGAGGACAGCGAGCAGCAAGGTGGATGGACTCAGAGTGGCGATGGGCGCACTGTTGGAAGACTTGAAAGACCACGTTAGGGAGGACCAAGTCAGGGAGAGATCGTCATACAGAAAAATCTATCTATGCCAGAGCTTTCCAAACTGTGTGTCGCGACACAAAAGTGTGTCGCCACACACAGTCTGGTGTGTCGCCACACAACCTGGAAGCGCTGATCGTCATCAGCGCTTCCAGGTTTTCCCGCGGCGACACACCAACGGCAGTGCGCAAAAACCGAAAGCAGCAGCAGCGCTTCCGGGTTTTTGCGCGCTGCCGCAATGGCGGCACTTCCGGGTTTTCCCGCGACGATACACCAATGGCGGTTGGTGTGTTGCCGCGGGAAAACTTTGGAAAGCCCTGATCTATGTGGACGCTAAGAGTTGACACCGACTTGGTGGCACATAGTTAATCCCCTCACCACCAAAACAGGTGTAACAGTGACAGCAGAAAACTGTCCCATCTGCTTTTGCTTACCAGTGTTATTAATTTCTAAAGGGTTAATTCATATACTAATTACCTTTTCAAATGTTTATGTTCTTTTTGACACTTTGGCTTTATACAGTATATCAATGAATTCACCGTTATTCATTTTATGCCTTTGCTGATAGCCAGTAAAGTTGCCATTTACTGCTATTTAGACCCGAGTCTAAATATATAATTAAAACTATATAAATATAAATGTATAAGGGGCGTGGTGGCTCAGCGGGTAAGATGCCAGGCTTGTCGATCGGAAGATCGCAAGTTCGGAGGTTCGAATCCCTAGCCCTGCATGCGGAGTGAGCTCCCGCACTAGCTCCAGCTCTTGCCAACCTAGCAATTATAGCAAAGTATGCAAATGCAAGTAGATGAATAGGTACCACTTTGGTGGGTACGTAACAGCGTTCCGCACGCGTCATGTGGCCACATGACTGTGGAAGCGTCTTCAGACAACGCTGGCTCTTCGGCTAACAAACGGAGATGAGCACTGGCCCCTAGAGTCGGACACGGCTGCACAAATGTGCGGGGGGAACCTTTACTTTTTATAATTAAAGCTATGGTTTTCCCAGTAGTAATGTATGGCTGTGAGAGTTGTACCATAAGGAAGGCTGAGCGCTGAAGAATTGATGTTTCCGAACTGTGGTGCTGGAGAAGACTCTTAAGAGTCCCTTGGACTGCAAGGAGGTCAAATCAGTCAATCCTAAAGGAAATCAACCCTGACTGCTCATTGGAAGGACAGATACTGAAGCTGAAGCTCAAATACTTTGGCCACCTAATGCGAAGAGAGGACTCACTGGGAAAGACCCTGATGCTGGGAAAGACTGAGGGCAACAGGAGAAGGGGACGGTAGAGGTTAGATAGCATCACCGATGTAATGAACATGAATTTGAGTAAACTCCGGGAGACAGTGGAGGACAGGAAGTCCTGGTGTGCTATGGTCCATGGGGTCAGGAAGAGTCGGACACGACTGAACGACTGAACAACAAAGACCTGAGTCAGAGCGTTTTTATAATGCATGGAGTCAGGCCTAAAACATTTTTTTTCCTGATCATACTTTGCTTTGCTCTTCCATTTTTGAGGCAAAGTGTCTGTGGAACAAACATCTATTAATAGCAACAGCATGTTAGTTCTTTCCTTTTTTGGAATCCCTCTGCTCAACTCTCTGAATATTTGTCTTGGCATATTGATTCTTTTAAATGGAAACTTCCAAACATTAATTTCATTTTTATGGTGTACATTTACATGGGTGGGTGGTTGTGCACAGTCGTGTGTGTGTGTGTGTGTGTGTGTGTGGATGTGCACAGCAAACCCCCACAACAGCCACCAGAGACATAAACATGAGCAAGCAATAAAATTAAGCTTGCATGAATCCTCCGAGCTAATCCAGTGGAAAAAGTATAGATAGTTCCCACTGCCATGGAAACAGGAGAAATCAAAGAAAGGGAAAAGACAATTCAGAAAAAAAATAAAATTGACAAGTATTAGGAAGATACTCTGTTGGAGAAATTACTGAAAACAATATTCAAGGTGGGAACCTTGGGACCCTGAAGGCACTGTGAGAAATCTACTATCTACTAAATCTACTATCATGCCAAATTGAGATTGGCTAGGGATATCGGGAATTATGTTCTGGCAGGACCATCCTCTGGGAAGCTCCATTGAATATATTTTCTTTCTTTAAAAAATGATCCCAGTACGTGAGAGATGAACATACAGAAGATATAAAAGATACTCGTGCTAACTATTTGCATGCTCATTCCATCTGGAATTAGGCTCTAGTATTAATTACTTTCTTGCTTTTACAAAATAAAAAAGAAGCTTAACTATTAAAAAATAGTTTAGAGTCCATTCAGATGGGCAAAAAAAAAGTGGGATGTACCAAACATTTTTACAGTTCCATCAGTCTCTAGAATCATGTACAGGAGAAAATAAGATTTAAAAAGCCAATCCCATGCAATTTTACATAGAGGTAATTTCAGCAAGCCCAAGGTACTTACTCTGAGGCAATAGCCAGCCTTGTGTCATTTCAGATATGTTTCTGTGTGGGAATTGTCAACCGTCATCCCAAAAGTTACGGAGGTACACTAGGTTGGAGAAGGCTGATGTACAGAACTGCTCCTAATATGATTAGGAGCAGAAAGTGGTAACAGAAGCATAGAACAAGAAGGGGCATTTAGACCAGTGTTTCTCAACCTCAGCAACTGTAAGAGTTATGGATTTCAACTCCCAGAACTCCCCAGCCAGTTTCTATTCTCCCAGAATTTCCCAGTTTCAGGATTAGAAACTTCTGGGATTTAGTATTTACAGAAATGGGTAAAATAATTGATCAGAAAATCAAAATATATTCAAAGTTAGCTTTGTTGGGAACATTCATGGAAGAAAATAATAAAATCTAGAGCTCAGACAATTTATATATTTTATTTATTTATGTTTCGATTTCTATCACCGCGCCATCTCCCACGAGGGGACTCTGGGCGGTTTATATGCCAATAATAATTTATATGCCAATGATAGAAACAAGAATGGTGATTTATAAATTGAAAGCAGGGAATTTTATGCTTAGATGAGTGGTACAAGAAGCATTTGTATATGTGGTTGCTAAGAGTTGACACCAACTTAATGGCACATCATCAATCAATATAGTGTTGACAGAAAAATTAATGCATTTGTTACACCTTTGAACCTTGGTGGATATTATGAAAATTATCCATGATTGTGCAAAGTAATGTTCAAAAATTGTAGGAGATATGATCCAGAGGGTAAGTAGAGGAACGCAGCTTACATTTTCCATTAAAAAAATGGTAAGAATTATGATATCACAACAGTTCTGTAGGGAATATGTCCAATGGATACAATGTGATAGTTGATAAAATAATGAAATAGGTATGTTGGCTCTTGGGCATAAATGGGATTTGTTAATAAAAGACCTTGGACATTTTAAACTTTGAGTACATTTTAGATAGTATTAACACTATATATTTCACTGACAGGTAGCACTACAAAGAACCTTATCAAACGGCTATTGCTTTGATTAGCACTTGATTTTTCCCTTTAAACAAAGCAACCATTAATTCATCCCAAAGAATAGCTATGGCTAAGATGGAAATTCAAAGTGTAATTATCACAAAGCATTTAAACATAACCACATGAGGGCAGTATTTACTAGCAGAACCTTTTCATGGCACATGAATGAATCAGGAAAAAATGTTTAGGAAATTATGATTAAAATCAGAGATGGTATCCAATGACTCCAGATCTGGATGATCAATAACCACACAACCAAACAAAAGAATTAAGTTAATCATCAGACGATCAGTCCTTTTGCTGTAACAAATTAAGTCTCCAAGAGCAAAAAACAGAACACAAATGGGGCAGGCAATAAAGTGGTAAAACCAAAGAATGAACATGTTCATCAAACAAAATACAACAATATAGTTTAGAATATATTGGTGTCCTTGGTATACATTAATTCTTTGAGTTCAAATCCTTCGACAAGGTGTCTTCATGTCCATACAGAAAGTGTATCCCTCAGTATAAGTACCATTATAATACAAAATAATAATATGTTCATATGACAAAGGAAGGTACAGCAGACTGACCAATACAGCAAGTAAATTATCTGAAATGATAATACAGATGTATATATATATATTCCAAAACAAACATTCTGATACGAATGCTCATAACCCAAATTTCCCATTTACGGTCTCAGAGTTAACTTCTTCCAGTCATCTCTTTTATGTGGGGTGATATTTTATCTTACTAGCACAGACATTTTACAAAATTTAAATGTACTTTTCAATCCTCTACTTCAGTTATATGGTGCAATATTTTTAATAAATATTTTATTTATCATAAAATAATAATGCTTTTATTAAAAAGCATTATGCAAACATTTCTCACTTAGACCTTTTCACTGAAATATGTCCAGTTTAAAAGTCTGAAAGCTTCTTTTTGCAATAGCAATATTTTCGTATCTTAACCAAAGTTTCTCAACCACAAAGCACTTCATGAAGTCAAATCTACCATATCCTACTTTAAAGTGTTCCATTATTCCATTATTTATTTGTTTGGCTGTTGTGGGTCTTCCGGGCTGTGTGGCCGTGTTCTGGAAGTTGTGGTTCCTAACGTTTCGCCAGCATCTGTGGCCAGCATCTTCAGAGGGCAGGAGCACAGATAGAAGCAAAATCTCTGTGCCCAGGTAGAGTGGCAATGTTCTATTTATAGAGCTAAATTATAGGAGATTAGGTGGGGTTTTTTTGTTGTGTTGAAATGTTAACGAGTGGCTGATGAGCGTGATTAGCATGTTCATTGTGAGAAGTATTCCCATGACCTGGTGGTTGGACTGAGTTCGTTGACCTTTTGCAGGCTGTGTTTTTCAGGACTGGTAGCCAGATTTTGCTAATTTTTAAACTTTCTTCTTTTTTATTGTAACTGTGCTGGTTTTTGTGAATTTCAATGGCTTCTCTGTATAATCTGGTGTAGTGGCTTTTGGTGTTGTCCAGTATTTCTGTGTTTTCAAATAGGATTTTGTGTCCTGTTTGCTTGAGAGCATGTTCAGCTACTGAAGATTTTTCCGGTTGCTGTAGTCTGCAGTGTCTTTCGTGTTCTTTTATCCTGGTGTGAATGCTTCGTTTTGTGGTTCCGATGTATACTTGTCCACAGCTGCATGGTATGCGGTATACTCCTGCAGCGGTACGGGGGTCCCTTTTGTCTTTAGCTGATTTTAGCATTTGTTGTATTTTTCTGGTGGGTCTGAAGACTGTTTGAAAGTTGTGTTAGTCTTCAGACCCACCAGAAAAATACAACAAATGCTAAAATCAGCTAAAGACAAAAGGGACCCCCGCACCGCTGCAGGAGTATACCGCATACCATGCAGCTGCGGACAAGTATACATCGGAACCACAAAACGAAGCATTCACACCAGGATAAAAGAACACGAAAGACACTGCAGACTACAGCAACCGGAAAAATCTTCAGTAGCTGAACATGCTCTCAAGCAAACAGGACACAAAATCCTATTTGAAAACACAGAAATACTGGACAACACCAAAAGCCACTACACCAGATTATACAGAGAAGCCATTGAAATTCACAAAAACCAGCACAGTTACAATAAAAAAGAAGAAAGTTTAAAAATTAGCAAAACCTGGCTACCAGTCCTGAAAAACAGCCTGCAAAAGGTCAACGAACTCAGTCCAACCACCAGGTCATGGGAATACTTCTCACAATGAACATGCTAATCACGCTCATCAGCCACTCGTTAACATTTCAACACAACAAAAAAACCCCACCTAATCTCCTATAATTTAGCTCTATAAATAGAACATTGCCACTCTACCTGGGCACAGAGATTTTGCTTCTATCTGTGCTCCTGCCCTCTGAAGATGCTGGCCACAGATGCTGGCGAAACGTTAGGAACCACAACTTCCAGAACACGGCCACACAGCCCGGAAGACCCACAACAGCCATCAAACTCCGGCCGTGAAAGCCTTCGACAATACATTTATTTGTTTGTTTGTTTGTTTGATTGATTTTTATCCCGCCTTTATTATTTTTATAAATAACTCAAAGCAGCGAACATACCTAATACTCCTTCCTCCTCCTAATTTCCCCACAACAGCAACCCTGTGAGGTGAGTTGGGCTGAGAGAGAGTGACTGGCCCAAGGTCACCCAGCCAGCTTTCATGCCTAAGGCGGGACTAGAACTCACAGAACATTTGAAATTATCTTTTATGCGATGATGTGCAGAGAAGCCCTGGATGTGAATTGCTAATTCCAAACCTTGGTTTGACCAAGGAAATATATTACCTTAATGGATAGTTATATAGACTACCATCAACCAACCAAGCAGTCTACCCTATTACTTGCCCTGTGGTTGCTGAAAAAGCACTTCTTGTTGTTCAGTCGTTTAGTGTGTCTGACTCTTCGTGACCTCATGGACCATAGCACGCCAGGCCTTCCTGTCCTCCACTGTCTCCCGGAGTTTACTCAAATTCATGTTCATTACATTGGTGATGCTATCTAACCACCTTTGTCGGCAAGGTGATGTCTCTGCTTTTTAATATGCTGTCTAGGTTTGCCATAGCTTTCCTCCCCAGGAAAAAGCACTAGAAAACATTAATCCAACAGAAAAAGAAAGGTGTCCTTCCAAGAAGTTATTGGTTTCAGCAGCCCCGGTGAAAGAAAAAGCTGTTTTCTGGCAAGTAATTAGTGGGGTAATTTTGACTACCATATTGGGGCTGCAAAAATCTGGATGATCACTAAAATGCAGAAAAAAGTTGATCCTGATTTACAAACTCACTTCTCAGTTTGGGAGGAAATAGCATAATTTGGCTTGCCTTATAATTTAACAAGTATGCCAAATACTTGAAGCATATCTTCTTTTTAATTGTTTGCTAATGAATTTAAATTTTAAAAAGTGTTTATACCTAACTTTATAACCCAGATTCAAAAGTCTTGGATGAAGAAATTAAAGATTATTGGATAAAGTATTCTGAAGATTAACACCTGACCAAGCTTTCTTTTTAGTTACATCTTTCATTTTTGAAGAAAACAACAACACACTACCCTTCTTGGACATCCTCATCAGTAGAGGAAATGATGGCATTCTAGAAACACAAGTCTACCGGAAATCTACCCACACTAACCAAGTGCTCCACTATCAAAGCAATAACCCAACCTCACACAAGAGGAGCTGTGTAAGAACACTATTCAGACGAGCACAAACACACTGCAGCAACCCAGAACGCCAGAAAAAGGAAACAGACCACTTATATAGCGTCTTCCAGCAAAATGGATATCCACACAACTTTATCAAAAAGTGCCTGACCACTCAACCCACCACAGCAAAACCAACAGAAGCTATGAAAAGGATTACACTGCCATACATCAGAAACATCTCAGAAACTACTAATAGACTGTTACATCCACACAGCATCACTGTAGCACACAAACCAACCAAAACCCTTCAGAACATTGTAAGTAAACCAAAAGACCCAGTAGCCCAAGAAGAAAAAACAGGAGTTATCTACAACATACAGTGTAAGGACTGTAACAGCCACTATGTAGGACAGACTGGCAGAAGACTAGCAGAACGCATCCACGAACACCAACTAGCAGTCAGAAGACATGATGAAAACTCCTTAATCTCACAACACATGGACAGACTTAACCATACTTTCAACTGGGAAACTGTGAGCATATTAGACCAGGCCAAATCCAAAAATGCTAGAGAATTCCTGGAAGCTTGGCACTCAGACAAAGCAGCCATCAACAGACACATAGAGGTTAACAACATTTACATACCATTCATAAGAGACAATAGAATAGCCAGAAGACCAGAACACCCCTGGGCCAGCAATCAACAACAAGATATGCACAGATTAACAGCAAGATTAGCAGCAGAGGAGCAATCAAACAACACAATAGACCTTAATCAAGGAACTATTAACTCAGTCAATCACCCAAACAGCACACAACAGCCCAATCAAGGAACTACCAAGGAGAGTACAAGACCCCCACCAACACAGGCAGGACAAACCAGGGTATATAAACAGACAGCAAGTTCCACTCCCTTTTCGCACTGAAGATGTTGCCTAGCCTGGCAATGAAACGTCTGCATGAAAACAAGAAGGCTCAGAGAGCACCAAAGACTCCCCAGTTACATCTTTATCACTTCAAGAATTAATTGATCCTATTACAGCAACAAAAAGTAGTAAACCTCCTGCTCCTGGTTCAGATTGATTTTGTTTTGTTCCTATGCTGTTGAAGCTTTATAATGATGCCTTGTTGAATAAATTAGTTCCTTCTTAATTTTATGATGCTGTCAGTAATTCATCTACCACAATCTGGTTTTATACAAGGCTGTCAAGCATAATTTAATATTAGTTTATTAACTGATATATTAGATATTAAGTTAGATAAATTGGATTTGGCAGTGAATGTGGAAAAAGTCTGTGATGTGGTGCAATATAAATTTCTGAAACACTCCTTGCCTAAATATGGATTTCATTGTATTTTTATTATTTGGGTTAAAATATAGTGTTCTAATCCAGCGGTCCCCAACTTTTCTGGCACCAGGGAAAGGTTGTGGAAGAAAATTTTTCCATGGAGGGGGGGGGAGCAGGGTTTGCAGGCGAGAGCCAATCGCGTGCACCGGGGGGGGTTGCAGGAGGGAGCCAATCGCGCACACCGAAGGGGTAATCGCATGCACCAGGGGGCAGGGTTTGCAGGCGGGAGCCCTGCGGCCCACTTCCTAACAGGCTGCAGCCCACTAGTGGACCGCGGCCCACAGGTTGGGGACCCCTGTTCTAATCCATCAGACAAGGTTATTACAAAATTATTTGTTTATCCAGCATGATATTTCATGGAACTTATCAAAGATGTCCATTATCCCCTCTTATATTAATTTGATTTCAGAAACATTGGCCTGTTTAATTCCAAATTTGAAGAGGTACAAATTTCTAAATTGCCTGTCTGATTATTCTTGATATCAGTAGATGGTTAAAAATGCATATGAGACTTTGGGGAAGAATTAATGTTGTTAAGAAGAATGTCACTCCAAATGACATGCTGTTTGTTAATGCCTGTTAAGTTGTATAAATAGTTTGATAATATATTATAAAGGTATGTGGGAATGACCTTGGGAGAGGGGAGGAAGAGCCATAGGCCAGGCAACCGTCGTGCAAAAGGTATCTCAGTCCACAGAAGCAGAGGGGGTGTGGGAAGCGTTTCAGAAGGGACTTTCCCTAGTTTTCCAGAGAGTAATAGGAAAGGAGGGGGGAATACTTTCAGACTTGCAAGATTATGTTAATGCAACCTTACAATAAAGATAGAGCTAGTACTCCTAGTTGTGCTTCTTGTCTGGACTACCTTGAAGGGCTAACATCAATCTTACAAGTCTGAAAGTATTCCTCCCTTCCTTTCCTTTTACTCTCTGGAAAACTAGGGAGGATCCCTTCTGAAACACTTCCCACGCCCCCTCTACTTCTTTGCTGGTTAAATAGTATATAATATGACCTTAAGTTGCATTTAATTCAACAAACAATTATTTTCTGGTTGCATTGGATGCCTCAGAAGGCTTTTAATAAGGGCTGGATGTCAACTTCAATATACTGGAATTGTACAGTGATGGAGGAAACATAGTCAAATAGGTTTTGGGCCTGCTCCATGGTGGTCCTTTTTTGGCTAATAAATATTTAGTCGGGTGCTGTGGTGGATTTCTAAGCTGCTGCTGGTTCTCAGGAAGGAGGGAGCGCATTCCAAGGAGGTAAACGGACTTGCAGTCTGGAGAGACTTGGCAGGGAGTCAAAGAGAGTCAGAGTAGCTCCGCCCTAGAGTCTCCTAGGTTATTTCCCCTTAGGTTAGTTAGAATAGCTTTAGTCTGGCAAGATTCTGTCTGAATGGTGAGAACAATAAAGAACTGGAGTTTGGATTACACTGACTCATCCTTGTTCTTAGGCTGGCCCTGACAGGTGCTGTGAAGAGAAATAAGGTTTATAGATGTTATGTAACATTCAACTATATAGCAAAAATGTATTTAAGAACATAAAGAATTCTGGATTTACTAGGCATGAACTGTAGTTTAAAAAAGATTGATGGAATGATTCACATAGTTTTACATCTTGGATTGATGGAATGTGTTAATTCCCAACCTAGGAGTTTCATTCATATTGATGCAAAAGAAAGTCAGTCCAATAGCCTTCCATGTGGTCATTGTTTAAAAATGGAGGTATGTGATATATACAAAAATGCATTGATTGATTTTGATTATGTGCCTTCAAGTTGTTTTAGACTCCAGGCAACCACATAGATTTTCTCCATGACGATCTATCCTTAACATGTTCTTTCAAGTCTCCCAACAGTGCAACTACTGCCACTGTAACCAAGTCCATCCACCTTGCTGTTGGTCATCCTCTTCTCTTTCCTTCCACCTTTCCCAGCATTAGAGCCTTTTCCAGAGAGCTGGGTCTTCGCATGATGTGTCTGAAGTAGGATCATTTGAGCCTGGTCATTTGTGCCTTGAGTAAGAACTCTGGGTTGATTTGTTCAACGATCCATCGGTTTGTTTTCTTGGCTTCTCTATGGTATTCTCAGGAGTCTTCTCTAACACCGAAGTTCAAAGGTGTCAATACTCTTCCTACCCAGCTTCTTTAAAGTCCAACTTTCACTTCTATAGAGTGTCACAGGTAATATCATGGCTTGCACAATTCTGATCTTTGTAGGTGTAGACACATCACGGCATTTGAATATCTTTTCCACGGCCTTCATGGCTCCTTTACCAAGTACTAGTCTGTGGCGTATTTCTTGTCCGCTTGTTCCTTTACTGTTGATGGTTGATCCTAAAAGGCAGAAGCTATCTACCACTTCAGTATCTTGACTGTCAGTTCTAAGGCTGGTTGTTGTACCTGTTGTCATTCATTTGGTCTTCTTTATATTTAATTTTAGTCCCATTTTTTCACTGTGCTATTTGATTTTTAGTACTAGGGCTTGCAGATCCTTTGCATTTTCGGCTTTCAACAAAAATGCATTATTTGTGTATAATTATATTTATCCTTTCTTTATTCATTCATTATTTAAGTGTGTTACATTTTTGTTATTTTCTTTTTCTATATTATAAGCAGTAACAATTATAAAACAAAAAACAACCAATGGCAACTAACAAAAATTCTAGCTCTTTGTTGCCATCTAGTGGATATATAGTTTTTGTAGTCTTGATAATTGCAGGCAGGAGACCCAACCAGCCATGCATGTCTGGACTGAGGGAGACATATTTTTACTCTATCTTTACTGCAGAATTTGATATGGCACTGCCTGAACCCATGTAGGGGTCTTCTAGACAGGCCACACCAGTAACGGCTTCTGAAATCTCAAATCAGAAAAATAAAATAGCCAGTTGGTGGACCCCTCGTTTTGCAATGCTGCTCACCCAGAAAGATTGTACAGCACAGATTTCAAAAGTGTGCTCATTATTCCACTTTATTAAAAAGGGAATAAAATGAACCTGGTCAATTACAGACTGATTAGCTTGTTTATTCTAATTTGCCAACTGAATGTCATTTACTAGAGTGGCTAGCAAACGAAAATATTCTGGCAGGGAAGCAAACTGATTTCAGGCCAGATTGAGGAGTTTTCGAGGAAGAGCCAATTTTCCTTGGCTGAGAAATATCCCTTTCCCTTCTGACAAGGGTATCTGCGGATTTTAAATATGCTCTGTGTTCCTCAAGACAGGCTTTGAGAGAAATCAGAACAATCCTCAATTGGCAAATGATTCCATTTGTTGATTCCCCCAGCTCTGTGAAGATTCCCATTTCAGGATCAAGTGTAACCTTCAGGAAAAACTGTCTGAATGGAAGAGGCAATCCAGGGCTTCATTCTGACAACCCCATTCTTTAATTTTTCTTTTCATTTTTGTCTTAACTTGCTGGTGGGTCTATCGTCTCATTCACTTATTCTGGCGGCTCTTTCAGACCTACCCTATGCGAGTGACACAATCATCTTTCCAGTGTCCCTGGCTGGAACGAGAAGAACCTTAGAAAGGTTTTCTTCCCTTTGAAAAATTGAGAAATTGTTACTCAATCATAAACACACATACACACCCAGATAGTTTTATGGGGAGGAAATCAAAACATAGATGGCCAATGAAGGCACTGAATCACACAGGTGCCCCAATTTTTCCAGGGGTAGTTTATTTATTTATTTATTTATTAAACTTCTCAACCGCCCAACTCGTATTTATTTATTTATTTATTATCCCGCCTTTATTATTTTTATAAATAATTCAAGGTGGTGAACATACCTAATACTCCTTCCTCCTCCACAACAGCAACCCTGTGAGGTGAGTTGGGCTGAGAGTGAGTGACTGGCCCAAGGTCACCCAGCCGGCTTTCAGGCCTCAGGCGGGACTAGAACTCACAGACTCCTGGTTTCTAGCCTAGCACCTTAACCACTAGACCAAACTGGCTCACCCACCGTATACGACGACTCTGGGCAGTTTACAATAATAAAAATAGTGTATCATTAAAAAATACAATATACATATCAATATAAGTATATATAAATATAATATAAATATAAAAATACAAATATAAAATATAAAATATAAATACAAGATGGCAAATCAAGATCTTACCGTTGGCACCATCACAGTGCCAACCACGCCCATGCATAGCTATCGCCCCTCCCGCCCCAAGCCAGGTGGCATAACCAGGTTTTAACCCCCTTCCTGAAGGCCAGGAGAGTGGGGGGCCTGTCTTACCTCCGGGGGTAACTTATTCCAAAGGGTGGGTGTGATGGCAGAGAAGGCCCTCCTCCTGGATTCTGCCAATCGGCAATCCCTCATGGACAGGGTCCTTGCATGCCCTCTCTGCCTGACCGGGTGGGACAAGTCGAAGTCATGGGGGCGAGGCGGTCCCTCAGGTACCCTGGACCCATGCCATGTAGGGCTTTAAAGGTGATAACCAACACCTAGAATTGGATCCGGAAGCAAACTGGCACCCAATGCAGCTCGCACAGCAATGGTGTTATGTGTGCCCTCCTTGGGACTCCTAAGACTGCTCGCGCGGCCGCATTCTGCACCAGCTGTAGCTTCCGGATACTCTTCAAGGGTAGCCCCATGTAGAGCACATTACAGTAGTCTATATGGGAGATGACTAGGGCATGAGTGACTGACTGGAGGGACTCCCAATCCAGGAAAGGGCGTAGCTGGTGCACAACACAAAGCTGCACAAAGGCTCCCCTGGCCACGGCTGCCACCTGCTCTTTGAGCAGGAGCCGTGAGCCCAGGAGAACTCCCAGGTTACCCAATTAGAGAAGGCCCATGTTAAATATTCAGTAGAATGTGTTCAAGAAAGTGTGGCCACAATCACTACTTTTTTCTACAAATTATGGGCATTATTTTCCAACCATTTTAAATGCTGGTGAAGCAATAGTGATTTACAGAGCACAGATCTGCTCCTGTTGTAAATCTGCCCCCCTAAAGATTATTTCTAGGGTCTGCTTTGCTGTTTGCAAATGTGTCTTCAATACAACTCTTTGGTTAGAATCTAGGCTGGTCATGGTAGAGCTTGTCATTCTATCTTTTTAATACCTGTTTAAAATTTATCTAATCTTTGTGCTAGCAGAGGAAGGAATGGGTTATAAAGCTCCATTTTATGGACATGTGCACTTTATCTTTCTAGAGACAATGACATGATTTTAAGGAGTCAGCCAGGCTGGGATTTTGCTATGTATCTTGCCTTTTGCAAAAGCAACTACTGAGCATTTCCTATAATGTTGTTAAATTTTGTGATATTGTCTATTGCATACATAATACACGTTTCAAGGTAAATTAATGGTCAAGAATGAGTGAGGCACTAGCAAAGTTTTAAACAAATACATAATATTAATATATATTTATGTAATCATAAAACTGAATTTTTAAACATGCATTCATTTCTGTTGCTGATCTTTTGGCTGTCATAAAATTACAAGTATTATAAAAAAAATGTATAAATTGTATTAAAAAGTATTGCTCGCAACAATGATTCCTGGGAATCCCCAGTTCGAACCTCTCCAAATTGAAAACTGTTCATTCCTCTCTCTCCCTTCTGTGCTTAGATTCATATCCTATGAATCCTCTCTCTCCCTTCTCATTCCTCTCTCCCCCGTCTGTGCTTAGATTCATATCCTGTGAGAGCACCTGTCCTCTTATCCCATGGTTGCTGAGTTTGTTCAAGAGGGATTTTTGTCAGTGGCTTTTTTTTGTGCGAGCAGGCAGACTGTTGCATCGGCTACCATACTCCTTGCTGACAGCCACAACAATGTCTACCATTTGGTACAGTTGGCTAACAGAAATTCAGCAGGACTTGAAGTGTGTAAACTGGAACGCTCCTGCTCACCCCCCAAAAACCTTAAACATTCACGTGAAACACCCTTCTTCCTTTTTTTTTTTAATAAGAGAAGAGGAGACAACCAGCAAACCCAGCCTTATTTCTGCAGACCCCAGAGCTCTCCACAACCACAATTGAAAGCAAATCTCTTCATTCTGTTGCGGTTGTCAGCTCCACTTTTAGCGGAGCGTTCTTCAGTCCATTTCTTTCAGTAGTCAGCTTAAGCACGTTGCGCAAACAGCAATGCTATGAGTTATTAACCAATGAATGTAGTTACAACTATGATTGAAATGCAAGTGCTAATTTTTATTGTTGCCTAAATACAGACTCTCCTTCTTTCCATCACTTTGGTCCCCTCATGCAGTGGACATTATCAGTGCAAATAATTGAGAAAACTAACACTGGGCATTATGGGACAGTAAGGTTTCTATCTCAAAAGAAAACATAGTAGTTCTTATTTCATGAAAATCATTATTTGGAGTTTTCAAACCTTAAATAAGAGAACCCAAATTTGAGGCAGCTGCAGTTCAAAGAGTTCTGTAGTTGAAAAATCACCAGTTACAATAATTCTGCAAAGTAATCTTGTATTGATAGACAGCTGAGATAATTATCCATAGTAATTATCCACCAACTCCAATAAATGCTTCAGCCCCAGTTCCAACAATTTGTAAAGGAATCTGAATTGGCTATCATTGGGAACTCAAATGGCCAGAACAATTTTTGTTTTTTAATAGGATTTTATTTACTTCTGGAAAACCTCTATGAAAATTACATGCATCACAGAGATAAAGGTTAGGTGCCTTTAATAACTACCTTTTAAAAAAAAAAGTTAAATGGATCTTTTTCTCCAATATTAGTAGAGAAGGTCATATGCATTGAACCAGTGAATTGGCCAGAAAACAAACTATTGAGGAATAAATACATGTTGCCTGGAGGGAGGGGGAACCTTGTGTTTTTCCTGTTACCTGGATGTGTACTCCTTGTCAAGAAAGCTGTTGCATCAATAGAAAAACTAGTAACATTGCCATGCAATGCAGAAAAATAGGCAGGTTGATCTGCTGAGCCTGAAGAAACAGCAAAAGATACTGCTGCTTAAATAGTACACTTCATTTTCATACAGGTTTGCAAACCACGTTAGATTTCAATAGGCATGCAAAACACTATGGCACATCTGAAAAGCAAGGCATTCGAAAACCTTTATTACATGATTATGAGGTTGATAAAAGAGGTGCACTGTAATCCTTCCAAGATATGGGATGGGAAAGGGGTCTATTAACTCAATGACTGTCACTTGATATTGGATGCAAAGGATGGAGGGAAATTCTAAGCATCATAGTTCCAACACATCTCAAGATTAGTCTACTCAAAGATCTTTGAGAGGCATTGCTCAGCTTTGCCAATAAAGATCAATGACATTGCAGATATGGGAGAGAATGAGAGTGGATCCTTCAGTGACTGATAACTACTCACTAGACAGGAGGAAATTGTATTAGCCTTTAAATATTATTTTAGAATTTTACAATGGAATTTTATTCACATTTACTCAGCAGCACATCTAACTGCATTCCACTGGCATTATTCCCAAATTGCTCTTCAGAGGATTACCTGGGAATAAGTCACATTCAGTGGAATTCAGTGGGTTTTATTTGAATAAACATATATAGGACTCTCCTGTTATCCTTCCTTCAGTTCTCGGGGAAGCTTCTCATCACAAATATTATTCACTGATTAGAAACATGAGGTTGTCAAGGAGGCTCAAGAAACCAACCAGGTAATTCTTATAAATGTACTCCCTTTTCAGATACCAGTATTAGCTATAGGTATGGTTGCTACATTGCTATTATCAATTATGTTACCTTGCTCAAAGTATCAGGAAATGTCTACCATGTACACCCATCACAGTGTTCTATTGTTCTAAACAATATGACTAAAAGTTCAGAAAAGGAGTAAGAAATGGTAACCAAATAAAAACAAGTGATAAGATTTTTTTTCTTGACAAGTCACTATACCATTCCAGACTTTCTATCTTTGCAAACCATCCTTGTTTCTATTATGCCTATTCACTTATGTATCACCCTTGTTCCTTATACTTTTATCATCTTCATGAAGATCTCATCAACATCACAACCATGACTTTCTCAGACATTCCCTTCCTCTCAGCTTATTCATTCCTTCACATATTTGCTTTGAAGTTCAAATCTCATTCAATCTATATGACCAAACCACTCAATATACTTCTTTCACATGAACACCGTAGAAGAAGAACCACCGTTATTAAGTCTATGGTGGCAAAAAATCAGGAGGAGTCTGGTAGCACCTTTTCTGATTAACAAATGTTATTAAATGGCATAAGGTTTCATGAGCTGCAGTTCACTTCATTAGAAGCATAGAGTAGCTAGACTGATGTGGGATTTAAATTAGGGTGAGATAGGGAAGGGAAGACAGGCTGGTTATGCAGATCCAAATTGCACAGCTTACAATACCTTATCAGTTAACCATTGTAATGGGTTAAAAACCCATTGTGTTTGATGTCTCTTGTCCCAACCTTCCCTCACCCCAATTAGGATTATATAAGGATTTACTACATCAGTCTTGCCACTTTATGCATCTGATGAAATGAGCTGCAGCTCACAAAGCTTATTCTTGTTAATAAAAAATGGTAGTTGGAAGAGGTGTGACCAGACGCCATCTCATTTCTTTCATAAGGGTCACTTTCTTTTCAATCTACATTTATCTGCCATTCATAGTATTTGCCAAATATTGCCCAATGTTTTCTTCTGCCCAGAACTGAATGTATTTTGTGACTATGGTTAGACTTCCTGCTAAGACATGGCTTGCTTAGCCATGATTTCTAAAACAAACTCCCCACAATTATTTGGATTTGTAAAACACAATAAGCCATCATTTCAAACAATAATAGCTGAATTCACTCAATACCCTAAACCAGGGCTTTCCAAAGTTTTCCCGCGGCGACACACCAACCACCGCGGGAAAACCCGGAAGTGCCGTTGCAGCAGCGCGCAAAAACCTGGAAGCGCTGCTGCCGCTTTCAGTTTTTGCACGCCGCCGTTGGTGTGTCGCCGCGGGAAAACCTGGAAGCGCTGATGATGATCAGCGCTTCCAGGTTGTGTGGCGACACACCACTCTGTGTGTGGCGACACACTTTTGTGTGGTGACACGCAGTTTGGAAAGCTCTGCCCTAAACCAAGCAAAATATATGATGGCTTAGTCTGCTGTATGAACCAGCCCTTTGATTATACCATGTGATTGCAGAAACTGGCCAGGTGTACAAAAGTCAGCATCTTGAAAATCTTGCTTTCCTTTAAATAAGACAGTAATGTTTCTAATCATTTAGGGGAGAGAGTTAGCATCGGATTTGCAAGGAACCATTAATAAAAATTTACAACTTTTATAAGAGTGCAAGGTGGAATAGTATTTATAATGATTAGAAAACAAGGCCCCATTCTTGAACAAGGCCCCATGAGCAGCAGAAACAAAATAAAATATGAAAGATGGGCAAATTTGCTTAACTCATATAAGTTTTACAGGTTGCAGAATTTAGCTTGTGTTGGCATGAAATGTGGATTACAGCAGCAGAGAAGTTTTGATTTAATACACATAGGCCTATTCCCTTGCTCTTCTTGTGATGAAATGTTTTAGAGAGGCTAGCTGAATGCTGTCTGCTCCTTCCTCCTACGAAATTCCAAAGGGATGAGAATTCAGAGGTGGAAGAGGGCCCATTCCATGACTTACCCAGGCACCTCAATAGGATCTGTATTTCATTTTGACGGTTGGGAGGGAAAATCAATCAGGCTATACACATACTATATTAAAACAATCAATCACAGATAGAGTGAGTCTGGAATCCGGGCACCCCGAACATATATCTATACTGTATATTAGGCATAATTCAAAAGCAAAGCTACCCAATTACAAAAGCCATTTCAATGAGAAGAATGTATATGATTAACCTGACCACTAGAAGTCCAGTAGCAGCTTAAAAAAGCAAAAATAAAAACAGATTCACATGGAAGAATACAGCCCTGTATTCCACCAAGCACTTCCTATTTTGCTTTTGTTCAAAATAGATTAAGCTTGTGTCCTGACAGCTGCTGATCATCGGGACCAGAAAAAGAATGGCATCAAATCCAACAGTTTGAGTGAATCTTTGACATCTGAGAAACTTTCGTATTTATATACACCAGCCAGCCTTCTATCTGGCAACTTCCAAATATTGTGGACTTCAATACAAGGCTGTGCTGACTGGGAGTTACAGAAATTAAAACACACACCTGGACATCACCAGGTAAGGGTAAGTTGGGCACCACTTTAAAAGACAGTACTTTAAGGAGGTTGTTTTAAAAACAGTTTAAACACAGAAAAAAACTTCACAGGACCAGTGAAACAGTCCCTACAAAATAGCATCTATCGAAGTCCCATCCCACCCCATGTCACATGGTTCATCTTCCTTCACATCTGGACTTCGTTACAATGCGTACTCTCAATGAGCATCTCCATATCACTAAGTATGCTTGGCAGGGACATTGACATGGCATGACACAAGGTAAGTGCTACCAGAAGGCCTGCATTTTCTTAAAAGCTTTATTTATGCCCTAAGATGTTGTACAGACATGGATCTGGTTCTTTCTCCTCTGTGCAACACTGTTGCTGGATAGTAATTCCACTGAAGTCCAGTCTCTAAGATGGATTACCATGAGTGGCAGAATGTTAAGAGAGGTGATCGTTTTTTACAAATGTCTGTGCACTGAAAAAGGCAAATGCAGTTATAAATAGTAGATTAGTGAAGTCAGAAAAATATGCACAGCTCACTTTGACCTAGCATTGTAAAGAAGAGGAAAAGAGCATTAAGCACAAATGAGAAACCAATCCACTGAGCTAAACAGTACATATTATGTGAATGCCTTTTCCCTGTTGTTGCAGTTACAAAAATGCATATGTTCATTCTTTTTTATCAAATAGTGGACCTGTGAAAGCTGTAAAAGGTATTTTGGAATTATCGGTTGCCAGAGCTACATATTTTCAAATAAAATAAACCACAGAAGTTTTTGTTTGTGTGTGTGTCTGCCTGCATATAGGCATGTCTAATTTCAGCATCAATACTAGTACTAAGTTTGTCTCGTCTAAATACAGACTAGTAATACTTCCTATTCCAACACATGCACCTATGAACACATGATCATGCACACAGCATCTCTTCCTGCTGTTTGTGGGAAAAATCAGAATATACAGAATTATACATTATTTAATTTTTAAAAAATGGATGGAGGGGACAAACCTTAGCATGTCATTTAAAGGAAAATTTGCCATGAGCTATAAATATCTATATATATGCGTGATGGGAGGGGTGTCCTTCTCTCATTGATAAAAACACTGAAGACTGGAAGGCTGATCTAAGAATCAACATCATTTCTCCAGCATGTCAAAAAGTGAACTGGTTGTGGTCCAGCATAGAATTGGTTGTGGCCATGGAAAAGAAAGGTTTGCCACTGCTAGTATGAAGCTTTCACAAAATCACTAAACCTAGCTTCACTGAGGTCCCTCAGCAAAAGTTCAAGGGAGTTCCTTCAGAGTTATTCTTCTCATAGCAGGTGGCGCTGACAGCAATCCGGAAGCCCATAGAGAGAGCAAGCATCTGCTGGTCATTCCCATTTAGCCAGCTTAGGAACCTCCAATGCAGATGTGATCACCTGAGTGAAAAAGATAAAATAAAACCCCTCAGAAACATTGATGGAACAGCACTAGAACAGTTATCAGCTCTGCTGATCAGCCCTACAGCAAATATTTGCTCTGCTTTTAGAAAACCAATTATATGTTTACATTAAGACAAAAATAGGTGCAATGCAAAAAAATAAGTGCATGGTACAGTATGTAAGGAAGATACAAAACATTCCAGAAGCTTTCATGTAGTGTTAAATGATCTTGTTTTTATATACAGCCAATATGCGTTAAATGATGTTTCTCCAAGCAGGTTTCAGAGTGAACTATTGTTTGATGACTTTTATTACTGCACTGCTCTATCAGCAAGTTGTAAACAAACAAACATTTAAAGGAAGACTGATTCAACTATTATCCAGCTACTTAGAAATAGAGGGGGGCAATTCTTATCCCACTTCTGATTGAGAACATGGCAGGATATATGGTAACACCAGAAATTAATCTGAATCAGAAAGGCCATTTCTGATGCATACTGTGAAAAGGTCTAGAACAGGGCTTTCCAAAGTTTTCCCGCGGCGACACACCAACCGCCATTGGTGTGTCACCGCGGGAAAACCCGGAAGTGCCACCGTTGCGGCAGCGCGCAAAAACCCGGAAGCGCTGCTGCCGCTTTCGGGTTTTTGCGTGCCGCCGTTGGTGTGTCGCCACAGGAAAACCCGGAAGCGCTGATGATGATCAGCGCTTCTGGGTTGTGTGGCGACACACCAGACTGTGTGTGGCAACACACTTTTGTGTCGCGACACACAGTTTGGAAAGCTCTGGTCTAGAATCTTGCAAGTAGTATGGCCCAAACAACACTGTCAGCAGCTCTGGAGATAAAAGAGAACCAATACCCGATCCTGCCCCATCCATATTGGATTCAACATCAGGGCAGCACAATTCCCCACCTCCATCCAGAGGCTGTAGAGAGATTATGCCTTCTTTTCAACCATAAAGAAATATCAAACTAATGCTGGGGTAAATTGTTTGTGCACATAGGTGCAAGTCTGCTCTCCATGGTTCTGAACCGAAAGTACTTTGAATACAGGTAGTCCTTGAGTTGCGACCATTCATTCAGCGACCTTTTGAAGTTACGGCAGTGCTGAATGAATGGTACTTATGCCTGGTCCCTGAAGTTACAGCCATTGCAGTGCCCCCGTGATCAAAATTTGGGTGACTGGCAGCCCGCCTGCACTTACGACCACAGGGGCACTTCAATTCCTCCCACCCCGCCTATCTCCCCCCATCTCTACTCTTTTGGCTGCCCTGCGCAGTGGCACTCCTCAGCAGCAGCAACAGTGCTGGAGCTGAAGTAGAGGCCCAGGGCCTTCAGCGGTCTCAGCCAGCCGCCCCCGCCCCCAGGACTCTACTATAGCCCCAGTGCCACTGCCGCTGCTGAGAAATACTGCCTCAAGCCCAGCACCACGGCCAGCCACCCCAGCGCAAAGCCCCAGCTGCCTCCACCACCCTTCACTCCGCAGGCCCTGCCACACCCAGCTGCCCTTTGCTGTCTTCCTTCTGCTGCTGAGGTGTGCCTGGCCTGGCCCTATGCGAGGCAGCTGCTGGCCACACCAGGCCTTCTTCCCAAGGCTGTTCAAGCTGTTCTCCAAATAGCATGCACTGTTCTCATGATGCTTTGGAAGGCTTCTGAGGCCTTCTAAAAACTCACAAGGCCGGGCCTGCATTCTCACGATGCTTCGAAAGGCCTGAGACGCTTTCCGAAGAACCAGGAGAATGGCGTGCGTTATTTGGAGAACAGCGCAAGCAGCCTTGGGAAGAAGACCTGGCACGGCCAGCAGCTGCCTTGCATAGGGCTAGGCCAGGTGAACCTCATCAGCAGGAGGAAGACGGTGAAGGTCAGCTGGGAGCAGCAGGGCCAGCGAGCGCAGGGCGGCAGGGCAAGCAGAGCACAGGGCAGCAAGGCTGGCAGAGACCAAGGCAGCCAAAAGGGCAGAGATGGGGAGGAGATAGGCAGGTGGGGGAGTTGAAGAGGAGGCAGTCCCTTACCTTACCAAGGCTCGGGGCTGGGAGGGACCAAGCCGGGAATGGCTTGGATCGGGGTGGGTCCTTGCCTAACGACCGGTGGGAATCGGTTAACAACGGCAACAGGGAGTGCCAGGGTTGCTGTCACTAAGCGATGCAGTCACATGACATTGTGCTTTACAACTATCACTTAGCAACAGAAATTCCAGTCCCAATTACCATCGTAACTTGAGGACTACCAGTACTGACAGGAATTCTAAGCAATCTGCTTAGTCCTTTTACCCTGTTGGATGTTGTCTTCTACCTCAGTTTATATTTCTTTCTGAGCAGCCAGGCATGTTTCAGAACAGCACTGGGCTCCTCTAGGGGCTGGTATTTTCCTCATCTTATGGTCTGGCTCTGTGAAAACCCATGGTTTGTAAATTGTGAGACAGCATTTTTAAGAAGGCTTGATAAGACCTATTTGGGGACCAGATACATTCCTGCAAATAAAGTTGACACTAGAGGTACTGTTTTGCTTTTTAATATGCCACTTTTCCTTTTTTTTTAAATACCAAACTTTTTTAAAAAATTGTCATTTGATGACTTAGCCTGTTAAGTCTCAAAAGAGGTGCCTGTGGGCACTGATCTACTACGTTACCACATTCAATCTGACATGTATTTGGTGTCTAAATCTTCTAATTTTTTTTCAAGTAGTGTGGTAGAGTGTTATATTAGGATCCAAGAAACAAAAGCTGTGTGATGTAGCTACTAAAAAGGCAAATACTATCCTGGGGTGCACTAACAGGAGCACAGAGTCCAGATCACAGGAAGTCATAGTTCGACTCTACTGTGCCGATGAGATCCCGTTTGGAATACCGTGTCCCGCTCTGACACAGTACTGGAACAGGGCAATGACAAATTGGAGCAAGATAATGAAGATTGTTGAAACCAAGCCTTATGAGGAATAGTTATGGTATGTTTAGCTTACAGAGAAGATGAGCGAGGGGAGGTATGACAGCAGTCTTCAAGTATCTGAAAGGCTGCTACACAGAAAAGGGCAGGACTAGAACTAGTGAGTTAAAGCTTTGAGAAAGCAAGCTTTGGCTGGACATCAGGAGAAACTTAACTCTACAAGCTATCAACCAATGGAACAGGCTATTACATGAAGTGGTGAATTCTCCTTTGCTAGAGGTCTTCAAACAGAGGCTGGATGATCACCTGTCAGAAATTCCCCAGTGGATCCCGCACCAAGCCAGAGATTGGACTAGATGACCCTGAGGTGCCTTCCAATTCTGTGTTTCTAAGAAATCCACATTTGGTCACAAGTGTTCACTGGGTATCTTTAAGCCACTTTCAATCTCTTCAGCAGGAAAAGTGGAATAAAAATCTATTCTTATTGCTATTCTTTGTGCTGCATTTTTATTCAAAAGGCAAACCATTAACTAAACTAATATTATTTTCGTATTTGTGTCTCTTATTGCATATGTGAAATACACACACACACACACACACACACTCATATATAATAGGTTACAGGTTGACTCTTGGATTACCATCAGTGAAACACCCATTCACTCACAATATCCTCACTTCTGAGAACTTCTGGATATTTTGCAACTCTCAAAGGATGAGCTTTCCTTCACATGGATTTCCTTCATTTTTTGTGTCCTTTCCTTTCCTTTCCTTTCCTTTCCTTTCCTTTCCTTTCCTTTCCTTTCCTTTCCTTTCCTTTCCTTTCCTTTCCTTTCCTTTCCTTTCTCCTTTCCCTTTCCTTTCTCCTTTCCTTTCTCCTTTCCTTTCCTTTCCTTTCCTTTCCTTTCCTTTCCTTTCCTTTCCTTTCCTTTCCTTTCCTTTCCTTCTCTTGGTGAAAACTTTATATCCCTGGTGAACAGTGATTCTGACCTGGTAAGGCACATCACACTGAAGCTGTGATATGCAGACTGCTGCTGGGCCTTGCTATATGCACAGCCTTATTTTCAAAAGATATTCATCTATTACTCTCCTTCGCCTTCTGGTAACACTGGAAAGAAACAGTTAAAAAAAAGCAAAGAACAATTAGATTTTACAAGTCCAAAAAACCAGCAAAGTTGGAAAACAAAGTTTAAAATCATTGATGGACTGAATAATCTGTGACATATCTTCTGTAAATGCTATAAAGCTAAATCTTTCTGGCTTTATTTTCAGAGAAGAAGCAATGTACAGTAATTCTAGTATGCTGGCTATGTTTTGAACCTATCAGTGCTGGAATAAAGTCTGAAAATCATCCACTAAACCTGCATGTCCAACAAACCTTCCTTCACCTCAATAATCTCTTAGAAACTGCACAGGGAATTTCAATGGGATAGCAAAATGTGGCTTGTTCATATCTGACTTTCCAAAGAATACAATTTTTGGATTTCCTGGAGCTAAAATTTGACTATTTATACATATGAATAGATAGCTGATTTTGTCCAAAATGCTCAAATAGATAGAGTGGACAGTTCCAAAATTATATTAGATAAATTCTGTAAAGAATCTCAGACTCTTCTTCATCACTCTTTCCTTCAACTGTAGTTTAGGAATGCACTTCTTACGCATTTCTATACATACTGTATAACCAGAGCACACACACAAAAAAAAACCCTTGCCTAAGGAATCCTGGTAGATGCATAAATGTAAGGGTGTGTACTTATATGAAGATTTTTCCTCTTCTGAACTCAGACATCTGTAGGCTGAAGCCATACCCTACTCGAATTCTTGGGCAACCAGAGTGTGCTTGAGTAGTTGATTCTGGAGATGGTAAATGCTTTTTGGGGGATTTACCATCCACTTCAGAAGAGACTATCTCTTGATCCAACCATGTTAGACAAATATCTTCAATCCTCCCATTTTAGAGAAGGTTTTGGAGAAGATCGAAGGGTATTAGTTGTAGGCTATTCTAGATGGAAAAGGTTATCTGGATCCCTTTCAGTCAAAGTTCAGGCCTGGACACTGGATGGATGCCACACTGGTTGCTCTAGTAGATGACTTCGTATTTTTATGGCTGTAAACTCCTGAGATTGTTTTAAAGCTGGCAATGTACACATCAAGGAAGGAAGGAAGGAAGGAAGGAAGGAAGGAAGGAAGGAAGGAAGGAAGGAAGGAAGGAAGGAAGGAAAGGGGAGGGGAGGGGAGGGGAGGGGAGGGGAGGGGAGGGGAGGGGAGGGGAGGGGAGGGAAGGGAAGGGAAGGGAAGGGAAGGGAAGGGAAGGGAAGGGAAGGGAAGGGAAGGGAAGGATCTATCATTTCCCTCTTTCCACTAAAACAATTTCTTTGAAAAAAATGCCGTATAGAATTAGATTTTCAGTTTAGTTCCCATTTTCTGCACAAAACTATACATGCAATTCCACAGAAGGCAACTAGTAAAAGTGTCAGGCAATTTGTTATAAACCAGATAGATATTATAACAGCAATTAACAATCATGGATGAATAAGACAACTCTGTTAGATTTTGGGGGGCTGGGGTAGGGTGGAAGGATTTGCAGCATCCCAATCACACATTTACACCTTTGTAATCACACCTTTGAGTATACATTATAAAATTCAGTTTGTAGGTAGAAAATCAAGTGTATAAAATAATGTGCTGTCAACAGATTCAGTTCAGGGATCTGACTGGCTGGCTAACTGGCCAAACCATTTTGGAGAGCTGAATCCAATACATCTGGAAGGCATTAGGCTAGGGAAAACCATGTTAATCATTCTTTTAAAAACAAAATAAAACAGTCCCCTTAGACCATTATGGAAAAGAAAACAAGAGAGATCAAAATGATTTTTCTGTCTATTTCATTTTGAAAATATTCTATCCTTCTTTAAGAAGATAATTAGATTTAAAATAAAAATAAACCATAAACCTACCTTTAAGTATGTGAAGAATCTCTTCAGAAACATTTCAACCCAAACATAAAGTAGTAGGAAAGGCATGGGGCATGGGCTTCCAGTTCTGGAAAAGACAGGGCCTTCAAAGAAAAGAAAGTTATCAGTTTTTCCACTAGGAAAATCTCATTTAATCCTATTGTATCAACTCTGCAATGTTCTACAAAAAGGGAGGGGGGGGGAATCAAAACATTGTCCCAGCAGCTGATTTCCATGTAATCTGGATATACAGAGAAGGATTTCAAAGTATTTTTCAATAAATTCCTGTAAATATGTATTATTTTAACTTCATATTTAAAATATTTTAAGTTTTATACTTAAACCTACTCTTTTTCATTTCCAGAAGTAATGTCACACTGGTAATATTCCTTCATATTTTTTAAAGAACCATTCATACATACGAAAGTATTCAAATATTTTTTTCTATAGAGAAGAACATCTATCAAATGTCATTGAACTCCAATAGGCAAAATACTAACTTATCAAGCTTGCAAAATTGTATTAATACTTATGTGCATAAATTCTATGTATGGCTAGAAGAGAGGGATTCCACCTCATTATCATTTGGAAGAGGGACTATCAAAAAGTGAGGGGCAACTCTGACCATGTAAGAACCATATTTTAAGTCTCCAACAGCTGCCCACTACCAGCTTTATCAACAGAATTTAAACAGCTGGGTTAATGCATAAAAAACAAAATTACTTTGATCTCTACATAGTTTAGAACACTTGTTTTCAAATAGAATTCTATCTTGTAATGTAAATATTACGATTTAGAGTTTTAAAATGTATACATTAGTACAAACCACAGAATTCTCAGTAAGCCTCTGCAACTGACTTTTAATCCAAGCATCCTGGTTTTTTGTAATCTAATTTATATGGCCACCCCTGTCAGGAAAAGTGACTCTGGGCGGCGTACCACAATCCAATAAAACAGTAGATATATAAAACAAGAATTACCTAAACCATTATCTAATAATTATTTTAAAAATAATTTATTTATTTAATAATAAATAATTATTATAATTATTAACCATTAAAAACTATAAAAACAGAACTAAAACAGAGATAAGAAAATAGTAGACGAAGGGATGTTAATAATCATGGAGCCACCTGCCTAGTTCACCCGTCCCCTGGGGTCCCCAGGCCTGCTGGCACAACCAGGTCTTGAGGGACCTTCGGAAGCTCAGGAGTGATGAGGCCGACCTCACCTCGGGGGGGGGGGGGGGAGAGAAGGTTCCACAATGCACAAAACTTGCTTTGTCATTACGGAAAGCTTCCTTAAGACAGCCTTCTATTTGATTATTTGCATTGATTACTATAGTGTTTTGTTGCTTACTGTTTATTCTATTTTAAATTAAGTAGAAAAGCTTTGTTAGGCCTTGACACGGAAGCTCAAAGGAAGCCCTCTCTTCATCATGCTACACATCGGGACCATTCCATGCCAGCGACAGAAGGCAAGCAATTTAGATCACCCTTTTGGATATCTTCAGACCTGAATTGGCTGCTTGAGGGAGTTGAGGGGGAAGGGCAGCCATAAGTGTTGGCAAGGGGACCAATGATGAAATGTGTGCTGCAGCGTTGCAACAAGTGACTTAGGTACTTGTGTCCTATATACTGAACTTTGCGTTGTGACAGTGGGATGCATGCATAAGATTCCTCCTTACAGATATTATAATTATACCAATTAAATTATTCATGTTCACATAGCAAATAAGTTTAACTTGTTCCAAATATTTTTCTGGGATGGAGGACTGCAGCTTTTTCCTATGGCTTCAGAACTTTGGGAAGTTCAGGTTCCCAAAAATTCATATTGTACTTCTGATATTTCATACCCTCATATCATCAAACCTAAAACTAATCTCCATTCACCAATAAAATATTAGATCACTTAATGTGCCGGATGATCCCGGGCTAGGGAGTTGTATATTAACTCCCAAATGCTATTCTTCAAATCATTTTGTATTTTATTTGTTTGGTTGATTCATATCCCACCTTACCTCCAGGTGCTCAAGGCAATATACAGAGCCTATTGTCACCTATTTTTTCCCACTGCTGGACTGTTTGTTTGTTTATTTATTTATTTATTTATTTCTCCAACTTATATCACCGCCCATCTCCCCTCACAGAGGGGACTCTAGGCGGTTTACAACAAGTTAGCAATTAAAACATATAAAAACATATAAAATACAATAAACAATATATATAACTAACCATAAATTAATTAAAAATATATAAAACCCAAGAGGCTCTGATGTCATATTTAAAAGAACTCTACTGTTGGGTGAAAGATAGTGAGACTGGCCCAAAGTCACCCAGTCAGCTGTCATGGTGGAAGGTGAATTAAATTTGGGTCTCCCCAATGCTTTATTTGCGCTTATCAACTGTCAGGAAAGAAATCAAGTGAAAATATTGTGTAATTTTTCTTTACATCCACAGACTCTGTTCTGTACAATATCATTACAGCATCTCTTATATATGAAGATAAACATATATATTTGCATTCAGGGAGGTGTGATGGACATACAGTATTTCTATTCTAGAATTGGCTTTCAGTTCTGTAAAAAAAAGTGAGATTTTAATCACATTTTATCTAAGCATTACTTAAAAGAAGAATTTATTAAAAATAAGGATCTGCTTTTCATATTCCTACCTTTTCTGATAAGCAGAATTCAGATTCGGTGGTGGGGATTTTTGGATTTTACTTCTTTTATGATCCACATTTTGGAATGTAAGCGTTGTTCCCATTGCTTTCAAACAAATAGTCTTCAGTGTTTTTACAGCAGCGATTGCTACAGAAACTACAACTCTTGCACTTTTTATCTTGGGAGGATGGACAAAATAAAATAAACTGATAATAATGCTACAATGAATGATAAAACGATGAAAAGATCTACAGCACAAAAAACAGTGTGAAAAGGAAGACAAGTTTAAATATTGTTGCGTAAGAAAGGGATGAAAATAAGACAAGGATGAGAATAAGTAAAATGATAGGCTGGAACATCTGGGAAAGTAAATACAAAAACAAGATAATACTACATTAATCTCACAACAAAATTAACATTTCAAGAGAAAAAATATGCAAGTGGAGGCTTATATTGCATATTATATTTGTTTGCCAGGCCCAACTAGCTTCAGGGTGGATTCGTTTTTTAGAAGGAAAAATTAATGTTGTAATTGCTTTTATATTAGAAATATTTTTTTCGAAAAGTTCTCCATAAAACATTACTTCCTTGGGCCTAGATTGACTACACAGTACTTTCATGCTAATGTGAGATTTCATTACCATCTACTTAACTTGCATAGAGAAAACAGCATTATAGTGACAGAGCTATTTCCAGATTTTTCTTATGTAATGGGATTTCCACTTGCTCTACTTGCTCTGCCTTGTGCCCCTAGATACTGCCCAAATCTACTCCAGATAATCTCCCAACTCTATGTCTGTTTCATTGATGGACCACCAGCATTTGATACATCACCCTCTATTCTACTGACAGGGGGACTAAAACACACTTCTTCATTAAACACCCCATTGTGGGCTTTGAAACCACCACCAAATGGAAACCTCTTGATCTGGGGATACATTATGCCTGAATTTGCAGCCACTTACTTTGCAGATGCTATAATATATATACTGCTCAAAAAAATAAAGGGAACACTGAAATAAGACATCCTAGATCTGAATGAATGAAATATTCGTATTAATTACTTTGTTCATTACATAGTTGAATGTGCTGACAACAAAATCACACAAAAATTAGCAATGGAAATCAAATGTAAGCAACCCCTGGAGGTCTGGATGTGGAGTTACACTCAAAATTAAAGTGGAAAAGAACACTACAGGCTGATCCAACGTTGATGTAATGTCCTTAAAACAAGTCAAAATGAGGCTCAGTAGTGTGTGTGGCCTCCCTACAACGCCTGGGCATGCTCCTGATGAGGTGGCGGATGGTCTCCTGAGGGATCTCCTCCCACACCTAGACTAAAGCATCCCCCAACTCCTGGACAGTCTGTGGTGCAACGTGGCGTTGGTGGATGGAGCGAGACATGATGTCCCAGATGTGCTCAATTGGATTCAGGTCTGGGGAACGGGCGGGCCAGTCCATAGCATCAATGCCTTCGTCTTGCAGGAACTGCTGGCACACTCCAGCCATATGAGGTCTAGCATTGTCTTGCATTAGGAGGAACCCAGGGCCAACCGCACCAGCATATGGTCTCACAAGGGGTCTGAGGATCTCATCTCGGTACCTAATGGCAGTCAGGCTACCTCTGGCAAGCACATGGAGGGCTGTGCGGCCCCCTAAAGAAATGCCACCCCACACCATTACTGACCCACTGCCAAACCGGTCATGCTGGAGGATGTTGCAGGCAGCAGAACGTTCTCCACGGCGTCTCCAGACCCTGTCACATCTGTCACATGTGCTCAGTGTGAACCTGCTTTCATCTGTGAAGAGCACAGGGCACCAGTGGCGAAGTTGCCAATCTTGTGTTCTCTGGCAAGTGTCAAACGTCCTGCACGGTGTTGGGCTGTAAGCACAACCCCCACCTGTGGACGTCGGGCCCTCATACCACCCTCATGGAGTCTGTTTCTGACCGTTTGAGCAGCCACACGCACATTTGTGGCCCACTGGAGGTCATTTTGCAGGGCTCTGGCAGTGCTCCTCCTGTCCCTCCTTGCACAGAGGCGGAGGTAGCGGTCCTGCTGCTGGGTTGTTGCCCTCCTACGGCCTCCTCCTCGTCTCCTGATGTACTGACTTGTCTCCTGGTAGCGCCCCCATGCTCTGGACACTACGCTGACAGACACAGCAAACCTTCTTGCCACAGCTCGCATTGATGTGCCATCCTGGATGAGCTGCACTACCTGAGCCACTTGTGTGGGTTGTAGACTCCGTCTCATGCTACCACTAGAGTGGAGGCACCGCCAGCATTCAAAAGTGACCAAACCATCAGCCAGAAAGCATAGGAACTGAGAAGTGGTCTGTGGTCACCACCTGCAGATCCACTCCTTTATTGTGGATGTCTTGCTAACTGCCTATGCTTTCCACCCGTTGTCTATTCCATGTGCACAACAGCATGTGAAATTGATGTCAATCAGTGTTGCTACCTAAGTGGACAGTTTGATTTCACAGAAGTGTGATTGACTTGGACTTACATTGTGTTGTTTCAGTGTTCCCTTTATTTTTTTGAGCAGTGTATATAACCTGTTCCAGATTCCATCAGCAGCATTGGGGTGTGTGCATGTCAAAAAAGTCAAGATGACTGACACAGCAGTGCAATCAAACCTCTGCCCCTTTTCACACCCATATACAAAGGAATGGGGCTTTGACCACTGCTAAGACCACCATCTTTACTTTTTTGGCCTCCCGCTGTGGATATTGCTAGATCCCATGGTATTCTACTATTTTTGAGAGAGAAAGGTTGTCAGAATGGGGCACTTGTTTCACCTCATACCATAAATGCACTTAGGTCCACTATTCCATTATATACACAAGCTTTATTTATTTCTCCATTTTTGTCACCACCCATCTCCCCCCTAAAGAGGGACTATATATATAAATAATGGGTGGTGTCTATTAAAATAATGAAAAGTTAAAGACTAACCGTTGTATCATGTCATAAGGCAGGAGAGGGAAACTTTTTGAGGGGCATCTGACACTACCACACAATCTCATAATATGGCCTGGATCCTAGTCTCCTTCCCCATTCTTTTTGCCATCCCAGTATATTACTTCTAAACATGGGTGGTCATTGATAGGCTGTCCTCCATTAAACTGCCTAGGATTTTTTCAAAAAACATTATTCATTATATCTTCTGGCAAAAAAATGTCATGAATAATTGAATGAATTTTTGGGATCCCTTTAGGTTAAAAAATAAAAACAAATCCTTAAAATGGTCAAATTCTCATGAGATAGCCAAATTTTGTGATACCACACTGAAGATCAGGCAAGATTTTGGCTATTTTTTTTTAAATTCAATTTAACATTTCTGATATTTTTCAATTTAACAAACCTTTTTTGATGCATTGTGCCAAATCCTGCAATTGTGTCTAAAAAAACTACTGGCCTCTGCTGTAACATTTTTTTTTTGAAAATGTATAATGCTTCCTATTTTAAAAGTCCCAAAGCAATTTGCAATGCAGCTGCATATTTTAATATTTACTGTTCAAATGTGTAGTGTTTATCTTTGAAATTTACAACCACCTTGAATTCCTACAGGAAAAGGCAGAGAATGCATAATTTTAAACAAGTACAAATATGAGGCTGTCCCTGGATGTTCAATTGCATGTAATCACTTCTGCTATGTTACTTCCTTGATTTTATTGTGCAATGATTCTCTCATCTTCAATAAATAATTTTTGTCCTACAGAGGTCATATTTTGGAATTGAACAGGACCTAAAGGAGCAGCTCTGCCCACAGATACACTCCCTCAGCATAATTTTTTAGCTGAGCCCTCTCCTTATCAAGTGCATCAGCAGTTTACCATGATGATTCCCATGAAAAATGTATGCAAAAGACTTATTTCCCTCTCAATGGCTTTCAGTGGTTATTTTCCTTTAATTAATTATGTTTTGCTTTTGCAGGCTTAGTATAGGCTACACATTTTGGAAGGCCCAAAGGCAAGGCTACTTGAGTCCTGTCCATCCCCCACACTTTTAAGTCCCATCTGCATGACTGTTCCTCCCCTTCTTCCTCCTCCCACTGCCTGCTTTTTTGCCAGAGTGACTGCTGGAAAGCAGCTCTTCCTCTTCTTATAACCATCATTGGCCTGCCCTGAATAAGAGGTGAAAAACAACTGAATCGTGGCAAGAGTGTTTTGTTGTAAACCGCCCAGAGTCCCTCTTTTGCAGGAGATGGGTAGTGAAGAAAACTGATAAATAAATAAATAAAAATAAAGAGTAAAGAGACCCAACAGTAAAAGCCAGAGAGCTTTTGCTAATGGATCCACAATAAGACCATGGGTCTTGGCAGGTGCCCAACTACTGTATGCCAAGCCATGACACCAACCTGATACAGCTCTTAGTAACAAATTAGGATTAGGCTGCAAACCACTACCTAGCCTTTTCCATTAAACCACAGAAACTTCCATTAAGCTGTTCCTTCTGCCATTCCTATTAGCCAAGACTGGAAAGAAAAAGGGGATCAAATATTCTTGCAATACCTCAGGCAGAATTTTTTTTACCTAGTTGGCTTACAAAGTAAAAATCTACCTGACTCACTGACAAAGGTTCGTCTGTACTTCGATCATCTGAAGACTTTGGAACTTCTAGTCTGTCAATAAAAGCTTGGAGCTCTTTCCTAAAGGCCTTCATCTGGGCATTGATCCGATAAAGAAGCTCATGCTCCCGTATCCTACTGCCATCATCCTCATCATCCACAAGTCCAAACAGGTCCCCGTTGGCCACATAAATTCTTGCTTCAGTTATGATAGTGCTTGTGTCTGAAATCAGGCGGTCTATCGTCTTGCCCAAGCGTTCTGCCTCACAGCGAATATCCTTCATTTGCTGACGGTCTGTGAAGCTTTTTTGCCACCCTGCAGGTGTTGCTGGATAGAAGGATCTCGTAGGGGTCAAGCAGCGGATATTGCGGACCTCCTCTGAGTCACTTTCCCCACCAATAGGCCCTTCTCTTTTGCGATGGGGAGGACGTGAATCATCATCGCTTTCTTTTTTCCCTGTATCACTTTCAGCATCACTGTCCCTGGGGCTGCCTCGGATCCCCAGATGTGAGGCCAGATCATAGCGCTGCATGTTGGACATCAAGACTTTGTTCTCATACTGAAGTTGCATAACTTTGCCACTGAGTTCATTGATCTGCAGGCGGGCGGCTTTGAGCTCTTCTTGCAATGCCTCAGTCTTGGCACTGTCATGATGCCTTGAAGTATCATGGGTCCCAGTCTTGTATTTATATTTGTTCAGCTCTCCTGTGATGCGCTTATTTTGCTCTTCTACATCAGCCAGGTTTCTTCTCAAGAGTTCAGTTTCATCCTCAACTAACTGCAGATGCTGTCGTAACTCTGAGAGAGATTCATTCTGCTCCCCCATTAGGGGATTGGCTGCCCCTGAGAAATCGTCTCCTCTTAAGTCATCAAGTTCTGCCTTCAGCCCTCTGTTTTCTACTTCCAGTTCCACTATTTTCCTTCCCAGGATATTGGCTTCTTCCTCTACTAACCTCAGACGAAGTTTGAGTTCTGCTTCTCTTGTGGTAGGTGGGCCACCAGCTTCCCCTTTTGGTAAGGGACTATCTAAGTCACCATATAATGACCTATACTTCTGCAGGTCATGTTCAAATCTATCCTTTTCCTTGTCTATTTTGGCCAGCTTTTTCCTCATCAGGGCCGCTTCCTCTTTGACAAACTGCAACTGGCATTTCAGATCTTCATTATCCTCCTTATAAAAGGGGGGAAAATCAGTAGTTATTTTATATATAAGTAAGAACCCTACTTGGCAACTAAAAAAGAAAAACATTGATATTTATAATAACGAAGGTTCCAAAACCCCATTCTGAGTTTTTCTATGAGTTTTAGCAGAGGCAAAATTCATCTGATCCATATTTTCAATACTCAGCATGCTGCAAAATCAAGATATTCCAACAAATCTGCCAGGCATTTGGGATCAGCTTTACAATATGTTCTCAGTTAAAAACCCCAAAGCCTATTCAAGAGCATTTAATAATGCTCAACAATATTGAAAACAAATAAAGCAGATTTTACACTTCAACAGGAAGGAATAACTACAGATATACACACAGAGACCTTTTTGATATAACATGCATATTTGTTATTTATACATTATGATTTATATGTTATAATTTACTTAAAATATCGTATCAGGGAATCAGTCATGTGGAATAACTGAGATTCTGACAATTATTGATTCTTGAGAGAAAGGGCACTATTATCAAATAAACATGTCTGTGATATTTTTTCAAGAACATAGTCCTGCTATTTTTCCTCACTGTAGTATCTATTTCAGAGAGGCTCAAATTATTCATTTTAAATGCAAGAAGCTACAATCTCTGTGATTTAAATACCAAATGCAGATTTGTATCCACAGAGAATGAAATAAATGTAGGCATGATAGAGAAACATAATTAATAAAGTCAGTTTAGACCTTTGGACCATGAATGTCACAAAAATAACAACAATTTTCTCCCTGTTGATTAAGGAAAACCTGAATCTTTGCCTAGCTGTCAGCTAAGGACACATAGTTTACTGGAATGTCCTAGGGGCAAAATAAGTTTTTGAAGTTACCTCAGTGGGAGTCTGCTGTGTCTTTTTTTCTGATTTCTGCAAGTCTTTGCTTCCTCTTCTTTTCATGGACTGCTGTAAAAGAAAAACAAGATGAAATTAACATTTTACTAAATATGATGCAATGCAAATCCAGTAAGTACATGAATTTTTTGCAGCTTTTTCACAAGCCAGATAAAAAAAATCACCTTTACATTATATTAGATACATCATATAAAATAAAATTACATTATTACTTGTTTAGACACATTTTGAATAATCAAAATATCGGCAAATAGACAAAAAATATTGCAAAAACACTGAATGAGCATGGCTTAAGGAAACTCTTCCAGAATGACAGGCTCAAGCGTCAGCAAGTCCCTTTTCGATTTATTCACCTACAGTAAAACTTTGATTTAAAAGACCATGCAGGAGGAAGGGGCATCAGTTAAACCCAAATGTCTTTTAAACCTGAAAGTTCCCTCCTTTTTTTCTTTCCCTTTCAGTAGACTAGGCCTTGAAGGTATGTCATTATTGGGGCCAATCTTTGGGTCTGTTGAAGGGCCCTTTTTTCTCCAATTGCTTTGTCAACAAGTAATCATTGGTTGTTTGGAGTTAGACTCAGAGGGCTTTAAAAGGAATAGCTACCACTCCCCATCATCTATCTACTGGTGAACCTGCTCATCCACTAGAACTTCCCAGCACCTTCCTTCTCTCCTCCTTAGCTGTTGCTCCAGCACACAGCCTGTCCAATCTTCCCTGCCTCCCTTCCAGCACTTTGAATTGGGCCTCAAAGCCTACTGGTAATCAATGCAGGGATTTCAAGATTGATGTTACTCTACACTATTAACAAAAGTTCCTTTCGTTCATGGCCTTTCTGTGTTGGAGCCCATTTATTATTTAGACAACTGGAAACTCAAAAGCACATTGTCCAAAACATTCCTGACCGAAAGGTTTAGCACCAAGACCTAAACTCATCTCAAAAGGGGGACTTCCAGTCCCATGGTCACAACCATTTTCTATACAGATATTCATGCCTCTGAGTCTGATAAATAAGGACTAAACATGGCCCTCAGACTGCCAATCAGCTAGACTCAAATTAGGCATTATATATTTATCTCAAATACTATAACACAACATTTTTCTCACATACAGAAGAGTTATAAGCTGGCTAGAATCTTGCAGGTTAGTACAAATCCTTTTGCTGGGCTTGGGGTTAGCAAAAGTCAATGTAGATTAAAGTGCTAGCCTAATTCAATCACAGTGACCTATTTTCACCAACCACAATTTCCACATGCATTCAACAATGAGCATCAACTAGATAGTGCTACAGTTCTCTGCACTGAAAACTGGGACAGCAAAAACAATGGTTGCAAGGTGAATGATATAACTTAATTTATTTATTTAGTGGATTTATATAGCCGCCCATCTCATATACATGACTCTGGGTGGCTAACAATATTAAAAATGATAAAAAACATATACAAAACAATATAAAATCCCTAGCAGCTGGAAAAAAAACACAAAACCACAGTAGAACATTCAACATGACCAAGAAATGGGCTCCGCCCCACGCCCGGGGCCAAGGCTCAAGCACAGAACCATGTCTTCAAGGCCTTACGGAAGAACTGCAGGGACAGGGCCAATCTGATCTCCAGAGGGATGATATTCCAGAGGGTGGGTGCCATGACAAACAAGGTACTCCTCCTGGGCCCCACCAGCCAACACTCCTTAGCTGATGGGATTAGTATAAATTACTCCTGGCTTCCAATTTATTTCAGGATTCAAGATCATCCAGACTTTGCAAATCCATGCAACAGCTGAAGTTGACCGGTTCTATGAAGACCTACAACACCTTCTAGAACTAACACCAAAAAAAAGATGTCCTTTTCATCATAGGGGACTGGAATGCTAAAGTAGGAAGTCAAAAAATAACTGGAATAACAGGCAAGTTCGGCCTTGCAGTACAAAATGAAGCAGGGCAAAGACTAATAGAGTTTTGTCAAGAGAACACGCTGGTCATAGCAAACACTCTTTTCCAACAACACAAGATACGACTCTACACATGGACATCACCAGATGGTCAATACTGAAATCAGATTGATTATATACTTTGCAGCCAAAGATGGAGAAGCTCTATACAATCAGCAAAAACAAGACCTGGAGCTGACTGTGGCTCAGATCATGAGCTTATCACAAAATTTAGGCTTAAATTGAAGAACGTAGAGAAAACCACTAGACCACTCAGGTATGACCTAAATCATATCCCTTATGAATATACAGTGGAGGTGAGGAATAGATTTAAAGGATTAGATCTGGTAGACAGAGTGCCTGAAGAACTATGGATGGAGGTTGTACAGGAGGCAGCAATTAAAACCATCCCAAAGAAAAAGAAATGCAAGAAAGCAAAGTGGCTGACTGATGAGGCTTTACAAATAGCTGAGGAAAGAAGGGAAGCAAAAGGCAAGGGAGAAAGGGAAGATATAACCAACTGAATGCAGATTTCTAGAGAATAGCAAGGAGAAATAAGAAGGCCTTCTTAAATGAACAATGCAAAGAAATCGAGGAAAACAATAGAATGGGGAAGACTAGAGATCTCTTCAAGAAAATCACAGATATCAAGGGAACCTTTTGGGCATGATAAAGGACAAAAAAGGCAGAGACCTAACAGAAGCAGAAGAGATTAAGAAGAGGTGGCAAGAATACACAGAAGAACTATACAAGAAAGATCTTAATGTCCCTGATAAATACGATGATGTGGTCACTGACCTTGAGCCGGACATCCTAGAGAGTGAAGTCAAGTGGGCCTTAGGAAGCATTACTAACAACAAACCTAGCGGAGAAGACAGTATCCCAGCTGAGTTATTTAAAATCCTAAAAGATGATGCTGTTAAAGTGCTGCACTCAATATGCCAACAAATTTGGAAAACTCAACAGTGGCCACAGGATTGGAAAAGGTCAGTTTACATTCCAATTCCAAAGAAGGGCAATGCCAAAGAATGTTCAAACTACCGTACAATTGCGCTCATTTCACATGCTAGCAAGGTTATGCTCAAAATCCTACAAGCTAGGCTTCAGCAGTATGTGAACCGAGAACTACCAGAAGTGCAAGCTGGGTTTCGAAAAGGCAGAGGAACTAGAGATCAGATTGCCAACATTCGCTGGATCATGGAAAAAGCAAGAGAGTTCCAGAAAAACATCTACTTCTGCTTCATTGACTATGCTAAAGCCTTTGATTGTGTGGATCACAACAAACTGTGGCAAAGTCTTAAAGAGATGGGAGTACCAGACCACCTTACCTGTCTCCTGAGAAACCTGTATGCGGGTCAAGAAGCAACAGTTAGAACCGGACATGGAACAACCGACTGGTTCAAAATTGGGAAAGGAGTACGACAAGGCTGTATATTATCACCCTGCTTATTTAACTTATATGCAGAGTACATCATGAGAAATGCCGGGCTGGATGAATCACAAGCCGGAGTTAAGATTGCCGGGAGAAATATCAACAACCTCAGATATGCAGACGATACCACCCTAATGGCAGAAAGTGAAGAGGAACTAAAGAGCCTCTTGATGAGGGTGAAAGAGGAGAGTGCAAAAGCTGGCTTGAAACTCAACATTAAAAAAACTCAGATCATGGCATCTGGTCCCATTACTTCCTGGCGAATAGAAGGGGAAGAAATGGAAGCAGTGACAGATTTTATTTTTTTGGGCTCCAAGATCACCGCAGACGGTGACTGCAGCCATTAAATTAAAAGACGCTTGCTCCTTGGGAGGAAAGCTATGGCAAACCTAGACAGCATATTAAAAAGCAGAGACATCACCTTGCCGACAAAGGTCCGTATAGTTAAAGCTATGGTTTTCCCAGTAGTAATGTATGGCTGTGAGAGTTGGACCATAAGGAAGGCTGAGCGCCAAAGAATTGATGCTTTCTGTAGCTTGAATCATGTCAACTGGATTTCTATTTTCTCAGTGGAAACGTTTCGCTCCTTATCCAAGAAGCTTCTTCAGTCTGAGTAAAGTTAGTAAGGGAATCCTTAAATATGTTTCTAGGGTGGCTGTGTGACCTTGCACCTGGGGCTAGGTCATGGTTATTTGAGATGTTTATGTTCACCAGCATCCCCACCACTCATGCTCTATCCGCTGTCAGGAAGAGACTAGAAGAAGACAGCACCCTTGAAAGGAGAAACCATCTTAACCCAAACCAGATCTGCCATCTTCTGGACCTGTGTCTTAACACCACTTATTTCTCATACAGAGGTGACTTTTACAGACAAAAACACGGCTGTGCCATGGGTTCCCCTGTGTCACCCATTGTGGCCAATTTATACATGGAAGAAGTAGAGAAGAAAGCACTCAACACATTCCAGGGAACGGTGCCCACCCACTGGTTCAGGTATGTGGATGACACCTGGGTCAAAATCAAGGCCCAGGAAGTACAGGCCTTCACGGACCATATAAACACCATAGATGCCAGCATTAGGTTCACCAGAGAAGACACCAAGGACAACAGACTGGCATTCCTAGACTGTGAAGTCCTCATTGGGACCGGTGGCAAGCTAGAAATAGGGATCTACAGGAAACCCACACACACAGATCAATATCTGATGTTTGACTCCCACCATCCACTGCAGCACAAACTAGGAGTCATCAGGACATTGTCACACAGAGCAGAAACCATCCCCACCTCCATGGATTCCAAAAAGAATGAAAATCAGCACCTGAGAACAGCCCTGAAGGCCTGTGGATATCCAAATTGGGCCTTCACTAAATCTAAGTCTACCAGACCTAAAACAGCGACAGATAGGGCTGAGACTCAGAGTAAACGGAAGAACCTGGTCATTCCTTACATGGCTGGCGTGTCTGAAAAGATAAAACGGATATTTGGCAAACACCACATACCTGTATATTTCAAACCCACCAAAACACTGAGACAGAGGCTTGTACACCCCAAAGATCAAACTCCAAAACACAAGAAAAGCAATGTAGTGTATGCAATCCAGTGCAGTGAGGAGTGCTCTGAAATCTACATTGGAGAAACCAAACAACCTTTGTACAGGAGGATGGCCCAACACAGGAGAAGTAACACCACAGGACCAGAGTCAGCAGTTTATCTTCATCTAAAGGAAAAAGGACACTCATTTGAGGACATCAATGTTCACATTTTAGACAGAGAAGATAGGTGGTTTGAGAGAGGGGTCAAGGAGTCCATTTATGCCAACTTGGAAAATCCTTCCTTGAATAGAGGTGGGGGCCTCAGGCACAATCTTTCCCCTATTTTCCTTCCTGCTTTGTCTTCTGTTCCTAGGAAGTTTAAGACCATTTCACAAGCTCAACAGCAGCATGGTAATCTTAACAATCCTCCTTTGGATGATAAAGGGACTTAGAAATAAACATCTCAAATAACCATGACCTAGCCCCAGGTGCAAGGTCACACAGCCACCCTAGAAACATATTTAAGGATTCCCTTACTAACTTTACTCAGACTGAAGAAGCTTCTTGGATAAGGAGCGAAACGTTTCCACTGAGAAAATAGAAATCCAGTTGACATGATTCAAGCTACAGACTGTTCCACCTGGATGACTGAGAACCTTCATCAACAATTGATGCTTTTGAACTCTGGTGCTGGAGAAGACTCTTAAGAGTCCCTTGGACTGCAAGGAGGTCAAATCAGTCAATCCTAAAGGAAATCAAACCTGACTGCTCATTGGAAGGACAGATGCTGAAGCTGAAGCTCAAATACTTTGGCCACCTAATGCGAAGAGAAGACTCACTGGGAAAGACCCTGATGCTGGGAAAGACTGAAGGCAAAAGGAGAAGGGGACGACAGAGGATGAGATGGTTAGATAGCATCACCGATGTAATGAACATGAATTTGAGTAAACTCCGGGTGACAGTGGAGGACAGGAAGGCCTGGCGTGCTATGGTCCATGAGGTCATGAAGAGTCGGACACGACTGAACAACAACAACAACAAAAACCTTTCTGGAGAAGGGATTTCAAAGACAAGATGATCTAGCATAAAATTTCCATCTCCTGTAATCTGGTTATTTCATTTCAAAAGGTGGCCATGGCCAAAACAAAAACAGAGTTTCTAAGCCTGAACTTAATATCCTGGTGATTTGAAATGAGAACTTCAAATAGAGATCTATAAGTAAAGACCAGCACTTTGAATTGTATCTGTAATGGACTACTGAGAATAATTGTTTAGAACAGGCAAGTCGTATTGCTTACAGGAAGCCAGTTTCCAGCTGAGTCTTAGGAAAGATTTCCTAACAATAAGAACAATTCCACAGTGGAATCAATTACATAGAGAGGTGATAAGCTCTCCTTTGCTGGGTGTGTTCAAGCAGAAGCCAGATAGGTATTTGTCATGGATGTTTTAACTTGGATCCCTATACTTGGCAGGGTACTGGATTAAATGTTCCTTTCCAACTCTGATTCTATAATGCTTACTTCAAGTCTCAGCTATAGCACTTCTGGTCTGACTCCACATATTCAGACTGGTCACTTAAACCTTTTGTCTTGCCTTTTGCTGTCCTCCACTTTTGACTGGTTCTTAAAGCTTAACAACTCACATCCCTTACTTATTCTTGATTTATCTTAAGCTGCTCATAGACTAGTTCATGTTACAGACGATGTAGAACACACACACACACACACACACACACACACAGAGAGAGAGAGAGAGAGAGAGAGAGAGAGAGAGAGAGCGCTGTCCATAAGGTCCAGTGCTTTCATCCTTTTGAAAGTAACATGTCCTCCTTTTAAAAGTATCATTATGCTGTCATCTCCATCTTTTGTGTACATGCATGCAGCATGATGCACACAGAGAAGGGCAGAGCGTGCAACATGACACTGCTCTCATTATTTGCCCTTCCCCTTGCCCCCTCCCGTGGATACCTCTGCACACAAAATTTCCCCCACACATTTTTGAGCCATTATCAAGATGACACCAATCAAGGTACATTGCTTTTCCTTTTTTTTTTGTGAAGCCAAAAAATAATAACCCTAATATTATGATAAATTATGAAACCAATGATTAAAAACACTAATCTTTATTAAGTCCTACTGAAATCTCTTCCTATCAATCTCTGTATCTGTCAAATCCTTTCAAGATACTATATACAACACTTCCCACAATTCCCAAAAGTCCTGGTTTCCAATGGAGTAACAGCCCAATATTCTTGTACTGTAATATTCTTAGTGGAGAATAAGACCCTGATATAGAACCACAATTACAACCATTCTAAGTCAAGTTATGATAGATCCAAACTGTTTGGTATCTTTTCAAATTAAGGGATAGCTAAACCTCTTGCATCATGTATTTCTAGTAATTAGGACAGTCACTATCAATCATATTTTAAATTAATGTAAACTTTTCTTTATATGTCGGGGAAGGGACAAATAATACATGTATCCTTCAAAATAGTGGTGGATGCAATTATCCAAAATGTGAAACAGGATATTACGTTCAACTAAAATTGTTTTTCAAGATTCTCAATTGGAGAAATGTGGTGAATTTAGTATTTCACTATTATTCATGATGCTGAAGAGCCAGTGTGGTGTAAAAGGTTTGGTACTGGGCTAGTACTAGGGACACTAAAATGTCAAGCTTACCCTCAGGCATCACTAGGTGATTTAGGACCAGTCAGTATTTTTCAGCCCAACCTACCTCACAAGGTTGCTCTTGTGGGGAGTGGGTGACCATCTATTATTCCATTGCTCCTCCTATTTGGATCCTTGCAAATAAATGCTTGGAACATGAGCATTGGAAATAATTTGGAAAGGATGATTTAGAATGGAATAACCATTAGTAGAAAAATAGTTATGTGCCTACTTAACATATTTTTGCACTCCAAAACACTGCTGTCTTCCCTAAAAAAAATAAGAGTTCAGTATCAGCATATGCTAATACCCTACACTAAAGAATTACATAGTTCCAAAGAATGCAAAATACTGCTAAATTGTCCATTAAACTACTTGTGCCCATTGAGGCACGCAGGATCCTTTAGTAGAATGTCTTTACCATCAATCATTTCATGGAAATGATGAAAAATTCAACTACTCTTCTAATAATTTTATTAACTATACTATTAGCAATTATGGAGAGGTCATGAAAAATTCATTTTGCAATACTAGAGTTTTGATTCTAGAGACATTTCACCCACATTTTCCCTCTAAAAACAGAGTCCTGCACTCTGCTTGAATAATTAACATTTTAATTATTATAGCGTGGCTTTCTCTTGTGCTTATTCTATTGTGATCACAAAAGGAACAAATATAAAGCCAGCTACCAAGGTAATGTACAATATACTCAAGATATGGTACAGGTAGTCCTCGTTTAACGATCATTTGTTCAGCAACCATTTGAAGTTATGGCGCTGAACAAAGGGACTTATGACCAGTCCCTGAAGTTATGGCTGTCGCAGCATCCCCGTGGTCACATGATCAAATTTTGGGTGCTTGGCAGACCACCCATACTTACGACCACAAGGGCACTTTAACTCGCACCCCATCTCCCCCCCCCCCTTCTATGCCCTTTTGGCTCCCTGCACCCCACGGCCCCTGATGCCCTAGCTCACCTTGGCCATCTTCTTGCTCCCACTGCATTGTGGCTCAGGGACTTCTTTTTTTTATAGTAAATTTTATTAGGTTTCAACAAAAGAATAAAAACTACCAAAAAAACAAAAAACTACAAAGAAAGAGAAGAAAGAGAAGAAAAACTAAAAAAGTGCAGAAACACAAGAAAATTTTTTTGTATATCCTTGCTGTTAAAAGTCAGAAGGCACATCTTTTGTAAATTTAAAATTTTTCTCTTGTGACTCAGGGACTTCTTGTAGCCCCAGAGCCATGGCACGCCAAGAAGCCCTAAGTTGTAGTGTGGCAAGCAGCCCCAGAGCTGCGTGGTTTTGGGGCTGCTTGCCACCCCACAAGGCAGGGTGCAGGGCAGCCAAAAGGGCAGAGATGGGGGGAAATAGGCAGTTGGGGGAGTTGAAGGGGAGGCAGTCCCTGACCATGGAAGAACCGAGGCTCAGGGCTGGGAGGGACCAAGCTCGGAATGGCTTGGATTGGGGTGGGTCCTTGGCTAATGACTGGTGGAATTCGGTTAATGATGGCAACAGGGAGTGCCAGGATTGTCATCGCTAAGCGATGTGGTCACGTGACATCATGCTTTACGACCACATCGCTTAGTGATGGAAATTCCGGTCCCGATTACCGTCATAACTCAAAGACTAGCTGGTATAGGTGCCATCATCTACAGCCAGCTGATTATGACAGTTGGTCATGAAGATAGTTGCAATCTAACCAATCACATTGGGGGAAAGCTATACTAAGGTATTATGGCACCTAGATACTCCACCTAATGTCCTCAACTCCTGAAAATAAAATTCCTGCATTTACTAAGGTGAGAAGTATATTGGGGATTGAGATAGAAAATAATTATGCCATCAACTGCTTATTTTTACCAAGCGTTGCTAGATCTGTATTACTAGTGGCATCCTTCTTTATTCTGTCTCTTTATTCTAGTTTAAGAAACTAAATGCTATATTTTCTCCACATTAAATCCTGGGCCATTCTATAAATGCCATGTAAAAGAAAGGTTTTATAAATTTATCTTGCAGAATTCCTATGGACTTGCCATAATATAACTAATAAACCATGTCCATCAAAATAAAATTAAGGTATTTAATTAGCATTTATTATCCTGCCCCCAAGAATCACAAATCAGAAAGGACAGAAGATATAAAAATGAAGGCTGACAAAATGAAAATTCCAAACTCTGATATTTAATTAGTTGTACTATAGAATCCAATGGTGACATTTTAAAAAAGAGGTTGATATTTTCTCAAGCAAATGAGAGCAAGACAGACAGAGGTTAGCACAATCTATAAAATCCTGAATGCCAAAATATAGTGGGATATGGTGCCATGATCCTGGAATCAGCCTCAGCATAAGCGCTTGAATATCTTTTAATTACTTTTAGTTTTGCTTTCCAAATGCTGTCCTGTCAATAGCTAGTGGATAGCAAATGCCTTCAGGGAGTAGGTAGAATAGAGGGGAATGTGTGGGCAGACAAGACAAAATAGAAAACAATTTGTGCTTTTTGATGCAGATGCAAAACAAACTTGATTTTGCAAAGGTTCAATAAACACAAATGTTTAGCAAGTATGTCAACCTTCCCTACCAGATATGTTGGAACTACAATTCCCAGAATGTTCCAGAATGTGGCCAGTAGCACATATTAATCCCTAAGCAGCTAACCTAGGCAACATTAGTGTTCTGTTGGATCCAAGAAGATAGCACCAAGAGCTAAACAAAGTGGTCTATTTCCCTTATTTATTTACCGAGTTTGTACACCACCACACACAGCAGCAATCAAATCCAACTCTCAGTTGCTAACAATATACAATGCAAAATTCAGAATAATATAACTAATATATGAGAATAGAAGTGAATCAAAATTAAAACTAAACAGAGCGTATAAATATCATGGAGCAACACAAGATCAACAACTAACTATAACACATAGCATTGTATCACTGCATAATACTATTATATTTACATAATATGTTGTATTTTGTCTACTCAGTCAACACTAACTGAAGATTCAAGCACTTTTTTCTTCTTCTCAGGATAGCAGTTATATTAAGGTAAAATCTGAGTTTCAATTTTCAGAACGTATGATAAGCCAAACACTATTTATCCCAGTAATACCACATTTGTCATTGATTTCTGAATCATGTTACAAACTCCTATTAACAATTCAGTAAGTCTGTGACAAGGACCTGAAGTACAAAAATATGACCACAGAAGCAAAAAGAGCTCAACACTTCACCATTTCCTTGGGATTCTCAAAATCCACTAATTGTGTTTTAAGAGTGTGATGGATCAAAATTCTGATCACTATCCATGGTTGTACAGATTGATTTTGTTTATTCGTTCAGTCGTTTCCGACTCTTCGTGACTTCATGGACCAGTCCACGCCAGAGCCCTCTGTCGGCCGTCACCATCCCCAGCTCCACATAAACCCATCTATATAATAAGGATAGAAACATGTTTCCTTATTCAAAAAATCTTCCTTTATATCTTGTCTAGACAATTTGAAAAATCAAAAGAACTGGGCCTCTCTGTCATACATCACCACATACAGATGATTCCCAAAGATGAAGATGACAGTAGAAGAAATAAAAGATCTTGAAGAATATAAATCCTTGCAGGAGTGTCAGAGCAAATGATGAAGGAAAATATGTGCAACACAGCTAGCGATAGATCATTTTTACAGCTCTTTCTTTTTGTTGCTATCCATAAGAACTGAAATAAAATACTTAGTTTTTGTCATATTAGCAGCAAATAATGGAAGCCAACCACAATCATTGGCTTATGATTCATAACTGTAGGCAAACTGCTATTCAAAGGCTAGATTTCATGAACTTAAAGAATGAGACAGCCTCAACCTTTTACAGCCACTTCAAATTCTATTCAGTAAGCCTGCATTATAAAATCAGACACTTCATGTTGCAAATCCCGCAAACATTTCACCTCTGATCTAATGAATGCAATAAATCAACAACCAGAACAACAGGCAGAACTCTTGTGCAGTACAGGTATCTTAAAACAAAATAAAAATGAAATACTAGCATAGCTGGATTTTATATTCCCAAAACGTAGAATATTGGTTATTGTTTCTTCATCCCATAAGCCATCTTAGTACCTGATAGCGTGTTCCCACATCCCATCAAGACAGCAACTAATACAGACTCATGGGACTGAACATAACTTTGGCGTCTTATTTACCATCATACCAAATGTTCATTAGAACATGGAAGCTTACATATCATTTTTCTGATCTTGAGTTGGCTTAAAAGGGATAATGTTCTACTATGGATTTTAGAAGAAACAACTGTTCTAAAGAAAAGGAAAATTAAACTACCCTCATTCTCTCAGTATGTATATACAAGAACTTACCGAATTTCAGTGCTCAAGTTAATATATGCACAGAACTTGCATGCATATCTCCCCTTTCTTATTGATCACACCAAAGACATAGTATCAGGAATCAGAACACTTTCCTCCCCCTGTTTCTTTGCAACATCCAAATGCCCCTTCTCTCTTGGCTAGGATACTAGCAGATCTCAGTAGTCTGCTGGAACATTGATGTGACTCGCAAATTGTAGAATGTTTAATCTACAGAAATAAGTAATTTTTTTCTTCCTCAGATACTATGAATTATCTTGGACCAGTTTCTATAAGAGTCCCCCGTTGGTGGAGATGGGCGGTGATAAATTTGAATTATAAATAAATAAATAAATAAACAAACAAACAAACAAACCTAACTCCAGATTAACAAACAAACAAACCTAACTCCAGATTACATTTGCGCAAGATGATTCATAATGCCCTTCAGAATTTATAGCCACAAAGTAGAAATGTCCCATTGAGACGTTTTATTTATTTGTTTGTTTATTTATTCAATTTATATAGCCGACCATCTCACATTCGTGACTCTGGACAGCTTAAATTAAAACAAACAATACCAAAAAAATAAAAAAATAAAACAGCAATACAAACACTGAAAACAATTAAACAATTAAAGGCATACAGTACAATCCCCGGGAGAACCAGCCATTCAAGAACAGTACAGCCATTTTATGGGCTCCAAACCACTCTCTGATCCTCAGGCCAGATGGCAAAACCAGGTCTTCAGGCCCTTCTGGAAGGCCATCAAGATTGGGGCCAGCCTGACCAAGGGGAGAATGATATTCCATAGGGCAAGTACAGCAGCAAAAAGGCCATTCTCCTGGGTCCTGTCAGATGACATTCTCTGGTGGATGGAACCTGCAACAAGCCTCTTCTGCTGAACCTGATGGGATGGGTAGATGTCACTGGGGAGGGGCGGTCCCTCAAATAACCCGGCTCCATGTCATGTAGGGCTTTACAGGTTATCACCAGCACCTTGAATTGGGCCCAGAAGCAAATTGGTAATCAATGCAGCTTGCAGAGCAGAGGTGTAATGCGTGCAGATCTAGGTGCGCACATAACTGCCCGCGCAGCTGCATTTTACACCAACTGAAGCTTCCAAGTACTCTTCAAAGGCAGCCCCATGTACAGTGCATTACAGTAATTCATACAGGAGGTAATCAGGGCATGAGTGACTGTGCGTAGAGCCTCCTGATCCAGGAATGGGCGCAACTAGCGCACAACTCGAAGCTGTGCAAAGGCCCTCCTGGCCACGACTGCCACCTGCTCTGTGAGCAGGAGTCATGAGTCCAGAAGAATCCCCAGATTGCATACTGAGTCTGTCTGGGGAAGTGCAACCCCATCCAGAACCAAAGATGGTAAATTCTTACATTCAGGTGACCCCAAATCCCAAAGCCACTCAGTCTTGACAGGGTTGAGTCAAAGTCTGTTGTTCCCCATCCAAACCCCTACAGCCTCCAGACTCCAAGACAGGATGCTGGCAACATTGCTTACTTCACCAGGGGTGGAGATATATAGCTGGGTGATGATACCTCACTCCATGGCTACGGATGACCTCACCTTGTAGCTTCATGTAGACATTAAATAGGAGCAAAGAGAGTACCAAACCCTGCGGCACCACAATTTAGGGGCTATGGGCGGGACCTCTCATCCCCAATCAACACCAACTTAAATCGGCCACTGAGGAAGGAAGAGAACCAGCTCAATGCAGTGCTGCCCAAACCCCCACAGCCGGTCAAGATAGTATCGAAGGCCGCTGAGAGGTCAAGAAGAGCAAGGATGGAGCACTACCTTTATCCTGCTCTCGCCAGAGGTCATCAAAAAGCACAACCAATGCTGTTTTAGTTCCATTCCCAGGTCTGAAACCTGACTGAAAGGGGTCCAGATAATTTGCTTCATCCAGGACCCTCTGAAGCTGTTGCACAACCTTCTCAACAATCTTCCCTAAAAAGGGAAGACTGGATACTGGATGAAAATGGTCCAGAATGGTTGGGTCCAGTGATGGCTTTTTGAGGAGAGGAGAGACCAACACCTCTTTAAGGGTACTGGCATCATCCCCTCTTTCAAAGAATTTATCACTGCTGAAACCCAACCACATGTCCAAGCTCACAGTCATAAGGACCCTGTCTGCTTCCTCGGACCCAACAGGTTCGAACTTCTCCCAGATAACATGGCAAAACTGTGCCCCAGGCATCTCTACAGGACCTGTACCAAGGCTGTCATCCAGCTCAGAATGAATCCAAGCAATTTTGTCTGACGGATGCTCTGCAAACTCCTCTGCACGGCCCTGAAGGTGTATCCCAGAGTATCCCCTCTACCCAAGAGGGCTCTGGTCACCCTAAACAGGGCCGCCTGTGGATGCAATAAGGGCGAAGAAGTACTGACGCTTTGCCGCCCTTACCACCACAAGGAAGGCCTTAACAGTGACTCTCACTCGTGTTTGGACGAGTTCGTTCTTCGTTCTCCGCCAGTGGCACTCAGGGTATCTCTTAATCCACTTCTCCCTCAGCACTTCCATAAACGAATAAAAGAATGATGGTATCCACGAAAGAAGAGAGGTTGCATGGGCGTGGTCCGATCCAAGGCCTGGGTTGCCCTCCTATTCCAGGCGACAACGACCGCCTCAGGCAGACCATGCCAGCAGACCCTCAGGAATAACCCACACCTCCCTCTGAAACCCCTCAGGGTCCATCCGTCACCGGGGCGGACCTTTTGAATGGGTCCTGCCTCCCTGCAATAGGAAGTAGCACCAGAAAATCCCATGGTCATCAGGGCATGATCTACCCATGACAGGGGAGCCACAGAGAGCTCCCCCAATTCCAAAGCACATTGCCACTGCTCCAAGATGAAAACCAAATCAGTGTGACCACTGCCCCACGCTGGACCCTGGATGACCTGGGATAGGCCTATGGCTGTCATGGCGGCCATGAACTCCTGAACCACCTCAGACTCCACTCCCAAGGAAGGCAGATTGAAGTCCCTCAGGACCATAAGCCTGGGGAACTCCACTGCCAACCTGGAAATGGAGTCAAGGAGCTCAGGCAGGGAGGCTGGTATAATAGCAACAGTCCCAACGAGTTGTTCAGTATCACTAATCCTACTGTGTTCATGCAATACTTTGGTTGTACTTAAAAGAGCATCTTGGGTTAAATACCATGATTTTATATTTTGTGAGCAACATTATTTCGGCTTTAATTTTTCTGAAAAATAATAAAGGTGGGATAAAAATTAATTCATTAAATAAAAAGGCATTTCTTGCCTCAAGGCTCAGTGATTCTAATTTCAAAAACAGATACAATAAAATTTTCAACAAATAAATATACAAAGGCTGAGAAAGCTCATACCTGTTGTTTAGGAAAATGTCTAGTTTTCCAAATTTCCACCCGTTTCTATCTATTTTTGGATAGTTGTGGATGCTATGAATCTTGGCATGCATACTCACTAATCATCAAAAGAGCGCTTATGAAATTCAGAGAATATGAATTGATAATATTCCTGAATTCTTTGAAACAAGTAGACAGCACTAACCTCTTTCATTTTGTCAAGCTCATTTTGCAGAGCCTGCTTTGTAATTTCTACTTCTATTAATTGCTGTCGTAACTTTTCATTTTCATCTTCGGTGGTGGTGCGTTTTTCTTCCACATTTTCCAGCTCATGGTGAAGTCTCACAGAAACATCTTTTGCAACCTAAATAGAACACGATTAGAAACTTACAACAGAGCTAACTATGGTCATACAATTATAGAACCTTATATTTGGCAAACAAAGATTGAAACAGCATAGGTGTTGTAAATGGCATTGATACAGAAATAATATAACACTTCAAACAGTTATGGTTTAATTCAAATCTACTATATCATCAATAAATTATTTTCCGAGAGATTTTTTTAAAAATGGAAATATGACTGACGCTCAGTTTGTACAGGCAGGAATTCCCTTGATAATTTCTACAAAATAGGAATCTGAACAATGATTATACAACTGAGAGGTCACTGTACCTGGAATTCCCAAGGACCAACCCACTGTTCATTATTATCATTGGGTATAATCTAACCAAAATTTAGACCTGAAATTCTTGTCAGTAAAATATTCTCAGTAGCAAATTGACCCAGGTAAGGTACCTGGATAAGTACTACTTTTAACAGATGAGAATAATTTTTATTGACAGATTTAATAAGTACTCACATGTATTTATTTTTAAAAATGCTTTGCTTCTGGTATGCCACTATAAGATGGAATACTTATGAAGTATGTGAAAATGAGTTGTCAATTTGTTTATTAAATTAGAAAGTATTGTTAAAAATTGTCAACATGTGTTTCTCAGATTTAGAGCTTTTGCCACCATACACATTGATCAATACCTTAAATAATTTAATTAAAAGGCAGATTATTTGTCACTGTAGAGCTTGATACTTCCTTCATAATTTAACAGACTAAGTTTCCTGATTTGTGTCTACAACAATTACAATTCATTTTTAAAAACGTTGACAGTTCTAATTTTATTCTAATATCACGTTTCTTTTCAAAATAATGCAACTTATTTCAAAATACAAACTATATGCAAATATAAACAAAGAAATATGCCATTTTGTAAAGTGAAAGTAAGTACTGAGCATCTAGGTAAACTATTTTATTAATCTAGGCCTTCTATCTCCACTGTTAAAGATCAATGTTGTATTCTTGTAGAACTGATTTTATGCAAGGCTTTGATGATGTTACCTAGTCGAGTAATGAAACATCTTCAAGCAAACAACCAAGCTCAGTGAGCACCATGAACTCTATGGTTTAACCCTGAGCTACAGATATTCTCTTCTATTGGAATCCAATTATCATCATATTTCTGCATTAGTTATCTATTAACATCCAGATAGCAAGTTTAAGCTTTAAAACCTATTAGGCTTACAATCTGATCAAGTGCCCATCTTGTCAGACATAAGCACCACTTCAATTTCTACCTAAGTAGGATGTCGTCAGCCTTTCCAGGTAGACCACACAGGAAACACGACCAGATGAACTAATTCTACTTTATTGCAAGGCTACATTAACAGAATCTTGCCAGTCTGAAAGTACAAATCTCCCGCCATCTCCTTTACAGCCCGAGAAGCTAGGGAGGGTCCCTTCTGAGCCTCTTTCTCCACCCATTATGCAGCTGCGGGCTATGCCCTCTCTTATCTGACGGTTCCCTAGGCAGCATCTCTTCGCCCCGTTTCTCACATACTATTACAAGATCTGGTTTAAAGAAAAGAGGAAAAAAATCATATTGTATCAAATAATAGAAAGATCTATGCCCTTGACATTTTGATCAATTAACCACATTTATATTTTCCTATTATGTTAAAGCATTTGTGGTACATTATCTACCTTTTCATATATCTAGACTAGAAGGCATATTTATTAATGTGACCCAAAAAGTTCAAAAAATATTGAGCTTCTATATATAGTCACTCCTTTAAATGACCCTTAAGGACCACAGATCGCATCATACAAAGGATCATGAGAACAACCGTAAAAGCAATGGAGCTCAGAACACCTGGGTACTCTCTCTCCAATTACTGGAAAAGGGTAAATATGTAAAGAATTACCTAAAAACTGAGCTTTCACATTTAGGATCTCTAGTTAACAAAATTCCTGTACTAAAAACAGAGTGATCGAGAGAAAGCCATGCCAGTTTTTTCTGAAATATGTCATGAACCCCCCATCACTTTGCCAACTTCTCACCCAGAGGTACCTTCAAGTCCTGCTCCAAACTACGAAGGAGTTCTCCATCAATCTCTCCAGTTTGTGCATAACGAAGCCTTTTGCGCTCTGCCTTCCGAAGACGATACTGTAGAATCCTGCAATTTTTGTTAGCCCTCTCCAATTCGTGGCGCATTTCCTGTAGCTGGCATGCATCCTCTTCAAAAAAGCTGTCCCTCATCTCATCCATCTCAGTCCTCAGCTCATCTATCTCATTCTGGCATCCAATCAGAAGGAAAAGGCAGAAATACATTATGCAATGGTATTTCGTTTAAGTTAAAAAAAAAAAAAAGAGGAAACTGAGACTTAAGATAATCTTTGGGTATTTTTACACAGATGCCTCAGTTAATCCCTTATGCATACCCGATGAGTATTCCCATGCTTTGACACCTGTATCAGTAATCAATGATATAATTGTGGGTAGGTATTAATTATCCAACGCTGGCATCAAAAGGAGGTCCAAAGTACATGTCAGTTTATCAAATCTATATGAGGATATTACAGATGTTTAAAATCTATACCACAAAATTAGAACTTTCAAGTAAATCACTCTCTCTCAGCCCAACTCACCTCACAGGGTTGTTGTTGTGGGGAAAATAGGAGGAGGAAGGAGTATTAGGTATGTTCGCGCCTTGAGTTATTTATAAAAATAATAAAGGCGGGATAAAAATAAAAATAAATAAATGATGGTAAGCTATTCCTGAATATTTTACCAATAATTGCACAATATAGTTTGATTTTTAAACAGATCTTTTAAACATACTCCTTTCCTTTGCAGCAGAAATAAACTGTGGCACAAAAGTATTATGTTCTGAAAAATATAAAAGTTAAATTTTATTCAGGATTCTGTTTAACACACTAGAACAAGATAGTTCCTCAACATATCAATCATGATCTTTTATTGTCATAAAAAAACATGTATGCAGCAAGTGAGAAGCATGGACCAAGGAGGCATCACTGAACAAACCATATGAGATTTTTTTCTATCATAAAAAATTACCTACAGAAAATCACAGGCTGGGTTCACACACTGTGGTAAACCATAAAATGCTTTGTTTAATTTGGTTTGGAATGCCATCTGGGCCTAGCCATTGTGGCTTGTAAAAGACCATTATGGTTCAGTGCAATGGATAAAACCAAGGGGTTTTGGCTTATTCAATAATCCATGATTAAAAAACCATAGCTAAGTGCGAACACAGCCATCATATCTGAAATGGTCAGCTTTTCCAGATGACCCAATCAAGAGGACGCCCTCCAACATCTGTTAAGAAGTTTCCCAGGAGACAAAAAACAGAAGCTTCATCTCTAGAAAACAGAAAGGAATGTTTTGATCGATTGATACATTTCGATGCTCTCCCATAGAGGAAATTTCCTGGGCAATATGTGATGGGGGTGGGGGGCAGGACAAGCATAGATGCACATTAAGACTCCCCACCCCCCAGCAAGGAAGACAGGTGGACGAACAGCCCTATTGCTCAATTGCTCGCCTGTAATGCGGGTTCTTGTTTGGAGGAGAATAAAAGATAACCCCCCCACCAGTTCCGGCTGGGCCACACCCTCCGTTTCCCACCCCACCTCCGCTCACCTTGAGGGCGTCGTTCTCCTCCCGCAATTTCTCCACCTCCTCCAGCAGCTCCTGGGGCCGCCGAGGGTTCAAGCTCGAGACCCCATCCGGGGCTCGGCCACGGCCATTGCCCTCTCCGACCGCTCCCAGCGCCATTGGCGAGGGGGTGGAAGAGGAGGAGGAGGAGGCCGCGGACGGGGCACCGCCGTCCAGGTCGCCGCCTGGGCTTTGCATCTGGGCCGCCGCGCTACCGCTTTCTCGCGACAGGACGGGAGGCGCTCACTTTGCAAGCATCCTCGTGCTGTGCTGCCGCCACCGCCGCCGCCGCCGCCGCCCACCCCCCGCCGGGGCCCAGCCCTGCCCTGCCCTGCCCTGCCCAAGAAGATGGAGGAACCAGGCCGCCTCCCTCTCCCCTTGCAGAAGCCGCTTCCAGCTGCTGGGCGGCAGAGCAGAAAGAGAGGCCTCCGGCTTTGCCCCGGCCCGCTGGTCCCGGGTGGCGGCTGCGGGCGCTGCGAGCTCGACGTCTCTGGGAGGTCTCCGCCGCTTGTCAGCAGCTTGTCCCCTCCCACTCCTCCTCCCCCCCCCCCCGCCCCCCGTCCTCAGCCCAGCCGGGATGTCGCCCTGGCTGCTGCCGCGCCGGTAGAGGCTGCCGGGCAATCGGGCTCTGGAAGCAGCTGCTGCCGCCGCAACAGCAGCAGCAGCTGCTGAGGAGTCTGTGCTGGGTGAGTTAGCAGCTGGGGAGGGGAAGGCTTCGGCGCGGCGGAAGGGATGCCCTCGCGGCTGCTCCTTTCGGCGGCTGGAAGGATGGCAGCGGGTCCAGCCAAGGCTCCGGCTCCCCCCGGAGAGCCTGTGTCTTGCTGCTTCCCTCTCGGAAAGGCCGGCTGTCTTCCAAGTCCTGCGCGTCACCTGAGGGCTTACGTGGAAATCACTGCAGTGCCGGGCCAAAGCCGTTGCAGAGAGAAATTGCTGAAGCTGAGCCGAAGTTTCAGTCCCTCGTACATTCCTGTTTTTTTTTGTTTTTTATTCGTTCAGTCGCTTCCGACTCTTCGTGACTTCATGGACCAGCCCACGCCAGAGCTTCCTGTCGGCCGTCACCATCCCCAGCTCCCCCACGGTTGAGTCCGTCACCTCCAGAATACCATCCATCCATCTTGCCCTTGGTCGGCCCCTCTTCCTTTTGCCTTCCACTTTCCCTAGCATCAGCTTCTTCTCCAGGGTATCCTGTCTTCTCATTATGTGGCCGAAGTACTTCAGTTTTGCCTTTAATATCATTCCCTCAAGTGAGCAGTCTGGCTTTATTTCCTGGAGTATGGACTGGTTTGATCTTCTTGCAGTCCAAGGCACTCTCCGAATTTTCTTCCAACACCACAGTTCAAAAGCATCTATCTTCGGTCCAACTCTCGCAGCCATAGGTTACTACGGGTCAGCATCTGCAGTAATCTTTGCACCTAGAAATACAAAGTCTGTCACTGCCTCCACGTTTTCTCCCTCTATTTGCCAGTTATCAATCAAGCTGATTGCCATAATCTTGGTTTTCTTGAGGTTTAACTGCAACCCAGCTTTTGCACTTTCTTCTTTCACCTTCATCATAAGGCTCCTCAACTCCTCGCTTTCAGCCATCAAAGTGGTATCATCTGCATATCTGAGATTGTTAATGTTTCTTCCAGCGATCTTAACTCCAGCCTTGGATTCCTCAAGCCCAGCATGTCGCATGATGTGTTCTGCGTACAGGTTGAATAGGTAGGGTGAGAGTATACAACCCTGCCGTACTCCTTTCCCAATCTTAAACCAGTCCGTTGTTCCGTGCTCTGTTCTTACCGTTGCTACTTGGTCGTTATACAGATTCCTCAGGAGGCAGACAAGATGACTTGGTATCCCCATACCACCAAGAACTTGCCACAATTTGTTCTGATCCACACAGTCAAAGGCTTTAGAATAGTCAATAAAACAGAAATAGATGTTTTTTCTGAAATTCCCTGGCTTTCTCCATTATCCAGCGGATGTTGGCAATTTGGTCTCTAGTTCCTCTGCCTTTTCTAAACCCAGCTTGTACATCTGGCAATTCTCGCTCCATGAATTTCTGGAGTCTACCTTGCAAGATCTTGAGCATTACCTTACTGGCATGTGAAATAAGGGCCACTGTTCGATAGTTTGAACATTCTTTAGTGTTTCCCTTTTTGGGTATGGGGATATAAGTTGATTTTTTCCAATCTGATGGCCATTCTTGTCTTTTCCAAATTTGCTGGCATATGGCATGCATCACCTTGACAGCATCAACTTGCAAGATTTTAAACAGTTCAGCTGGGATGCCGTTGTCTCCTGCTGCCCTGTTATTAGCAATGCTTCTTAAGGCCCATTCAACCTCACTCTTCAGGATGTCTGGCTCTAACTCAGTGACCACACTGTCAAAGCTATCCCCGATATTATTATCCTTCCTATACAGATCTTCCGTATATTCTTGCCACCTTTTCTTGATCTCTTCTGCCTCTGTTAGGTCCTTGCCATCTTTGTTTTTGATCATACCCATTTTTGCCTGGAATTTACCTCCGATGTTTCTAATTTTCTGGAAGAGGTCTCTTGTCCTTCCTATTCCATTATCTTCTTCCACTTCTGCGCATTGCTTGTTTAAAAATAATTCCTTATCTCTTCTGGCTAACCTCTGGAATTTTGCATTTAATTGGGCATATCTCCCCCTATCACTGTTGCCTTTTGCTTTCCTTCTTTCTTGGGCTACTTCCAGTGTCTCAGCAGACAGCCATCTTGACTTCTTCTTTGGGATGCTTTTTGTTGCCGCCTCCTGAACAATGTTGCAAACTTCTGTCCATAGTTCTTCCGGGACTCTATCTACTAAATCTAGTCCCTTAAATCTGTTCTTCACCTCCACTGCATATTCATTAGTGATCAGTGAGATCATATCTAACTGATCTGTGGGTCTTCCCTATTCTCTTTAGTCTGATTCACTACTACAATCAGCTCCAGGTCTTGTTTTTACTGACTGTATCGATGTCCGCCACCTTTGGCTACAAAGGATGTAGTCAATCTGATTTGATTCCTGTTAAAACGACCTTATTTGGACAAAGTCGGTGACTTTTCAGAGTTGGCTCCTCCGCTGGTTTTAGGAACAAATCCCTTTACTGAAGTGTTTGTTGCAGGATTTCTTTATTTTTGTGAATGGAAGGTCTATGTTGCTCTGTGTACCGTTCGTTTTATCTTCTTTAAATTCTTTCAATTTAAAAAAAAAAAAAAAGATTGAAGCTAGTGTGCTGCAGAGCACCTGTCTCAAGCATCAGTTTTTTCCCCCAAAAAATACTTCCAGGCCCCATGTACATCCAGGAGGCAATTTGGGAAAATAAAAATGAAAGGGGGCTGCACTCCAGTGTTTTGTTTTGGAATATGTCTACTTACCCAATAAAAAGAAAACAAAAGTGATGCAGTCCCCTTGCATCCTGGCATGGGAGTGTTGATTAGCTCTGGCCATCGAGGCAATAGTTCTGTGACGATGGCCAACATGCTTGAAAATACCAAACGTGCTCTCACTCCCAAAAGATTGGGACCACTGTTATATTTACACAGAAGGTGCTGAAATAATATTAGTCTAATATTAAATATTAATATTAAATAATAATCTAATATTAAACTTTATTCGTTCTATAAATGAGCTACATGCAAACCAACTCCACAAACAATTTTCAGGAAGCGCAAGCTTTAAATAGTGATTAGAATGACAACCTAAGATTTGGAAGACCCATGTTCAAATCCGTACTCTGCTGGGCTTCCGGTGGGGAATGGCAGACTGAGCGGCTGTGCCCATGGGCTTAGCGGGCGGAGCTGACAACGCGGTAACTTTTTCCGGGCTCAGGCGGGTTCTCCTAAAGCCCAGAAATGTTCTCCGGACAAAGGAAAACACCTGGAATTGCCCCATCTGTCCTCCAGATGGCTGCTTGCAGCCAGAGGATCACAAACAGCGTTTCACATTCGACTGGTAAGAGCTAGCTGGGAGGTGGGGACGTCATCACTTTCCAAGCCACGCTGTAGCCTTTTTTTTTAATAGAACTTTATTATTTTTCAAAGTATAGTTAAAATACAAAATAGAAAGTATAGAAAAGTTAGAAAATAGAACTAAAGAAAAAAGAAAAAACTATAAAAGTGAAAGTAGATAGAAAACAAAAATGGAAAGTGACTTCTGACTTTCTCCAATACAGACAGACAGACAGATAGATATATAAAATCTCTTACCATTAATTAAACCATAATTAATTAATTAAACCATAGTAACATTATTATTTAATTGAAACATTTCAATTAAAATAAATCATTTAATCACAAAAACCTGAGATCAAAATTTCATTTTTTTCCAACACAAGCAAGTACACTAAAAGTGGTTGCCAAGTAGATATAAATCCAGAAACTGTTTTCTCTTATTAACGCTGTTAACTTAGCCATTTGTGCCAAATCCATTAATTTAATAATACAGTCTTCCACTGGAGGTATTTGTGAATCTGTGCACACTCCGAGGAAGATCTTCAAACTATCCTAAACATCTTTGCAGAAGCATATGAAAAGCTCGGCCTCTCGATTAACATTAAAAAAACCAAAGTGCTTTACCAGCAAGTTCGAACCAATCCCTCCGCAGCGCCATCAATCCAGCTTAAAGGTGTGTCACTAGAAAATGTCGACCACTTTTCTTATCTCGGCAGCCATCTATCTACAAAAGCCGACATCGACGCTGAAATTCAGCATCGCCTGAGCTCTGCGAGTGTAGCTTTCTCCCGAATGAAGCGTAGAGTGTTTGAGGATCGGGACATTCGCAGGGAGACCAAAATGCTTGTTTACAAAGCCATTGTACTACCAACCCTTCTGTACGCCTGTGAAACATGGACCCTCTACAAACGCCACCTCCAACTTCTTGAAAGATTCCATCAACGCTGCCTCCGAAAAATTCTGCAAATTACTTGGGAAGATAGGCAGACTAATGTTAGCGTATTAGAAGAAGCGAAAACCACCAGCATTGAAACAATGATCATCCAACATCAACTTCGCTGGACCGGTCATGTTGTTCGAATGCCTGACCATCGTCTTCCAAAGCAGCTACTTTACTCTCAACTTAAGAATGGAAAACAGAATATTGGTGGACAGCAAAAGAGATTCAAAGACACTCTCAAAGCTAATTTTAAAAAATGTAATATCAGATTTCTCGTATGAAATTGGCAAATTATTTTCTGTATGGAGAAAAGTTTCTCATGATGATGTGACACCAGGTGGCTAGATAACAAAAAACCTTCCCATAGCTTTGAATGGCTTTGCTTACATCTTCATTAGATATGAAGCTAGAAGGTACCATGTGATATGTATTGTTTACGTCTAGTTTCTAAACCTTCCCATGGGAACAAGTCCTGATTCCCTCTGTGGGAAGCCTTGCTCTGTGTAGAGCAAGGGAGGGGGGGAATCACATGCTTGCTTAGATGCAGCACTGCTATGGCCTATGCCTTAGGCCTAGTGTGTGTCACACTTAACTTCCACCCAATCAGAAAGCTGGAAGAACTGAATATCTAACCATGCAAAATGGTGTTCTATGCTTCTTGACTTCTGTCCGGTCTAAGCCATGTTCGTGTGTGTATTCTACTTCTGAGGACTGGGCAGTGCGTAGTTATGCCTGGCTGTGTGTATAGGCCATGGCATGAGCTCTGGCCCTGGAAACAATACACAAATCTCTGCTTATAGGTTTGTTTTTTTCCTTTTTGCAATAATGTAACTATATATGCATTTATTGCCTTATGCTACAAGTAAACACTTTTAGCCATAAACGATGCACTCCTGTCTGTTTATTCTCAAGCCTTGATTTTCCCTTTAAACCAGCGCACATCCTATCAATATCAGCATTGAGAACTGGGAAGCCCTAACTCATGAGCGTTTCAATTGGAGGTCAGCCTTTATTAATGGCGCTATGGACTTTGAAGAAGCACGAGTACAGGGCGAAAGGGAGAAAAGAGCTAAAAGGAAGGCACATCGGGCAAACCCTCATCATGACCATCTCCCACCCAGAAACCTATGCCCTCACTGTGGGAGGTTGTGCGGATCCAGAATTGGCCTTTATAGCCACTTACGGATCCACTGTTAAAATTTTACCTTTGGAAGACAATCTTACTCGGCTACGAGTGATCGCCAATGAAAGTTTGTGAATCTTTCCATCGTTGTGCATATAAAAGTCTTGCTGCTGTAATCATATATAAAAGCAAAGTCCCATATTGTTTCTCAAGTTCCTTCTCCATCAAACCCAAGAGGAACAGTTCTGGTTTTTTTTGTAAGTCCACTTTGAGGATCTTTTGAATAATAGTATATATTTGATCCCAAAACCTTTTAGCCTTCTCACAAGTCCACCAGAGATGATAAAAGGTTCCTTCACCCTGTAAACATTTCCAACAAACATTTGTTACACCATGATACGTTTTTGACAGCTTATCAGGCATTAAATACCAATGATACATCATCTTATAGCAATTCTCTTTTAAGTTGTAATTCAAGGTGAATTTCAAACCTTTGTTCCACATATTTTCCCATTGCCCCAACTTAATATTATATCTGAAGTTCTTTGCCAATTTAATCATACATTCTTTAACCTGTTCATCTTCCAAATTCATCTGTAACAACATTTTATACATTTTAGTAATAACATGTTCATCATGTATACAAAGTTCCATTTCAAGCTGGGTTATTTCATTAAAAAATTTATAATTCTTTTTATCCACTTTAAAACGTTCTAACAATTGCACATAGGTGAACCAATGACACGTAAAACCTTCCAACTCTAACATTTTCCTTGTTTTAAGTTTTGGTTCACCTTCTTCAAAATTTAACAAACCTTTATACATTAACCAACTTATTCCTCCTACATTTTCTCTTCTAACAAATGCTTCTTGAGGTGACAGCCATAATGGTATATTAGGAGACAATCTTACCTTATATTTGTTCCAGATTCTCAGTATGGCACTCCTAACAAAATGATTTTTAAAATCCTTATTAACTTTAACTTTATCATACCACAAATAGGCGTGCCACCCGAATCTTAATTCATGTCCTTCAAGCTGTAGTAATTTCTTGTTCTCCAAAGTAATCCATTCCTTCATCCAAAGCAAACAACAGGCATCAAAATACAATTTTAGATTAGGCAAACCCAGACCTCCTCGTTCTTTGGGAACTTGTAACAATTTATATTTAATTCTTGGTTTCTTGCCTTGCCAAATAAATTTTGAAAGATCTCTCTGCCATTCTTTAAATGGTAAATCTGTCGACAAAATCGGTAAAGTCTGAAAAAGAAACAACATCCTAGGCAAAACATTCATCTTAATCACAGATATTCTTCCCATGAGAGACAATTGTAGTTTTCCCCATCTTAACAAATCTTTTTCACATCATTCCAAATTTTAACATAATTATTCTGAAACAACGTACTATTCTTAGTTGACAGGTAAAAAAGGTAAAGGTTCCCCCACACAGTCATGTCCAACTCTAGGGGCCGGTGCTCATCTCCGTTTGATAGCCAAAGAGCCAGCATTGTCTGAAGACGCTTCCATGGTCATGTGGCTGGCATGACATGCGCAGAACACTGTTAACTTCCCACCGAAGTGGTACCTATTAATCTACTTGCATTTGCATGCTTTCAAATTGCTAGGTTGGCAAGAGCTGGGGCGAGTGCAGGAGCTCACTCCATCACGCAGGGCTAGGGTCTCGAACCTCCAAACTTGTGACCTTCCGATCGACAAGCCTGGCGCCTTAACTGCTGAGCCACCATGCCCCTTAGTTGACAGGATCACCCCCAAATATCTAACCTTTTTTTCAATCTTAAAACCTGTCTTACCCATCAGCAATTCTTAATTGGACAAGGTCATATTTTTAATTAACATTTTTGTTTTTTGTTTATTTACTTTAAGACTTGCCAATGATGCAAATTCTTTCAATTTGTTCATCAGATGTTCCGCAGTATCCAAGGGGTCCTGTAATATCAAAACTAAATTGTCAGCAAAAGCCCTGAGTTTAAAAACCTCTTGTTTGATCTTTAAGCCCTTTATTTGTTCATCTCTTCTAATGTGTCTATTAAAAACTTACAATATCAAAATAAGGAGCAAAGGTGACAAAGAGCATCCTTGTCTTGTTCCTTTTTGTATATGACATGATTCAGTTAATTCATTATTCACAATAATACTTGCCTTTTGTGGTGTATAAATTGTCTTAATTCCCTGGATAAGATGTTCCCCAAAATCCATAATTTCCAAAACTTTAAACATAAAGCTCCAGTTCAAATTATCAAAAGCTTTTTCTGTGTCTAAGAAGATAAGAGCTGCTTGACATTCATTATGATATTGTAGATATTCTATAATATCCAAAACCACTCTTACATTGTCTTTTAACTGTCTTTTTGGTAAAAATCCACATTGACCATGATGGATAAATTCTTCTAAAATTTTTTTCATTCTTTCAGCCAGTACTGATGCAAATATTTTAGAATCATTATTCAACAATGAAATTGGTCTATAGTTCTTAACTAAGGAAGGGTCTTGTCCTTCCTTTGGTATAAGAGCAATATTAGCTTCTTTCCATGAATCTGGCATTGGAGAACCTAACAAAATAGAATTCATCAATCTTTTAAAAGGTAGAAGAATCTGATCCTCAAAACATCTATAATATAAGGCAGATAGGCCATCAGGTCCTGGTGCTTTTCCCAATGTTGTTATTTTTATAGCTTCAAGCCACGCTGTAGCCTTAAAGGAACACTAAGACCGGCCACCCCATTTCTAGATCACCAAATTTGTATTTTTTTTAAGTATATGTACGCCAAGAGAGGCTTTCTACAGCAAGGAGAAGCTGGCTCTCTTGGTGCTTATCGTTATTTTTGGGATTACTTCTTAATTTTTTTTTTAAGTTTTGGATTTTGTTCTCCTTCCAAATATAAAGGAGGATTGAAAGTAAACAATTGTCTTCCTGTTATTATTTTGGTATTAAATTTGAAAATTAGCATTTTCCTACATGTTGAATCGGATGATTTGAACCTTCAGCTTTCTGTTTTCACTTTCCCTTGGGAACTGTCTGCTTATCTCACTTTCGCTTGCGTAAATACATTTCGGAACTTTTTCATATCCTCGACTTTCGCTGGTTAAGCTGCTAGGGAGTGCCATAATCTACTGCGTGAGACATGGAGGATTTTAAACAGATTTTTTCTGACTTCCACCAAGATTTTAAACAGATTTCTTCTGACTTTTACCAAGCTTTTATGCAAGATATTCAGGACATCGTAGAAAATATGAGATTTAAAATATGCCATCAGGTTGGGGGTGCGGTGGATGAAATTGAGGAATTCAACAGCGATAGAAATGTTTCTTCTAAGAGTGAGATTGGGATTTTTATTGAGATGGTGGATGAAGATTGGATAGTGGACTTGGAGAAGTTTAAGGGAGAGAGAGATCTGCAAGCCACAAGTGAAATTGACTTTCTGGTGGAATGCCATGAAAAGAAGCTGGAATCTTTGAGGGGGACAGTCGGGTTGTTTGATTCTTTTAAAAGAAAAGCCTGTGCACATTGTGGGGATATGTAAATGTTCTGGTTTATTTTGAAGTGGGATAAGGGTTGAAGAATGTCTATTTGGTTTGCTTTTAGGGTTTGATTGATGTAATTTGCTTTTAAAGATTTGGATTAAGATTATTAAGGTTAAAAATGTGTTTATTTGGATGGTTTTAAGGATTTGATTTAATGGTTGTTGTGGTTTGATTTAAGGTTACTGTTTTGAATTGTATTTGTTTTTTGGGTTGATTAAGATTAAGATTATTAAAACTTGTATTATCAAGTATAATAGCAGACAATGTATGTGTTTTTTAATTTGATTCTTATTTTAGCAGACAGAAATGTATAGAATAGTGGTAGGAAGGGAATAATTAAATATGTGTTATCTTTTGGAGGGGAGTAAGATGTTTAGGAGGTTTATATGAAATTTTCTTTTTTTTAATATAAGGGGGAGGAGTAACTGTACTTAGTGATTTTTATTATGTGCCAAAGTGGAATGATTTATAGAAATAATGTGGTTTTGGTTTAATATAGAGTAAGAGATTGATTGTGGAAATTTTTGTAAATCCTTGCTGTTTAAAGTCGGAAGCCACATCTTTTTGTAAATTTGAAAAAAAAATTATCTTGTATTTTCGCACCTTTTTAGTTTTTTTTTCCTTCTTTGTAGTTTTTTGTTTCTTGTAGTTTTTACTCTTCTCTTGAAACTTAATAAAATTTATTTTAAAAAAAATCCCTACTCTGCTGTGAAACCCACAGTGTACCTTTGAGTTGGTGACAATATCTCGGCCTAACTTAGGGTGAGTCAGTGAAGGTAAAATAAAGGAGAGAACAATTAATACTAATTAATTAATTAACCTTAGAAAAAAGACAATATATAAATGCAACAGTATTTTCTTTTAAAAAATGATGGCAGCATGTTAAATGATCGTTCAACATTGGAAATTCCACTTTTTAGAGTCTACATACCAAAGATGAATAATGTACCATAGAAAAACGATACCAGGTGTATACAAATAGAATCAGTTTATTGAAACTGGTATCAGGTCATTACATTAAAGAACTCTCATATATATTAAATGTTTAATCTGTCTAAATATAGAAACCCTTCTCTAAATTTCATTAAACAGACTATTTCACTTCCTCACAAGATAAGCAATCTTAATAATAACAGTATAGCCCAACCCACTAGGATTCGTTTATTCAAAAAGGGAGAAAGTTACAAATTTGTTACAATTTTTTTTATGGCTGCATGTTTATCATGTAAAACATGATGTGTTAGTTAATACATTTAAAATTTTAATGCTATGTCCTTACAATAACTTATAAGATTGAAAGAGAGGATATAGGTGTCAAAGAAAAATTCTGAGGAGAAATAACCAATGATTGTTGAGTTCCAGCTTCACAAGGAGAGAAACAGAGGATAATAGAAAAGTAAGACCTTTTATAAGAATTTTGAATTGTAGACTGGGAAATTCTAGGACTCTTATTCACTGTCAGGATCTTAAGACCATAAACCAGATAAGTTTGATTGTGTAAGGAGAGCCATTTTATTCTTAAGAAAAACTTTTCTTCTTGTAGTGGAGGTTCTTTTGTAGTGGGTCGTTAAGTGAAGACCTCGCATGACCACGACTTCCAACTTCCTGCCGGCTTCCCGATTGACTTTGCTTGTGGTAAGCCCGCAGGGAACGTCGGAAATCGCAATTATGTGACTGTGGCTCGCTGTGACAGCTGGAACTCCAAGGACCGACTCATAAGTTCTCCTTGTTCAGCACCATTTCAAGTTTGAACAGTCCCATGGGTCAGGGAGGGGCCAGCCCAAGACTCTTCTTAACACTATCTTTCTTCTCAGGACTTAAGGAGTGCTTCTATCCTTTTTGTTTGCATAACAGATTCTGAATGTTTGCTTCAATGACAACTCCCTGGTTCTCTACAAGTGACAAACAGAGTTTGCTTGTGGGGTAAAAAATCAAAAATGATTAAATGTGAGAAATGGCCAGAAAATTGCAAGAAAGACTTTAAAACTCTAGAGGGCACTCCAGTGTAAGAAATAGTAGTAACAACAACAACATTGCCCAGTATCTTCTGAGTCAAATGGGGAAAAAAAAGACCAAATGAAGAATAGAAAAGAGACATGGCAAGGCAAAGTATTACATGGCCAATACATAAAAAAAACTAGCAGGCAAAGCAGATACATAAAAAAACTAGCAGGCAAAGTTGAAGAAAGAGACGGGCTAATTCTGGCTGCACAAGACCAAGACTTAAGAACAAATGCATATTAAGCCAGAATTGAGAAGACAGCAACAGACAGAAAATACCATCTCTGCAAAGAACTGAAGAAACAGCAGACCACCTGGTTAGCTGCTGCAAGAAGATCGCAGAGACTGATTACAAACAATGGCGTGACAAAGTAGCAACAATGGTGCATCGGAATATCTGCAAGAAATACCACTTGCCTGCAAGCAAGAACTGGCGGGACCACAAAATAGACAAAGTAATAGAAAATGAAGAAGCTAAAGTGCTCTGGGACTTAAGAATTCAAACAGACAAGCAACTGCCACACAACACCCCAGACTTAACAATTGTTGCTAAGAAAGACAAAAAAGTCTGGATAGTGGATTTTGCAATACCTGGAGGCAGCAAAAGAGAAGAGAAAGAACTGGAGAAAATCACAAAATATAAAGACCTGCGACTAGAAGTAGAATGACTGTGGCAAAGCAAGCAAGCAAAGATAGTACCAATAGTAATAGGTACTTGGGTGCAATTCCAAAACATCTGGAGCACCACTTGAACATCATCGGCATTGACAAAATCACTATCAGTCAATAGCAAAATACCTTTAATTTTATTTAAAAAAAAATCTGCCTATCCCAGGTCCTTGGGAAGGACTTGATAGGTGGACAAAAATGCCAAACCAGTGTGACCAACCATAATAACGCCCAATATCTTCTGAGTCCAGCTTGACTCCTGGTGACAGTTTTCTTAAGAGCAATCATTAAAGTGATTTTCTCTTGCCGCCTTTGATGTCTTTTGACTGTCCAGTCTAGCCTACAGCCTACAGCCTTTAGCCCTGGGTTTGCCTGGAAATAGAATGAAAACTAAAATTTATTTATTTATTTATTTATTTATTTATTTAATACATTAAATTTATATGACCGCACAACTCCCCCAACGGGAGTATAATATATAATATATAATATATAATATATAATATATAATATATAATATATAATATATAATATATAATATATAATATATAATATATAATATATAATATATAATATATAATAATATATAATATATAATATATAATATATAATATATAATATATATATATATATAATATAAAGATAACATGAATGGTTACCTCAGTAATAAGCTTGGATCCCTGTTCTCTTATTACAACCCTCACTCCCTGTGGAAAGAAAACGGGGATTTATGCTCTACACATATAAAACCAAAACATAAGAATGAAAGTATCTCCTGAAAATAAATTAGAGATTTTATAATATAGTTTGATGTCCCCCTACTCAAAGATGCAAAGGTTCCCAGTACTTTTTAGAAGGAAAACATATTTCAGATAAAAAAGCCCAGAAACTGGGGGGATGGGAAGTATCAAAAAAGTCACAACTCGATAGCCACAACTGCTCATCAAAACCATGCATGTAAAAAGGGGGTGGGACTTATCTACAAACAGGCAAATGTATATTTATATTTATAACAGCAAGTGATAGGTGATGCAGAAATATATACAAATAGCGAGCCCATATCAGGGCCGCAACTAGGGGGGGCAAGTGGGGCATGTGCCCCAGGTGCCACGCTGGGGGGGGGGGGCGCCAAAAGTCCTTTGTGTTAGGCCTGCGGTGTGAATCGGGACTTAATCTCACGCTCGTGCAGGTTCCTTGTGGGTGGAGCCCACCGCTCAAGCAGGCAGGAGCAGCTTTCGTGCGCCCGGCTCCTCCGACAAACTAGCGCTCACCAGAATGGGAGGGTGGGGGCTCGCTCGCTCTTCTTGCTCACGCACTTGGGGAAATGTTACACAGGTTTGTACACGTGCCATAGTGCGAGTAGGGAGGCATGGCAGAACTTCTCATTTTGGGGGGGCACGGAATCCATGGGGAGGCACGGAATCCATGTTTGCCCCGGGTGACAAAGACCCTAGTTGCGGGCCTGGCCCATATAACTCTGAAATACAACATTTCCCCAAACTCTCCTTACCACACACAAACTTGTTTGCAATGTTTCTTCCTACAGGCATACATAAATCCATTCATATACATTACCTTCAACCTTCAATAACCTACTGAAGTCAGAAAGGAAAGCTATTTTCCTCAGAGGTCTGCATGATTGCCAGCAATATATCCAGATCTGAGTGTACACTTTCTTACATAGAGAGATTTAGCTTCTTAAAAGGAACCATTAGCATCCACTAATTACTGCCAGCTTCTATGTTTCTCCAGTAAAATACCATTATCAGCAGGAGTATTTGCTTTCTCATACAAAGGGCATATTAGTAGTCGGGTTATAAAAAGTTATTCTTATCCTATATTGGCAGAAAGGCAGTTGCTATAAAAGTATGAGTTGGAGTAATATGTCAGAAGGCAGGTTCTTCTTTTTGATATTTCTTTGGAATTGTTCATGGGATGAGATAATATGCAATGCAATTCATATTATTTGCTTTATGGCCCAAATGCCTGCTGTTTATCAGCAATTCCTTTAGCAGCCTCATAAACAATCCAGGGCCACCATCAATTCAGTTTCTCAGAAATTACACCCTGATATCTGCAGCTTTAAGGAGCTCTGAGGAGAGACTCCCGGCTTCTTGTAAGTTCTGACCCCAATACCCAGTCCACATTCCGCTCTTGGAGGGTTTGGGGGAGACTTCGGAAGGTCCCCAGTTTTTACTTGCCGGAGGTCGGAGCCGGGTGGAGTCTCTCGGTTGGAGCTGTGTGTGAACTCCCCACGGGCCTGGGCGGCGCAGACAACGCGGAGGCTGTGGCAGCGCGGAAGGCAGCGTGGAAGGCCGAGCATTTTTCCACTGCAACTGGGGATTGACAGACCCTCAGGGACGGCAGATTGGTGAGGCGACAAACCCCTGACGTGACTGGTCGGCTTTGGTGGCGAGGGCCGGCACAGTAGAGCGAGTTTGGTGGCGTGGCAGAATTCGGAGGCACAGTAGGCCAGCCTGGCAGCCCATTAGATCTGGGCGTAACGAACCTTGATAACACGGCAGACCCCGAACTAAATTTGTTGGAGGACTTGTGGCTTGGTGACCTGGCAGACCCCGAACTGACCCTGGCAAAGGACGCACAGATCTTAATACAACCTGGTATGGTGCAGCAGACCCCGGTGTTAAAATCTATTACGGTGGAACCAGGTGACAGAAGAGATGAGCTCTGGAGATTTGATCTCTTCTTTCAGAGCCCCCTGGACTTTAGACGCCCCCTGGGTGAAGATCTAGATGGTGGGAGGGACAAGGAACTGAAACCTTCAGGGTTTCAGCTCCCTTCTGAGAGCCCTCTGGATGCAGAGGGTGGTCCACAGGGGGCACGATCGGAAGACCTGGGCATAAGGGGAGCGATAGATGTGGATTGGTGATCCCTTTGGCCGGATAGACTCACCAGCCAAATTGGTCTGGTCGTCCTGTTCAAACTAAGGTGGCAGAGGGTTTGTGGGGGTCCCTTGGTATGAATTTGGTACTCCCCCATGGGTGAGAGACACGGTGAGGGGGTCCAAGATTGTATGGGAATGTAAGAGTACCCCCCCCGGGTGAGAGACAGGTGGGGGTAGGAGTGTCAGCTGGTGAGTGTTGGTACCTCTCCCTGACCAGTGAGAGAGGTTGAGGGGGAGGGACAGAGTGTGAGTGTGGGTGGTGCTTGGCCCTACCAGTGCCGAGAGCGAGAGCTGGTGCGCTGGGGGGTCTTGTCACCACCCAAGGTTGATTGGTATGGGAAGATGGATGTGTGGGACAAGGGACCCTTGTTTAAGCCCAGAAATTCTGGAGGCCTGGGAGTGGAGGCTACTGGGCCAGAGCCAGGAATCTCTGGGGGCTATATAGTGGGTTATCCAATTGAGGTGGTGACGGGCAAGGGATGTTATGATGGGAACCAGAGGGCAAGCCAACTTCAGGGAAGGCGGCCCCAGTGTTTGTTACCGGTGGTGCGTTCTGGCCCTCCGAGTTCATACCCAGACCCTGGTAAGCAGATCCTCGAGGGCCCTGGTCTCTGACTGCTGCTGCTTAATGCCAGGTCAGTGAACAACAAGGCCCCCCTTATAGGTGACTTGATCACAGAGGAGGGGGCTGACCTGGCGTGCATCACCGAGACCTGGCTGGGTCCAGAGGGGGGAGTAGCCCTCTCGGAAATGTGCCCAGCTGGGTTTCAGGTGTGGCATCAGCCGAGACACCGGGGCAGGGGAGGAGGGGTGGCAGTTGTCATCCGAGAGTCTCTTGTGGCCTTCAGGGGCGCTGCTCCACAAGTGGCCAGTTGTGAGACCCTGTTCTTCAAGTTGGGTTCCCAAGAACAGTTGGGAGTGTTGCTGCTGTACCAGCCTCCCTGCTGCGTGGCAACCTCCCTGCCTGAGCTGCTCGAGGCCATCTCGGGGTTGGCAGTGGAGTTCCCCAGACTTATGGTTCTGGGGGACTTCAATCTGCCATCTCTGGGACAGGCCTCAGAAGCGGCCTGGGAGTTCATGGCTACCATGGCAGCCATGGGCCTGTCCCAGATTATTTGGGACCCGACTCGAGACAGTGGTCTCACCCCGGACTTAGTTTTCTTGTCTGAGCAGTGGCAATGTGATCTGAAGGGAGAGCTACACCTATCCCCATTGTCATGGTCAGACCACGCCCTGGTGACCCTGAGGCTCTCTTGTGCTGCCCCACTCCGCAGGGAGGCGGGACCCATTCGATTGGTCCAACCCTGGTGACTGATGGACCCAGTGAGGTTTCAGAAGGAGCTGGGGGTTATAGCCGAGGATCTGCTACACGGTCCAGTGGAGGTCCTGGCCTCAGCCTGGAATAGGGAAGCGGCCGGAGCCCTGGACAAGATTGCGCCTGTGCGACCTCTCCTGCCCCGCTCGGCCCATCACTGTCCGTGGTTTACGGAAGAGTTGAGGGCTTTGAAGAGGGTTAAGAGATGTCTAGAGCACCACTGGAGAAAGACGAAGACTGAATCTGACCGAACACAATCTAGAGCTGCAGTTAAGGCCTACCTTGTGGCGGTAAGAGCGGCAAAACGTGAATATTTCTCCGCTCTTATTGCGTCCGCAGAATGCCGTCCGATGGCCCTGTTTAAGATTACTAGATCTCTTTTGGGTCGGGTAGAGTCAGTGACCCACTTACAGGGCCGGTCGGAAGAGTTTTCTGAGCATCTGCAGGATAAAATCGCTCAGATTCATTCCAAGTTGGACTCTAAGCATGAGACAAGATCTGGGGAGATGCCAGAGGAACGTACTTACCCTGTTATCTGGGAACAATTTGATCCTGTTGGGCCTGATGAAGTAGACAGGATCCTCTGGATTGTAAATGCCACCACATGTCAGCTTGACCCGTGTCCCTCCTGGCTGGTTAAGTCAGCTAGGGAGGTGACATGTGGCTGGGTCCAGGCGATGATTAATACATCCTTGAGTGATGGGGTGTTCCTGGCTGCCTTTAAGAAGGCGCTGGTGCACCTGCTCCTCAAGAAACCATCCCTGGACCCCACTATCTTGGGCAATTTTCGTCCGGTCTCCCACCTTCCCTTTTTAGGAAAGGTGGTTGAGAAGGTGGTGGCGTTGCAACTCCAGAGGATCCTGGAGGAAACGGATTATCTGGACCCCTTTCAGTCAGGTTTCAGGCCGGGATATGGGACGGAGACCTCATTGGTTGCACTTATGGATGATCTCTGGAGGGAGCGGGATGGAGGGAGTGCGTCCATCCTGGCTCTCTTAGATCTCTCAGCGGCTTTTGATACCGTCAACCATGGTATCCTTTTGGGGCGGCTGAGGGAGTTGGGGGTGGGCGGCGTGGTTTTACGCTGGTTCACCTCCTTCCTCCGGGTCCGTTCCCAGTCGGTGGTGATAGGGGAGGAGAGAGCCGACCCATGACCCCTGATTTGTGGGGTGCCGCAGGGGTCAGTTCTCTCTCCTCTCCTGTTTAACATCTACATGAAGCTGCTGGGCAAGATCATCCGTCACCACGGGATGAGGTATCACCAATATGCTGATGATACTCAGTTATATATCTCCATCCCGGGTGAAGTAAGTGATGCGGTCGATGCCTTATCTCAGTGCCTGGAGGCTGTGGGAGTCTGGATGGGGAACAACAGGCTTCAGCTGAACCCTGGTAAGATGGAGTGGCTGTAGATTGATGGCCCCCCTGTATCCGGGAAGTTATCATCTTTGGTTCTGGATGGAGTAGCACTACCCCACTCAGATCCAGTGCGGAATCTGGGGGTCCTCCTGGACTCACAACTCCAGCTCAAAGAGCAGGTGGCAGTCGTGGCCAGGAGGGCCTTTGCACAGCTTCGAGTTGTGCGCCAGCTACACCCTTTCCTGGATCGGGATGCCCTCCGAACAGTCACTCATGCCCTTGTCATCTCTCATATAGATTATTGTAATGCGCTCTACCCTTGAAGAGTACCCGGAAGCTTCAGCTGGTCCAGAATGCAGCAGCGCGGGCAGTTATGGGTGCTATAAGATCAGCACATGTGACACCTCTGCTGCGCGAGCTACATTGGGTACCAGTTTGCTTCCGGGTCCAATTCAAGGTGTTGGTTATCACCTTTAAAGCCCTACATGGCATGGGGCCAGGGTATCTGAGGGACCGTCTCATCCTGATAACATCAACCCACCCCACCCGTTCATGCAGAGAGGGCATGCTTCGGGCCCCTTCAACAAGACAATTTAATCTAGCGGGGTCCAGGAGACGTGCCTTCTCTGCGATAGCGCCCGCATTATGGAACATCTTGCCCCCGGAGGTGAGGCTGGCCCCCTCACTCCTGACCTTCTGGAAGTCTCTTAAGACCTGGCTCTGCAGCCTTGCCTGGGACGACGGAGGTGGTAGTGCCTCCTGGGGGTGGCTGGCCCCGTAGTGCCTTGATCCCGATAGTGGATTTTAACCATCTTTTGGCTGTAGCTTGAATCATGTCAACTGGATTTCTATTTTCTATTTTATATGACAGGTCCCAATTCTTCTCGCCTTTAGGAAATCCCTTAAGACCTTGTTTTCCCCCCAAGCATTAAGGGTCAGTTGAGTGGAATCCCCTTTTGGTTGTTATGTTATGATGCTTGGTCACCATTTTACATTACATTTTTTATGTTATATACGGTATATGTTTTAATGTTATGTGGTGTTTGGTTTATTGTTTGTTTTTTGTTGTTGTATGCTGCCCAGAGTCACATATTTGTTTGATGGATTTGATGTAGGGTTCCTTTAAATCTTTTATGTGTGAACTTCTTGGGATGGGATTTCTCCTCCTTCATTACAACATGTCTATTAGGTACATACAGAGTTGACTCAAAATCTGCACTCAATGACTGCTCATTAACAGTTCATATCAACTGGTATTAATTTCAGTGCCACAGGGTTCAGTCCTGGACCTTTTACTTTTAAAATTTTTGTTAAGGTTTTGGATGAAGAAGTGGAGGAAATGCTTATCTAATTTGCAGATGTTTCAAATTGGGTGAGATAGCTAATACTTTAGAACAGTGTTTCTCAACCTTGACAACTTTAAGATGTGTGGACTTCAACTCCATATATAAATTGAATGAATGAATGAATGAATGAATAAACTCGCTGAATTCCCCAGCCAGCATGCAACTTAAAGTTGCCAAGGTTGAGAAAACACTGCTTTAGATGATGAAAGCAAAATTCAACATGATCCTGATAGGCTACAGAAGTGGACAGAAAAGCACAGAGTGAAATTTAATAAAAATAAATACAAAGGTCTTCATTTAGAAAACAGAAATCAGATACACAGGTATCAAATATAGTATTATGTATGAAAAAGATTCCAGAATTCTAGTTAAAAAGGTAAAGGTTCCCCCTGCACATTTGTGCAGTCGTGTCCGACTCTAGGGGCCGGTGCTCAGGTGCTCATCTCCGTTTGTTAGCCGAAGAGCCAGCCAGTTTTCAAAGAAACTGGTATAAGTTCAGAGAAGGGCAAGAAGGATGGCTGTTGTGGGTCTTCCGGGCTGTGTGGCCGTGTTCTGGAAGTTGTGGTTCCTAACGTTTCGCCAGCATCTGTGGCCAGCATCTTCAGAGGGCAGGAGCACAGATAGAAGCAAAATCTCTGTGCCCAGGTAGAGTGGGAATGTTCTATTTATAGAGCTAAATTATAGGAGATTAGGTGGGGTTTTTTGTTGTGTTGAAATGTTAACGAGTGGCTGATGAGCGTGATTAGCATGTTCATTGTGAGAAGTATTCCCATGTCCTGGTGGTTGGACTGAGTTCGTTGACCTTTTGCAGGCTGTGTTTTTCAGGACTGGTAGCCAGGTTTTGCTAATTTTTAAACTTTCTTCTTTTTTATTGTAACTGTGCTGGTGTTTGTGAATTTCAATGGCTTCTCTGTATAATCTGGTGTAGTGGCTTTTGGTGTTGTCCAGTATTTCTGTGTTTTCAAATAGGATTTTGTGTCCCGTTTGCTTGAGAGCATGTTCAGCTACTGAAGATTTTTCTGGTTGCTGTAGTCTGCAGTGTCTTTCATGTTCTTTTATCCTGGTGTGAATGCTTCGTTTTGTGGTTCCGGTGTATACTTGTCCACAGCTGCATGGTATGCGGTATACTCCTGCAGCGGTGCGGGGGTCCCTTTTGTCTTTTGCTGATTTTAGCATTTGTTGTATTTTTCTGGTGGGTCTGAAGACTGTTTGAAAGTTGTGTTTTTCCATCAGTTTTCCCATGCGGTCAGTGACTCCTTTGATGTAGGGCAGGAATACTTTGTTTGTGGGGGGCTGTTTTTCTTCAGTTGGATGTTGTTTTCTTGGTTTGATGGCTCTTTTTATTTCATTCTTGGAATAGCCATTTGCCTGTAGGACCCAATTCAGATGGTTAAGTTCATTGTTGAGAAATTGGGTTTCACAGTTTCGATTAGCACGATCCACCAAGGTTTTGATCATGCCTCTCTTTTGTCGTGGGTGGTGATTGGAATTTTTGTGTAGATATCGGTCCGTATGGGTGGGTTTTCTGTATACTTTGTGTCCTAGTTTGAGGTCCGGATTGCGTATGACCAGCGTATCTAAAAATGGAAGTTTGCCATCAGTTTCTTTTTCCATGGTGAATTGTATATTGGGGTGGATGCCGTTTAGGTGGTCCAGAAATTTCTCCAGTTCTTCTTCAGTATGACTCCAAATTGCGAAGGTGTCATCCACGAACTGGAACCAGACTGTTGGTGTAATGGGTGCCGATTCCAAAGCCTGTTTTTCAAAGTGTTCCATGTAAACGTTTGCTATGACTGGGCTCAGGGGGCTTCCCATGGCAACGCCATCCATCTGTTCGTAGAACTCATTCTCCCATTGAAAGTAACTAGTTGTTAGGCAGTGTTGAAATAAAGCTGTAATGTCTTCTGGGAAGATTTGCTTGATGAGTGCCAGGGTGTCCCTTACTGGCACCTTGGTAAACAGGGAGACCACGTCAAAGCTGACCAGTTTGTCCATGTGGTTGAGTTTTAGGGTGCTGATTTTGTTGATGAAGTGTCCTGAGTCTTTGATGTGGGATGGAGTCTGTCCGATGTGGGTCTGTAAAAGGGTTGCCAAATGTTTGGATAATTCATATGTCGGGGAGCCAATGGCACTTACAATGGGTCTGAGTGGGATCGAGTCTTTGTGGATTTTGGGGAGTCCGTATAGTCTAGGTGAGAGAGCTTCTGTCTTGCAAATACGTTGTAGTACGTTGGGATGCAGGGAGGAGCTCTTTATCAGTGTGTTGGTTTGCTTCATGATTTTGCTGGTTGGATCCCGTCTTATTGTTCTGTATGTACTAGACCCCACCACATACAGAACAATAAGACGGGATCCAACCAGCAAAATCATGAAGCAAACCAACACACTGATAAAGAGCTCCTCCCTGCATCCCAACGTACTACAACGTATTTGCAAGACAGAAGCTCTCTCACCTAGACTATACGGACTCCCCAAAATCCACAAAGACTCGATCCCACTCAGACCCATTGTAAGTGCCATTGGCTCCCCGACATATGAATTATCCAAACATTTGGCAACCCTTTTACAGACCCACATCGGACAGACTCCATCCCACATCAAAGACTCAGGACACTTCATCAACAAAATCAGCACCCTAAAACTCAACCACATGGACAAACTGGTCAGCTTTGACGTGGTCTCCCTGTTTACCAAGGTGCCAGTAAGGGACACCCTGGCACTCATCAAGCAAATCTTCCCAGAAGACATTACAGCTTTATTTCAACACTGCCTAACAACTAGTTACTTTCAATGGGAGAATGAGTTCTACGAACAGATGGATGGCGTTGCCATGGGAAGCCCCCTGAGCCCAGTCATAGCAAACGTTTACATGGAACACTTTGAAAAACAGGCTTTGGAATCGGCACCCATTACACCAACAGTCTGGTTCCAGTTCGTGGATGACACCTTCGCAATTTGGAGTCATACTGAAGAAGAACTGGAGAAATTTCTGGACCACCTAAACGGCATCCACCCCAATATACAATTCACCATGGAAAAAGAAACTGATGGCAAACTTCCATTTTTAGATACGCTGGTCATACGCAATCCGGACCTCAAACTAGGACACAAAGTATACAGAAAACCCACCCATACGGACCGATATCTACACAAAAATTCCAATCACCACCCACGACAAAAGAGAGGCATGATCAAAACCTTGGTGGATCGTGCTAATCGAAACTGTGAAACCCAATTTCTCAACAATGAACTTAACCATCTGAATTGGGTCCTACAGGCAAATGGCTATTCCAAGAATGAAATAAAAAGAGCCATCAAACCAAGAAAACAACATCCAACTGAAGAAAAACAGCCCCCCACAAACAAAGTATTCCTGCCCTACATCAAAGGAGTCACTGACCGCATGGGAAAACTGATGGAAAAACACAACTTTCAAACAGTCTTCAGACCCACCAGAAAAATACAACAAATGCTAAAATCAGCAAAAGACAAAAGGGACCCCCGCACCGCTGCAGGAGTATACCGCATACCATGCAGCTGTGGACAAGTATACACCGGAACCACAAAACGAAGCATTCACACCAGGATAAAAGAACATGAAAGACACTGCAGACTACAGCAACCAGAAAAATCTTCAGTAGCTGAACATGCTCTCAAGCAAACGGGACACAAAATCCTATTTGAAAACACAGAAATACTGGACAACACCAAAAGCCACTACACCAGATTATACAGAGAAGCCATTGAAATTCACAAACACCAGCACAGTTACAATAAAAAAGAAGAAAGTTTAAAAATTAGCAAAACCTGGCTACCAGTCCTGAAAAACACAGCCTGCAAAAGGTCAACGAACTCAGTCCAACCACCAGGACATGGGAATACTTCTCACAATGAACATGCTAATCACGCTCATCAGCCACTCGTTAACATTTCAACACAACAAAAAACCCCACCTAATCTCCTATAATTTAGCTCTATAAATAGAACATTCCCACTCTACCTGGGCACAGAGATTTTGCTTCTATCTGTGCTCCTGCCCTCTGAAGATGCTGGCCACAGATGCTGGCGAAACGTTAGGAACCACAACTTCCAGAACACGGCCACACAGCCCGGAAGACCCACAACAGCCATTGAACTCCGGCCGTGAAAGCCTTCGACAATGCAAGAAGGATGATTAGAAAGACTGAAGGAGCTGTCCATTTTTAGCCTTGAGAAAAGTGACTGAGATGGGATATGACAGCACCCTTCAAGTACCTTAAGGGTTATCACACAGAATGCCAAGAGCCATGTTCTATTGCCCCAGGATGCAGGATATAAGTTAACAATCTAACATTATAGGAAGTCAGTTTCAGATTGAATGTTTTTCAAAACTTCCTAACAGTGTGAGTAGTTCAGTAGTGAATATTTAACAAAGGATATGGTAGGCTCCCTTCACTGGCTGTATTCAAATAATCGGGGATGCTTTAATTGCTCATTGAGTAAGGAGGTAGACTGGCAGCTTCTCTATACTGCAGCCTTCAGTTGCTTGTCCCCCATGCATCATCTGGCTGAAAATGAGGCCAGTTTAAGAAATCTCTTTCCAGATTTCAACCCCTTCCTTTGTTTTGGCTGCTGTGATGGCTTGATTTCTGTCCTGACCATGTTTTTGTAGCCGCTGATTAGTGGATTCCTCCGCTTCTTTACCCTTCCTGGATCAGTAGAAAAAGAAAGAAACCCACCCAGTTTTACTCTTTGTCCTGAGCCAAAAGGGGAAGTGGCAAAATTCTAGATAAAGGGGGTATTCCTACCACAGGCCCACTAACCAATTGGAGGGGAGGGATTTGCTTAGAAGGAACTATAGCACAGCATGGAAACCAGACGGCATGGCTTGTAGGTGGCTCAAGATGGAAAAATGTACTTTTGACTTGCAGCCCAAAAACCATAGCAAGGATTGTTTTAGCTACTTGCCGGGGGTGGGGTAGGATGATGTCATACATCCTGCCTTTCAGAAATGGTGGGTGGCTTGTGCTCCTGCTGGGATAAACTGGAAAGCTCAATCTGCCCCCAGTAGCCTGTCCCCTTCCAACTATAATATTATTGAAAGAGACAAAATAATGTGAATTCTTAGCAATATTCAAGGATAGAATCATCATTAATAATATGCTGCATCTAGAGATGTGGATATTCAGGTTTATTGGCCTGAATCTAAGTAAAACTACTTTGTGGTGTATTATAAATCCTTATTTTTAGTGCTAAATTTTATTATTCCCTCAGATGTTAGTCACTGTATCAGTGAAGAATCTTGAACAAACCAAAACCACACACAAACACACACACACACACACACACACACACACACACACTCCTCACAAAGAGTAGAAGCACTGACTTAGAGGGCACGGGGTAGTTGTAGATTTTGCATCTTTTGCAGATTATTTTAACCTACCAAAGTTCAGTGCCCAGAAAGGCATACAATAAAATTTCATGATTTACAGTATCTAAGAGGAATTCTGTATCTGAATTGTTACAATTATTACAAGGCTTGCACTTCTATGGAAACTTTAGGCATAGTTTTCTTCACTTTTTATAATCTCTGTAAAATAAAATACTGAAAGCCCCAGAAGTGTTAACATAACTTTGTTTTTATTATTGCTGGTGAAGGACGCATATATTCTGTTTGACTATATCTGCAAGATTTGGAAACTATGAAGACATCAGCAACTGGGGATGTTTCACACATTGGTGATGGCCAAAAGAATCATCATACAACATTAGAAGGAGAATGATTGGCAGCAGTGGATTCTGACACATGCAGGACTACCATATCTTGGGTTCAAACATCTAGATGAGCACTTGATGGCAGCAAAAGTTAAGAATCTTCTGTACTTCTCTGATAACATCTGGTGATTGTCTGGAGTTTGTAACCTAGATATGATAGCCTTGCATATATATGATCTGTTAGCTGTTAAATTAGGCTTTTCTTTTTCAGCAAAGGAAGAAGAATGTTGAGCTATCTGGTCAAATTTGGGGATGTTGATTTGCTCATGAAATAAACATTGAGGTTTTCTCTTACATGGTCAGTTTGCAAAGTATAGGCACACTGTTTGCACACTAAAAGAGTGTTGACATGTAATAGCCTCAGGTAATGGATAAAAACTCTTATGTCTTTGTCTAGCACAGCTGGTGATTGCTGGGTATTAATAGACAGGATTAGCAAATGCAGCAGACAGCAAATCTCCTATTTATTGCCTTAGCTTCCCCTTTGCTATCAGTCTCCAGGCTCAGCTCCGCAGAATATAGAGCAGAGGTTTTAGCTAGAGAGAGGTCAGCTTCCCTGTGTGACTTATAGGGGACTGGGGGAGAAGAGGAAGTCCTGGGTTCTGGGAAACCTGAAGATGTCTTTCCAGGTTTCTGTTCAGGCACCCTGGAGGAACAACAATATTACCTTTTTAAATAAGGACCATCCAGTCTCCGAACAAGGAGAAACAATTATTGGCTTTTATCTGCTCACTCTGGGTATGTATGGTTGTGGTGTCTGTTCGCTTTATGGAATGAAACATATAGGCAATGTTTAAATTAGACTCTTTCGTTAAAGAATAAGAGACCATTTTCTTTTCTTGTGCAGTTGTTAGGAGAGCAGGACAATAATATATGTTTATCTTAAAGTAAACAAGCTTTTGGAAGGGTGGGAGAGAAAGACAAGATTATCAGTCCAGTTTGCTATTTAGGTAAGTTGGACTAGAAACTGATGAAGTTTGGGCAGCAAATAGATTTCTTTCCAAAGCTATCCTAAGCTGTTTGATGCAAGCTTTTCCCAAGCCATTTGCATGAATGCTAGTCCCAATCTATTGTTTCTCAAGAACTATTACTTGTAACCTTCTCAGGGGTATCTGTGGGGGATGTCAAAAGAGTCAAGTTGTTGGCTGGGCTTCAAGACCCCATCCGTTCTGTGTGTGTTGCAGAGATGGAAGCAGGTGGTAAGTTTCCTGGAGGAATTGATTCTGTCTGGCTTCAACTGGCTGGCAGGTCTGGAACCAATCAGGCAAGCTCACAAAACTGCAAGAACTTCTAATAAGTAGTTTTCATTGAAGAAAATATAGGAAGCCATTACCAAACAGTTCCAGTGACTGCTGTGTTTCACGAGCAAGTCCGATTTATAGAATCCATCGTTAAATTCTTTTGATCCTCTCCCTCTTTCCCGCCTTATATAATGGGCTGCTGCTCTTTGGGGCCCAGGTTCCATCTGTTCCTTGGTTTGGCAGTGGTCAGATCTGCCATCGTGTTGTTTCTCTCTGTCTTTGTGAGAAGTAACTAATTTTGTGTGATAAAGCAATACTGCAAAGAAGAGAAGGCCTGATTGGAAGAAATAGAAAAGGATGCTCTAGGGCAGAGCTTTCCAAACTGTGTGTCGTGACACAAAAGTGTGTCGCCACACACAGTCTGGTGTGTCGCCACACAACCCAGAAGCGCTGATCATCATCAGCACTTCTGGGTTTTCCTGCGGCGACACACCAACGGCGGCGCGCAAAAACCTGAAAGTAGCAGCAGCGCTTCCGGGTTTTTGCGCGCTGCTGCAAAGGCGGCACTTCCGGGTTTTCCCGCGGCGACACACCAATGGCGGTTGGTGTGTCACTGCGGGAAAACTTTGGAAAGCCCTGCTCTAGGGATAACTATTGTAGCATTTGAGAATTTATGTCTTCAGGTAGGGCTCTACTAGATATGGCTACTGCAATGAATTGAAGGCAGATGCTATATTTCTGCACACTCTGAATTACCTTTTGGAATACAGTCTGAAGTGTTATCTTATATTCTTGTGTTTAGCAGAGTAGTTTAATAGTCTAATACATGAGTATTTCAGCATTTTAATCATTTAGAATTTTAATATGTCTATAATTTTCTATTTTAGCCATTTACATTTTTATTATTTTGGAATTTATGTTTGTCTTGTATTTTGATCATTTTATTTAAATTGTTGTATAAGTTGTGTATTTATTTTGATAGATGATGGTGGCCTTTGGGGTTTCAGGCTTGAAGTAATCCAAACAACGTGTTGTAAGGCTAACAATAACTTTATTGATAGCATAAGGCAATAATGGATGTATGGTGCATTATTGCAAAAAGGAAAAATCAAAGCATAAGCAGAGTTCCATCACCAGAATGGAAAGAAAACATCATGGTCTGTGCAAAGACCAGGCATAGTTACAGTTCAGATACAAGAGTACATGTAGATAGCAGTCTACATAGAGAAAGCATAGGAAGAACATAAGTGAGAATGAATACCCATGGTTCATAGCTGAAATATACCCATGGCTCAGAATTCTGATTGGTTAAAATGGGCCAGGCACCTCTTTCGGCCTAACATTTTGGTAACAATTGTACTTACTATAAAGCGTCATGGGGTGGCGGTGTTGCACATTGGCTTTCCCTCGAGATTCAGTTCTCCTGGGAAAAATACTGATAAGGTCTTGTTTTGGCTAGATAGACAAGCAACACCTGTTGTTTACGGGCTACAGCGGAGAGGCTTGGAATTTTCCACTTTCTGGCCAGATTCATAGTGAAGAAAATGCCATGCGTTTGATTCTGCATAGCATGACTTTACCAAATAACTTTAACACCCCTTCCGCATGGATTTTTGAAACGCTGTGGGGGAAAACTCATTTCACAGGCACACAGAGACACAAATGATTTTATTTCAAACACATTTGTTCTAGTCCCAAGCTGGTTACCATGGTTGCATGCTTCTCAAGAGGTAAAGCTTTCGTGAAGATATCTGCAATGTTTAGTTCAGAAGGACAATATTCTAACTGGATAAATCCTTCTTGAATTGCATGTCTTACATTTTTGTATTTCACATCGATATATTTGGTGCGGCCTTTGACATTTTCAGAGATAGCAAGTGAAAGAGAGGCCTGGGAGTCTTCATACACTGTCATTGGTGAGGTTATATCTACAGAAAGATCTACAAACAATTGTTTTAACCAGTACATTTCATTGATTGCCTCACTGAGAGCAGCAAATTCGGCCTCGCATGTGGAAACGGCTATTGCATTTTGTTTTCTTGCTCTCCAGCCAATGGGTGTATTTGCAAACAAACAAACAAAGCCACTCACAGATTTTCTGTCTCCCTCTTCTGCAAAAGAGCTGTCAGCGTAAATCACAGGCATTTCAGCTTTAGTAGCTGACACTTTAAGGCAAAGATCAGCTGTGCCTTTAAGGTAACGTAGGACTCTTTTTAACCTTTGCCAATCTCGCATGGATGGTTTGGCAACCTTACGACTGAGTACTCCAACTGAGTAAGCTAAGTCAGGGCATGTCCATTGTGTTAAGTGTAGCAAACTTCCTACAGCTGAGTGATATAATGCAGATTGAGGACAAACTTCTTCACATACATCACCCTTTAGGAAATCAAGAGTCATTGGTGTTTTGGTTGGTTTTGCATTTGACATTTCAAGTTGACTCAACAATTGATCAATTTTTCTCTTCTGACTCAGATAGAATTCACCACTCTGAGCTCTAGTGACTTCAACACCTAGATAGTATTTCAGCTCACCTAGGTCTTTCAATTGAAAGTACTGTCTCAATTGTGTTGCAAACTCTTGTACAAGGTGCAAAGAACCAGTTGCTAGGCAAAAATCGTCAACATACGTTAGCAACACCGTGTAATCACTTCCAGAACCTCTTACATACACACAAGGATCAGCAATTGATTTCTTAAAGTTCAACTTTGATAACGCCTTATCTAAACATTGATGCCAACAACGTCCGGCTTGTTTTAATCCATACAGCGCCTTGCGCAGCCTGTACACCTTCTGAGAATTGCCACAAGCATAGCCAGGAGCCTGCTTCATGTACAGTTTCAGGGAGATCTGCATTCAGATATGCTGTGTCAACATCAAAATGATGGACAACAAGTCCACGCTGTGCAGCCAGAGAAAGTACCATACGTAAAGATTCTGGTCTAGCTGTGGGTGCATATGTGAGATCATAGTTCAAAAACCTCTCTTGTGCAAATCCCTGAGCAACAAGCCTGGCTTTGTACTGCACTGTATTGTCAGGAAGAAGCTTCTTTCTGAAAACCCATCTGGAACCAACAGCTTTCTGGGATGGGGGCAAATCAGTGACTTCAAACACCTTTTGACTCACTAATGCCTCAAACTCCTTATCCATCGCTGTATTCCACTTCTCCTGCTCTTCAACAGGCAGAAGCAACACCTCCTGGAAAGACTGAGGTTCACAGGTAATTTGACACACTCTCACCTGCTGAATCACAAACCTGTCAGGCTTCACACCCTTTGTGGAATGTGCAGACCTACGAGGAATTACCACTGCCTCTTCCTCATCACTGTCCTCTGCCTTTTCACTACCTGATTCCCCCTTCAGGTCCTGAACCTACTCAGGTGAAATTTCCTCTTCCTTCACCTGAGGGGACCCTCTCACCACACTAGGAGACTGGGAACCAGAAGGCAGCTGAACTGGTTGTTGTCCAGCCACAGGAGCATGGACAGTTGGCTGTACACTAGATTGCAACAATACCTCTGAACTAGCATTCAACCTATCCCAACCAGTAGGGTGCTCAAAATTAGCACTTCTGGAGACTACCACACGACCATAGCCTGCAGAAAAACGGTAACCCTTAGATCTAGATGAGTAACCAACAAACCTTAAGTGTTGTGCTTTTGGCTGGTTCTTCCTTCGCTGAGACTTAGGAATATGCACATATGCAAATGTTCCAAAAACACGCAGGTGCTTCAGCGAAGGGCGCTTGCCAAACAAAAGGAAGTAGGGAACTTCATTCACAGATGAATTCCACACCCTGTTAGTCAGATACACTGCAGTCATGGTAGCCTCGCCCCAGAAACGGGCTGGCACCTGGGCATCTAACATCAGGCTATTTCTAATGGTATTAACAACACCAATCTTCCTTTCAGCTATTCCATTCTCAGCAGGAACACCAACATTGGCAAGTCTATGGGAGATTCCTTTCCTACGAAGCCAATTCTGGAACTCATGACTTAGAAACTCTCCTCCACAATCTGATTGAAATTGACCTACCTGATAGCCATAGTTTCTCTCTACCATTGCAACAAACTCCTTAAAGCGAGCAAAAGCCTCCGCTTTAGATTTGAGCAAATAACAAAACGTATAGCGAGTATGGTCATCCACCAAAAGAAACATGAAACGCGCCCCCCCTTCACTAGGAGCATTGGGGCCGGCTAAGTCTCCATGAACCAACTGAAAAGGCCTAGTTGACGCCCTGCCACTTTTCCTAGCAACAGGAGCAGCCTTGATTTTGGATTGTTTGCACACAGTACAATCAAGAAAGTCATCACACTTTTTGGATCCTAACTCAGGATACACCTTGGCCATTTGGGACAAACTTCCCCACCCGGGATGTCCCAGAACTCTGTGATAATAGTGAATGCATTTGTTATGTGGGGGAACATTGGAAATACAATTTCCTGACACAATCCCCTGCTTAGGAAGCATTTCATATAATTGATTCACTAACCTCCCCCTAGCACATTCAATTCCATCTTTTTCAATAGAACATCCAGTACCCTTGAACACAACAGTATAACCAGACTTCACCAGGGCTGGAACGCTAAGGAGGGAAAAGTCAAGTGTAGGAAGACACAACACATTTTGCACATTTATCCCCAAACAAGGAATGTATATTTCACCCTGAAAGGACACATCAGCCATAGATCCATCAGCCAGAGCAACCTGTTGGATTTTAGGCTTGCTTTTTGATAACAACAACCGTTAATTGTTCACAATGATTTGGCTACAGGCTGAGTCCAAAAGCCAAGTGACTGAAGACCGTCTGCTCACAGCCGTGAGCAAAGCAGACACCTGGGTACGTTGTCTAGGCGCTTGCTTCCCCTTATTTCGCATGAACCTCTTTCCACTGCTCCACCGGCTGGGCGAGGTGGCTGGGGACAGTCTCTCATGAAGTGTTGGGTCGAGTTGCACCGGAAACATCTCCTTACAGCACACGCAGCCTCTGTTCCAGCTGGAAAACACTGTGCAGAAGTTTCAGGAACAGCAACAGACGGCTTACCCTGCATTTTCTCCAGGTCACGAGCTTGCTGGATTTCTTGCAGCCAATTTGTAAGATAATCCACAGTTAGGTCTTGGGGCCTCAACGTCTGAGTTGCCTCGATGAGCATGTCAAAGCTCTTGTCCAGGCTTGACAGGATAACACAAGCTCTCTGGGTATCAGGGATCACAACATCCCTCTCCTCAAGTTCAAGAAACAAAGTCTTGAGTTTATGGAGGTGGGTCATCACATTTCCACCGGGCTGCAGCTTCAAATTGTAAAGCTGATGTGATAGACCAACAATGGCAGCAGAGGTTTGCTTGGAATAAAGGGCTTTAAGAGCTTCCCAACATGCATGTGCAGTGTCCAGATTGCTGATATGCAGTAGCTGTGATGATTCCAATCCCAGAATCAAGTTGCCATACGCACGATCCAAACACAACTGCACTTCTTCAGAAATAACACCAGTTGGAGGTGGGTCTCTCACATACTTCCACAAACCTTCTTTTAGGAAGAAAGACTTGATCTTCACACACCAGGTCCGATAGTTTGTGCCATTCAAACGCTCAAATGGCAGACTGGTTAGCCCTGCAGGAGTAGCCATGCTGACCACTCAAAGAAAAAACACGTTTTCTCCAAAATGCAGCCTTAAAAACAAACCCCGTTGTTACAGCCAGATCCAGCGCAGCAAACAGCGATCCATCCAGCCTGGGCCCGTAACCTGATAGATGATGGTGGCCTTTGGGGTTTCAGGCTTGAAGTAATCCAAACAACGTGTTGTAAGGCTAACAATAACTTTATTGATAGCATAAGACAATAATGGATGTATGGTGCATTATTGCAAAAAGGAAAAATCAAAGCATAAGCAGAGTTCCATCACCAGAATGGAAAGAAAACATCATGGTCTGTGCAAAGACCAGGCATAGTTACAGTTCAGATACAAGAGTACATGTAGATAGCAGTCTACATAGAGAAAGCATAGGAAGAACATAAGTGAGAATGAATACCCATGGTTCATAGCTGAAATATACCCATGGCTCAGAATTCTGATTGGTTAAAATGGGCCAGGCACCTCTTTCGGCCTAACATTTTGGTAACAATTGTACTTACTGTAAAGCGTCATGGGGTGGCGGTGTTGCACATTGGCTTTCCCTTGAGATTCAGTTCTCCTGGGAAAAATACTGATAAGGTCTTGTTTTGGCTAGATAGACAAGCAACACCTGTTGTTTACGGGCTACAGCGGAGAGGCTTGGAATTTTCCACTTTCTGGCCAGATTCATAGTGAAGAAAATGCCATGCGTTTGATTCTGCATAGCATGACTTTACCAAATAACTTTAACATATTTCCCTTTATTCTTTTCTTGGGATATGTAGCTTTTGCTATTCAGCAGTTTGAAATTCTAGTCAGCAACTTCAATGAAGAAAATCGTATTAGTACAAAATGCCATGCCTCTGTTAACTTTGTCTGATGAGCCAAATTTATTTCTGAAATTTCTTCTGCTCCCAGATGTGAGAAGGCCTAATAGTCTAAGAGGGGTCATTTTGTTTGATGTTCCTTTTAAAGTATTGGTTGCAAAATGTTCAAGAGGAGGAAGCATATAAAGGGTTGTCTTTTACTACCATTACATGCTTTTGATAAACATAAACTTTCCTTTGGAGAAAGTGCAATATACATTCAAGGAGAATTAATTACACTAATAGCCCCAAAATAGGAAATCCTTTGTGTAAACCCTGAAGAATCCCTAAGGAGAATGTGCCTTGGTTTATATGAATGCAGACTTAAATATTTTATTTAATTTTATATTCCAGGGTGGATGTCTTGGATTGGGAATAGCATTGTAATTTTTGTACTATATAAACAACGAGCTGTTCTTCAGCCCACGGATTATTTGACATTTAATCTGGCTGTGTCTGATGGCAGCATTGCCATTTTTGGTTATTCCCGTGGTATCATTGACATTTTCAATGTGTTCCGAGATGATGGTTTCCTTGTAACATCAATATGGACTTGTCAGGTAAGCATTCCATTTTGAACTATTATGCAATTGTGGAAAACAAACAAACATCACACAGTATGAAGCCTACTTCCAGGAGGATCCACCAGGGATTGTCAAAATTTAAGATGGTGGCAGCACCTATGCAATCAAATCCCTGTCTCTTTTTTATTGTCCCTTGTCCCTTTTTTGCAACATATGTAGGAATAATAATGACATTATTTCAACCATCAGGCATAGATGAAGTATTTAGACGCAAGTTAGACAAGTCACACAGGCATTCCATAAGCAACTACATCCTTATTTTCATATTTCTCCAGTTATACTATCTACACATCTACCACCTACTTCTAAAAATACAGGTAGTCCTCATTTAACGATGCTAATTGGGACTGGAAATTCCATTGTTAAGCGACACAGTTGTAAGAAGAAAAACCACATGACCGTGCCACTTAACAATGGCCGTTCCAGCAATCCCTGTTGTCATTATTAAATGAGGCCAGCGCAGGTCATTAAGCAAGTGCCTCACATGATCATGACTTCCAACTTCCTGCAGACTTCCCCATTGACTTTGCTTGTGAGAAACCAGCAGGGAAGGTCGCAAATCACGATCATGTGACTGCGGGATGCTGCAATGGTAGTAATTACAAGGTCTGGTTGTAACTAACACTTGTTCAGCACCACTGTAAGTTTAAACGGTCACTGAACGAGTGGTCGTTAAACTTCTTCCATCATTCCCTCATTTCAGTTTCATCCCAAATAATTTCATTATTTTTAGTTTTAATTCCATTCACTTTGCTGGAAGCTCCTTGTCTAGTTATTTCCATCCACGTTCAACCCAATATTTCACTTCCATAAGGATCCCTTTGAATTTTAAGTGCCTCTTTTAACCATGCCTTGTTCTTCTTGACTACATTCTTGATAAGTATCTTTTTCTCTATATACATATTAGAAAACATATTTCTCCCATCCTCATTTTTTGCAACAAACAACTACAAAAACAAAATATGCTAGTGATTATATAATAAAAAACCCTGCATTATACATTATAGTCATTAAAATGGGATTTTATCTGGTTGATTCAGTTGATAATGCAGATTATTTTATGTTCTATGTTTCATAGGATTTTTTTTGTATTCTGTTGTATTTTATGTTTGTAAGCCACTCAAAATCTTAGGAGAGATGCACAGTCTCTCTTTCTCTCTATTTATATAAATGTAGTAAATCAATAGATGTTAAAAGTACCAAAAAACCTCACAGACATTTCACTTTGAAGCTTAGGAACTCAGCAGAAGATATTGCTATTTTCAGAAATACCAATAACATTGGATTTTTTAAAAATACCTAAACATTAGTTTTCACTTATTATAACAGAGTATTTTCATATATACTGTATATAAAAGGTTTTTTACATGAATAAAAGTAACATGAAAAAATATAAAACAGAAAATTAAGAAAAAAGATAAAAGAAATAGTGCAGGGGGAAAAAAAGAAAAGAAAAAAGAAAAAGATATTAGAAAAAAGAAGCGACTTCCAATCTTCTTCACAGCAGTTACAAACAAGCTTATTTTCTCCCCTCCCCCTTTAAAATGTCAGACATACTTCCCCTCTCCCCATATTCAACCCTTTTTAATTAACAAAAACAAAAATCACCCAGGTCATTCTTAACTCTTTTCAGCAAAAAGTCCATCAAGGGTTTTCAATCTTTTATAAAAGTACTTATTATTTTACCCCTGATCAAACAAGTCTATTTTGTATTATTTCCTTGTAGGCAATCTTCTAATACAGAGCTTTCCAAACTGTGTGTCGGGACACATTAGTGTCTGGGTGTGTCGCAGCTGCTGCTGCATCCAAGCCCTGCCAGGATTCCGCACAGGTCCTAGTGCCTGCCTTGTGCCTTGCTGCCTCCAAACCTGCTGTGATTCCGCGCAGGTCCTAGTGCCTGCCTTGTGCCCTGCTGTAAGAGTGTGTCACGAAATGATGCCCTGCTGTAAGTGTGTCATGAAATTATGCATGTCTAAAAAGTGTGTCACCAACATGAAAAGTTTGGAAAGCTCTGTTCTAATAGATGTTTCTTTGGGCAGAATTAAGTTGATATTAAAGTTTTGTTCTATAACTTCAACTCTTGTCTTCCTGACAGAGTGCACAGGTATATCTCTTGAAACATTTCTTATCTTTACATGTTTTGTATTAATTCTGCACACCCTGTCTGCTTCTGCACCCTCATCTTCCTCTTCCCCTGTTTCTGATAACAGAAAACCCTGATTCTGTTAAAACTTCAACAGCCCTCTCCTTAATGCCTTCCCCAGGTTTTCCAAAATTACTCTTGGATGAATATCTTTCTCTCTTAGTTCCGATGATGCCACACCCAGATCTTCACTCATTTTTCTGGTTGTTATTTCCATCTTATTTTCTGGGATCTCCATTTTTCCTCAATTTGTTTAACTCCTCCAATCATTTGTATTGCAGATTATTCCAATTTTTCATTAATTTTCTCTTCCATATTTTCAATTTTTTCAGCCAGTAAAGATGTCACTGACTTTATAATATTCTTCCTCCATTCCTCAAACATCTTTTGTAACATCCCTGGTATATGATAGGATGTACGCTGGCTTAAAGGGAAAAATCGAGGCTTGAGAATAAACCAGACAAGAGTGCAGCGTTTAGGGCTAGAAGTTGTTTACTTGTAGCATAAGGCAATGAATGCATATATAGTTAAGGCAATAAATGCAAATGTTACATTATTGCAATAAGGAAAAACAAAAAACAAACTTATAAGCAGAGATCCGTGTATTGATCCCAGGGCCAGAGCTCATGCCACGGCCTATACCCAAAGCCAGGCATAATTACGCACTGCCCAGTTCTCAGAAGTAGAATACACGTGAAGAACTACATGGCTAAAGACACAAAAAGTCAAGAAGCATAGAACACCATTTTGCATGGTTAGATATCCAGTTCTTCCAGCTTTCTGATTGGCTGGAAGTTAGGTGTGACACACACCAGGCCTTTGTGTAGGCCATAGCACATAGCATTGTGTGGCAGTGCTGCATCTAAGCAAGCATGTGATCTCCCCCCCTCCCTTGCTCCAAACAGAGCAAGGCGTCCCACAGACGGAATCAGGAGGACTTGTTCTCATGGGAAGTTCCCATTGCTTGTGTAGGCACTAGCCATAACAAGACACACGTGACAGTTGTTATCTGGCACCTGCACTTCACATCACCATGAGAAAGCTTCGATGGTAAAGGATGCAATTTGCCAAAACAATTTTCATGTGGGGAATCTGACAGTATAACACCTTGTCCTGGTGTTTGCTGTGTTAATGATCCTCTTCTCCCTTCTTTCACTGCTTCCCTGATAATAGCCATCTCTCTCTCTCTCTCTCTCTCTCTCTCTCTCTCTCTCTCTCTCTCTCTGTCCAACAAGGGAAAGCAACAGCCAAAAGAGAGCCCTTCTCCTTTTTTAAATTTTCCCTTTCTCTATGTTCTTAACTCATTAATCCCATTCGATACATTCTGTAGTTTATGCTCTTTAACGACAGTCCCTTGACTTTTTGTTTAGAAAAATCCCCCAAACGTTTCTCTTGGAAGACCCAAACAGTCCCCTTTCTTTCCCACGAAAGAAATTGTGCTATTCGTTTATTTAAGTTGTTTAATTAATTCAAAAATACTTTTAAATAAGCAAAATCCAAATTCAGTCAAATCCTTTATCCGTTTTAAATTTTCATAGTCCAAACTCTTAGCAAGCTTTTTTGCTGTAGATTATTTTTAAATCCTTGCACTTATTTCTTTCTGTTTCCCTTTATTCATGACCTGGGTCATAGGAACACTCACCAGGAGGTCTAATTACTTTGCTGCTCTGAAGATCTCTGTAGCTTTTAAATAATTATAATGCAAATGTGTTTTAGAAAATGGAGTCAGTCAGACCCAGTGTCCATTATAGGCTCCGCTGAGGCTGCGAGCACAATCTCTCTTCCTCTGCTTCTGGTGCTCTTACTTGTAAGTTGCTTGCAGGATTTCTGCAGGCTTCCTCACAGGGAGCTGCCTTCTGAAGCACACATGGGCAATCTTATCCAGAGAAGCTCCATCAGTCCAGGCCCACTGCCCAGTCATGGTTCTCGACCTCAGAATCGTCCCCGCTCTTTGAGGACACGTCAGTCAGCCATTTTTTCCACTCAGAAGCCAGTCAAATTAGAGTATTTTTTATTAAACAAATGAAAGTGCAAAAGTTGCCAGAATTTTGGATTTAGAAATTATTTGCTTTGGATTGCAATTAAACTGCAATTCTGCATACGAACTGCTTAAAGCCTATTAAAATCTATAGGATTTAAACAAATGAACTGAATGCACCAAGTTCTCTTTTTTTGGGGAAAAAAAACATGCCAGATGGATGATTCATTATATAGCTACCTTCTCATTCTATTATGCTACATTCCCTACATTGTTGTGTAGGGAAATTTTACACAGGTTTCCCTCACTTTATGCGATTGATCATTTTTGCCAATAATTCACTTTATGCAAAAATGAAAGTAAACAAAACAAAAACCCACTATTATGTAAGTAGTGTCTGCACAGTCAATTTGCACCAAAGGTCTGGAAACATGCCAAGACTTTTTCCCGCCAAAACCGCTTGAACATTTTCCGGCCAAAATCCCTTTCTGCCCTTTCGTGTGCATGTACAGTACCATTGTGTTGGGCAGTTGCTCTAATTGTGCCTCCCGCCTCCCATGTATTTCCATCCCTGCAATAGCTACTCCTGTTACTATGGGGTCAAAATGGCCATCAACATCTTCTCCAACCTCCTTACCCAAAATGAAAAGAAAATGATAATCATACACCAAGTCCAGCTGCAGAAAATATGGAGAAAATGCTTTCACTGTACATAGACAACAAGACAAGGAAGAAAACTGATTTGAGTAACATAGTGCTTAAGAATAAGACTCTAAAAATGTATGAGCACATTTGTCAATGTACCTGAGTTATAGAATTTGACACAATACCCCTCAAACCTCTTTTTTCCTTCTGGCTCAGTGTCTCACTTTTTGCAAATTTGCTTTATGTGAGGTTTCCGAGGAAGGTAACCCTAGAATAAGGCAAAGGAAGCCCCCCCACCACAAATATACATGTATATATGATATGCATCACTAAGTAATGGATATCAGTATTAGACCTTGTTTATGTTGAGATGCTAAAACAAATATTTCATTTTTAAAAGTTTCATGCAAAACTGTTACTCAGATTACACAAATATTGAATTAAAATGGAATCAATTATATTATAGATCCTTAAGTAGAACACATGGAGAACTCTGCCCATTTTGTAGCTGAAAAACCATTTTGCTAACATTTCTTAATGCAAAAATATATGTTGCCTGCCACTGAATTTGTGGCATGGAATTGTCAAATGGCACAACATTGGCTGACAATGTTTCCTTGTTGTCATTTTGGCTGGAACTCTGACTTTATAGAACAAACCTTTGCCAACACATAACATTCTATTTTTAAATGTTTTAAACCAGCAACAAGGAAATTGAAAGCATGTGTTAGCACCTTTTATGAACTTTAGTTACAGTATGCTATCAGATTTTCTTGGGAGGTCCAACATGGAAAACAGTGAAAATATTTTGTGGAAAAACACACACACACACACACACAAACATGCTCACACAATAGAATAGAATAGAATAGAATAGAATAGAATAGAATAGAATGCACAGGATGACCCTAAGCTTTGAATTCTTTAAAGGGAAGGTAGGGTATAAACAAACAAACAAACAAATACAATTAAGGTACACAATTGTAGCCTCAAAAACTTAGTAAATTTAATGCCAGTGTTGCAAAACTTTTGGGGAACCAGGCAGCACAATTCGTTTTTGAGTGGTCCAAAAAGTGGACAATGCCAAGACAAAAACTAAATTTGATTTAATTTAAATTTAAAGTTAATTAAAATTCAGTTAAATCAAGTAAACATACCCTCAAGTTTAGCTTGACTCTTGGTGATCCCATTGCCACATTAATGAAATTTTCTTGGCAGTAATACAGAAGTGATTTTCCACAGATTTCTTCTGGGATGGGTACATCTTTGGTTTTCCCATCCTAATATTACAATCAGGTCCAACCCTCTTAGCTTTCTGAGATGAGCCCAAGTTGACCAGATGCTATCACCAGTTATAGGATAAATCATGTAGATATACAGTAGTTAATATTGCTACCTTTGTGTTTAATCATTTTCTCCCTCTGTCAATTGAAAATATAATTTTGTGGCAACTTAGAAAGGGGCTGTTGGAGATACAGCCAAGGGTTTGGTGAGCTGCACACAGACACTTCTTATTTAAACCTTGATATACCAAACAGAGTATCAACCACTAGAGCCAGTTTGGTGTAGTGCAGGGCTTTCCAAAGTTTTTCCCGCGGCGACACACCAACCGGCATTGGTGTGTCACCGCGGGAAAACCCGGAAGTGCCGTTCTTGCGGCAGCGCGCAAAAACCCGGAAGCGCTGCTGCCGCTTTTGGATTTTGCGCGCTGCAGTTGGTGTGTCGCCGCGGGAAAACCCGGAAGCGCTGATGATGATCAGCGCTTCCGGGTTGTGTGGCAACACACCAGACTGTGTGTGGCGACACACTTTTGTGTCGCGACACACAGTTTGGAAAGCTCTGGTGTTAGAAACCAGGAGACCATGAGTGGTAGTCCCGTCTTAGGCATGAAAGCCGGCTGGGTGACCTTGGGCCAGTCCCTGTCTCTCAGCCCTAGGATGAAGGCAATGGCAAACCAGGAGACTGAGAGTTCTAGTCCCGCCTTAGGCATGAAAACCGGCTGGGTGATTTTGGGCCAGTCCCTCTCTCTCAGCCCTAGGAAGAAGGCAATGGCAAACCACTTCTGAAAAACCTTGCCAAGAAAATTGCAGGGACTTGTCCAGGCAGTCGCCAAGAATCAGACACGATTGAATGGATTAAAAAAAGAAGAACTCCAAGCAGACCAGATGGAAATGTCTTCTAATGCTTCAAAAAGATGTATGATTCTGGGAAGACCTTCCCCACCTCAGTGCATTCCAGATTTAACTGGATGTTGGACAAGAGTTGGAGTCCAACATTTTGGAGGACATTGAATTGGGGAAGGCTGTTCCAGGAAGGAATTTCATTGCTGTACTATGATTACTGTACTGTACTATGATTACTATACCCTCGATAAGTATCTGCTATTATCTGGCATTAAAGAAAAAGCCCTGTAAATGAGGGAGATGGCAGCAACCTACGTTGAATGCAAGAGAAGGTTGACATTTAAACACTCTTAGGCTTAATTAAACTATTTCTGAAGTGCAAGTATTCCTGCAGATTTGTGTATATATATAGTTCATTATTCCTTGTGCAAAATGGAAGCACTGGCAACCCAACTGTGCACCTGACAATGCTAAGAGCATTATTGGATAAAGCAGTCCTACAGATGCTGAGGAGATGGATCAGAGAAATCATTCAGCAATCTTTGACATGCTGGATCAACTCAAAATGGAGTCGCTTTAAACCATACTGCTGAGCCAGAAGCAGAAAACAAGAGACCTCAGAGAGTGTTTCAGTTTCCTACTTCTTATGGGAAAGACAAAAGTGAAATCTTGCTTCCTGTAAAACTTTTGGTGCAAACATTTGATATTTTAAATAGGAAATAGAATGTTAAATGCTGTATTATGAACACCAACAGATATCAGTTACTGAAAAATCTGAATATATAATTGTTTATCACAGTCTTCCCAAGCCAGGCCATGCCCTGGTACATTGGGACTGTAATTTCCAGAATCACTATCCTGGCATGACAGATTCTTTTCCTAATTCATTTTGTAGGAGGTAAGAGTTTTACTAAGAATTGCCAGAATGAAGGAATAAAATGTATATTGTATAGAACAGGGGTGGGCAACGTCAGGCCCGCGGGCCGTATAAGGCCTGCGGGGCTCCCGCCTAAGGCCCGCGGGGCTCCCGCCCGCAAACCCCGCCCCTTCCATGTGATTGGCTCCTGCCCGCAAACCCCGCCCCCCAGTGCTTGTGATTGGCTCCCGCCCGCAAACTCCGGGCCCCGGTCCATGGAAATCCCAGAAACCCCACCCCCACCCCTGCGGTCCCCAGTTATAAATATCCAAATGGCCCTTGGCAGAAAAAAGGTTCCCCACTCCTGGAATAGAATAATAATTACATATCTTATACAATTGTTTGTCTGTTGGATTTATATCCCCCACTCTTTCATTCAGGAGCTCAAGGCAGCATATATAACACTCCCTCTTCAAATAGAGGGTATAGAGTTTCTCCAATCTCTTTTTGAAGGCCAGCGGAGAGTTTTCCTGCTCATGATTGGTTCTCCAGAGTGACTTTTTTTTCAGGCTTTGCTTGTCTCTGCTCATTCTCCAGCTTGGCAGTCCCCATCTGAATTGCGTTTCCTTTTACTCTTTTGTGTTTCCCATTGTGTAGATGCTGTTCCAGCCAGGGAACACTAACAAAACAAAACAGAAACAGCCAATCCATTACCTTTGCTAGGCACCATTGGTTCTCACACTAGACTCAGGCTGTCCTGTCTTGTATGGCCCCTTGATATTTATTATTAAACTTAAATGCTTTTCACCTCAGGCAATTTCCCACTAGCAACTTATAACATCAGCTACTCATCTTGATTGATAAAAAGCCTGTCCTCATCATCGCTATTGTTTTGGCACAACGATGGTTTGATGTTTCTCAAAGATACTATAAATCACTAGTAGGGAAATGATCCTAGAAACCCTGAACACATAGGACTTTGACAGCAGTCTCTAAATGGAGCTACTATAGAAAATAATTACTCATTTAATGACTAAAACTGCAATCCTATATGCTTAACTGTAAACCAGTTCCATTAAGCTCCATGAGTTCACATCTGAGTAGATAAGAGCAATCACTCATGCAATCAGATATTGTCATTAACAATGTACAATAAGACATAACTTTTTTCAGATTCATTCAAAAAGCATTCATAACTCACATGACAGAAGACAACATGTGTCCACACACTGAGTGAGAAGCTGAAATTGCTTATCTTCTAAATCTTCATGCCTGTGTTGGGAACAAAATATATTGGAGTAGTATTTCTATGACATTTTCCTGCATATCTACATCTGAATCATGAAGTATAAAAAGTAATATGGGAATGATGTCTGTATTCTGAAACAGTTAGTGACAGAGTTCATAGCTCAATAGACTGAAGCCATCCACACAATCTTGAAGCCATTCAGACTAAGCTAGATCAGGCAGTGGGGAGCTTGTGGTCCTCCATCTATTAGAAAAATCAGACTCCCAGCAGCTCCTGCCCAGCATAGCCAAAGATGAGGAAGCTGTATCAGGAGATAAGCTCCTCATCCCTGGCCTGGATGCATGGGACCTGTTAGAGATATTGGGTTTCAACCAAGCACGTCTCACACAAGCTTGGAGGAGGAGGCAGCCTCTGCTGTAACCTAATCTTACTTGCTTTGTGTGGGAGGGGCTGAACCCCGATTTCCTGTTCCTGTTCCCTTCTCTTCTCTTCCCTGCTCGAATCTGCACCAAGAAGGATGGTCAGCTATGGCTGTCCATGTTGCTCACACTTCCATTCAGGTGGGCCACATTAAGAAGCATGTGGGTCTCGTCAGAACCTATTGCTCGCACGCATGGACCGTTTCTACAAAGAAACTGTGAGTTACAATAAAACTGTAAGCTCTTTTTCTGTTACTTTACATTAACGTGTGAAGTGTGTTTATTTTGTGTTTTGAACTGATTAAGCCTTGTGCAAGTTTGTGGGAACGCTTCTACTGTGCTACATACTAATAAGAAGCTGCGTGGAGTTCTGGTACTACCATCCCAGAATTCCTACAGGACCAAGCCTAGTATTTTTTTTGTTTCAGTACTTTTCATCTTCCAGGGTCCATATGCCAACATTTAAATCAGTTGAGAGGCTGGATTTGGGTTCAAAGTAAACCAAGGACTTCCAAGGCTCCATTTATATAACTTTTTAACATAACTTTTTTTCCCCTTTTGAGGTGAAACAGGTTATATTTCATCCTGCACAGATATACACAAGTTTGTGTTCTTGTGTTTCAGGCTGCTGTTATGATGGAGAGACAGAATGAAAGATCCATTTTCATCAGGAGTTCTCATGAACTTTTCTTGTTAATCATTTGACAGTCCTATCCCATTAATGTTAGGTAAAGGTAAAGGTTCCCCCCGCACAGTTGTGCAGTCGTGTCCGACTCTAGGGGCCGGTGCTCATCTCCGTTTGTTAGCCGAAAAGCCAGCGTTGTCCGAAGACGCTTCCATGGTCATGTGGCCGGCATGACACACACGGAACGCTGTTACCTACCCACCGAAGTGGTACCTATTCATCTACTTGCATTTGCATGCTTTCGAATTGCTAGGTTGGCAAGAGCTGGAGCTAGTGCGGGAGCTCACTCCGCACGCAGGGCTAGGGATTCGAACCTCCGAACTTGTGATCTTCCGATCGACAAGCCTGGCGTCTTACCCGCTGAGCCACCACGCCCCTTACTTGGAATGTTACTTGGAAGTAATTGCTCTTGAGTACAATCGAAATTACCCCCAAGGAAACACACAATTGAAGCTTTAGGTTAGGATGTAATACTGTTCACTTTATCCTGAGAGGAAACACACTGGACTTCAGTTTTGACTATAGAAGATTGTGGTATTAACGCATAAAGCAATGTAAAATATAGTATGAGAAGAAAATTGCTTAAATGTGACAACTTCTTGTGTTGCTCTGCTTAGCACGCAGACAACACGTAGGTAAACATTAATGAATCCCTATGTTATAGAAACAACAGTCTTGGTGTAAAACCGGCAATCTGCTAATATTTTTATAAAAAAATAAAGAGTTCCCCGTTGGGGGAGATGGGCGGTTATATAAATTTAATTAAATAAATTAAATAAATAAATAAATTTTCTAATCTCAAAGAAGAAAAGCCAAGAGAGTCAATACTGAAATTAGCTAAACATTCTTGATGGGATTTTCTTATACAAAAAAGTCAATAGTTACTTTCATCCTTTCTTCATTAAATAGAAGAGCTTCTCCTAGATCCTAGAAAAACCATTCCATCCACAAATTGGAGATGTTAAACCCAACAATGCTGCTTGATATTCAAAGAGCAAGATTAGTTCCTGGAACAAATTCAAGAACATTGGATTCTTTCTGCCCACTCACTGCATTCTTTCCTCCCAGTCAGTAACTGTATTAACACAACATGCCAACCTATGTTTGTTTGGATTGTTTGGTTTTGAGTCTGCATGTTGTGTGATCTCAAGTATTGTGGTTTGTCAGGCATGCTTTATGGCTCAGTGTGTGCTGTGATCCCAGTAAACAATGATTAAGCCAACCATGTCACCATGTGACAAGAACCCTACAAAAGGTTAGAGGTTGGCTCAAAGTTAACCACTTGTGTTTTCCCTGAAGTTAATTCATTCAAAGTATTCCAATGTAGAAGATGAATCAAGATATTGCATCAGATGACGTAGGGTCTAAAAGGGAAATATTTGTGCATTGCCCCCCCCCCCACTAAAAAAGGATGTGAACTACTGGGGGGAAAAGATAAAAAGGATAACAATTTGAATAAAAATTTGCATGTCTTAATATTTATGTATATATGCACATTTTAAATTAATTTCTGGAATGAACAAGCAAGGCAAACATTCATGATTAAGTTGGACACTACTCCAGATCACTCAGATCAGTTCTTATTCAATTAATTTGTTCTTAGATGATCCAATTTGTTTAATAAATTACCTCATAATTAATTATCCCTCAATGAATCAATCATCATTTTATTACCTCCTCTACATGTAATTACACATTACAATTCAAATTAAATATAGTGCATGCCCCAGTTCCCTTCAGGTTAAAGATGCCCCTAAAGGTAAAGGTAAAGGTTCCCCCCGCACATTTTGTGCAGTCGTGTCCGACTCTAGGGGCCGGTGCTCATCTCCGTTTGTTAGCTGAAGAGCCAGCGTTCTCCGAAGACGCTTCCGCGGTCATGTGGCTGCATGACGCGTGCGGAACGCTGTTACCTACCCACCAAAGTGGTACCTATTTATCTACTTGCATTTGCATGCTTTCGAATTGCTAGGTTGGCAAGAGCTGGGGCGAGTGCGGGAGCTCACTCCGTCACGCGGGGCTAGGGATTTGAACCTCTGAACTTGTGATCTTCCGATCGACAAGCCTAGCGTCTTACCTGCTGAGCCACCACGCCCCTTAAAGATGCCCCTACACAGGGGAAAAAAGAACATTTCTGATTCTTTTCTAGGAACACTTTATAGAAAAATAAGTAGTTGCTTCATTCAGGTGTAGAGAAACAGAACACATTTTTGAGATTGGCTATATCTTACACTCTGTCCTTCTGGTTTGACAGTGCCCAGGGGCATCCATGAGGAGGTGTCAAAAAAGTCAAGATGGTGGCCACAACCATGAGATCAAAGCCTTTCTTGACTTTCTTTGACTCCTTACCTCCCGGGATGCCCCTGATGGTGCCTGGCATGTCATATATTTTTAGTAGCATGTGAATCTTTTTTTGACATGAAAATATCATGTGATTAGTTTGTTTTCCTCAGTTTCTATTTTCTTTTGGCTGTGCTCCATCCAGAATTTGCATTTTGAAGTTACTGTAAGGAGCTGTTGTCTACAGCGAACAACAGCAGTTACAAGTGTTTGACTTTGGCTGTTCCATGGTCTTTTTCCACATCCATCTAAAAAATCTGCTTTTCCCCTTTTCTCTTATTCAGAGTGTGGGTTTGCTTATTCATTTAACACACATACCTCATCCACATTTTCTGCCTGATTATTATTAGTATTGGCTGTTGTGGGTCTTCCGGGCTGTGTGGCCGTGTTCTGGAAGTTGTGGTTCCTAACGTTTCGCCAGCATCTGTGGCCAGCATCTTCAGAGGGCAGGAGCACAGATAGAAGCAAAATCTCTGCTTCTATCTGTGCTCCTGCCCTCTGAAGATGCTGGCCACAGATGCTGGCGAAACGTTAGGAACCACAACTTCCAGAACACGGCCACACAGCCCGGAAGACCCACAACAGCCATTGAACTCCGGCCGTGAAAGCCTTCGACAATACATTATTATTATTATTTAGAATATCTGCATGTTCTCTGACTTATGCATGAGGACTTTTCTTGATGTTTGTTATTTCAGTGACACATCCTGGAATATTTGCTATTGCTCTTGGCATTCTAAAACCAAGTGGCACCACTTCTCTCTAATCCAGGGTTTCTCAACCAGGGTTCCGTGGAACCCTAGGGTTCCGTGAGAGGTCACTAGGATTCCCTGGAAGATCATGATTTATTTAAAAAAATATTTCAGATTCAGGCAACTTCACATTAAAGGGGTAAGTTTCATTCTTTATTTTTAGTTTAAGAACACTGTTAGTGTATATATACAGGCCTACCCATGAAACAAATATAATAATTTTGTAACTTCTGGCCTATATTTGAGCCTGAATGTGCAGGGGTTCCCCCAGGCCTGAAAAATATTTCAAGGATTCCTCCAGGGTCAAAAAGTTGAGAAAGGCTGCTCTAATCTATGCATTTATTTATTCATTTATTTATTTAGGTTGATGGATTTCTCACACTGCTGTTTGGCCTCACCAGTATTAATACACTCACAGTGATTAGTGTAACTCGCTACATAAAAGGGTGCCACCCCAACAGAGGTAAGAGATTTGGGAAGTACAAAGTTCACTCAACCACACTTGTACCAGCTGTACCCTTAGACCTGCTTGTATAACCCTGAACATTCCTGGTTATGATGGAAAGATAGGAATTACTGCTCTCTCCCCCAAACTTTTCAGCTATGGTAGGCTATTACTGCCATTAAGTGAGTCCCTGGCCTTCTTGGTGGTCTCCAGGATGTTTGAATGTGTCATATCCACTGTAAGGTAAATGGTAAAGGTACCCCCCACACATTTGTGCAGTTGTGTCTGACTCTAGGGGCCGGTGCTCATCTCCGTTTGTTAGCCGAAGAGCCAGCATTGTCTGAAGACGCTTCCACGGTCATGTGGCTGCATGATGTGCGTGGAACGCTGTTACCTACCCACCGAAGTGGTATCTATTCATCTACTTGCATTTGCATGCTTTCGAATTGCTAGGTTGGCAAGAGCTGGGGCTAGTGCGGGAGCTCACTCTGCACGCAGGGCTAGGGATTTGAACCTCTGAACTTGTGATCTTCTGATCGACAAGCCTGGCATCTTACCAGCTGAGCCACCACACCCCACATATCCACTGTACAAGTTAGCTATTGTACTCTTTTTCTAAAACAATCTTCCAAACCTAGTGCCTTCAAGAACTGCATCTGTTTGTTTGTTTATTCATTTATTTATTTCAGGCTTTATAAGCCACTCCAATCCACCAACTCTGGGCAGTGTGCAATTCCCTAATACATAATTGGAATTAAAACCATCTACATAAAAATTAAAAACAACAGCTATATCATGTTGTTTATTCATTCAGTCGCTTCCGACTCTTCGTGACTTCATGGACCAGCCCACACCAGAGCTTCCTGTCGGCCGTCGCCATCCCCAGCTCCCCCACGGTCGAGTCCATTACCTCCAGAATATCATCCATCCATCTTGCCCTTGGTCGGCCCCTCTTCCTTTTGCCTTCCACTTTCCCTAGCATCAGCATCTTCTCCAGGGTATCCTGTCTTCTCATTATGTGGCCAAAGTACTTCAGCTTTGCCTTTAATATCATTCCCTCAAGTGAGCAGTCTGGCTTTATTTCCTGGAGTATGGACTGGTTTGATCTTCTTGCAGTCCAAGGCACTCTCAGAATTTTCCTCCAACACCACAGTTCAAAAGCATCTATCTTCCTTCGCTCAGCCTTCCTTATGGTCCAGCTCTTGCAGCCATAGGTTACTACGGGGAACACCATTGCTATATCATAGCCCCATAAAATCAGGAGTCATGATTAAAAAAGTTAACAATAATAATAAAGATCAATCAATTGATGTGAGGGGAAGTTATAACAGTCTAGCCTTCTCCAGGCTTAGTGAAACAACCAGGTTTTCACCAGTTTTTTTAAAAACAGGAGAGAAGGGATTAATTTCACATTAGGAGAAATACTATTCCAGAGAAGGGGAATGGCAGTTGAAAAGATATGCATACATGACCCCTGAAGGTGACAATGTCTGATCAAGAGATTGCAGTTCAGTCCTTATTGTCACAGCCAATAAAACAAGAGAGCAGTGTTCCTAAATCCTAAAGAGTGGATATTCTTAGTCATATTCTTAGTTCATTAGGGGCTGTGGTGAAATACTTTTTCTTCAAAGTTAAATTGGAAGACATGATATGGACAAATCAGCAGACCTATAATTCAAATATTTTTGGTAAGAACATGATTTAATCTTCTAAAATTCTACACAACTGAAAAGTCAAATTGTTTAGAACTTCTAAATACAGTATGAGAATTTGGATTCCTAATTTCTTGATGGAACGTTCTTTATTATTGCCTATCTAATGTATTATTGCGAAAGGTGTTAAAAGCCAACTTCTGGTGTGTATTTCAGGGCATTGTATCAGCACCGGCAGCATCTCTGTTGCTATTTTCCTTATCTGGACAGCAGCTTTCTTCTGGTCACTGGCCCCACTCTTGGGATGGGGGAGCTATACCGGTAATTCATTTTTCTTTAAGTGAGGTATTTGTAGGAATCTGAGTAGATGAGAGAGGTAGACAGACAGACAGGGTCTTTCTAGAAGAATTAAGGGAATTATTATTTTATTCTACAGGATTATTATCTTATTCTACTGGAAATAAAATGTCAGGTCCCGAATTTTAGTGGCTCAATTCCTATTCTAATCCAGATCTGAAGACCAACTTTTAAAGATTCCAGTACTATATTCATGCCATTCTATATTCATTACCTGAGAGTATTCCCCATGAAACCCATTGACCTTATTTGTGAATAGGCTCGCATGAAATTTCATTTTTTAATCTCATAGAAATAATGTTCATAATCATACATTAGAATTCTTTGGAGAACACACTTACCTTTCCTACAAAATTATTTGGATTTTCAATTTCTGACTTGTCATCTTGTATTATCCATTGATAGGGATGTCCAGGTTAAGGGAGGGTGTTTTAAAAAAGGCAGTTGTGCCTGTGACTTCACAACTGAAGGCCTGCGATGCTCATTAAAAAGGAACAGGGCTGTGGCTGTCATATTGGCTTTTTTTTTACCTCCCCCTGTGGATGGTCCCACTCAGTGGAAGCAATGTAAATACATTTCTATGGAAGACAGCTTTATCAGAGGAAGCCATAAGAGGAATAAAATACCTGTATATGAACATGCACATTTTCAATGTGTTTCCCCCATCCACTGAGCAAAATCTGAGTTGAGCTGAACACCTGGAAAGTTTTTACTTCCCCAGATAATTTTTCTGCATGTCCAGGTATGGCTACCTTTGTTAATGCTGCCACCAAGTCATATATCACTTCTGTTATGAAACAAGGAAGAAAGTAGGTCACTTCTGCCATAGATGAGAAAAACTGAGTTAAGTGTGGTTTCTTCCCAGTACAAACTTCAATGTAATTTTTGACATGCCTTAAGACATTGTAACCTTTTCCCCTACTTAGGAAAACCAGAAGAGTAGTTCTTTAAAGTGCAAAAGTTAAGAGTGACCTGTTTTAAAAACTGTACAATGAACCAAGTTCTCCTGCTTCCTAGACCGGATGTATGGAACATGTGAAATTGACTGGACAAAGGCCAACTTCTCAACCGCATACAAGTCCTACATTGTGTCCGTTTTCATCTGCTGTTTCTTCGTGCCTGTAATGGTCATGGTTTTCTCATACGTGTCCATCATCAATACAGTCAAGTCAAGCCATGCATTAAGTGGAATGGGTGACCCAACGGGTAGGCAGCGGAGGATGGAACAAAGCGTCACCAGGGTTGGTCTGGCCTTTTCTTCCCTTGCTGAAACAAAAATGGCAAAAACTCCATTGTGATAGCTACCATATCTGGGCAGCAAAAATATGGTGGACAGATCTTTGCTGCCATCCAGTGGTCATTCGGGACTTTTGCAGCCCAGGTATGGTACCTTTCCCATAAGTTGTTGTCTATATCTCCGTGGTAATCCACAGCAGCATACTGACAGAAAAAGGCAATAGAACAGATATAAATAGAGAATCATGAGATGGATTTACTAATTGATTTACAGTATATTTAGACTGACATTTAAGATAAGAAACCATTCTGAAGAGGCTTATAGGATAAATGCATGAAGCCATTACAAAAAGGCCTTTTTCTCTTATCCCAATCAATCTGCAAGCCAAACCGAAAAAACCAAAATCCATATTATGCTTCTATTAAAATGCAGTTCAAGACTAGGTCATAAAAGACTTTCTAAATTATATGTTCTCATATTTAATTAATTGTGAATGACAGGGTCAATCAAGTGGGTCAAGAAAGTCAAGATGGCAGCTGCAACTGCATGATTGAAGCCTTGTTCCTTTTTTAAAGTGTTATTGCACGTGAAATGCATATGAAAAAGGGATGGGGCTTCGATCACAAGGTTGCAGCCACCAGCTTGACTTTTTTGACTCCACCGCGGAGCCCTCTGGTGCACAAGTGCGCAAGCAAAACAGGTAGGGAAACTATGTAAAGCAGAGCTTTCCAAACTTTTCATGTTGGTGACACACTTTTTAGACATGCATCATTTCACAACACACTCTTACAGCAGGGCATCATTTTGCGACACACTCTTACAGCAGGGCACAAGGCAGGCACTAGGACCTGTGCGGAATCAGAGCAGGTTTGGAGGCAGCAAGGCACAAGGCAGGCACTAGGACCTGCGTGGAATCCTGGCAGGGCTTGGAGGCAGCAGCAGCCGCGACACACCCAGACACTGCAGCCGACACACTAACGTGTCCCGACACACAGTTTGGAAAGCTCTGATTTAGAGGATAGCTTCTGGGAGAGCCAGCTTTAGGCTAAAGCCAAGGAGGCTCTGGCTTTGGGCCCCAAAGCAGTGCTGCCCCTCCTTCCGAATCATTTTAGAAATGCAAATCTTCTCATTGGCAGGAGATGGCGCCATCAGTCACTGTGGCCTAGGGGCGCCATATAACCTGGAGCCAGCAGTAGCTCCTAGGATTCTTCCCCACCACTTAAGAAGGTGGGAAATGGCTGCAGTGTGTTTAAGTTTAGAATGCACTCTCCCGTGTTTTTATTATAGCTTCTAACTGTTTAAATTGTATTTTTAATGGGTGGCTATGTAAATTTAATCAATAAATAATAGCAGCAGCCCTGCCCGGAGTCACTTGACCAGGAGGGCCGGAGGCTTAAGAATGGAGCAACGGAAGCATCCCGAGTGCTGATCACGGCGTCTCTCAGAGGGATGCATCCAGAGAATGTTTTCCTCTGTAGCCCCAAGACGGATCCAGACCATTTTTGAACTTAATTTTTCTTATCCCAGCTTTTTCCCCTACACCAAATTTGGTCCTATTCTGTTTTGGGAGAATTATCCTGCTGACAGACCGAGATGGAGTCCCAAACTCCTCTATGTGATTTCTTTCCAATATTCTGTTGAGTTAGAAAGAGTTAGAAGAAGTTCTTCCCACTTGCTTTTGCCAACTTGTGTTCTCTCACAGCCAGACAAGTGGGAAAGAATGCAGAAATTAAGTGCAGACAGGCTGGCTAGGCTGAGATGCTCTTGCAAGTAACAAATCCTATGGCTTTAAAGTTAAAGCCAGTGTTTTATATTTGGCTCAGAGACACAGTGGCAACCAATGCAATTACAGGAAGACTTCAGCAGCAGCATTTTGCAACAAAGGAAGTTTCCAGATTGTCTGTAAAGGCAGCACAGCACGGTGTATCTTTCAATTTGCCCTGTTTATCATGAATTCCTAGATAGCAAAGAGCCACAAAAAAACACTTCTTGCGGGTGGCTAATACCAGCTCCTGAGCTTTCCCTGCTAGCAATGAGTTTAGAAGAACTCCCATGTTGCACACCCTCCAGGGGGTCAGAATCCCATCTAAGACCAGCTGTAGATTTCTCCCCAGAATGGGTAAGCACCTTTCCCTTGACTGGATTCTTCCCAACTGTCATCTATACCAAAACGACCTCCAAACCTTGGTTCAAGTGTTTCACAGCCTCCCTGATGCTCAGTCCTTTCTACCAAAAGATAGAGTACATCAGCCAGTGTAATAATGTGGCACCTAGAATTTAAACCACATACTTTCTGATTGAGATGGTGGCCTTATGGCCATGAAAACAGGTCACAAACATATGCATGTTCCTGGCAAAATGAAGACATGCAGCCACAGAGAGGTTCTTTACCTTCGGTTTATTCCCTGGCCCAACCGTGCACATGGAACCCTTTAAAAAAAAAGGGGGGGTTAACCCCATATTTATTTATTTATTAAACAAATTTATAAGGCTGCCCAACTCACACACGGTGACTCCGGGCAGCTTACAGAATTAAAAACCATAAAAACACAATACACCCCACACACACAGTGGCAGCAAACGCATTCATAACCCCATACCCACACACACACGGATATTCACACCACATACATGCATAGTTGAGTGGGAACTCCTGTATTTGAAGCGTTATTTAAGAGTCTGATGCCCACCCCAAATCATACAACATCAGGAACATGATACAGACACTGATTCCAATCCAGCTCTAATTGTGAACCACTCATACCCACAACCCAGCCTGCAGGTTGTCTGGATGCATCAGAAAAAGACACTGGCCGATTCTGTGCCCCCGAGTGAACACTGTGGTGAAGTGAACCTCTGGCACTCAATCTGCTTCTCCATCAGTTGCAGCAAGACCCTTTTCTAAGGCAGATTTCCCTTACCTAATTTGGTTTATTACTATTGAGGTTATTCTCCTTCAAATGAAAGCGAAAGAAGCAAACAGACAAATAATCAAAGCATAACTGAGTAGCAAATAAACAACAGCAATACTAAAAGCTCTAAATGCAGCCCTTGAGCAGCAGAAAAACAAGAACAAAAACATAACAGCGATCAGTATATACAGTAGTTATTGGAACAAAAATCGGCTACTTTATACTTTATATCTGTGTTTCTCAACCTCAGCAACTTTAAGATGTGTAGACTTCAACTCCCAGAATTCCCCAGCCAGCATAGTAGGAATAGCTACACCATAGATTTCCAAACTGTGTGTTGCGACATATTAGTGTGTTGTGACAAAACCCAGAAGTGCTGATGGTGCGTTGCCGCCGCCCCTGTGGTGGTGGTGTGCGTGGCGGCGGCAGCACGCCATCAGCACTTCTGGGTTTTAGCACGACACACGAGGCCACCGCCACCACCGTTGGTGTGTCGCCAACGGCAGGACTTTGGAAAGCACTGAGCTACACAATAAGGTGAAGATGGTATTTCCTCGGTAGGAGATAATGCCAATGCTATTATGCCTGACAGGAAAGACCTTGGAATCCACAGCTAGCCATCAAACATGGCGCTTGACTATCTCTAGAAGAAGCACATGGACCTCCACATGCATAGGTTCAAGGCCCTAAGTGAAGGAACTGTACCTTATTTTGAGTCTGGAAACAAATAGTTAAGCAATGCAAACTATATGAAACTGAAGTTTTGCCCTTCAGCATATTGGTTAAATTCCATATCTTTAAGTGGAAGCATTTTGGAACAGCCCAAGTTTCTAAACACTTTTTTTAAGGGGACCTTCACAGAGAAAGACTTACATTAGTTCAAGTTAGAAATAACCGAGTTAGATATGGCTATGACCGGATCAGTCTCCCAGGAAGGCACAGGTGGTATTTCAGTTTAGGCCAATTAAAAAAAAACACTCCTAGACACCAACAGCATCTCAATACCCAAAAGTGGATCCAGATCAAGAATCAGCCATTCCTGAAGGTGGACTGCAGGACGTGCTGTGCCATTGCCACTGTTTTCTCTACATGCTATTTTACTTCTGAAATGGCCAGCTGATAATACACAGGGCAGGAGCCAGATTTTCCCCATGGTCCCTGTCTGTTGATTTCTAACATAAAACTTTTATAAAGTTCAGTAAATCTAAATTGACTAAACTGTTGGGCAAGGAAATGGAAACCACCAAGTCCCATTCTTTTGTTTTCTCTCATCTAGGTCTCCCTGGTTGTTTGCACGTGTTTTATTGCAGCCTGGTCCCCATATGCCGTCATTTCCATGTGGTCTGCCTGTGGTTACACGGTACCCAACTTGACCAGCATCTTTGCCAGCCTTTTTGCAAAATCTGCCAGCTTCTATAACCCTATCATTTACTTTGGGATGAGCTCCAAATTCCGAAAGGACATCTCCATCTTGTTCCACTTTGCCAAAGAGATCAAGGACCCTGTGAAGCTCAAACAGTTCAAGATCCTCAAGCAGAAACCGGACAATTCCCCTGCTCACGGAGAAGAGGAGGATGCAATAGATGCTCATCCTGCCCTCCCTTCGGATTCTGGGGTGGGGAATCATTCTGGTACTCCTCCCCCAGCAAATAAAGAAGGGTATTTTATTGTTTTTGATAACTTCCCCAAAAATCCTGACATTGAATGTGATCGACTGTGAGTATGAGCATGGACATTTGGTGAATACAACCAACAGAATACGGATTTATTTGAGTGTCCGTTCTCTGCCTCCACTATGTCATATTAAAGCCCATTTGATTTTAAACGAAGTTAAGAAACATGAAACTATGACTGAAAACGTAAGACTTATAACATTTCTGGGTAAGTGATTACATATGAAGAAAAACTTAACATGAATGGTATTTATTTCTCTTCTAGCGCTCCAAGATTGCAGGAGAAAGATATTATTGTACAACTCTTATTTTCTGGCAGGTTTAACAAAAATCACAATTTTTTTCTCTCCTAATTCATAGAAGTTAGAAGTTACATTTTTCCGCCTTTTTATTCCTTGCTTGGAATCCCATGTTATTTTGTTTGTTCCATCAAATCACAATATTGTTTTGATAATCAGGAAATCTTTTGTCAACAGCTTTTGAATGTGGCTCCACATTCAGCCACCAGAGGGTGCGCAATAAGAAATGTTCTTACTAAATATACTGCTACAGTAACTGTCATGAAAATCAAGCTGTTATCAACCTAAAGGCTCAGCGAAGCCACTGGGGTGGCAGTCTTGATTCCTTAATCATAGCTGCATGTAGATTATAGTCGAAACCTAGTTTATATATACTGTATTAGGTAATGCTTAAGAAAAGAATAGTTATATTAGTCAATTTAAGGAAAGGAAAAAACTTTTTTTCCCCTAAAGATTGTAGAAATACAACTCCTACAAATCCATATTGTTTTTGTTGTTGTTGTTGTTTTATCCTGCCTTTTTAGTATGTATGTATGTATGTATGTATGTATGTATGTATGTATGTATGTATGTAAGAAGGCGGCAAGCATACCTAATAATCCTGCCTCCTATTTCCCCAGAACAACAACCCTGTGAGGTGGGTTGGGCTGAGAGAGAGTGATTGGCCCAAAAGTACAGATAATAGTCAGGAATTATTTTTAAAAAAGTATTATGCAAGATGTCAATGAAGGTTTTCAGTCATCCAGGTGGAACAGTCTGTAGCTTGAATCATGTCAACCGGATTTCTATTTTCTCAGTGGAAACGTTTCGCTCCTTATCCAAGAAGCTTCTTCAGTTATTATGCAAGATCTTTAAGGGACCTGGGTACATAACCCTGCCTTTAACAGGACCAAACAAAATGCCAAAAAAAGTAGGGGGAAAACTGCCAAAATTCTACCTTACATTAGGTAATACAAAAAAAAAGGGGGGGTAGGAAATAAAAAGTGTGAAATAATTCTACCCATGTGCTTTTTATTATAACTGACATGTATCTTATGACTATTGATGCTAACAATATTTTTGAACCTGAACTGAGAAGCAAAGATACATTCTGTCTTATTTTTGCTAACACAGCAGTTAAAGACAATGTGACATCCCCATCTTGCCTACAGAAAAGTCCTGACTGATGGATTTTTAAAATCTTTTATTTAACCTTCCTCCAATAAGCAGCCTAAGTCCATGATACTTCTATATAATGAAAATGGTTCATTTAATTCAACCACCCAGCTAAAAGGATGATGTTGTTTATGCTATTATGTTAAGAAAAAAAATCACAGGAAATCCGTAAGTTCAATGCAGATTGTTATAACAATATGAATGATATTAAAACAGAATTGTGCCTAGATCGAAGAACAGAAACTTGGGTTACAGCATTCTCAGCATGGATGCAAAATGAACTTCAATTATTAGGAATCTCATATAAAGTTCTGTTGTGACACCTATGTAGTCTTAATTATTGGACTAATGGATATCTGTCAACCATTATAATGGTTTATATAACCCACTGCTGGGTTCATGCAACACAAATGTGGTGTGTAAACTCAGCCAATCAGCAAATAGAAAACATCTGATACTGGCCTATATTCTTCACTCTTTTCTGTGCACTCGTATATGTCCAATAAATAATATTTGTTCCTTTGACCATTAAATGAGTGGGCAGGGGAAAGGCACTCGGAGTTTGCAAGCCTGTGGAATTGTACACGGTTCGGTAGGGAGGGGGTAGGTGCCTCATGCGTTTTTACAAAGACTGCATTTTTCGACTTGTGATTTTTGGGATGATTACAAAAAAGGCCCACCTTCCTTTCCTTCCTTAGTATATTTGTTTTAAGATTGTCATCTCTAATTTCTATTTCAGAACAAATAAACATTATAAGCAATAAGAAAGAATCACAGACAAACTGAAGGTATATTCATTTTTAGGCAAACTGAAGGTATATTCGTTTTTACGAGAAAATGGGAGGTTTCTCTTTTTTTTTCCTGTCCTTAATTACCATCACTAATAAAAAGCTAATATATAGTATGTTTCTTCTTGTATGGAGCTGAGTGTGGCCATTTCAGAAGTGACCTGAGCTAAGGGCACGAACACTACAGCTTTTCCTTTGCTTGGAGACCAAAGCAGTATGGATTGGCTAGTATAAACTGTCCATTTGCTGGGGGTTTATAGCAGATAAAGCCTCATGAAATATTTCTGTGGCAGATGAACCCTTCAGATATCAGTCTCTTGGCATAAGCTTACCTTTTTCTCTTGACTGTAATGGCTATGAATGAAAGTGGAAGAGGCTGACAGCAAAGGAACAACAGCTTGATTCAGTCATCCCCCACTACCACAACACTACTACCATTCTGGGAGGTGGCAGAGGCCAGAGACAAGTCTATTGTCCCCTTTCCCTCCTCCATATTCCAGAGTTATTCCTTCACCTTTTCCTGTGCTCAGGACTGACCTTCTGCAGCCCAGTCCTTTTAATATTTAATTAAATCTGGGCATTTCAGTGTGAAATCCGGTGTGTGAAAAGAGTCAAGATGGCAGCTGTGACTGTGTGATTGGAGTTTTGCCCGTGTTTTTACATGCATTGTGCATGCAACTTATGTAACAAAGGGGTGGGGTTCAATCACACAGTTGTGGCTGCCATCTTGGTTTTTTCACACACGGACACACACACACACAGCCCTGAACAGATCCCAAAGCAATCTGGAATCTTGAAAGATTGACCATTCATTTGAAGTAGGGGGGGAAAGGCGGACACAATATGATTGGGGGATGCGGTACTACTCCAGCCTATCTATGGCATTATTTCCAACATAAACATTATACAAAAAGAAAGACAAAGAGAGATGTTAAATATATTGGTAGCTGAGGCAAAAAAAACCATCATAACCTTATGAATGAGAATGACAATTAGCCCTTACATGCGACTAAATTATCTCAACAATCTCATGTCAGATGTGTAGAAATACATGTTTACAGGAGACTGAATTACCACTTCTAAGAGACAACACAAAGAGCAATTTCAGGCAATACCTAGCGCTACAAATCAAAGACCACAGTACAGCTTTTCTGTTTTCCTCCTCTAACCTATTTACATAGTTATAACAAAAAAGAAACAGTATGGAAAAAAACAGAATAGTTACAAGAAAAAAATTTTTTGCCTTGAATCCCAGCAAACAGAGTGGTACACAATGTGGGAATGAGTTTTAAGGGAACTGTAGTGATTATATGGTTCAGAACAAAATTATTGATTCAAATATAAAAGACTCCAAACAAAAATAAAAAAGCGTAGTTCTGAGAAACCAATCATTAACACATTTTGGACATATATTCTTGTTCAGGAGTGCAGCTGTATGGATCAACCCAACTACTATTTTGGGAGAGCCAATCTTCTGCTTAATATTATAACTCCTGATCTTGTTATTGATGAAAGAGAAGGACATCCCTTGTTTCCTATGGGTCCACAGAATTGATGTGGTTGATTCTGGAACTCCTGTAAAAAGTTCAAATGAACACCCTCCTTCTTTAAAAGTGGATCAGTGCTGGTCATAGACAGTCTTTAAACCACTGGATTGTTGGACTAGATGCCTTAGGATCTGGGAAAGCCCAAAATGGACTAAATGATGATAGTAGCTTCAGGATCAGGAACAGATATCTACATTCATACTTTCCCCTATCCCCAAAACCACTTTGATCCCATCACAATTACATTAGGCTTTAACTAACCAGGTGTGTGACAGTTTGGCTTTCCCAGAAAAATGCTGGAAAACAATCCAGTTAATGAAAGAAACAGAGTGTAAAAGTATCTGGGAATCGGGTAGAGAAGTAGTCAGCATCAACTCACCAGTGGAAATAATCTTTGGAACAATGGCTTCTTGAAAAGATCTTGTTGAGCTTAACAGCATGGCTGCCGTTTGACCTCTGCATATCAAAGCCATGACATTTCACAGCAGTCAACAAAGAAGGAAGACGAAGACAGGCAGAGTGTAGATGTGTGGGGCTTTAATTAAACTAAATCCAATAGTGACATTCCTTCAACTTCAACAGTGCAATCACAGAAATTGGTTATATAACACTTCCCTAGCTGTTCGAGCCAACTGCTATTAGAAAACAATTAAGAAAGGTCAGCTTTTAAAAAATGTAGCTTTTGTTTGAAGTAGAAAAGAAGGAAAAGGAATGCTGAGCCAGATCTTTAGAGGCTTTGTGTTACCCTCAATTTTTTGGTTTTTGATTGCTTGTTTGTTTATTTATTATTTATTTATTTATTTATTTATCTATCAAACTTACATCACCGCCCATCTCCCTCCACCGGAGGGACTCTGGTCGGTTTACAACAAGATAATAAAAACAAGAGATATAAAATATACATACAGTATAAAAATACTAAATTATAAAACAAGATTAAAATCCAAGAGTAGTAAAAAGATCTAACACAATCCAATGTAGGAAAGGGGCTCTCTAAGGTATTAGCCATCCCCAAGACTTCCTTGGCCCCAAGCAAGGCGGCAGAACCAAGTTATTTAGTATTGTTATTTTCAGTTCAATTGGACCTAGGTATAACTTTGGCCCATATTAACCAAGAAAACATCTGAGTTTGCATCAACTTCCTTTGAAATGTCTTCTAACAGTCTGAACAATGAGGTTCATTAGTTATTTTGATTAATGTTTCTGCAGCCCTTTCTATTAAATTCCTGACGGATAGATTCAAGAGCTCACCGAGAGTTGCAAACTTTGTGGATATTCCTATATAGGTGTCCTTTGGGGATTTTTTTCAAGTTTAGCCAATAGCCCTGATACTTTCTGGAGGTTTCTCCAGGGTTCCTTCTGCAATCCTGCTTAGTTTCCAGGCTTAGACAAGGGTGGGCAGGTTGCCACCTTCTGACATCCTGAAAAAAGGTGATTGCGAACCACTTCCATATTGTTGCCCAGAACAGGGATGGGTCCATGAAGTCATCCGTTGTCAAGCATGACTAGAAGGAGATTTTATCTATGTTTAGTTCAAGTATTTTTACAACTCCAGTTTTTTACGATATGTTGTTTTGTACCCAGTAATAAAATAGCCATCCATGGTTCCTTCTTTCAAAGACATAAAATAGTGCATAACTTTTTGAGTGCCCCATAATTCTTCATCAGAAGAGATAGCACAAAAGGGAACAGATTATTATTATATAATAGAATATTAGGATATAAGCAATATTTAGATTTTTTATTCCGCCTTTATTTTTATAAATAACTCAAGGCAGGGAACATACCTAATACTCCTTCCTCCTATTTTCTCCACAACAACAACAACCCTGTGAGGTGAGTTGGGCTGAGAGAGAGTGACTGGCCAAAGGTCACCCAGCTGGCTTTCATGCCTAAGGCGGGACTAGAACTCTCAGTCTCCTGATTTGCCATTGGCTCCTTCCTAGGCCTGAGAGAGAGTGACTGGCCCAAGGTCACCCAGCCGGCTTTCATGCCTAAGGCGGGACTAGAACTCTCAGTCTCCTGGTTTGCCATTGGCTCCTTCCTAGGCCTGAGAGACAGGGTCTGGCCCAAGGTCACCCAGCCGGCTTTCATGCCTAAGGCGGGACTAGAACTCTCAGTCTCCTGGTTTGCCATTGGCTCCTTCCTAGGCCTGAGAGACAGGGACTGGCCCAAGGTCACCCAGCCGGCTTTCATGCCTAAGGCGGGACTAGAACTCTCAGGCTCCTGATTTGCCATTGGCTCCTTCCTAGGCCTGAGACGGGCTGGCCCAAGGTCACCCAGCCGGCTTTCATGCCTAAGACGGGACTAGAACTCTCAGTCTCCTGGTTTGCCATTGGCTCCTTCCTAGGCCTGAGAGACAGGGACTGGCCCAAGGTCACCCAGCCAGCTTTCATGCCTAAGGCGGGACTAGAACTCACAGTCTCCTGATTTCTAGCCTGGTGCCTTAACCACTAGACCAAACTAGCTTTCTCAGTATTATGTAGATTGACCCAACACATTTGGTTACCCGAGGTAGAGAAACAAATAATGGATCCTTAAGTCAAGGTACAGAATTCCCATAACTTGTCAAATTACTTTGGCACCTGAGAAGAAGAAGAAAAAAAAACCCTGGTAGTGTCTCTTCCACCATCCTGGAAGTAAAAATATTACAAAATAAATAACTAAAAATTTGTAGAGTTATTGATGTCCCAAATCTCCTTCCTGAGGTACCACTTCACTCTGCTTAATAGTAGGACCAGCCCTGCCCTGGTCTTCCAAGGCTTCCCTCATAGTTGAACTGTGCTTTTATCAGAATGACCTGTCAGAGAACAGGGTGAAGTGCTGCCCAGAGATTGGTGCCAAGACAGCATAAATAGGGACATATTAAGGCGGCTTTGTGTCTCAACATCACAGCAAGTGGCAGCATATAACTGACCTTTTGATCTTGAAAAAGTAGAACAGGGTCAGATCTGGTTAATCTCTGGATGGCAGATAATCAGGAAATATCAGGATTGCAGACTAGACAGGGATGTGAAAGATCAGAAGAAGGTAATGGTAAACTATTCCCATAATGTTGCTAAGAAGACAGCATGACTGTATCAACATAATTACCAGGAGGTAAGCTGTACTGGAGGGAGATTTTACTTTATCTGCATAAGAAGATTTGGAGAGCTATATCACCTTTTTAGATTAAAGAAACACATATTTTTAAAGTAAGCTTTCAAAGAAGATTTTCACTCCTTTCAATTTCTCTAAGTACCTTAAAGTGAATTTGAATGTGGGTGATATTGTTTTGTTTATAAACATCCTTTCCCTATCATTAGTTTTCTACTGCAGACCCTGGTTGGCTTTCATGGAACTACTGTACTGCAAATATTTTAAACTAATAACCCATGTTCAAATCTAACTTTTTGAGTTAGATTTGCAAATGGATAACCTGTTAGAACACGTCTAGTATTTCTGGATCATTTCTGAATGCATACTTCCACAGTTATTTATAGGCTGGATTTTTAGTGCATAATATTCCCAAGATGGTTTATCAAAATAAAAATATAAAATACAATTTAAAACAGCATCATTATACCAACATCTGGGAAGTGCAATGAGGCTTTTGCCAAGAAGAATGTGAGGACTAGACTTTTGCTCTTCAGCAAATCATTGAGAAATGTGTGAGTGTGAGAAAGAAAGTTTAGTGTACATTTGCTGATTTAGAACAGGAATTCCCAAAGTTCTCAACATCACATGCCTTACTCTCCCTTTCTGATTTTTTTAGAAACCCTCAGGCTGCCCCACATGAACATTTATTAAATCAGTTCACTATTTTGTGCTTGTGTAACAGTAACATAAGGCTCCCACCCCCTCCATCACCCCACCACTCACCTGCCAATGTTCCACAATTATCTCCTCACTGCACACCTTCACAGTGCCTTTCTTTACTCCTTCCCATTAGCCCAGTGGTCCCCAACCTTTTTGGCACCAGGGACCAGTCGTGGAAGAAAAAATTTCCACAGACCAGGGGGGCGGGGTTTGCAGGTGGGAGCCAATCGCATGCGCCGTGGGAGCGAGGTTTGCAGGTGGGGGCCAATCACGTGCACCAGGGGACGGGGTTTGCAGGCAGGAGCTAATCGTGCGCACCAGGGGGCAGGGTTTTCAGGCAGGAGCCCCGCAGCCCACAGGTTGGAGACCCCTGCATTAGCCCACCCACTCCCCAACTTTTTGCCACATACCTACTAATCTTCGCAGCTCCTTCCCTCCCTACTTCCTCTCAGCCTGCCCACTCCCCCAATCTTCCCACTGCACACATGCCAATCTTGATAACACTTCCCTCCCTCCCATCAGCCAACTCCCCCATGATCTTCCCAGTTCATTAGATCCTCACTGGAAAAGTACTGAATTCTTTTAGCACTGATAATTTGTCTAAAAATGTCACATCCTTGTGCCCCCTTGGAATTTGATGGAAGTAAAGTATGTACGTATATGAATAAATATAATGCTTAGTGAATGGTTCAACATGGAGCAACAAGTAAGAATTGTGCAATGCCCCTTAGTTGTTTAGTGTGTTTATAGATGCTGTAAATGCATAAGGCAGGGGTCCCCAACCTTTTTGGCACCAGGGACTGGTTTCAAAAGACGATTTTTCCGTGGAACGGGGGGGCGGGGTTTCTGGGATTTCTGCGGACCAGGGGGGTGGGGTTTCTGGGATTTCCACAGACCAGAGGAGTGGGTTTGCGGGTGGGAGCCAATCGCATGCACCGGGGGCGGGGTGTGCGGGCGGGAGCCAATCACAAGCACTGGGGGGCGAGGTTTGCAGGCGGAAGCCCTGCAGCCCAGTTCCTAACAGTGGGCCGCGGCCCACAGGTTGGGGACCCCTGGCATAAGGAATGCCTGTGGTGATATTAGAGATACATTGGTTGAGGACATAAATATGCATGTAATTTTCTATACAGAAGATTCCATGTTGCTGGAATTATTTGCAGGGAGTGTTAGATACCTGTATTTATTTATTTGTTTGTTTGTTTGTTTATTTATTTAACTTATATGACCGCCCATCTCCCCCAACGGGGAACTCTGGGCGGTTTACAATAAAACTGATTAAAATAGAATAAAGAATATAAAAATACAATCAAATAATACAATAAATTAATTATAAAATCCAAATGGCCAGATAGCTTAATAAAAAGAAGGACATTATGAAATTAACCACCCCCATGAGGAACTATTATTTCCTCCTTCCCATGCCAGGCGGCAGAACCAGGTCTTCAGATCTTTCCTAAAGGTCGGGAGGGAGGGGATCTGCCTCAACTCTGGGGGCAAGGTGTTCCAGAGTGCTGCTGCCACCACAGAGAAGGCCCGCCTTCTAGACCCCACCAGATGACACTCTCTTATTGATGGGGTTCATAGCAGGCCCTCTCTGAATGATCGGGTGGGGCGGGTCGATGATATGGGGATAAGATGGTCCCTCAGGTATTCTGGTCCCGTGCCATGTAGGGCTTTAAAGGTGATAACCAACACCTTGAATTGTACCCGGAAGCAAACCGGGACCCAATGCAGCTCGCGGAGTAAAGGTGTTATATGCGCTGATCTTGGCGCACCTAGAACTGCTCGCGCGGCTGCACTCTGCACCAGTTGTAGCTTCCGGATAGTTTTCAAGGGTAGCCCCATGTAAAGCGCATTGCAATAGTCTACATGGGAGATGACGAGAGCATGAGTGACTGTTCGGAGGGCATCTCGATCCAGGAATGGGCGTAAGTGGCGCACCAGCCGAAGCTGTGCAAAAGCCCTCCTAGCCACGACTGCCACCTGCTCTTTGAGTAGGAGTCGTGAGTCTAGAAGGACCCCCAAGTTCCGCACCGGCTCCGAATGGGGCAGTGCTATCCCATCGAGAACCAAAGATGATAATTTCCCAGAAGACGCTAAGCCATCAATCCACAGCCATTCGGTCTTGCCAGGGTTCAACTGAAGCCTGTTGTTCCCCATCCAGGCCCTCACAGCCCCCAGGCACTGAGACAGGGTGGTCACTGCATCACTTACTTCACCTGGGATGGAGATATACCTGTATATACTCGCGAATAAGCCAAGAGTTTTAGGTGCCAAAATACACCCCCAAAATTGGGTTCGGCTTATCCATGGGTAAGCTTATCTGCGAGTATATACAATAATACTTTTTAAAAGTACCTGTATGTCCCATATATAATCCACTCCACGTTAAGCAGACCCTCAAAATTTTAACCAAAATACATGAAAAATGTGCCGCCCGTGGATAAGCCAATTATGAAAACTAAAACATATAAAAATTTTGAGGGTCATCTTATCCTCAGGCGGCGCATATTTCGCTGTATTTTGGTTAAAAATTTGAGGGTCTGCTTATCCGCAGATGGGCTTATCTGCAACTATATACAGTAGATTACATGATACAGCAAGGTGTATGGTTCTGAAAATTAATGTTACAAAAACCATGGTAGTTGTATTTCACAGGAAAAATGAAGTGAACAACTGCAAGTTAGAGCAATTAGATGAGTTTATGTACCTTGGGAGGATGTTTGCCAAAGATGGGGAAACAAATTTATTTATTTATTTATTTATTTATTTATTTATTTATCACATTTATATAGCTGCTCATCTCACATAGTGACTCTGGACAGTGTACATAATAAAGCAGTCCAAATACATAAAAAAAAACCAATTAAAATACAACCATATTAAAGTAAAAAGGTAAAAACAAGATGGTGAAAAAACATTCAAGGGAGTGCATTAACATTCCAATTCACTATCATATAACCATCTAGCAGGTTCCACTCTATCGTGGGATCCCCAGGCCATCCCCAGACAAAACCATGTTTTAAGGGCCTTCCGGAAGGCCAACAGGGTTGGGGCCAGCCTCACCTCAGGGGGGGAATGAAGAAATCTTAAGATATAGAAATGCCTGAGATGTGGTTAGTTGCAAGAAATGAACATTTGAAGAAATAAATGAAAATGGCTGCATATAAGAGCATGCTTCTACTTACTTTGTTACGCGAAAATGTGACTTGGGCATGTCAGGAGAAATGTAAGAGTAGATTGAATGCAGTGGGAATGGGGTACTTAGGAAGTGTGTGTGGTAAAGCAACAAACATATCAGGACAAGAATAACTGGGTGATGAAGGAATGTGGACTGAATACAAAAATGAGCAACCAGTGCAAAAGATGCATGTTGAGGTGTTTTGGTGATATATTTATTTATTTATTTTATTTATTTAATTTGTATCCTGCCTTTATTATTTTTATAAATAACTCAAGGCAGCGAACATACCTATTACTCCTTCCTCCTCCTATTTTCCCCACAACAACCACCCTGTGAGGTGAGTTGGGCTGAGAGAGACGGACTGGCCCAAGGTCACCCAGCTGGCTTTCATGCCTAAGGCGGGACTAGAACTCTCAGTCTCCTGGTTTGCCATTGGCTCCTTCCTAGACCTGAGAGACAGGGACTGGCCCAAGGTCACCCAGCTGGCTTTCATGCCTAAGGCGGGACTAGAACTCTCAGTCTCCTGGTTTCTAGCCCAGCACCTTACCGCTAGACCAAACTGGCTCTCTATATAGAAAATCAATGAAGATTGAATCACAAAACAAATCTATGACAGAAGAGTGAACTGGCTAAGAAGAAGGGAAAGACCAAGAAAATAATCACTGAATAGAGTAGATGAGATCCTCAAAAAGAGAGAGGCGAGAAGTTTAAAAAACCAAAGACAGTGGTAGAAGCAAGGATGGCTTGCAAGGCTAGAAGGGTATGAAGAAGGGACAGTGTACAGTGTGGGTGTAAATTAGATTTAGCTATGTTCCTTTTTTATTTTTCTCTCATGGATTTAATTTCTCTTATCTATACTCTCTTACTCCTTTTCTTTGCACAGTGTTTTTTATGCCAAAAGGAAATAATGTGATGGAACGATATGGAACCATATGTGTGAATATCCAAAATAGCCAAATGTCCAAAAGGAACCACATGTGTGAAGTTGTGGTTCTTCACCCCAGGTTTTTTCCCTTCCTAAAGATACAGTAATCCTGTATTTCTGCCTCTTTGATTTCCCTTTCTCTTCTGCATGTATTATGCCATTCATTAGTTTCATAGCATCCATGGTCACAGAATGTCTACAACTCCCAGATTTCTTCCCCCTGCGCACTGCTGGCTTGAGCTGTTAGGCTTTAAAGTTCAGCCACATGTGGAAGTTGTCAACACTCAATGTATAAGGTGTGTAACATCTTTTTTGGTACAATAACATACAATATTATTAGTTGTTGAAATAGTCAGAATGTTATTTACTGTTCCTTAAAAAAACACAAGTTAATCTCCTCCATTCATGGCTTTATAATGTGTAGTAAAGTGCTCTCTGATCCAGATAGATTCAACATCAGTTGATACAAGAAGATGCTGTGTCTGGGTTCCTTCTGCTCTGACAATGGAGCAAAGTTCTGTAGTGGGAAAGCAGTTGTACAGGAGGCGGCAGCAGGAGACCCAGAAGGAGGGTTGTAAGAAAGAGATGAAGGGGCAGCAAGCAAGCAGGAAAGGAAGTTGACCAACTGGAAGGTGAGCAAATAGGTTGGCAGAAGACAACGGAAGATCTGGAATAGTGACAGGGAAAATAACTGGTGGGAGAGTCATACAAGATGCAGTTGGATGTAGACCAGGCATAGCTCCAGGTTTCAAAATATTTATAAATGTGACAGATTGTAGGCTTTTTACCTGAATAGCGGAAACATAAAGGAGTAGGCCCAGGTGTGAGACTGAGTTGCATACCGGCACTTTAAATATTAATCTGCATACACTGCTCCAGTATTATTTTCCTATCACATTTGGTCACATGTTATAAACACCCACCACCACCACCCTCAATACACTTTTCATGTTTACTCATTCAGGACTGTTCAGTTCCCAAATGTTGAAGCTTTTCAAAACTCAGGAAGATCTCCTAAATTCAAGGTAATTGTCTGCTTGCCAGAAATTGGAGAAGGAACCACCCATCAAAAGTTTTGCTTGCAATTGTTCTGAATGTTCATTAAGACATTCTCAAACCAGTTCACCAGACATTACATGGTCTCTGCTAGAAACAGCCCAAATTTGTAGCACAGTTTTATATGATTGACATAGGCAATATTTTTCCCAGGAGACCCAAATTATAAAACTGTACTCATAAAACTATTATAGACACCTTCAGTGGGTATATGGCATATACTACAGGTCTCAGAAAAATCAATCCTTTTTCCATCTTGGTCAGAAAATAGCCATATAGTTAGATGTGCCAGCTCCTGGGAAAGGGTAAGGAAATGAGACAAGACAGGTTCCTTACAAGGGGCTTCTTATGAGCTGTTGTAGCTATCTTGAAATCAGGAGGAAGCAGCCTACTAATCTCCCAGTAGATCACACTAGAGGTTCTGGCTGCACAGACTATTTGGAAGGGTGGCTGTGCCAACACTCTGCTACAGTTCCAGCAGGTTCCATCCAGAAAAATCTGCATTTGTTCAGTCCCTGGAGTGTGCACCACAGAAAGGATCTGTTCAGCTTCATGGAAGCAAGTACTACAGAGCTGTTGCTGGCATTGCCTAGGCATTTTGACAGCCCACTGCCACACAGCACCTCGGCAGAAGCCCCACAGGAAAAGTTTGAAGGTCCAGCACAAAGAGGCTGTTATTGGAATTCTGTTTTGTAGGCCTGACTTACGGCAATGGATGAAACCACTGGGAAGTCATTCAGATTCAACTGTAAACCAACAAGCCCTCTCCTTACTGAATTCAGTTTAATCCTATCATGGAAGAGTCGTCCTTTCATTAATTGCCAAGGCCCAACCTGAGTCTGCATGGCAAACAAGTCCGGTGTTTTATATGATCGGCACAAGTAACTCTTTGCACAAGAATTGGATTGGCAAACTTTATTCAACCATTGGCGAGCTGTGATTGGATGCAAGATACATCCACAAACTCATGGGCTGTGTTCTTACAACATGCTTAATCCAGTCAACCATTCACCAATCAAATCTCCTTACCAGTGTTTTTGGCAACACATAACCACCCTGAGTGAAAAGCCACCATTTGGGGAATACAGAGTTGCCACCCACATTCTCCATCAAGTGCCTGCTATTCCATCAGCCCATCTGACCAGTGAGTTTTGTGATGGAAAGACTTGCTTTTTCAGCCCCTCTTTCTTTCTAGCACCTTTTCTTGGAGCACTAAGTATGCAAAACAAGTCAGATGTAGGTATGAAAATGACACAATTGACTAGATGGAGTTAGCTTAACCTTGTGCATGAGTGGGCCTGCACAACATTAAACTAAGTGATCCCTGAGGAATTAATGGATTACCCCCTCACTGATCCACTTTAGCATGTTGTGGGACTAGGGTCAAAGACTATAAATGGGAGCTCTCGAAACCTAAAAGAACAGGATGGTATAAATTATGTTATTGGACTCCTTGCAATGCCAAGCTCCCAATGGAAAATTATATACGCAATAGCATGAAATCTGTCTTAGTTTCAGCTCAAACAGCCAGGGCTCTAATAGGTCTGCTCCCTCTGCTGGTCAGAAGAAACACTACTTGCTTCTTGTGACCTGTCTGTCCTGCAACCCTTGGATTTGCATTTATCAAGCTACTTTTGAAAACCAGTGTTCAGAAGGCCTATGTTAGATGGCTTGAAGATTACTCTTCCCCACACCAACCCCAAATTACCCAGATCCCACAGGCACCATATACTAATCTCTTGGATGTGATTAAAGTATCACAGCCTGAATTCAGTTCATATTTTCTGCGGCCTCTTGTTGCTGGTGTTTTAAATAAGCTGAATTGCATTTAATTTGGGCACCTTGAGGGGATTCTAGTTTCCAAACAAGGTTTCTTACACAGTCTCAGCAAGCGTAAAAGTCTACCACAGAGGCCTTCACCAGCTCCCAGTCAGACACATTGCAAATGGATCTGTAGCTTCCAGATCACCGCCAGCATTCCAGAAATGGCACTCCGGAGGAGGATTCAGAGGAGGTTATCTATTAAAATCAAATACAATATGGTAGCATTTTGCAGCAGTTAAGGGTCTCCCCCATCAGAACAAGGATTTGCAAAGATTTGGTCAAGTAGGACACTTACTATCAATATAGCAAATTAGCAATGCCTTAATTAAAGCTTGTAGGAGATGCAGCCAACGCCCAGCCAGATTGCCCACCCCCATGGTCTCTGAAGTTGGCACCCTCAATTCAAGCTGCAAAGTCTTTTAACAAGATGCTTGTGGTATATAATGAACATAAGCCTCCTTACATGAAAAAAAACCACCCCCCAAACCTTACCCAATGGCATTTCCTGATTCCAAATTTAATGGGTACTATTCAAATTTGGGTTTTTGCTGTTCATGGTAGTTAAGCTATAACCTGGAATTTTGTGGGCATTTCACGTTTTAAATAGAGTACAAAGCATAGCATCCTCTAGGCAAAATCTTTCCCAGAACACTGCAAAATACATTCAGTAAGCTTACATGTGCTCTTCAACATTTTCAGGGCTCCAGTGTTCTGCTCAGGATATTTGCCTTACAGCTTTTCAGCATTTTCCAGTGAAAGAAACCAAAACGTGCAAATTTTACTTCTTGTTGTTGGTCCAAAATCTAAAGGAAATAGCTACTAGGCTTGATCTTCACCAAAAACCCAAGAAGCGATGGAAAGAACCAGCGGCTGAAGAGGTGGCCACTTTGGTTGATACTGAAAATACTGTGGACAGAAGGGCCAGGAAGAACTTTTAAGTCCCACTGATTTAATTCTGAGAAATGTAAAATGAAACTATTGGATTTAAACTAGTTCATACTGAAGAGGGTGTGGACTTATTCTCCACTGCCCCGATGGGCAGGTCCAGAACCAGTAGGTTAAAACTACAAGAAAGTAGCTTCAGTCTAGATAGGAGGAATGTCTTGACTATAGGTAAAGGTAAAGGTTCCCCCCGCACATTTGTGCAGTCGTGTCCGACTCTAGGGGCCGGTGCTCATCTCTGTTTGTTAGCCGAAGAGCCAGCGTTGTCCAAAGATGCTTCCGTGGTCCTGTGGCCGGCATGACGCACGCGGAATGCTGTTACCTACCCACCGAAGTGGTACCTATTCATCTACTTGCATTTGCATGCTTTCGAATTGCTAGGTTGGCAAGAGCTGGAGCTAGTGCGGGAGCTCACTCCGCACGCAGGGCTAGGGATTCGAACCTCCGAACTTGCGATCTTCCGATCGACAAGCCTGGCATCTTACCTGCTGAGCCACCATGCCCCTTTCTTGACTATATGAGCTGTCAATCAGTGGAACAGGCTGCCACCAGAAGTGGTGAGTTCTCCTTTGCAGGATGTCTTCTAATGAAGGCTAGATGTGATATGCGAGAGTTTCCCTAATGGATCCTGCACTGAGCAATGGGTTGGAATAAATGATCTATAAGGTCTCTTCCAACTCAATGATTTTATGATTATATGGCTTAAAAATGTCAATCTTTGACTGGAATATTAGCCAATGATTTTGATAAGCAAATTGTTTCAATGTAGCTGTTAAAAAGGTTTTATTCGTTGTTTCAGATGCAATGCAGATTATGATCACATTGAGTGATTGTAACTTAATGATTAAGTGATTGTAATCACTTAATAGAAAACTGCAGTGTTTAGCTATAACAGGAGTCAAAGATATTTTTTAAGGAAGAAGCATAATCCATAAGTCATGATGGAGACAACTCAGTTAATACATTTGAGGCATATAAACATCTATTCCTAATCTATCACTTTAAAGTTGCAAGGTGGGGGGATCTGAAATAAGAACTCAGGTTGAATCAAATGACCCAATAACAATACTGAACATTTGTTCATATTAATAGTATTATACTTATTCCCTTCATTGCTCTCTTGTTTGATACAGTGTCTCTTAGGAACCAGTACAAATGAGATTTTATTACTGTACTGGTAGTGACTAATTGGTTATAAAGTTCATGCCTCAGAAGCAGAGGATTCAAGGATAATTCCTCTTGTCCATTCCTTGTCTCTCTGTTGCTGCAATCAAGTACTATACAGTACAGCTTGTTAGAACAATTAGAGCCTTTATATAACTTGTATATCAAAGCAATTAAGTTGCCATTAAGGAATGTGTCTGCTTTTGTGTTTCCTTTAATTACCATGTCTTCTAATCAGCTGTACAGGCAGTCCTCGCTTAACAACGGTAATTAGGACTGGCAACTCCATCGCTAAGCAATGTGGTCATAAAGCATGGTGTATGTAACCACACTGACTTACAATGGCAGTTCCAGCCCTTCTGGTTGCTGCTGTTAAGTGAAGTCAGCATGGTCGCTAAGCACGACATCACGTGGTCACCATTTGCGACCTCCTGCCAGCTTCCCCATTGACATAGCTTGTTGGATGCAGCAAGGAAGGTTGCAAATGGCAATCATGTTACGGCGGGACACTGCAATGTTGTAATTGCAAGCTGGTCGCCAGATGCCTGAATTATGATCGCACGACTGTGGGGATGCTGCAATGGCCACAACTAAGAGGACTGGTCATAAGTTCCCCCTCATTCAGCACTGTCGTAACTTTGAACAGTCACTGAACAAGTGGTCGTTAAGCAAGGACTACCTGGTACTGTAACTGAGTGCCATTGAGTAATCTTCTATACAAGATCAGTATAGCATTGCAATTCTTGCTCTTGGATCTTGTATAAGAGACCAGTGACTTGGTGTAACTCCTAGCTTTGGACTAATAAAATGATTGTTGGGACCCTGTCCAGTTTGGCATTTCTTGGCGAGCCATTTTCCACCCTCCTTCCACTGGGGAGGGGGGAAGGGGAGGGAGGTGGGCACAAAACTTACATCATGAATTCATGATGCAAACTCCACCATGACCAACTTGCACCCCAATGTCTGATGTAAATATATAAGCATGTTTTTTGCATAATGCCACCAATGCACATGTACCATTGTGACATAATCTTGGTTTGCTGCAGAGCCCTATGCAGCTAAACCCAGACTGCTGTAACTGTAAGTCTGGGAAAGGATTATAGTATGCTGTCCCAGTGCCCTGCACTACCAGGATGTATATTCACATTCAATTACAAATGCCATGTATTTCAAGTTGGAGAAAGAGAGGGATGGAAACATTTCTGGGTATCTTGCCCCCACACTGAGATTTCCTTTCATTCTCAAAACTTGAAATGACAGCAGTAATCTAATATTAAAGATTAAATGTTAATGGCATTTGTTATGGTTACAACTTATAAACCAGAACAACAAAGAACTCTGAAAAGAGAGAGGGAAGAAATGCCCCCTGCCCTCCTTAAAATTACCCCAAAACAATATAATAAAGAGCATCAGGTTAACCCATTTTGATTGATGGCATAGCTCTCCATGACTCAAAAGCCATATTTGATATCCAGTCAGTATTTACACACAACAAAAACCATACTAGTCTCATGAGCATTCCCTTCTGGTAACTTTCCATCATTCATATCAATCTCAACATATCCTGTCTCCTTCCCCCACACCCAATAATCTGTGAAATGGATATTATTTGGCTCCAAATAGTAGCTCTAGGCTGTTCTGGTTTTGTTTCCTAGCCCAGACAAAAGTAATTGCTCTTCCCCCCTCAACCTCCGCCCCCGAAAATGGATTCATTGCCATTTCCTTAGATACAGGTAACTTGAAAGGAGCCTGATATAAGGAGAATGTTTCCCAGACTGGAAAAGTTTTTAATAATTCCTCCAAGGTAGTAATGAGTTCATGGTCTGTATCCTGGTACAGGTGCATTGCATAAATAATGATCATAATTAACTTGACTCTATCTGGAGAGATTTTCTGGAAATTTGTTCTTCTAGCAAATAAAAACACGACAATAATGAATACATCTTGTGTTTGTCCCTCACTAGGTACTCCCAAAGGTGTGGTTTTCACCTTTGTGGTGACTTTATAGTGGCCCTCTAGGTGTTGTTGAACCATAGCTCTAAGCTGTATTGTCAGTAGTTAGGGATACTGAAAGCTGAACTTGAGAAACATCTGGACACCCACAGGTTTCCTATGCCTGCTGGATCTATTTATATATTGGTTTGATTCTGGACTACTATAAAAAAAGGCATCAAGTATACAGGTAGTCCTCGACTTACAACCATTTGTTTAGCGACCATTCAAAGTTATGACGGCACTGAAAAAAGTGACTTGCGACTGATCCTTGGATTTACGGCGGTTGCAGTGTCCCTGCGGTCACATGATCAAAATTCAGGCACTTGGCAACCAGCATGCATTAATGACAGTTGCAGCATCCTGGGGTTTCGTGATCACCATTTGCGACCTTCCCAGCCAGCTTCCAACAAGCAAAATCAGTGGGGGAAGCCAGATTTGCTTGATGACCATGTGATTCACTTAACAACCATGGTGATTCACTTAACAACCACAGTAAAAAAGGTTGTAAAATCAGGCGTGACTCACTTAACGACCACCTTGCATAGTAATGGGAGTTCTGGTCCCAATTGTGGTCATAAGTCGAGGACTGCCTGCATGATGTTTCCTCATAAAGACTATTAAAAAGTTATAGCAAGATAACTCTAATAATCTTTCTAACCTCAGAATGCTGAATCATTATTTGGCTGATTCTTATATACAGTATATTCCAATGAGCTAAAAAAGCCAGCTTAATTTGCATCTCATAATATATTGCTCCTCTCAATTCAAGAGATAAAGTTATGTGCATAAAATTGTGCCTATTCAATTAATATGCTATTTCACAATTACATGAAGAGTGGATACTGGGAGAGATCTTCTAGACGTGTGGGGTGAGGTATCATCAGGCCCAGCTGGATATGCTGTGCCAGCTGGTACCTGGAGGCTGTTAGGGTCTGGATGGTAGAAAGCAGAGTAAAGCCGAACCCTTTCCAGAGTTGCTATTCATCCATTTGGCTCTCTGTCAGCAATGGTGGTGTCTCTCAAGAAGTTAAAACTGCCCCTGAGGGAGCAAGTCCGTGACTCGGGGTCCTCCTGGTCTCCTGACTACTGTGGAAAGGGCAGCCAGAAGCTATGGCCAGAGGAGCCTTTGCCCAGCTGCAGCCCTACTTGACGCAAGAGAACCTTGCTGTAGCGGCTCACGTCCTGATCACCACACATCTGGATTACTGCAATGTGTTCTGTATGGCTGCCTTTGAAGACTACTCAGAAACTAGATTGTCAGTTGGTTTCTGGGGGCAGTTCAAAGTGCTGATTTTGATCTATAAAGCCCTACATGGCTTGGCACCAGGGTCCTTCTCAGGACCATCTCCTCCAATTTGACCCATCCAGGGTGTCTCTCCTGGGGAAAACATTTAGTAATGACCCATTTCTGGGAAGTAAGGGGGGGCCAAGGCTTGGAGGCTACGTTGCTCTGTGACGGTCCTGGTCCTCTGGAATGATCTCCACCTGGAGGCGATATTGTCTCCACCCTTAACAGCCTTCCCAGCTGGTTACACCAGGTTATTCCAGAGGGCTTTGGGGTGAATTATAATCTCAGCAGGGTTGTGCTTTATGATTTAAAATTAACTTAATTTTAACTTTAATCTACAGTGAATGTTGTTTTGTTTTGTAATGTAAAATAAAATATATAATATTTTGTAACCTCCAAGAATCACAAGAAGTGGCAGTATATAAATTTGTTGTAAACCGCCCAGAGTCCCCTTGTGGGGGGAGATGGGCGGTGATATAAATTGAACAATAAATAAATAAATAAATAAATAAATAAATAAATAAATAAATAAAATCAATGCATTCAAACATAGTCTTTTCTTTGAGAAAAAATCGTTCTCAACATCTCTTCTTTGCATCTTCCCTCTTTGCTTTGTCTTTTATAATTATTAAATTCCAAGCAAAACATCAGTCAATCAATTCAGTTTATTTCGATTGAAGATCTGAAACAAATAAACAATCCCCTCCCAATAAAATGACATGGCCGTGAATTTTATAGAGTTTTTATAGAGTTTTATTTTAGGACTTGGGGAGGGTGTTGTTTTTACTGTCTTGTGCACTGCCCAGGGTTGTTGTTATGTCTTTTAAAATAAATAAATAAATAAATACAAATAAATTTACATACCAAAAATGTAAGCATTGCCTAAAGGGGCTCTTGTGAGCATTTCATTCAGCAGAACATAAGGGTATATTTTTGCAGTTATTGACAGCTGCTGTGCAAAACTTTGCAACCATGTGAGTAACAAAAGTTTTTCTTGTCTGATAGAATAAAATTAATGGAAAAGTCATCAGGCCAATTTGGCACGTCTAATGACAAAGGAAAGGCGAAGCTTCTCCAGCTTCTCAGCATAAAAGCACCAAAGTAGCAGCATGTTAAGGATGAATGCAAGAGTGCCAGAGCCGGAGACATTCCTAAATGCAAGTTTTGGTAGTATTAAAATAAATGTCCTTGCCCTTTTTTTTAAAACAAAACCCACTACCCAAAATGATATCAAGTCTGTTGTGACATTATTTACAATGCAATACTCCTGATGAAACAGTCTGTTCTCACAATATATCTTTTTTTTTAAAAAAAATCCCACTAGGGGGAAAAAAGGTGGGAGGGAGAAGAAATTCAAAAGAGCACTGCCGAAGTCAGCAACAACATCACTGCAAGGAGTCTGGGTTCGTCTTGAGAGAGAGAATATAGTGTGTCTTTCTTGCTGCTGAGAGTTTGCTAGGAATATTTGATGTAACAGAGAAAAGGTGCCCAAACTGGACTTTGTTTCTTGCTTGTATCTGACTCTTCAGACTAAGCCTGCCTGAAGATTGTAGTGCAGAAAAGCTCAGGAAAAGTAACCAGGCATTCTGGTTGAAGAACAAGAATTTAACCAGTTGCACACTTCCATCAAGGTAATGCTGATTGTTTCCTTCTCATATCATTTGAGATCCAATTCTGGGAAAGGGTGGGGGAGGGGGACGGAGGAATTTGTATTTTGGATAGTTTGGTTGGTGGTGGAGGTTATGTCAGTGGGGAGATGCTCAAAGGGAAGAAAATGTCCCACCAATTCTTTGCACAATTGATGTATTCATAGACTTTGCAAACGCACATCAATGGTGCCCCCCAAGTTTTGATAGATATTACCTGATGGTCTCAGAGGAATTCTGTGTATTTTCTCAGGTATGGATTTTTCAGTCCAACCTGCACTTCCTCCAAAAACTAGATGTGTTAAATCAAAATTGGACAAATATTGTGACAGCTTATGCACTATCCTTGCTTGGGAATCCAGAGAGAACTTTCTGTAGGAAAAAAAAACCCTCCTGAGAAACCAGGATGTGGATATGAACTGCTATAGTGTCTCTTTCTCCCCCTTCCTCCCTGCCCCCTCCCCAAATGCTTTTGTGCTGAAGGCTGCAATGTCTTTAACACTTTGAAGAGCACCAGCATTATCAAGCCTGTCACAGCAGCTCACCTTCTCCCCGGGAGACTGGATTCTTGATCAATCTCTACCATGTGGTTTGTGTCAGGCTAGTAGCAACATGTACAGACTGCTCCAAGCAAAATTTCAGAGGAAGAAATAATCTTCCTGGAAAAGGTTAGCTGATATTAACTGCATCCCTTGAGCTGCAATGAAGCCATTTCAGATTTGGAGATTGGGGTAATACCTTTAGGATGGTTCTCCTTCCTTCCTTCCTTCCTTCCTTCCTTCCTTCCTTCCTTCCTTCCTTCCTTCCTTCCTTCCTTCCTTCCTTCCTTCCTAATTTCATCGTTCATTAACATGTCAAACTGCAGCAAGTCACAAGATTTTCCCTGGAAGATTCACAGCAAAGTGAATCTTTGTGTGTCTGATATATGTGTTTGTCTATGGAAGGCAAAGTGAGTTCCCGCCATCCTTGTTAAGGCAACCCATAGTGTAGCTCATAATTTACAATTACATCCCAATTAGATGAAATAAAAGATAGTGAAGTCTAATTACTCAAGTTGCAAAAAATGACTACATCCCTTTTCCCTGCATCATTTTTCTGAGTCTAACCTGTTACTAAACCTTGAGCAGACTTGTTTCTCATTTCATTTTATTCTGACAAATTGCTTGGGAATGCTGGAGTAAAAAGGAACTGCACTTTCTCTTGCTGTTATCAAAATGACAATATTAGTACAGATTGCATAGTGGTGATACACTAAAATACTAATCAGTATTACTGATACTAATGAATAATCAGGATTTTGGTTGACCTGAAGCAGAGAACTTAAATTCAGCCCATAGTTTCATTGAACATTTAGTCCAATATTTATTATGGTGCCATTTTAGAGTTCTTGGGTTTTGTTTTCACTCTATTTTGCTTCCTCAGTTATGTGTACAATTTGTCTTCATGCTGCTAGTGGTGTTTGGAAAGTTCATCACCTATTGTGTGATGAAAAGGAATCCATTTCCTTTGTGGAAAATTCAAAGCAATCTTATTAGGGTTAAGTAACTAGGGGCGCAATGGCTCAGTGGTTAAGATGCCAGGCTTGTCGATCGGAAGGTTGGCGGTTTGAGACCCACGCACCGCATGACGGAGTGAGCTCCTGCACTCGCCCCAGCTCTTGCCAACCTAGCAATTCGAAAGTATGCACATGCAAGTAGATAAATAGGTGCCACTTTGGTGGGATGGTAACAGCATTCCGCGCGCGTCATGCCGGCCACATGACCGCGGAAGCGTCTTCGGACAACGCTGGCTCTTCAGGCTAAGAAACGGAGATGAGCACTGCCCCCTAGAGTCGGACACGACTGTGCAGGGGAAAAGCTTTACCTTTACCTTAACTTTCTGAAAGAGAGCTGGCTTGGTGTAGTGGTGAAGGTACCAGGCTAGAAACTTGATGACCATGAGTTCTAGTCCTGCCAGAGGCATAAAGCCAGCTGGGTGACCTTGGGCCAGTCACTCTCTCTCAGCCCTAGGAAGGAGGCAATGGCAAACCACTTCTGAAAAACCTTGCCAAGAAAACTGATACACCAAAGATGACCTCATGTCAAGCACGTTCCTATTCCACCCTAATTTTTAGGTGTGTATGAATTAATAGTTGTTACGCAGAAGAGTATTTTATACATGTTCAAAATTCACATCTGTTTGTTTATTAAAATATCACATAAAATCAATTCATGAGAATAAGTTATTTTATTAAATTAACTCCACCTTAGCATAAAGCCATTCAGTTAAGCTTAGCTTTTTTTTTGAGGATGGAATATATTCTATAATTATTTCACATTCTCTATTTCACCTTCTCTGTGTAGACATTCCAACAGAAAAGATGAAGCCTAGGGTATTGTTCTACCTATGAACGCTCTACCTTCTATCTTAGCGGTAACCGTGATTCGAAAATCTTCATATAATTAAACTAATACCCAAGTAGCTGGAAGAGCTTCAGAGCTGAAATACTCTTTGCTGGCTCCCTGCCACTGATTGGCTTTGGATGCCCCAGACATAGTGACAGTCCTAGGGAATAAAGGTAATGAGAGGGTGGTGGCTAGCACTGCACTCAGTGGAGTTCCAGGTTTCTGGGAAGGGAGGGAGGGAGGAAGAGAGGGAGGGAGGAAGGGAGGGAGGGAGGGAGGGAGGGAGGAAGAGAGGGAGGGAGGGAGGAAGGAAGAGAGGGAGGGAGGGAGGGAGGGAGGAAGGGAGGAAGGGAGGAAGGGAGGAAGAGAGGGAGGGAGGGAGGGAGGAAGAGAGGGAGGGAGGGAGGGAGGAAAGAAGGAAGGAAGGAAGGAAGGAAGGAAGGAAGGAAGGAAGGAAGGAAGGAAGGAAGGAAGGAAGGAGTGAGTCCCACAGTTTGGGCTGAGCAAAAGGAGGCTTAGGAAGAAGCAGGAGCACAGACTAATGGAGATCCAGGTAAGGAAGAGTAGGAAGTAGAGAGACCTGGGCTGCCTTGGGGATGACCAAGGAAACTGGGCACATGCAGGAAGCAATGGGAAGAGTTAGGAGACTTGGAGGAGTGAGAGAGTGGAAGAGAGAGAGAAAGAATAGAAGAAGTCTATATAGGCTTTGGGATGTCTACTTTGTGTGTGAGAGAGGGGGAGAGAAAAGGTGTACAAGGTGAACATGAAGCCTAATGTGGGTAGAACTTGTGAACAGGGATGTGCTTAAGATATAGAGTGTGCCTTTGGAACAATAATGCGGAACAGGATACAGGTCATCTTCATTTGGTGACCACAATTGGGACCAGCCACTTGGCCGTTAAGCAAAGTGTCTGCTAAGTGAAACCGCGACTGTGCTTATGATCTTATTTCAGCTTTCCTTTGCTTTACAGACCTGTGAAGGTCATAAATGCAAGGATTGGTGGCAATATTTCTTTTTCATCACTGTCGTAACTGTGAATGGTCACTAAACGAGGCAGTCGCTAAGCGAGGTCTACCTGTATGGAACTTTGGATTTAAAGAAGTGGATTTGTGCTTCAGAGCATGCCTGATAGCATTGCAAGCCTGCTTTCTGTGAAATGGATTTCTGTTTGAGTTAGAAATGGTGATCTGCCACATCTGGAAAGTACCAGATTGCTGTAGGGCAATATACAGTATCATCTTGCTGAGATATTGGTCCCAAGCCAGGAAGGGCTTCATAGTTCAAAATAAGTTTCTGAAAACAGGCCTGGTAGATAATATCTAATATCGTCTTATCCCCATAGCATCGACCCGCCCCACCCGATCATTCAGAGAGGGCTTGCTACGGACCCCATCAAAAAGGGAATTTCATCTAGTGGGGTTCAGGAGGCGGGCCTTCTCTGCAGTGGCGCCCGCCCTTTGGAATATCTTGCCCCCAGAGTTGAGGCGGGTTTCCTCCCTCCCGGCCTTCTGGAAAGATCTGAAAACCTGGTTCTGCCGCCTAGCATGGGAGGGGAAAGGTAATAGCTCCTCCTGGGGGTGGTTAGTACCATAATGCCCTCCCCATTGATCGACATCAATTCGCCATATTGGATTTTATATTTATTTATGTCATATTAATAATTTGTAATTTTATATGTGTATTTTAATCTTAATTTTTATTGTAAGCCGCCCAGAGTCCCCCGTTTGGGGGAGATGGGCGGTCATATAAATTTAAATAATAAATAAATAAATAAAAATAATAGTAGATGCTTGATGGCTGTTGTGGGTCTTCCGGGCTGTGTGGCCGTGTTCTGGAAGTTTTGGTTCCTAATGTTTCGCCAGCATCTGTGGCCAGCATCTTCAGAGGGCAGGAGCACAGATAGAAGTGAAATCTCTGTGCCCAGGTAGAGTGGCAATGTTTTATTTATAGAGCTAAGTTATAGGAGATTAGGTGAGGTTTTTTTTGTTGTGTTGAAATGTTAACGAGTGGCTGATGAGCGTGATTAGCATGTTCAGTGTGAGAAGTATTCCCATGTCCTGGTGGTTGGACTGAGTTCGTTGACCTTTTGCAGGCTGTGTTTTTCAGGACTCGTAGCCAGGTTTTGCTAATTTTTAGACTTTCTTCTTTTTTATTGTAACTGTGCTGGTGTTTGTGAATTTCAATGGCTTCTCTGTATAATCTGGTGTAGTGGCTTTTGGCGTTGTCCAGTATTTCTGTGTTTCCAAATAGGATTTTGTGTCCCGTTTGCTTGAGAGCATGTTCAGCTACTGAAGATTTTTCCGGTTGCTGTAGTCTGCAGTGTCTTTCGTGTTCTTTTATCCTGGTGTGAATGCTTCGTTTTGTGGTTCCGATGTATACTTGTCCGCAGCTGCATGGTATGCGGTATACTCCTGCAGCGGTGCGGGGGTCCCTTTTGTCTTTTGCTGATTTTAGCATTTGTTGTATTTTTCTGGTGGGTCTGAAGACTGTTTGAAAGTTGTGTTTTTCCATCAGTTTTCCCATGCGGTCAGTGGCTCCTTTGATGTAGGGCAGGAATACTTTGTTTGTGGGGGGCTGTTTTTCTTCAGTTGGATGTTGTTTTCTTGGTTTGATGCCTTTTTTTATTTCATTCTTGGAATAGCCATTCGCCTGTAGGACCCAATTCAGATGGTTAAGTTCATTGTTGAGAAACTGGGTTTCACAGTTTCGATTAGCACGATCCACCAAGGTTTTGATCATGCCTCTCTTTTGTCGTGGGTGGTGATTGGAATTTTTGTGTAGATACCGGTCTGTATGGGTGGGTTTTCTGTATACTTTGTGTCCTAGTTTGAGGTCTGGTACTAACAGATAAAAATGCTACAACTTTAATTCTATACAAGTCGGGAACCTACCCACCCCCGCGCACCTTTAAAAAAATCTTTCCATTGTTTCTAAAGCAGCCTGAATTTTGACTTTGGTGAATTCCCAATACAGTTAAATCCATAGCCGTGTGGCAACCAGAGAGCAATCCTTTTCAGGTATCTTATGTGTATTAATAAAAGCCAAAGGGGATTTTAAAACATTGATTATGTGCCATCAAGTCAGTGTAGGCTGTTAGCAATGGCATAGATAGACCTTCTTCTCCAGGGTGATATTTCCCCCACCTGGCCCTTCAGGTCTTTCAACAGTATATCCATCACTGCAGTAATTGAGTCCATCCATCTTGCTGTTGCTCTTCCTCTTCTCTTTCCTTCCACCTTTCCCAGCATCATAGACTTCTCAAGGGAACTGGGTGTTTGCATAATGTGTCCAAAATATAAACACTTCAGCCTGGTCATTTGTGCCTCAAGTGAGAACTCTGGATTGATTTGTTCCATGATTTGTTTGTTTTCTTGGCTACCCATGGTATTCTCAGGAGTCTCCTTCATCACTAAGCTTTAAAAGCATCAATAATCTTTCTCTCTTGTTTCTTCAAAGTCCAACTCTTGCTTCCATAGGGAAAACCATTGCCTGCAAGATTTTGATTTTTGAAAGTATAGACACATCACGGCGTCTGAATTATCTTTTCCAAGGCCTTCATTGCTGCTTTAACAAGTGCTAGTCTATGGCATATTTCTTGAAAGCCATAGATGCTATTCATAAAAGGAAGACACTGGTGGTTAACCATAGGTCCTTTCCCCACTTGCAATTTTAATCAGCACCAGTAACCCTGATGTCTTGCTAAGTAACACAATGCTAGCCTCGTCCAATTCCCCATCCAGAATTTAACCAGCCTGCTGTCACCACTCCGAGTTCCAGATAAAAAGTATTTTTTTTTCCTATTTAAACAAATAGGGTTTCATCACAGCAATAAGTTGGCTAAAACCCATACAGCTTTGAAACCTCTTTCATGGGCAACTAGATGAGAAGATCTGCCTCTGGGTGTTGTCACAGGTGTGGGTATCTCCAGAGATGTGGTCATCCCCCATTTCTTCTGGTCACTAATGGGCATCTGCTATGGAAAAGTCTTATGACTTTTGTCCTCTGAAATACTCAGCTCCAAGATCCTTCCTCTGAACCCATTTTAATCAACTATTAACATAATTAGCTGTATATAAGTTGTGCTTCTTCTTCTAGCTCACTTTTCCTTTTTTGTCTCCCACCAACTGCATACCAGCATAACACTTCACTGCAACACTCCCCAGAAAAATGGATAGAGTTGAGGAATCAAGAAGAAAGGAGATTAGTATTTCCAAATGCTCCACAAGCTCTTGTTAATTTCAGTAGCTTTCCTAAGACCAGTTGATTTCACCTACCAGGGGAAGTTCAACTCTGACCCCCATAAAAGTACCACTAGCCCCTAAAAATAAAATGAGGAGAGGAACAGAGGATGATGAGATTCTAGGTAGAATCTCAAAGGCTTATGAAGGGTAGAAGAATAAACGCTGATTTGGGGCAAATGTGAAAGGGTGTAAATCGGGAGTGGCATTAGAATAGCGGTAGCAGCTCTGTTCCTCTGTTTGACAGCATCTTGATTTGTGCATGATTGACATTGACATGACATTGACAAAGAGTGACAGCAACCATAAGGTTGGAGACTTGGTACACTGTCATACCACAACATAATTTGGCACCAAGACACTTACAGACTCTTCAGAACCAGAATATGGTTGATGATCTGGAGAACCCAAATTTATGGCAGTGATTGATTTCACAAAAGGGAGGGGTGGCTGGTGCTTTAATGCAATAATGAGCTAATGCCCAGAGCGTTTGAAATGTGGAATGGGGCAAAGCCAGTTTTAAATTGATGTTTGTATTGGAGCTGCAATCATGATCTGGACTTCCAAGCACAGCAAATAATTAAGGAGATAAAAGGTTTTGGGAATAATCTATTTTATCTACCAAATCCTAAGATGTAAATCATTCTATCAATTTTGTCTGAGTTCTGCTTCAGCTGACTTACTGCATGAAGGCAGGTGTGTGATGTGTAAACATCTCCAACATCACTGGAGCCAGATTAAGGGAAGAAGCAGAGCTAGGTATTATCAATAGGACAAAACTATCTAAAGTTTACCTCCATATGATCTTACAGAGATACCTTACCAATATGATCTTGAAGAAATAGGAAAGAAGACAAAAGCATGTAATTGTCACCAGACCTAGAACAACACAGAGAATTTAGAATGGTTTTGTTAAGTTGTGGGTAGATATCATTATCTAACCTTAAGTGTTTTTAAATAAAATACTTTATGCCTCTTAATTATTATTTATAGTCCTGTGAATTAAACTCTACTTTGTTTTTAGGCTGTGTTCACATCTTGATATAGACACATTGCATTATTTTTACTGGTAGTTCTTGCTTTCCTCTTTCGTAAAACATCAAATGTATAATTGAGAAACATGTTTTACAAGGTGTTGTGTACATTGGACACAACCCGCAATGTGGCTCCCACACAAATTCCACTGTAAAAGAATGCAGGATTTGTGGGAACTATTGTTGGAATATTGTGCTTATTTATTGTTAATATATTGGCAAAGGCAAGTCCATGCATTCCACTGTTCTGGCTGATTTGCATTCAAGCATCAGTTAGTTTAATGAGTTACTATGGTTATGTATATATACAAACAAGTTATATTTTTGACAGTGTATTGACAGGGTCTAACAGTCTGCAGTCCTTCTTACTGCATGACGTCCTATTTGTCTTCTGGGACCAGGGTCTCCATGTGAAAAGAGCCAAAGGGATTTAGGAGGTGAACTTCTGTGGAAACCTGCTGAGCTGGGTTTTTTGGCTTGGCTAGCTGGCGAGTCATATTTTAGCTAGTATGCCACAGGCATCTGGGCAAGTGCCACTCAGCAAACGGTGTCTTTAAAGAGGAGGGGTACTGTCAGCAAACAAAGGTTAAATCCAACACGCTGCTTTGTTTTGGAATATTCCCCAACTTTGATTCCTCCCAGCTCCTAAAGGATCCTTTTTCAAACCAGAAGGCTACCAAAGATGAACCGGTTGCCACTTTTGCAAAAATATTTTTGTGTGTCATCTTGTAAGATAGAAACACGTAGAAGTGCTATTATGAATGAGGTTTTTGACTCAATGAGTTCACTCATCACCCAAATTGTGTATTGTGTATGTATTTAATACCAATGCCGTGTTCCAGCCCCCTGTGCTCAACCCTGAGGCCTAGTCTTCAGAGTTTAGGTGGCCCTGGTCTCCATCTGTTGCTACTAATGCAAGGTCAGCTTGTAATAAGTCCCACCTCATCCATGATTTAATCTTGGAACCGCCAGAGATTCCTGGATGGCAACAGCTACACCCCCCACCCCCGCTCCACAATCATGGCTGGTGCCACACCCAAATCCTAGGAAGACACATTTCTGAGAGGGGGACCCCTCCTAATACATACCAGGTTAGCCCTGTCATTTTAGCAGTTCTGCTCTGGATGTGAAAGCTGTTTGTTCCCTGCTGCATAGTGGCTTCCCTGCTATAGCTCCTTGACTCAATGGTCGGGTTGTGAAGTTCCCTAGGTCAGAGCTTCCCAAACTGTGTGTCGCGACACAAAAGTGTGTCGCCACACACAGTCTGGTGTGTCGCCACACAACCCGGAAGCGCTGATCATCATCAGCACTTCCAGGTTTTCCCACGGCGACACACCAACTGTAGCGCGCAAAACCCGAAAGCAGCAGCAGCGCTTCCGGGTTTTTGCGTGCTGCCGCACTTCCGGGTTTTCCCGCGGCGACACACCAACTGTAGCGCGCAAAACCCGAAAGCAGCAGCAGCGCTTCCGGGTTTTTGCGTGCTGCCGCACTTCCGGGTTTTCCCGCGGTGACACACCAACGCCAGTTGGTGTGTCGCCGCAGGAAAAACTTTGGAAAGCCCTGCCCTAGATGGATGGTTCTGAGGGACTTCAACCTGCTTTCTCTGGGCCCAGAGTCAGAGGTGGCTTGAGAATTCATGGCTACCGTGGCAACTATGGACCTGATCCAGATTATTGATGGCCCAGCTTCAGGGAGGGCATACTCTGAACTTCGTTTTTGCCTCAGGGCAGTGGCAACGTGGGCTGGTGTTAGGGGATCTTGTCATCGGTCCTTTGTCAAAGACAGATCACTCCCTTCTAGCTCTGGAGTTCTCTGTGGCTGCCCACAGTTAGGAATGCTGAATAACTGCCTATAGACTGGTTAGCCAGAGGTATATGACATATAAATTAGGGCCCATCAAATTATAGTTTTTATGAAGTTCATATTTTAAAGGATGGGAATAGTTGTGATGATAGGTCCCATGACAATTCCATCACTAGGCCACTCAGAATTTTAAAGGGCCTTGTAATCCTTTGGGTGCTGCCTTATGCCCCCTCACCATCCGCCTGTTTTTTCAACCTTTCTTCATAGGTCATGCTTTGTTCAGAAAAGAGAAGCACAAAAAAAAAAAAAACCAACCCTCAGGAAAATGGTATTGGAGATTTCTTTGCTTTGATTTTTCTATTATGTCTGAACACATACAAACTGGGGCCACCCCAAGCCCCTTCTCATTTGGAACCCTTTCTGACAAGCAAGATGTTATTCTGACCATTGGCACAGCCTGTTCCTCAACTATTTGCTGTTCTGGAGGATCATAAAGCTTAAGGCAGGTCCTAATTGCGAGTTAGTCTTGAACTGGATTCTTATCTAACTCTGCACATGAAACAAGAATCAGCAATGTCCACATCGTCCTTGTTAATGAATCATCTGGGGAACATGATATGTGGGGAAAATAGGAGGAGGAAGGAATATTAGATATGTCCACCACCTTGAGTTATTTATAAAAATAATAAAGGCGGGATAGAAAATAAATACATACATACATACATACATACATACATACATACATAAACTATCAGTTTGAATTTAGCACCAAACATTTGAACAGATAATCTTTCACTTAGATTTGAAGATAAACAGAATGTCAGTTTGTGATACTGAGGAAAGCTCTTCTCTCTAAAAAAAAATGTCAAGCTTTGTGTGGACATGTAGGAACAATTCATAAAATCAGCTTCAACGTGTTTTTTTTAGAGAACCAGAAATTTACACATGCATTCCTTGCTCCCAGACTAAATATATGCCTTCAGGGGAAAGTTGACATTCTGCTTGTGAGAAGTACAAGGAAATACTAACCTGCTTATATTGTGACCAGCGATGTATCTAATATTTCTATTTGAAGGATTACATTTTAGTTCTTTATTTATTCTCTTTGATTGGTATTTTAGTTCTTAGCCAGTTGGAAGTATTTGCCCTTAAACTTGGGAGATTTGGTTTGGTCTTATCTATGTGAAGAAATTACAGAGAATATTATCTACAGTATATATCTAAATAATATATACTTACTTTCAGATAAGTAGGTCATACTATTATCCGGGTCTTGCTGATGCAAGGCAAAATTCAATCACACTTATTTTGATATATCTAAACTTTTATGTAAGGGAGTTAAAATACGTTTATTTTTGCTTTATCATTTATACAAAGGCTTTGGATTGTATAGGCCACAACTAATTGTGGGTATCCCTTAAGAACATGGTGTGCCAGGCCATCTCATCTGCCTATTGAAGGATTTCTAGGATGACCAAAAAGCAACTGTTACTTCCTGGAATATGAATAACTAAATAGTTCACAAATCAAGAACCTCAGATAAGCTGATGATACCACTTGGATGGATGGGAGGGGAAGATTTAAGGAATCCTGTTGGAGGGGAAAGAAGAAATGGCTACTGCTTCATATTTTTTTTAAAAAAACTTAAGATTATGTCAACAGACAATGCCAACCTAAGGTGGAGAAGAAGTTGAAACAATAACAGACTTTATCCTCCTTGGCTCAAAATTTCAGGGATGGCCATGAAATTAAGAAACTTTGGCTACTTAGGAGAAAGACTATGACAAATCTCAATAAAATAATAAAGTGCAGAAACTTCACACAGACAACAAAGGTATGTATTGTGAAGGCTACCTTTTCCCAGTTGGAAACTATTGTTTTGAAAGCTGGACTATCAAAAAAGCTGAAGAAAGAAAAAAAAATGACACCTCTGATTTTCAGCCTGGAGAACAGCAGTAGATGAAAGTCTGTAGCCCAGCCTGGTGCCCCTACTCAGGTGACATCTGAGAAGAAACTCCTTTGAGAGCTAGTGACACAGCAAAAGTTTAACAAATGGACCTTTTCATAGGCAGCCCAGGCTTTGATTCGGCAGCATCACTCCAGAACGATAGTGACAGTAGCTATCTTTACTATTGAAAACAACAATAACAACAAACTATCTTTCACTGTCACAATATTCATATTGCAAAATCAATTTTAGGATTGCTATTAAACACTAAGCCACCTTCTCTGGCCAAGCTGTAACTGAATAAAAAATCCTAGTCAGTTCTTGGCACTTAGGACAAATCAATGATCACATCTCTAAGCCACCAGATAATACTTTGTTCAATCAGCTAATCATGTAGACAGCACTAAGACAGCCACCCCAAAGGTCATGAGGTTGGCCAGAATGAAACTGATTTCCCTGTGCAAGCAAAAGGATCCTGACCCCACAGGACAAGACCCATAAATGGTTTCTGCATTCATTCCTTTTGGTACAGATGGGAGTCCTGGGGACTGCAATCCTTATAAGATAGCAATTTGGGAAAGACTGTATTAGTGGATGTAAAGTCACATGTTGACTTACAAGAATATATTGCATTTGTTTACAAGAAAATCTCTTATGGACTAAAATATTTCAGCCTTTAGGCCCTCTGAGCTAATGGGAAATGAAATGCAGATTTTAAAAATACGTGCATTTAAAAACAACTTCCCCATATCCCATGGCTTTTTACGCTATGTATCTTTTGTAACATGACACTTGTTACAAAATTGTTAATGCAATGCAGAAAATGGACCATTTTCATCCTGAATTAACCAATGTGCTCATTTATGCTTTTATGCTCATTTATCTGTTCAGACAATAAAAAAAACTCTGAAATAAGTGAAATTTACTTTTTTGTAAACAGATTTACACTCAAGTAAAAATTAGTCGTAAATGTAAGAAGCAATTGGCCCAGAGGAGCATGAGCTGACTTTGCTTACAAGTGATGAATTGGGTGCAGTTGTATCTTAATCACCCACTTTATAATCATGGCCAATCCATGGCTTGGCTATTAAAGCCACTCACAGAACCTGCCTCTTGCTGCTCATTCCTTGTGTATTCTACATCCATCCCTCATTTCATGGTTCATGATAAATATAGCTTGCCACTCAATCTGAATCACAAAGAACAGTTTCTATAAGGCATTGTTTGCTGTGTACCCAGAACTGGAAACCACAGGTTAAAATAGGTTTCCAGCTGTGGCTCGGAGACAAACTGATGACTTTTGTAACCATAGCTTACCTGATTTGGACATAATGATGGGCTATATTTATCATGATCTAGGAAGTGGAGGAGTGAATCAGGTCATGCAAAGGATAACCAGATGGCTCTACAGATAAACCATGTTTCATCTTGGTATCTGAACTAGACCTATATCTGTTGTCACACCCTGAGATTATAACTGTGTAGAAAACATAAGGACAAGGAAAAGAATAATGTTTTGTGACTCTGAAAATAAAGATGATCAATTAAATATTTTAACCAGAGCTCAAACTTGATTCAGTTCTATGATTCACATGATTCAGTAGTGAAGTAATTGATGGGACTCAATTTTTAAGAGTTAATAACATTTTGGCCCTTTATAGAAATTATGGTAATGTCCATCTGAAAAGCAAGCATTCAGTGTTTGGCCTGGGAAAAAAATCTGAAGTAGTAACCAGCAGTAGAAGATAGAGTGGGAAGCTACACACTGACTGGTAGGTATGTATGTATGTATGTATGTATGTATGTATGTATGTATGTATGTATGTATTTATCTTCTCAACCGCCCAACTCATATATGACGACTCATATTAGGAAAAGAGAGCAGGGCAGTGATGAAGGAAGGAAGTCAAGGTGACAACAATTCTGCCACCTCCAACCTGGACGTTCTTCTCTTTAGTGACAGATCAATTGCTGGTGAAACACCTATTATCCAGGATTTAATCCTGAATAAAAATGCTGACCTGCCCTGTATCATAAAGACCTGGCTGACAGAAGGTAGGGAAATTCATCTCTCCTAGCTTTGTCCACTAGGCTACTCTACGATGCAACAGGCTAACCCTGGAGGGCAGGAATACAGATTGGCCATGAGCTATAGAAATTCCATTTCATTCTCCTTTCATTCTCCATTTCATTCTTCTCAATTCTTCATCTGATACCCTGCCCATTTTGAAGAGGGTCACTAGACCTCGGTTGCAAACGGCCAAATGGAAACAAAGAGAGTTTGGGGAAAATCTTTGCTGTCATCTAGTGATCAACTGTGATGGTCCTGGATTACAATCAGCACTCCACAAACGAGATACATTGAAATTGTTAGGAATCTTTATTGTATCAGTGACTCCAAGCACTTCAATGCTCCAAGTGATTTGAGTTTTACCAAGGATTAGTATATATACACATTCTATTCTCCCCCTTCCCGTCTGACACTTTTGCGGTGCGTTTGAAGGTCCAAGGTCTTGAATCCACATTTCCTTCTTTCTATCTGTCTGCCGGCTATTGCTTGCCATTGTTTGGTTGCTGCGTGTCTCTTGGCTGGCGCCAACTCACTGTGAGGTGAGTTGGGCTGAGAGAGAGTGACTGGCCCAAGGTCACCCAGCCGGCTTTCATGCCTAAGGCGGGACTAGAACTAACAGACTCCTGGTTTCTAGCCCAGCACCTTAACCACTAGACCAAACTGGCTCTATATAATATATAATATAATATTGCCAATATAATAATATATAATATAATATAATATAATATAATATAATATAATATAATATAATATAATATAATATTATAATATAATAATATATAATAATATAATATAATATAATATAATATAATATAATATAATATTTATTTAATATATAATAACATAACATAACATAACATAACATAACATAACATAGCATAACATAACATAACATAACATATAATGCCTATATTATTACACATTGCTATTTAGGCCTAATATTCTTAAGGCCTGACTATCACATGGATTGCCTTTCTTATTATAAAACCATCTGACTGTCTAAATCTGCAGAGAGGGCCTTTTGAAGATGCTCCCTCAATTGCAGGTCTGTTTTCTGGCTTGTGGGAGAGGATCTTCTGCTACATTGCTCCCAAGCTCTGGAACACACTCCCTTGAAATTTATTAATTCCATGTTTATATTGCCCTAAGATTCAGGGTGGTGTACCAGGGCTGCAACTAGAGAGGGGCAAGCGGGGCATGTGCCCCGGGCACTGCGCTGGGGGGGCCACCAAAATGATGCCCGGGGGGTGCCAAAATGACAAAATAACCCATGGGGGGGCGCAGAATCCATGTTTGCCCCGGGTTATGCAGACCCTAGTTCCATCCCTGTGGTGTACAATACACCATCAATCCCTCACCATAAAACAAAATAACATGCATAACTCATAGAATATTGCTAGAAGACATCCAATAAAAAATGCTTGGAAATAAATGCCTTTTTAAAAAGTATGCTTTTTACTGCCTTTGGGAATGTAAGAAGAATAGGACCAAGTGTATCACTGGGGGCAAGGCCTTCCATAAGGTGGGGGCCACCAGGGAAAAGGTCTATCTTTGGGTCCTGGTCCTACTTCCCATGGGGTTGGGATACTGAGCAGACCCGCCCTAGAAGCCCACACAGGATGGGCAGAAAAGAATCCTTCTGAATAAGGTGGTCCCTGAAGCTGGCCGGAATTGGGTTGCCCCCCTCATCCTTTCAGTGTTTAGAAAATATTTAAACATACATCTCTTTCTCCAGCATTTGCTACCTATTTTAACCTTAATTTTAAGCTATGTTTTTAACTTTTTATATTCTGCTTTGTTTCTAAACTTTGTTAGCCATCCTTGAGGTCTCAACAAAGTAAAATGGCGAAGTGTAAATCAAAGCAATGCATTTCTTTCTTCTGTTTTATCAAATTAAGATAAAGAAAGAAAGAAAGAAAGAAAGAAAGAAAGAAAGAAAGAAAGAAAGAAAGAAAGGAAGGAAGGAAGGAAGGAAGGAAGGAAGGAAGGAAGGAAGGAAGGAAGGAAGGAAGGAAGGAAGGAAGGAAGGAAGGAAGGAAGGAAAGTCCATTCAGTCTTCATTGCCTGGGGAAAAATACTTTTAGTGAGGCTCTAACAGCAATGTAGTTATTTAAATTAAGATTAAATTAACTGAGAAAAAAAAAGAGAGTTACACTTTTTCAAATAGCAGGCACCCCTGGGTTACAGATTTCAGATGGACAGTAGGAATAAAGTGGAACAATTAAAATACTACTGTACATTTTCCACATAGTGTTGTCTATGAGTGGAACTTGCTATCTGTTTATATACCCTGGCTTGTCCTGCCTGTGTTGGTGGGGGTGTTGTACTCTCCTTGGTAGTATCTTGATTGGGTGGTTGTTTGCTGCTTGGTTGATTGACTGAGTTAATAGTTCCTTGATTAGGGTATATTGTGCTGTTTGATTGTTCCTTTGGTGCTAATCCTGGTGTTAATCTTTGCCTATCTCGGTGTTGATTGCTGGCAAGGAGGTCTTCTGGTCTTCTGGCTTTTCTATTGTCTCTTATGAATAGTATGTAAATGTTGTTTGCCTCTATGTGTCTGTTGATGGCTGCTTTGTCTGAGTGCCAAGCTTCCAGGAATTCTCTAGCATTTTTGGATTTGGCTTGGTTTAGGATGCTCACAGTTTCCCAGTTGAAAGTATGGTTAAGTCTGTCCATGTGTTGTGAGATTAAGGAGTTTTCATCATGTCTTCTGACTGCTAGTTGGTGTTCATGGATGTGTTCTGCTAGTCTTCTGCCAGTCTCTCCTACATAGTGGCTGTTACAGTCCTTACACTGTATGTTGTAGATAACTCCTGTTTTTTCTTCTTGGGCTACTGGGTCTTTTGGTTTACTTACAATGTTCTGAAGGGTTTTGGTTGGTTTGTGTGCTACGGTGATGCCATGTGGTTGTAACAGTCTATTAGTAGTTTCTGAGATGTTTCTGATATATGGCAGTGTAATCCTTTTCATAGCTTCAGTTGGTTTTGCTGTGGTGGGTTGAGTGGTCAGGCACTTTTTGATAAAGTTGTGTGGATATCCATTTTGCTGGAAGATGCTATATAAATGGTCTATTGCTGGCGTCCTGTTGGTTCCACCGGAGGAAAGATCGGAGGAAAGATTGAATGGCGACGGTGAGGACAGACCCAGAAGTGACATCAACAGGACGTCAGCAGCCGCCTCAAGGCATCCTGGGAATTGTAGTCCAGAGCCTTAGAAGAGCCGGTTCCCTTACCCCCTCTCCTGGTGCGTGGGTTAATTACACTTGGTGACATTGTATAATGTTAAAATTTATATATATGTATGTAAGCTGCCTAGAGTCCTCCGTTAGGGAGGGGATAGGCGGGGTATAAATAGCACTATTAATCAATCAATCAATCAATCAATGGTCTATTTCCTTTTTCTGGTGTTCTGGGTTGTTGCAGTGCGTTTGTGCTCGTCTGAATAGTGTTCTTACACAGCTCCTCTTGTGGGAGGTTGGGTTATTGCTTTGGTAGTGGAGTACTTGGTTAGTGTGGGTAGATTTCCGGTAGACTTTAAATAATATTTCAAGCCCTGGCAAACTACAATGTAAAGGTGGTTGACTGTGTTTCATGGGCAGATCACTGTATCAAAAGGTAAGGTAAAGGTAAAGGTTCCCCCCACACATTTGTGCAGTCGTGTCCGACTCTAGGAGCCGGTGCTCATCTCCATTTGTTAGCCAAAGAGCCAGCATTGTCCGAAGACACTTCCATGGTCATGTGGCCACATGACGCACACGGAACGCTGTTACCTACCCACCAAAGTGGTACCTATTCATCTACTTGCATTTGCATGCTTTCGAATTGCTAGGTTGGCAAGAGCTGGAGCTAGTGTTGGAGCTCACTCCGCACGCAGGGCTAGGGATTCGAACCTCCGAACTTGCAATCTTCCGATCGACAAGCCTGGCATCTTACCAGCTGAGCCACCACGCCCGTATCAAAAGGTAGACACAGTTTATTTCTGGTTCATCAGTGAAATCCTCTATATAATAGTGTTTCCCATTAACCATTCCTCAATTTATTTTTAAAACATCATAATCCCCTTAATGTTTGCTGTGTTCTTGCTGCAGTAAATATGCCAACAATCTGTTGAGAGAGAGCGGTAGAAAGAAAATGTGTGCAAGCTGATTTCTACAGAACGTTAGATTGGCCGGGTTAATCCCATAATGGCACATGAAGAATTTCTGTTTGCACGTATAATCCACAAGCGGAAATCAAACATTGAAAACCAGCACTTCTAAAATGTTCATGAGGGCTATGATTAAGCAATTTATTGATAGAAGCTCTTTCATTCTACAGCTTCATCAAAGAGCATAACAAAAGACAGTCTGCCAATAATACTGTAATTTAAATGGATGGTGCTTTGCTGTGGCTTGAAAGAGTTATTTTCTTCAAAAGTTCTTCAAAAGACATTTCCCAATCTTATTTTAGGAAGGAAGGAAGGAAGGAAGGAAGGAAGGAAGGAAGGAAGGAAGGAAGGAAGGAAGGAAGGAAGGGTGGGTGTATATGTGTGCCGTGGTTGAAGGTAAATGGCTACTATTTAAAATGACAATTGTTCTAGGTTTTAAGAGAGTTTCACATGAGAGGACTTATAGGTCACCTGTTCTTTGAATATCTATGGTCTCACACAATCTACACCTGCCTTCACTGATGCCCTCCAGATACTTTAGGACTAGAACTACTTCTCCCAGAACTCTCCTTGGTCAAGCTGCTTGGGAATTTGGGAATTTTAAGTCCAATATACCTGCAGGGCCCTGTTTGGGGAAGGCCATTCTAGAAGTCAGGGATTGCTGAAACAATTAAAATAATCTGCACAGAGGTGCTATTGTCATTGAAATTCTAGAAGTGTCTATTTTACTTGGGATGGTGAGACATGAAGAGCAAGTGAGAACATAACATTTTATTGGATTCCAACATTTATCATACAAGAGATCACAAAATAGAAAATACAGTCCTAACTGGCATTCTTTCTTCCACAGCTCTTCAATTCCCTGCACATACCTCTTTTGAAAAAGCATTCATGACTGGTTCCAAACATATATTGCACTTATGACATATTGACACCTCAAAGAACTGGCAGACATAATCATGCATAATGCAGAGAGATGAATGCTAAATAACATTATTTATATCCTTATAGGTTATGAACTTGTTTAAAAACAATATTAAGAAATAAAATGTACTTTGTTATAATCTGAGGATAAAATCTAGACCAACTTATTTATTTATGTATTTATGTATTTATGTATTTATGTATTTATGTATTTATGTATTTATGTATTTATGTATTTATGTATTTATGTATTTTTCAATTTCTATTACCGCACCATCTCCCCCGAAGGGGACTCTGGGCGGTTCACAAAATACAACAATTAAAATTTATAAATATAAATAAATATAAAATCATACAAATCTACGATCATCAAAATTACTAAAAAGTTAAATATAAAATCCAGGAGGCGATAAGATGGTATTTTAAAAGGGCTCTATGGCACCAGCCATCCCCAGGAGGAGCTGTTCCTGTTCCCATCCCAGGCGAGGCGGCAGAACCAGGTCTTTAAGTTCTTCTGGAAGGACAGGAGCGACGGAGCCTGCCTCATCTCCGGGGGCAGAATGTTCCAAAGGGCGGGTGCCACTGCCGAGAAGGCCCGCCTTCTGGACCCTGCCAAGTGAAACTCCCTTAACGACGGGGTCTGCAGCATGCCCTCTCTGCATAATCGAGTGGGACGGTTTGAAGTTATGGGGATGAGACGGTCCCTCAGGTAGCCTGGTCCCATGCCATGAAGGGCTTTATAGGTCATAACCAACACCTTGAATTGGACCTGGAAGCATACTGGCACCCAGTGCAGCTGGCGCAGCAGAGGTGTCACATGGGCCGATCTAGGGGCACCAATAACTGCGCGTGCAGCCACATTTTGGACCAGTTGAAGCTTCCGGATACACTTCAGGGGTAGCCCCATGTAGAGCTCATTGCAGAAGTCTATATGGGAGATGACCAGGGCATGAATGATTGTACGGAGGGACTCCCAATCCAGGAAAGGGCATAACTGGCGCACAACACGAAGTTGCACAAAGGCCCTTCTGGCCACGACTGCCACCTGCTCTTCGAGCAGGAGTCGTGAGACCAGAAGGACCCCCAGGTTCCACACTGATTCCGAATGGGGTAGTGCAGGGGTTGGCAAACCGCGGCTCGCGAGCCACATGCGGCTCTTTGGCCCCTTGAGTGTGGCTCTTCCCCAGGCAGGCGTGGTGGGCGTGGCGGGGGCAGGCGCGGCAGCGGCCGTGGTGGGGGCAGGCGCGGCAGTGGCATGGTGTGCATGGCGGCAGGCATGGCGGCAGCAGCAGGCGCGGCAGCGGCATGGTGTGCGTGGCGGCGGGCATGGCGGCAGCAGCAGGCGCGGCAGCGGCATGGTGTGCGTGGCGGCGGGCATGGCGGCAGCAGGCCCTAAGTGTGCGCGATTGGCTCCCACCCACAAACCCCACCCCCTTCCACACGATTGGCCCTGCCTGCAAACCCCGCCCCCTTCCACGCGATTGGCCCCCGCCCACAAACCCCACCCCTTCCACACAATTGGCTCCCACCCTCAAACCCCGCCCCCTGGCCCTCGAGTGATATTATAAATTTTATAAATTCAAAATGGCTCCTGGCATAAAAAAGTTTGCCGACCCCTGGGGTAGTGCAACCCCATTCAGAACCAAAGATGACCATTTCCCAGATCCGGAAGAGCCATCAATCCACAGCCACTCCATCTTATATGTAAGTTGTTCAAGTAGAATTAAAATCAATTTATTTATTTATTTAACAAACTTATGTAGCTGCCCATCTATCAGAATGAACTCTAGGCAGCAAACAAAATAAACACACAATACAATAAAAAGACCATTTAAAATAATAAACAATAAACAACAATGAGGCCCCAGTAAAACTCACGTTCATCCACCAACCAGATGAATCCACCAAAATCTAGACCAACATATATAACTTTTCTGTGGGAGATGGGCGGTGGCAAAATTTGAAAAATAAAATATACATAAATACATAAATACATAAGTTATTCAAGTAGAACTAATTAATAAGGCATCGACATTATGAAAATATCAGCATCTCTGCTCAACCCATCATGGCATCCCTACTGGCTATGCTTGCATGACACAGAGTCATAATCTAGACTGCAAAAGTCAGGACAATCACTAGATGGCATCAGAGATACCAAAACGCTCTTGGCCACCGTCTTGTGATTACCCAGATCTCAGTAGTTCATATACGGTAGCCTGAATATAATCTGATTTGTTTGATTTGGGCTTACTGTGTTGTACACATCCTGTCAGTTGTAACTTACTGCACTAACTCAGATGCTGTCTTTTCCAAATCCCATCATCAGGCAGAGGCAAACTACAACAAGCATGCTTAAGCTGGTCCCTCCTCTCTTAAAGGAATGTCATGTTTTCAAAAACAAAGTGGAAAATATGCTAAGGAAAGAGCAAAGAAGCGGTGAAGTGGAATTCGGTTCAGAACAGGCATGGGATCTAGGTAGAGACTAGTCAGCTGATTAATTAACATTCCAGGCCTATGAGATAGTCAGCTGACTTTATTCTACACTCAGATCTGATTTTTCTTCCTTGCCTCTGTTTTTAATAAATTTCCCTTCCCCTTTTCTCTTCTACCTCTGTATTTTTTTTCCTTGACTCTATTTTTATCAGCTTTCCCCCTAGCTGTCTTCTTGTCCTTTCTTTCTTTTGGGTCTCTTAATCTCCTTTTTGGAAAACACGAATTTTCTTTATCCTGTTTTGGTTCAGAGAAAAGTTTCCACATCATTGTCTGACCTTGGCCATTAAATATATGCTTGCTCCCTTGTCTTTCTCTTGCTTCTCGCACCTGTATCCTGCAGAGCACGGGGTGAGTAGGTTCCACTGAAAAGTACTCTGATCCCAAGGACTTGCTTGTAAGACTAGCAACATTTGGATTTAAATACCTGCTTAACCTTGAAACTAGCCTACTTCATAGGATGATTGGGGCTGATGGGGTGACATGGTCATAAGCTTTAGGAAGGAAAGGTAGGATGAATTCTTGTGCTAGATAAAAACGTGTATCTTCAAAAACTCATTGCATTGTGGTAAGCAAGTCCACATGAACAAGCCTGGCTGAAAATGATGGGAACTGAGGTCCAGTTTATTTGAATGGCATTAGTTGGGTCCGGCAGTTATAGGAATTAGGAGACAAATAGTTTTTTAAGTATAATTATGAAGGTTGTGGACAAGGACCTGGGGGAGCCCACCCTCAGCCCTGGAAGCCCACTGGGTGACCTTTGGCCCATCCCTCTCCCTCAGATCAATCTGCTTCAGAGGGCTGCTGTTGCAGAAAATTGGAGGAGAGAACATTGCGTACACTGGCTTGAGAACATAATATACACTGGCTTTGGATGTAGAGGAAAGGTGGGATAAAAATTGGACTACAACTCCAGAGGACCCTGGAGGAAGCGGATTACCTAGATCTGTTTCAGTCAGGGTTCAGGCTGGGGTTCAGTATGGGGACAGCATTAGTAGTTCCGGGTCCCATCCATTAAGTAGTGTCATCTTACAGGACCTAGGAAGTGTGCCTTTTTGGTGAAGGTTCCGGCCTGTGGAATGATATCCCCCTGCTTCCACCCTTCTGACTGCTTAGGACCTAGTTGTTCTCCCAGGCTCTGAGCTAGGATGGGCATCGAGCCCCTTGATTGGTTATTGGCTGCTTGGCTTTTGGGGTTTTGGTTTCCAGTCAGTTGTCTTCTTTTTCTTCTTGATATACTTTGTTGTGTTTTGTTTTTAATCTGTAAGTACCCCCAGAGTCTCTATGGAGTTGGGCAGCCTCGAAATTGAAATAAATAAATAAATAAATAAAATTGTAAAAGTATTGGATTTCTACTTTACAGTGAATCCTCTTAAAATTCCAAGACCCAATTTCTCTCAGCATGAAGAAAATAACAGCAATTGCAGTGGCCTTTGGTAAGTACCTAAGTGCATCCTACTTTATCATCTCTGCTTTATTTGTTACCCCATAGTTTCAGGTAAGATTAAATCAATGTCCTCAATAAGGGCAGATAAATCAAAGAGTCTCAATGTCCTCAATAAGGGCAGATAAATCAAATAGTCTCTGAAAGTTTATAATTAAAGTAATAAAACTAGAAAATGTGGAAATCAAACATAAGAAGACTGAGAGAATAACAACATTAATAGAAAATCTTATTATTTCATTCAGAGAATTGAAAGGAAGCTATAAGTAATCCCAGAAAACCATTCAGCCCAAGTATTTTTTATTTCATGGGAGATAGTGTTGTTGTACATTTTCTTCACACTTCTCTATTGTGTCTTAGTTTTGCTGCTGACTTGTACACATGCTACTAAAGAAGCTACAAAGAAGAACAGGAAGTCTAAACAATGTAAGTTTACAAAGCTGTGATGTAAATGGCTGAAACCTACAATCTCAGTTTAGACTCTCCCTTGTGTCTTTTGAGAAAGATGTTGGAAAACTGGCCTCAAGAATACACATTTTATTCTGCACAAAAAGATAATCACAATTCTCAGCTGAGGTTTTCCCAGTTAAAATGTTTCCCACCCCTATCCAGGCTGCTGCATGCTGCAATGGTTTCTAACGCATCACGAAGCTCCTTTTGTGTGCCAGATGCTGCTCATATACATAACATATCCTTCTTGCTGTTCCCTTTCAGGGTGAACAATATTATGTCAAGTACAGGAAAGATGTAAAAAATTGTGAGCAAAATAAAGGCAGAAGACAAGGCGGGCAGGGCAAGGGGTGGGGAAGATATCTAAGCGAATTTAATTTACAACAACACCATTCACTATATCTGTCCATACCTTCTATCCTTGCAAACTATCCTTGCTTCCACTCTATCCAATCATATACTGTATTACCTTTTGTTTTTTAAAGCTCTCACCTCTTTTTGAAGATATGATCAACTCTATCCAACCACAATGTTTTGGTTTTGCCCCTTCTTTTCATTACCTTTACTCTTCCTTCATTTATGTTTCCAGTTTGATCCTCATTTATTGTCTCCATGTGATTAAGTCACTTCAACATTACTTTTGTATTTAGTCCACATTTATTCTTAACTTATGCATTCTTGACCCTATCTATTCTTGTTTTACTATACACAGTACTTATTTAACCCTTATCTATAGCATTCAATTGACTTTTATGTTTCTATTTACATACCAAACTCTCACTTTCATATAAAAAGTGGGCAGAAGCACATTCTGATACACAGCCATTTTCTCTTCCTTCAACAAACACTAGCCCTCACAATACTGTAGACTACAATGTATCCACTACCTACTATCAGCATTTTGTTGTTGTTCAGTCGTTTAGTCGTGTCCGACTCTTCGTGACCTCATGGACCATAGCACGCCAGGCCTTCCTGTCCTCCACTGTCTCCCGGAGTTTACTCAAATTCATGTTCATTACATCGGTGATGCTATCTAACCATCTCATCCTCTGCCGTTCCCTTCTCCTTTTGCCTTCAGTCTTTCCCAGCATCCCAGGGTTGATTTCCTTTAGGATTGACTGATTTGACCTCCTTGCAGTCCAAGGGACTCTTAAGAGTCTTCTCCAGCACCACAGTTCGAAAGCATCAATTCTTCGGCGCTCAGCCTTCCTTATGGTCCAACTCTCACAGCCATACATTACTACTGGGAAAACCATAGCTTTAACTATACGGACCTTTGTCGGCAAGGTGATGTCTCTGCTTTTTAATATGCTGTCTAGGTTTGCCATAGCTTTCCTCCCAAGGAGCAAGCATCTTTAATTTCATGGCTGCAGTCACCGTCTGCGGTGATCTTGGAGCCCAAGAAAATAAAATCTGTCACTGCTTCCATTTCTTCCCCTTCTATTTGCCAGGAAGTGATGGGACCAGATGCCATGATCTGAGTTTTTTTAATGTTGAGTTTCAAGCCAGCTTTTGTACTCTCCTCTTTCACCCGCATCAAGAGGCTCTTTAGTTCCTCTTCACTTTCTGCCATTAGGGTGGTATCGTCTGCATATCTGAGGTTGTTGATATTTCTCCCGGTAATCTTAACTCCGGCTTGTGATTCATTCAGCCCGGCATTTCTCATGATGTACTTTGCATATAAGTTAAATAAGCAGGGTGATAATATACAGCCTTGTCGTACTCCTTTCCCAATTTTGAACCAATTGGTTGTTCCATGTCCAGTTCTAACTGTTGCTTCTTGACCCGCATACAGGTTTCTTAGGAGACAGGTAAGGTGATCTGGTACTCCCATCTCTTTAAGAATTTGCCACAGTTTGTTGTGATCCACACAATCAAAGGCTTTAGCGTAGTCAATGAAGCAGAAGTAGATGTTTTTCTGGAACTCTCTTGCTTTTTCCATGATCCAGCGAATGTTGGCAATCTGATCTCTAGTTCCTCTGCCTCTTTGAAACCCAGCTTGCACTTCTGGTAGTTCTCGGTTCACATACTGCTGAAGCCTAGCTTGTAGGATTTTGAGCATAACCTTGCTAGCATGTGAAATGAGCGCAATTGTACGGTAGTTTGAACATTCTTTGGCATTGCACTTCTTTGGAATTGGAACGTAAACTGACCTTTTCCAATCCTGTGGCCACTGTTGAGTTTTCCAAATTTGTTGGCATATTGAGTGCAGCACTTTAACAGCATTATCTTTTAGGATTTTAAATAGCTCAGCTGGGATACTGTCTTCTCCGCTAGCTTTGTTGTTAGTAATGCTTCCTAAGGCCCACTTGACTTCACTCTCTAGGATGTCTGGCTCAAGGTCAGTGACCACACCATCGTATTTATCAGGGATATTAAGATCTTTCTTGTATAGTTCTTCTGTGTATTCTTGCCACCTCTTCTTAATCTCTTCTGCTTCTCTTAGGTCCCTGCCTTTTTTGTCCTTTATCATGCCCATCTTTGCACAAAACGTTCCCTTGATATCTCCGATTTTCTTGAAGAGATCTCTAGTCTTCCCCATTCTATTGTTTTCCTCGATTTCTTTGCATTGTTCATTTAAGAAGGCCTTCTTATCTCTCCTCGCTATTCTCTGGAAATCTGCATTCAGTTGGTTATATCTTTCCCTTTCTCCCTTGCCTTTTGCTTCCCTTCTTTCCTCAGCTATTTGTAAAGCTTCATCAGTCAGCCACTTTGCTTTCTTGCATTTCTTTTTCTTTGGGGTGGTTTTAGTTGCTGCCTCCTGTACAATGTTACGAACCTCCATCCATAGTTCTTCAGGCACTCTTTCTACCAGATCTAATCCTTTAAATCTATTCCTCACCTCCACTGTATATTCATAAGGGATATGATTTAGGTCATACCTGATTGGTCTAGTGGTTTTCTCTACGTTCTTCAATTTAAGCCTAAATATTGCGATAAGAAGCTCATGATCTGAGCCACAGTCAGCTCCAGGTCTTGTTTTTGCTGATTGTATAGAGCTTCTCCATCTTTGGCTGCAAAGTATATAATCAATCTGATTTCAGTATTGACCATCTGGTGATGTCCATGTGTAGAGTCGTCTCTTGTGTTGTTGGAAATGAGTGTTTGCTATGACCAGCGTGTTCTCTTGACAAAACTCTATTAGCCTTTGGCCTGCTTCATTTTGTACTCCGAGGCCGAACTTGCCTGTTATTCCGGTTATTTTTTGACTTCCTACTTTAGCATTCCAGTCCCATATGATGAAAAGGACATCTTTTTTTGGTGTTAGTTCTAGAAGGTGTTGTAGGTCTTCATAGAACCGGTCAACTTCAGCTTCTTCGGCATCAGTGGTTGGGGCATAGACTTGGATTACTATCAGCATTTATATGTCTTCAAATAGCACTATCTCTTTTCCATCTTTAGTAAACATACTGCCAAGGTACAAATTCACCTCCTAGCTCAACTGGGTTTTTTTTGGCCATTCATACATAACTTGCAATTGTTTGTTCCATTTTTCCTGTCAAGCACAACTACCTTGGTCTTTGATACATTGATTTTCAGATCCATTGTCCTTGTTGCTTTAGTCTGTCTAACATTTCCTGCAATACATTTGGATTCTCAGCAAACAACACAGAACGTCTGTCAGCAACTCCTTAAAGAAGTTGTGTCTTTTCCTGGGCTCAAAAAGTTACCTCAGGAAAATATGTGTTTGATTTAATGAAGTGCCAACTGGCCCTACATGCCCATTAAAATATCTGACACTCCCTGAGTGTGTCATTACAACACATACTGCCCAGAGTCACAGGGAGTTGGGCGGCATATAAATTTAATTTATTATTATTATTGTTATTGTTGTTGCTGTTGTTGTTGTTGTTGTTGTTGTTATTGTTATTAATCCCCTAGGTGAAGGGGTATGGGCAACAGTATATTGGTTTGCAAGTTAGTCTCTAGATTAGAAATCCTAGCTTCCATAAAATAGCATGCTTGTGGTAAACCTGGGCTTAGGCTGAATTTGAGGCACACTGTGCCAAAACTGCGTCCCTTACCAGTTGCCAGGAATGCTGCATGTTGCATGGGTACCCATAAGGCTCATAACCCAGTTTGCTATTTATCTTACTAAAAGGTAAGCTTTTATAGAATAAAGCCATTACTGGTGTGGTCAATATTAAAGGGTCCATCTACTAACATACAGAAGATTGCAGTTTGAATGTGAGAGGAGTACATGGCAAAGAACATGAATTAATTAATGAAATGAAAGAAAAACTGATACTAAGAGAAGGGAGAAGGATGTAATGTATCTGAACAAAAGAGGCCTGATCTTGTGCAGTGGAGTTGATAAATATATGCATGGAACTGATGGTTTGATGATGAAGCAATGCTAGGCTGGAAGTAATGCCAAATGCAGAAAAGGGAATGTTATTCCTGGCAACTCCTAACATCTGAAAGAGGAAAGGGTAAAATCATCTAAACTTTTCCCATCCATTTAAAGATCAACATTAGAAAGACTATAAATTACTTTGTTTGTTAAATGTCTCTAACTAACTAGTCTACAGGCAGTTCCTCAACATTCTGATTTGGAATAATGGAGACTGAACTTACCATTTTCTGCATGTAGTGAAGCAGCCATAACACAGTGGTAAAACACATGCTTTGCATGTAAAAGATCTCATGTTCAATCTCAGCATCCCTGGAAAAATCATTGCCAGAAATCCTGGAGAGCTAGCAATCTGAATTAACCAGGGCTCAACATTTTAAGGTGCTGTCTTCTGCAGTGGTATAGGCTTAAAATCAACAACAACAACTGCAACAACAAATTAAAATTTGTGAACTCTCACAAGGTTGCTAAATCTTGCAAAATTTCATCAATATGATCTTGGACATCTTTTGTCCATTGGTGTTCTCACTTGAAAACTTGCCGTTCCCTCTCTCAAATTGCAGTGAAATGTTTTTTCAGGGGACTAAGACAAAAAACCAACACCTCCATTTGGAAGGAAACGAGAGTTAGGAGGATGAAGAGGGCTATGTTTGTGTATTTCGTGAGACGGAGTTGATACCCTGATATAAAGCCCACATAGATCCAACCCAAGTTTTTCTTCAGCTAACTGAATAGCCAAGAGGGCCCTTAACCAAATTAATATGCTTATAAAACATTTTTTTTTCTTGGAGACTAACATTTATAGCATTGATTTTATTTCCACTCTTCAATGTAGTAGCTGCAGAATAAGAAACTGCATAGTGATCTCTAATGCAAATTCAAATCAGAGTATATCTCTCTTTCTGCTATTGTTTATGTGAAGACTTTGCTCATATTTCTGTAATAACTAGAATCCTCCAGGCATGCTGAGACACCAACTCTTTGAATTCCCAAGGAAGTGGCATGAAATTTTGGGAATTGAAATCCCAATGTATCTGAAAGACACCAACTTGGGAAAAGCTAACATAGCAGATCTTAAGAATTTACACCAAATTGCTGGATTACAGCAATTACATATGGAATTAAATGCACTATTCAAATATCATTGTTTTGATATGAAATCAATAATATGGATGTGAATATTAGCTTATTGTCTCCTCTATACAAAATTACGTTTTAATATTCCATTCTTATAATTAAGAAATATCAGAATTCCACTCAATGTTAGGCAATTTGGCACTGGGATGCAACATAGACAAATGATAGGAGATCCCCTGCAGTTGGGATTTTTATAAATTTTCATTTTTAATGCTTAAGGGTTCAGTGCTGAATATTTTAGTATTAAAAAGATTGGCATAAAAGCACATGAATAACAGAGCCACCTCCTAGCTTTCCTTTGTTTTCTGCGTTTTGTGTCAGGGTATACTAAACATAACGTTCAACTTTTATCTTCACAGCTATTCCACAGATTGAGTGTGCCATCAAAGCTGCAAAGATCATCAATCCAGAATTTATTGCCAAGTGTCCCTTGGGATGTCAGGATATTAAATATCGGGTCTATGGCACTGATATCTATGCCTCTTTTTCCAGTGTTTGTGCTGCTGCTATTCACAGGTCAGCAGAATTGATCTTTAATTCAAAATAATGTCCAGAACCAAAAGGAAAGATATCAACATTTTAAATACTAGCAATAAATGTAAGAGTCAGAACAGGGTTAAGATTAACAAATAAAATGTAGCCTATATGTCAAATCTGTAAATACAATGATTATGGGTAGAGTTCAGGTTGGTGTATCTTAATGTATATTTAGAGCAGAGCTTTCCAAACTTTTCATGTTGGTGACACACTTTTTAGACATGCATCATTTCGCGACACACTCTTACAGCAGGGCATCATTTCGCGACACACTCTTACAGCAGGGCACAAGGCAGGCACTAGGACCTGCACAGAATCACAGCAGGTTTGGAGGCAGCAAGGCACAAGGCATGCACTAGGACCTGCGCGGAATCACAGCAGGTTTGGAGGCAGCAAGGCACAAGGCAGGCACTAGGACCTGCGCGGAATCACAGCAGGTTTGGAGGCAGCAAGGCACAAGGCAGGCACTAGGACCTGCGCGGAATCACAGCAGGTTTGGAGGCAGCAAGGCACAAGGCAGGCACTAGGACCTGCGTGGAATCCTGGCAGGGCTCAGAGGCAGCAGCAGCCGCGACACACCCAGACACTGCAGCCGACACACTAATGTGTCCCGACACACAGTTTGGAAAGCTCTGATTTAGAGGATGGATCAGAAAACTAGGTCTTCTTTAATATCACTTAATGGGCAAAGGGCACCTTTTGAAAATATTTTGAGGGGCATAGATTTATGAGGAAAATAAGCAACTGTAGATCTGATAAAATTATGCAGATAATAGATCAATGATATTTCCATATTCTGGGGAATGGTGACAGACTGCACCTCTGGGATATGATCAACCATAACTTTTTGGAAATTCCAGGGTAGTAGTAGATATATTTTAGGGAACTACAGAATCATCTTCTTACACATTAGGCTTAGCTTATCTAAACATCTACTAATACTTAGAACAGAGAGTTTTGGTATATTCTGACAATAGAATTATTCTTAGCCTTGGAATTATCAAGCACTTTGTTAAATAGCTTCAGGATTGCACAGAGGAGTTAATATACAATTCAGTGCACTTGAAAGAGGGATAAACCCAGTTCAGAGTCAGCCCAGTCAAAGCCCAGGATGGAAGGAAAATAAATTTTGATGGCATTCTGTGCCCAGTCATCTTCCAATAGAATGGTGCCCAATCTGTGGTCCACAGATCACTGGTGGTCTGCAAGCATATTGCAGATTATCCATTGACTGAGCATCATGTGGCTAAAATCTCACAAGGTCATCAAGTCTTGTGAGAATTTAGAGTCCTTAAAACCTTCTGAGGTTTTGGCATTTGTACTCAAAATCTTCTGAGATTTCAGGTGGCAACACTGAATTTTTTTTCACGATGTTGGCCGCTTTAACATTTATTTTTTAAAAGATTGATTAATGTTAGAATCCTCTGGAGGCTGTCTGGAAAATCATGTGTGCCACGGCATCTAGAGGACCATGATGTCACTTCCTGGTTTAGATGAAGACCTACAGAAGCATTTGAAGATGACATAATGTCCCACATAAAGGAAAGGGCTGGACACAGCTGTTTCAAATGGACTGAACTTTCATGTATTGGGCTTGCAATTCAGTGACCACTTAGAGCTCTGAGTAGGTTAACAATGCATTTCTGACATGAATATGTTACTTTTACAGTGGTATTATTGACAACTCTGGAGGGAAGATCTTGGTTCAAAAAGTGGCTGGTCAGTCTGGGTACAAGGGTAGTTTTTCCAATGGAATCCGCTCACTGTCATTACCACGGTGGAGGGAATCCTTCATACTTTCAGGTAATCCCCCTTTTCCTCCTCCTCCTCCTCCTCCCCTTCCCCTTCCCCTTCCTATATGTCATATCTCATTCTTTAAAAACCCCTAATATGATCTGGCAATAGCTCTGAGAAACTCTGATTTGAAAGGTAGCAATCAAATGTTATCCATCAATCCCTCAAGAATGAATAAAATTGTTTTAGCTGGAAATCCGAAACAGTTTTGCTCTTGCTGAAATTATAAGATTATTCAAAGCCATAGGTTGATACAGCAAAGCATGAAGAACGTTAACTCACATTATAAAGACATGTGGAATATTAGGACATTACTTTGACAGCTCCAATATTTTCTTTGAGGGTTGTTTTCACATATAAAGATCTATTTTTAGTGCTCATCAAAGCAATGAGAAATGTGATGGTATATGTATTCACTATTAGCATTTATTCATATAAGGGGCAAATGTTCAGTATTTTGCCTTGAATCTTTCCAGCAAAACTTCACAATGAATAAATCACACATGGTTTTGTATGGCATTACCAGCTGTTTCTGCTACATAACATTTATTTTAAGTGGAATTTAGGGAAACAGTGATGATACTTAAGAACCAAAGAAAAGTTGTTTTTTTCCAAATATAAGATATATTTATATCTAATGCAAGGAAAGCAAGGTAAATATTTTGCTGGCATGTAGAAAATTTGATGTGAAAAGAGTAAATGGAGTTTAAATCAACAAATCCTGGACATCTCCAGAGGTCAATACAGTTGGGTTGCTAATAAGTCTACTTCATTATTAAAAAGCAGAAAAGATCCTCCAGTTTTAACACAAAGCTGTAAAACTGCCACTGCAAAATTATATCAATGCATTTCCAGATAGAAAACATTTTCACACTATTGAAATGTTTTGAATTAAGGCAGAGGATGAGATGGTTAGATAGCATAACCGATGTAATGAACATGAATTTGAGTAAACTCCGGGAGGCAGTGGAGGACAGGAAGGCCTGGCGTGCTATGGTCCATGAGGTCACGAAGAGTCGGACACGACTAAATTGCTGAACAACAACAAAATGAATCCATTCAGATCAATAAGGACTCCCTGCTTAGGGTTTACCAAACTAGCATTCTTTAGTCTCCCTTTTATGATGTTTTAGAAAAGTTGTGGCCATTAGATTCATCAAGCTGAAGCAAGTCCCAAAAGCACTATACTGCTGGTGTTTACAGCAAACAGATGGATCATTGAGGTTGGGGGGTGGAGAAGACGGACACTATTTGTTTCTCTCTGTGGAGAAAGAGAATAGCTGTGAAGGTCTCCACAGACTCCTGCTTGGTTCTCGTGGTTTTTCCTTTTTTAAAAATAGTAATTTTATTAAAAATTATAATTATAACAGTAAAAACTAATACAAATTGAAAAAAGATAGAAGAGTAAAAAGAAAGAGCAGAAGGTGCAGCAAAGAAAGGAAGAAATAGAAATAATAGAGATGATAGAGATAGAGATAGAGATAGAGATAGAGATAGAGATAGAGATAGAGATAGAGATAGAGATAGAGATAGAGATGAAAGAAAAATAAGAATATAGTAAAGAAAATGAAAAAAATATAAAAGAAGTGACTTCCCACCTTCATCACGAGTATAAACAATTTTAGTAACTTATCACCTTCTCTTAAAATACAACAAATGATATCTTTTTCCTATATCCCATCTCTTATCTATAAACAAATTCATAAAGCATTGCCATTTAAGTCCTGGTGTCAGCAAAAGTCCATTAAAGGTTACCAGAAATAACAACCTATCTATTTTAACCTTGATCAAATAAACCAACTTTATATTCCTTCCTTTTGCTTCTAACCATATTGATCTTTAGTCCATTCAAATAATGTCGTAGAACTTGATTTCTTTTCATTTTTTCTTTGTCCCTTCTCACAAGATTCTTCAAAACTTTAACAAGCCTCTAATGTAAATTCAATATAGGAAAATTATCCAGGTCAGTCTCTTGATTTGTTGTTTGTATATCCCTTTTAATTATTAAGACATCAGCCAGTTTATTCTGTATGTCCAATGTAGCATCCTTTTCCATATCATTCTTGTAGCCTGTCATTTGTAAAACCACTTTCAAATCAGTCTCAATCTTGTCAGGTAAAACCTGTTCCTCTTCCATAAGATCTATCCATAAAGGCAGACACTATTAAAATTAACTTCTGGGTCCATTGTTCAAAAATATCCTTCAAAATGTCCAATGTTAGAATATTTTGCTTCATTCTGTAATAGTAAGTAGAGTTTAAGTGTTCTTCTCCTTTAATTGTAATCTTTAGTTTCCACTAGTTCCCTCTAGTGTCTAATTTTTAAAATCATATCTTAGCTTGTTTTGTTTTTTTAATCAAAACAAAAGCATTTTCCCACAGGAAGGATTCTTTATAATTAATTCCAAAATCTTATTTCAAATATATCTAGACCCTTAGACCATTTGTAAATTTCTAAAGTCAAAGTTTTAATCACCCTTTTGCTGTTTATTCCAAAAAAAATGGTTTTTTAAGTTCCTGAACTTGTAGTTAAAACTTATTTCGCTAAGGATTGAAGGAAACTCTTGCAGTGCTATAAAACCTGTTGATCCAAAGGTTCCTAATAACTGAAAAGCAGTTGACAAGCAATTTCTGAAAGTGATTAGAAAAGGAAGTAGGCAAACTTAGTGTCCTTTCAAAGGCGCCGACCGTGGTTTGAGCAAGATGGTGATTCCCTCGTCTCCCAGAGCTTTAATAAAAAATGAGTTTTTATTATTTTATTATTTTTTGTTGTTGTTTTAAACCTATTCCAACAATCTGGAGCAAATTTAGCTACTTGCTCATTCCTAATTCCAGGCCATCTATGAACAAGTTGAAAAGCATTGGAGCAGTTAATATTAACCTCACTGTTAATATCCCTCTTTTATTAAGTTATTCACTTTATTTCTATTCTCTACCTGGATTCTTATTACACATAGTAAGCCATGTAGCTTGAATCATGTCAACTGGATTTCTATTTTCTCAGTGGAAACGTTTCGCTCCTTATCCAAGGAGCTTCTTCAGTCTGAGCAAAGTTAGTAAGGGAATCCTTAAATATGTTTCTAGGTGGCTGTGCTTGGAAGATTAAGACCATTTCACAAGCTCAACAGCAGCATGGTGATTTTAACGATCCTCCTTTAGATGATAAAAAGGACTTAAAATAACATCTCAATATAACCATGACCTAGCCCCAGGTGTAAGGTCACACAGCTACCTAGAAACATATTTAGGATTCCCTTACTAACTTTGCTCAGACTGAAGAAGCTCCTTGGATAAGGAGCGAAACGTTTCCACTGAGAAAATAGAAATCCAGTTGACATGATTCAAGCTACAGACAATTCCACCTGGATGACTGAGAACCTTCATAGACATAGTAAGCCATGATTTGCTGATCATGGTTTATCAAATAAATCATAACTGGATGAGTTTAAACAAGATGCTAATCCAGAACCGAACAAACATAATGGATTAGTGTGCTGTGTAATCCAGATATTTATTTTACAAGCAAAGCTACATCTCTAGACAAATGCACAATTTATGGGGAATAAACAGGAAGAATTAGAAGTCTTAATGCAGGAAGGCAAATATACTTTAATAGAGATTATTGAAACCTGGTAGAACAAAATGTCTGAGTGGACTATAAGGACTGAAGGGTGTAACTTATTCAAGAAGAATAGACTAGACTAAAGAAGAAGAAAAGTGTCTTTATATGTGTAGAGATCCAGAAATTTGAGCATGAGTATTTGGGTAAGAATACTGGGAAGGGGAAACAACAGTGATATTATTGTGGGGTTGTGCTATGGACCACCGAGCCAGAGATATGATCTGTATAATGCTCCCCTGGACCAAATTACAGAACTTGGTTGAAGAGGACACAATGGGATCATCTCTCCTAGATCTGATTCCAAACAATAGGGAAGAGCTGGTTGAAGAGACTGTACCTAATGAGTGTGTGTCATTGGCTCCATATCAAGCTGGAAGGAGGTATAGAATGGCATATGGCAGGGCTCCATTCTAGGCCCTGGTACTGCTCATAATTATAAATTACTTGGGTAAGAGACTAGACAATAAGATTATCAAGTTGCAGATGACCCAAAAATAGAGGGTGGTAGCAAACACCTTAAAGGTTAGTATCAAAATTCAGGAAGATCTTGACAAACTTATACTAATGAGTAGAAACCAGCAAGATTGATTTCAACAGGAACAAATCAAAGTCCTTCATTTGGGTAGGGAAAAAAATCAAAGGATGTGGTCCTTTCCTGGACCGAGACGCCCTCTGTACAGTCACTCATGCCCTGGTCATCTCCCACATAGACTATTGCAATGCACTCTACATGGGGCTACCCTTGAAGAGTATCCGGAAGCTTCAACTGGTCCAGAATGCGGCTGCGCGCACAGTTATGGGTGCCCCAAGATCGGCACATGTGACACCTCTGCTGCGCGAGCTGCATTGGTTACCGGTTTGCTTCCGGGTCCAATTCAAGGTGTTGGTTGTCACCTTTAAAGCCCTTCATGGCATGGGACCAGGTTACCTAAAGGACCGCCTCATCCCCAGAGCATCGACCCGCTCCACCCGACTATGCAGAGAGGGCTTACTTCGGACCCCGTCTATAAGAGAATTCCACCGGACGGGGTCCAGGAGGCGGGCTTTCTCGGCAGTGGCACCCACCCTTTGGAATATTCTGCCCCTGGAGGTGAGGCTAGCCCCCACACTTATGACCTTCCGGAAACAACTGAAGACCTGGCTCTGCCACCTCACTTGGGATGGGGGGAGTAATAGCTCCTCTTGGGGTTGGCTTGCTCCATAGGGTTCTTTAAAGCCTAACATCAGAGCCTATTGGATCTTATATATTTAATTAAATTATGTATTCTATTTTATAAATTTTTATATGTTTTAATTGCTGGCTTGGTGTAAACCGCCCAGAGTCCCCTCTGGAATGGGGGGAGATGGGCGGTGATATAAGTTAGAAATATATATAAATAAATAAATAAATAAATAAATAAATAAATAAATAAATAAATAAATAAATAAATTCATACTAGGCAGCAGGACATACAAAAAGATCTGAATTTCTTGGTGGATGGCAAGCTGAACATGAGTGATGCAATTGCAACAACAAATGCAATGCTAGGCTGCATCAAAAGAAGTGGTGTCAAGATCAAGAGAAGTAATTTTCTCTCTCTATTACATGTTGGCCCAATTGTATTCAGAATATTGCACCCAGGTCTACAGATCACATTTTAGAAAGGACATTAACAAACTGGGATGTGTACAGAGGAAAGCAATTAGGATGACAAGGGGGCTGAAAGAAAAAAATTAAACCGAACAGTTAGAAGCATTGGGTATGTTTGGGAGACTGTGGAAAAACCTGAGAGCTATCTTCATGTATCCGAAGGACTGTCATGTAGATATCAGGGCAGGATTGTTCAGACTTGTACCCGAAGACAGGACAAGAAACAATGCAAGTACAAGGAATTACATTTTGGTTGCACTTCAGGAAAAAATCGTGATGATAAGAGCTGTACAACAATGGAACAGACGGGAGGTGGTGGGCTCTCCTTCTCTGGAAGTATTTAAATAGAGGCTGGATGGCCATCTGTTGGGGATTCTGTAGTAATTGATTCCTGCCCTGGGAAGATTTCCAACATATTTCCAAGCCTTCTATTCTATGATTCAATCTCTTACCAGTCCAGAATCATGACATTCTGTATGCCTCTATTTTGCTTTGATGGCTCAGCGGTGAAGACACCAGGCTTGTCAATCGGAAGGTCACAAGTTCGGAGGTTCGAGACCCTAGCCCCGCGTGACGGAGTGAGCTCCTGCACTCGCCCCAGCTCTTGCCAACCTAGCAATTCAAAAGCATGCAAATGCAAGTAGATGAATAGGTACCACTTTGGTGGGATGGTAACAGTGTTCCATACGTGTCATGCTGGCCACATGACTGCGGAAGTGTCTTCGGACAACACTGGCTCTTTGGCTAACAAACGGAGATGAGCACCGGCCCCTAGAGTTGGATACGACTGTGCGGGGGAGCCTTTACCTTTTTTTTTATGCAAGGCAATTGAAGGATACAGAAAAGATGTCCTACTCACTGGATGTTAATTGAGTATGAAATTGCTGTGTCAAGTTTTGAGAGTAACCAACCCTTCATCTTAATTTTCATTTGTGTGGTGAGGAGCTGTAGACCTCTCTGCTGCTCTTGGATCTTCACCACTTTTTCCTTGAGGACTATAGCCATTTTGAAGATCATTCAGTGGCCTGTTAGAACTAGTGAATGGAGCAGAGCTTAACGTTGTGTAAACTCATGGGCAGAAAAAGGAATGTTGTTTAAAAACACAGCCTGTGAGCACGTTAGAGAGATTCAGGTTCTTATTCTTACACTTTTAGCCCACCCAAGCATAAAGAAACACACGCTTAGACATTGCAGGTACAAAAAGTAAGTACAAAAGAGTTCTTACATATATTTTGTCCAGGTACAGCCATTTCAGCAGAAAATTGGTTTCAGTTCTTCTTTCTGTTCCCTAAACTGTATACCTCTGGCCCTGTTTGCTGCCAGTGGCTGCGTGGAGAAAGGGGGGAAAGCCTCTGGATTTCAGGCCTAGCACATGGCCTCTCCATGGAAGGAGCTAAGGCACGTGTGTCCTACCCCATCAGTGGGAGAATCAGAGAGAAAGAGGAAGTGGGAGGGGCAACAAGCAACTTCCTCTAGAAGCACAGAGTTTGCCTCCTAGAGCAATCACCCATATGCTAATGAGGCATGCTTGATTTGGCGGATTCCAACACATCTAACCATAAGTTAGCCCCTGGATTTGAGTTTATATCATTCAAACTCATTAACCAGATCTTGGTGAAGATAAGCTAGCCTACAACAACCATGATTAAAAATAATAACATTGGCATAGCATATCATCCACATCAAATCTATGGCTGAGCTTTCTTAAACACATGAATTGGGTGCTAAATTAAGATTGTGTATGAGCTCAGTATTCAAGACAAAACACTTCCAAATATTAAGCCTAACTTTAGAGATGACGAGTGCCTTCCAGATGAGCTTAGAAAATTGAAACAAGTATGTGGCTATTTTTAGTTTTCCATATTTAAAAACAAAAAACCTAGTACAGGAGGCATATTTACTTTTCTTAGCAGCTCCTTCAGTAAGCTGTCTCCAGCAAGTTGACTTTTATTTTTGGCTCTTTCGTGATAATAACAGATGGCTAAAAGAATATAAAAGCATTACGTAGCCACCACTTTGGAAAATAAGAGAGGGTCAATAAAACAGCCTCCACTCAAATGCACAGATAGAATCCAGTCAAGAGGAAGGAACAGCAAATCAGTGTAGCTGATAAACACTTTATTAGGTAGAAATACAACATTTACATTAGAATATATATCAATACCCAAATGATCAAAATGAAAACTAACTGGTTCTAGATATAGACAGGATTAAAGAAAATAATGCAAAGAAACCATTTGACTTTCATGTGAACATGGAACAACTGAAAAAGTAGGATGTTAAAGCCTTTGCTTTCAGTTATTAAGCTCCATAAAGCTACAAGTATTGAGGGAGAACCAGAAAACTAAGTTAAAAATGCAGAAGAAAAGACACATTAACATCCCTAAAATGGTCCCCCCTTTCAATTATTTAAGTTATTAATATAAAGTTATTAATATGTGGACGTATGGGAGAGTATTGCCCCAGGGCGCCATGAGTTTGTATAGAGTTTTATTCTGATTTGGGGAGGGGGGATGATCTTACTATTTTGTGTGAAACCCAGGGTTGTGATTATAATGTGGGTGGCTATATAAGTCTTTTAAAATAAATAAAATAAATATAAATAGTTCAAGGACAAATATCACAATACGTGGCAGACCGAGAATTTGCATTTTATATTAATAAAAATAATGACATTGGACAGCAAGTTCAGTGACTAAAAGCAGATCCAAATACCTTAACAACAACAACAACAACATTCCTCTCTAGTTAGGGATGCCTTGGGTGGATTCAGACATCACACACTTCTAAAATGCAGTTTGTATGTTTTTGGTTTAGGATGGTAGGTGAACCCAACAACATAAAGGTTGTTAAATAAACCATGGCTTAGCATGATTTGTGAAGCTAGCCTCCATCTGTCTCTCTAGCAGTGCAGTGAGCATTGCAAGCATGAAAGCTCTTGAATCCTTGCAAGCAGAACCATAACAGACACAGTCGGAACCCATTCCCACCCAAGCAGCCTCACACCTCCTTCCAATTGGTCCTGTCCAGCTCTCCGCTGGGAGCTATTGGATCCCCTCCCGGTAGGAAAGGTGGATGAAGCTGAGTTTGCCAACTCTGAAAAAGGCACACCTTGTTGCTTTAACGACTGGGCTGAATGGAGGACAGTCATTGGTGCATATGACACATGCTTTTGCTCCCTCCCCATCCCACCTGGGTGCTTTCTAGATACCCACAGGTATCTACGTATTGGAGCACCCAGAGGGTCCCCTTCAGGTTTCTATAAATACTATAATGGTTTCTATACGTGGCTGATTTACAAACCAATGATGTGGTTTTGTCTTTTTTTGGCTTAGTGTATATTGCAAACTCATCCAGTATTGAGGTTCACCCATTGCCCTAAACCATAATGTGATTTGCCTAATCTTACTTTAAGTGGTTGTATGGATCTATATACTGTAGTTTGTGACTTATGGCTTTAGCATAGTAAAGGTAAAAGTTCCCCCCGCACATTTGTGCAGTCATGTCCGACTCTAGGGGCTGGTGCTCATCTCCGTTTGTTAGCCGAAGAGCCAGCGTTGTCCAAAGATGCTTCCACGGTCATGTGGCTGCATGACACAAGCAGAACGCTGTTACCTACCCACCGAAGTGGTACCTATTCATCTACTTGCATTTGCATTTTTTCGAATTGCTAGGTTGACAAGAGCTGGGGCGAGTGCGGGAGCTCACTCCGCCACGCGGGGCTAGGGATTCGAACCTACGAACTTGCGATCTTCCGATCGACAAGCCTGGCATCTTACCCGCTGAGCCACCACGCCCCCTAAGCTTTAGCATATTGGGTACCAATTATTATTTATTCAGTAACCCATGGTTGAACCAAACATAACTTAGTGTGTGTAAACCAAACCACTATACTGTATTTGGCAACTTTGTGATTCCAAACACTTCAGCATTTTTTATAATGAGAAGTGGTCTGGGAATGCTTTTAATAAATAAATATTACAACAAACTATGGTTTGAAAAATCCTGGGTAAGTATTATGTGTAAACCAGGCCAGTGTTTTATTGATTCAGTAACTTAAAGTTTTGACAGGTTCACTGGAATGAATTTTGGAATATTTCCTTTGCGCTAGTCACACTGGGTCATGATCCCATGAATCATGGTGTCTATGAGGAAGGCAAGGTGGACTAGCTGTCCCCTTGTGCAAATGATACCAGTGATGCTTTATCCTGTCAATCCCATTGTAAATACATAATTGACATAATTTGTGTGATGATATAATGATGTGTGACATCACTGTGGTCTCTAATAGATGCCTATGATGTTAAGGAGTTGATTTCAAGTACAGTATTCAACTAAAATTGCCGATGATGATAATGAAGCACCAGCCCACTCACATATTTGTGCCATAGATCATATTTTGAAAGGAATTCTTAAAGTCCTTGGAAAAAGTACAAAGCTCAGTTCATTTGAAGATGGGCTTAAGAATGCTGTATTAATGAACATACCTGATGCTACGTCATGAAACAATTTGTACTTTTTTAAGCATTGCATGATGGGAATAGTGTAGTGTGATGCAAATAGGATTCCATGTGTCGGAGAAAACCGCTGTCTCTAGGGAATGGCTAATGCTTGTAGGGATGCCAGTTGTGCTTTCTGCTCCTGTGTTCCTTCCCCAGTGCAGGTTGGGCCAACAATTGGACACCTTTGGGCATTTGGGGGCCTTGGGGAGGCAAAATGAGTGCCCATTTCTGGAATGCAGTTCTTGACATGCCACGCAGGCCTGGTGCAGCCCTCGAGTTGTCAACCCCTTACCTGTTGGCTTAAAATTGTAGGTGCTTTTATTGTATGCCCATACATTCACTTACCTGAGTTTTCGGTTTTGTTTTCTTTAGAAGGCAAAGCCAAAAGAGGCGTGCAATACCCATCAACTCTTACCTATTCATCTTCTGAAAGCACAGTCACTAAAGGCAAGTGATGGATTTTCTGCTAGAGGGTGTATTATTGTGTTTCCCCACATACAGTATGTATCCATGTTGTAGTGACTTGGATTAAGAACTTGGGCAGGATCAGTTTGTAACTATACTTATGCTAGTTTATATAAGTATAGTATTATAGATATTTCTTTAATGGCCCTTTGCTGTATCCCTCATTTAACATGGCTTAAGAATGGATTTTTTATTATTGTGCCCATCTGTGTCTGGTAGTGACTAACTGGCTACAGAATTCATGCCTCCAGAAGAAGCAGAATTCAAGGATATAGGTTGCTCTGCCTCCTCATATCTTCTGGCTGTAAAATGGATGGTCAGCCTGTTATTCGAACCATCAAAGCCTTGACCCAACTCCTGTAACAAAGACACGTCTCTTTTCTAGGAATGTGCCTTTAATGATTTCATGCCACCAAGGGTACCCCATGTTCCCCTTTTGTGGTTTATTTTTTTTCCTTATCGAATGTAAGGCAATTCTTTTTTTGTATTTGGGATCTTCTGCTAGCTTCTTTCACATACACATGCACTGAATGACTGCACCTTTCTGAAACTGCAAGATTCTATTTTTAATTGGTATGTACTGCTAATCAGAAAATTATTTTATCATTGTCTGGGGAATTTCAATTCACTTCAGGCTGGCTGCTGCCCTTCTGCAATACTATAGAACAGTGCTACCTCATTTCTAATTCCATTTTGGCCAGAGGCTGACATGTAATTATTTCAATATCATAACTTACTTTTAAATGAAGGGTTTGGGTATGAAGTAAAAGGTAAATTTCCAGCCTTGAGAATTTTCCTTAAAAGAAACAGCTACATTCTAGTCAGAGGTACCTGGTATTTTGACTAACCCAGATGCATTTGCTTGTATTGAGATGACTTTTTCTAGTACAAGTGGATCCCCACAAGGCTGCCTCATCAGATTCCTCAAATGTTCTCCCCTGACTGCAGCACCTTCCAATTCCAGTATGTCCACTGACCCTCAAGGGGGGTTTGGGGAGAACGTCAGTGGTGGAAGTGGGGATCTATGTATCTAATCCATAGCAGCACTTTTTCTTTAATCAAACAGCTTGACATCATATTCCATATTCCACAAGGGCTATACTATTATCCCTTGTCATATAGAGTAGGCAAAATTTGGCTTCCCTTGGGTCTTCCTGAGCTTTGCTGATGTACATCATGAACAATGGTTGTTGTGGGTTTTCCGGGCTGTGTGGCCGTGTTCTGGCAGTTCTGGTTCCTAACGTTTCGCCAGTCGCTGTGGCTGGCATCTTCAGAGGACAGGAGCACAGCTAGAAGATTCTGTCTGTGCCCAAGTGGAGGGTGTGTGTGTTCCTGCTGGTGTTTATAGCTGCTGAGAGGGTGTGTGTCTTCTGTGGGTCATTTACAAGAGATTAGGAGAGGGTTTATTGTGGTGATTAGGGGGTGTGGTGCTGTCGTGTGTGGGATTAGCACATCTATTGTGTGAGTCGTTTGTATATTTCTGTGAATATATACAGAAATTCTGTGAAATATACAGAAATATACAAACGACTCACACAATAGATGTGCTAATCCCACACACGACAGCACCACACCCCCTAATCACCACAATAAACCCTCTCCTAATCTCTTGTAAATGACCCACAGAAGACACACACCCTCTCAGCAGCTATAAACACCAGCAGGAACACACACACCCTCCACTTGGGCACAGACAGAATCTTCTAGCTGTGCTCCTGTCCTCTGAAGATGCCAGCCACAGCGACTGGTGAAACGTTAGGAACCAGAACTGCCAGAACATGGCCACACAGCCTGGAAAACCCACAGTAACCATCAGATTCCGGCCGTGAAAGCCTTCGACTATACATTACATCATGAACATTTATTTGGAAGAGATATGACAAGACAAGTGACAACACTTAACTTGCAGTTCCTGAAACAAAGCCAGGAGCTTGGAAGCAAAAGGACAGCAGTCTCTATTGAGAATCTCTTCTTTGTGTCTAAGGACCCTTCGAAAAACAAGGGAGGAGGAGGAGGACTAAGGCTTTGCCACACAGAGAAAAGAGCTAGATTGGCCAAAAGCCAGTCTTGAAAGAGGAGGAATTTTTATATTTCAAGGATGTCGTCAGAGAACTTTGGGGGGAGGGTTGCCCAAAAAGTCAAGATGAGGGCTTCGATTGTGCAATTGTGGCTCGCACCTTTGACTTTTGGACCACACCACTGCAGTCACCTCTACCAACACAAATACTTCAGAAATACATAAGGCTACCTTCATTACATCATACTGTTTTATTTATAAATGACTTTGATTATCTACCTATCTATCATCTATCTATCTATCTATCTATCTATCTATCTATCTATCTATCTCACATCACAAATTTATTTATTATTTTGTTTTTACTAAAAAGGGCACTCCTTGTGCAAATTCTCTGAGCACAGTCTGTTGCCAGTGAAGGTGCTGGTTCTGACCCATCGCTGCTGGATTGCTGAGCACAAAATCTTTTTCATGAGTTTGGCAGTGCTTATGAAAGGGCTGCTGACCCTCTTTTAGTTCTGGCTATTTCTATGTAGATCACATTACATCTCCCCCTACACCAGCCATCCCCAACCTACAGCTGAAATCCAACTTAAATGTGTCAGCCGGCACACTTGGAGGGCAAAGCTGTTAAGGAAAGTGCTTTTTCAGTGAGATGCTATATTTCAACATTAATATAGGACAATCATCACGGAAAGGATATCAGACAACTGCTGCTCCATTACCAGCCACACACGGTGCCGCTAACACACTCAAACCCTTCACCACCACGACAGAATTTGTCAGCACAACTCCAAAGGCAACCACCACTTCAACCACCATTGCGACAACGACCATCACCAAAGTGACAACTGTTACAGCGGCCAAGCCTCTTGTTGCAGTGCACAAGGTCAGGGATCTAGGTGAGTGGAATGGGAGGAGCTTCACAATCTAGCTGTTTAATAACCCGGTTCAGGGGCAATGAGCACAAAGCTGGACTTGCCTCCTTCTCACCACCATTCTCATCTTTCTCTACAAATGCAAAACAGTGGTCTGCTGATGACTCCATGGAAGACTGTTCAGAATCATGCAAGTCGGTGCTGTATCTCCTCCTACTACTTATAGTTCCGTGAATTAGGGGTGTGTCTGTCTGAGCCTCTTCCAAATGTTATCTCATAATGGGCTTAAAAAATGTTTCAGCCCTACACAATTCTTTTCATTCAGAAATATTCTTAGGTCTCCTTGCATGCACTGCATGTTTGAGACCTCCATTCAGATTTTCAGTAATATTCAAATCTGGAGACTGTGAAGACCATTCCCAAACCTTTATCCTTCTTTTATAAAGTACTTCATGGTTGATATAATCAACTTCTTTTCAGCTTCATTGTTTGCTTATTTTGTAAACTCTGGAACACATTGAAATATACTGTTTGATTAGGGGTGCTTAAACTTCTTACATACAACTGTAACTCCAGTTCTGGATTAGGATGCCTAGTAATCTTTGTCTTCTCTGGATTCAGCCTCAGCTTCTTCATCCACTGCTACTGCATCCTTCACTACATTCAGGCAGTAATCCTTTCAAAGTGTAGGGTCTACTTGTTTCTAGCTGAAAAAGCTGTGCCAGGGCTGTAAGTAGTTTGAATCAAATCCAGGTTTATTACATAGGTAGTCATAAGCCAAGTTCAGACAAAACTAGATACAAAACTATCAAGTTATATTTTATAGAATTGATAAGATTTTTTCCTCCTTTCTTTTAATTCCTTATTAAATTCCACTTTAATTTAATTTATTTTTTTTTAAATTCCATTGATTCTAGTGAGACAGTATTAATGAGAAGTATGATATGGCCTTAGGTGTGTCCCCTGCAGACTTCTCCAGGCACAAGTACAGCATCGGAGGCTTCCGTGAATGTAGTGCTGGGTCTTCCAGAGGCAGAGTTGTCTTTTCCACAAATCTCTCTCTACTAGCCAAGTAACGCTTCCCACAGCCTCTTTTCCTGCTTTAGAATGTCAGCCTCATAGAACAGCCCTTCTAATTTTTCATAAATGTGACTTAACGATTTTCACTAAGGATGGGCAATGTGTGGCCTTTTAGATGCTGTTAAGATCTTGGCCATCATGACCACTGGTGAGGAGTGACGGGAGCTGCACTCCACTAACATCTAGAGGGCCCTACATTGCCCATCCTTCTTTTAAACTATTTTAAAGAGCTTTTGGAAGAGAAGCTAACATGCTTAATGATTTGTTTGTATGAATTTGGTATGTAGAGAGTTGGTTTCACAAAACAAAATCAAACACATACCTTTCCTCTCAGTTTTTTGCCCGAGTGTTTCTAAAAATGTTTTCCTACAGCAGAGCCAGGACCTTCTGAGGTGGGACATCTCCCTCTCACTCACTCTGAAAGCAGGGCTGAAAAAAGTTCTGGCACAGGTTCCTGTGGGAGGAGGCAGCTCTTTTCCCGGCTGTGGCCGTGCCGTGTGCTGGAGAACATGCACCCCTGCTGGCTCTGCCAACCACCTGCAGCCAGGACTTTCCATTTTACCTTTCCATTTTACTTTCCTTCTTCCTCCCATTTCTCTGACTTAGTTTTAATATGCCATAGGCATCAAGCTCATTCCCAACAATGTGCTATCCATGGACTCATCAGAAGACTGCTCCAAGGGCAAGAGCTAAGTGGGGACCTCCCTTAGCAACACAATGTGTCATCTCACTTTACCATCTCATTCCCCATAGGGATCAACCAGCCCTTCTGTACTGTTGCCAAGAAAATTGCATGATTGTGTTCATGAAGTCACCAACGAGTGACAAATATATTCAAAACTGAAACATCTAGGCTGGCATTTATGCTTTAACTATTCTCCCCCTCCTGCCCTCATCAGCTTGTTTCACACCCTAGCATTTTTGTGCTTTTGTTCTCAGTAGTAAGAGATTTTCTTGTCCATTCTTAGGCTCTTCTAGCATTGTCCATCCAGCTTACTCATCAGCGGCAGCGGCAGCATCAAGTAAGTACCAGGACAGGGCATGGTTTTACTGAACCCACCAGCTTCTCCGACATACCTGAAAGCAAATCTCAATGAAGTCAACTGCATATTTTAAATTGATCTCATTCAGTAGAGAAGAAAGTACTGAAACTTCAATTATACATATAATATGAAAGATTATAGTAAGTGCAAAGCAGGATTATTGTAATACAAGGGCCACCAGACACTAAACTTTGAACTCCCTTGCCTTTTTAGTCATGAACAAAGAATAAATCTTGTGATTCTCTTTGAGGCTTTACAGACCTATGACAACATTCATTTTTTCTTCCAGTGAAAGCCTCCTTAACACTGATCAAAATCATAGAAAAAAATGAAAGAAATATGAAGTTATTACAGATGGCTGTTTAAAAAATGACTGATAACCTATCTGTAAAAGTCTCTTTGAACTATGCTATTGTCTTACTAAATTCATACTAACTGTATCTAAGAGCAAAGGTTGTGTTTTTTTTTCCTGCTAATTCTTGAAGTTTTACTGCAAGTTCTTGGCAAAATAATAGGTGCATAAGAATACATTAAGTATTACCTGTACTATACTTCTAGTTGATGTCCAGGTGAGTTGCTACATCTCTTTAAAGGGGGCAGGAGATTGGAGTTATCAGACAATACCTCTCTGAATTATGGCCCACTTCATTAGGCAAGTTAGGAAGTTATTGACCAACTTATATATAAATACATTACTAATGTTAAATGTAATTGTGTGAATTCTTATGTAGGAGCCACCCAAATGAACACAGTTGTCTTAAACTTCTGAGTACATATTCTTGGGATTACACAGGGAAGGCATCACTCAGAGTAAATCCTGATGAACTTTATTACACTTGCTAAAACTTCAGAGAACCGTAGATGGGGGAAGTGCTGGGCATCTATCAGTAGAACTTCCTTCTTCCTGTTTCCATAGCACAGCCTTCTTCCACCTGGCACTTCTCAGAAGCATTGGGACTGATTAGGAATTCTGAGGATTGCAGCTCCCAGACATCTAGACAGATCATGTTGGGTGAAATATTTTATAATTCTTCTCTGAATTTAAACCGTAAATGTTAATTTAAAATATCCAACATAAAAAATGAAGGTCAGTTTTAAGATTAGGATAAGCATTGTTAACTCCCAAAATGGTAAAATCAATCCTTCTTTTAAAAATTACTTTTTAAAAAAGTTGGGAAACTTCAAATAAGATATTCTATTTTAATTTTTGTTTTAGGGCAAGTTCAAGCTGTACAAGGAAGAACCCAGAATCAAGGTATGTCTTAATTTAAAATAATGCAGACTCAATGGATTTTCCAGTTAAGACAATGTTAAGGATTATTAACTGATCAGTAAAATATTTTAAAGCATTCAGAGGCACTTCTGGCTACACAAATAACAGAACTATCCTTCATCCTAATATAGGTAAAGCTTTTATTATTTTTAAAATTTTCTAAGAAAGAACTCAGATTCCTGAAAGTAAAACTACAGAACTACAGTAACTACTTGGCACTCAGACAAAGCAGCCATCAACAGACACATAGAGGTAAACAACATTTACATACCATTCATAAGAGACAATAGAAAAGCCAGAAGACCAGAACACCTCCTCACCAGCAATCAATACCCAGATATGCAAATATTAACATCAAGATTAGCAGCAGAGGAGCAATCAAACAACACAATAGACCCTAATCAAGGAACTATTAACTCAGTCAATCAACCAAGCAGCACACAACAACCCAATCAAGGTACTTCTAAGGAGAGTACAACACCCCCACCAACACAGGCAGGATAAGCCAGGGTATATAAACAGAGAGCAAGTTCCACTCCCTTTTCGCACTGAAGATGTTGCCTAGGCTGGCAATGAAACGTCTGCAAGAAAACAACAAGGCTCAGAGAGCACCAAGGACTCCACAGTAAAACTACATCCCAGTTAAATATGCTTGCTTTGGAATAAGTTCCTTGTTATTACTTCCTAGGAAATAGTTTTCATAATTATTTAGTATGATTGGATTTAAATATTGAAAATTTAAATAGCTTTAACTTAATTGCCCCTATTCTAGTATTGAGGCAATTTTGTAGCTGTCCGCTAAGTAACCTCTGAACTAATAATTGAAGACCAAAGTTTGGCTTGAATTGGAACCCATTATCCATTTATGTCAGCCCCACTAGGTAGATCAGCCAGGAAATGAACTCCATAGGAAAGCAAAAACTATACCGAGATTGGCTATAATAACTTGCAATATCTTGCAAGTCTAATTGTACTGTACCTCTCATGCTTTTATACCTCAGTGAATCAGGGAGGCATTTGTCTGAGTTGCTTCCAAATATTATCTTGTTCCTCAGAGCTTAAAAAATGTTTCAGCCCCTTTTGCCTAGCTAACAGTTATTGCATATTTCCATCAAGGTCATCTTTCTTACTCTCTACAACAGGGCTTTCCAAAGTTTTTCCCGCAGCGACACACCAACCGGCGTTGGTGTGTCGCCGCGGGAAAACCCGGAAGTGCGGCAGCACACAAAAACCCGGAAGCGCTGCTGCTGCTTTCGGGTTTTGCGCGCTGCAGTTGGTGTGTCGCCGCGGAAAACCCGGAAGCGCTGATGATGATCAGCGCTTCCGGTTTGTGTGGCGACACACCAGACTGTGTGTGGCGACACACTTTTGTGTCGCCACACACAGTTTGGAAAGCTCTGCTCTACAATTTACTTCTCCATAGGACATATTAGATCACGTAAACGGGACTAACATGTAATGATTTATATATTGAAACCTAAGGAATCCCACTTCAGTCTTTAAAAACAAAAGTCATCCTGCAGGGTTCCAATAAGAGTCATAGCAGAGGAACGACCTGGAAGGAAGGAGGGCTCATATGATGTCCGTCTATATATAATGCTGCAATTTTTTTAATATAATGGGATATGTGTCTGCATTTTTTCCCCTGGCAAGAGAGCTAATGCTAAATGTGAGAAGCATTGTCTTCCCACTCCCTGCCAGTGCTGCCCTGGGACTACCACATCTATCATCATTGCCCAAGTCTGATAGTTCTTCAGAAAAGAGAAAGTATGGTAGCTGCTGCTGCTGCTACTATCACAACCATCTGAATTTCTCCAAACGGCTCTGATACCTAAGGTATTCTGAGGAAACTGAGGGAGCAGCAAAGCCATACTTTACCCAGGCCTTCTGCACCCCCCACCAGTTTCTAATAAAATAAACAATAAATAAATAAATAAATAAATGGGACCTGGCATTTGTCCCACCATAGTGACCTGAAGCCTGTCAAGAAAGACCTTTATAGTACATATAGAGGCTACTAAGTTAAATGGAGTTACATTCTTTTTTTTTAAAGAACTTTATTAAATTTCAGAAAAAGATAAAAGATACAGAAAAGCAAAAAACTACAAAAAAGACCTAAAAAGGGTGTGAAAACACAAGAGAAAAATTTTTGAATAGATTACAGAAAGAAATGACTTCTGACTTTAAACATCAAGGATATACAGTATTTTTCCATAATCAATCCCTTACTCTATATTAAACCAAAATCACATTATTTCTACAATTCAACCCCTTAGCACATTATAAAAATCACTAAATATCATTGCTCCCTCCCTTTATATTAAAAGATAGATAGATATATACACACACACACATACATACACATACACATACATACATACACTCTCTCTCTCTCTCTGTGTGTGTGTGTGTGTGTGTGTGTGTATCCTAATCAACAACCGCCCTAAAATAACAATTACTTAATTATTCCCTTCCTACTACTATTCTATACATTCCTGTCTACTATAATAAAAATCAGAAATAAAGAAGCATATAAATTGTCTACCATTATAATTAATAATACAGAAAACATGAATACAAAAAACATGAATAAAAAACCCTTAATAATCATAATCCCGATAATTAACAAAAAATAAAATCATCCAAAGCCAAAAAACCATCCAGATATATATTTTTAGTCTCTTAACCCACATCAAAGTAAACCAAAACATTTACATATCCCCATAACAGGCACAAAACCATCTTCTTACAGAAATCAAACAGCCCAACTGCTCCCCTCACAAACACAGACTTCTCTTCAAAAAACTTCCCATACATAATAACCCCTTCTTTCCCATAACATTCCATCAGAAAGTCAAATTCACTCATGTCCTGGAGCTCAGTTTCTCCATTTAAGTTCTTCCATTCAGCATTGCCAATTTCATTGCCAATTTCATCCAGAATTTCAACAGAAGCCAAAGTCTCTTTCTTGGGAGAAGCATTTGCATCGCTGTTAGATTCTTCAGATTCATCCAAAACATCCCCCACCAGATGGCACATTTCAGATGACATATTTACCACAATGCTCTGAATATCTTGCAGAATAACTTGGCAGGAATCAGAAAGAATCTGCTTCATATCTGCTTTGATGTCTTGGCAAAGATCAGAGAAAGCCTGGCTAAGATTCTCCATTTCCGAAGCAGTAAATTATGGTGCCCCCTAGAGACTTAACCGACGAGAGTGAAAGTCAATGGAAAATTACCAAACTGAGTTAATATAAGATACCAGACAGTTCCCAGAGAAAGTAGCGGCAGGAAAGTGAAAGTTCAGAACGGCAGATTCAACGTGTAGGAAAAATGCAGAAATTAGCACAAAAAAAATAATAACGGGGAAACGATAATATATTCTCAACCCTCCTAAGTATTTGATGAAAAGCAAAGTCCAAGGTTTTTTAAAAAAAGTTTTTTTTAATTAATCACAAAAATAATGATAGGCACCAAGAGAGATTGTTTTCTCCTTAATGTAGAAAGCCTCTCTTAGGGTAAAAATACTTTAAAAATATATATATATATTGGGTGCTTTAGAAATGGGATGGCTGGAGTTAATGTCCCTTTAAGGCTGCAACGCGGCTTGGAAGTGATGATGACCCAGTCTCCCGGCGAACTCTTACTGGTCGATCGCAGATGCTGTTTACGAACTCCTGGCTTCAATTCGCCATCCGGAGGACAGATGGGATAATTTTGATTGTTTTCCTTACTCCGGGAAAGCAATCCTGGGCTTCAGGAGAAACCAACCTGTGCCCGAAAAAACTGCCACGATGCCAGTTCTGCCTGCGGAGCTCGCGGGCACAGCTGGTCGGTCTGCCATTTCCCAGCGGAAGTCAAATGGCGTTACATTCTGACTTGTATAGAAAAAGCAAAATCCCTAGTTGCACGTTATTTAAAATGTAAAGTTTTTCATCTGATTATCTCTGTCCAAGTAATTCAGAATACATATGTATCAAGTATTCAGTAAACATCCTGCTACTTCCAGGAATATTATTTTCCCCTTGTTCATTTACATACCTTCCATTCAGTGTTTGCTTCAAAGCTGATTAACCACATTAATACATTTAGTCAACTCATAATTTTCCCCAGGTCTTCTCCCAAGCATGTAAGCAAATAAATGCATCAGCCATCTCTTAAACTATTAGCTTATGCCTAAACTCAGCTCTTGAATTTCTTTTTCTTTTAGCACTTCAGTCCTAAATATACTTATCTTCAGTGAGACAATGTAATAGTCTTAAATCCAGATATTTTCACAAAAGCACACTTGATTTATGGGTTTACCGTGTGATAAAAGTGCCCACATAGCACTGCTGGATCTTTCCAAAATGATTTCATTTCTGTGATTATCATATCATCAGAAAAAAACAGTTTTGATATTTCATCCCACATATTTTTTTTGCAGTTGTATCTTAGTACTGGGATCTGATACTGGCAAAGAGCAGAAGAAGATCCTCTACTGCAGGAATGCCATGGGCAGACATCAGCTTAATTTTGTGTAGTCCTTGGCCTAATTTCCAAAGCCCTATACATCCAATCAAGTCCAGCAACAGCATCCCCTGGCAAACTGTTGCTGGATGAGGAAAGTAGAAGAAACAAGATGGCCGAAGGAGATGGAAGGGCTGAGCCTTCTTCTTCATTGCTCTGCCTCCTCACAGTTATCTTGCTGAGTGGCCTCCAATAGATCATTAGCAAGTTGGCCCTCAGAAACAAAAAAGTTCCTTCCTGCTACCCTAATATATTATTTTGGTCCAAACGATTGAGAGAAGATGGGATAAGCAAAGAATTTAATCAAGAGCTAGCTGATTTCCCCCCCGCCGCCAAAGGAAGATGGTTGAAGGAAGTCCCCTCAGCTACCTCCCCAAGTTCATGTCACAACTCAAAAGGTTTTTGTGACAGCCACAAAGGCCTCTCAAGATAAACTTAAGGCAAGGTTTGTTTTACATGCTCTGCTGTTTACCTTATTCCAACAAAGTTGATCTCATGAATTTCTGAATATGTGATATTTGTTCCATTATCTTAAGATTAAATTGTGACTTCGGTCAATAATTATGTTTGTCTTTTGTCTATAAAAGCTACTGAAACAGAGGTGTGGAAGTCTGGATCAAGCCTTTTGGGCCCAGGTAAAATCTTTACACAAAGTCTACTAAGCAGTAATAATGTACAGAAGGTGTGAGTATATCATGTGTGCAGGAAACATATGTATTTATGATTTTTTATGGTGAAGTTGCTTACATATGATGATGACATATGTTTCCATTGGGTCTTGTGAGCCACTAAATTCTCAAAAATGTAAGTAAATTAAGGCACGTAAGCAAATATGTCATATAATGTGAAATAGTAAATAGAAGTGCTTTGGGTTAGATTTATACATAAATACTCAACTTTCAGTTTTTTGTGACCATCTTAAATGAAGCCAAATCCAAAAACGCTAGAGAATTCCTGGAAGCTTGGCACTCAGACAAAGCAGCCATCAACAGACACATAGAGGTAAACAACATTTACATACCATTCAGAAGAGAGGATAGAAAAGCCAAAAGACCAGAATACCTCCTTGCAAGCAATCAACACCCAGATATACAAAGATTAACACCAGGATTAGCACCAGAGGAGCAATCAAACAACACAATAGACCCTATTCAAAGAACTATTAACTCAGTCAATCAACCAAGCAGCAAACAACCCAATCAAGGAACTACCAAGGAGAGAACACCACCTCCACCAACACAGGCAGGACAAGCCATGGTATATAAACAGAGAGCAAGCCCCACTCCCTTTTCACACTGAAGATGTTGCCTAGCCTGCCAACGAAACGTCTGCAAGAAAACAACAAGAGAGCACCAAGGACGCTACAGATCAACTTTCATTTAGGGGTATCCACTGAAAAATATTTTTGGGGTTCATATAGCACCCTAAACCTTAAGCAACTTTTCACACAGGCTGAATTCACCCAATACGTGAGGTGAAATGAAATGATTCTAGCTTTTCTTCTTTCAGTGATGGTTTCATAAATACAAATTATTGCCTGATGTTGGAATTACACAAAGTGAGTGTGCAAACAAACTAAATTGTTCAGTGTGTGTGTGTGGTCATTTTTTGTTTTTGTTTTTGTTTGGTTTTTTTGGCCAAAGGGGGAGGAAATGTTGTGCAATGCCATCTATGGATTTTCAGATAATTTTAAAAGATTGTCAGAATTAGGAAATAAGCCTTATATGTGCCAACAGATAATTGGGGGTGGATAGAAAGTGATTCATTGCAAAAGAATTTCCAGCTTAGATAGATGGAGCTACCAGGAGGGAGGATTTCCAGGAGACCAGGATGCAATACAAAGTTGGCCCAGTGATTGTTTGATGCATACCAATTATCATTTCAAAGAGAATTATTTTTAGTCTGTATGAGACAAGTGTTGCCTGAATAGAGATTTAATGAGCCCAGACAGCTGTGACGATCTGGTAGTGAAAAAGCTTAATTAGCTTGCAGCAAAGTCCCACGTCATCGAGCTGAGATTCTCAGGACTGACAATGCCATTTTAAAGCAAGCCTGGGAACTTGCAGGACTCCCTGGAAACAGCGACCTTTTCAATTAGCTCTGAGAAACGCATGTTGGGTGGCCTTCCTGTTCTAGTGTTTCTGTGCATGCACTTAGGTAACATTCCCTGCCTTCAAGGCAACATTGAAAGCCGTGTCTATGATTTGGTGATGCTGAGATGGTCAAATTGACCTCTTTGATTAGAGAAAAGATAATATCTACGTTTAATGCTGACTGGAAACCCCTTATGGACTTTTTGCGTGAAAGAGAAAAAAAATGAACTTATGATTTATAGCAGAGCTTTCCAAACTTTTAACGTTGGCAACACACATCAATGGCAGTGGCGGCAGCGGCAGTGGTGGCGCGGCCTCGGTGTCCTGCTGTGTCGCGCAAAAAAACCGGAAGTGCTGATGGGGGGAACCGAAAGAAGCGGCACCCCCGCCAATCAGTGCTGCCACTGCCGCTGATTGGCGGGGGTGCCGCTTCTTTCGGTTCCCCCAACAGCACTTCCGGGTTTTTGCATGACACAGCAGGACACTGCAGGCGACACAGTAGTGTGTTGTGACACACACTTTGGAAAGCTTATGATTTATGGTTTTGATGATAAGACAAGATAGATTATAGAAAGTCACAATGTAACTTTAGAGCACAGTTTTCCAAACTGTATGTCGCGACACTTTAGTGTGTTGCAACACAGTTTGGTGTGTCACCACACAACCCGGAAGCGGTGGCGGGGGTGTTCACAGCGGCAGCGGCAGCGGTGCGCCATCAGTGCTTCTGCGTTTTAGTGGAGGCCGCCGCTGCTGCCACTGCTGCCATACACTCCACCACCGCCGCGCGCCCCCCCTGCGCTGCCACCGTGCACGCCCCTGCCCCCGCGTGCGCCCCCGCTCCGCCGCTGTCGCCATTGGTGTGTTGCCAATGGCGGCAGATTGGAAAGCACTGCTTTAGAGAAAGAAGTACATTTATAATTGTATGTATAACTGCTGTAAAGAAGATTGGAAGCCGCTTCTTTATATATGTTTTCTTTCTTTTCTATTTTTCTTCTACCTTTCTTTCCTTTCCTTTTTTTCTTTTTGCACTTCAGCTTTCTCCTTTATGTCTTCCTTTTTCTTCTTTCCTTCTTACTCTCTTTTAGTTTGTGTTAATTTTTACTCTTGTTTTTAAAACTTTCAGTAAAATTATATTAAAAAAGGGAAAGCCATGTCTATGATAATGTAAAGTAGAGTTTTAACATGGTGAAAATCATTTTTAAAAAGCCTTGTTCTCCGCCCTCCATAAGTACTGCCTAAGTAACCTGTGAACACAAGACGCTCTGTGTTATCTGGGTTTCAGAAAAGAATTATGCTTCCCGACTTGCAGTAGCAAGAGTGTGCACCACTCCCCCCCCCCCCCGCTCTCTTCAGGCTTTCAGGAGTAAAGTCAGCACTTTAAAAGGGACACAAGAGCTTGCAAACAGGCAGGCAAGCAGCACAGCATTTATTTATTTATTTTTATTTATCTATAATTCAATTTATATCACCGCCCCATCTCCCCCAAAGGGGACTCTAGGCGGTTTACAAAAAACAAACAATTAAAATAACATGTAATAACATCATCATAATATAAATAATTAAAATAATATACAATAAATATAAAATCCACGAGGCGACGAACTTGTGATTAAAAGGGCTCTATGGCACCAGCCATCCCCAGGAGGAACTGTTACCCCTCCCCTCCCAGGCGAGGCAGCAGAACCAGGTCTTTAAGTTCTTCCTGAAGGCCGGGAGCGATGGGGCCTGCCTCACTTCCGGGGGTAGAATGTTCCAAAGGGCAGAGAAGGCCCGCCTTCTAGACCCCGCCAGGCAAAATTCCCTCGCCGACGGCATCCGCAGCATGCCCTCTCTGCATAACCGAGTGGGATGGTTATGGTCCCATGCCATGTAGGGCTTTAAAGGTGATAACCAACACCTTTAATTTAAGGATTGGCTTTACAAGGTACAATTTAGCTGCCCCACTTAATTGCTGGTGGTGTTCTGTGTCCACTGGTGTTCCAATGTGTCTCCAGGGACAGCCTCATTCAGCAGGTGAAGACTTGTTAGGGTCCTCTGTAGAATTCCCCACTTGGCCCTGCACTTCCAGCAATACTGAGAGCCAGTTTGGTCTAGTGGTTAAGGCACTGGGCTAGAAACCAGGAGACTGAGAGTTCTAGTCCCGCCTTAGGCATGAAAGCCGGCTGGGTGACCTTGGGCCAGCCCCTGTCTCTCAGGCCTAGGAAGGAGCCAATGGCAAACCAGGAGACTGAGAGTTCTAGTCCCGCCTTAGGCATGAAAGCCGGCTGGGTGACCTTGGGCCAGCCCCTGTCTCTCAGCCCAACTCACCTCACAGGGTTGTTGTTTTGGGGAAAATAGGAGAAAGAAGGAGTATTTGGTATGTTCACCGCCTTGAGTTATTTATAAAAATAATAAAGGCAGGATAAAATAATACATACATACATACATGTACTATAGGGTTGGTTCTCAACTAGGTGGTACTCATGCCACAGGTGGGATTCAGAAGCGGTGTAGGTAGGACACATCTGAAGTCACTGAAATTTTAGCTGAAGTCTCTAACATTTCACTTATATGGAAAAACGTAATACAGATAACCTTTTGTTTCTATCACAGTGGGACCCAGATTCTTTGAAAGTGAGTGGTGGGACTGAATATAAGATAGGTTGAGAAACACTGGACTGTATTGCTCTCTGAGCTCCCCGAGGCAGTTGTACCAGCGCACAACTGGATCTATACTTTACTACCCCGATCATTCCATCTTATCTGGACACTGGCAGAAGTTCACTGTTGTCTAAAGTATTCTCTCTTTCTGGGCTGAATCAAGTATCTGAATGCATCTCCATGATTTCTTTGTTCAACATTTAATTAGCAGATTGCTATTTGATGTGATGGCCTCCTCTTTCCTGACCTTCAAATTTAATGATATATAATATTGATTATTCTAGGTTTCAGCTCCAAGGAAGACATAATCCCAAAGCCTTTGAAGCCAGTTTCCCAGGGAAATCCAAGTATGTGAATCAGAAATTTATTTAGGCCCTTTCATAATCATCCGTTCTAATGGAAAAAGAGAAGAACAATTTACTGACTTGGCATTTCATGAATGAAATACTGTATGCGTTTTGGGGGGAGGGGGCAATAGGATCAAAGAGAAATCTAGCAAGAACCACTAATGGGGACAAATTAATTCCAATTCAAGCCTATTCAAATGTTGATCATTTATTAATAAATGCAGATTTTTTTTCACTAGCTTGCAGCAATAACAACAAATTATTAATATGTAAAGGTACTATCTGTAAAGAGAGAGAAAAGGAATGACCTTTTTCAACCAGAGTTGTACTAGCCAATATAATAAGATGAGTGTGAATGCATGTATTTAAGAGATAGCAATCAAGTTTTAAATATTCAGACTGGAGAAACAGATCAAAAAGATTTAAAGAAGAGAATCAATAGAAGAGAATATATGTAGCTAAGGGTTGAACTGTCTTTGGTGCTCTCTGAGCTTGGTTGTTAGCTTGCAGACATTTCATTACTCAACCAGGTAACCTTATCAGTACAAGTGAGTGTGGGATTTGCTCCCTGCTTGTATACAGTAGCTTGCCCTGCCAGTGTTGGTGGGGGTGTGGTTTTCTCCTTGGTAGTTCCTTGATTAGGGTACTGTTTTCTGCTTGATTGTTTGTCTGGTGTTAATCCCTGCTGATCTGGGTGTAGGCTGCTGGAGAGGATGTGTTCTGGTCTTTTTGTTTCCTTCTTAGCTTTTTTATTGTCCCTTTTGAATGGTGTGTAAATATGGTTTATCTCTATTTGTCTATTGATGGCTGATTTGTCTGAATGCCAAGCTTCCAGGAATTCCCTAGTGTTTCTGGATTTAGCTTGGTCTAGTTTCCCAGTTGAAACTATGGTTGAGTCTGTCCATGTGTTGTGAGATTAAGGAATTTTCATCATGTTTTCTGACTGCTAGGATGCGCTCTGCTAGTCTTCTGCCTGTCTGTCCTACATAATGGCTGTTACAGTCCTTACACTGTATGTTACAGATGACTCTGTTTTTTCTCCTTGGGCTACTGAATCTTCTGGTTTACTTAAGATGTTTTGGAGGGCTTTAGTTGGTTTGTGTGCTATGGTGATGGTGTGTGATTGTAATAGTCTGTTGGTTGTTTCTGAGATGTTTTTGATGTATGGTAGTGCTATCCTTTTCATAGCTTGTGTTAGTTGTAGTGGGTTGAGTGGTCAGGCACTTTTTGATAAAGTTGCATGGGTACCCATTTTGTTGGAAGATGTTGTATAGGCGGTCTGTTTCCTTTTTCTGGTGTTCTGGGTTGCTGCAGTGTGTTTGTACTCGTCTGAATAATGTTCTTACACAGCTCCTCTTGTGGGAGGTTGGGTTGTTACTTTGGTAATGGAGCACTTGGTTAGGGTTAGGATTATGGGATCATCACTCTCAGGAGTCATAGCAGCGACTGTAATGCAGCGACTAGAAACTATAGCATTCCCACACATACAACCAAAATTATGGATCTGGTATGTAGAGGACACCTTTGTCATAATAAAGAAGGAACAACTGGAGAAGACACATGAAAAAATCAACATCTTCAACAGAATAAAATTCACAAGGGAAGAAGAAAACAACAACACACTACCCTTCCTGGATATCCTCATCAGCAGAGGAAACAATGCAAATTAGAAATGCAAGTCCATGGGAAGTACATGGGAAGTAGAACAGAGGCTGCAGTGGAAAGGAGAAACAGATAAATATGGCCTTGGTTGGCTTGAGCCCCTTCTGCAAACAAAGTAAGTTTTCCTATTCATCAAACAATAAATGCAAACAGCCCACACTAACCAAGTGCTCCATTATCAAAGTAACCCGACCTCCCAAGGACTCCACAGAAGAGAATCACTTTCATGACTGTCAGAATAGCAATTCCCACTTAAATAAAGTAGGGCATTTGTATTCTGAAGAAGCTGAATAACTTTTAAAAGTGGCAACTTAAATGAAAATGCAGAAACTGGTTTATTCAGCTACAATGTACAATAGAGGGAAGGAAAGAGAGAGAGTAAAACTATTTCACATAGCTAAGCTATTCCTGGACTAAACTTCATCTGTTGTTGGGTGAACTGAATGGCATAGGCAGATAACCCCCACCTACATATAGAAAGTCAGAAGAAAGTCAGAGAAGGTCATAGCATTCTTTCTATTAGGGTCAATTAGTAGGCATAAAGCATAGGTTGTTTATAATCTCACACCTACAGCTTTATAGGGTTGGATGCAGATTTATTGTTTGATGAATAGGAAAACTTACTTTGTTTGCAGAAGGGGCTCAAACCAACCAAGGCCATATTTATCTGTTTCTCCTTTCCACTGCAGCCTCTGTTCTACTTCCCATGTTGTTGCGTGGGAATTCAGAGGAATTTTCAGGGTGGGACCACAGGGATGAAGAAATTAGCTTCCCCTTCTTTCCCTCTAAAGAAGAATCCAGCCAATAGTTCTCCAAGAGACTCTGGATCCAACTCTCAATCATATGTTTCTGAATAAGCATTAATTACCTAAATGTCTGTGACTACTCCTGGTGTGTTCAAAAACCCTAGAACTCACCTAAGCTTTTGTGTGCCCCTGCAATTTGGCTGTTGGCCACAAAAAATCACCAGGATACTCCTGATTAGAACAGGAGAACCAGTCTGGTCTAGTGGTTAAGGCAACAGGCTAGAAACCAGGAGACTGAGAGTTCTAGTCCCACCTTAGGCATGAAAGCCGGCTGGGTGACTTTGAGCCAGTCACTCTCTCTCAGCCCACATCAGGCTTGGTTGCCAAGCCAGTTGGTCAATTCCTGTTGCAACCAACAGATCAACATTTGGTTGATCCAACAAGCAGACTCTTCACCTGTGGGAAAAACACTAGGAAGAGGGGGGGGAACCTCCTGATTAGAACGGAGGCTGTGAAAAAGTGGTTGGGTGACCGTTGGATAAACTCTTCTAATTTATCTTATTCTGCATTATTTTCCTAGATTGCAAAGTTGACTTAGCTTTCTTGATAGATGGGAGCTGGAGCATTGGCAAACGCCGTTTTCAGATCCAGAAACAGTTCCTCAAAGATGTAGCTCAAGCCTTGGATGTTGGCCTAGCTGGGCCTCTCATGGGCATTGTTCAATACGGGTAACAATGTTGGTTTTTATAAACTCCTTGTATTTAAGAAGACAACAGGAAATTTTAGGAGAGATTTTAGAAAGACTTTTTTTTTCCAACCTAGCATTGAGATATGTATACGTGTGTGTGTGTGTGTGTGTGTGTACACAAATACACCCCTACACACATATACACATACACACAAGCACCTACAAAAATAAATAACAATAACATTCAAAGACATATTAATTCCCTTTCTAAGACCTTTTTCATGAGTATTTATGGACTTAGGAGAGTATGTACCTTTGGGTTTGCTAACAAGTCATAATAGAACATTGGTCAATAATGGGATGGGGTGGACATTCATTTCTTCTATGGTACACTAAAGATTACACTCTAAAAGTAGGTGTAGTCCTTGGGGAAGAGCCAAAGCAAAAAATAAAGTGTGTCATAAACTAATATTCTGCCTCTGGCAGTAGCCAAATATGTCCAGGAGTTCCAGAAGAATGGCATAAAAGATGTAGCAGAAAGGGCAACTCATACACGCTCTATATTTTTTTCTTTTAATATTGCGGATTTGGGATAGTTTATTTTCATTTTATTTATATTATGAATATATTGGCATAATAAATATACATCATGGTGTGTGTGTGTATGTGTGTATTCAACCTATCTTCAAAACAGCTGGGGCATCTGAATAGATGTAAAAAAGGTAAAGGTTCCCCCGCACAGTCGTGTCCGACTCTAGGGGCCGGTGCTCATGTCCGTTTGTTAGCCGAAGAGCCAGCGTTGTCCAAAGACGCTTCCATGGTCACGTGGCCGGCATGACGCACGTGGAACGCTGTTACCTTCCCACCGAAGTGGTACCTATTTATCTACTTGCATTTGCATGCTTTCGAATTGCTAGGTTGGCAAGAGCTGGGGCTAGTGTGGGAGCTCACTCCGTCACGCGGGGCTAGGGATTCGAACCTCCGAACGTGTGATATTCTAATCGACAAGCCTGGCGTCTTACCCGCTGAGCCACCGCGCCCCCTCCTGAATAGATGAAAAAAGTTAAATATAAAATTAAACAGATCAATCCCCAGATCTATCTAACATTTAGCTTAAAGTTCATCTTTAAGTGTTATATCTTCCGGGATGTGTTTCAGAGATAAAAAGGTTCTAAGCGGGGGGGGGGGAGGGGAGGGAAGGAAGGGAAGCAAGTCTGTGCACTCACGGCTAAGAGGGTGCCGCATGCCATACCTACCTCTTAGGGATGAAGTATGGATCATGCCATGTTTTTAGCAGGAGGTCTCAGATCATACGGGTTCAGGAACTACCAGACGTTTAATTAGGTGCCTCGAGGGAGGACTGTCTCAAGTTCCAACATGAAGGAAATAAGCAATAGGATACCAATATACTTGTGTAAAATTAAGTAAGTATGCTTTTATTAAACAGAAAAGTTGATTATCCAGTTATTTGAAAGGATGCATAAAATGGAGTTGGCAGATGGAAGCAAACAGTAAATTCATTATTAGTCTTCCACGTTCTGCTTAAAAAATCATCTCTGCAGATGACTCATACCCATGAAAACATAGCAGTCAATTGTTTAATTGTGAAAAGTAAAAGCATAAGCTTAGTTGTATTTAGTAAACATTCAGATATTTCAGGATGCATTCAGGAACTATTTGTGCATATAATTCTTTGTTTGGAAAAAAATACCTGAAAATTGACCTCATTTACTTTCATTAATGGGCTGTTGTTAATACTGGGGTTTATATGATTTCTTCTCTTTGTTTTGTAAATAGTGATGATCCTTCTACTGAATTTAACTTGAAGGTCTATGCAAATACCAAGGACTTAAAAAATGCCATTGAGAAAATACCCCAAAAAGGAGGCTTATCAAATGTTGGTAGGTAGCTAATATGTCACACCAAATCTGCTTAAGAATCAGATGCCAAGATTTGTTGCTATGCTTCATGTTCTGGACAGATTCAACTCAAGATCACCACCTGCCTCACTCATTCTGGGCTGTCTTCTCCAATTTGGGGGGGGGGGGAGGAAAGATGTTCCAAAAATCAACAATTTTGAATTCTGAAAGAAGTAGCCAATGTAAACATACATTTTATTCCACGGTATAAGGACACTCATAGTCTTTTGGGATCACCATTTATCAGCCTAGGTTCTCAAGCAAAAAGGTGCTAGAACCATATTACTTTCCAGCTTCTAAAACTTATCATGCAGATATTATAGAACCCTTCATCTTGGCTACCAATCCGAGTAGTTTCTGTAGGAGAGTCTCTTGTTGGATCAGAGCTGCCTGAGGGTATTAGATGTGTATGTGAAGTTGATGTACCTGTGCAACCTCAGGCACGTTTGGTTGGGACAATGACTTGCATGATATGTTTTTTTAATGGACATGAATATTTCTATCATAATGTAAACGGAAACTTTATTTCAGCTACTGTTTCAGGCTGAGCGCGTCTTTCTATCCACATTTCAACAGAAACGTGGATTCCTATCAAAACCACAGTGCAGATCATTGCTTTGCGTCAAATTGATCCTGACAATAAGAAGTTTCCTGTTGATATCTGCGGCATCCTCATATTGGGTTTGGGTTGTTCGTTGGTTTGGTTTTGCTTCTGTCCTCCATTTCATCATTTCCAGTCTTAATGATGCGCAACACAATACCAAATAAATCAATAATAACTAGCACTTTAAAAGATTTCCTAACGAAAGGAACAACTCTTTCCCCTCTGCCATCCTCTCTCGCAGGAAAGGCACTGTCCTTTGTTAACAAAAACTTCTTTGATGACTCCAATGGCAACCGACGTGGGGCCCCCAATGTGGCTATTGTGATGGTGGATGGATGGCCCACCGATAAGGTAGAAGAAGCCTCCAGGCTGGCAAGGGAGTCTGGCATTAATATTTTCTTTGTCACCATTGAAGGACCTGATGAGAATGAAAAGAAGAATGTCATTGAGACAGACTTTGTGGACAAGGTAAGAGGGAGGGGAATACCCAGGAAAGTGGTGGATTTTGGAGTGGGCATGTATTATTCTGAGAAGATATGGGGTCTGATCACTTTTCCACATATGGCATGATCAGTATAGGAATGGCCTATGGTTGTTTGGCCAAATATACAAGTTCGAACAAAATAGCTATTTCACAGTCCTGGGGTTCAGTTCTGCCAAGCATTGTGATACCATCAACAACATAATGTACATTAAGGTACCATACACTTTGCTTTTGAATTTTAAAAAAAGTTGATGAAAACTGGACAACCACATACTGTATTGTAGCAGTGTTCCTCAACCTTGGCAACTTTAAGATGGGTGGACTTCAACTCCCAGAATTCCCCAGCCAGCCCATCTTAAAGTTGCCAAGGTTGAGAAACACTGTATTATAGGGTGAAGGGGCTTTTATCCTTTGCCTCTGCAACAGTTCTAACTGGATTCACTGTCCCCACCTTACATATGCCTACTATTCACAACAAAGGAAAGTTTCCATTGGAATCAGAAGCTTTTTTCCTCTCATTGCAAAAACAAAACAAAACCAGTTCTGGTGGAACAAGGATGGTGTTTCTTTAACAGTACAAGAGCAAACATCATGCTCATTTTGACCATCAACTTTTTTATAACAAAGTGAAGAATATGAAGGTTCAGAGAGCAAAAGAGAGAAATTGCACAATTCCAGCAGCAAATCACTTCACAGTCTAAAACTCTGGAGTTTCAGATCACGCTTTGTGCACACTGTGTGCTGTTGCATCCAGGCAGATCTTTTAATTTTTTAATTTATTTTTTGCAATACTGTACACATGAAAGTTCTGGATGTACCTTGGTTAGAACTTGTCCTCATAAGCTCTAGAGGTTAGACTGGGTACATTTTACAGAATGCCTATTCAACTAAGTGGTATTCCTATGACCTGGAATTCTTCCTGAAGGCTTGGCAAAGGAGGCCTCCTTCAAAAAGCAAAGTTGACTTTGGGAAATGCAAAAATAATTTTTTTCTTCCCTGGACACTCCTGATCGTTTTGTGCATTTTCCCTCATGTATCTGCCATGAAACACATTTCTTCTGAACTTTGAAGTGCTTTGTATCTTAGGGCTGGGCTAGCTCCAGCCTACTGACTAATTATTTTGGTTTTATTTAAGTTTGAACAGGGCAGAACTACAATGAGCCTCTGTGAGGCAGGAAAGAAGCACAAATTTGTATGCACTGATTTATGGTAGCTGCATCCTAGAAAATAAAGAGCTGCATGAATCTGTAATCCACTCATATGATAGAACAAAGTTATTTGTTTGTTTAATCAATTTGTAAAGCCGCCCACTTCAACAAGTGACAAAGTTCTGATTTTGCAGTACTAAAACTGCTCTATTAATGTGCACAAAAACAACCCAAGACCTTCAGATGTATTGGACTTCAACCCTCATAATTTCCCACCCAATGTATACAATGGCCGTGCTGGCTGGAAATTATGTGAAAGAAGTCCAATAGAGCTCAAAACAGCAGCTTGCAGAAAGCTGTTTTAAAACTGTAATGCTAAGCTTTCAGATGTTAGGACATTCATGGGGACCAGCTGCAGACAGGAAGAATGCCAGATCAGTGATATTACAAGAGTTAACCTATACATCTAGAAATCTATAAATTTATTTTCTGCCAATTATTGTTGTTGTTCAGTCGTTTAGTCGTGTCCGACTCTTCGTGACCCCATGGACCATAGCACGCCAGGCCTTCCTGTCCTCCACTCTCACCCGGAGTTTACTCAAATTCATGTTCATTACATCGGTGATGCTATCTAACCATCTCATCCTCTGCCGTCCCCTTCTCCTTTTGCCTTCAGTCTTTCCCAGCATCAGGGTCTTTTCCAGTGAGTCCTCTCTTCGCATTAGGTGGCCAAAGTATTTGAGCTTCAGCTTCAGCATCTATCCTTCCAATGAGCAGTCAAGGTTGATTCTGCCAATTATGTTGTTGTTTATTCGTTCAGTCGTTTCCGACTCTTCGTGACTTCATGGACCAGTCCACGCCAGAGCCCTCTGTCGGCCGTCACCATCACCAGCTCCCCAATGGTTGAGTCCGTCACCTCCAGAATACCATCCATCCATCTTGCCCTTGGTCGGCCCCTCTTCCTTTTGCCTTCCACTTTCCCTAGCATCAGCTTCTTCTCCAGGGTATCCTGTCTTCTCATTATGTGGCCAAAGTACTTCAGTTTTGCCTTTAATATCATTCCCTCAAGTGAGCAGTCTGGCTTGATTTCCTGGAGTATGGACTGGTTTGATCTTCTTGCAGTCCAAGGCACTCTCAGAATTTTCCTCCAACACCACAGTTCAAAAGCATCGATCTTCCTTCGCTCAGCCTTCCTTATGGTCCAGCTCTCGCAGCCATAGGTTACTACAGGGAATACCATTGCTTTAACTATGCGGACCTTTGTTGTCAGTGTGATGTCTCTGCTCTTAACTATTTTATCAAGATTTGCCATTGCTCTCCTCCCAAGAAGTAGACGTCTTCTGATTTCCTGGCTGCAGTCAGCGTCTACAGTAATCTTTGCGCCTAGAAATACAAAGTCTGTCACTGCCTCCACTTTTTCTCCCTCTATTTGCCAGTCATCAATCAAGCTCGTTGCCATAATCTTGGTTTTTTTGAGGTTTAACTGCAACCCAGCTTTTGCACTTTCTTCTTTCACCTTCGTCATAAGGCTCCTCAACTCCTCCTCGCTTTCAGCCATCAAAGTGGTATCATCTGCATATCTGAGATTGTTAATGTTTCTTCCAGCGATTTTAACTCCAGCCTTGGATTCCTCAAGCCCAGCACGTCGCATGATGTGTTCTGCGTACAGGTTGAATAGGTAGGGTGAGAGTATACAACCCTGCCGTACTCCTTTCCCAATCTTAAACCAGTCCGTTGTTCCATGCTCTGTTCTTACCGTTGCTACTTGGTCGTTATACAGATTCCTCAGGAGTCAGACAAGATGACTTGGTATCCCCATACCACCAAGAACTTGCCACAATTTGATATGATCCACACAGTCAAAGGCTTTAGAATAGTCAATAAAACAGAAATAGATGTTTTTCTGAAATTCCCTGGCTTTCTCCATTATCCAGCGGATATTGGCAATTTGGTCTCTAGTTCCTCTGCCTTTTCTAACCCCAGCTTGTACATCTGGCAATTCTCGCTCCATGAATTGCTGGAGTCTACCTTGCAAGATCTTGAGCATTACCTTACTGGCATGTGAAATAAGTGCCACTGTTCGATAGTTTGAACATTCTTTAGTGCTTCCCTTTTTTGGTATGGGGATATAAGTTGATTTTTTCCAATCTGATGGCCATTCTTGTGTTTTCCAAATTTGCTGGCATATGGCATGCATCACCTTGACAGCATCATCTTGCAAGATTTTAAACAGTTCAGCTGGGATACCGTCGTCTCCTGCTGCCTTGTTATTAGCAATGCTTCTTAAGGCCCATTCAACCTCACACTTCAGGATGTCTGGCTCTAACTCACTGACCACACCGTCAAAGCTATCTCCAATATTATTATCCTTCCTATATAGATCTTCCGTATATTCTTGCCACCTTTTCTTGATCTCTTCTGCTTCTGTTAGGTCCTTACCATCTTTGTTTTTGATCATACCCATTTTTGCCTGGAATTTACCTCCGATGTTTCTAATTTTCTGGAAGAGGTCTCTTGTCCTTCCTATTCTATTGTCTTCTTCCACTTCCGCACATTGCTTGTTTAAAAATAATTCCTTATCTCTTCTGGCTAACCTCTGGAATTTTGCATTTAATTGGGCATATCTCCCCCTATCACTGTTGCCTTTTGCTTTCCTTCTTTCTTGGGCTACTTCCAGTGTTTCAGCAGACAGCCATCTTGCCTTCTTGGTTTTCTTTTTCTTTGGGACGTTTTTTGTTGCCGCCTCCTGAACAATGTTGCGAACTTCTGTCCATAGTTCTTCTGGGACCCTATCTACTAAATCTAGTCCCTTAAATCTATTCTTCACCTCCACTGCATATTCCTTAGGAATATTAGTGAGCTCATATCTAACTGATCTGTGGGTCTTCCCTATTCTCTTTAGTCTGATTCTAAATTTTGCAATAAGAAGTTCGTGATCTGAACTACAGTCAGCTCCAGGTCTTGTTTTTACCGACTGTATAGATGTCCGCCACCTTTGGCTGCAAAGGATGTAGTCAATCTGATTTCGGTGTCGACCATCTGGTGAAGTCCATGTATAAAGTCATCTTTTAGGTTGTTGGAAGAGAGTGTTTGTTATGCACAGTGAGTTGTCTTGGCAAAATTCTATCAGCCTATGTCCCGCTATGGCCCTTTTGTTCTCCCAGACCATGCTTGTCTGTAATTCCAGGTGTCGTTTGACTACCCACCTTAGCATTCCAGTCTCCTATAATGAAAATAACATCTCTTTTTGGCGTATTATCTAGTAGGTGCTGCAGATCCTCATAGAACTGATCTACTTCTGCTTCTTCAGCATCTGTGGTTGGGGCGTATATTTGGATCACTGTGATGTTAAATGGCTTACCCTGAATTCGAATTGAGATCATTCTATCATTTTTTGGATTGTATCCAAGCACTGCTTTAGCCACTTTATTATTAATTATGAAGGCTACTCCATTTCTTCTGTGGTCCTCTTGTCCACAGTAGTAGATCTGGTGGTCATCTGATGTGAAGTGGCCCATCCCAGTCCATTTCAGTTCACTGACACCTAAAATGTCTATATTTAATCTTGACATCTCACCAATAACCACATCCAATTTGCCCTGGCTCATAGATCTTACATTCCAGGTTCCTATGGTGTGTTGATCTTTAGAACATCGGATTCGTCGTTCACCACCAGCACCGTCGGCCGCTAGCCGTCCTTTTGGCTTTGAGCTAGCTGCGTCATCACATCTGGGGCTAGTTGAACGTATCCTCTGTTCCTCCCCAGTAGCATTTTGACCATCTTCCGACCTGGGAGTCCCATCTTCCGATGGTATACCGACATATCTTTGGTTGTACTGATCCATTTAGTTTTCATGGCAAGAATACTGGGGTGGGTTGCCATTACCTTCCCCAGGGATCGTATTTAGTCTGACCTCTCTGCCACGACCTTCCCGTCTTGGGTGTCCCTTCACGGTTTAGCTCATGGTTTCATTGAGGTGCTCAAGCTCCAGCACCACGACAAGGTAACGATCTCCTTTGCTCCTTTGCCAATTATACTCACAAACAAAACCATATAAACAGAGGGAAATTGGGATCTGATACAGTAATTTACGAAGACATCATGGGATCGGATTATGGTATAATTTTTTTTTTAATTTCTATCTCTTATTTAGGCTGTATGCAGGACCAATGGATATTATTCTATTCATGTTGCCAGCTGGTTTACCTTATACAAAGTAGTGCAGCCTTTAGTGAAACGAGTCTGTGATGCTGATCGCCTGGCTTGCAGCAAAACCTGTCTAAATTCAGCTGACATTGGATTTGTCATTGATGGATCTAGCAGTGTTGGCACAGGTAACTTCCGCACCATTCTTCAATTTGTAGCCAACATTAGCAAAGAGTTTGAGATTTCGGATACAGACACCCGGATTGGAGCTGTGCAGTACACTTATGAACAGAGGCTGGAATTTGGCTTTAACAAGCACAACACTAAGCAGGAGGTGCTGAACGCTATAAAAAGAATCAACTATTGGAGTGGAGGAACCAGCACAGGAGCAGCCATCAACTATGCCTTTGAACAGCTCTTCAGTAAATCCAAACTCAACAAGCGGAAGATCATGATTCTGATTACAGATGGCAGATCATATGATGATGTCAGGGGACCAGCTTTAGCAGCACATCAAAATGGTAATCCCCTGTTGTTATATTTTTTGTTTAAAAAGGGTTTAGCCAGGTCTGGATATGGGCAGGACTGTTGATCTGAAGAGGGGACTTAAATTAGGCCACCCAGAAGTCCAAGTTATGATTAAGCTCAGTGTTCGCAGTTCCTCCCCCTATAATTGACAGACCTGTCCTTGGATTGTATTAGGGCCAAGGTTAATTAAGTTGGGCGGAGCCGCTGAAAACAGGTCATTTAGGCATGGCTGGCCTGGAATATTTTGTGCTATATGTATTGTCACCTCCTTAAAGAAACTGCTCACACAGTAACTGTGCAATCCCAAGGAAAAAAAATATTTGAATGAAGGAGGTGCCCAAGAAAAGGCACCTTCTTTTAGAAAGTGTTGAACTGTGAACTGAAAGCAGTTCAATTTTGGATCCAAAGTGTAGCACATCTTTACTTAGCATAAGTTTCAGTGGGGTGGGAAATTGCTGTTCCTCTGTTACAACACATTCATGTTTCTCTGTTTCCCCTGTCTGCTTGCATTGCTTTCTCAATTGACAGGAAAATGCAGCATGGGGTCCTGTGTATTTGAGTCGCCATTTTTTTTAAAAAAAATCCCCCAATTGCAAAGAAATGGGGAAGGAAGATCAACCTACATTACTCCTTTTGAACAGGCACAGATCTTATTTTTTCATATTCAGTCTGGACTATTACAAAGATGTGTATGAATGCAGCATCAAGTTGAAACAAGGCATTGATCCATTATGGTCTTTTTTTCCCCCTTGCAGGTGTTATAGCCTACTCAATAGGAATTGCATGGGCTGCCCAAGACGAACTGGAAGCTGTGGCAACTGACCCTGATAAGGAACATTCATTCTTTGTGGATGAATTTGACAGACTCTATAGATCTGTTCCTAAGATAATTCAGAGTATTTGTACGGAGTTTAATTCACAGCCACGGAATTGATTGCATCCACATACAAGGGTTGCATCACTGAAATTGCAACCAATAAATCAGGCAATGCCAGCTGGGAAGTTTTACCTAAGAGATAATTTCAGATCTGTTCTCCAGGCATAACCATAATGGAAGTTGTAGAATGATGCTCCCCCCGCCCTCCTTGCTGGTTTCCAAACTGATCTGATAACAAATTGGCCAACAGACTTTGATTTGTTTAAAATTATCAGTTGGAGTCAATGAATTTAACTTCTCTGTATAAGAGGCAAGGAATATTTCTGAGGACTTCAAAGCCATGCCTTTATGGTAATGATAGCCTTTCTTTCCAAGGGGGGTGGAGAAGGCAAGAAACAGGCTGACTTACTGATTACTTTCAAATACTGTAAAACAGTTTGGGTCCTGGCCTTCAGTTACAACTGTTGGCAGCCATGTAAGGGATAGGAAGCAAGCAAGACACTGATTAAGAAATAGAAAGTGTGATGAAAACCCTGTGGCTGTGGCCTGCATACCAAGTATCGGAGGAATGGTTCTGGGCACATTGTGTTTCGCCATTACTTACATTCCATGTGCTTCAACACAGACCAGTCTGTAACATGACACCAAACTGAGGGGCAGATAGATATAGATATCCATAATTCATCATAGTTCTCCTTGTTAGGTTCATGAAGAAGACAGCACAGCCAGAAATGTTCTACTCATTGTCATATACGTAAGCTGGCTAATCCTGAAAACTGTTACAAACATGATAGACCCAATCAATCATACGTTTTATTGGGAATAGTGTTTTCCTTTAAAAAACAAAACCTCTAGTATATGACTATTAGCACTTGAATAGTAATACTATTATTATTATTGTTGTCAGCATTATTTACCTCATTTCTTCAAACTGTCTTCTGAAAAGTTGTTTTAGCCCATTATCTGCTTTGCTTCTCTTAGTGAAGGCAGATGCAAAGAATACATTTGGCTGAGGACTGAAGAAACTTTGTGCATATTTGTGGATGAAACATGAATTTGTGCATCTCAATTCCATGCTTTCTCTCTATGCACATGTATATTCAAAAGGCAACAAAGCTCCTTTTCTATGACTTATAATAGCTTTTTGTAGTAAGTTGCGGTATCTTTTGCAATAAAAGTTACAAAAATGATGTTAGATTTTGTTTTTCCTGAAAAAGCAAAACCTTGTGCTACTTCAACATTTAATTAATATGTAAGAAACTTCAAGGGTGTCCAGAAGAGGCTCTTATAGTATGAATACTCTGCCTCATTCACATTTTGTTTTCAAGAGGAGGCAGACAAAAAGTCATGTGTCCCTGTATGTGTGAGCAGACCATTACACTTCTTATGAAGTTCCCTTATATTGCATCAGACTATTGGTCCTTTGAGTTTTCAGCATGCAACCCATCTGAACTCTGCATCCTCCACAAATCAACATTTTATTGGCTAGTTCTTAAATGGATAGCAGTATTGATCTGATGAATTCTGAATCATCAGAATTCTGTTTCAGGTTAACAATTCAAGCATGGGATTAGAGTAGTGATTGAACAAGTCTATCCTGCACTGCATGACAACTACATGTTCTCAAGAATGCTAGAATTCAATTGCAACGTATTTCCAAGGGCAGCTTTCTAATTATAGCATGTGAAGATTAGAATATCTTGAACATAACTGGAGTGGCTCTAACCAATAATTATCAAGTTACAGCATTTATAGGTCCCACACGCAACAGATTAGAAGAAATGCTTCCAGATCAAAGGGTTCATTTTAAAAGGCTTCACCAATCAGAAGTCAGGACACCTGGCTATAAAGACAGGAGCCGAGTCAGTCCCTGCTCAGTTGCCTGTGGTCTGTGTAGCAATCCATTTTGCCTCTGAAGACGCCAGCCACAGCTGCCAGCAAAACGTCAGGAAATCTGTTGTCTAGACCACGCTCACTAAATCCTGAAGCCCAACACTACCCAACACATACTGGCCATGACAGCCTATACCAATATATTCTTGATCATCATGTTGCTTTTACTAGATATTAAGTACTGTGTATTCTTGAAATTATAGACTCCAGCTAACTTGTATGGATGGACGAGGTATGTCTTTGCAGACAGAACCTTAGCATTTCCTTATAGCATAGCTTTCCAAAGTGTGTGTCGCGACACACTACTGTGTCGCCTGCAATGTCCTGGTGTGTCGCACGCAAACCCGGAAGTGCTGATGGGGGGGAACAGTGGCGGCGGCGCTGATTGGCTCTGCCTTATAGGAACTCAGGGTTTTCATTAGAATAGGCCATCCAGCTACATGTTACACATAGCAATACTATGCAGGAGCCCTCACATAGAACTTGTCTACAACTCCTTAATGCTGCTGCCCTCTGCAACAGCAGCACAATCCCATCAGTTGCATTTATTTTTAGGCACTGCAGGTAGATGCTTTGAAGCACCCTTTGGCCTTTGCATCCAAAGCTCCACACAGCTCAAATACACAGCAAGGTTGAATCAGGTATTCAAAAGCAAAGGTGGTCCTAATTATTCACTTTCTCCCAGTGCAACACATGGCAACACAGCTTAAACTTGATGGCGATGGCTTCTGCATCCATACACATACATCACTGTAGCAGGGCTCACACGTTATGCACATATGAAGAGGAATCAGAGAGGACTTGACTTCTCCGTGCGGTGTGTGTGAGAGACAGAGTGGAAGGTGCACTATGTAAATCTTTATATACTTCAAATGCAGTATTATAATCAACTTTTTAAAAAGCATCTTAATTTTTGTTATTCAAAACCATCACTGCCAGACAGCCCTATGAGAAGTTATACTTTTCTGGTGGTTTGAACCCCTTACTAATACCAATTATCCTATTTATAACCTAATCCCCAAATAATATAATTATCTATTGCTTATATTACTTAATATAGGCCTCAAGAATATATAAGCATACTAAAAGGCTCCTTTTTTTAAGAAAAAGAGGAATAAAGTTTGGTTCAGCAACCAATCGTAGATTCTGAAATTGTTCTTCATCTACTCCTCTAATTAAGCTACATCTTGCAGTCTGTTTACAAATGGTCTGCCTATCTGAGAGCCAGTATAGTGTAGAGCAGGGTTTCTCAACCCAGGTTCTGTGTAACCCTAGGATTTCGCGAGAGGTCATTAGGGGTTCCCTGGGAGATCACAATTTATTTTAAAAAATATTTCAAATTTGGGCAACTTCACATTAAAGAGGTAAATTTCATTCTTTATTTTTAGTTTAAGAACACTGTTAGTGCATATATACGGGCCTACCCATGAAACGGATATAATTTTGTAACTTCTGGCCTATATTTGAGCCTGAATGTGCAGGGGTTCCCCCAGGCCTGAAGAATATTTCAAGGGTTCCTCCAGGGTCAAAAGGTTGAGAAAGGCTGGTGTGGTGGTGAAGAGGCTGGGCCAGGAGCATGGAGACCCAGGCTCCAGTCTTTCCTTAGGCATGGGAGCTGGCTAGGTGATTATGGGTCAGTCATTCTGTCTCAGCCCTTGATTGGGAAACTCAAAAATATCCATGTAACAATCTACACTGGACCAGGGTGGCAGAGTACTGTTTCTCAACCTCAGCAGGTTTAACATGTGTGGACTTCAACTCCCAGAATTGGCTGGGGAATTCTGGGAATTGAAGTCCACACATATTAAATTTGCTGTAATTGAGAAACACTGTAGTAGAGCATAACCTTGTACTATAAACACTGTAGTAGAGCATAACCTTCAACTAACAGATTGTTTCATAATAATATTAATAATAATAATAATAATAATAATAATAATAAAAAATCTATCTCCCCAGTCCTTGTTTTGCCTAACAAGCAACCTAAAATAATAAATTTGAGAGAACTCAACAGCTTAATTCTTTCTAAGATTGTCCCTTACTGAGGTTTGATTTTTATCCAGGGGCTCAAGACAGCAATCTAAGAACATTATAAGTAAAACATAGCTGTATTCCTATGGAGCAAACAACAGTCTATAAAGAAGGTGGGTTTTTTTTAATCTTCCTATTCTGAGCCTTGCATTTTCAGTGGTTTCTCCAAACCTGTAACACCCATACACTCATGTACATGTATAAAATGCAAAGATACAAAAATGTTGAAAAATAGTATTTATTAGCACCCAATTTACATAAATATATATTACAAAGGACATTTATTTGTTGCTGCAATATTTAGTAAAGCTGCTCTGTATAGTGTTACTACAGAAAGGTCCATTAGATTTTATTCGACATAATGCAAGTACTGTACAAAACAATCACACTTTATTTAGCAACTACCCAGAGTTACTGCCTTCATTACCACATCACTTTTACCTCATATTTAACTGCAATAACAGAAGATTATAATAAAATTTTCTTGGTATACAGATTTACTCAAGATGCTTCACAAAGTTTTGTGCCATTTGCTTTTTAAAAGTTTATTTTTAAGAATTTTTTAAATTGCTATGCTATTTCTCAACTGGCATTTCCCCCCTTTTGCAACTTTATCTGGTTTTAACCAAATGGCAAACTATTGAAAACTATTCTTAAAGTGCACATTCATAACAATTATGAGTAACTCCTGGACTACAACTGACAGATATTGAGTAATATTCAGTGAAGAATCTTTTGTTATATATATCCCTAAAATCTAGCATCACCACCACTGTTTCTTTATTGATGCAAAATCTCCCTAATATGATAAAACTGAAACCTAAATGATTTATTTTAATCAAAATTTAGGCAAACTGATAACTCACAAAGCATTATTAAAATTATTTGCAGTACAATACAAATATTGCAAATTCTATGTATACTTACCTGGGAGTAAGTCCTACTGATCATAGAGGACCTACTTCTAAGTAAACATATATAGGAAAAAATGGTGGGCTATAAAAGCTACTTTTCTATAAAGAAAAAAACCGCCACTTTATATCAAATCAAAGAGTAGTTTCAGAGGTTCATGATCAACATCACCTATACTTCATTACAGTAACTTCTTTATGTTGATCTAAGTCAATATTAAGGTTTGTATCCACAATAAATACAGTGATGACATGAACTACGTAGATCCATGTACGTATTTTCTGAAGCATCATATGACGATTACAGTTATCATGCTAAATGCAGAAGGATTACTACTCTTTTTTAGGGACATAATTTCATTTATATTTTGGAAAGGATTTCAATTTCAATTTCAATATTATAAAACACAAGAAGCAAACCAGTGTTTTCTGGTGAAGAACAAAAATCACTTCTAGTACTTCCAAGACTACTATCAGCTGTCTGTAAGTAAGAATAGGGGCTTCAAATCCAGATACTCAAAGAATGCTTATTAACCGTAAGATTAAAATAAATTTCTCTACATTCTCTGAAATAAATTGTGGCAAAAAGAACAAAATATATTGCCATTCTGTTAATGCTCTAACGAAGAGTCGTGTACAAAAATGTAAAAATGTTTATGCACCCACAAAAATTGTTCTGCACATGCAAAATCCAAATCTGCCTATTGTCCAGGAGGGGAGTTAGTGAAATGCCAAATAATATACTAGAAGAAATAAAATATATCCGTCCAACTACAACCAAGTTGCACTTTTTGTACTTTTCAGGCACCTTATACGATTGGTTTAATATGGAGAACTGAACAACAAAGTAAATATCTACTGGTACCTGTAAATCATATATATTACTCTGAAACATGGTTATTGTTGTGTGTTTTCAGTTTGCTAATATACAGGGTTTGTAGCGTACATTTATCTTTTTTTGTTTCAAACAACTAACGGAGGCTTAAATGTTCTTCCTCTTCTTTGAACTCTGGGGGTCCTTCTAGACTCACGACTCCTGCTCAAAGAGCAGGTGGCAGTTGTGGCTAGGAGGGCTTTTGCACAACTTCGGTTAGTGCGCCAGTTACGCCCATTCCTGGATCGCGACGCCCTCCGTACAGTCACTCATGCTCTCATCTCCCACGTAGATTATTGCAATGCGCTCTACATGGGGCTACCCTTGAAGACTATCCGGAAGCTACAGCTGGTGCAGAATGCGGCCGCGAGGGCAGTTTTGGGTGTGTCAAAATCCGCACATGTAACACCGCTGCTCCACAAGCTGCATTGGGTGCCGGTTTGCTTCCGGGTACAATTCAAGGTGTTGGTTATCACCTTTAAAGCCCTACATGGCATGGGGCCAGAATACCTGAGGGACCGTCTTATCCCCATGTTATTGACCCGCCCCACCCGGTCATTCAGAGAGGGCCTGCTACGAACCCCATCAATTAGAGAATGCCATCTGATGGGGTCTAGGAGGTGGGCCTTCTCTGTGGTAGCGCCCACTCTATGGAACATCTTGCCCCCAGAGTTGAGACAGATCTCCCTCCCGACCTTTAGGAAAGAGCTGAAGACCTGGTTCTGCTGCCTGGCATGGGAAGGAGGAAGGGATAGTTCCTCATGGGGGTGGCTAATCCCCTAATTTATAACTGTCCTTCTTTTAATTATTCCATCACCATCTGGATTTTATGATATGTATTTTATTGTATAACGGAGGTTTTATAAGAAAGAGGGAAAGAGCATGTTCTTAAAATAAATTACGGAGGATGCCAGGGCAGCACTAGTTCGCTAGCTTCCTCCTGTTCAGTTGTATGTGCTCTTCATGAATCAGTAGCTACAGCTTCAGATGACAAGCATAAGCTAAGCATTTTCTCCCTGGTCAAATGCACAGGCAAAACTTTTAGATAACTAGACATGATTTTAGCTACAATATGTTAAATGAAGGCAGTTCACTTGGTGAGTTTCATTTGGATAGCATAAAGAAAAGCAATCAAAGATGCACATTGAACATTAATCAGTCTGACCTAAAAATGACTATGAATGCATAACAGAAATGCAGTCCAAGATTGGAAAATAAATGAAACAGCTTATCAATTAAAAAGGATCCTTTTCAACTCCCACAGACTGTATCTGTATTTAGTAAAACGCAGATTGTAATATGCAATTTGACAGACACAAACACAGAATCTGCAACAGAGCCCACATAATAAGGCTACATTTTGTTTGTTCAATGGCACCTCAACCTCTGGCTATCATCTATTTTAAAAGTCACTTCACTTGGATCAAAAATTCACTAAGCAGGATGGCACGTCCTTCTATCCATATCTGAATAGCAACTTTTTGTTATATTCATAATTTAATCATACATGCTGACCTATTAGTGATATGTACAGCAATTTAAACATCAACAATTTTGTATTATGTTGCTTAAGCAGAAAGCACAATACTATATATGTTTTATCCTTTGTATTAAATCTCGAGAACTTTCAATACTAAAACATTAAAATTATCCATAGAATCTTCCCCTACTTATAATATATACTGTTTACAATCTCTGTCATATATATATATATATATATATATATATACACACATACACAAAATATACACAGCTTAATGTTTGTAATATCCTTTTAAAAAATAAGGATATGAAGATAGTAAAGGGAAATACACAGAAGTCACACATAGATTAATGTGTTTTGTGCAGTTGGATTTTCTGCTTTGACACAAAATCACAAAAATAATGAATGTGTAACAGCTATTCTTATTTCATCGGTTTCTGCAGGAGAGGAAACAACTATAAACAGGTTTGGTTTGTTGTAACAAACCTACAGAAAATAACCATTAAAAGTACCACAACAGTGGTGGCCAAAGATGGCCAATCTTTTACGTTTCAAGTACTTTCAAAAACCAATTCCAGTCACATATTCCCAGTACAAGGCCTGTTAGATAAAACCAGGACGATTGGGGGCAGCAAGCAAGGGGGGACAATATTGCGTATAAAAGAATACCATCTGCCTTTGGGCACTTCCAGCTTGCACTGGCATAAACCTTCCCACAGTTATGGCAAACATTATGGAGTCATTGGAAGGAAGCAGGAGAAACCAGTGTTATTTTGTACAGGTTTTGTCCATGGTAAATAGCACTGAATCACCTCACATATCCCAAGTAGTACAAAAATATGTCCTGCTCCTGGGTGGCTTATGAGGCTCTTATGCAGTGCAGTTTATAAAGCGGGAGAACAGCATATGCTTTCCCAAACAATAAGCACCCCAGTGAGAAAATTTGGAAATCTCATTTCTTGTATAGTTGGAAAGATACGTAATATTCCTTGGCTCTACTACGAATAGTCATCAGCATCTGAAATTAGTCAGATCCTTATTGTAAACATATGTCCCTTCATCTTAGATGAAGTTACATTAAAGGCTATACTGTGGTTCCAGCCACCTGTTAACATTCATTTCCAACAGTTTAAATAGAATTTACATTTATATGCATTTTACATATCTTCTTTTAATTTCATAAATTCAGAAAATAGGTTATTGCATTCATATTTTTAAATAGTTGATGCTTTAAATCCAATCCGTCTATTATAAGACCCTACAGGCTGAGATTAAATATAGGCTGAGATTCTGTACCTCATTTAACCACTCAATGCTAGAAAAAGAGACAATGCATTAATTATCTCAAGGTTCTGAATTACATGAACTTCCAATTTGGGGAATAATCTAACTTAATTGGCTACCTTCTCCAACTTGGTGTCCTTTAAAAGTGCTGACTGGAAGCTCTAGGAGTTGCAGCCCAACACTTTTGCAGCGCACCAGGTTAGGGAAAGCCGATCCACTGATACCCAGGCAAGTTATTAGCCTTTTCGCTCATTTCTGCATTGCGTATATTGAGACATTTTCTTTTGATCTCATTTTGATCTCATTTTGCCCAAGGCCAGCCTGGACAATAAAAGGATACTTTCAAAATTAAAATGGTTCTTCTATAGACCGCTTGAAATGGGGAGTTTCCCAGCTCTCAGCACTGAGCTCATATAATCCGAAGCAATTGCTAACATTCACTGAATTAAAGGGTACCAGAAGATTCTTGCTCTGATCTTTTGTACAGCTTATTTTATAGATAGAGATATATAGATATATAGATATACAAGGCAGCTAGAAGGAAAGGGAGGTGTCGCATCATACAAAGACTTTGGCAAGTGCGTCTGCTCCGGCACTGGCAATGTAACATTTGGAGGGATGGAATGCCACATCATGAATGGATTCATCATGCTTTTTGCGATGAGCCGTAAATTCTTGAATGCAGGTTTTGCTTTCAAGGTTCCATAAGCGTATAGAACAGTCATGGCCTAAGGGAGAAAAATATTTTCTTAGATTTGTAGCCAAATCTTATTGTTAGCAAGACACTTAAAAAAAATGAAATGTACTTACTGCCGGACATCAAGTACAAGCCATTTGGATCGACAGCTAAACTTGTGACTGCATCCAAGTGGGCTACCATACAGTGGATCAATTTTCCTTTGCAATTAAATATACATATATATATTAGAACTAGTAATAAGTTAATATATTGCGAAGTTAGAAATGTAAAATGACATGTATACAAGGATCAGACTAAACACCTACACCATCTATTATCACAAAGCAGAAAATCTGATTTTTAGCATCATCTAGTCTCTTCGCTGAGTGATCACCTAACTGTGCACTATTCTAGTCAGTGTCACCTTCACTATATATTCCTAAATCTGCGCTTCTCAAAGCTGATGCCTTGAGCACAGTACACTGCATCTTTATTACAGTAGCTCCCAAAAGAAAAGATAAGCAACATCCCTTTACAGTTCTTCCCTCCACTTCCCAAAGGTATGAGATGTAACTTTACTAAGTCTGAACTCTTACATAGCTTGGAGGGGAGATTTTATTTTTATTTTTATCCAACCTCTATTATTTTTATAAATAACTCAAGGCGGCGAACATACCTAATACTCCTTCCTCTTCCTATTTTCCCCACAACAGCAACCCTGTGAGGTGAGTTGGGCTGAGAGGGAGGGACTGGCCCAAGGTCACCCAGCCGGCTTTCATGCCTAAGGCGGGACTAGAACTCAGAGTCTCCTGGTTTCTAGCCCAGCACCTTAACCACTAGACCAAACTGGCTCTAGTGATCCTGTAAGCACATTTTGTAAGCCACAACATGTTGCTATGTTGCTTGCACAAACTCTTACTTTGCTTATTTGCCAAGCCAAACAGCTGATTCTTAAACTGAAATGTATTCAGCTGAGTAACAGCGTTCAGTTAACACTGAGTCCTGCTAGAGAAATGATTGCACTACATGTTTCTTCCTTTAGGCACATGTGTAAGATTTAAAAATAATGACTACAAGTATTCTATAGGATATAACCGCCCAGTTCCCTGGTATAGAGGAGATGGGCGGTGATACAAATCTAAATAATAAAATAAATAATAAAATAATAAAATAAATAAATAAATAAATAAATAAATAAATAAATAAATAAATAAATAAATAAAATGATTTACAAATTTACTTTCATTAAGTTATGAGCAAAAAAAACCTAGAAATCTTTTCTGGTAGATTTTCAGAAGGCTATACTAAGAAAGAAAAACCTCCACGTGTTTTAACCACAATCTCATTTTGCGCTATGTAGAAAATAAATTTATATAAATTACTTCTACAAGTCTCTTGAATAACTCTTTTGATAGATCATACCTTTATACCAAAGACAGGTATCAGGGATTTTCTGAGTGCAATGTTAAAGCCATAAATACAATGCATGGCCAACTCAATTCTATGCTGCACTGCTCAGTCAACAAGCCTTTATTCCTACTATTGATTTTGTCTCTCAGAGGTTGTAATTGGATACTGATTTTGAAATACTCACCACTAAATAACGTTATCTTCAAATTGTAGGTGATCCCATAGTATTTTTGGTTTTTATCATGTAGTACACAGAGAAACAGGCTACTTACCTGTGTTATTGTCATAGAATTTGATGTGCCTGTCCTCATGGGCTGTGATACTTATTGGAAGAGTTGGATGGCTGATTACTTTGTTTATTTGGCAAGAAGTGTTAACTGCTGATGATAGAAAGCACACATACACACAAAATCAACTCCAAAAAATGGTCAAGTCACATAAAATTCTGAAAGACTAATGGCCTAATCTAGTAGGCCATTCTGATGAACATTTTCAAGATCCAAACAATTATATTCAGACTATTTAAACCAGCTTTATGTTATTAGGCGCACTAAACATAGTGGATGCCTATATAAAGGACATAAAAGAAGAACGAGTGAAAGACTGTATGATAAAATGGGCTAAGAATTTTGGAAACAGTGCACTGATAGAACAGTGGGAAAATATGTGGTTTAAAGGACTGAAATTTACATTGTATAAGAGAAGAGAGAATTTTTATAAAATGAGGTACCAATGGTATATGACTCCAGAAAAATTGTCTAGAATATATAAAGGTACTTCAAATTTATGTTGGAAATGTGGACAACATGAAGGGTCATTTTATCATGCCTGGTGGACTTGTAAAAAAGCCACAAATTTCTGGGTTCAAATACATATAATGATACAAAGAATTTTAAAGATCAACATTCAACTGAAACCAGAAATTTTCTTGCTAGGATTAATAGACAATATATTAGAAAAGAGCCACAGAAGATTATTTTTATGTATGATTACTGCTGCGAGACTATTTTATGCACAAAAATGGAAAGATACTAAAATACCCACAACAGAATAATGGTTGATGAAGATAACAGAAATAGTAGAGATGGCAAAATTAACTTGTTTGATTAGAGAAAGATCAACAACTACATTTATCAGTGACTGGAAACCCCTTATGGACTTTTTGCTGAAAAGAGAGAAAAATGACTTGTGATTTATGGGTTTGAAGAATAGAAAGGGTAGCTTATGGAAAGAAGGAAATTATGATGTAACCTTAGACAGAAAGGGTAAAATATAAATCATTTATAACTGCTGTCAAAAAGATTGGAAGCCCCTCCCTCCCTCCGTTCTATCTCTATCTCTATCTCCTTATTCACTATTCTTTATTTTGTTTTTTCTAATATTTGTATTGTTTTTATCTTGTTAAAAATTCTTCAATAAAATATTAAAGCACATAAAAGCAGTCAATAGCACATAACTGAAAGGAGTATGATAAAATCCTCATCTATAATGTAATTTATAATGCAAGTTATGGGGGTGTGATGGCTCAGCGAGTAAGATGCCAGGCTTGTCGATCGGAAGATTGCAAGTTCAGAGGTTCGAATCCCTAGCCCCGTGTGACAGAGTGAGCTCCCGCACTAGCCCCAGCTCTTGCCAACCTAGCAATTTGAAAGCATCCAAATGCAAGTAGATCAATAGGTACCACTTCAGTGGGATGGTAACAGCGTTCCACGCACGTCATGCCGGCCACATGACTGTGGAAGCGTCTTCGGACAACGCTGGCTCTTCGGCTAACAAACGGAGATGAGCACCGGCCCCTAGAGTCGGACACAACTGCACAAATGTGCAGGGGGAACCTTTACCTTTTATAATGCAAGTTAGTCCTATTTTCAATATATTAGTTAGTAGTTGTAACCAAACCAATACTGTAAAGAGTGGAGGAAGTTAGAGGGCAGAAGCTCAGAATGTCTACAAAATATTCTAGGAACAGGTAAGGGAGAAGAGGAAAAGAAGAAACAGCAGTGGTAAGAGAGTGCCAATTCACAACTTTAGTTTTCCAAAAGTGTTATCCTATCCATATTGGGGTAAAAATACTACAGGTATTTCTGCAAGGAGACACTGATGAAACTGGGAAAAAATATTTTAATTTCTTAAAATTAATTAAATTCAGTTAGTGTGGTAACTTATAACATATTTAATAATTTTTCCATCTTTGTCATTTTAAAAATTACAGTTTGGTGGCAACTTTTGTTAAGGGCTCCTGAAGAAGTTCACTTTGAATTTTTTTTTCCTGTCAATCTACTTGGGCTCCCCAATTCCTTCCTTCTGTGGCTCCAAATCAAAACTAATTCTCTTCTTCATTCTATTTTGTCTTTACCACTTACTTACCATTTCCTCCATTATGCTTATTAGACAGATAAGATAATTAGACAGACACATAGACACACTGCATCAACATTTTTTTGAAGATTTTCAGCAAATTAAAGTATCCTAAAAATAATGAAAATGATCCTACAAATATGCTCCCCCCATCCCCTGCCCCAATGTTTAATACATACTAGTATCTATACTGGACTCCAAGGTAAGAATGCGTTGTCTTGTTTCCATATTAAAAATGCTTGTATACCCATTGTTAAATGATGCTACCATGAGGCTTGGGTCACTGCTCACTAGATCCACAGAAGAAGGAATTCCCATTTCTACAAAAAGGAACGTCCAGAATACAAAACAAGTTTAAACAATTACCCTGAAGTTATAACCTGAAATAGGTGTATTTATTTTAGCATAAGTATTCAAGTAACAATAACTTAAACACTACCTGAGAAGTTAACATACACAAGAAATATGGTTTCTTAAATGCATAATAAACAAATGTATGAGATGTTGGAATAGTAGAAATCTATTTCAGCAATGAATCATCAAAATCTTAATTAAGCTTTTATAGATATCTGTCTTTATCTTTAATTCAAGATTTACCAAACCAGAGCAACATCAGAACAAAAAAGCATGAAAGATATTCAGTGACAAGTTAATGAAAATACAAAGGTGCTTTAGATGGAATCGGCACAAACATGAGTCTAGCTATGTCATTCTTTACAAGGAGAATCCGACCAACAGCTAAAGTGATAACATTGTTATAAGGAAGAAAACAGACATCCTACAAAATCAGATAAAAATATATTATGGGAAAATATGGAATAAGCCAAAATAATATTTCTTAAAAATGAACATGCACTATAATGTTGTTTTCATTAGTTTTTGATATATATGCTCCAATGATGAAGCCATCTGTGAAGGTCTCAAATTATAGTATTTAGTCCACAGAATGATAGAACTACCTTAAGGTAAGTATTTGAATACTGCACATTTAGAGAGAATATTTTTTTTCTCCAGCAGCGACTACACTACTCTAGCATACAAGTGCATACACTTTCTCCAGTTTGGAGTCTTACACTACATTTGATAGGAACAGATTGTCTTATCATCAAATACAGGGCTACATCTGCCTTCCTGTGAGCAAACTTATGCAAAAGGAGTTTCCTTTTCTTTCCTCCCTCCCACAATGACCTGGTGGGGCGGGTTGATAAAATGGGGATGAGACGGTCCCTCAGATACCCTGGCCCCATGCCATGTAGGGCTTTAAAGGTAATAACCAACACCTTGAATTGTACCCGGAAGCAGACCGGCACCCAATGCAGCTCGCGGAGCTAAGGTGTTATATGTGCAGATTTTGGTGCACCCAAAATTGCTCGCACGGCCACATTCGGCACCAGCTGAAGCTTCCGGATAGTCTTCAAGGGTAGCCCCATGTAGAGCGCATTGCAATAATCTACATGGGAGATGACGAGAGCATGAGTGACTGTTCGGAGGGCGTCGCGATCCAGGAATGGGCGTAACTGGCGCACTAACCGAAGCTGTGCAAAAGCCCTCCTAGCCACGACCGCCACCTGCTCTTTGAGTAGGAGTCGTGAGTCTAGAAGGACCCCCAAGTTCCGCACCGGTTCCGAATGGGGCACTGCTACCCCATCAAGAACCAAGGATGATAATTTCCCAGAAGACGCTAGGCCATCAATCCACAGCCACTCGGTCTTGCTAGGGTTCAATTGTAGCCTGTTGTTCCCCATCCAGGCCCTCACAGCCCCCAGGCACTGGGACAGGGTGGTCACTGCATCACTTACTTCACCAGGGATGGAGATGTACAATTGAGTATCATCCGCATACTGATGATACCTCATCCCATGGTGTCGGATGACCTCGCCCAGCGGTTTCATGTAGATGTTAAATAGGAGAGGAGAGAGAACTGAACCCTGCGGCACCCCACACAAGAGGGGCCGAGGGTCAGATCTCTCCTCTCCTATTACCACCGATTGGGAGCGGCCTTGGAGGAAGGAGGTGAACCAGCGCAAAACTACGCCGCTCACCCCCAACTCCCTAAACCGCCCCAACAGGATACCATGGTCGAAAAGTTTCCTTTTCTTTCTTCCCTCCCACAATGCCCACCACCTTAAATCATGCATCCAGATCCTGTGGCAGATACGTGGAGTAATGATTGGGTGAATGGCAGAGGGAGAATTCTATCCACCAGTGGCATTCATATAAAAGACTGGCAGAATACATAATTGAATATAATCTACAAATTGCTATTATATTTCAATCTCCAGCTGTATGTAGAATATTAAAAACCATCTCTAAGATGTATGCTTTAAAAAAAAAGGGTGAACATCCTCTAGTAGTAGTTCCTATTAAAAATAACTGATCATATGCAAACACACATTCAAAACAAACCAATAGTTTATATTCTGATCATTAAGAAATATAAACTTAGCAAATAACGAAATATAATAATACTATATACAGCAATAATACAGTATCTAATAGCATGCTTCCCAAGGCAGCTTCAATGTAGTGATGCTGGGAATCCATTACTACTATACAAAGGTAGTGTGCAGCATCCCTTAGTAAACACAGTAGGGATAAATCTCCTAAGCATGCTCCCAAAATCTATTTCTTTGTCACTGTTGGGAGAAAACTTTAAGCCCTCCTAACAAGAATTACTAAACTCAACTCATTCTATTAAATTGTATAATCTAATCAGATATGTATATAAATTAGAAGGAAAAACAAATTCTGTTTAAAAAACAGAAGACCGTGCAATACCTTGATTATCATTAAATATATTTAAAGCAGGAGAGATCTCCAAAGCCTTCCATAAACGTATGGTGCCATCTGCTGAACAGGATAGCAAGCGCTGGTGTGTTCCACTATAAACCAAACCCCATACTGCATCTGAGTGGCCCACAAATGCGCCTCTTAAGATAGAAGGATCTGTGAACAAAACCATACATTTCAAGATGACAGTTTTTAAAGAATATTTTCACAGAGTTTGTAGGTTTCGTTAAATTAAAACATCAGTATCTTTTTAAAAGATCTATCTTAATTTTTTTCATAATACCAATTGGTGAATCATCTTTTTTTCCAATCAAGAGATTTTGAGTTTATTCTAAATCTTCATCAATATATAGGATTATTTTATAATCAACCTAAGATTGCTCCTGAGAGGTCCTATCTCACACAACCTGTTTCCTAGGTTTTCATATCACCAGGTTCTTATTAATATATAAGAATATATATATTATATATAAACTATATCTCACTATATTATTTTTTCTTGGTTTCATGTTGAACTGTAGTGCAGGGTTCCTCAACCTCAGCCATTTTAAGATGTGTGGACTTCAGCTCCCAGAATACTTCAGCCAGCAATGCTGGCTGGAGTATTCTGGGAGTTGAAGTCCACACATCTTAAAATGGCTGAGGTTGAGGAACCCTGCTCTAGTGCATTGAATATGTTATACATTTCCTTTAAACATGCAAAAATGAAAGCCAACAAATAAGGATCACTAACCATATGAATCGTAAGGGTCAATATTTGGATTTGTAGTATTCCAACTCTGGATGAGGCCATCAGTGCCTCCACTGTAACACTGCTCACCACTGTTACTCATCACTACACAAAGCACTGGACTGCTGTAGGAGAAAGCATGTCATAACAGTACTGTATTATTCATTTTTTCCCCTAATGACAGATTGTCATCCAACACTACCAACTCTATATAATAATTTACACACATGCAGTAGAAATCATAGATGTCCAGATGTTTTTTCCTTGGAAATGAAATGGTAGTGTGCAGCATCCCTTAGTAAACACAGTAGGGATAAATCTCCTAAGCATGCTCCCAAAATCTATTTCTTTGTCACTGTTGGGAGAAAACTTTAAGCCCTCCTAACAAGAAAGAATTACCTCTGTATTCTGAATAGCCCAGAGATAGAAGCAATAGCAACAAGAGAAACCAATGCAGTCATTCAGCTGACTGTACCATCAGTACACTATGAGAGTTTTTAGTTACCACAAGCAAATAAGACATGTTCAGAAGCATTCAATGTGTGGTGAGCTATACTCCAACCACAAGATGAAGCAATAGCTCACCACTGTTTCATGGTTTCCATCATCCCTCAGTTCTCTTATAAGAGAAGCTGCAGCGCTACATTTGTGACAACAAAATTAGATTCTTTCTTTTCCTCCACATTTACTTACTTATGTGCTCTGAAAGTATATATAGGTTCAACATCAAGTGAGGTACTCCTAAACAAAAATAAAAGTAAGCACATAAGAACAACCCTGCAGAATCAGGTCAATAATCATTTTAGTCCAGCATTTTGTTTCTCACAATAACCAACCTGATGCAGCTGGAATATCTGCAGGCAGAAGACAGAGATAGCCCCTCCCCCACTATTGGTTTTATGCTACTGGTATTAAGTGAGTCTTCAAGAACAGTAACACTTAAGATACTGTTCTCCATGAATTTATCCAATCCTTTTTTAAAGTCACCCAATTTAGTAGCCATCACCATTCTGAATGAATAATTCATAATGAATTCCTCAAGTTAAAAATTGTGCTGCGTGGAGTGGCTTTATTTTGGCTATTTTTTTTAATTGGGTGGCCCCTACTATGACAAAGGGAGAAAACTATCTATGTGACCACTTTTTCCACCGCATGCAAGGATTTTATATGCCTTGATCATGTCCCCAATGGGCTGCCTTTTTTCCAAGCTAAACAGTCCCAAATGTTCGAGACTTTTCTCATACAGGTGTTTGAGCCTCTTGATCATTTTGGTTTCCTTCTTCTGCACTTTTTTCAGCTCTATTATATACTTTTCCAAATGCAACAACCAGAACTGTATACAGTACTCCAGATACAGACATACCATAAATTTATGATGCTGACATTTTTATTTTCAATCCTTCTCCTAATGATCCATAGCATGGAATCTGTGTTTTTCACAGTTGCTGCATACCAAGTTAACGCTGTCACTAGACTATCCACTAGGACCAGATATTTTTTCTGGTTAGTTATAGGATGCTCAGACCCCATCAGTATATAAGTGAACACTTATTTAAATGTATATGAAACAACCACTGCAAAGGTGTCTGCAAGAGAAACTCTATAATATTACTGTTCTACCCTCTTTCGCCAGTAATAAACTTTATTTCCCAGTTCTCTTTGTGAACGCTAGGAGCTTTCTATTTGCACACAAACAACTTTGCACCTAACATTACATTAACAGATAATTACTGTAATAGTGTAATTACTAATAATTACATTATTTTCATGGAAGATAAATCGGGTCTAAAACATCATTTTTGCTATTATATTTCTTCAACATACAACCTAAAGTTATGTATCTATTTCAACCATCATCTTACTTTTTTGCTGGAGACGTTTTTTGCAAATTCCACATTTTTAATGTATGGTCTTCTGAAGCTGTAATTAACACTGGTTCAATTGGATGGAAAGCCAGGCTCCTTATTCCATCAAAATGGCTCCTTAAAGTAAACTTGGGATTCCAAGTCTTCCTCAGAGCATCTTTATTGTTTGCTATCTATTGTAACAAGAACAAAAACTAGAACTCTGACAGGCTGATGGGAATATACTAATACCAAATATATTCATCACTTGACAGAGGATATACTTCACTGTCCTGTTATCAAATGCTTAGTAAGGACTGTCTGCAGCAAAACGTTAGAAGTTAAAATGCTACTGTTTTTTCAAATCAGATACAAATTTCTGTATTAAAGTAACACATTAAAAACATTTCAACAGCCAATCAGTAATGTATACTTATAATGTAATCTACAAAACAGCACTGGATATAACCTGAAAAGAAATGTGCTCTCTCTATGTATACTGTATATACCTGTACTCAGCCTGGCTATTAATAGTTTGAAGGGTTTAGATATAATTTCAAACTCTGTAATTCTCCTCCTTTCGTTGGCTCTTCCTTCATAGCCATTTCTCTTTGTTTTAAATGCTTATATTTGCTGCATTCTCTTAAGATCTCTCTCTCTATGGCAGACCTCAAAATAACTGTTTTGGAAAAACAGAACTTAGCACCATCCCTGAGCAATACATCAAATGGTTTCAGGCAATCTCAGAAGGACTCAACAAACACAATGGGTTTTTAACACATTACTATTGTTAACTACTGGTAATCTGTCCCAAGTACAACCGATATCTGCATAAGGAACCTATTTTTCCCCTCCCTGCTTCACTTTAATGTAAATCCTATGTTGGTCTAGTCACTCTATACATCTGATGAATTGAGTTGCAGCTCAAGAAAGCTTATACCTTTTAATAACATTTGTTAGTTGGAAAAGGTGCTACTGTACCAGACACCTTCTGATTAAAAGCTTCTCTGTGTCATTAAAGAGCATTACCAGTATTCAAAACTAAAATAATTGCATCATTAATAGATTAGCGCTTACATCATAGGTCAGTGAATCTGCTTCATTGGCTACTGTAAGGCCTGCCAATTCCCCAAGGCCAAGCTCACTTTCAAGGGCCTCGTCTGCTCCCATAATGAAAGATTTCCCAGATGAAGGAGGGAATGTTAAAGCTTCCACTAAAAGACAGAACACACATAAATCCAAAGACAACTTCATTTAGTAATATCATTTCAAAAAAACCAAAACAAACAAACCAAAAAGAAAACTGGGACTTCCGGGGAAGAAATGGCGAACTGAAGACGGCTCCACGAAAAGTGGAGCTAACAACCATGGCAGAATGACAAACCGGTGAGACGACCAGATCTTCGTAATTCCTCTGGATAAAGAGAGGACTTGAGATCACCCACAAGTGCTCCATACAGTTGCTCCTTGTGAGGAGATCGCAAGTGGTTTCAGGAGGGTTTAGAGCTCTGGGAGATGAGGGAATAGCCATCTTGCTCAAACCACGGTCAGCACCTTTAAGGACACTGGGTTCACATACAGTGGGGCAAAAAAGTATTTAGTCAGCCACCAATTGTGCAAGTTCTCCCACTTAAAAAGATGAGAGAGGCCTGTAATTGACATCATAGGTAGACCTCAACTATGAGAGACAAAATGAGAAAACAAATCCAGACAATCACATTGTCTGATTCGGAAAGAATTTATTTGCAAATTATGGTGGAAAATAAGTATTTGGTCAATATCAAAAGTTCATCTCAATACTTTGTTATATATCCTTTGTTGGCAATGACAGAGGTCAAACGTTTTCTGTAAGTCTTCACAAGGTTGGCACACACTGTTGCTGGTATGTTGGCCCATTCCTCCATGCAGATCTCCTCTAGAGCAGTGATGTTTTGGGGCTGTCGCTGGGCAACACGGACTTTCAACTCCCTCCAAAGGTTTTCTATGGGGTTGAGATCTGGAGACTGGCTAGGCCACTCCAGGACCTTGAAATGCTTCTTACGAAGCCACTCCTTCGTTGCCCGGGCGGTGTGTTTGGGATCATTGTCATGCTGAAAGACCCAGCCACGTTTCGTCTTCAATGCCCTTGCTGATGGAAGGAGGTTTGCACTCAAAATCTCACGATACATGGCCCCATTCATTCTTTCCTGTACACGGAACAGTCGTCCTGGTCCCTTTGCAGAGAAACAGCCCCAAAGCATGATGTTGCCACCCCCATGCTTCACAGTAGGTATGGTGTTCTTTGGATGCAACTCAGCATTCTCTCTCCTCCAAACACGACGAGTTGTGTTTCTACCAAACAGTTCTACTTTGGTTTCATCTGACCATACGACATTCTCCCAATCCTCTTCTGGATCATCCAAATGCTCTCTAGCAAACTTCAGACGGGCCCGGACATGTACTGGCTTAAGCAGGGGGACACGTCTGGCACTGTAGGATCTGAGTCCCTGGCGGCGTAGTGTGTTACTGATGGTAGCCTTTGTTACGTTGGTCCCAGCACTCTGCAGGTCATTCACTAGGTCCCCCCGTGTGGTTCTGGGATTTTTGCTCACCGTTCTTGTGATCATTTTGACCCCACGGGGTGAGATCTTGCATGGAGCCCCAGATCGAGGGAGATTATCAGTGGTCTTGTATGTCTTCCATTTTCTAATTATTGCTCCCACAGTTGATTTCTTCAGACCAAGCTGCTTGCCTATTGCAGATTCAGTCTTCCCAGCCTGGTGCAGGTCTACAATTTTGTTTCTGGTGTCCTTCGACAGCTCTTTGGTCTTCACCATAGTGGAGTTTGAAGTGTGACTGTTTGAGGTTGTGGACAGGTGTCTTTTATACTGATAACAAGTTCAAACAGGTGCCATTACTACAGGTAATGAGTGGAGGACAGAGGAGCCTCTTAAAGAAGAAGTTACAGGTCTGTGAGAGCCAGACATCTTGCTTGTTTGTAGGTGACCAAATACTTATTTTCCACCATAATTTGCAAATAAATTCTTTCCAAATCAGACAATGTGATTGTCTGGATTTGTTTTCTCATTTTGTCTCTCATAGTTGAGGTCTACCTATGATGTCAATTACAGGCCTCTCTCATCTTTTTAAGTGGGAGAACTTGCACAATTGGTGGCTGACTAAATACTTTTTTGCCCCACTGTACTTCCTTTTTCTAATGTCTTTCTGAAATTGCTTGTTAACTGCTTTTTAGCTATTAGGAACCTTTGGATCGACAAGTTTGAAAACATCTGTTGTATTTTAAGAGAAGGTGATAAGTTACTAAAACTGTTTATACTTGTGACGAAGGGGGAAATCATTTCTTTATATATTTATTTTCTTTTTCTTTACTATATTTATGTTTTCTTTCTTTTTCATTTTTCTATTCTGCACTTTCCATTTTTTCTTTTTATTCTTTTCTTTTTTAATTTGCATTCGTTTTTATCTTTGTAATTGTAATTTTTAATAAAATTACTATAAAAAAACAAAAAACAAAATGAAATGTATCCTCATAAAACGCTGGAAGAATTTTAGAGTTACTGAATACAAGTTCTTAGATACAAACCCTTGAAAGTTATATCTCATGGAAAAGTTTCAAAACTTTGGCTACAAAAGGAGGAACACTGTATGACTGGTTGCAAAAATATTAAAGCAAGGTATCTTTATTTATTTTATTTAAAGAACTCATATGGCCACCTATCACATAGTGACCCTAGGCAACTAAAATCTCAGGTAGGAGACTATTCCAAAGGGCTGGGGCAGCTACAGAAAAGGCGCATCTCTGAGGCCCTATCAGATGACAGCATTTAAGGGAAGGGAGCTGGAGCATGCCTAACCTCTCTGACCTAGTGGGAAAGGCAGACTCCCCCAGGGAGAGGCAGTCCCGCAAATTACCTGGCCCTGTGCCATGCAGAGCTTTAAAGGTGATAACCAGCACCTGAATTGCACCCTTTATGCCCTATTCTTTTTATCTGATTCTTATAATATGTACCATTCCCATTACCACAAGATGAAATGGCAAGATACAATCTTGGATCAGTTCACTTCACATTTCTTATTCTTAGTTTCTCATTTGCTTAAAATTAAGTAAATAACTTAACTTTAATTAATTAATTAATTAAATTAATAATATTAATTAATTACAAATTTATAACTTAATAATAATTAATAATTAATTTGTAATAATAATATTAGAAATTAATAACTTCATTTGTAATATTCTCCCAGAATGATTTTTGATGACTTATTGATGGCCAATAAACCTAGTATTAGAGATGCTTGTTCTAATAATTCTTATCAAGCCATGTATGTTCAGTATGTTTCTAGTACATGATATTTTTCATAAATAATAAGTAGCTTTCATTAACAAAAAAATCCTAAGACCCCACATGTAAGCCTTCCTATTCAAATTATGCAATAGTACAACTTTCCCTAATCCAATATCTTAGCAGCTGAATTCCTAGTAAACATGAGGTAGTAGATTCATGGAGCTAGAGCAGGGGTCCCCAACCTTTTTGGCACCAGGGACCGGTTTCAAAAGACTATTTTTTCGTGGGCTGGGGGGCGGGGTTTCCGGAGTTTCTGCCGACTGGGAGGCGGGGTTTGTGGGTGGGAGACAATCGCGTGGACCGGGGACGGGGTTTGCGGGTGGGAGCCAATCGCGCGGAAAGGGGCAGGGTTTGCAGGCAGGAGCCCCGCGGCCCAGTTCCTAACAGGCTGCGGCCCACAGGTTGGGGACCCCTGAGCTAGAGGACACCAACATGATGAAGGTTGATTAGCTAGCATTATTTTCACATTATCTTTTATTTCTTAGCTTGCTGAGTTTTAGCACCAGATTAGAACAATTCTTTTTATCCTTGCTTTTAATGTACAAGTATTACCAATATGCTTTTATTGCTGCTTCAAAATTACAAAATTCCTGTTTGATTCTATGTAAACTTTTGTTTGTGGGTTTCCATTTTATCTTTCCATTTTAAATTTGAAAATCGTAATGTTTGTTAAATTGAAAGATGGGATATAAAGTGCTGCCAAATTAATGTATTGTCTTTGAAAATCCATCTTTATGCAGGTGGATTGTAGATCTTTGGGTGCTCAGAATTTATTATATAAGCTATTTATATTTATTTACATATACCTCTCTATATGAAGCGAGCAGCAGATGATGTAGTCACAGTAAGACAAACACATGACAAAGCATGTTATTTGAAGGAAGTATCCTTACAATAACTTTAGTGGATAGAAATTCTAGTTTCAGTGAAATCAGGGCTAATTCAATAACTGACATTACCAATTACCATGAACTGCTAGAAAAATGATTTTTAAAGGATGTAATGGGTATCTTACTAGATACAGAACTATCACAGGAACACTTTACTACAGACCATCTATGCTGTGAGTTCCCCATCTCAAAATTAGTCATGTGAAGTGAACAGAAAATACTGAAGAAAATACTACCAAGGATAGAAAAGTTGTTATAAATTAAGGCTGTAATTTTGATTAATTATTTAGTTAGATAGATTTTTTTTGGTCCTTTGATTATTGGGTAATACACTGGGATACCTTTAAAATGAAAAAAAGAAACCTTCAAGCATATATTTATTTGTCCTATTTACTACATTCATAAATAAAAATTATGGGCTACTTAAAACAACTTTTATTAATTAATACAATTTATTAAATTTTAAAACAATAGTTTTACTATAATAAAATGTTAGTAGTTACAAAGTCAGCCCTAATCTAAGCCTGTACATACAGTATACTCTACATATACCCCCATACTTCTTACCTTCATCTGTTCGATTTATCTCTTGCTCAATAAGCCGTGAAGTACTGGGTCGGGTGGGAGGTACAACAGAAGGCTGTAATGCAGGGAGATCGTCAACATCTCTCAAATTAGCAAGCATATCTTGCAGTTTTGACCTGTTGGGTCCTGGCCAAAAAAAAAAAAGTGTAAAGGTTGTGTCAGCATTAGAAGTAGCACTGCCAAGTTGTTCCAGCACTAATGACAATGGGTGCTATCTTGAGCAAAGAAAAACGTGGATGGGATTCAAGTAGAGAGGACTAGCATCAGCAACAACTAAGCTAAAAGCATTGAAATGAGGTGCTGAGGAGAGATAATAATGAAAACTAAGATGTGCATACATACATACACACACATTTTTGTTCACTTTATGAACTTGCATGAAAATGTAAAATAAAACCAAGTGAAAGCAAATGATAAAACAAAAAGTTTTCTGAATATTAAAATACTTGTGAATTATATCTTTTTTGCACAAGTTTTGAAAATTTCCCCAAATGGGGTAGGACTGCAGCTTTATCAGTTGTGCCACAATCTTTAAAAAGTGATTTGCTTAAAAAAAGAGGGGAAAAAAACAAAATCAAGCAAGAATAACTGTTTTTGCTCTTCCTGAAACTACATGTGGTAAAGACCCCATGCCTTTCTCAACACTTACCTGTATTTTGCTCCATCATTTTCCCACATCCCTGTTTTGACTGTTTTATAAAGGACTGAGGCTGAAACATATCTTCGGTAGTTTTTCCTGTTGTAAGTTTAATTAAGAATGGGAAAATATCTTACCCACAGTCCATAACTGTTTTTCCTAATCTAGTAAATACAGCTATTGTTAGTAGCTAAAAGCATTCCAACACAAATCTGAATGTAATGTTGCTCACAAAGCCTTGCTACAATAGCCTTGCCAAATCTTAGAAGTATCCTCATGCCAATTATTTGACCCATTATTATTGATGAAACTCTTAAATGGTAATATAGTACTATGAACATTTGCTTGGATCATACATAATTTAATTCAAGTTTAAAGTCTGCAAATATATAATATATAAAATTTGACAATCATCATTGATCCGATCAAAATTAGATCTAGTTTTACACCTGAACATTCAGGTCCCCCCCAACTCAGATTTTGATGTTTAACTTTTCATCAATTTGATAAAAGAAGTTCATTAGAGTTTTAAATTAATGTAACTTATACAAAATTAATTTCCTTTTCAGGAGCATTTTGTCCTGAGCAGATGCTTAATTTCTGTAATGGCAAAAAGCTACTTGACTTCACACAATTTATTTTTTTTATCAGCCAAATTTTGTTTGGAGGAGATGGAAGGAGCCATCATTCTTGCCCATCATTATCTCTAAGGCTCCAAAAGAGAAATGCTGTGAGTTTCATAAATGTTTGGGTTCTACATACTGTAGTTTACCAAAGAATTTCTAGTCACATCCCCCAAACTCTCCACCTTACACATGGACTGAATGTTATAAATTACATCATTAATTTGCATATTAAGTTACATGCCCAATCTTTTTGTCAAGTGTGCCAAAACAATAAATCCTGCAAAATAGCTTCCTATTTATCAAGCTTAACATAGCTCATCTACTAGGTGACAGAGGCTGCAGTACTGGCGAGTTGACAGATAAGGAGCAAAAATAGATATCTGTGTCTATGACTGAATAGCAGAAGCCAGCACAAAGAGCATGTTTATGTAACTGGGGAGTCGTTCTCTCAACTAAGATGCCTATCCGGCATTTCTACAGGATACAACTCATGCTGCTCAGGAAGTGTTCTCCGAAATTCTGAAGAGAGCGTTCAAGAGGAGAAGGATGGGAAAATAAATACAGGTTGCAGGTGCTGCCTTCTACTTGTGCAACCAGTATTGGCAACTCATCTTGAAAAGTAAACTTTTAGAAAGCTACAATATACGCTAACAATCAGCAAGATGAATTAGCTAAGCCATGCCCTATTCTAAGACTGATGTAACTCCAGCTGTCTGCGCTACTTGAGACATGAATACTTAAAAGCTTGACACTCACACTGTATGCATTTACAAGTCACAACACTTATTCATCTTATTCTGATTCCCAAATTATGGAATACAAGAAAGAAGAGGGATAGCGCAAAATGGCAAGAGTGCACCAAAATCTAACATTAAGGGAGCTAGCAAACAATTTTCATTGTGCAATCCATTAACTGAGGCTAACAATGAGATAAGAATTGAATACCCATTTTAAAGTAGGCATTGCTTAGTTTTTGAGTTGGCGTGGCTCATAGAAGCCTCCATACTTAAAGCAAAAAAGGGATATGAAAGCCTGGAGAAGTTGGACAAACTTCCAACTTCTACTCATGATGTTATGTGCACAATGTTTTGACAGAATGGCATGCTAGGGGATAGGACTGCTACAGGTCCTACCCTAACCCTGAGCTACAAATATTCTCTTTGATAGGTCCTACAAGTTATTTATGTGCAATCCCAAACTAGTGAACAGGCCTTATTCCCCTTTCCTGTTAAACAATTCAAATGGCGGAATACAAGGAATTGACTAGATGATTACCATTCCACAAAGCATGCTCTCTCAAAAGGCTCCAAGAGATACATGTTTCTCCTCTTAAGAAATGCCCCCGAATGACTTCTGGGGCAAATATAGGCAACTTGCTAGTTATCACATCTGAGAGACTCTACTCGTTCCTCAGTCACTTTATTCATTGGTTTGTAGATATGAACAATTATGAACAAGTATGCAATTTCTGACCAAAACCACAGCAAGTATTTTTCATCAAATTCCAGTGTCTAGTGTGCCTTTTGCCATTATAATATCTTTTAATACCAAATGTTTTTGCACTGCTTCATATTAATACAGATCCAATTAAATTATTAGCTATTCTTTTTAATTCCATGATAGTAAGAGAGCTAACACTACAAGCCACAGAAGAGACTTTAGAAAAATGCTAAAAATTAGCAATTAGTACATAATAATGTACCTAACAATTGGAAATAAGCTAATTCTTTAAATCAGTGTTGCAAACATATCAATAATTTAAATTAAGCATCTTGTAAATGTCAACCTCAATGATACCCTTCAATTATTATGTAAGCTTTTGTATTATTCCTATATGCATTTACAAATACAATTCCTGTATATGGAATTTAAATCTATGACTTCCATATTAAACATAGGAAAGGGTAGTACTGTATATTCGGAGAACTTCTGCATGATGGATTTATATTTTGAGAAATGGAAAACAGTATGATGCACAGGGCTAGAAATTAAATTTCGAAAACTGATCCAATTGTTTGCCTGGTTTATAAACACCACCCAACTGAATTCAGTTATTAAATCAAGACTAATTTTACTAAAAGCCTATTATTTTTTTCCATTTCGAGCCCTGCATTCAAGTTATGAGAACAGCATGACCTACATGAAGCAAACATTAAAATATAAACAAGGGTAGAAATTAATTCATTAACTTTCACTCTTGTTAAGGATATGTCCAGACCAAAAATCCTCTACTATAATTCTTTACATATTGATTTGGCTTACCATTTGTGTTGTTCCTTTTTTACTGCAACATTCCCAGTACTATAGGGGGGGGGGGGTTGTTTTGAAACATGCCATTAAATATCAGACACTCTACACCCCCCCCCCCTATATACATACTTAAAGCACTAGTATGCAGAAAAGGCAAGAAAAACAGGGAAGGCAAGAAATGTACTTTTATAATATCCAATAAACCTGTTAACTTTAGGTAAGGGGAATTACAACTAGGCTGTCGCAAGACAATTAACAGGTGAAAGAAATCAGCACTGAAATTCAAAGGGCTGTCTTCAGGTTAATCAAAGATGTTTTTTTATATGCTATCACATATGACTTTTGATTTCAAAAGTGATTTGCCACATATTACTGGGACTGCTCTTCAAAAAAAATGGGAAGTCCAAGCCATCGGTGACATATAGAAATTGCCAAATGGCTCTTTGGGACTTGGTCATGATATAGGCAAATATAAATCAGTTCATATACGCAGAGAAAAGATTAATTCCCACTTATTGCCGTATTATCTTCGACATCAAAACCCCAGAAATGCAGATAAGGAGAGACGAGATGATGCTATTTATACTGCAATAATTCTCCCACATAAACATTGCCTGGTTTGGACAAAACTTAGCAAGATGTGTTTTAGAGTTGCCAAAAATTTGCTTAAACATCTTTTGCACCTTACTTTATCAAAGTACATAAAATTAGTGTTACCAACACGTTTAGATTTTAAGTAGAATTAATTTCCACCCCTGGTAGCTGTAAACTGGAAAGCAGTCAGGAGCAGCAAAGTAAAAGAGTAAGTAGTTTGAGGAAAACATTGAAATAAAGATAGCACTGGTGAAGTGAAAGAGGCAGGATTTGTGAATCTATGGTGCAATGTTTTCCACTTACTCTTCACCCCCTTTTTCCCCTTGCGCTCCTTTTTGTATTGTTCCTTCAGTTTGGTTATTACTCCCTGGTCCACATTCCAGGCTTCAGGCATGAGACACTGGTCTTCCTTTTCTAGACAAAGTAAAACAAATGAAACATCCTTTTTTGTGTTATTTAATTTTTAAAAAAATGTTTTATTTTTGGACAGATGGCATCAGCTCGTGATCAGTGCAATTTTTACATCAATGATGTTTTATTTATTTATTCAATTTATATGGCTGCCCATCTCAAATACATGAGTCTGGGTGGCTAACGGTACTTAAAGCAAGATAAAAAAGTATAATAAAATTATAAACAATATGAACAGCAGCTGAAAAAAACCAAACAACAATTAACGTAACTATGATACAGGCTCAGCCGCATATTCAGAGCCCCAGGCTCGATGACAAAATCAGGTCTTCAAGGCCTTACGAAAGGTCAGCAGGGTCGGGGTGAATCTGAGCTCCAGGGGAATACTGTTCAAGAGGGCAGGCACCACAACAGAAAAGGCTCTCTTCTTGGATCCGGTCAGATGACATTCCCAAACAGACGGGACCAGGAGCACCTCTCTCCTGCCAGATCTAACAGGGTGGGTAGATACAACCGGGAAGAGATGGTCTCGCAAGCGACCTGGCCCCAAGCCATGAAGGTCTTTAAAGGCAACTACCAGCTCCTTCAAGTTGAACCCGGAAGCATACTGGCAACCAGTGCAGCTCACGGAGCAGAGGCGTCACAGGTGCCAAACAACAGGCACCCATAATTGCCCACGCCACTGCATTTTTCACCAGCTGAAGCTTCCAACTACTCTTAACGGGCAGCCCCACGTAGAGCACATTCTAGTAGTTCAATCAGGAAGTGACCAAGGCACGAGTGACCATGAGCAGGGCCTCCCGGTCCAGGAACAGGGCAACTGGCACACACAATGCTGCCACTGAAGGTCAAATTAAACTTGATGGTCTTCTGTTTCTTCTCATATTCAATCTTGTTCACAAAGAAGGTGTTCTAACCGAACAAGGAGCTATAAACCTAATCTCTGACCATCTCTTCTCTGCTTCTTAGAATTACAGATATAGTATAATCATCTTTGGTTTGATCCAGGCTGATGTTTTACTAGTTCAGAAGTTTTTAGAGAAACAAACCTGTAGCTGGTGTTAATTTTTATTCTGGTCAGAATTGATTTTTTTAAAATTTTGATTGTAATAATTTCAAGCACATTATATTTTAAGTTCTGTTTGTGTATCTGAACGTCTTGTCAGATTTCTCTTCTATTATACAAGTCTTCACAAAACAAAGCTAAAATTTAAAGTGAGAAAAAGGGTGCACCGCTGCATTTACAATATAAAGAACAAATCTAAGCATTTTTTTCTGGTATATGATTAGGAAATATATTTCATTTTTAGTTTACATATTGTAAGATACAACACAAGAAACATGCCACACAACTGCTTTCTGAAATTGTTCTGAATTACATATTAATTAGTCCTAGAGAACATTTTTCCCTCCAATTTCTCTATTCATTTACAGTCCAAGATAAAATTATTGCAATACATCTTTCTACAAACCACACTATACACTATACCTAAGCTTCAGGCTGCATGTAATGGCAATTTCTTTGAACAGTTATATTACTAAAACAAAATGCCTGAATGAGCTTTAGCTAAGAACTGTATTACCTAATGGTAAGCAAAGACATTTTAATACTTGAACTGGAGCGTGCCACAAGACTTGAGGATTTGCTAAAACCATTTGGAATATTGGACAAATATCTATATAGATTGCAATTCTGCAAACATACTTAATAATCTCAAGTGATATACAGGTAGTCCTCATTTAGTGACAATTGGGACTGGCAACTTGGTCATTAAGCGAAGCAGTCATTAAGTGGGAAATCACGTGACCACGACTGTGCTTACGTTCTTACTTCAGCTTTCCTTTGTTTTACAAACTTGTGAAGGTCGTAAATGCAGGCATTGGTCAAAAAGTTACTTTTTTTATCATTATTGTAACTGTGAATGGTTGCTGTCTGAGGTAGTCACCAAGCGAGGACTACCTGTAAAGTAAGTTTCTTGAAGCTGTTTTTCAAGTTCAGTATGGACTTTTGGCTATTTTGTGACATACAACCTGCTTATACAAGCTTGCCTTAGTAACAAGGAAACCAGATGGCGGTGAATTACAGCAGCCTTTACTCCCAATGTGAAGGACCTAATAAGAAAAGGTAGAGATTTGGGGGGTTCTATATTCCTAAAACCGAGAAGCTGATTAGGTACATCATGTGAACAGTACCACTGCTACATTGGCCAGATACTGGAATGGTTTTCTTCCCAATGCCACTTTTTGGGAGACTCTGAGGAAAAAAGGAAATTGCCAAATGACAAGTTGGGGACGGGTAGGGAGATGAGGGACATGGTACTCATGACTTATGCTCTTAACTCATTTTCATCTCTGTACATCACAGCAGAGATGTGAACTTAAACGGCCTCTTAAAAGGTAAACTCATTCTAATGTTTTAAAAGGAAACTAACTTTTTCGCTGGATAGTCATATATTTCTCTCTAATTTCAGTCCTTTGCAATCTTACCTAAAAGTCAGTCCAAGTAGATTCGGTGAGATTTACCTTAGAGAAAATATGCAAGTGACTGTTCTGTTAGCGATAGCCAAACTATACTACAGCGCTTTAATGATACATAGGAGAATAAAAACAATAGCTGGGATACAGTAGCATATGGGAAGTTTACCAAGGTGATGGTAACAAATCCAAATGCAGAAAAATAGTAAAAGGTAAGGATTAGGAAGGGACAACAAGGTGGGTAGATAAACAGAAACAGCTTTTTTTTATATAACAGCATAAGAGGAACTACAAGGATTAACCAATCATGACTACATAGCAACTTCAAGGGAATGGTCAACTCATATTATACGTATGAACCAGGAATATGAAGGATACAATGGAGGAGTATGCCAAAGGAAAGGCTGGTACTTGGAGTGCTACAAAATCTGCAGCAAATGGCTTAGTAATGATGAACACTAGATATCAATAGGGTAAACACATTTTTTTAAAATACCATTTCAAATTTCCTCCTCTGAAAGAACAAAGAAAGCACAAAATACTGTAGAGGAAATCTTATATCAAGATAATGTACGTTAAAAATTGGGTTCACATAACGCACTTAACCCTGAACCTGGGTTAACATAATTGCTGTGTTCTCATTATGCTGTAAATAAACTATATATGGCTTATTATGATAGATTGTTTCACACAACATGCTAAGAAAATGGCTTGTTTTCCACAAATGCTGAATTAAAACTTCCCCGCTCCCTGTTACTCCCCTGCCAGTAGTCTTGGTTAGGTCAAGGGTGGTGATATATTGGACCTTGCCAAGTTTTTCAACACAATCATCAGTTTGGGGAAGTAGATAGGCATCACATTCCACAACAGTGTTCAAGCAGTTGTTTACAAGCAAGAAGGGGATTGACCATTCACTATCAAAAGTCTCAATTATACCGTCCTGGAGCATGCATTAGATTTCCTCTTCTGCCTGCTGCTGGATATTGTTGGGATCTGAAATTATGGTATAGGGTTCTTAACTTATGATCCAGTGGGAAACCAAATTTGAACAATTCACCATTCCAGAAATGTTCTAAGCTCAAATCAGCACTGAATTTTGTGCAGTAAGCCCCCACCCCTAAAAAACAGGATTAAGAACCTATTCCAGGAATTATATAGTTTAATACAGCCTGGTGCAGTTGTAACATAGATCAGTTTAAAATACTGCTAAGTGAAACAGAAGAAGTCATAGCTTTCTACCAATGTGGGAAAGGAAAATAAACTGGAGGATCTCACAAAACTGGCTTTAGGCAGTGTGTCTGACATGTTCAGCTTTAAAGTCATAATCTCATCTGACTACTTTGCTGTTACACAGACTAATATTTAAAACTATTTTGCTCTATGTCCTCACCCAGAAGTATGTATAACATTACATTAAATTAAGAAATGGACTCTGTTGCAAAGACTTTAAACCTGAGAAAAAGCAGGAGTGGCCTTATATACTTGTCTAATGAGATGAACAGATTTAGGGCTCATCTAGGGGGTCTAAAACTATGGGTTTGGAGTCCTCTCCTGGAGATGATGAGCAACTTAGTGGGGTGGTTTTAAACCTGAAAAGGTAAAGTGGAAGCACTGTCAAAACTTGTCTGGGCTTTGTTCCTTGTTTTGCCTGCACAAGCCCCATGGGTAGTTGCAACACAGCCTGCAATGAATTCAAACTATAAAAAAGTAGGTAACAGAAACTTCAATACTTTTAGATATAAAATTAAGAAAAAGCTCAAGGCTTATGGATCTCCAGAATTAAAATAACATCTCCCTTAGGATGCTTCTCCAGTCCCAGGGTAAGTTACTGTATTTAAGCTATTTTCTTTCTTTTCTTACCCCAGTCTGTACCATCTCCTGAACTTCTGGATTCCCCATCCCCTTCATCAGATGTAGCTAGGAAATCAAACTCCTTCAGAGCTTCTTCAGTATCTCTGTCTTCATTGTTGTCAGGCAGCACTCTTTTTCTCACAATCTATGAGACAACAGAAATTTTAATTTCCTATATGCTATTTTTCTCATTTTTGCACCGTTTTTAAACACATAATTTTACATATAAAAAGAGATACATAATTCATTTTTAGTACCAGCTAGTAAAATATGCTCTTGCCAACCTAGCAATTTGAAAGCATGCAAATGCAAGTAGATGAATAGGTACCACTTCGGTGGGTAGGTAACAGCGTTCCATGTGCGTCATGCAGCCACATGACCATGGAAGTGTCTTCGGACAACGCTGGCTCTTCGGCTAACAGACGGAGATGAGCACCGGCTCCTAGAGTCGGACACGACTGCACAAATGTGCGGGGGGAACCTTTACCTTTACCTTAGTAAAATATGAATTAATTAGCTAGTCAAATATTAGCTAATACTTGACCTAAGATTTACACCATGCTTTGAATAGGTTCTTAAGTATTATAATCTGTATTTGTATCATATAAATTTAGGGACACCAATGAGCCCATAAGTAATTCCTATAGTGCCCATCAGACTCTCTGAGTTATCTGGCATGGCAAAACAAAGTGCCAACCTCTAACATAATTTCTCTTAATTAGAAAGCCTGTGGGTGCCAGAGGTATTCTTAGAAAATATAAAGAACGGCCAAAATCCACACCTTTATTTGAAAATATGTCTACTTGCCTACAAAAAAGACAAAGATAATCTGAGAGTTGCAGGGATCACCCTAGGATCTGGAGGAACAACACCAGTTTGCCTTCTGACTGGCCATGTTACTAAGCAGCCATTTGGGGAACAGTTAAGCCTCTCATAACGACAACCATTTTGTGCGAGTACCCATAACAGAATCTTAAAAGTATGCTTTGGTTGGGACCCCTGGTATAAATGTAGACCTCAAAACTCACAAGGAAGCCAGTTAGGCTTCTAACTCCCATATAAAATTCAGTATAACTGAATAGCTGTTTTTCTTCTTCCTCTTGAGATGTCTCACTGCATGTCTATCCCAAAAACACCCATAAAATAACCTATTTAGAGTGGAAAACCCATTACTGAAGGGATATTTGGACTGCTATACACAAGCATTTTCACTGATCAGCTTGCAAGTGTCTTACAATTAAGGTTTTAAATATGTGTATTTTGAGTATGTATGTATGTATGTGGATGGATGGATGGATGGATTTTATTTGCATTTTATATTGCTATTTTAAAGCTTAAAATTGCTAATTTTAATCTGTTTCTGCTGCTGCTGTTGTATTATATATGTGTAGCCTGAGCATATTGTATGTGTGTAGCCTGTACCCTTAGCATATTTTGATCTAATATTGTCTTCTAGCCAAAATTATGTGCTTTTCTTGGTTGCCCTGATGTTGTCAATTAGGTTTTGGATGTTTTGGATATTTGAATACTAATTTCCTTGTGCTGTTTAATGACCGCAATAAGGATTGTTGTTGAATAAGTGTTTTTTTGAATGACCAAGTGCCCCTTTGGTACAAGCTTCATTTTACTATTTTGTTTTCAGCCCACCGTTGATGTGTCCATGATTGTTCGCTCTCTTCCATCAATATCTTCATCTTCATCTTCATCACTAAATTCTGCAGCTGCATTTTCAAGGAATTTAAATGTTTCTAGCAGAGAGGCAGAATCTGTCAAATCTGGTTTCCTAGATAAAAATTAAAACAGCAACACAAATCATTTTATCTGAGTACTTCTTTTCACTGAGCTTTATAAAGTCCAACATACATCAAAAAATTCACCATTCTTTGCTGGATCTACATATTTAAAAGTAGAAAACATAGATATAGTAATATTAGAAGAGTTTAGAACTTACCTTTGGTAGGATCTAAAGATTCTTGATTTTAAGCTTACCATTACCAAGTGGAGGGGAAGGCTATTTTTGCTCATTTTCTCCTTCACCTTGAAATCAATCTCAGAGGTTCGAAGGACCTCCAGAACCATGTGAGAAGTGGCACAAGCAGCCACCAAAACAAGGGAAAACCAGAAGTTATCCAGTTCAACGGCTGCCTCTGCTCTACCCGAGGCCCTTCCATTCGTCTTTAGATCCTTATTTTTACCATGTTTTACTCATTACAATCTGATAACAATTGTGAAAATGAAGATGGCATAAAAGAGAAAATATACAGAGACATGGCTGCTAATGACAGCACTTTTGAAAATGAACATACATGAAATTGTAACAGTGCTTCTATCACTAAACAGGAAGCTCAAAATGTTCACTTTTGTACCTGATACCTTTTTATCTTAAGATTAATCAAGAAAATATTTGATGTTTAAAGCTACAGATTTTTCTAGATTATTTGAGCTTGTTTAAAGACAGAAATAACTAAACTGGGTTTCATTCTTCTGTGTACAGAATGAAGGGCACTTGGGGGCAAGAAGAAAATAACTGAAGCTATGACAACCACAATTCTCCCAATACTTAAATTTACTGAAAGAAATCCCTCCCACCATGCTTTATTTTCACACCTAGGACCTATAACATGCATGTCCCAGTTAGTTGTTTTTTTTTTTTGAAAAGCACATACTACATAATTAATTGAAATAATTCAGAGTCAGCTTTACACATATTACAGAACATTTTGCTGGATCCAGTGTTTCAGTAATTTTATTCTTGGAACATATACAGAATCTATAAGCCTATTACCATTAATGTTTCAATTCACCTTATTATATAGTATTAACTTATATATAGGGATATTAGAGGTCATGAAGCTAAGCAAATGTTTTAATATGAAGCATTAACTCTAGAAAAGCATTAACACCATATCAAAAAAGGTTACTTTGAACTACTTAAGTTCGAAACATACAGTAAGCAAAGCTACCATTTCTAAAATCTTTCCATTTGTAAATCACACTATCAAGATAGCAACAGGACTTCAATGCAATACATGTTTACTCATAAGTGAGCCTCACCAAATTCAGGGTAACTAATTCCCAAGTAAAAGCTTTTATGATTGCAATCCAACTGTTACAAGATATATAATGAAGGTATATACACAATTATAAAAATTGATTAATTGGTGCCATATTGTACAAACATCAGAAAATGTAGGCCAACCCCACTTTTCCCAACCTGATTCCTTCTTAATGCCTTGGGACTACAGTTCCCAAAATGCCCAGCCATGATAAACTTATTCTAAATTATTTTATACAAGTTGCCCAAGAAATTATGCAAACTAAATTGAAAATATATGCATAATTATTTTTAAATGCAGTTGTCAACCTAGGCTATCATAAGTATCATAACATATATTGAATGACACAATCAAAAATCAATACAGTAAAACAGAGGTTCCCAAACCTTTTTGGTTCATGGCACTCTTAGTGTCTCTGTAATTTTTTTATGGCACCCCTAGGCCAAAACTGTGATCTACCTTGAGGTGGCAGTTTGCACGGTGTCTGACAGATGTCAAGAATTGCTGTTTCACTCAAAAATTTAAAATATCCTGTGGCATCCCTGAGTTCATTGTGGTGCCCCAGGGTGCTGTGGCACAGAGTATGGGAACCGCAGCAGTAAAATCAAAGAGAATGTCATTAAATTTAAAAGAAATAACCATATAACACACACACAAACTGACACTTATTCTGTGAAGAATAACTACTTATATCTTTCACAGAACCAAGATTTATTGCCTATTTTCAGTACAGCTTTTGTGAACTAATATCAGCTAAAAGTTGGATTTCAGTTCTATGGTTTATTTTCTCTGCGAATCAGTGGTTGGATAAAGTTTTGAAGATGCCAGAAAGAACAGAAGCAATAGAACCTAACCCTAAAGTAATCTTACTCAACCTAGAGCTCTGCCCTAAGCCTTCAGGAAAGGCACAAATGGGGGGGGGGGGGCTGTTTAAAATTAAATATTAAAATTAAATATTATGTTTGTTTTCCATAATGAAAACCAGCTTAAGTTGTTATAGATAGTACTTCAGTATAAATGCTTAAACTGTGGTGGATTTCAGTAATGCTGCTGGTTCTCAGGAAGGAGGGAGCACATTCCGAGGAGGAGGAGAAGATAAAAGGAGACACAGTCCAGAAATGGAATGTGGGAAAACTAAGAGGTTCAGAATAGCCCCGCCCTAGAGCCTTCCCAGGTTATTTCCCCTTAGGTTAGGTAGAGTAGCTTTAGTCTGGCAAGATTCTGTCTATATGGTGTAAGCAAATAAAGAGAAGTTTGGCTGGACTGATTCTCTGAAGTTCTTGGGCTGTGCCTGACATAAATATAGTCCTATAGCTTTCCAGTTACGGGATTTAAAAAAGTTTCTTATACATTTAAACTGTGTTGAGCCAATTTTATAGCATTTGTTTCAATGGGTGTGCATCAAACATGTTTCAGCATATTTTTGGAAATGGCTTCATGATGCTGTCAAATGTGCTATCATAAAAAGCCAACCAGTCTGAAGCAAAGAATGGTGGGGATTATAATCCCAGGAACAAGACATATTGGGAAGATGGAAGAAGGATTTGAATTTTATGAATGCTAAGTAGTGTTCTAATTGCAGAAAGGGCATTTCTACTTTCTCTTTCCTGTAAAGCCTCTGTTTCTGTTCCTGAACATGAAGAGATCTTTCATAACATCTGATGCACTGCAGGAGGCTGAAGGTGTAGGAAGATGATCAGTGGAAATCCAAGTCTCTTCTTTGGGTTAGTGCAAGTTTATTCTGTTCAGGCAAGCCACAGGCTGTGAACAGTAAGAACTAACAAGGAAGAATACATGTTGGAACTCGCCTGTTAATCCAGAAGCAAAGTTCCATCTAGCACAGCAAATGCAAGTTTTAAAAAATCATTTCTACATTCTTCACAAGTCTTTATATCAGCTCATCTGTACATGAATCCTTTTGTACGGATGATATTTGAAACTGAAGTTAAGTCAGTGAAACCTATGCCATGAAAAATATGTCAATATGGGACATATTTTATTTTTGCATTTTTAACAAAATAAAAAGATATTAAGCGAAAGTAAGTTTTCAGTCAATATTGCCTAACAAAAAACAGATTTACAATGATACCCCTTGTAGGTCAATCTTGAAAATTAGAATATTTGACAAGTTTTGGATTTTATTATATATTATATATCCAGTATTAAATAATGCAGACCTAAATATTAGTTACTCAATTTGCAAAAGGAAAACTAACATTAAAATAAAGAAGCAGAGATTAAATGAAAACACTGGTATACCATGCAAGGCTATACCAAAAATAAGGCATTTTTATTTGTTTGTTTTTCTTCTATCAAAAAATGTTAATAGCAAGATGCATCCTTCATATTCACGGCAAACACTGGAAATGCTTGATATTAATATTAAAGTTAATTATTTAGTATCCCCTGTGGACTTCATTCATGCTTAGATATGGTACTTATCTTTTATAAAAGAAGTCTGCTGATCTGAAGAAGTGCAACATTTCTTTCATTAAACATTATGAAACATGTGTGAGTAGGATTATATCTGTCAAACTATCAAAATAATGTTTCCATGGATGGACTTGAAATCTTCCAGGATGCATCCCAACTCATACGATGCTCTTGAGTATAAAAGTTTCACTGGGATCTGTACATTAGCAAACATATTGGCTTGCGTAAAAAATTCCATGGACAGAATGATTAATTCTTCCTTAAGGAAGCATTATGCCAACTTTATATCACTTTGGGGAACAGTAGATATAAAATTTGCTCTTAAAAGATGTTTCCTTGTCCTAAGTCTGCTTCATTTGCTGATTTATAACTATTCTGGTAACAATAAATAAAAGTACACTCCCACCAATTAAGTTGTCCTAGATTAGTAAAGAACTCCAAAAATGCAGAGTCCATGAATTAATTCTTCCTACAAGCGATTTGTAATTTATTTCATTCCAATTTCCATCCATGACAGGTTCTAAATTATTCAATAGAAGCTAATTACTACCTTACACTGTACCAATATGCTAAATTACTGTAATGACATCTGGGAAGGTAAAAAGTGATCATCACTGGGTCTCTTGACTTTTCTCTCACAGAGACTATGCTAGTCTTGAAAACACGGCATATCGTGGGATGTACAGTCTTTCAAGACTAGCATAATATTGGTTAGAGGAAGAAGTCAAAGATGAAATAGTGGGTTTTTTCTTTCTTTCAATATAATAATTACATAGCTTACAAGGAATAGAAATTGGGAGAGAGAAAGCCTATTTCTTCCTTTAAAAAAACAGCATCCACGCTCTATCATACTGGTATAATATATATCACTACATTTCTAACACGTAGATTTTTAAAGTACAATTTCTACTATTTCCCATTGTTAAGAACACTTACCCAATCATCACTTTTTGTTTAATCTCAACATCAGTGCCATTCACCATTGATTCTTGGATTTTGTCAGTTTCCCTCTCTGGACCATCACCTGAGAGACCCAGCAACGTTCGCACCCGTTTTGACTTCACATCCAGGATTGTGTCAGTATATCCCACCTCTTGCAGGTACCTGTATGAACAATAACATGGCAGTTATTCGGGAGCTATCAAATGTGTCGATCATTTGATTCAATCTACCCAGAACTGATCAACAATTTAAGTGGTAAGAGGAATAATGTGGCTTTTGCTGACACAACAGGCTTACAAATCATCTTGTACCAGCTGCAGAGGGGATGTCTCCTGCAGTACCAGCCTCTACAATTCCCATGAAAAGTAGAGAGCTTTTCTATCCATGCATGCACAATTATTCATTATGTTAGCCAAGAAGAAAAATTCCTCACACATCTTCAGCTATATTCTTTTATAAAGGGGGAACTGAGGAAACCAGCAATAATTGCCTCCTCTCTTCGTCTTTCCCCCAGTGAAAACTTGTGAGGAAGGTACTGAATCCAGGGCAGTGACTTTTATAAGCCAAACATTACAAGAGACAAAATCTAAACAAAGTCTTATAAAGAAACTGTATAAGCAATTTTATTATAAAAACTGTCCATTTTACGACAGTGAAATAGCTTTTGCAAGTTAAAGAAGAATTAATAGCACTCCATTACTTTTAATCGTTATGGCTACCAGAACAGGAAGAAAGCAGATACTAGTATTTTGCTTGTTCCCACCTTATTATGAAATCATTATTAAGTTTATTATTCTTTGACAACTTACTGTCTGAGTAACTGTCGCCCTTGTTTCCATATTAACTGACTGTTAGGTTGTGACTGAACCTCAGTTTCATTTCCTTCATCTGAAAGGCAGAGACAAGACTAAAATTAGTATAACAACAATGTTAGAAGAGTCAGTTTTACCCACATTTATCTTCTAGCAGTGATTAAATGTTTTCAACCTATTTAAATAACAGTGAAACAAAATGAAGGATATTGTATTGAAATTTTAAATAATATAAAATACATTGGATATTATTCTATGGTTACTTCCAAACACATATTTCTGCAGAAAATTTAGTACGCTATATAGCATATTTAAGTTAGGAAATGAAAATAATTATACCAACCTAATTATGTACATGGAATATACACTGAATTCCTTCAAACAGAAAGTAAAAAAGCATTTATATTAATAGCACTGGAGGGAAGATGTATTATGATCACTGCTGACAGTGTTTTTCTAATCTAAAATGAGTTTCCTAGGAAATGAAGTCAGTTTCAATTTGAGTTTGAACCCCAGAAATCCATCCATTCCAATTATCCAGCCACCTCCAATGCAATAAATTCTCAATCCCATATTGCTTCCATTGCTTTTAATATCTGCTTTTCCCAGATATTTATTAAATATTAAGTAGCAAATATTTGTTCTATAAATTCCATGTAAAAGTTTCATGCATAGGTTTTGTCCAGATGTTATTCCTGATACACTAAGTTAATTATTTTTCTGACTATCTACAACAAAAAATGAGAAGCAGCCTACCAAGTAACTTAACCATATGATCACCCATTATTATTGTTATGCTGCAAATATAGGCACAGTTGAGACAAAATTAGTATCAAGGTTTGAAAACTATGTTATAGGACTGGCTGTGGCGGCAGATTAAGTTTCATTTTAAGTAAGCATAGGAGGAGGAATCTGCATGTGAAAAGGAACAGCATGTGCTCTCTTAGGAGCCCTAAACATTGGTTCATGCTAAACTATTCCAGGCCAGCATACTTTACAAAATGACACCTTTGTCTTCTCTCTAGTCTTAACTGTTTTCCTCTATACAAATTAATTCTTACCAGAATCATAATTTGGTGGCTTCATATCTCCCTGATTCAGCTCTGTACCATATTTTAACTTGTGGTATTTAGCTCTATAAAGGAAAGAGGAATCAATTAGAATGTAAAAGTGTCACTGTCCGCTTTTTGAAGCAGACCACATACCTACTTATTCCCACAAAAGTAGGTTTGTTCAAAATGTTCTCTTTTCAAAAAAAAAAGAAAAATCCGTACTTTACACATAAAGTATATAAATTACTAATGTGGACAAATTAATTTCATGCAACCAATTTTACTAAAAATGCCAGTTTGATTGACAAAGTTGTAATCAAAAGACCTGAAAAATCCAATTCAGCTATGCTTAAGTCTGCAAATACTGTATGCACAGAAAAACTAAGAATTGCTGCCAAACTGAGACATAAACATAAACGAGGTTGCTATGAAAAGAACCAAGGCACAATCTTTTTCTACAAGAAAGCTCTAGCCTTGAAATAACCACATTAGAATCTCTTTCAGGTTTGAGTTTGACTTTTGCTGATTTCATGGATAATAATACAGATTATAACTCAAAAGAATTACATACAAATAAAAACAATGGAGTCTTGAGGTAACTTAAACATTACAAATTCATTACGACATACTTTTTGTAGATATCAAGTGTTTAATTAAAAATCCTTAGGTGAATCAGATTGCTGGGGATCATGTCTGAATGACAGAAAGAGTGTCAATTAAGTTTATTGGGATACTTTCTTAGAAAAAAACTTCTCAACATTAGCATACAAACAAAACAGATAGTGCAATTTGGTGGAAGTTAAAATTAATTTAAAACCAACTACTTTATGCAAGATGTCTATGAAGGTTCTCAGTCATCCAGGTGGAATTGTCTGTAGCTTGAATCATGTCAACTGGATTTCTATTTTCTCAGTGGAAACGTTTCGCTCCTTATCCAAGGAGCTTCTTCAGTCTGAGCAAAGTTAGTAAGCTAACAGCTTACTAACAGCTACCTAGAAACATATTTAGGATTCCCTTACTAACTTTGCTCAGACTGAAGAAGCTCCTTGGATAAGGAGCGAAACGTTTCCACTGAAAAAATAGAAATCCAGTTGACATGATTCAAGCTACAGATACTTTATGCAAGGTTTTACTCAAATATTTCTTGCCCTCAGCTTCTTTCTATATGTGATTAGATTAGTTCATGACACTAAGTTGGAACTGAAACAATTATTTTTAAAAATATTTTTATTTTTTTTAATTTGGCATTCTTAACATACACAATTAACAAAACAATCTTTAAACTTTAAAAAATTAGAAATTAGAAAAGACACAATCCCAAACAAACCAAAAATACAAACTAATAAAGAAAAGAGAAAGAGAAAAAAAACTATATTTTGTACTTATCAAAAGTCACTGGTTTACTAATAAATACATAACTATAATATAATCAGTACAAAATATTATTGTAAAACATCACAAGATCTCTGCCATAGTAACACATATTGCTGCATCCTTTGATTAGTAGAAAATATTGCCTTTTCCAAAACAGATAGATCACACAAATCCGACAACCGTTGCTTAACTTCTGGAATGATATCACATTTCCAATTCCTCAGTATGAACTGAAACAATAATGTCCCTTCTATGAATGGAATGGAAGAGTTTGAGAAAGAAGTTTGAGAAAGGAACTGTTTGAGAAAGAAACAGATCTTTGCAAGGTTCCTACTGCTGAAAGGGAAGGAAACCATTTCTGTTGTTTCCACTTCAAGTTATTCAGTAAAAGCTTAACATGGACAATTGATATGAATAGAAAAATGAATATAACCATTATGAATATTTATGTAAATATACATATAAAATCAAATTACACTAAGTAATCTTGAACATTTAAAATAGGTATAGATAATGTAAGGGGCGTGGTGGCTCAGCGGGTAAGATGCCAGGCTTGTCGATTGAAAGATCGCAAGTTCGGAGGTTCGAATCCCTAGCCCCGTGTGATGGAGTGAGCTCCCACACTCGCCCAGCTCTTGCCAACCTAGCAATTCGAAAGCATGCAAATGCAAGTAGATGAATAGGTACCACTTCAGTGGGTAGGTAACAGCGTTCCGTGTGCATCATGCCAGCCACATGACCGCGGAAGCGTCTTCGGACGACGCTGGCTCTTCGGCTAACTAACGGAGATGAGTACCAGCCCCTAGAGTCGAACACGACTGCACAAATGTGCGGGGGGAACCTTTACCTTTACTTATAATATGATGCCTTCCAGATACTTTAAACTCACAGTCCCTTGTCACTGGGCATGCTGACTAGGATCAGTGGGAGTTGGAATCCAAAAATCTGGAGAGCACAGTACAGAGTTTAAGAAAACACATTCAGTACAACTGATGTGGCAGAAATTAATTAAAACTAGAATGGTGCTTTATTTTCATCTGTACTCAGTATTTTCAAACTGATTGTTAATCTCTCTTTTCTCAGTTGATCAAAAGTTTTCAGAATGATGTGATAAATCATCACCAAGTCTATCTCAATTTTTTAAAAAAAACTATTAAATGAGACTCCAGGGATAGGAAATGTTACAAACTGCTTATCCTTCTGTTCATTAACAATTATGAATTAAGGTCCTGCCTAGAATTTTTTGTTTCAGACAATACCTGTTTTGACAATTGATACACCATTATTTATTTATTTATTTATTTATTTATTTATCAATTTTCGTCACCGCCCATCTCCCTCAAAAGATTTAAACAGTGGCAAAAGGATATATCTAAATTTGTGTGGCAGGGGAAAAAACCACGTGTTAAATAGAAGGTGTTACAGGATGCAAAGGAAAGAGGAGGATTGGGTTTACCTGATTTCAAATTGTATTTTGCAGCTTGCTGTTTGGTTTGGATGAAAGAGTGGGTGCTGCTGAGAAATAGAAGTTATAGAAGAGTTAGAAGGACATGATGTGAGATTTGGATGGCATGGGTATCTATGGTATGACAAAGTCAAGGTTAACGTGCATTTTAAAAATCATTATGTTAGATGTGCTATATTGAGAATATGGAATAGATACAAATCCAGGTTGTGCCAGAAAACACCTTTGTGGCTCTAGCACAAGAAGCATTTTATAGACCAGAAATAATAGGCAAACACAAATGGCTAACTTACTGTGAGATACTAAAATTTTGTCAAAGTGAATACAAAATAAAATCAAGAGAAGAACTAGTGGCAGAGGGACATAGTTGCCAATGGTTTTCTTATTTACAGTTAATAGAAAGTTTTAAAGTAGCCAAAAGAGTTCATGGTTTTGAACACTGTAAGATTGAGTTTGAAATGGAATTATGTATAAATGATGAATATGTAATTGCTAAAATGTATAAACTTCTACTGAAATTTGAAACAGAAGAAGAACAAGTGAAAGAATGTATGATAAAGTGGGCTAAAAATTTTGGTTATAATATACAGATGGAACAATGGGAAAAATGGAAGTGGCATCATACCATGCAGGAGTTCCTGGATGGAGTGAAGGAGCATGGCAGCCTCAGCAGACTCCTACGGTTTGGAGGGGCTTGGCGGTCGAATGCCCCCTGGTGTTGGGTCCTCGGAGGCATGGTTAGTGGTACGACGAGCCCCAGGCACAGTGGGCCAAAGCAGCGAGTCGGCGGGGTGACGAGCCCCAACGCTGCAGACCAGCGCGGCAGACCGGCGCAGCGGCGGGCCCCAGGTGCAGCGGGCCGGTACGATGGACCAGCGGGGCGACGAGCCACAGCGGGGCGGGCCAGCGGGGCAACGAACCCCAGCACAGCAAGCCAATGTGGAGGACCAGAGGGCGACGAGCCCCAAGCGCAGCAAGCCAACGCGGAGGAGGGGGCAGACCTGGCGTGTATTACCAAAACCTGGCTGGGCCTGGAGGGAGGAGTGGCTTTATCAGAGATGTGCCCGGCTGGGTTTCGGGTGTGTCACCAGCCGAGATGTCAGGGCAGGGGAGGAGGGGTGGCAGTTGTCATCTGAGAGTCTCTTGTGGCCTTTAGGGGTGCTGCTCCACAAGTAGCCAGTTGTGAGACCCCGTTTTTCAAGTTGGGTGCCCGAGAGTAGTTGGGAGTGTTGCTGCTGTACTAGCCTCCCTGCTGCGTAGCAACCTCCCTGCCTGAGCTGCAGGAGGCTGTCTCGGGGTTGGCAGTGGAGTTCCCCAGACTTATGGTTCTGGGGGACTTCAATCTGCCGTCCCTGGGGCAGTCCTCGGAGGCAGCTCGGGAGTTCATGGCCACCATTGCAGCCATGGGCCTGACTCAAATCATTCGGGACCCGACTCGAGACAGTGGTCTCACACAGGACTTAGTTTTCTTGTCGGAGCAGTGGCAATGTGCTCTGAGAGAAGAATTACATCTTTCCCCTTTGTCATGGTCAGATCACGCCCTGGTGGCCTTGAGATTCTCTTATGCCGCCCCCCTCCGCAGGGAGGCGGGACCTATTCGATCGGTCCACCCCTGGCGACTGATGGACCCAACTCGGTTTCAGAGGGAGCTGGGGGTTATCCCCAAGGATCTGCTGCACGGTCCAGCGGAGGCCCTGGCTACTACCTGGAATAGGGAGGCGACTGGGGCCTTGGACAGGATTGCGCCTGTATGGCCTCTCTTATCCTATCGAACCCGACACTCCCCGTGGTTCACAGAGGAGTTGAGGGTTCTGAAGAGGATTAAGAGACGCCTAGAACGCCACTGGTGGAAGACAAAGACTGAACCCGACTGAACACAAGCTAGAGCCACGGTTAAGGCCTACCTTGTGGCGGTAAGAGTGGCGAAACGGCAGTATTTCTATGCTCTTATTGCATCCGCAGAATGCTGCACAGCGGCCCTGTTTAGGATCACCTGATCCCTTTTGGGGAAAGGGGATTCAGAAAACCATCTACAGGGCCGCACTGAGGAGTTTTCCAGGCATCTGCAGGATAAAATTGCTCAGATTCGCTCTAAGTTGGACTCTAAGCATGAGACATGGTCTGGGGAGGTGCCTGAGGAACGTACTTACCCAGTTATCTGGGAACAGTTTGATCCTGTTGGACCCGAGGAAGTGGATAGGATCCTTTGGACTGTAAATGCCACCACATGCGAATTAGATCCATGTCCCTCCTGGCTGGTGCAATCAGCTCGGGAGGTGACGTGTGGCTGGGCCCAGTTGATGATAAATGCATCCTTGCGGGAGAGGGTGTTTCTGGCGACCTTCAAGGAGGCGCTGGTGCACCCCCTCTTCAAGAAACCATTGCTGGACCCTGTTGTACTGGACAATTTTCGTCCAGTCTCCCACCTTCCCTTTATGGGGAATGTGGTTGAGAAAGTGGTGGCACTGCAGCTCCAGAGGATTCTAGATAAAACAGATTATCTAGACCCCTTTCAGTCAGGTTTCAGGCCAGGATATGGGATGGAAACAGCATTGGTCATACTTATGGATGATCTCTGGTGGGAGCGGGATGGGGGCAATGCATCCATCCTGGCTCTTCTTGACCTCTCGGCAGCTTTCGCTACCATCGACCATGGTATCCTTTTGGGACGACTCAGGAAGTTGGGGGTGGGCGGCGTAGTTTTACGCTGGTTCACCTCCTTCCTCCGGGGTCAGTCTCAATCGGTGGTGATAGGGGAGGAGAGATTGGGTCCACGGCCCCTCCTTTGTGGGGCACCGCAGGGTTCAGTTCTCTCTCCTCTCCTATTTAACATCTACATGAAACCACTGGGAGAGATCATCTGTCTCCACGGGATAAGGTATCATCAATATGCTGATGATACTCAGTTATACATCTCCATCCCGGGGGAAGTAAGTGATGCTGTGACTGCCCTGTCCAAGTGCCTGGGGGCTGTGGGGGTCTGGATGGGGAACAACAGGCTTCAGCTGAACCCTGGTAAGACGGAGTAGCTGTGGATTAATGGCCCCTTGGTGTCCAGGAATTTACCATCCTTAGTTCTGGACAGGGTTGCATTACCCCAGACAGAACCGGTGCATAACTTGGGGGTCCTCTTGGACTCAGAACTCCTGCTCGGAGAGCAGGTGGCAGTCGTGGCCAGAAGGGCCTTTGCGCAACTTCGTGTTGTGCGCCAGTTACGCCCTTTCCTGGAGCGAGAGGCCCTTCGAATGGTCAATCACGCCCTAGTCATCTCCCATATAGACTATTGTAATGCGCTCTACATGGGACTACCCTTGAAGAGCGTCCGGAAGCTTCAACTGGTCCAGAATGCGGCTGCGCGGGCGATTTTAGGTGCCTCAAGATCAGCACATATAACACCTTTGCTCCGCGAGCTACACTGGGTGCCAGTTTGCTTCTGGATTCAATTCAAGGTATTGGTTATTACCTTTAAAGCCCTACATGGCATGGGACTAGGTTACCTGAGGGACCATCTCATCCCCGTCCCACCCGGTCATGCAGAGAGGGTATGCTACACGCCCCATCTGTAAGAGAATTCCATCTGACGGGGTCCAGGAGGCGTGCCTTCTCTGCAGTAGCCCCCACCCTCTGGAACATTCTTCCCCCTGAAATAAGATTAGCCCCCTCTCTCCTGGATTTTAGAAAAAACCTAAAGACCTGGTTTTGTCACCATGCTTGGGGTGGGGAGGGGAATAGCCAGTCTTGGGGTTGGCTGGTTTCTTAGATCTGCCTCGACCAGCCCTACCAGCTCATGGGATAAGTAAGACCTACCATTGTTTGGATCTCACTGTAACTATGTATTTTTTACTGATTATTGGTGTTATTTATGGTTTTTTATTGATTTTAAACGATTTTATTATGAACCGCCCAGGGTCCCTCCTTGTGAGGGAGATGGGCGGGATATAAATATGATAAATAAATAAAATAAAAATGAATAAAATATGTGGTTGAAAGGACTGAAATATACACTATTTTATAATCTTAAAGAGAATTTTTATAAAAAGATGTACTGTTGGTATATGTCACCAGAGAAATTGTCTAGAATGTATAAAGGCACTTCGGATTCATGTTGGAAATGTGAACAACAAGAAGGGACATTTTATCATGCTTGGTGAATGTGTAAAAAGGCTAGAAAATTTTGGATCAAATACATACACTGATTCAGAGGATTTTAAAGATTAATATACAATTGAGATCAGAGGTCTTTCTTTTGGGATTGATGGACAAACAGTTGGAAAAAAATCATGCAACTTGGTTTTTGTTTTAAGATAATGCAGCAAGATTATTGTATGCACAAAGATGGAAAGATTCGGCAATACCTACAATGGAGGAATGGTTGGTGAAGATGATGGAATTCGCTGAGATGGCCAAATTGACTTTTTTGATTAGAGAAAAGATAATATCTATGTTTATTGCTGACTGGAAACCCCTTATGAACTTCATGATTTTATTTTTTTCTATTTTCCACAAAATCATAAAATGAGTTATGATTATGATCTGATGATTAGACAGGATAGATTATAGAAAGAAGAGAGACATGTTGTAACTTTAGAGAAAGAGGTAAATTTATAATAGTATTTATAACTGCTGTAAAGAAGAAGCCACTTTTTAAAATCTTTTTTTCTTTCTTTTCTATTTTCTTTTACTTTTTTTCCTTTCTTGCACTTATAGCTTTCTTTGATTTCTTTTTTTTCTTTTTTCTTTCTTACTTTATATTAGTTTCTATTAGTTTTTATCTTCCTTTTTAAAAAAATTAATAAAATTATAAAAAAAACCCAATATGAATTAAGGTTGGCTAGTTTTTTTTTACAAATAGTTTATATAATACTTAGAAGACTTGCGCCTAGTTATAGATTATTTTGTCCTGGAGAGAAGAATAGGGAAAAGACAGTCAATATTGCCTTTGAGATAAGACAGTAAGTAGTTCTTGCATTTAACAGTTAACAGCTCATAAGATATCTACAACTTAAGCACCATACCTTTCTTGTTTAAGAGCATATTCTAACATTTTTATTCTTCGCACTAAATCCTTCTTCAAATTCTCTTGACCTTTTCTTTCCCCTTGAAGGAAGGCAATTTGGGCCTAAAAAAACAGAATTTCAAACAGAAAAATTAAAAGAAAATCAATCTGCCTTCTTACATCAGTTCTATGACAAAGTATTTGAAGGTATTATTCTAAATAAAGAACTAAATCCCTGAGGCAAAGGCTAAATCTCTGGGGCAAAGTATTGCTGAAATATATATGATTATTCAACATTCTGGTTTGTTCATTTGTAACCCATCAAGTAACAGTACTCGGACAAAAGTCCCAATAACTCATTTGTCCATCCAACTGTAGCATACATCTACTCACTGCTAACCTGATATTCTCTAAACATAGTCACTTATCATTACATCAAGGTATATTAGGGATGGGAAATGTATGGGCCACCAAAAGTTGTTAAATTGCAATTCCAAACATCCCAATGGCATGCCGGCTGGAGTAGCATTTCAGCAACAAATGTGAAGGAGGCAGTGGGGTGGGCACATATTATCCATCTGTTTCTGGGAAGAGGAAAAGATTGTGAAGAGATGATTAATACCACTGGCAATATAAACAGCAGGACTTATTATTTTAATAAAGAGGTATGAAATGAAATGAATTTCCCTGAAGTTGCCTACTCGATGCCCCCTGCCATATCTTCCTCATACAGGAATACAGCCTCTACTTCCATCCTCTTGCTGGGGGTAACTTGCCTTCCCCTATAACTGTATGTGAGACTCTTGCAGCAGCAGCAGAATTGCCCAGTTGGTGGTTGGGTGGGACTACCTGTCTTATGTTAGGCCTTAGGGATATGATAGGGCTGCTGTTGTGTACTGATCACCCTGTCACCCAGCAGTGGCCCTCTTTGAGCTCCTGGCCCTTATGCTGGATTAGCGGTAGAGTCCTCTAGGCTTTTGGAGCTGGGGGGGATTCAGTCTCCATTTTGTGGGGACAGATTCCAGATGGACTCTGGAGTTCATTGCCTCCATGGTGACCATGACTTGCCCCAGGAGATTTGTGGTATTGGCCTTTATTTCGGAGCAGCTGTGATATGATGGTTAGATCAGTTTCTGGTTCACTCATGCTTTGTCCGCATATGACCTCTGCACAAATGCCAGACCACTTAGCCCAGGCACCTAATGGATCCTCAGTGTTATGGTCTTATCTGAATCCCAGACGGAAAAGGCAAATCAGACAGCCCATCAGCCTGTAGAACCAGCAGGCGATCAGGCACCTGCAGCAGCTTCAAGAGACAATGAGTCAGTAGCTAATCAGTTACCTAAAGCAGCTTCAGGAGACAATGAGCCTGAACAGGTAAGACCTGATTCAGATAATGAGAGGTCAGATTCTGGCAGGGCACTTAGCTCAAGAACACACCAGAAGCTGCAAAGGTCTGAACAAAGGTAATAAACATGCCTCCTCAACAGGACAGGTCAGTAATGCCCCTAATCAAGCTATGCCAGCACCTGGGGCTATATAGGGGTGCGGTAGCTCAGCGGGTTAAACCGCTGGGCTGTTAGATTGCCGACCATAAGGTTGGCGGTTCGAATCCGCATGGCGAGGTGAGCTCTCACTTGCCCCAGCTTCTGCCAACCCAGCAGTTCAAAAGCTAATTGCGAGTAGATAAATGGGTACCACTCCACGTGGGTCAATTTGCTGGCGTCCTGGCGGGGGGTCGCCTCCGGAGCGAAGACGACCTTGCGAATGGCGGCGGAAACGGAGAGCGGAAAACGGAGACGACGGATCCCGTCTCAACATCCAGGACGTCAGCAGCCGACTCTGAAGCAAGGTATGTTGGGACATGTAGTCCAATACTTCAAGAGTCGGTTCCCTTACCCCTTTCCTAAGTGCGCGGTTGTAACATTGTTAAAAAAATAAATATATGAATTGTTAGTAATTGGATGTGTGATATTGTAAGCCGCCTAGAGTCCTCCGATAGGGAGGGGATAGGCGTGGTATAAATATGAATAATAAATAAATAATAAAATAATTATATATATATATAAAAGCAGCCTTCTATTGGAAGCAATTCTGGACATCTGGACCTGTATTCCTGTTGCTCTTGGTCTTTCCCCTGTATTTAGATCATAAGCTTGAACTTCAGACAGTAGAATTCTCTAGCCCTCGAACTCCACAGTGTAAAAGACAACTCTTGATTCTCTGGCTCTGCCTTTCTCATGCAAGCAGATCGCTACAGCTGATGATGCCCAGCTGTCCTTTTCTACCACAAGCTAAACCAGGGATGCTGTGGAAATCTTGGCCTGGTGCCTGGAGGCTCGAAGGGTCTGGATGAGTCAAAACAAGCCCAAACTAAATCCCCACAAGATGGTACTGCTGTTTGTCAGTGATTGTGCTTGCTTGATCCTAGTTCCTACTTTATTTACTTATTATTTATTGATTTATTTGGTAAATTTATATAGCCACCCATTTCACATACATGACTTTGAGCGGCATACAAAGTTAAAAACACATAATACAACAAAATAACAAAAACATTAAAAAACATTAAAAACAATAAAAACCATTAACACACACACACACACACACCAATAATCTGCAGGAGACTGCACTCAATTTCCCTAGCAATACAGCCACTTTGCAGGCTCCATACTCATGTTACCAGATCCCCAGGCCAGATGGCAAAACCATGTTTTCAAGCCCTTCCAGCAGTCCAGCAAGGTTGGGGCCAATCTGACCTTGGGGGAAATGATGTTCCAAAGGGTGGGTGCCGTGGTAGAAAAGGCTATCCTCCTGGGTCCTGTCAGATGACATTCCTTCATGGATTGGACCCACAACATGCTCTTCCTGCTCCACCTGACTGGACAGATAGATGTGATTGGGAAGAGGCGGCCCCTCAAATAACCCACCCCCATGACATGTGGGGCTTTATAGGTCATTATCAGCACCTTGAATTGAACCTGGAAGCAAACCTGAACCTGGAAGCACGGAGCAGAGATGTAGGGTGCACTGATCTAGGTGCACATGTAACTGTCCGTGCCATTGCATTTTGCACCAGTTGAAGCTTCCAGATGCTCTTCAAGGACAGCCCCATGTAGAGCATGTTACAGTAATCCATGCAGGAGGTGACCAGGGTGTGAGTGATTGAGCGTAGGGCCTCCTGGTCCAGGAATGGGTGCAACTGGCACACAACCCAAAGTTGCGAAAAGGCCCTCCTAGCCACGACTGCCACCTGCTGATTGAGCAGGAGTTGTGAGTCCAGAAGGACTCCCAGATTGTACAGTGGGTCTGTCTGGGGCACAGCCACTAAAGATAGTAAATTCCCAGATCCAGGTAGCCCACAGACACAAAGCCACTCAGTGTTTCCAGGGTTGAGCTGAACCTGCTGTTCCCCACCCAAACCCCCACAGCCTCCAGGCACCAAGACAAGATGTCAACAGCATCACTTACTTCACATGGGGCTGAGATATACAGATAGGTATCATCAGCATACCTCACCCCATGGCCACGGATGACCTCACCCAGCAGTTTCATACAGATGTTAAACAGGAACAAAGAAAGTATTGAACCCAATGGCCCCACAATGTAGGGGCTGAGGGCAGCACCTCTTGCTCCCAATCAACACCAACTGGAACTAGCCGCGAAGGAAGGAAAACCAACACAACACAGTGCTGCCCACTCCCAACCCTCGCAGACGGTCCAGAAGAACATCATGGTCAATAGTATTGAAGGCCGCTGTGGCTGTGAGATCAAGTAGAAAAAGGATGAAGGCACTACCCCTATTACGCTCCTGCCAGAGATCATCTAAAAGCGCAACCAATGCTATTTCAGTCCCATGCCCAGACCTGAAACCCAACTGAAATTGGTCCAGATAATCCATTTCATTCAGGATCCTCTGAAGCTGCTGCACAACCACCTTCTCTACACCTTCGTTTTAGGGATGGGTGGGTCATACTCCCCCGAAGGAGCAGATCTGTGATTTGAGAGTCCTCCTGTATTCATAGTTCCTGTTAGAGCAGCAAGTGGAGGCCAGCTCTGGCTGCTGTGGTAACTGTGGGCCTTTTTGAACAAAGATCTTGTGGCAATGACTCATGCCCTTGTCACCTTGTGTACAGACAACAGTAAACCCTAACCCCACCTCATGTGATTGTCAGGATTCCCATGAGAAAGTAGCTATAAATTGCTTTTCTCCACAGCTGTTATGTCTAACTGCCTTCTGGTATAGATTGTAGATTAGAGAGACGCCTGCTAGGTGCAGCACTGCCACCTACTGGCAGGTAGCACTCTGCTCTCAGAATCTCCAGATATCCAACCAACCAATGAGAACTTGTTAAGTGCATGTTAAGAGAGCTATATCTGTGTGTGTTGTAATACTTAGTGTGCTCGACTGTATGTCTGGTAGCCGCTCCAAGTACTTTTCCTTTGCTCTCGAAAAAAAGACTTTGAAGTGTAGCCCATTGGCTTACTGTTTGCCAATTTTGTGCTCCTTGGGTCTTGTAAATCGATGGAAGCAAGAAAAGGGGAAGAATATTTGATCTTCTGTTCTTGTGCTGTTTCCTATGCTGCTGTGTTCAAGACACGCTTGTGCTGTTCAGCTGTCGTATGTATACTCCTGCTTATCTTCAGTAAAGATTTATAGCTTTTATATCACACAGCTATTTTTCAGCGTGATTCATCTTCAACTCTGCTCGTGTTGTGTTGTTTTTACCTTTGCCTCCCCCCCAAACGACAGTGATCCCCAAGGGGAAGTATACTGAAAGTTTCCACCCTATGGGATGTGAGGGGGCCCGACAATATGCTTCAACAGTACTAGCCCCTGTTTTTGGAAACACTGTCTCCTTAGATAAGGAACATTCCCAACTTCTTCACCTTCAAGGCGGCTTTACAAATTCTAATGTTCTGCAGGGCATATAGATGCTGATGATACAAGGGCTGCCTCGGTTAATTAGATTAGGGTTTTTGATGACTGCTTTAATGGTTTATGTACAACTGTAACCCATCTTGGCTTTCTTGAAATTGGCAGTCTACAAATAAATAAATGAATGTATAAATGAATATAGAGAACCAATTTGGTGTAGTGGTTAAGGCATCAGGCTAGAAACCGGGAGACCATGAGTTCTAGTCCAGCCTTAGGCACAAAGCCAGCTGTGTGACCTTGGGTCAGTCACTTTCTCTCAGCCCTAGGAAGGAGGCAATGGCAAACCACTTCTGAAAAACCTTGCCAAGAAAACTGTAGGGACTTGTCCAGGCAATCTCCAAGAATCGGACACGATTGAACGAAAAATATACAAACAAACAAACAAATAAATAAAGGAAAGTAAGAGCGTATATACTCATTGAGTTTTGTCTTAAAACAACATCCAGATCATAGAATCACAGCTTTGGGAGGGCCCATCCATTCCAAACTTCCTACTAATCCCACAAGAGATGATTGTCTAGCTCCTGTTGAAGAATCCAATGAAGTGGGGAAGGGGTGTTTTCATTTGTTTCACTGTTGAAGTGCTCTTACTATTAGAAAATTCTTTCTAACATTCAAGTGGAATCTGCTTTTCTGTAACTTAAGCACATTATTTTATGTCCTGCATGCTGAAATGAGATAGGACAGATTTATGTGACATTCTTTCATGAACCTGAAGGGTGCTATCATAACTCTCAGTCATCTTGTCCCAAAGCTAAACAAACCCAGCTCCTTCAAGTTTTATTCACAGAGCTTAGTTTCTAGCTCCCTGATCATTCTTGTTGCCTTTCACTGAGCCTGTTCCAATTTCTCTGAATCCTTCTTAAAGCTTGATGCCAAGAACTGGATACAGTACTCAAGGTGAGGTGTAAACAAAAAAGAAAGATTATTTGCTAGGACTCAGAAATTATATGACTGATGATGCAGCCTAGAATTGCATTTGCCTTCTTTGCAGCCACATCACATTGCTGGCTCACATTCAGAGTCTGCAGTCAGCTGCTATTCCAATATCTTTTTTCACAAGTACTGTTACCATGGAAGTTAATCTCCCATTTTATATGTGCATATTTGATTTTTCTTTCCAAAGGACAATTTTACACTTGTCTCTGTTAAATTTCATTCTATTACTTTCAGCCCATTTCTCCAAAATAACAAGATAGTTCCACATTCTTTTTCTGTCTTCTAAGGTATCCAGGAAATCAGAAGACGTTTACTTCTTGGGAGGAGAGCAATGACAAAACTCTGACAACAAATGTCTGCATAGTTAAAGCAATGGTATTCCCCATAGTAACCTATGGCTGTGAGAGTTCGACCATAAGGAAGGCTGAGCGAAGGAAGATAGATACTTTTGAACTGTGGTGTTGGAGGAACATTCTGAGAGTGCCTTGGACTGCAAGAAGATCAAACCAGTCCATACTCCAGGAAATAAAGCCAGACTGCTCACTTGAGGGAATGATATTAAAAGCAAAACTGAAGTACTTTGGCCACATAATGAGAAGACAGGGTACCTTGGAGAAGACGCTGATGCTAGGGAAAGTGGAAGGCAAAAGGAAAAGGGGCCGACCAAGGGCAAGATGGATGGATGATATTCTGGAGGTGACGGACTCGACCTTGGGGGAGCTGGGGATGGCGACGGCCGACAGGAAGCTCTGGCGTGGGCTAGTCCATGAAGTCACGAAGAGTCAGAAGCGACTGAACGAATAAACAAAAAAAGGTATTAGCTAACCCACCCAACTTTCTACCATCTGGAAATCTGATAAACATTTGCCCTACTACATCCAATTCATTCATGAAAATAATAAAAAACTGATAATGTGTAACTTGTGGCATCCCACTTGAAAGCTCTTAATTTACAAAAAACTATTTCTGATAACACTTTGAGTACAGTGTGGACTTTATGCATCTATTGTCATGCCATCCAGCCCATACATAGGGTGCTTGCTAATCAGCTTATTATAAAGTTGATGCATTTTGTCAAATGCTTTGCTTGAAGCCTGGATATCAATTAAATAAGTTGCCTAATCAAAAAGTGAGATAAAAGTAGCTTGGGAGGATTTGCTCTTGATAAATCCACACTTGATAAATTGTCCCAGTAATTACCACATTGTTTTAAAAATGCTTACAAATCAATTATTATCTGCTCTAGAATCTTTCCAGGTATTAATGTCAGATTGATTGGTTTGTAGTTCATAAAAACTTCATTCTTTCCCTTTCTGAAGATAGAGGCAACATTTGCTCTCCCCGAGTCATCTGACAGTTCACCAGCTCTCTAAATTTCTCAAAGGTAATGCATAAAGATATGGCCAGACCATCTGTTAGGTCTTTCACTATCCATAGATATAATACATCAGCTCCTAGAGATATAAAATTCAAAGTAAGGAAGTACTTACTGACTATATTCTTATTAAACTCAAGCTTCAGTCCTGCCTCTTCATACAGCCTTTCAGAATTTCCCAGTACAACACACAAGGGTTGCTTTTTAAGAAGACTGCACAAAGCTAGTAGTTGAGAGTTCTGCTTTTCTGTATGTTAGCAGTTTGCCTCCTTCTTTGAGCAGCTACATGCTGATATTTTCTTTGTATTGTGAACCTATCTACAGAAGCCATTTTTGTTCTCAGTCTAATGCTCTGAGCTTTTACTTTCCTGACACCAGCTCTACAGTTCCAAGTTACACGCCTGTACTTTTCCTTTGTGACCTGGCCCGCTCTCCATTTCCTGTATGTGTCCTTTTATGTTTTCAAATGTTCACTAAGCTTTTTGTCTAGCCATACTCATTTATTTTGCTGTCCTGCATTTTTTTTCCTCACTGAAATTGTTTGCAACTGTGCTTTTAGTTTCTCCTTCTTTAGGGACTCTCATCCATCTTAAGCTCCTTCTCCAATTAGCTTCTCCTGACATGGAAGAGTAATTTACCATTATTTTGATAATGACATTTAAATCTCTCACTGATTGAGAATAGAAATATAGAGCAGTATCAGCCTCCCTGGGCAATAAAATAATCTTTAAATATGCAAAAACAATTAGTGGCATGGGAAAGGCCCTTCTCAATGTTGGTGCTTCACTGGAAGAATGTTCTGTTCTCCTGACACTTAAGTTGCTGTTTTTCTGATGCCAGGCTAAAACTTTTTTTAGCTACAGTACGATTAATTTTTTAGAATTTTACTTAAGGCCATATATCAACAATATTTAAAGCATTATTTGGTATTGTATATAAATGCTTATTTATTATTCATAGGTTATCCTGTGAAATGTTTGTTTGAGGAGTAGAGTATAATTCCTTGCACAGGTTATTCTCTGCTCTCCTGTATAAATAGAAAGTAATCATTGCTTGATTCAGCATAGGAACACCCTAAAGAGGAATATAGTTTTGCCCAGCTAATGAGCTTCTAGGAGTACAAACTGGTACTAACATTCACTCTCCAAGTGAAAAAGATCAGCTGTTAAGAATCTGGAGAAGAGGGGTTAGACAAAAATTGCTGTTTATTTGTGGCCAGACTTTTAAACCAGCTAGCATTTTCAGAAGTACTTTTATCACATTTCCCACTCCTGCAGACAATGGGACAAGCAGTTTCTTTGCATTAGTACACCATCTGCCTGCTTGCACTCTTATAATACAAATATTCATCGTGGAAATGGAAAAATGTTGGTATCATTTTTCTAATATGATGTATTTTTACAAGGATTTAAAAAAAACCTGGAAAAATGCTTTCTGATGCTAACTATTGTCTTTCTACATATCACACATGAATAGTGACAATGAATGATTATTCAGAAATACTACTTAAATTTCTTACAGTAATTCTGCAAAACTTGCAACTCACATCCCAACTTTTGGAAACAAACTTCCACATCTGTCAGGTACAAACTGAACAATGCCATTGTTTTTATAGGAATCCACAATACTCAGGTCAACTCTGTAACTACTTTTCATTACATTTATTTTATCATTTCAATCTACATCTTGCTTTTTTGCTCATAGGGCTTTCAAGACAGTTAACAGCAATAAACAAATAAAACAAATACTTCAAATATGCTAAAAACAATTAATATCACACCAACTTCACTATCCTAAAAAGGCCCGGCTAAAGAGGAAGGGTTAAGATTCCTTACTTGAAAATGGGAAAAGAGGGGGAGATAAATGCAACTCCTGAGAAATATAACCCACAGCGTGCAATCAGCATTGAAGAAGCCTCTCTTCTGTGTGCTGAACATATAGGCCAGTGCTTTCCAAACTGCCGCCGTTGGCGACACACCAACGGCGGCAGCGGTGTGGCGGTGCGTGTGGCGGCGCACGTGCACATGGTGGCAGCACGGGGGGCGCGCGGTGGCGGTGGTGTGTATGGTGGTGGCGGCGGCGGCAGCCTCGCTAAAACGCAGAAGTGCTGATGGTGCACTGCTGCCGTCATCGCCACCGCCATGCACATCGCCGCTGCGTGTGCACCCCCGCGCCGCCGCTTCACAACACACTAAACTGTGTGTCGCGACACACAGTTTGGAAAGCTATGATATAGGCCTTGGAAAGTGAAAACATCTTTAAGAGGGGCCTTTCTGCTAATCTTTGGGTATGGATAAGTTTATATTAAGAAAAACCCTGATTCTCTGGAGGAAAGCCTAAGGCCCTTTAATGAAATGCCTCCCATTCTTCTGGGTAGAAAAAGAAATATTAAAAATGGCAGAGAGAGAGAATCTAGGCAAGAAGTAATTATAACCAGCTGTTAAAAAAGTGAAGGGTATCCAAACCTTTGGTCAGAATTCCTGAATGTGTGAATCAGTTTTAATAAAGGTAAGTGTAGATTCTAGTGAATAAAACCACTTTAAAATCCCCTAGGAAGAAAGAGTTATTCCCTACTCTAACATCCTCACAAAATATTTGCACATTAGAAAAAGAAAAGATTCTTAACTGGTATTACATATGTACTTGTAAAGGCAAGCAATGTCTGAGTTCTCTATTAAACCAGACCTTTGCGTATCCATGTTAGGCCCAGCCCAAAAACTTCAGAGAATCAGTTCAGCCAAACGCCACAACGTATAGCAGAGCTTTCCAAACTGTGTGTTGGGACACGTTAGTGTGTCAGCTGCAGTGTCCCGGCGGCTGCTGCTGCCTCTGAGCCCTGCCAGGATTCCGCACAGGTCCTAGTGCCTGCCTTGTGCCCTGCTGCCTCCAAACCTGGCCTGCCAGGATTCCGCACAGGTCCTAGTGCCTGCCTTGTGCCTTGCTGCCTCCAAATCTGCTGTGATTCCACGCAGGTCATAGTGCCTGCCTTGTGCCCTGCTGTAAGAGTGTGCCGCAAAATGATGCCCTGCTGTAAGGGTGTGTCGCAAAATGATGCATGTCTAAAAAGTGTGTCACCAACATGAAAAGTTTGGAAAGCTCTGCCGTATAGACAGAATCTTGCCAGACTAAAGCTACTCTACCTAACTAAGGGGAAATAACCTGGGAAGGCTCTAGGGCGGGGCTATTTTGAACCTCTTAGTTTTCCCACAACTGCTTCCTGGACTGTGTCTCCTCTTATCTTGTCCTCCTCATTGGAATGTGCTCCCTCCTTCCTGAGAACCAGTGGCATTACTGAAAACCATCACATTCCAGCATGTTAACAGCTAGTCACCTAGTGCATATTCATTTAATAGCTCTTCACATCTAAAAAGCCTAACTGAACTTTTTCAAAATTCCCAATCCTATCAGAACAATTAACATTTCTACTTTTCTGCTTCTACACTGTAAATTATAGAGCGATAACTTTAAAATATGGAATTAATACCAGACATGTCAGCATTTTTAATTCCAATGCAATTATATTAATTAGCATACTTTTTGTAAGCTGCAACCTGTGAAGTTGGAATAAAATGCGAAGGAATACACCTTCCACCATTATTACTTATCTATACAATCTTACGAAAGTCTTCTTAGAAGACCTGCCTTACTCCCAAGTAAATTACACAGTGACATTCAAATGCACATTCAACAATCAAATGGCACAGGCAACATATGACAAACTATCAACAAACTATCAGGACAGACAATCTTCAATTATTTAACATTCAAGTATTTAAACTTCCCCAATGCATGTAACTCCAGGCAGCATATATGAGTAAACCAACACAGTGCCAATCTTCAGCCATAAAACAATTAACAATACGAAGTCAGAATAAGAACAAAAAATCCCCAGAAAATATGAGTTTACACCTGGAAAATACCCTTGATTTAAAGGCCTGCTGAAATAAAATTGTTTTGAGAACCTTCCTAAATGCCAGCAGATGGGAGCTAACTGCACCTCTAGGGGGAGCATGTTCCATATGGCAGGAGCCACTACCAAGAAGGCCTGTCTCCTAATCTAAACTCCCTTGACTTCCCATCAGGGAGAAATATGGAACAGGCCCTCTCCCTATGTTATAATGGGCAGGCGTAGTTCTCTCATGGAAGAAAAGGAAAGACCATCCCACAAAATTAGATAATAGCATATTGATCCAGTAACCCAAATCCTAAAAATGGAAAAGCAATGAGGCTTCCCTAAGTTTCACAAATGCTCTTTGTCTGTTCCCCCTCCTCAAACACTGTGCCGCTCAATTTGTGCAGGCTTACTCAAAAGCACTTACCATGGTGTTCAATTAGGTGCATTTTTAAGAATCCAAAGGACTTTTGCTTAAGCTGTGTTCAAGCACAAAACCTCGTGAGCCAATCTACTACACAGCTCCATTTAGTTCAGTGGCCTTTTGTTCAACCTGAAAGGCAAGAGACTTCCCAATCCCACTGCATTTTTTGCTTTACTACCAGGGTTTTTAAAGAGCCTTCTAAAACGTGAAACTTCTGGTGAAGGCTACAGTGTTAACTGAAGAAAATACAAACATTGAAGTATTGCAGAATAGGGCTAAAAATCTGATCAATGCATCAGAAACCCCCCATTCAAGTCCCATTTTGGATATAAATTCCAAAGGTGGCTAAAACCAAAGGTAAGCCACTATGGACTTTACATTTCCCCTGTAATTGTTACATAACCAATTATTGAAACTGCATCCCATTCAGCTAAAACAGGGGCCTGCTTTGGTATAATCAAAAGAGAGATTCTGGGACCTAGCAATGCCAACTTGGTTCTCAACTATTCATTTAGTTTTATGGAACATTATTCACTACTACTAATACTTATTCACTAATTATAAGGGAAGGGCAGGCACAAACCACAATCATATAGGGAATAAAATCACCACCCATTTGACGAACATTCCAAGCTAAAGCATAGTACATGTATCTATCACATGGCTCATTTATTCTGCAGCAAGAAAAAGCAGCAATCTTTCCCATTTAACCTCTGGCAACAGAAATAATTAACCACACACTTCTACTGAAACGGGGCAACCACGGCACAAGTGCTGGATTTAAGGCGAGCTAGAATACAGAGGCATCAACATCCGGATGTCAATACAGTACTCAACTTTCGCAGCTAATGTCCCTCCACCGCACAGAAGGGGATGGCTTTATCTCCTTGCAAGGCAGAGGCTGCCAACAACCACCCTTCTCCGAAGTTCCGCACGCGAGGAAAGGCTGGCGAGGTGAAGGAAGGGCGCCCTACGAGCACCCGGGGCTCCCCAAAAGCCCCGAAATGGCACGGAGTCAATCGCTCCCCCGCCGTTCCGAAGCTCTGCGTCCAGCTGTCGAGAAGGCGCCGCGGGGGCGGAGAACGAAGCCTTCTTGACAGGTGTGGGTGGGGAAGGAGAAGAGCTCGACAGGTTGGGAGAAGGCGGCCGCCCCTGGGCGAGCAAACCTGCCCGGGTGGGGAAAGGAAAGGCAACGGGGGAACGTTACCTGCAGCTCCGCCCGCTCTGCCTCCCACTCGGCTCTCTCGGCCTCGAAGCGGCCCCACTCGTGCTGCAGGAAATGCAGGATGCCGGGGACGCTGTACTGAGCCCGCGCTGCAGAGGCCGGGGCCGGCCCTGCCGAAGCCCCGCCAGCGGCAGCCGCCGCGGCAGCCGCGGCAGCCGCCGCTTCTCCCGACTCCAGCCCCGGCCCGGCCCCGCCCGGAGGTGGCGGCAGCAACAGCGCGTTGTTGTTGTTGTTGTTGAAGAAGACGCCGGGCCCCGCCTGCTCGTCCATGGCCGGAGCCGTCGTCGCGGCGGGAGAGACCTTCTGCTCCTCCTCCGCACCTCGCCCGAGCGGCCGCTACAGTAGCTGCTGACGTCCGCGGTCCGCCAGCCCCGCTTCCCCTTCTACCTCACTCAGTGGAAGCAGTAACAAACTGGGCGCGTCCCCTCCGCCGTCAGCGGCTGACAACCGCCCCCGCCGCCGGCTACCGGGCCTCACTAGGGTCAATTCCAAAACGCGTTCAGCGCGGGCGGACCCGAGGCATCTTGGGAAATGCAGTTCCTGAACCAGTTTCCTCAGTCTGACGCCGGGAAAGGGGTGGAGTGGCAGCGAACGTCTAAAAAAGATAATGTGGTGCTCGCAGGTTACAAAAATCTCAATTTCGATTTGCAAATAGAAAGAACTGTTTTTGTTTTTAAGTGGAGAAAATAAATTATGCTGTGAAAGCGGGTAAAACTTATGAGTGATTTTTTTGGGTGAGTCGATGGGTGTAAAGTGATGTACATTGGTGCCAGGAATCGCAACTGGTCATACAAACTAATGGGATCAAAGCTAGCAGTGACCAACGAAGAAAGAAATATTGGGGTAATAATAAACAGTTCAGTGAAGGTGTCGACACAGTGTGCGTCCACTATAAAAAAGGTCACCTGCATGTTAGAGTTAGTAAGAAATGGTATCGAAAATAAAGAAGCCAGTATTATAATGTCCTTATATAAATCAAGGATGTCACTGCACCTCTAGAGGATATAGTGGAGCTAGAGAAGGTTCAGAGGAGGGAAACTAAGATGATCAAGGGGCTGGAGCAGTTTGCGGCATTTGGATAAAATGGACGAGGAGAAGCTATTTTCCTCTTCCCAAAATACTAGAACCAGAGGAAACCCAACGAAATTGAATCCTGAAAGAATCAGGGCAGACAACAGGAAATATTTTTTTATACAATGCATAATCAAACTTTGGAATTCACTACCACAAGATGTCTCTGGTCTCACTTGATCCGGAATTACTGCAGGTAGGTCAGGGATCTTGGGTGCTGTTTGGCATAGTGCACTGTAGTGGGTTAGGGGTTTTATTTGGGCCACAGATTGCCGGCACAAGTTCTGTATCAGTTTGTCTATGAAGGTTCTCAGTCATCCAGGTGGAATTGTCTGTAGCTTGAATCATGTCAACTGGATTTCTATTTTCTCAGTGGAAACGTTTCGCTCCTTATCAGTTCTCTATTGAGTAGCCTGAGTTACTTTTGAAGCTCAGGAGCTGATCTCCCCATCAGTCAAGTGGCCAGTTAAGACACCAACAATGGAATCTTTCCAAGACAACTCCTCAACATCACTTGTGATGCTTGTACATGGTTTGTCTAGATGACTTTCCTCCTATTCTCCTTCTGCTCTTTTAAGAGTAGCATGTGAAAAGCCTCTAGCCAAAAGAGCAGATAATCAACCAAACCAATTTTGCACATGAACGAGTACATGCATTGCTGTTCCCATGAAGCACAATAACAGTCTCATTACTGTGTCACGGTACTTTTTTTAGCAGGTAAGCAGCAGGAACCATGTACAGACATGGGTGAGAAGTGGAAAATGAGGCACAGAGGTGGGCAAAGTGAATGTGCTCTGCCTCAGTGCCGTGTGTGCCAGGCCTTCAAGGTAGGCAAGGTCAGGAAACAGGAGTTGCTAGGAGTCTTGGAATGTATTTTATTTAAATGCAGTTAAGGGATCGTAACAGAATATTGAAAGCCTGTCACAGCCTCTTCCTACTTCAAGGTACCTAACACAAGGCAGACTTGTTTTGAGTTTCTTTTTCATACTTTCTACTTTCCCAGGATTGAAATAAGTTCTGTAAAAGCTTGGCCTCCCCCTCCCCCTTCTCTGAGTCAACCCAACATTCCATCACACTGTGATGTTACCTTAAGTTAGTCTTATGTTGTATCAAATGGTTTCCTCGCTCCCGACCTTCCGAAAAGGCTTAAAGACCTGGTTCTGCCGTCTTGCCTGGGAGGGAAACGCCAACAGTTCCTCTTGGGGATGGCTGGTCCCATGAAGCCTCCCAGTATTCCATTTTTAACATCTTTTATACTTGGATTCTATATTATTTATTTATTGTAATTTTATATTTATCTTTTTTAACTATGTTTTATTGTGAACCGCCCAGGGTCCCCAACAGGGGAGATGGGCGGTAATATAAATTTAATAAAATAAAAATAAATAAAAAATAAATAAAATGAGGCCTGTCCATCTCAACCATGAACCTTAAAAGAAGTGGCTGCTATGCAAGTTGCCATTCCCTCTTCCAACACCTGCTACCTCACTTTGTCTGATGAGATCCAGTATTTTAATACTTGCTACTTTGTACAAATAAATCATGGTTACATCAGTCTGACAAAAATCATCCTTCTCAATAAAATATAAATCTCCGTGACAACTTGTCTGCTGAAAATCATGGCTAGTCTGTTCTTTGCTGATTCCTTTAAGAGGTATCTTGGAGAATTTAGTTTATGCCTTTAGTATAAGCAAAGTTTTAGGTTTTTCCTTGACTGGATCAGCAGTTAGGCCCCCTTCAAATTGTGTTTTAGTCCACCATTGTAGAACAACTGTATGCAATCATAATGATGCTTTGATTTCTCTTATTGTTCAGTAGTTGTTTCCTGTTATTTTTTACTTCCCCATCAGTCATAAATCACAGATCAATGAGATGATAGCAAAGACCTAATACTAGCCCATGTTATTTAAGGATGATGTTAAATGTGATTTATTCATGCCAAACAGTATCTACATGCAGATTATCACAAGATGGGTTTAGTAGCTGCATTTCAAACCTGTTTTATATATGACCACTTATTCTTAATGTATTATCTGAGGCAAGCATGATGTTTTGCAGATTGAAGGCCTCACTTGGGCTTTGAGTGGTAGGCCACCTTAACTGGGGCCCAGAGATTTTAATTAAATTAAATAGAGTTAAGGTGACTATTCCTATGTATTTAATCACTTTCAAACTGTCACATTAAAATGACAATTTTGGTGGCAAATCTTTGAGCAGTGCCAGATGATGAGATCCACAAGGGCAGAAGGCAGTCCTCTAATTCAGGGGTACTCGACCTTTTTGGCACCAGGGACCAGTCGTGGAAGACAATTTTTCCACGGGCCGGGGGGGGGGGCAGGGTTTGCAGGCAGGAGCCAATCGCGCGGACCGGGGGGCAGGGTTTGCAGGCGGGAGCCAATCGCACGGACCACCACCGCTCACCTGCTGTGCGGCCCACTTCCTAACAGGCCGCGGCCCACTAGTGACCCCTGCTCTAATTACTGGCGAAGAGATGATATAGACAGCTCAAAACGACAAGGAACTCTGATCACTGTTGGTTCCAGTATTGAAAGAGAAGTTTCTTACTTTATAAGGACACATAAGTCAGAAGCATATATAGAAGAAAATCTGAAATCTTTAAAGCAAAAATGAAGCATATTGAACTGTATATTTTTGGAATAAGTAAACTTAGTGGCATGGGTCGCTTTTAATCAGATGATTACATCATATATTTGAGATCATAAGACCATACAAAAGAATGAAGTAGCAATGATATTCAAAAAAAGACATAGCTAACTATGTAGTGACAGGCTCGTAAGTTTAACTATTAGAATTAGGGGATATCCAATTAAAAACAATGTTATACAACTGTACATACATACTACAGATGCAATGGTGGAAAATATTCAGGAATTTTATGGTAAATTGCAAGAGATGCTATATACAATATTTAGAAAGAATATATTATTAATTAAACAAACCTATATAGATGCCCATCTACCAGAAGGTACTCTGAGTGGTGAAAAAGTATTAAAAATATAATTTAAAAAAATTGAGGACCCAATAAAACTTGAATCCATCAACCAACCATTCTGGCTCCATCAACACCCCAGTCGCAATGCCTGGAAGGAAAGTCAGGTCTTCACAACTTTCCTGAAGGCCAACAAGGTCAGGGCTATCTGTATCTCAGGGGAGGAGGCTGCTCCATAAGGCTGGCATGACAGAGAAGTTATGCTTCTGAAGCCCCACCAGTCAGCTTTGTTTCACTGAGGGGACTCGGAGCATGACTACCCTGGCAGAACTAGTGGGACGGGCAGAAACCACCAGAGACAGAGTCCCACAGGTAACCTGGCCTCATGCCATGTAGGGCTTTAAAGGTGATGACCAGCACCTTGAATTGCACCTGGAAGCCTACTGGGAGCCAGTGCAGCTCATGCAGCAGTGGTGCTACGTAGGTATACTGCAGTGCACCTACTACTGCTGCGCCACCGCATTCTAGACTAGCTGCAGCTTCCAAATGCTCTTCAAGGGCAGCTCCATGTAAAGTCCATTACAATAGCCCCAATAGCCCAATTGGGAAGTCACTAAGGCATGAGTGACCGTGAGCAGTGCCTCCCACTCTAGGAAAAGAAGCAACTGGAGCACAAGATGTATTTGTGCAACAGCTCTCCTAGCCACAATTGCTACCTGCTCTTGAACAGGGCCTGTCAGTCTATGAGAACGCATGGATTGCACACCAACTTTTACTGGGGGAGTGTAAACCCAACCAGAGTTACAGATGGCAAACCACTAGATATGGGGGTGCCTATAACCCACAGCCACTTAGTCTTGTCAGGGTTGAGCCAAAGCTGGTTCTTCCCCATCCAGGCCTGTAGAGCCTCCAAGCACTGGGAAAGCATCTCCACAGCATCATTTGGACAGCCTTGGGCAGAAATGTACAACTGAGTATCATCAGCACACTGATAATACTTGACCCCATGCTGATGGATGACATCACCTAGCCATTTCATGTAGATGTTAAATAGGAGTGGGCAGAGGATTGAGCTTTAAGGCACTCACAAAGCAGAGGCCTCGGGCCTAGACTTAAACCTCTCACCCCCTACCAACACTGATGGGAATTGGCCTTGGAGGAAGGAGAATTACTGAAGAACCATGCCTCCAACTCCCAATTTCCTCAGCTGATCTGGAAGGATGCCTTAAATAGGTCAAGAATGCAAACACTGGAGAAGTGGAAAAACCTGGTGACAGGAATATTTAGACTGGGTAAAAGCAATAATGCAGGAAATTAGTTAATAGAATTTTGCAGAGATTCTTATTTTACTGCTAAAACACACTTCATGAACATAAGCAGATTCTACCCTTAGAAATCATGAGACAAACAACATTGGACCTACTGACTATACAGCTGTTTCTAGATCACATTTTCTGGTTCAGGGGCTTAGTTAATCATTGATCTCAGATTGTGGCTCTCAATTTAAATCTGGGTTCTAGAAACCCTTTTAGCTACTGGACATCGCCCAGACCTGAATGGGCAGAAAAGAAAACTGTGGTATTAGAACAATATTTGCGTTGCTATCTATCCTATTAACAGAACAATTGCCCTGGCTTGTTGCTATTTGAAGAATCTGAATATAGCATTCTGTATGTTTTTATTGGCATGTCTCACTTCCAAGCAAACACCTGTGCTGTTTGTACTGCAAGACTCCTGCCTCTGTGGTTTCTCAAGCCTTTGATTTTCCGCAAGAGAAACAAGTGGCACAGCTGATCCTAACAGAACAGTTAGATTTGGCTAAGATTGTATAAATGGGCAGCTGATGCTCATAGGCAGAACAGTGCCAGAATTGCTGTGGGGCATCTGGTGTGGCTATTAAGTTTCTACCTTCCTCTTGTCCAAGAAACTGGCCTCAATATTTATTGGCTCCTTCCCTGTGACAGCTCAAATCAGCCGTGTAGCCTTTTATTTGCAATTACCCACTGCTATGAAAATGCACCCAATGTTTTACAGCAATCTTTATGAGGGAGGGGTCTCCCTGTCTCTTGTCTTCTGCAACTTCCCCCATTCCCCCGTATCATGCCTGCCTTGCAAGCTGCTGTTTTAGACTCATATTGAATGGTGGAGAGTGGAGTACATTCCAGCCTTTTGAGATTCTTCCATTTCTGTCAGCCTTCAAGCAGATCAGACTAAGAATCCAATGTCATGTAGACTTTTATTGTAAAGCTATAGTAACAAAATCTTGCAAGTCTGAATGCTCTTCCCCCGTCCCTCCCTTTATCTTTGTGAGAACTAGGGAGGGGCTTGTCTGAGACGTTTACTCAGGTTACATTCCTGCCCAGGACTCAAGCCTTTTATCTGACCATTGACTTGGTAGCAGCTCTTCCTCCTGTCCCTCTAGGCCATTCTCTCTTCCCTCTGCAATTTCGTACTTGTCCGTTGACCTTAAGGACAGGCCTAGTCCATCTTCGCGGACGGGGGGTGGGTGGGTGTCATTGCTGCCAGTCCATTCCATGGCGAGGAGGAGAACGAATCTGAAGGGGGAGGTAAAGTGATAGTGTGCCTACCAGACCTCGGGAACACAGAGGGGGCAGCAAGAAGTTAAGGGAGGAAACAGGGCTGTTACAGAAGAGATTGTTTAGTCCGGGGGGTGGGGGGAATGTCAAAAAGAAACTCAGAGTAATTCCGCCTTAATTATACTAGGTATAAGTTGTACAGGAGGATTACTTTGATAGGCTTTCAAGATCCTGTTACATTTCCCTACTAGCAATACAGATCTTTCCAGAAATCCAAATGGTCCTTGTTTCCTGACTTTGCCAGCCTCGCAGGGCTTGACAGGAAATCCTTAAAAAATGAGTGCCATTATGGGCTTAGCTAGTTAGAAGCTGATGTGACTACTGCCTGCCATGCCCTCTAACAGGTGGGCATATTTGTCGGGCTGCATGCATCCAGTTTTCTAGGAATGCTTATGTGGCCTCGCTACATTCTGGAAAACGATGCTACAGCATCTGTCATGGCTTTGCAGCATAAAAAATCCTATTTATTTTAATTAGAAGAATCTAAAAAAAAAAAGTGGAACACAGAGCTTGGCAGGCAGCAAAGGAGTTAACCACAACAATCAGTTTGCCTATCTTCAGCAAGTAATAACCCCACTATTGTAATTTTGATTAGTAAGAAAAGATAAATGAAGAGAAAAATGTGTCCAATTTGAAAATTTGAAAAAACAGGACTCACAGTTTTAACCATTTTTCCTTTGTGTTGCCTACTATACATCTTTTCTATGATGCCTCCCCCAATTATTTCTCTTCAGGCATAACAATTACAGGGGAAATCCCAAATTCAGCGAAAGTATGAAAATATAGCTGACCATATTTTTTACTAAACCTTAAAAATAGATTTTGCAGCTCAAAGAGCTGAAGCATTTATAAGTTCTTCTCACACCTATTGTTCTCCATGCCTTAGCCTCTTACTGAGTTATTTCTTCCAGTAACACTTTGTGATATAGTTCAATTAAAGAAAAAGGAGGCGAATTAAATGAAACCCCATACATTCATCTCTTCTGTTGTACAATTGGGTCATTCCAGCTTCATATGCTGTTGTAACAAACTTGCTACTCTCATGAGTTTGGGTGATGGAAATTGGGATCAGAAGCTTCTAAATCTAATTGAAGAATATCCTGATACGAATTTTGCATATTGAAGCTCAATCAATGTAACCTCAACTGACCTTTTTCACCAATACAGACACACTTCAACATTCTACAGTTGTAGGAATTGACCATGCAGTACTCACAGGAAAGGAAAATAAAGGTTTTGGAATGGCCTTCACAACCGCTAGACTTAAATTTAATTGAAAATCTGGGGAGATCTCAAACGTGTAGGACATGCAAGGGGACCTATGAAGGAAGAAGAGTAGGGGAAAAAAAATCCTACTCCTGCAACAGTAGGGAAAAAAATACCAAAGCAAGACTAGAGAGACTGTTGGTTGACTACACAAAAAAATTGGAAACTATTATTTCTGCCATTACAAAATACCGACAGAAAGGACAGTCAAACTTATGCTCCTTACCTTATTCATTGTTTTCTTATTTTTAATCTATAAACAACTGCACTTGATTGGTAAGTATGCATTCAAATTTACAGAAAGATATAGTATATTTAGTGTTGTCAGTGTAGAGATTGTTTCAGCTTCTGTTGAAACTTATAGTTTGATCAAGTGTCTAAACTTTGCATACAGCTGCATTAGGTAGTTCATTGTAATAAATAAAAACTCAAATTAATAATTACAGTATTTCATTGATTACAACTCAGCTTCCTTAGTAAGAGCTTTCCTTAAAATCTAATAGATAATAGTTATCAATATGAATTTCTAGATGTTGCAAACATCACAAAATGACCATACATACTGTACATACCTATCACACTATTCCCTCTTGGAGTAAGCAATGTTATGTAAGCACCAGAAGAATTAAGAACTATTAAGCCAAAAAAAGTAAGGTAGGAGATAACAAAAGAAAATGGCATTTTTTTTTCATTAAACAGACACTTTTCTTTTACAGCCAAAACAGATTTTGTTGTTTTGTAATATGTACTTTTTCTGTTGCAATTTGAACATTACAACAGGCAGAAAGGAATTAGAGTGGGATATTCATATATGTCATGAAAATGGCTTTAAGGAGCTTAAGGATAATAAACAAAAGAATATGCTCAAAAATTATTAGGGCAGCAGACACAGGCCTACTCCAATCCCTGTAATGAACCACTCTTTCTTATTCTAGTAGTAGAAGTGTAATATTTATTTATTTGCTGGTGCTCATATGCCATTCCAATCCAGCAGGACATGAAGCAAGTTGTGAACTGAACTGTGTCTGTTTCTTTTCTTGGAGGGTGGGGGAGTGGCTATTGTTAGATGTAATTCTAGGCCTACAGCCTTCCCCTATTTTGTGGTCTTTAGATATGTTGGACTATACTTCCTATAAATTCTAGCTAGCATGACCTCTTCGTACATCAGCCCTGTTAGTCTCTCCATTGTAGGTCACAAATTGTTTTTAGGGACTTCAGCTTTGAGTTGACTTTTGCCATAAAAAATAAAATCCTGAGAACATTTCTGCAAACAGATAGCAATCTGTGACAAGAGAACAATCCTGCCCTTCAGAAAAACTCATAACTTAGAGGCCTGACCTTACATAACAGAGCCTTGCAAACCAGACAGTTCTTAACCCCTGACGTGAAATGTCTCTGTCGAGGAGCAAATTAAATTGCAAAATGCTCAGAAAACAGGCATTGTGTTGGTTCGTACTGAGTATGTACAGTCCTTTACTTAAAGACCATGCTGTAATGTCAGAGTAAAGTAAACTAACAGATCTTGCTCCCTAATGAAGCTATTGCTATTTGCTGAATTGTTTTTAGACAAAGAAATACGTTTCACAGTTCAAGTGTATCTATACAATAAGCAGGGTAGATATCTTCTTCTTTATCATTCAGTGTTATTTTGTTTGTGCTTACTGTATATGTGGCAAAAACATTCACAAGTACCTATTGGGTTGGTACAAAGTAGTACCTTTTCCATACTTTATAAAGAAGAAGAAAATTCAAAAAGAAATTGAATGGCACTCCGTTATAAAAACATTTTAACAGAAGAGGATGGATGAGAAGGATTTAGCCACAATTTGATGGAGATGCCCTACAAATTATTTCTGATAACTTTGAGAGAAAATGTCTGTATGAGGACTGGATTGTCACCTCTTCTCCAAATGTAGGCAATGTTTTAGTAAATGGTACTGGACTTTAACAGCTAGATGCACTAATGGAATACATTCTGGTGGTCCATTTATAGCTGGATAAAAGCTAGTAGAAGATACTGGACAACAATGTACAAGACTGTTTACCACTTTTGAATTCCAACTCAAGTTGTTTACACTGTAACAATTGATATACTGCAATGTGATCACAGCTATTGTTCTTTTTAAAGTGCTATGTAAGAAATCGGTGTAATTCACAAGTTCCCACAGATAGTACCTAGTGGAAAAAATATTTCCAAGTTTTAGAATTAACCAGAACTCTTAACATTCTAAAAAGAAAGAGAAACACCACATAAAACACATGGTTATAGAAGAGAGCTTAACACAACCTCAGATGCATGATTAACTTACTCCATTTCATTAAAATCTATGTACATATAGATATTACCTTCCTTGTAATGCACAGACTTCAAACCGTTATATAACAACCCCCTAGAAACATAAATTGCTAATGTAGAGCCTGTTGACAAACAATGAGAAATACAGAGAATGAGATACAGGAGCACAGAAGGAATGATGTATTTCTTGGTGACTGTTTTTATGATTGTTCCAACAGGAATCAGAAAAAGCTAGTTTTAAGTTTAATGGTTGGAGTGGAATGTACTGTGGGTGGTGGTTGCCTGGCAGCTGCCTTTGCTTTGCTTGCCTGACTTGCTCGTACTGCAATTTCCAGTCGTGCTTTCAGTTCAGGAGCTGCTCCCATTACTGTCTTAAATGCATGAGGATAGAGGGGTCCAATGCGGGTTAGATCTTGGAGGGCAAACTCATGAAGTTCTTTTGATACCAGGGATGCAGAAGAGAATGCATTTTCATTCAGTAAGTAAGATATGAGAGTAGGAACAAGAAGAGCAAGCAATTGCACTCCTAAGGGAAAAAATAAATCCATTAAAATAATTAAAATTCAAGATTGACAATGTGGGATGTACTCAGAATGTATAACTGTTAATATATTACCATTAGAAAATAAACATTCCAAAGATAATGACAATACATGTCTTCTTGATATAATTCTAAAATGCCCAGTGGTAGAGAATAGAATAACTATTTTTAGGGCCTTCACATCATTCAGCAATGTGCTCAGTTCTAGCCTAGAAAATATTTCCCTAAAGTGTTTGGTTACTATGGGGACAGTTATAGAATAAAACTACATTTAGCAATATATTGAAGAGGAGGTGACTTTTATAGATATGCTATTTGAATTTGTGACATGAATAAGAAAATTAGAATATCATAAACTCATATCTCAAATTGATTTCCAACAGATAGATGCTCTCTCAAGTATATGGGGAGGCTCTGCCTATGTAGATCGCCTTGTTCCTTTTAAGGGAAATATTTATGCTAAGTTGTTTCATGCATTTGTGGACAAAAATATGCCTATTAAAGTGAAAAAGCTTTATCTACCCATCCAAGTACATGTCCATAACAGGATGATAATCTGTAAACATGGTAATTTTTATATAGAAATTATTCATTAGGAATTCTATGTTTTAGGGCAGTATACTGCAAAATAGGGACTATTTTTTGCTGATTAAACCAACAGGTATCCTTCACCCCTAAAACCCAAAGGATGTTGTTTTTCCTCAAATAGCTCACAGAACAGATGCTAGGCATCTTCCTTAAGGTAAAGGTAAAGGTTCCCCCTGCACATTTGTGCAGTCGTGTCCAACTCTAGGGGCCGGTGCTCATCTCGGTTTGTTAGCCGAAGAGCCAGCGTTGTCCGAATACGCTTCCACGGTCATGTGGCCGCATGACACGCGCAGAACGCTGTTACCTACCCACCGAAGTGGTACCTATTTATCTACTTGCATTTGCATGCTTTCGAATTGCTAGGTTGGCAAGAGCTGGGGCGAGTGCGGGAGCTCACTCCGTCACGCAGGGCTAGGGATTCAAACCTCCGAACTTGCAATCTTCCGATCGACAAGCCTGGCGTCTTACCCGCTGAGCCACCATGCCCCCTTAGGCATCTTCCTTAGAATGATATTATTGCCAGTTAACTTTGTCTCCCAGAATTTTAACTGCTCTAGATGGCTCTGTGTCAGAATATTGCAAAATATCCTTGGAATATCACTGCCTCAAATTTAGGAAAGTGCTTTTTGTTGTTTATTCGTTCAGTCGCTTCCGACTCTTCGTGACTTCATGGACCAGCCCACACCAGAGCTTCCTGTCGGCCGTCACCATCCCCAGCTCCCCCATGGTTGAGTCCGTCACCTCCAGAATATCATCCATCCATCTTGCCCTTGGTCGGCCCCTCTTCCTTTTGCCTTCCACCTTCCCTAGCATCAGCTTCTTCTCCAGGGTATCCTGTCTTCTCATTATGTGGCCAAAGTACTTCAGTTTTGCCTTTAATATCATTCCCTCAAGTGAGCAGTCTGGCTTTATTTCCTGGTGTATGGACTGGTTTGATCTTCTTGCAGTCCAAGGTACTCTCAGAATTTTCCTCCAACACCACAGTTCAAAAGCATCTATCTTCCTTCACTCAGCCTTCCTTATGGTCCAGCTCTCACAGCCATAGGTTACTACAGGGAATACCATTGCTTTAACTATGCGGCCCTTTGTTGGAAAGTGCTACACAGAGCCAAAATGTGTGGCACAAAGTGAGATAGGTTCAATTTAGTGTTTCCAAGAATGCTTCAGCTTTTGCATATGTCAAGAATGGTAACTCTCAATCAAGGTACTTACTATTATGTTCCTCACCAACAGCAACCAGTGTTTCAAGAACTTTAATTCCTTCCTGGATTGCTAAGAGTTCTGTTTTGTTGTTTGGACGGTTCTTCTCCACACTTTTCAGTTTCTCAACCATTATTGGTGCCAGGGAATGTATATATGGGGTAGAGAGGGCACGATTTGTGTGTTGAAATATAGAAAGTAGAAGATGGTAACATTTGGCTTGAACCTAACCGCAGTATATAAATAGAGTTGTGTTAGTAAGAATTTGCCATAAATACTTCTTTTAAAAGCCTAACTAGCAGCAATATAGTAAGGGGGATTTTTGGAGGGGCACATAGCATTAAGCCTATTTTTCCACAGCTGCAACCCAAACCAAATTGTATCCTTTTGCAAATAGGCAAATAATAATAATAATTATTATTATTATTATTATTATTATTATTATTATTATTATTTCAGAGTGTCTTATAAAAGTAAGAAAAATGTTCCTTTTACATAACTGAACTCAATGCTAATCCCTTTATACTATAAATCTTACTATTTCCCCAGTATGAATATACTGTTGTGTACAAGATGGGCGGCCGAGAAATTCAATAAATAAATACTTAAGCCACATTCCATTAGAATTTCTGGAAAGATTTAAAAGAAAACATTGTAGAACTTTGTTGTTGTTGTTTTAAGGAAGTAGGAAGGAAAAAAACGGGGCATATAAATTGGCCTATTTTTAAATTGGACATTTAGCTACTGCTAATGAGTATCTGTTTATTCCAAAACTGTCCACAATTATGGCTCCTGATTATAAAGGAGAAGTTAAAGCAAAACAATTGTTAATCAGTCTTAATTTAAAAAGTAAAATTTGCACTACTATGCACATACTAACCAGATGCTGCATAACTGATCATCTGATTTATATACTGATATTCCTTTAACTGTTTCAAGTGTAAAAATTATACAATGTTCCTGCTCAAGTGCAAAACTGTTGCTTCAAGTATGAGATGCATTTCAGTTCAACTCAAATGCTCATAATAGCCAAGTGCATTTGAAATAATAGTTCCATATGCAAAGTGGAACACTGCATGAATTTTCACACATGAAATGTTTCAAACCAAAAATATTTTGCACGCCCATAATACAGATACATATTCTCATCTAATGCATTCTAGCCAATATGATCCTTTTTCAACAACATGAATATCAATACTTCAATTGAGACAACAATGTTTATCAGATAAACTGGCTTGTCAAATGTTTTATTACTGATCTGAGCTCCTGTATTATTTATCTACTTTTATTAAATTATAAAAAAATAAAATTCAATTTCTAATTTTTAGGGTCAAGTTAACCAAGCATTCACCAGAAATCTTATTTGTTTGATTTTATTCTAAATGATGTGTATGGCAGCAATGCATTATAAAAGAACACAGAGGCCAAAACTGCAACATATTCAAAACCTTAAAGCAATTTTCCAGATGGGCTTATCCAACATTCTAACCCAGTGTGCTTGGGAGGAAAATCAATTTTTAAAGCCATATGGAAGGCTAGCAGGGTTGTGGCCATCTGAATCTCAGGGGGCATGCCTCTGGGTCCCATTAGATACAATAGTTTCATGGAGGTGACCCCTTTGTCAGATCTTGTGGGATAGGCAGACTTAATCAGAGATCGACGGTCCTACAAATAACCAGGCCCTGTGTCATGAAGGGCTTTATTGGTGATACCAGCATCTTGAATTGCACCCAGAAGCCTACATGAAGCCAGTGCAGCTCACAAAGTAGTGGTATTACATGGGTCTACTGTGATATGCCCATAACTACCCATGCCACTGCATTCTGGACCAACTGTAGCTTCTGGGTGGTATTCAAGACCAATTCCATGTGAAGTACATTGTAATAGTCCAAGCATGATCAAGACATGAGTGACTGTTAAGCAGGGCCTCCCAACTCAGGATTAGGCACAACTGGCACACAAGAAGGAGTTGTACAAAGGCTACAGTTGTTCTTCCCTATTCAGATCCCCCTTAGCCTCCAGACACTGGGAAAGAATCTTAACGGCATCACTTGTTTTGCCTGGAGTAGTAGTATGAGTAGTAATATCAGCAGCTTACTGATGATACTTAACTCCCTGCCAACAGATGACCTCACCCAGCAGCTTTATGCAGATGTTAAAATAGGAGCAGAGAGAGATTACAGCCCTAGAAACACTGAAAAGCAGAGGTCTAAGGCTAGACTTCTCTCTCCTACCAACATCAACTGGAACTGACCTTGAAGGAGGGAAACCACTGCAACACCATGGTCCCTACTCCCAACCCCCAAAGCCAATGCAGAAGCATACCATGATTGATAGTATCAAAAGCCTCTAATAGAACTCCAAGGCCAACAGAGCATGATCTGATCATATGATACAGTAACATATATGTAAAATAATATATAAATGGATAAATGCTAGATGGTATACTCACCCAAGGATCAGATGAATTTAGTGCAATTCTAAATCTGTTAATGCAGCCATTCTGTAATGTTTGCACTCCAATTATTTCAGTGCTTGCAGACCAAAGGAAGAGTGTAACAGCCGTAAGCATACTTACTTCATCTAAAGTAGGATTCGAGGCTTCTGGGGAAAAAAACAAAAAGATACTGAAAACTTATACCAAATAGAGTTTCGGACAAGGAAATATAACAGCTATTTTCAAGGGTGAGGATGCTGAAAAATATGCAATGTTCCTAATTTCAAAAATAACATAATGTTTTACAATTGCACATGCATGTGAATTCCTTCAGCATATATAGAAAAATGAAATACTGTAGTCATTAATGAAGATTCTGAACTCTATAGCATTGTTCCATCAAAAATGTGAATACAATAGTATATGCCTTGAATTCCATACCCTTTCAATAAATCTAAAACATGCAGTAAGGTGACATAACTGCATCAGATTCATTTCCTATGACAAACCAGCTAGTTTTGCTTCATTTTAAAAAGGAGCTCCAGTGATTGCATGCAAATTACCTGGCTGAGAGTATTCCAAGATTGAGGCTAGGGTGCTGCGGATAAGATTTGTCCACTGTTTATGAATATTCTCATTCATGGTCATTGGAAGGGTTACTATGTTTTTCAGTCCCTGAAGTGCTGCACTGACTGGTGGTAGGACCTGATTTCCCAGAGTTTTTACAGCAGTATCTTTCAACACTTGTATTATTAGAAATAGGATAGTGGGCAATATAGTCATGGATCCTAAAACATAAAATAACTTTATATCAGATACTTTCAGAATAATGCACAAGAGGCATGATCAATGCCAGACACAAAGTATTCATGAGCAACTACCACCGTGGGCTCTTTTGGTGAAACTTTCCCATTATTTGTGCAGTATAACATACATACATTCATTCATTCATTCATTCATTCATTCATTCATTCATTCATTCATCCGATTTGTATGGCTGCCCATCTCATCTAAGCAACTCTGGGCAGCTCACAACAGGTAAAAAACAATCCAATAAAAACAAGTTAAAAAACCAATATACAAACATATAAAAACCATCCATAATCAATTTAAAACAAATCAGCGGCAAAATTCTTACATCAGCTCAACACAGCCATTGTAAAAGCCCACCACCATTGCCAGATCCCCAGGCAAGGAAGCAGAGCCATGTCTTCAGGGCTTTCCTAAAGGCTGGGAGGGTTAGGGCCAATCTAAGGTCTGGGGGCAATGATGCTCCACAGGTCAGGTGCCATGGCAGAAATGGCTGTCTTCCTGAGTCCTGCCAGATGACACTCTTTCGTGAAGGGGACCCGTAACATGCCTCTCCTGCCGGTCCTGATGGTGGGTAGATGTAACCAGGGAGAGGCAGTCTCTCAAATTACCTGGTCCCATGCCATATAGGACTTTATAGGTCACAGCCAGCACCTTGAATTGAACCAGGGAGCATACCGGCAACCAATACAGCTTGGGGAGCAGAGGTGTAACAGGCACTGATCGAGGAGTGGACATAACTGCCCATGCTGCTGCATTCTGTACCAGCTGCAGCTTCTGGATGCTCTTCAAGGGCAGCCCCATGTAAAGCACATTACAGTAATCCATTCAAGAGGTGACCAGGGCATGAGTGACTGTGAGCAGAGCCTCCCGGTCCAGGAACAGGCACAACTGGCACACAACATGGAGTTGCACAAAGGCCCTCCTAGCCACGGCTGCCACCTGCTCTTTGAGCTGGAGCCGGGAGTCCAGGAGAACCCCCAGACTGTGCACCAGGTCTGTTTGTGGCAGTGACACCCTATCCAGTATGATTTGAAGTGTGCATGGGCGCACTTGTCAGCAACTCCTTAAAGAAACTACACCATTTTTCTGAAATTATGTATGAGCGCTGGAAAAGATGTGTTTGATTTAGGGAGGTGCTGACTGATGTGATTATGCATGCCCATGCACAGACCAAGTTACTTTTTCTCTTTCAAATCCAGATCATTGATTAGTCCTGTTAAATATTAACCAACAAAGAAATACAGGAAAGTAGACACGTGGCAAAAAAATGCACATAGGAGACATGCCATAGATAAGTAGTGGTAGGAGGTGAATGTGGTTAATGCCTATTTTTGTAAAGGAGTAACGAAGATTGTTGTAAAGAAAAGGAAATGTCATAAACTGAAATCAAGGAATCTAGAATCTAGGAACTCTTAAAAAAGAAAAGACTATCTTAAGCCTGCCCAGATGTCTCAAAGACCTATGGAAAAATGCTGAAACAAACCTTAAGGTCAATTTAAATTTCTATGCACATTTTTGTCCATTCTATCACTAAGCAATGTTCTGTCCATTATTAATTGTCACACCACTTCCTAAACCCCTGCTGCCTCCTTAAACACTGCATGTGCTTTGTTTTGTTTAAACTTGGGCTTCTCATTTCACTGTAAAGGATTAACATTTTGTGGAACCCACTGATTAAATGAAAGATCTATTGTACTACCAGCTGGGGAACAAAGAGTGGGTAGATCAGACAGGATGGCAACAGTGGCAGCCACAAGACGAGCACTTTCTTCTGGGAGCTGGGTTCTGCTGAAAGTATGACTTGGAGAATCTGACATTTTTGTGCTCAGATGTGGCATGTGTCGCACGAGGATAAACATTAGCAGTTCCATAGCAGCAAATACAAGAGATTTTCCTGGCACAAGACCACCGCTGTCTCCTCCTTCACCCAGCCCACAGCTACTGTCTTTTTCTTTTGCATCTTCTTCATCTAGAAAGACAAAAAATGGAGTAAAAATACAGTAATACAAAATTCAAGGCAGACATTTTAGAAAAAGCTACCAAATGTACATGTTAAAAACTAAGTTTAAATGAAGCTGCACAGTGTTCTTGCTGTAATGCAATCAACTGAAATGGAGACTCATTAGTAGTCAATAGCTTATAGATTCTATTTGTATTTTGTAGAAACTGGTGAAAACAGGATCAGAGATGACAGAAAGTATATGCTATTATCCAAATAAAAAATGAGATGGTATTAATACATTCCCGTTTAAATCAGTAAGAGATAAATACTGAGCAACCCATTTTTTTCCTTTGCTTCTTTCATAAATCACATCAATGCATATCTAATTATTCCAGTTAGATTAAATTTAGTTTTGTTCTTATTTCCTCTGCACAAAGTAAAAAAAACACAAGCAAATAAAGAAAAAATATACCCAAACCTACACACATAAAGCTAAATGTGACAGATTTTAAAAAAATTTCTAGCAAAAAGGGAGAATAAAAAGTTATTCAACATTTTAAGTTGCTTTTCTTATATTTTGCATGTGGTAATTCACCTCATAGCCATGAAGTTCTTTTTGAATGACCATTTTAAAAAAACATACAGGATACAAAAAGCATGAGAGGACATCAAGTCTTTTCATGAACAACCTCCCTTAGAATTCTAAGTAGTCTGTCAGCCTTATAACTTGGCACTGAATTGTTTTCTTTTTCAACTTTATTTTATGCTCTCTTGTTTTGTTAATGTTTAAAATTTAAAATGATGTGTAGCTGCTACAAATGCTATATTTTAATTAGCTGAGATACTTTAAATTTAAAATAAATTTAAAACGCCATACATAAAGGAATATTGCAGCATTTCAGAGCCAAAAGTATTTTATTAAAGATATTTGTTTTTAATCCTGCAAATGTACCTGGACATATTCTAAATATTTTGTAAATCCCAAAATGAACATCCAGATCCAGGGCAAACATTGGCCAACTGAGCCAATACATGATACAAGGGGACATTTTTACATGGCCTATTTCATTATTTCTCCAACCTGGAAATCTGTAGCATGAAAAACAACATGTATCTCTTACTCAAAGTATTTCTTTTTTCTTGTAAATGATCCTGAGCAGCTCTTACAATCTGTTGCACAACTTCTGTAACTAAGAGTTGAACTGAAGGAGGATTGCAGGTCAACAACAGTCGATGCAGCACACTCAGAAGTTCAACACCAAGTAGCTTAAAAAAATTAATTGTGAGCAATTATAACAACAGATTTTCAGACAATAAAGACATTTACAATATTCTGTCCTATTTTTGATAATCTCTTCTAGCCTCTCATTTAATCTGCATTTGAAAGATTGTTCAAAACAGTGATCATTTTAAGCATATAATTATCAAGGGCATAATTTTCTCAACTTCCAAATATTTAACTCTTCAACTAATTTTACTTTGATTAGCTTTGTGCACCTATTAAAATGAAACCATTGCTTTTCATTGTTTTTCAATGCCTTGGTTAGCATTTTATTGTTAGAGGTCCAAAATAATGATTTGATATTTGATTGTTTTTTTCTTAATAACATCCACTAATATTTCACAAACATTTCCAGTCCATGAAAATTATGTTTTCCTTTAATTCCATTTTCAAACAGTCTGTTCAATTTTCTGCATGCTTAGATGGTACTACAATAATTTGTCTGCAACGTACCTGATCTTCTGCAATATGGGTTCTAGCACAAGAGGAATCTAGTAAAGTGTGCAGTGCTTGCAAACAGGACATAACATGTTCAACAGGCTCTTCTGGTCGAGGAGAACAAAGAAACTGTATGCTAACACCTGGGGAGCAAATTAAGTTTATATATTGGTAAAGTTTTACATGCAGAAACTGTATAATAAAACTTCAATTTTTAGTTTCAGCAAGACAGTATTTTCACACACTACAAAGAAAGAGTTGGGTACTCTTGGAAACTAGAATGGTTCTGTTCTAGTACTGCCATAAACCATTACAAATAGTAATACTGCTATTTGGTAATGTGTGACAAAACAATGGATACACCACAGATTTCTGTAATACACTGAAAAGCATTACCCAAAATCAAGTGCATTCTATCTTTATTTATTTCTTGCAAAGTTTTGGTGGAAGGTGGTGTTTCTGATGCTGGGTTTAACATTATGGACGTGGCATGCTTTTGTGGAGGTGTTGCTGATGATGCATCTTCCGTTGTTTCACAGGCATTAAACCCTGTACTGTTCAGCCATAGTGCAATTGCATGTAAAATTGGAGTCCATGAATTCCGATAATGCAGTCTAGCTGTATCAATCGTCTCAGGAGTGTAAAATGCTCCACCTGTTAAATAACCATAATGCGTTTTAATATGGAATGAAGAGAATAACAAATATACTATCATTTTAATATACGTTTCTAATATATGCCTCAAGACACAGAAACACCTGATCTATCTTGTCTAGGCTCAGAAGATAAACAGAGTTGGACCTCGTTGGTACTTGGATGGGAGACACTAATGAACATCAGGCCTGTAAGCTAACCTGAGCTGTTGAAAAATATCCTTGAAGGTAGCAGTGGGAAATCACTATCACAGTGTTCTCAAGAAAACTACACAGTTCTGTCAATGTAGTAAACCAGGAGTCAAGCCAAACTCAAGGGAATCTTTACAATACAGGTGGTCCTCCCTGTGTGGCTTCACATATCCATGATAGATAATTAGAGGCTTCAGCATATGTGTAAAGATTTTCATTTTCATCGGGTCAGTCCAGTCGCAAGGTTCCAAGTAGCTTTTGTGTGGCAGTTGGTTTTCTCCTTCAGAGCATCTTGCTTGGCTGGTGATGGAGCGAGTTACCCTTTTCGTGCCACATGGCTCATGCTGGCTTTTCTACTCTGTGTAGCTCTGTCATAATCTCGATCCACTGTTGGAAGCTGGTTCTCCAGTTGCCTCAAGATGACCTAGGACAGCACTAGAGTCCAATAGTGTTCACTGGAGTCATCTACAAGTAGTACTAGCATCTAGTGGAGCCTGGATTGTGCCAATGGATGAAACTGCTGTCTGGAGACTGATTGCACCAAACTCTCAATTGCACTATGGACTGCTAGTGCTGTTCACAGACTACTCACAGCTTGCTCTGACTGCTGAGTAGTCAGCAAGCAGCACTAGCAACCAGCAGCAAAATCAAGTGGTCCCTCTTGAGATTGTGAAGGAGCAATGTGGGATGGAGAAGCCAGGATGAGCCATGTGGCACAAATGAGGCTGAATGAGCTGTTCCAAAGAGGAACGCCAGGCACCACAAGAAAGCCCCACGGAGCCCCACAACCCAGCAAGTTCCACTGTGACTAAGCAAGGAGGAAGAGGAGCAAATACAAGTACATTATGAAAACAAGTGCTGTGGGAGGAAGTCTTGTAGGAAGAAGAGGATGACCAAAGGCTCCAATTCCCATATAACTAATGGCTTGATACTCAGGGTCATAATCCACCCTTTTACATTGGAACAGAACCCTTATAAATATATGCATTTTTGGATTGCTGCTAATACATCTGTGCATATTAGGGGTATAAGACAAACTTCTGTAGCTTATATACAGTCAGAATTCATGACATGACTGCTTGATATGAATCTAGTATATTATACTGATTGTCAAATTATCAGAAAAGTTCAACTACTGGCATCACTTCTGTTTACCAATCTGCTTCATGCATGAGGACTTGAAGATTAGTGCATGATTAATTCATTTAAAAGCACTGTATTTGAAAGGGAGATGATATAAAAAATCTTGCTGATATGCCATGGCTCACTCACAAATTGCAAGCATTGAGTAACTAACTTATAAATGGTGGTTTTTTATCAGGAGTCAGAATGTTTTTTTCTGCACCTTTCCTCTCAGCTCAAGTGCTTTTGAGCAAAAGTGATTACACCCTTGTGTTTTTGCAATGTTCTGTCATATCAGAAATGATAGCAAAGCAAATCTATCAATAACGTCGAGCCTTCTGCTTTTTACATTTGTAACTGGACTGTGAATAAAATTTGTGCCTTACCGTCTGGAGGAAGCTGACTTGCAAATTCAGCTGGTAATGTCAAAAGGGCATAGTCTTTAAGGGCGGCTAACCAGAGTCGGCTCAGAGTGGGCAACTCCGGTTGAACAAGTGTTATTAAACTGTCTGGTGGCAGCTCATCTACTGTGCCATAATCGTCATCATCATCATCTCCTCCATTTTTAACTGCTCTCTTTGGTTTGGTCTCTGCTTCTTTTTTAATCTTCATAGCCACAACATATACCTTTAGATAAGGTGCATGCAACATATTACTAATTGTGTAGAGAATACAAAATGTGTCTTATATATCATTAATGGTGCCTTTTGTATAAAACGTATAGTTCATTGAATTATGCAAACAACTACAGTAGGTACACCTTCCATTAAATGAAACTCTGTAACAAGATCATTCAATTCATTAAGATGAAATGGTGAATTGTACAATATGCTTTCAAGACTATTCTGAAAGCTATTTGGGTTCAATACCTTTTTTCCCCTTTAAGTTAACATTCGCAGGATGCTTTGTGTGCAGTATCAAGAAATTTTTTTCCTACTGCTCAGTATAATTTGAAATAATGGAGTACATGCCTAACTCTGATTACTATAAAAAAACTTAAAAGAGAATTTAGGTGGTGATCTGAATTATTTTAACTAGTACCATTATACATACTGTAAATAAAGTGTCTAAATACAATTATAAAACAGGAAAGTGTTAGTAATCACATTTTTAATCAGACAAGTCAGTTTTACAAGCTCTCATATTCATTCTCATCACAATCTAGGAAAATAGACCATTATTTTGTTGACTGTTTTGCATTCAGGGAAGAGCGGCTGAGATAAGGATGTTGTCTTAAGATCAGCCAGCAAGTCTGTACCTGCAATATATTTCACTTAAAAACTTTGCATACCATATCATGCTAGCTCCCAATTATTATGTTTTAGGTGTGCATTAAATTCTGTGTAAGAAATGGACAACTTTAACATTTCTTAGGAAATTAGCCTAATTTACATGGGCTTAAAGCAAAATTTATTATTCAAATTTTTCACCGCCCATCTCCACGACACTGGACTCTGGGCGGTTTACAACATTAAAATGCCAGTATTTTTCAAAATTGCTGAATTGGAAATTTTAAATGACAATGTATAGGAGAAATTTGAGAGCTTAGGATTTATATCATAACATACATTATATAAAGGCAGGGCTCTCCCCCACACCTGTCTTGTTCCTTCTCAAGATCCCCAATGGGGATCAAACACAAAATGCCATATAGCCCACCCAGGATCAAGAACTTCGGAGGGATTGCTCAGTAGGGTCCATAAAAACATGGCTCTGGAGCAGATGAAATTCAGACACATCTTTGGGCAAAAAATATCTCTGCATAAATGACTATCTTTTCCTTATGAAAAATCAAATAGGGTTCATCTGAATGAAAAACAGAGACAAGCTGGAGTGTTATGTTATGCCATGCCATACCATGCCATGTCAAGTCAGAAAATGAAGAAGACATGTTCTAGAGGCTAATGAGTGACACCAACATGGATAATACTGGAGATCAGGACTGAAGCATCAAGTTCCTATTTGTGCACTGTCATTGCCAGTGCTTCAAGAAGCCTGACCTATTCTACCATAAAAGTATGCACAGCTGCTATAAAAGAGAAGGCATGTTATGGGTCTTATCCCCATAACATTGACCCGCCCCACCCGGTCATGCAGAGAGGGCATGCTCCGAACCCCATCAGTAAAGGAGTTTCATCTGGCGGGGTCCAGGAGACGGGCCTTCTCTGCAGTAGCACCCGCCCTTTGGAATATCTTGCCCCCGGAGTTGAGGCAGGTTTCCTCGCTTCCGGCCTTCTGGAAAAATTTGAAAACCTGATTCTGCCGCCTAGCTTGGGACGAGGAAGGTAACAGCTCCTCCTGGCTTATGGCTAGTACCATAATCCCCTCCCTATTTTTAAGACCAATTCACCTAGATTGGATTTTATACTTATTTATTATATTGTTTGTTGTAATTTTATATGGTATTTTTAATTGTATTTTTTATTGTAAACCGCCCAGAGTCCCCCAATTGGGGGAGATCGGCAGTCATATAAATTTAAATAAATAAAATAAAATAAATAAATAAAATGATATATTGTCACAAGAATCTGGGGAACTGCACCAATATCAGGGTCCCTCCAATGTGAGTGAGGTACTCCCTCCTGGGTGTGAGGGACACGGGGGGAGTCCAGGATCATATGATTGTATGTAAGAATACTCACCTCCTGAGTGAGAGACGGGGGGTGGGTAGGAGCGGATGTAGTGCCCTCCTGTTGACCAGTGAGAGAGGCCGAGGGGGGGCACAGTGAGTGTGTGGGTGATGGTTAGGCCCTAACAGCACCGAGAGCGTGAGCTGGTGCGATGGGGGCCTGCCATCGCTCTGTGGTTGATTAAGCACGTATGAGGATGGATGAGTGGGAGAAGGGACCCCTATCTCGAACCAGGGATTCCGGAGGTCCAGGATCGGAGGCAAATGGGCCTGGAAACTCTGGGGGATGTATGGTGGGTTATGCTATTGAGGTGATGACGGGCAGGGGATGCTATGATGGGAACCGGAGGGCGAGCCATCTTTGGGGAAGATGCCCCTGGTGTTTGTTACCAGTGGCGTGTTCCGGCCCTCCAGGTTCAGACCCAGGCCCCGGACAACAGATTCTTGGAGGCCCCGGTCTTCGGCTGCTGCTTCTTAATGCCAGGTCAGTCAACAATAAGGCCCCCCCTCATATGTGATTTGATCACAGACGAGGGGGCAGACCTCGTGTGTATCACTGAGACCTGGCTGGGCCCAGAAGGAGGGGTGCCCCTTTCAGAGATGTGCCTGGCCGGGTTTCAGGTATGGCACCAGCCAAGATACCAGGGCAGGGGAGGAGGGGTGGCGGTTGTCATCCAAGAGTCTCTAGTGGCCTTCAGGGGCACTGCTCCACAAGTGGCCAGCTGTGAGACCCTGTTTTTCAAGTTGGGTTCCCGAGAACAGTTGGGAGTGTTGCTACTGTACCAGCCTCCCTGCTGCGTAGCAACCTCCCTGCCTGAGCTGCTGGAGGTCGTCTCGGGGTTGGCGGTGGAGTTCCCCAGACTTATGGTTCTGGGGGACTTCAATCTGCCGTCCCTGGGGCATGCCTCAGAAGTGGCTCCATGGCAGCCATGGACCTGCCCCAGATTATTCGGGACCCGACTCGAGACAGAGGCCTCACGCCAGACTTGGTCTTTTTGTTAGAGCAGTGGGGAGGGAGAGTTACATCTGTCTCCATTGTCATGGTCAGATCACGCCCTGGTGGCCTTGAGATTCTTACGCCGCCGCCCCCCCCGCAGGGAGGCAGGACCCATTAGATTGGTCCGCCCCCGGCGACTGATGGACCCGGCAGGTTTCCAGAGGGAGCTGGGGGTCATACCCGAGGATCTGCTACATGGTCCAGCGGAGGCCCTGGCCACAGCCTGGAATAGGGAGGTGACCGGGGCCTTGGACAGGATTGTGCCTCTGTGACCTCTCTTCCCCATTCAACCCGACACTCCCCATGGTTCACAGAGGAGCTGAGGGTTTTGAAGAGGGTTAAGAGACGTCTAGAGCGCCACTGGAGGAAGACAAAGACCGAATCCGACCGAACACAAGCTAGAGTTGCTATTAAGGCCACCGCTATTAAGGCCACCGCCACCGCTTGTGGCGGTAAGAGTGGCGAAATGTCAATATTTCTCCGCTCTTATTGCATCCGCAGAATGCCACCTAACAGACCTGTTTAAGATCACTCAATCCCTTTTGGGGAAGGTGGGCCCAGTGACCCACCTACAGGGCCGTGCGGAGGAGTTTTCTGAGCATCTGCAGCATCGCTCGGATCCATTCTGAGTTGGACTCCAAGTGTGAGGCATGGTCTGGGGAGATGCCGAGGGAACGTACTTACCCAGTTATCTGGGAACAGTTTGAACCTGTTGGACCCGAGGAAGTGGAGAGGATCCTCCGGACTGTAAATACCACTTGTCATCTAGACCCATGCCCCTCCTGGCTGGTGAAGGCAGCCCAGGAGGTGACATGTACTTGGGTCCAGGCGATGGTTAATACATCCTTGAGAGAGGGGGTGTTTCCGGCTGCCTTTAAGGAGGCACTGGTGCACCCTCTCCTCAAAAAACCATTGCTGGACCCTACTGTGCTGGACAATTTTTGTCCAGTCTCCCACCTCCCCTTTTTGAGGAAGGTAGTTGAGAAGGTGGTGGCGCTGCAACTCCAGAGGATTCTGGATGATATGGATTATCTAGACCCCTTTCAGTCAGGTTTCAGGCCTGGATATGGGACAGAAACTGCATTGGTCGCACTTATGGGTGATCTCTGGCGGGAGCAGGATGGGGGCAGTGCATCCATCCTGGCTCTTCTTGACCTCTCAGCGGCTTTCAATACCATCGACCACGGTATCCTTTGGGGGCAGCTCAGGGAGTTGGGGGTGGGCAGCGTGGTTTTGCGCTGGTTCACCTCCTTCCTCCGGGGCCGGTCCCAATCGGTGGTGATAGGGAGCGAGAGAGCCGACCCTCGACCCCCCCCCCTTTGTGGGGAGCTGCAGGGTTCAGTTCTCTTTCCTCTCCTATTCAACAGCTACATGAAACCACTGGATGAGATCATCCGTCACCACGGGATGAGGTATCATCAGTATGCTGATGATACCCAATTATACATCTCCGTCCCGGGTGAAGTAAGTGATGCGGTGACTGCCCTCTCTTGGTGCCTGGGGACTGTGGAGGTCTGGATGGGGAACAATAGGCTTCGGCTGAACCCTGGTAAGACAGAGTGGCTGTGGGTTAATGGCTCCTCTGTATCCGGGAAATTGTCATCTTTAGTTCTAGATGGGGTTGCACTGCCCCAGACAGACCAGGTGCGGAATCTGGGGGTTCTTCTGGACTCACGACTCCTGCTCAAAGAGCAGGTGGCCGTTGTGGCCAGAAGGGCCTTTGTGCAACTTTGTGTTGTGCGCCAGTTACGCCCTTTCCTGGATCGAAAAGCCCTCCGAACAGTCACTCACACCCTGGTCATCTCCCATATAGACTATTGCAATGCACTCTACATGGGGCTACCCTTGAAGAGTATCCGGAAGCTTCAGCTGGTCCAGAATGCGGCTGCGCGGGCAATTCTTGGTGCCCCAAGATCGGCACATGTGACACCATTGCTACGCGAGCTGCATTGGGTGCGTGTTTGCTTCTGGGTCCAATTCAAGGTGTTGGTTATCATCTTTAAAGTCCTACATGGCATGGGTCCAGGTTACCTGAGGGACCATCTCATCCCCATGACATCGACCCATCCCACCCGGTCATGCAGAGAGGGCATGTTACGGACCCCGTCCGTAAGAGAATTTTGCTTGGCAGGGTCCAGGAAGCGGGCCTTCTCTGCAGTGGCTCCTGCCCTCTGGAACACTCTGCCCCCAGAGGTGAGACAGGCCCCATTGCTCCTGACCTTCCGGAAGAACCTGAAGACTTGGCTCTACCGTCTCGCCTAGGGCGGGAAGGGGAGTAGTTATTCTTGGGGGTGGCTGGCGCCTTAGAGCTCTCCTCACTGAATTAGATTTTATAGCTACTTGGATTTTATATTTATATTTATATTTATTTTTACTTTTATATTTATATTTGGTAATTTTGTATTTATATTTTAGATGTTATTTATGCTTATTGTTTTAATGTGCTTGTTATTGTAAACCGCCCAGAGTCCCTCTTCTGGGGGAGATGAGCAGTGGCAAAATTTGAAAAATAAATAAATAAAATAAAAACATGCAAGTCATCAGTTAGAATGATCTCATTGTTGTCTGGATGAGACCTATCTGTACTGTCTATCACAATCCCAGTAATGGGAGCAAACTTTGCATGAATGATGGTATCCTGAGAAAAGACTGAGCTATTTCAGACTAACAACTGCTCCTGAAAGTACATGCCAGATAGATAGAAGGGCCAATCATACTCTGATTGAGATAGACAAGCTGGAAACTAGGACCCATGTCAATTCTGACAGTAAGAAACATGGTGACATTATAACTGCTTGTTTTGCTCTGTCAATATGACAGTTTATGCCGCTTAAATCTGAAAGTTATTTTTCCCACATTTCCTATGTTTTAGTGGTGTTTTTGCCTTGCACTTTTGAGCCCTGGAGCTAGGCTAGTTGTTCATTGTTGACATATCAGACATTTCTGCCTTGAGAAATTCTGGCTCCTAATGTAATGTCACATTGGAGACTAATCATTGACTAGCTGGACATCTGGGGAAATAGAGGATGAAGCTGGTGTGTCTTGTTGGAACAAATCAGAAGAGAGGTAGAGGCTTTCAGATTGAGGGAGCCATGTGTGAATCACAATAACCGCAACAATAAGTAATGTTGTTCTTTCTCTGCAACCTCAAATATCCACCATCACTATTTCAGAGTGTTACCCAATGCTGTGGAACAGACTCAGAGCTGGAATTGAATACTGCTGGCAAGAAGAGAACTGATGGGGATTTCTTCCTCCCCCATTCTGCCAGTGGAAATACTCAGCTCGGCTGAAAATCTTTCAAGTATCATTCAAGTAATTGTTTTGTGCTTAAAAATGTAAAAAAAATAGATGTTGTTTGTAACAGGAGCAAGCAAGTGTAATTTTGCTAATTAGCTAATTTTGGCTGCATTTCATGCTATAAAATCAAGAGAGGTACAGCAGGGAACGACAGAGTATTTGCACTGAATGCATTCTTCAGTCCACAGGAAAGCTAGAATAACTAATTGCTAGATTATAATTGCTAAACATTTACCTCTGCCCAGGCTTTGAGTACTGCCAGTTTTTCCATAGTAGTAGCACTCTCCCTATAAAGCTGGCTGGAAGACCCTTTTCCTGTTTGTACTTTGTCCAAAGAAGAGACAAGGAGGTTGTGAACACGCCGAAGGTCATTAAGGTCACTTACTACTCCACTTCCAATCCAAGTGCTGCATACCTAAAAATCAATGTAAGTATGGATCCAGTAACATGTCAGTTCAAATCTCATCCCAACCATGAAGTTCACAGGGTGCGTTATTAACTTAGACCATCTAACAAGGATATGCAAAAATAAAATACAGCATTGAATATTTCTGGAAACTCTTTCTAGGTTGGTCTGCAGAGGTATCCAAGATGGGTTACTTGCTTCTACTTGCTCAAAAGTTAGGGAATTGCATGACATATTTTCCTACTAAGTCCTCTCCTATAAAGCTCCTTCAGAGTTTCATACTTTGGTTCAGCATGCAATAATAGCATGGAAAACAACCCAACTGAAAAATACTTACAGCAAAAGATGGTACCCTTACTGGCAGGGGATTGGGAGAAAGGACTACAATGGGCCAGGCTGATATGATCATCTTCAATACTTCTGGTCCTGATGAGGACTAGACACTGTTCAAGAAGGTGGAAGAAGTAGCACAGGAAATGAAGAGCTAACCTGGTGGTTCCAGCCAGTTAATTCTGTGCAGTTAATTGGTTTATTCAGTTTTTCAAAATAACTATTTTGCTCTGCAATGTAAGAAGTTGATATCTACTCTCCAGAAGGAATCCCTTAACAAAACCACCTTAGTATGATTGGAAGGGCTGAATAACTCTATGAAGGTGGGGTCCAAAGCAAATGATGGCTTCACCTTGGATCTTAGTGAGGACTTGCTGTCACCATTTAAAGTGACCTCCATCCTTTATGTATATAATGTTTAGTCTGCTCAAGTTTCCTCACTTTTTTCCTTTTCTTCACATCCATTTGCATGGTAAGAAGTATACTTAGTATAAAGTATCCTTTTGCTTGTTTCATGAGAATATAAATACTTTTTCCAAACCTAGGACTATTAGTAGTCATTAATACATAATTTTAACATCTACGCAAAGCTCTTTTTTCCCTTAATTTTTATGCAATTTGACAAACAAGTTCCTCAACACTGCTGCTAGAAGCCTTTTTTAACTTGTCTTATCTTAGTTCCTTTCCAAACTTTAATTGAAATGTTTTAATTTTTTCCCTTCCCTGCCTTCACTTCAAACTTTGCACAATAAGGCTTTTCTTTAGACCTTTCTCTCTCTTACTTTCCCTTCTCCTCTGATTTCATGACAAAAAAATTAAGAGAAATCTGGTAATTTTGTGAGAACTATCAGCATTAAAGCTAGCCCAAGCAAGAGTGCTCTGTCATTTCTGTTGGTAAGAAAGTTTGATGAATCTGCTTCTGTTGTTGGCTATGCAAGGAACCTAATAAACTCTCTATAAAGAACTAATATTTTTTAAAAGTACACTTTTAAGAACTCTTGGTGCTGCCTGGTTAAGACCCATATTGAGCGTTTATTGGAGAATTTACATGTAACAATATCCAGAAAGCCAGTTACATTATACTTGGTTTCCTACATGGGAATGGTTGACATTTACTGTAAAGAATCTAATGAATCACACAGTAGTATTTTTCTGATGGATATAACATTCCTTTGGCAATTGTCAAAAAGAAAATGCCAAAGTCTTCCTCCACTCTGATAGTTACATTTTTCATCAACTGAATTTTTATGAGCTCTTATTCAGGCATTTGCCACCCTTGGGCCTATTTAGCTTCAGCATGGTTGCTGACCCTATAACTTCTGACCATGCTTTCCTTTTCTTATTATCGAGTGGCACAAACATTCTGATCTTACTATCTTTTGAAAAGAAGTTATTAAAACATTCTGAAAAATCAGTGAATATTCTGGAAACTGAGTTTCCAAAATATGAGCCTTATCTGGCCATTTCTTCAGTGGAATGGATAATGACAATCAAAAGGTTTGATTATCGGAATGTGCAGAAGTATGTACAAGATCAATGTTGTTTAATTTAAGCTTTAGTTCTGAAACTCACCTTTCCTTAAATCCAGGAGGAGGAACCAGATTTTCAAAAATATCACTGGGCTTATATTCTATCAACTACATCTATGCAGAATGAACATCTAGCAGAACATCAACCTCTGTGGGTTCTGTTGGAAAGTTTGTATGTTTTTCCATTAAGGGCCTGGCAATTTTTAGGGCCAATATATAGTAAAGAGAGTATTTCATTCCCAGGTTTACAAGCAGCCAGACATGTTTGGGCCTTGCTGGGTTGTAGATTGGGTTTTAATGCTGAGGCTCATGAATATTTAACTTTATGGAAAAACTCTACCCTAAAGATAGGGGGCAAAATGTTCTATTGAAAGCTGTGGGCAGAAGCTGGAATATATACTTTAAATCAATTACTTTGTAATGAACTATTTTAAATATTTTTCTTGACTTCAAGTGGAATGTTGTCACCCTAATTCACAACAGTTGCTACATAATCAAATCAAACATGTTTTAATGTTTCAGCATGGACTGGATCCTTTGGTTGCATCTGAGAATCTCAACATGTTAATACAGGTAGTCCTCGCTTAACAACCACAATTGAGACTGGCATTTTGGTCGCTAAGCAAAGCGGTCATTAAGCAAATCTGACCTGATTTTACGACCTTTTTGCGGCAGTCATTAAGCAAACCGCGATCGTTAAGCGAACCAAGTGGTCGTTAAGCAAATCATGTGGTTCCCCATTGATTTTGCTTGCCAGAAGCCAGCTGGGAAGTCGATAATGGTGATCACGTGACCACAGGATGCTGCAGTGGTCATAAATGCGAACCAGTTGCCAAGCGCCCAAATCGCGATCATGTGACCGCGGGGACGCTGCAACAGTCATAAGTGTGAGCACCGGTTGTAAGTCAATTTTTTCAGCATCTTAAGTCTGAACCGTCACTAAACGAATGGTCATTAATGAGGACTATCTGTATATTTGAAGGAGTCGATGTTTGAAATTAAATCCACATCCTTTTTGTATCAAAAACTAAAGAACATTTTTAAAGTCAACATTAAGGACATTTATGGTTTATGGATTAAAGAATTGGAACAACCAATAACGGAACATCAATTGTTGCAGGTCTTCAAAAATGTTAAATTTTCTTCAGTGGATTTAAAATTAAAACTGATTCATCAAAAGATCACATTGTGAGTTTACTGGACAAACCATGTATTTGAATGTATTCAAAAGAATGGATATCATATTTTCTCTGTTGGCAATGTAAACATTTTGAGGGTTCACTGAGTCATATAATTTGGACCTGAGAATCATTGGAATCCTTTTGGAATAATATTTTAATGTACCTAGATAGATTTATGGGATTTTTTTTTACTGTTAAAAGATATTAATGTTATGTTAAATTATGTCCCAAAACTTAGGAATTTGACTAGTTTTGAGAGGTTATGGTTAATTCAGGCCTGGGGTGTGGAAAAGTAGTAATATTCCTGATATTAAGGATTGGATTCAAGGTAAGTGAGAATTATCTGTTTTTGAAAAGGCCTTTTTAATCTATTAATAAAAAAATGACTAATATGTTTTTCCATGGCATAGATTTTATGATATCTTGTAGTGTTAAACAATCATTTATTATTATTCCTAACATTTGATTAATATATGACATTTATAGTTTCCCCCTTTCTATTATTTTTGTTTTTGTAGTTTTTCGTGTATTTCTTTCCTTTTTTGTATTTTGTAATTTTTCTATTTGTTTCTGTAAAACTTGCTAAGAAATAAATAATAATAAATTTAATTTTAAAAAATCTAAAAAGAGGAGTGGGATATTACAGGAAACCTTGTTATCACAATCCAATCTCTAGTAATATTGCTGGTAAGTCCCTTCATTTTTTAAAACAACAAATGAAATTGTAGCCTTCATCAGAGAAGGAAACTCTGAAAAAACTTAACTGGAATATAAAGCTTGCTTTGCTCATAAGCCATTTTAAGTTACGTAGCAGTATAAGGGCTGTATCAATTGCTCTTTGTCACCATCTGATGGTCTGTAAGAGGGATACGTTTGGTTTTCAAAAGACAAAAAATGCCACACTGGAGCATTTGACAGAAAGCTTGCAATCCCAGAAGAGGAGACAGCCAGCGGTTTAGCCTGAAACTTGACCCCTCCACAAGCATGGGCCTCTCTATCTCAGAATGGGCTGTCATCTAGGAATCTTCTACAATTCTGAGGGATGTCCAAAGCAGCTGACTTTTTGCTGTCCTGGGAATATTCACAGTTCCCTTACTAACGTGGTCCAAGGCTTAACTTGCCTCTTTTGTCTATGATTCTAACCTCCCACACTTCCCATTTCGTAGGTTTGCCCAGCAGCTGCAAACAGTTCTAATGAGAAGGAAAAAAATGGAAGGCAGAAAAGAAGCCAATATGATCATACAAAAAAATCCCATGAAGATTTGAAAACAAAAAAGGACACAAAGTAACAGATTTTGGTTACAGAAAGGCAGATTCCAATGGAACGTTAGAAGAAATTCCTAAGAGTAAGAGCAATTTGACAGGGGGACCACAGACCACGCAGGTGATGTGCTCCCCTTTAATGGATGTGCTCAAGCAGAATCTAGACATCTATCTCGGATGCTTTGATTTATATATTTATATATTTATTTTATTTATTATTTATTTATTATTTAAATTTATATGACTGCCCATCTCCTCCAACGGGAGATTTATATACTTTTATAAAATCAGAAGCAAAGGCATGTGAAGAGATAAAATAGAAAAAGGAAAAAAAACAGAAGGTTTTAAAGAGCTATTTAAAAAGGAAAAAGGAGAAAAGGAGAAAGAAAATTTAAAGAGAAAGAGAGGAAGGCTGAAACAAAGGGACCGAGAAGGAACTTTCTAGGAGAAATTAATACAAATAACTATATCCATATATCCCCAGCCTTTTGAAAAAGCAGAAAGAATCAACACATTGTGAATACCTCGCACACCACAATGGGAAAATCCCCATGCACATCATCTGAAGCACCTTCAAAGATGGGTTAAATAGAAATATGATACAGACTGATCAGAAAGTATAAGAAGATGAGACGCTTTCTCGGTATGATGTTCGAAGAAAAATAAGTTGAACAATATTTATACTATATATTTTTAGAGTTACATGTCAAATTTGGCTGCTGTTCATTTCTCTCTCATTTCCACATCTTGTCTTTTGAATTTTTGAAGTTGCAATAATGCTTTTCTTTGTACCTGGCAAGCTTTTGCAGTTATATCTGAAGGTGTATCCTGTGAGAAAGCTGGCCTTAAAGCAGCCCCAACCTACAGAAGAAAGAAAGCAAAATATCTCATATCTCAGCAACTGAAATTAGAATTCCTATACTTTGCATTAATTGTTTTATCTATTAGTGTTGCTTTGACTGAGAAATAACATCCAATTTTAGAAGCACACAGATCCTCAAAGTACTGTTTTAATAATATAGGGGCGTGGTGGCTCAGCAGGTAAGACGCCAGGCTTGTCAATTGGTAGATCGCAAGTTCAGAGGTTCAAATCCCTAGCCCAGCGTGACGGAGTGAGCTCCCGCAGTAGCCCCAGCTCTTGCCAACCTAGCAGTTTGAAAGCATGCAAATGCAAGTAGATTAATAAGTACCACTTTGGTGGGTAGGTAACAGTACTCCGTGTGCGTCATGCCGGCCACATGACCGTGGAAGCGTCTTCGGACAACGCTGGCTCTTCGGCTAACAAACGGAGATGAGCCCCTAGAGTCGGACACGACTGCACAAATGTGCGGGGGGAACCTTTACCTTATACCAACATTCCTATCATAAGCAATGGCATTAACAATGTCAGTCAAAAAGAAAGTTAGCACTCCATGTGATTTGAATGGATCTAGCCATGGTTATTAACCATTCCAAGCACCAATACATCCTAGGTGATTAAAGAAAGAGCTGCTGTTTTGACAGGATGAAGAGAGCAAGATCATTATTTGATACAGCTCTAGAATAACACTGATATTCTTCTATTGGGGTCTTTTAAGTCCAAATAATTATGCACAGGAAACAAAAGATATGACTGAGCAATCCACACTAGATGTTTTAGAGTGTAATTATCTTAAATTTGTAGGAGTCTAGAGCATCAGTTCTCAACCTTTATATGAAGCACTACATTGTACCTGGAAGCTTCTATGTACAATGGAAGACAGGAATCACTATGTGGCCCCTGAAGGTATTAATGGACCCCAGCAATACCATTAATTACATTAATTTTTGAACATAATATGTCATATAAATTATAATGTAATATAACAAATAAACTGTTAATATGGTCAAGATCTCATAAAATTGCCAAATCTCATGGGATTTTAGTGTTCTAGCTTGAGACTTCATGAGATTTTGACATATTTCTTCAAATGAATGGTGTTTTTCTGGGGCACACAACATGGGCACATGCAGTACCCTCACAGAGCATAACAAAACAAGCAAAACACATGCATTTTAACTGATAAATTTAGGAAACACTTTTTCCTGGAATAATCCAAACTTTCATGAAGAAATACCTGACCTTGATTTTATAGTCAATCCTAATAAAATGAGATCGAGGGTAAAGCTCTGACAGAATTCCATGTATGTATACAGACCACGGCTGTCAAAAAGCATCACTATATGCAGTTAAAAACTCCAACACAAACAATACAATACTGGAATGAGATGCACAGCTTTTCCCGATTTTAGACTGGCATAAACAAAGATTATCTTACATTAGCCTGATACTGTTCTAGAATCACATGGCCTGGAAACTCTGGTTCAGGAACTGCTGCAAATTTCTTGATAATATCTTCAAGTGTTTGGAGACCAGCCATTCGCAACTGGTTGCTGTGGTCAGTTGCAGCCATAAATGCCATGCGAATAAGATCCGAGAGATGAAGCACTAGAAGATCATCTGAAAATAAAACAAGAAAAAACACTTATTTCAAAAGTCACCCACAACTGGACACCTTTGATTCAGAAAAATACATTATAAATTGTGCATTTGCTCGTTTCAGCAAAGCAAAAAAAAAAAAAAAAACCCCACCCTAAAAACTGAGCAAAAGTATTGTTTTAAATGCCTCAATCTCTCTTGTATGCACTGTTCTTTTCAAGACAAGAATTTAAAAAAATAATGATATAGAGTTCATCTCATGTTCTGCAAAAATCTAAGCTATAGTTAGCAAGCTCATGGTACCTATTATTCACAAAAGAGCATGTGATCACTTCTAAGATTCAAGCCATTGGTTAATTTGGTTAAGGGAACAATGCACAGTATTTTTGAAACAAAAGCTCAATTCAGACTATAAAACAGACCTACTCAAAGAGTATAAAGATGAGAAACAGCCTACAGTCATGGCTCTCGTTGCATTTAGCATCTTTTAAAATTTTATTTCAATATTAAACTGAATGTGCAAGAAATCTTAAGAATTCTTAAGAGGTTAAATACATTTTTACTGAGTTTCAAAAGACCAAATTCACATAAAGAATCCACGTGTTATAATGGGTGATAGTTTATTTTATTGGAAACTGCTCCCTGGGGCAGTTGTTTGAAGAGATTCAAAAAAACATAGTGAGCATCAACAAAAACTAGATGCCATGAGCTATAAAAGCAGGAGGTGTCTTCTGTTAAGGAAAAATCACAATTGGATATAAGTAAATTGCCCCATTTAACATGCAATCTCTAAAAACTCTCTCTGTCTTGTTTTATAAGATATATCACAGAAATATATGCAAATTTTAAAAAGCATACTGTATGTTGTCCCAACTTTTAAGTACATTGGTCATTCAGATGATTCTGAAAAGTTCACAATGATAGCCTGCAGAAAATGACTTGTTCCATCTTTGTACCACCACTTTCATTTTCCTATATTTTAGATTTCCCAGTTGAATTAACTATGCTTTTCTGTTATATTTGACTTAGGAAACTATGATGAATAGCTTCACAATAAACCACCATCTGAGATGTATTTCAAATGTGAAGTGAGGTTGGAAGGAATGGTGTAAGGACAGTATGCAAAAGAGAACATGGGAATAGTAAGGAGTGAAACATAATTTAAAATTTCTTCTTTTACCTCTATTTGGATTGCAGAAAAACAAATCTGTCTAAATAGGCAGCATATCTTTTGATGGGCAATTTAAAATGTAATACCTGTACAGACAAAAAACTGCAGACAAACACACTTGTAATGAATCTCTGATGCAGTTCACTACATTATATTAAACCCTATAACAGAGCTTTCCAAACTGTGTCGGGACACGTTAGTGTGTCGGCTGCAGTGTCTGGGTGTGTCACGGCTGCTGTTGCCTCCGAGCCCTGCCAGGATTCCACGCAGGTCCTAGTGCCTGCCTTGTGCCTTGCTGCCTCCAACCCTGCCCTGCCAGGATTCCACACAGATCCTAGTACCTGCCTTGTGCCCTGCTGTAAGAGTGTGTCGCGAAATGATGCATGTCTAAAAAGTGTGTCACCAACATGAAAAGTTTGGAAAGCTCTGCCCTATAACCTATACAATATTTTGAAGTATAATATGGCTACAACCTATCTTTCATCAAGGCAAAAAGAATATCTGAATACTCATTCAAGACACTCTTCCTTACTTTTAGGGTCTCCAAGTTTGGCAGAGCGGGCTAGAGCTAGATCAAAGTGGGCTTTGTTTGCATGTTCACAGAGCATGATAATTCGACACAGGCAATCTGCAGCAAACACTCGAGTTGCCCAGCGAGGAGCCACAGAAGGCTTTGATTTGTCTTCTTCACCCAATGTAGTAAACATTGTATCATCATCCATTTCATCTTTCTTCTCCAAATCTTCATCTTTTTCACCTCCTAATGGAACTGTAGTTGTCATATCTGCATATAATAAGGGGTTTATTGTTTATACAAAACATTTGGAACCCAGGCTTGGATAAAACATGCAAGATCAGTATTCAAATAATATCCTATAAAAGGGTAGAAGAATGATTGGAATGGATTGTTTTCATCCAGCACCTAGGTATCATTGAAAAAAATAGCAGATGACAAGACAGCATTCTACAATTGGAACACCATCACAAAGGCGGCTTTATTTCTGATCATTATCCACCTAATGGCCCCTACTGAAACTAGCAGTTCATATGAACCTTCTTGTGAAATGCAAGTATCTCAGGTATTGCAATCTCACAATAGCTTTAAGAAATTTTGCCTTTAATTAGCCAGTTTCTCAGAAAACCATGGTGAAGTTGCCAAGAATGTAGGCAACATGTTAACATTTCTAGCAAGAAAACAATGACACTTAGAGAAAAAAAATGATTCAAAGTTTACTTGCCAAATATTGTTACTTAAAGACCTCTGCCTTATATTTTGATCTATAAGCCATCTGAACCATTAAAACATTAGATTTGCAGTGCTGTTCACAATGTATAAATAGAAAATGCATGTAACTATATCTCAGTTACAGATGAAAGCAACTCAGAACAAAATAACATTTTAAAAAACAGGGAGAGAATTTAAAGAAAAGAAAGCATATGGCCAACTTGTTAAACTATCATCCTTTTAATAATTAAGCAAAGACAATGAAGCATGTTCATGTTTTACAATCCTTAGCTACTTGTATAACGTTGCAACAAAATGTTTTAAAATATGCCTAAATCACTGAAATTATGAGGTCAGTTATCTAATTGTGGAAAACACAATCAACATTTAAATAAATTTAATAAATTTACCTTTAAAAGTCAGGGAAAATTATGAATTATTTATTCAGCTCACTTGCTTAGCATCTAATTTTACATATAAATTTCCAAACAACATGGATGCAAATATTTAGGCAGTTATAGCACAAAACATAAGAATCACAAAAATTTTAGAATGTCAGCTCTACAAATACTCATCTTCTCCTGCATCTCATTCAAAACATTAATTTTAAAAATCCTTTAAAAAGCCACATTTATGAAGGTATATATTAAGCCCCATTACACAGCTAAACAGTGACTTTTTTTAAGGTTCAGCTAAAGCACAAGAACCATTCAAAGCTTTTTCACTGCTGTCATCTGTTGTCTGAGGCAAACGGGAAGAAGAATTTATTAGCTGTCCAGGGTCCATTGGAGTTGGGTGGCTAATAAATTAAAATAAATAAATAAATAAAAAGATTTTGGTTTACCATAGATAACCTTTTATTTATTTATGATTTGATTTGATTTGATTTGATTTGTATGACCGCCCATCTCCCCACATGGGGAACTCTGGGCGGTTCACAATAAACAAGTTAAAATAAAATCTAAAATATCTAAAATCACAGTTATACAAAAATACATATATGAAAGCAGAGAAGGAATGAACAATCATTTTATACAAACCCATTCAGAACATCTCATATTCTTGCATTAATATTTTAAAAGCCAATCAAGAGTTTATAGAATCACAGAATGGAGGGATGGGGGGGGGGGGGGGAGAGACCTTGGAGATTATCTAGTTCAATCCCCACCCAGTGCAGGAATTCACTCATCTCTTGTGTTTAAACACTTTAGGCAAAAGAGATTCTACCACCTCCTGATGGACTTCTCACTGGACAGCACAACCCACTAAAGACCATCCTTTTCTCAATAACGATGTATCAAATGAGATACTTTGAAGCACAAGAGATACAGTGACTGAAATTATTTTATGCTTTTCTTCTTGATTTTTAACCTCTGTTTCTGTGTTTTTAAGCTATCTATAAACAAGATTATTACAACTTATTACAACTTATTATTATTAAGATTATTACAAGATTATTATTACTTTTAATAATTTATAAAAAAAAGATTTGCTAAAGAGACAGCAGATTGCAAACTGAAAAGTTCTTTTAAATGAAGAACCTCTATAGAAAAAGGAGACAACAAGTAATATTTTCTTCACTCATTTATTGAGTCATTTTCAGATTCTTACCACTGGATGCTGCGAGCACATCCTTACATAACATTAGCCAGTGAGAGAGCTTTTCCACTGCCAGAGATGAAAGCATATGGCCCAAGGTATCATGAATATCAGAACACAACTTCCGATCAGTCTCACGATCTAACATTCCAAAAAGAACTCCTTCAAGTCCCGTCTCCGTTATATTAATTCCTTGATGTCTCCCATGACTATCTCTTCGGGAGCCAAGTCCTAGAGCAAAAGGATTAATATCTGCAAAACATATTAGGTAGTACAACATCTGCGATTTCTCTAGTGAATTATTTAACTACATGTGTAATCACAATACTTAACACAATCCATTAAAAAAACATGAATAATTGTTGCATTACCATAAACTTTCAACGTGAACAAAAATCTGCTAAACTACAACAAGATTTCTTCTAGACTTGCAGAGTCGGACTGAATTAATAGGATGTCTTGGATTCATCTTTCCAGATCTTAAGAAGACACCCTTCTCTATTACACAAAAAAGGTTAATTAAAAATGCAGAGGATTAAACCTGCTATTTGCATCTGCATGCCTTGGAAATCTATTTGCAGAAAATTTGTTTAAGAAGTTGCACGGTTTGGTCTGATACTTACTTGTGCCGTTATTTTCTCTCTCTCCAGTATTTTTTGCTAAGCTCATGGCATATTCACATACTTCTGCTGCTTCTCTTTGAGCAAGCTGCCTCAGACATGCTACTGCAGCCCTGCGTAGAAGCAGGTGGGAGCTGCACAGGTGAACCTATAATCAGCAAGAAGCAGCCCAAAGGGCTTGGTCACTTCAAAATGTTTGTAGCTTCTATGATGAATGGCAATTATCTGCTTGCTGCCTACAGATGTTATTATGGAAGAATATTTAAATCAGTGTTTCTCAACCCTAGGGTTAGGGTTAGGGAATTCTGGGAGTTGAAGTCCATACATCTCAAAGTTGCCAAGGTTGAGAAACACTGATTTAAATTATAGTGCTATCCTGTGAATACCAGTTTACAAGGCCAGAGACTGTGCAAATGCATACGTACTGTATGTTCAAAAACCTCAGGAAATACCAAGCCACAGAATTATGACATGCAAGGTGGCTGAGCCTGCAGAAGCCTCAGGCTTAAGTATCCCCCCACTCCTCACATAGCAAGAGATCAAAAACTTCCACCTTCACATGTGAACTAATCACAATTCACTATGATGTCTGAACTTGGCAAAATGTTTCAACTATAGTCCCCATGAAAAACATAGAGGCTCCAGATGTGTTTCATATGCTTGTTGTTCTTATGACTCATAGCTGAAAAAAGGAAGCCGAAGATTCAATCTCCTCTGCTGGAATAATAATATAAAAATTTGTACAACAAAGGGGCCTAGGCCACACATAAAACACATACAAACATACATGTTTACATATATTTATGACACAAAGCAAACACTTTTGGCAATGTATAGGTTTAAATAAAATTAATATTATAGGAATTAATCGTTGGAAAAGGATAAAGACAGAAAGTCAGATTCTGAGGGGAAGGGATGTTTTGGATGGATGAATCTGTCAGCTACTAAGGGACAGTAGTATTACTAAGTGTAATACTGAGAATAGCTGAAATTCAGATGATTTGTTACAAATAGCTTCTGCACGTGAATACAAACCACAGTTTATGGCAAAGTTGAATACAATTTTTAAACAGATATGTTAAATATCTTTCCTCCAGCAAAATACATTTAAGGGTAAAGATCAGCAAGTTCCAGATCTTTCTTCACAGAAGGAAACAGTATGCAGAGTGTTTAATTTTTCTGCAAAGAACTCTTTTTTCGAACAATTGCTAATTTACTAACAATTAGACTGAAAATCTTTGTGTTTTTGCCATTTCAGCAAGGTATAACAACAGAATTAGTTTCATGAAAGGTTCAAAGGTACTGGTAATCCTCAACTTACGACCACAGTAGGGACCAGAAAATTTGTCGTTAAGTGGTACGGTCGTCAAGCAAGGCATCATGTGACTATGCCTGATTTTATGACATTTTTGTGGCAGTCATTAAGTGAATCACCATGTCATTAAGTGAATCACGTGGTTCCCCATTGATTTTGCTTGTCAGAAGCTGGCTGGGAAGGTCGTAAATGGAGATTACACGACCCCAGGATTCTGCATCTGTTGTTAAATATATGCCGGTTGCCAAGCATCCAAATTTTGATCATGTGACTGCAGGGATGCTGCAACGGTCATAAATATGAGGACCAGTCACAAGTAACTTTTTTCAGCACCGTTGTAACTTTGAACAGTCCCTAAATGAATGGTCGTAAGTCGAGGACTACCTGTGTTTCAACTTCCTTCAGAAGTATCTGTATTGCATAAGCTTTTTAAGAATCTGCAAAGTCTTAATGCCAATCTCAGACATTTTCTAATGCAATGAAAAACTTATAAATTATCAGAAAGATCTGTATACAGCATAGATATTTTACTACAAAGATAGAAAGTACATTTTTTCTGCATGCTTAGGACAAGCAGCAAACTGACAATGCTGACACTTATGAGCATTGTGGGACACAATTTATTTTGGGATATATAAAGGAGGGACAGTATATACTTACACAAAGACTGGGAACAAGACTGGAAAGGTTAACATGTCGTGGCGCAAACATGTGAAGTTGCTGGAGACAAGAAATGGCAGCTGCTTGAACAAGAGAGTCAGAATGATCTTGTGTAATTGCACATCCCACCAGACATGAGGAACGGATGGTAGAAATGGTAGCTCCATTACCTAACAAAATTAACATTTTTAAATCTTATAAAACCTATAAATTGTGAAATGAAAACAGCCAAATGAATATCTTGCAATTTTGTATCTATAAAAGAGGTACAATTCCCTAAGGCAGAGCTTTCCAAACTGTGTGTCGCAACACAAAAGTGTGTCGCCACACACAGTCTGGTGTGTCGCCACACAACCCGGAAGCGCTGATCATCATCAGCACTTCCGGGTTTTCCCGTGGCGACACACCAACGGCGGAGTGCAAAAATTGAAAGCGGCAGCAGCGCTTCCGGGTTTTTGCGCGCTGCCGCAACGGCGGCACTTCCGGGTTTTCCCGCGGCAACACACCAACGGCGGTTGGTGTGTCGCCGCGGGAAAACTTTGGAAAGCCCTGCCCTAAGGAAATATAGAGACTCAATTTAGGGTATTCGCCACATAGTAAACTATAAATTTTGAACACACTCTCCCACCCCCAAAAATATGTAAGATGCCAATTGTTACATCTTTAAGCTCCTGTTGAAGATCTATCTGTTCATCTGGGCTTTCTCTGTATATATTATGGATGAATCATTTTGTTTTGTTTTATTGAATATATTTTTTAATGAATTTAATTTTAATGAATATATGTTTGCATTGTTTTACTTCCATTTTAATGTTTTAATCATTTCATTGTACACCACATTAAGATGCAGCTTATGCAAAGCAGTATAAAAGTATCTTAAATAATAAATTGAGCTGAGCTGAAATTTTCACCAATATCCACAAAAGCATCAGAAAGGAACTGAACTCTATAACCAGGGTATAATTTCTGAAAAGTATTCTCCTTAAAACACATTTCAGATGGTAGGAAACCTTCAAGAAAAATCTCTGATAAGAATTATTGAAAGATCAAGATAAATTATCAGAATTATGCTCAGAAACTGACCAGGACCCCATGCAGTTCAAGAATCACTTATACAGTATGTCATAAAAACAGCCCCGTCAACAACTGCATCTACATACAATACAGTCAGATAATCTGGATTGAACTTTGTTGGTCATAATCCAGTTCATTACAAGGTGGTTAAAGCAAATAGCTCACGATGCCAGTCGGGCATCTGTGCCTAAGAAAAATCATCAGTTTTCTCCGTTCAATGAAATCTTGACTATGTGAGTTACATAGCCATAAGGAAATGTTCTTAGATATAATGTAAGGTATAAAGTAGACATGAAGTAGAATAAGACTAGAGATGCATCTGGAAGGTGAAAAGAATAAAAATAGTAAACTTGCCTCTCACTAAAACCTAGGGATGTGCAGCACTTTGGATTTAAAGCCAAAAAAGTGTCTTGGAACAAATATTTGTTGGCACCTCCTTAAAGAAACAATATCACTCCTGGGATTACAGCATCCACCTGAGGCCAAGAAAGTACATATTGGAGTTAAGAAGGTACGAACAGTGTGCAAAAATATGTTTTGGAGTGGTCGTACGTGCACTGTCAGCACCTTTTTAACTCAAGCACGTATTTTCCAGGGATTGTGCATCTATCATATAATCCTAGGGAAAGTAGTAGCTTCATTAAGGATGTGCCAAGAGGAGTAGCGTGCATGCCCATGTCTGCTCTGAAGAACCTTTTTGGCTTTGGATCCAAAGTGCTCTACATCTGTATTAAAATCACATGCAATATAATATGCACAAAACTGTAGGGAAGATCACAATGCTCATTTTATTGTTTTCGCACTAACCTTGCAGCTCAGGACCAACAGTGGTTATTATAGCTCCTAGACATCGACCCAAACATTGGTGTACCTCTGTATGGGATGGAGGCACTGTCAGAAGTAAGGTAAGGACCAAAGATAGGGTAGGCTCTACATATCCACGGTACATCGGTCCACTGGAATCCACTATTAGAGCAAGTGAATGCAGAGACCACGTCTAGAAGGAGAATGAATAGTTTAATCATGTGTTTTCATCTTAACTAGGGTCATGGTTAAAAGGCTGCCTCTATAAACAAACGGATTCTCAAATTACATACAGTGCTGACATCACTAACATCTCTCACTAGATTGGGAACTGTACTGGAACTACTTCCCATAACTATAACTAAGGAAAGGTAAATGTTCTCTTGCCCCACAAAAAAAAAACAGAGGGAGCAGAGCCACCTAGACTAACAAATATGATTTATGATTTCAAGCCAACAGTTCCTTAATAAGCACATAACACCTGTATGTAGGAGAAGCACAGGTTATTTAATTCAACTGTTTACAAAAAGGATAATGAATAAAGTTGTTAAAGCAAGAAGCTTGCCTTATTATGATAAAAATATTTTATCACAATAAGAGTCACACTAACTTTAATAAGTGGATTCCTTCAAGCAGCAGCAGCATTTTTTTCGGATTCTTGCAGAAAACTAAAAAAGTCATGCTTCTTAAAGGAATAACAGAGAGATTATACACTTCTGTAAAGTCCAAAGCATATCTGAACATTTTTCAAAGCATGAATAGCTCTATTGTATATTAATTTTACCTGAACTTCAGGAGAGGTTCCATCTTGTGCCAGTGCTAACAGAATGCTGACACTGGTTTTCAAATGCTGCCCAGAACCTATTCCACCAACATAACGATGCAGGCAGCCAAGGGCCAAAGAATGGCCAGTTCTTGATACAACGTCTCTAGCAGATTTCAGCCTGCCAATTAAAAAAAATCATTAAATCCATAAACAAGATGGCAAAACCCTAGCACAAAACTATTTTTTTTGAAATGAGAAAAAGCAGTGCTTGCCTACTCCATAAGCTCATGGACATTTCTGGAATTCCCAAAAATGTCATTGTGGATATTCATAAAATGAACAGTGTTACATAAATATGATTTCAACTTTATTTTAAATGTTTGTATAATTAAATTGTTAAGACATGTCTACACTTTCAAAGTAACTCAATTTCCCCATTAAAAAACATAATTTTCAATTCCAACAACAATAGAAAATTAATGTAGGGTAGTTGGGTCTAAGTCTTAGTCTTTGTCTTTAAGAGACAGAGTTATCTCCATGATATTTATAGTATGGAACATTTATGAATAATTTACTAAGTAAATGAACCTGGGAGAAAAACTGAATCTGAAAAATGTTCTGAATTTTTCACTCCCTTCTTGTTCTCATTTCTTCTCTCCTCAATTTTTTCACATATAGGGGAAATATTCATACCGTAGTATTAAAGCTAAAAATGTTATCATCTTTTAAATGATTTGGATTACATGAATCCCTCGTTCTTCTACAACCATGAACACACCCTCCTGAATTCTTCCTATCCCTAAATGGTAGCAGAGGGTGAGGGAAGGGGGTCAAAAGCTGTGTAGCGTCATAGCAATCTTCCATAGGCACAAAGGCCATACATCGTTTCAAACAACAAAACTAAGGAAGTAAATCTGTATGTACATTTATGTACATTCTTACAGCCAAATTTCTTCAGTCATAGTTTATTAACCCAGAATTATTATGAGATACAGGTGGCCCTTGTAATACAGAGTTCATTTATTTGTAATTCTGAATATTCACAGCTATTAAATGCAGACCAGACTTTGGTATACAGATAAAGATTTTCACATATCCACATTCTGGCTTTGGTTTTGTCTCTTTATGCTTGTACAAAATGGCAGGTGGGCTTTTACATATGTGTAAAGCATGGGGTTTTTTTCCACAGAGGTAGGTTTAGACCAGAGCTTTCCAAACTGTGTGTCACGACACATTTGTGTGTCGGTTGCAGTGTCTGGATGTGTCGTGGCTGCTGCTGCCTCTGAGCCCTGCCAGCAGAGCTTTCCAAACTGTGTGTCGGGACACGTTGGTGTGTCGGCTGCAGTGTCTGGTTGTGTCATGGCTGCTGCTGCCTCCTGGCTTCCACGCAGGTCCTAGTGCCTGCCTTGTGCCTTGCTGCCTCCAAACCTGCTGTGATTCCACGCAGGTCCTAGTGCCTGCCTTGTGCCCTGCTGCCTCCAAACCTGCCCTGCCAGGATTCCACACAGGTCCTAGTGCCTGCCTTGTGCCTTGCTGCCTCCAAACCTGCCCTGCCAGGATTCCGCGCAGGTCCTAGTGCCTGCCTTGTACCTGGCTGCCTCCAAACCTGCTGTGATTCCGCGCAGGTCCTAGTGCCTGCCTTGTGCCCTGCTGCCTCCAAACCTGCCCTGCCAGGATTCCGCGCAGGTCCTAGTGCCTGCCTTGTGCCTTGCTGCCTCCAAACCTGCTGTGATTCCGTGCAGGTCCTAGTGCCTGCCTTGTGCCTTGCTGCCTCCAAACCTGCTGTGATTCCACGCAGGTCCTAGTGCCTGCCTTGTGCCCTGCTGTAAGAGCGTGTCGCAAAATGATGCATGTCTAAAAAGTGTGTCACCAACATGAAAAGTTTGGAAAGCTCTGGTTTAGACCGTCTGCACAGGGCATTTGCTCCTCATTCTCACTTGGTCATAGCAGAACTTGCTGTGTCAGCCTGACTGCAAGGCTCCAAGTGGCTGCCTTGTGGTAGCTGGCTGCTTTCTTCTCTGGAGCAACTTAGTTGGCTGGTGATGAAGGGTGTTACCTTCTTCATGCCAAATGTCTCATGCTAGCTTCTTCGCTCTATGTGACTCTTTCACAGTTAAGATAGAAGAGCCTGCTGCAGTAGCTATTGCTGCTGGAGAGTGCCCATGGCTCACTCCCATGGGGTTGGGCTGAGGTAGTGCTCTTCTTTTGAAGCCTTAGAACAAAGTACTGATGATAGGGGCTGGTACTGCTCCTGCAAGCAGGAAGAGGACAACCTCTCCTGGATGAAGAAGATGAGCACAGGCTCCAGAATCCAATCACTCAATTTCCATAGGTTCAAAGTCTCATTATTCATAGTCTCATTATCCATGCTTTTATGTTGGAACAGAAGCACTACAAATAACAAGGGCCACCTGTATAATTTATATATTATTCATATGTCTTACAGAAGAAAACAATTTTTAAAAATAAACAAACAAACAAATCCAAACAGAAGAAGTATTTAGCACAGTTCTTGTTTTACTTAAAGTAAAATTACAGCATACTTATCAAAGCTGTGCTGAGCCATCCTGGCAATGAAAGTTGCTTCTCCAACCACCTGTGCCATTCTGCCCAGAGCTTCTCCTGCAGCACATCTCAAGATGGGATTAGGATTGTCAAGCGCTCCCATTACAAGAGTCAAAGCAGACTTGCGGACTTCTTCTGGTCCTAAGGTACTTTTGTTTTCAGCTAAGCCCTATTACGAAAGGTAATATTTTAAAACATTATCTAGAACCACATCTTTAAAGCAGTCACAGATTACTTTAAGAAAATACCTAAATGAATGTGTTCTTACAGTACATACTTACTTTTCAGCATCTTGCAAATCATTACATTTTAATTACAAAATTATTGTTATGTGTTCACTTTACGATCCCATAGGGCACTCAAGGCAGCTAACAATAAAAATAAAGCCATCATTTAAAATCTGATAAAAACTATTAAAATCATTGTTTCCTAAGTCAAACTGAAAAGGCCGAGCTGAAGCAACAGGTCTTGATTCTCTTACAAAAAACTGAAAGATTGCAGGCAAAACTCCTAAGAGCACATTCCATAGCTTGAGAGCAACACTATAGTTTCATATTTTGAAGCAGATTTACCTTTAGTGCACTGAGAACAGCAGTAAAAATATTAAGCTGCACCGCTTGTTGACGAACACCTTTTGCCTGTTTGATGCATTCTGCAAAATGATCCAACATTTGCAGCCTGAAAATATAAATATTATGAGGAAAATAGCATTCAAATAGCAAAAACTCACATTTCAGTAGTAATAACTGCTAGATACCTTGACATAGTAAAGTGGCTTTTGTCAGATGTGAATTAATGTAACTAGAATGATCTCTGAAGTTTATTTTGTCTAACTTTAGAAATCCAGTCTTCTGCTGTCCGGGTGCACTGGGACTGTGATAAAACTTGGTTTATTTGGTCAAGAATGGCATAATTGCTTTTCAGTTTGTTGGAGATAAATGAATATACTTTAAATTCTTACTGAAAAACTTAAAAGAGTTCTTGCACTGAAAGTATCACCAATCTTAATTAATTCGGTGGCATGGTATCTTAAGTGTGTGGGTGGTGGTGGGAATATTTTGTCTTTCATTTATTCAGAGGACCATTATGAATCACTAAAAGCCTATCCATTGTATAACCAGGACAGGATAAAAGTTATTTTTCCTTAAAGTTTTATCAGCAAAATGTCTCCTGAGTGCTTCATTAGACAATCATCCTCACAAAGGATACCAGTGTTTCTCTTGTCTTTTAACTATACTAGTTATCTCTTTTTCTTCTATCCAACTTTAGCTGCCTCTCTCCTCACTTACCTCCACCCCCCCCCCACAGCTCTCCAAGTTCTCTTAGATTTCTAGTTGCCTTCCTTACCAAGAAGTATCCAGATAACTCTTTAACTTCATCAGTATGGTCTTTAAGTCACGCTGGCTAGCAATTCTGGGTATTACAGCCCAAATACATCTGGAGGGCATCAGGTTGGAAAGGAGGGCTTTAGCCCCTCTTTTTGAGAAAATATGCCCACTGATAAAATGGGGGAACCAACTGTTGCATGAGAAGTAAATGCAACACCAGAAAACCTCTAGATAAAAATTACCCTTGAACTTCAAATATGATGGAACCCCTGCTAATTACAAGAGTTTTCATCACATTAATTAATTAGTATGCTAATCAGACAGTATGTTTATCTTCAAGAATGTACAAGGCACTTCACAAGCTTTTCCCAAAAGATAACTTGTGACATTTGAAAAATTACCAAACTGGAAAAAGGAATAACTTATCTTTATATAAGATTCTCATGTTGATATTGCTGAATGAAAGAACACCTCCATGAGGTATATACTATAAGTGTTCCCTTTCATAATAACAAACCTGTGTTTGTAGGACACGTGAGGGAAAACAACTCCAAACAGAGCCACTGAGGCATCAATGACTGATACTCCCAACGGAAGAGGGCCTGGCACCGCTTCTCCAGCTGGGATGCGCAAGTAAATGGAGGAGGGATCGTGTTCTAGGGCACCACTTCCTGAGGCACTGTTGGGCTGGAGCTGTAAAGCATTGGCACATTTGAAATAACAGAGAAATGAATCTTTTATACCTTAACATTTCATACCAGCTAGAGAAATGTTGTCTTAGCTAAAAGAGTACTCTATTTCAAAATTATTCCTGTAGAATGGGGCCTATATAATGTATCTTTGGTTTGTACAGTGCAATTACATTCCAAAGTAACTACCCTTGCTATTCATGCAAGTATTTTAATTATCAGAGAATCATAGGGTTGGAAGGGACCTTGGAGGTCTTCTAGTCCAACCCCCTGCCCAGTGCAGGAGTCCTCATATCATTCTGGACAAATGGTTGTCCAATCTCTTTTGGGAAGCCTCCAGTGATGTAGCACTCACAACTTCAGGAGGCAGGCTGTTCCACTGCTTAATAGCTCTCACAGTCAGGAAATTCCTTCTTAGTTCAAGTTTGGATCTCTCACTGTAAAGCTTCCACCCACTGGTTCCTGTCTTACCCTCAGGTGGTGGGGAGAATCAATCAACTCCCTCTTTCGTGCGACATCCCTTCATGTATCAGAAGACTACTATCATGTCTCCTCTCTGCCTTCTCTTCTCTAAGCTAACATACCAAGTTCCTTTAACCACTCTTCATAGGAGTTAGCTTCCAAGCCCCTTACCTTTGTTGCTCTTCTCTACACTCTTTCCAGTTGCTCAGCATGCTTTTTGTAATGTGGTGACCAGAACTGAACACAGTATTCCAGGTGTGGTCTGACCAGTGCAGCATAGAGCAGTATTATCACTTCCCATGATCTTGACACTATGCCTCTATTGATGCAGCCCAAACCTGCATTGGATTTTTTGGCAGCTGCAGCACATTGTTGGCTCATCCTTAATCTGTGGCCTACCAAGACTCCCAGATCTTTCTTGCAAGTACTATTGCTAAGCCAAGTACTACATATCTTGCACCTGTGCATCTGGTTTTTCCTTCCATGCTGAAGCTCAAATACTCTGGCCACCTAATGCGAAGAGAGGACTCACTGGAAAAGACCCTGATGCTGGGAAAGACTGAAGGCAAAAGGAGAAGGGGACGGCAGAGGATGAGATGGTTAGATAGCATCACCGATGTAATGAACATGAATTTGAGTAAACTCTGAGAGACAGTGGAGGACAGGAAGGCCTGGCGTGCTATGGTCCATGAGGTCACGAAGAGTCGGACACGACTAAACAACTGAACAACAACAAAAAATAGAGAAAGCTCTATGTTATCCATAGGCTTTTCAGCTCAATCAAAGTGAAGAGCTTCCCATCAGGGATCTAGCCTGCATTAATCAGAGAAATGGATTCACTCATGTAATTACCAGGATTGCATGAAATTCCTGAATTACTTTGAAATGGATAACTACACAGCATAAATTTTCATACAGAGTTTCTATCTGGAATATGAGGAAGTACACGCCACAATAGAATATGTAAAAACTAGAGAAGCACAACATCTAATAACTGTAGAAGGCCCAACTTTATATCCTTACTAGAACCTCCCCCACCCTCTGTCCAATATACAATATGCATTATGTGGATCTATTTTCTTGATATCAAACTCCTCTGAGGGATAACAGAAAGAAAGGATATAAATATTCTGTTAGGCAGTATTTTATTGGAAGAGTTACTTCAGTAGTAAGAGTATGGGTAACACACTTGGGCTGCAAAAGTCTGAATGACCACTAGATTTCTGCATCTCTTTGCTGCTATTTAGTGGTTCTGCAGCCCAGATATGGTAGCCCTATATAAGACAAATAAGCAATATTTCATTTATCAGTATTTATTTATCATATCTTAGTTCACTATCCCAATAATAAGGGTCAGACAAACATTCCCATATATTGAAAGACAGCTTGCTAGAAATAATTTCCAATTCCTTATATATCCAGGTGGTTTTAACAGATTGCAAACCAAGTGTTGCAGTTGGTTTCAGCTCTTACTAACATTACTGCTGTAGGGAACCTGGAGCAGGAGCCTTTAGTGATAATTGGGGATTATATATACCATCTCTGATTTCTGCCTCTCTGAGGACTCAGATGTGGGATTGCCTCTGCAATGGCAGTTTCTACACTGTATAAGAGATACTTTTACAGGAAGCATTAAAGGAGAGGAGGAAAAGCTACCATCGCTTCAAAAGCATGGACTTTCAGATTTGGAGGGAAGGTGGGTATATCTGCTATGAAATAACTGATTACATTCATTGGGTTAAAATATTTCTATGTCAATCATGGAGGACTATAGCTCTCCAAATATTGCTTCACTACATATTCCCATATTAGCCGGAGCTACGGAGAACTGTGTTCAGTAGCATCAGGAGGCTCAAAAGTTCTTTTCATTGCTTTCATATTCTTAACTATACTGTTCTGGAAACTGATGGGGCAACTCTGGGAGGACTGAGTACAGAACCCATTATTTTATTTTTGGGAGGCTCCATTTCAGTTTCAAACTAATAGCCATCCAGCCACCTGAGTTCACTGTTAATATATATATTTTAAAGTAGGACAGTTTCCCTAATGAATTTATGCTTTAACAATCTGACTCAGATTTAATATGCCAATATTAAAAAAACCAGCAAACATGTAATTAGTTTGTTACAGATGAAACAAGTGTGTAAAAAAAAACAATTGAGGCTTGGGAAGGATTTGAAAACAAGATTGGATACCTGATCTTCAATTGATTTATGGTCTGTTTCCTGCAGCCAGGAGCCAAGAAGAACGCTGTCATCATAATGGCAAAGTGATCTAAGCAGGGATGTGGTTGTATTAGCAGAGTTGTCTGTCAGAGTAAATTCTGCCACCAGCTCCCGAAGAAGTGGATTAAAAGATCCTAAAGAAAATTAAGAAAATACAATTTTTACACAGCACATTAAACAATAAGCATCACATGATCCATCCTAATTTTAAAACAGGAAAGCCAGAACTAATGTTATTCTGGGCGTGCTAAATCCCATGGCAAGATATCTCTTTGCAAATTGGATAGACAATCTCCAAGATTACAGAAGCTTCTGCAGCTTCATATCATGAGCAATCCCCCACAATATCTGTATGACGACGAAGACAATTATTTGAACACAACTCCTAGATATTCACAGGAAATATTATTGATGGTAGTGCTGTTATATGTGAAAGTGAGTATATGGGAGCACAGAGTTCTCCTAATGAACTTTTCTGTTGTTTTAAAAATAAAGAAATAAAATGCTTACAAAGCTTCTACCTCATATTAAAGTGGTACTTTTAAGAATAGGAGAAATAGTGAAAAAAACAGTGCATCTTACCTTCATACGTTTTTGGTGGTAACAAAGCCAAAATGTCATAAAGCCTTAATCGAACCATTGCTGCACTTGCCTTCAGATGTGCTCCATGGGCTTTAGTTACAGAAGGAATGCTATCATGTTAAAAGAAAACATGAAGGTTACTATTAATTTGAAAAGCTATTTGATTTATCCTGTAGACGCAGAGTATTGTGAATAAAATCACCTTTTCCCCTGTAGGTTTTGGAAGGTGCATGCCAATAGGGCAGGGAAAGAGCAAACCCACACTATTTTGCTCTTTGAAATTTCAAAGGGAGGGGGAGTCGGTGCAAGGAATTAACGGAGAAGGCAGGGTATTAATGAACTTAGCCTAAGTTCATCACCCATACATATCTGAACTCCCTTTCACATGAATTTACTACAATTTAGCCACACAGCACAGTACACACAAATCCATCTGGGGAGGGAAAATGTAAAAAGGAAATAACAGAGGAGGAGAGACGTTGATTAGCATATGCAATAAGAACCCAGGTCACAGACTGCCCACTTCTGTAGTATATGCTGGAATATAGTGAGATGGGCGGTGTATAAATTTGATTAATAAATAATAAATAAACAAACATGAACAAAAAACATAAACAAAGTTCAAAAAGCAATAAAGAGAGGATGCAAAAATTAAGTTCCAAAGTGATGAAATACCAACATGTTCATTTTGATGTTTGAGTGAAACTTAGAAATGAGAACCTATTTGTTCTATGAATGATCAGGCAGACAATTATTTTAAAAGAAAACCAGTTTCAACTCCCAAGAAATCATACTTACTGAGACATCATTGTCATAGCACATTCTATGGGTGTCATCAGTTTTCGAATAACATCTTCTGTTAGAAGCTCAGGACAGTGGGCAACAAAACTCCTCATAGCTAGCAACAACAAAAAATATTAGAAATGCCAGCTTTAAAAGATCAGTGTGATTCAAATAGTTTCTCTATCAAGTGTATGATGCAATTGACAGTTTAGTGAATTAATTGTTGTAAGTTAAATAAATCACAGGGACATGAAAGGAGCCTCCTTGGGCGTCCCCCGGGCAACGGTGATGTCAGCGGCAAATCCTTTCACTACAGAAGCGCTTTGGTGCTTCTGACATGAACACACACATAGTTAAATAAAAGTACTGAGGGAAAGAAAGGACATACATCGTTCTCTCTCTCTCTCTCTCTCTCTCTCTCTCTCTCTCTCTCTCTCTCAGGGCTCTCCACTTAAACTATAGCTTCCCACAAAAATAGAAAGTGCTAAACTGGCCACACACAAACACACACACACAATATAGTGCTCTATCAAATATAGTGTTCAATTCAATTATATTCGTAACCTGTTAAAAAAGTTAATTAAATAAACATCCTACCCTATTCCTACCCACACTCATATACTAGCAAATTCCAAATATGCATATGACTGAATATGATCAGGCTGCATGTTCTCCAAATACATTCTTAATATTTTTCATTTCAATGCTCACAGCCGATGTACCAGTTCTTCCTCCAATTTGTCACAAAATCTAAAGATTACTCAGAATAGAGTTCTCAGTCTCTTTGATTCTAGCCCATTACTTTAACCATAAATATGGAGGTAAGGCCGACTGAAATAGTACCGCAGGGGTCCCCAACCTGTGGGCCGCGACCTGTTGGGAAGTGGGCTGCAGGGCTCCCTCCTGCAAACCCCGCCCCCGGTGCATGCGATTGGCTCCCGTCTGCAAACCCCACCCTGTTGTGCGCGATTGGCTCCTGCCTACAAACCCCGCCCCCCCGGTGCACGCGACTGGCTCCCACCTGCAAACCCCGCCCCCCCGGTTCGTGGAAAAATTTTCTTCCATGACCGGTCCCTGGTGCCAGAAAGGTTAGGGACCGCTGTAGTACCGGACAAGTCTACTATATCTTTAAGATTCTTACCGCAGAGAGCTCCTGCACGTCCTTCCAGTGTTACTTGCCATGTAAAGGAATCCCCACGAGCTTTTTCAGCTTCCAATTCTTTTAGAGAACGGGGAAACACATTTCGCCACAGTAATAACATTTTAGGAAGATGGTAGCGGACAACTGAAGGACCTACCAGGGAGAGAAATTATACTGGAGTAATAAATCTCTGTGAAGGATAAAGCCAAAGAATTCTAAACAGGCTTCAATGCCATTCATACGTGACATTTTCAAAAACTGACTTTATATTTTATATGCCGCTTTGACAAATTTTAATCAAAAAACGACATCATCCATGAAAATAAATAAATTGCAGACTAATGTTAGGAAAATGATTAATCTTACTCCAATAATTGATTTTAAGGTTATAGAAATATTTGTACCTTTATAAATATACTTACTGTATATATTAATAGCATTAAAAGATTCAAATCAATTAAAACTAACTTTAATATTCTGTTACCATTCAAGGTGCTAATTACAATTTAATACCTCCCAATTACTGACCAGAATATATTTCTATCCAGGCTTTTAGTTCATAACAAAAGCTGTAACAGAGAAATTGCACTTTCAAAATAATCTGGATTTTGGTAGCAAGAGCAGAATTTGATAAGGTCTAGTATTAGAGCGATATCAACAATTTTCACTGTTGAAGGTGTTTAATTGTTGAAGGTCATTGAAAGGTGTTTAATTCTCTATTCATACAATCTTTCTGAAAGTTCTATAAATAGAACTGATTAGATTTAAAACACAGCTTCCAATCTAATATTTACAACTTAAAGCAAACAAAAACATGAAAAAAATGTTAACTAAACATGTATTCAATGTTCGGCTACATGTTGCTGCTAAGTGCAAGTCAGACAGTGTTGCTAAAATAAAAGGAATGTTTACATACACACCTAAGGTCATTAGAGCACCCAGCAAAAGCCACCCAGCCTGGGTTCGCTGTAAGGACAGCCTGCTGTTTTGTGCAGCAGTCCGTAAGAGATCCTCAGCAATGCTAACAACCATCTGAAAACAAAGGGAAGATTAACTTAGAAGTGAATTAGAAAGCATCTTAATAAAACTCCTAATTTGCAAAGAAATTTTGGTTTGAGATACATTCACTGATGCAAAATATATTACAAATACGAATACCATTTAAACCAGAATTTTTTTTACTTGGAATTTGGGATGTACAAATAGAAAAACATTTTTTTAGAATAATACAATACATGATTACGGCAGCAAGACTTTTATATGCACAAAACTGGAAAAACCAAAGTATACCAACAATACAGGAATGGATGTTGAAATTACTAGACATGGCAGAAAATGACAAATTGACATGCTTATTAAAAGAAAACTCAAACCGTTATTTTCTTAAAGAGTGGAAGCCTTTGATGGACTATTTGCAAAAAGCAGGAGGAGTAAAGCTTGCATGGGGTTTTGACGATTAGATTATATATAAATAGTATATATTAGACAAGAAATGTATATGAATGTTATATGAATAGCCAGCACGTAAGAATGAACTATCTTTTTTATTCTTATGACCATAGACAGATCGGAAGTTATCTAATTTCTATGTTTGTTTCTTTTTACTTTCTTTTACTTTACTACACTTTTCTTTTCTTTTCTTTTTGATTTGTATTTCTATTTCTGTTTCATTTTCAAATTTTAACTTTGTATATTTGAAAATCTTAATAAAATTTATAAAAAAAAATAAAACTCATAATTTAACATTAATACAGGATACAAAATAAAAACTTTATTTGATATTAAGTTCATTATTATTCAAATTATTTTTCCTTTAAATAGTGAAATGAAGAAGTCAAGCCAAAGAAAGACTCAGCAGGGGATGGCTGAGACTCAGGACAGGAAAACAAAATGATTAATAAAGAATATAAACCAAGATGTGGAATGTGATGGTAAGAGAAACACCCTGAAAAAAGAGCAAAAAGGAAGAAGTGCACCAACATAAAATGGAATTTATTTATTTATTTATTATTTAAACTTATATTACCGCCCATCCCCCCCATCGGGGTACCCTGGGCGGTTCACAATAAAAACAATTTGCTTCTATTGTTGCGATGCTAAACACTTTTACCCAGGCATAAGCACTATTATGTAGTAGAAAATGAGCATATGAGAGTATGAAACTCCTAGAGCAATTAGTATCTTACAACTAGGAAGGAGCAATTATAATTTCAGAATGGATGCTTCCTAGTTTTGGAGTAGCATAGGATAAATCTGTTTTGTGCGTGCCTAGCAGAAGACACAACAGTGTTTACAAAAAGGCATTTCCCTTTTGACATGGCTGACGTATCTCAGGTTCACAGCGAGGTATGTGTTCCTTGGTAGCTACAGCTTGAGCTTTTCAGACTTTAAACCTTGAATGTAATGGGAAACTAACAGCCAGTAATGCAAATCTTTGAATGCAGCATTTTTGGAATATACCTTTAAATAGCTGGTGTTATTTTATAACCGTCTCCTTTCTCCACACCAGCATAAACAAAACAATGCCTTTAAATGCAAGTATTAATAATCTCACCTTTCCTTTGGCATGAGGGATACCCAGAGAACATTGATGAACTCCACCTAACAAGGCAGCCATTGCAAAACTGTACCCGCTAACAGCTTCTGGGGAGGCCTTCAGGTTGTTGAGCCTTTCTGCGCACCGGTCCAATAAAGGAGTCAACTGGAAAGGCAGAGCTACGGCCACACAGCGCAAACACCATGCAGCAGCAAGTCGAGCAGCCATACTGGGATGGAGAAGAACTGAAGTAACAGTCTCAAGCAATCCTGAAAACAAACCAGAGAAGAGAATATTTTGAGGAAACCGCCAAAGCATTTCTTATTTGTAGTAGATTTGGTCAAAAGAAGAGGTTGAAATGATGTAAATCTTGCTCAGTAGCAAAATATGCAAGGTTATCTATTTTCAATGTTTTGATTTTTTAAAAATCTTAACAAAAACACCAATAAGCATTCAACAGCACTCTTTAGATGCCAAGTTCAGATTCAATGGCTATAGTCTACTCTGGAAAATAGGCTTTGCCTGCCTTGATGGTTCACTAGCATGTGAAGATTTTTCTTCTTATGTAGGCCTTTGGTTGGAAACAATTTTAACAAACCACACAAATTTCTAATCAATGTATGTATTATGTATTATTTAGATTTCTATGGCCACCCTTCTCACCACAGCAACTCTGGACACTGAACAAAGGTGAAAATAGAAAATTACAATGTTAAAAAAAACAACAGTAAAACGTACAATGGCTGAGGGTAAAAACCACAAAATCACACCAAATCACTGGGGCTTTACTATGCTTTATATTTTTATCTTTACGTTTTATTGTTTATGCTTCATCTTTTTTATTATGCTGATGTTTCATCTCTGAATAACTGATGTTTTGGTATTTTATTATTTTGATTGCATCATATTACATTCTTAAATCCATATCTATTATATCACTTTCACATTATTAACTGCCCTGATACTTTAGAAAGGTGGGAAACTGAACTTTAAGTAAACAAAACAAACAAAAGTATATTGGAAATTACCTATTCTGTCCATTTAATCAACTAAATATCCAATCACTGGGATGCAAACTAGAGAAGCCAAAAATGTCTTATATTCCATGGCACTTAGGTTTATATTTCACATCAGAATTGTACTGCATACATAATTATATGGTAGAAATCACTGAGATACATTCTGTGTGTGTACAGCATGGCAGCCTTAATGACTTACCTATAGAAGGTTCCTGTATAAGTGGTGATGCAGTGGCATTCAGGCTTTGAACTAAACTTCCAAGCTCTTGAAGAGCACAAACCATTACATGTTGACTTGCTGCAACTTCTGCTGCTCCTGATTTGTTTTCAACATTAGCATCATTCACAACTGTTTCTGTCAAAATAAATTGGAAAATAGTAAATAATCCAGCATTCTGCTACACTTAAAACATACTACTTTGGACTGAGTTCCAAAAAGGTATTTCAGAGTGCATGGGGAAGCAGACATAGTACCAGTCAGTAACTCTTTTTTAAAAAAAAAAACCACAACGTTTCCCAGGATCCCCTGGCAGATGCAGAGATTATGCTGCTTTAAAGAGTTGCAGACAGATATTACATTTCACTCCTGAACACTCTGAAACCACTTTTCTGCATTATTTCTAACACAGTTCTACACAGTTCTTATTGCATAGTGACTAAGAAACTAAATTACAAATGTTTATCTTTACAAAATGATCAAGTTTGTTGCATCAAACTACTATCATGGAACTGAGATTGGTTCAGTACAATAGTTGCCAATCTGTAGTCCAGAAGTCACTAGTAGGCTGCAAGGGTACTGTTATTCATAGATAGATAGATAGATAGATAGATAGATAGATAGATAGATAGATAGATAGAGCTTTAAACATATTGTAAGATTGCCAAAGTTCATAAGACATTCTCACCTGAAAACAAATCAGATATACAGTATTTAATTATGGTCAGTAATCAACAAGGTAAAAAACACAGAAGCAACAACCAATACAACAAAAACAGGGTAACAATAATATAAAGACTAAAAAGTTAAGACTTAAAAATTGAAAAATGGGGGGGAAATGATACAGTAAAACAATATAAAGGATAAAACATAAATAGAATGAAATAAAAATACAATAAAAGCAAAAAGACTCCATGATGTCATCATTCCAAGATAAGGCTATCTTATGCTTCCTTACGGAAATCGTTGCAGATAAAAACTTAGCAACTTTATTGGTGATGGCAGGATTCTGACTGGCGAGTAGGAAATGAACCCCCTCTCCCTCATAAAAGGTCTGGGGTTTTCAGGAAGTGGTAGAGGTATGTCTGCAAATTGGCATAAAAGGGGCAGCATAAAAATGCATGCAATAGGGTCTCAGGTTCATTCTGACCAGAAGCACATCTCCCAGTGAATGGGGTCCAATTGGACCTCCCATCTAGTATTACTGAGGGTAAGGCATTGACATGAAGTGGAAAATAGAATAAGTAGTTTGCAAGAACAAAACGTTTCCAAATTGGAATCCACCACTGAAAGTTGGGTGTGTAAAAAACTTCTTGATGGATTTTGGCTTTAATTCTCTCTAAACCTAGGGGCAACAGAGAGTAGATTGAAAGGCTGTAATAACAAAGGCCATCTGAGATTTTTACTTTTCACTTTGATCAAAAGCCATCAAGGAGAATTGACAGGGCCAATGGAAAACAGGAATTTAAGCCACTAAGAGAGTTAGCAAACATGGACTCTTGTCTCCAGTGGAATCACACCTGTTTCCATGTGGAATAAAGCATTTGAAACGCAGCAAAAACCTAAACTGAACAATGCCTAAGGGTTTTGAATCACTGTAGACAAATATCTGTGTACCATACAGTATTGGGGATATAGTTTTAGCTTTAATAAGCTTGATAGTGGCAAGTATGCCACTGTCCCCTTTAGAATGAAAAAACCAAAAAACAAGATCACCTTGTTCTTATTGTTAGCTTTGGCAGAAATGGCTCTAATTTGTTCCTGCCAAGCTCCAGAAACTTGAAAAATTACACCAAGTTATTTAAAAGCTGGAATTTACTTAATTAGTATGGAGCAAAAGCTACTTATATTTATAGTGACTAGGTCTTCCTGAGAAAAACATAGTTTTGGTCTTAGAGAGATTGACTGTAAGCCCTTCCTCCTTACAGAATTCTGCTAGGGCCTGCAGATTTCTCCTGAGGCACACCTCAATAAGCAAAATAATTGCTGCATCATCAGTATATAGCAGTAACCCCAAATGCTTGTCACAAAGTTTAGGAGAGTGGAATTCCTTTTTGGTTAAGGCAGCTATCAGTGAATTTACATAGATGTTAAGCAACAGAAGAATTACAATACAACCTTATTTTGTTTCTCAATGGATTAAAATGTCCACACTAAGGTGGCCAGCTCTATCACATCTAATTTGGATGAATGTATTAGGATCTAATTGATCTAATTAGGAAGAGTAGCTGCCAATCAATAGATGTGAGGGGCAGCTTCCACCAGAGCCTGCCCCTTGAAATACCCTTGATGGGCAATTTTAAGTCAATGAAAGCAAATTTTAAGGGTAGTGTTGTCCAGGTGTATATTTCTTTATTTAAATTGTAAGATGACACATTGATCTACTGTGGATCTGCCCTCCCTAAATCTTGCTTCCTCACTGGCTAGGAGTTTCTTGTGGTCCAGCGAATCCAATAATTTATAATACAAGAAGTGAGGCAAGCTTAATAGGCTAACTGGACTGTTGCTGTTCTTAAGGATGGGTACAGTTATAGAACAGATTCAGTCATCTGGCATTCAGAATGTGTTGTTGAAAAGAGAGGCCAAGATAGAGGCCCAACAATTGGCATTTGCCTTCAGTAACTCTGGTGGTCACAGATGGGGGCTTCATCATTTTCCAGTTGATTATTTAGTTTAAGAATCCCTGAATGGGAGACCGGCCAGGAAAGGATTCTAATCATAGCATCACCTGAAATCTTGTGAAATGTTACTGTTCTTGTTCAAAATGCCTTCGGGAAGGATCACCAAATTCTTACAAGACTTAATGATCTCACAAGATTTTGACCATATTAAAAATAAGGTATTTTATATTAATTTTTACTGAATAGTGGGAGGGGTCATATGTGCACTGGTGCCCATGGGTAGCTGAAGCTGAAGCTCAAATACTTTGGCCACCTAATGCGAAGAGAGGACTCAGTGGAAAAGATCCTGATGCTGGGAAAGACTGAAGGCAAAAGGAGAAGGGGACGGCAGAGGATGAGATGGTTAGATAGCATCACCGATGTAATGAACATGAATTTGAGTAAACTCCGAGAGACAGTGGAGGACAGGAAGGCCTGGCGTGCTATGGTCCATGAGGTCACGAAGAGTCGGACACAACTAAACGACTGAACAACAAAAAAGCCCATGGGTACTATCTCTGGCTGACATGGATGTCTTTAAAAGCTTCTGAAAATAATGTTATGGTCTGCCTAAAGGAAAAGGCTGGAAACTATGGTTTCTTATACACTAATATATGCTGTTAGCAGTAAATATTAAAACACAAATTTTCATAGCAAATATTTAAATTGCAAGCGTGTACTTAGAAATATGCCATTCTTGGGGGTTTTTTTTACTATGGAAAGTTATTTTACTGTATATATTTTTTAAAATGCACCAAAAACTAAAGTTTCACAAACTGAAGAATCAAATTCTTATTTCTTAACAGTTTTCTACAAAGAATCAAAATGTCACAGAAAAAAAGCTGCAAACATTATTACTATATAACATCACTAAAACAACCAGAAAATATATCAGTTTTACAGAAAATAATTCCAGTCTTTGGTGGAGTTCAACATCATACAAGAAACAGCCAATTTACTATATACAATAGAATTACAGAGTTCTTTTTCCTTCCCCTTCAATTTCTTGCACACCATCAAAAATCTGTTCTAGACGGTTCCTCAAGTTTCCAGGAGGGATTTTGAAGGTATACAATGGGCTGTAGCAAAAGGGACTTGGCCAACTCCTCCAATCTCTACTTGTACATATCACACACTCTATTTGAAAATGGTATATGTCAAAAGAATGGACACAATAGCTTTAGATCCAAGGAGCTATCTGAAGCATAGATGCTAGTAAAATCCTTCCAAAACCTATCAATTCCCTTTATTCTCCCAGTCCAAGAATTAGTGAAAATAAGTCTCATTTCTTTATACCCATGGCACCATGATATCTTTACAAGATAGCACTCTGACAGGAAATGTCAGACCGAGTGGCTGTGGATTGATGGCCCCTCGGTATCCGGGAAATTGTCATCTTTGGTTCTGGATGGGGTGGAACTGCCCCACTCAAAACCGGTGCGGAACTTGGGGGTCCTCCTGGACTCACGACTCCTGCTCGAAGAGCAGGTGGCAGTCGTGATCAGGAGGGCCTTTGCGCAGCTTCGGCTTGTGCGCCAGTTACGCCCATTCCTGGACCGCGATGCCCTCCGAACGGTCACTCATGCCCTTGTCATCTCCCATATAGACTATTGCAATGTGCTCTACATGGGGCTACCCTTGAAGAATATCCGGAAGCTACAGCTGGTCCAGAACGCAGCCGCGCGGGCAATTTTAGGTGCACCAAGATTAGAACACATAACACCTTTGCTCCGTGAGTTGCACTGGGTGCTGGTTTGCTTCCGGGTCCAATTCAAGGTGTTGGTTATCACCTTTAAAGCCCTACATGGCATGGGGCCAGGGTACCTGAGGGACCGTCTTATCCCCATAACATCAACCCGCCCCACCCGCTCATGCAGAGAGGGCATGCTTCGGACCCCATCAATAAAAGAATTTCATCTGAAGGGGTCCAGGAGACGGGCCTTCTCTGCAGTAGCGCCCGCCCTTTGGAATATCTTGCCCCCCGAGTTGAGGCAGGTTTCCTCACTTCCGGAAAAATTTGAAAACCTGGTTCTACCGCCTAGCTTGGGACAGGAAAGGTAACAGCTCCTCCTGGGGGTGGCTAGTACCATAATGGCCTCCCTACTCTTAAGATCGATTTGCCTAGATTGGATTTTATACTTATTTATTACATTATATTGTTTGTTTTAATTTTATACCTGTATTTTAATTGTAGTTTTTATTGTAAGCCGCCCAGAGTCCCCCGATTGGGGGAGATGGGCGGTCATATAAATTTAATAAATAAATAAATAAATAAATAAATAAATAAATAGGCTGTTTAGAGGTTTTATTTTGCAACTCAATGGTCATCTAAGGTCCATTTGGTAGGCAACATGCAATCAGGTATTACATTTACACACTGTCTTTATTCTTCAGGTACACAATTATTTCAAAGGATCTCATTTATATCATGACCACATAGACCAGTGGCCTACAGACGTAGCTCAATATATTTGAAAACTAGTACCTCTTCATCCCAGCATTAAAAAAATAGGACAGCAATAAAAAAACAATACACACATACACTGAAGTTTTTTTCTCTTACCTACTGCCTTCATCTGTTTATCAATAGCCTGACAAATATCTTTAGCAGCAGCAATCTGTGCTTTCTCTCCCAATAAACTTCCTACTGTTGCTCTGAGGATAAAAGAGACACATCTTCGAGAGTAGACAGCTTCTACGTGGGTTTGAGTTGCACGAGGATGAGAAACCAAATCCAGTACATGTGACAAGAAGGTTGCAAAATTGCGTTCCAGCCACTGACCTCCTAGGGTTGTGACAAAGACAACATAGGCCTGAAAATTCAAAATTATTAAGTTACTTGAGTTTCATGGGATTTGTACTCTGAATTTAAAAGCATTGTTACACATTTTCCCTTCAATTCTCCAGCATCCTACCCCTTACAACAGTGCTTTCCAAACTGCCGCCATTGGTGACACACCAACGGTGGCAGTGGCGACGGCACGGGGGCGCGTGTGGCGGCGGGGGTGCGCACGGCGGTGCGGGGGCGCGCGGCGGCCTCATGTTTTCTGCTAAAACGCGGACATGCCGCCGTGCATGTCCACTTCCTGGTTGTGTCGCGACACACTAAATTGTGTGTTGTGACACACTAAAGTGTCGCGACACACAGTTTGGAAAGCTATGCCTTCAACTATGTAAAGCTTTGTTTCTGAAGTGGAAATACCAAATCAGGCCCTCTAATATTACAATGACATAGGCTTAAGCTCAGTGTCATCTCACCTATGTTGAGAACTCCCCATAGTTTCAGATGGAGCTCTTTAATATCATAATGATATTGATATTATGATATTATATGATAATCTCATAGTATATGGTCTCAAAGTCATTGGAAGCCTCAAATGGTTCTACAAGTTTCTTGAACAAGTCTGTCAAGAACTTTGAGCACAAGCCTTTCTCTTAGGAACTCAACAAGCATCTCCACTTATTTACATAGTTTAACCTACTCAGTTGCATAGCATATTATAGCTAAGACCTGAAGGATGAGGTCATTCTTGCCTACGCCTCCAGCATTCCATGTAGGATTTTGTTCTTTAGCATAAACAAATTAGTAAATAAATGATATCCAGTATCACATCTTACTGCTACTGAAAAGGCTCCATGTTTCAAAAGAAGCCTATCACTTGCGTTTTCAAGAAACAGCCAAATGCCCACTGGGCATACCTGCACACTTGTTTGAATCTCATTACATATTTATTTAGCTGGAGCTGTAAGAATAACATTGAAAAATAATGAAAAGCAATCATTATTACTAGAGCCAGTTTGGTCTAGTGGTTAAGGCATACCTTTCCAAACTGTATGTCGCGACACACTGCTGTGTCGCGTCCAGGGCCCAGGTGTGTCACGGGGGAACCCGGAAAAGGAGGCCATGCACCACGTGGAGTCCTACCCAGCCCTTGCCGTGCCACCGGTCCCTGCTCCGTGCCCAGCTCTCGCCGCAGAACCCAGGTAAGGTGCCAGCCCGGCAGGGGCGCAACTGGGGGGGGGGGCAGGGACGCGACTAGGCCGCCGTGCTGGGGGTGCAGGGATGCGACTAGGCCGCCACGCTGGGGGGTGCAGGGACGCGACTAGGCCGCCGTGATGGGGGGGCAGGGACACGACTAGGCTGCTGCGTTGGGTGGGGGGGCAGGGACGCGACTAGGCTGCCGTGCCAGGGGGGCAGGGACACGACCAGGCTGCCGCTCTGGGAGGTGGGGGTGCAGGGACGCGACTAGGCCGCCACGCTGGGGGGTGGGGGTGCAGGCAGGAGCCAATTGCGTGGGCCGGGGGGCGGGGTTTGGAGCCGGGAGCCAATCATGTGGCCCGGGGGCGGGGTTTGGAGCCGGGAGCCAATCGCATGGCCCGGGGGGCGGGGAGCCCTCATTATTGTGTCACGAAATTATGCATGGCTAAAAGGTGTGTCACCAACATGAAAAGTTTGGAAAGCCCTGGGTTAAGGCAATGGGCTAGAAACCAGGAGACTGAGAGTTCTAGTCCCGCCTTAGGCATGAAAAGCCAGCTGGGTGACCTTGGGCCAGTCGTTCTCTCTCAGACCAACTCACCTCACAGCGTTGTTGTGGGGAAAATAGGAGGAGGAAGGAGTATTAGGTATGTTCGCCGCCTTATTTATAAAAAATAATAATAAAGGCGGGATAGAAAATAAATAAAATAAAATAAAGTATATGCTAATTAATACACATAAACATCACAAGTGGTTAATTTCTACAACTCTATGAAAGAGGATTTTTTTTATCCTTTCTCTGGTTGTTGTGAAAATACTTTAAAGCATTTTAAAATAAACATACCTGAGTAACACCAACTCGCACTTCTCGATTAACAGATCCTCCTACTTTTAGCATCTCTCCACCACTTTTTAAGAATCCAGATCCTCCTCGCAGAAAACCAGTGGCCATGAGTTCTAAAACCTCTTCCAATGTAGCTTTTTTCACATTCTGGCGCATCACTTAAATAAACAGAAATTTTTATTCAACAGAATATTTTCAATTAGTTCTTGTTATAGTTGTAACTGAGATTTTAGTAAGTACTATGCCATGTTAGTTACCAATGACTTTGCAGCCATGAAATCAATACAAAATGTTCAAAAAAATTAAAAATTGTGAAAGTATAGTTTTTGTTATCATTGTTTACAGTTAATAGTATAGATATTCAGCTTATCTGTGTGTCTACTGCTGAACAACAAAATAATAATGATATGAATAACTCAATGGTTAGTACCTGCTGCTTGCTTTGGTATCAGTGCTGTAGCCATAACTGTCCCCAAAAGTTTGGATACTGCAACTCGTACACCATAATTTGAGTTTTCCAGAGCTTTAAAACAAAGAGTTGCTACATTTTCTAATTCTGCTGTCCACATAAACACAGCTTCATTTTGGAGTTCTAGTAGACACTACCAAACAAAAAAAGATCCAAAAATTGTTTATACTTTTAGAATGCTTATCTTGGAATTTAGTCTTGGAATTTAGCCATCACAATTACCATCTTTTTTCCTTTTTAAAACAAATTATAACTGGCAAAAGTGGAATCTGTCTTAACTTTGTGAAGGTTGCTGATATATACTGTATACACAAAGATTATAATTGAATCTGGAATTGGTGAAAGGAAGGGAGCATTAAGTTCTTTTTAAATGCTTTCCCAATAGTTTTCAGTTTTAAAGTCTAGTATAGTATGGGTTCCATCTCCAGGCTCTTTCCATCTTCAAAATCTGCCAAAAAATAAAATTAGCTTTTGCTCCACAAATCAGCTTTTTCTTACACTCACAGTCTAAAATTAGATCGTACAATTATTGGTGTAAAATCAATGAAATGGAGCTCGATAGACTTCCAAGATTGTATCTATTAGAACAGATCCTTTTTAAAACAAATTATAACTGGCAAAAGGTAAAGTGGAATCTTTTCCCAAAGGGGAAAAGCCAGATACTGAAGAAAGACAGAAAAAAAATACATGTTACTCTAGAAGCATTTTATCCCCAGCAACAGGAAGAATGCCATCCTGCCTTTAATCAGAATTGCAGAATGTATTTATTTGATTTGCATCTCAAGTACAACACCAAATATCAGAAATAAGACCATGAATGTGAATGTTGCTCTGTAGCAAGCTACACACTTTCAGAAAGTGATACAATTAAGCTACTAGCATATCACACTGTATCTTTCCAGAAAAATATGTAACAATGGTTGTAGCAACAAACAGAACAGTGTAATTTCAGGGGCAGTGCCCATATCTACACTAAACTGTACAACACAGAAAGCATACTTAGAACACTAGGTAACCTGGAAAATGCTATGAATGATGCACTAATGTTTCTATCATTTAAACAATTCAACAAACTTACCTTTGCTACTGCACAGCGCACAGCCATAGCTCTGTCTGTCAGGAGAGACCGGGCATTCTTATAAATATCACGGTGGCAAGAAGCTGCTGCACCACCCAGGCCACTTAAGACTTTTTGTAAACTCATTAATATTTCACTCCGTCCCTGTGACTGCAAATCACCAGAAGATGTAAACAGCTTGTATTTTTATCAAAATCATGCCTTAATATCCCATTTATTTAAAAACAGTATGTATATATATATATTATAATGGAAAAATATTCTTGTATCTCTATGTAAAGCTTTAAGGTTAAGAAATAGCCATAATTAAATGTGGCTAGACAATAATACACTTAATTAAAATTAAATATTAAACAGACTTAAGATGCTGAGTTATGGTAGCTATGTCGTTAACATATGGCATAGAGAAACAAGAGAAAAACAGAGAAAAAGCCTAAGTAGAAAAATATAAAAAATATTATTGAAAGGGGAAAAAATTAAGAACATAAAAACCCGAAACCACCCAAAATGGGAACACAGCATGCTAAGTATCAACAGCATGCTAAATATCTGCTACGAAAAGCAAAAATGAAATGGTGTATCCTGAAAAAAGGCATAGCTAGCGTGAATTCTGAATAGGGGTCTTCTACACTACAACGGGATTCACATGACATGTTAAGCTATAGTGTGGCCTGTTTCAAACAAAAAATGATGGATTAACAGTTTAGGAGGAAGAGATGGAATATGATCATCATACTATATAAAAAGATAACAATGACTATGATGCTGGGGAACTCTATTCCAAAATCACAATTTATGTAACTCATATTAAATCAACTTGCCAATTCTTTTTGAAACATATATTACAATCTTTTATTTTATAAACACGTGATACATTTCACGCTTATTAAAAAAGTAAGATAATTCCTTCAACCATTTCCAATGATTCTAAAAAAATAAGAAATTGCTTCTGCAGATTTTACAAATCTTCTTTTCAAAATTAAACTTTTAAGAAACTATAAGGAACAATTGACAGAGGTGGTGATCCCTATTCACCTCACATGTTTTCAGTTCTGATGGAAACACTACTTCCCCAATGTATATGAGAACCACTCCTTCCCTGTAGTTCTGGAGTATAAATTATTTGGTACAGTATATTGTATTAAAAGAATTAGATCTTACATGGTTCAAACCCCTCTACTGAGAACTGAACTCTTAGGCCACTAATACAGGGCACCTAGTTCATTGAGCTGTAATAGCCCTCATTGTCAAAGGTTTGTCGGAAGAGAGAGATATGGACAACTTATTCTCCTTATTTCAGCTCTCAGACTAGAGAAATAGAGTTATTATGTCATGCCCTCATGCTAGAGGTTCCATGACTCCATTGCCTCAAAGGGGGGATCACTTCAGTACAGGTAGTCCTCAACTTATGACAATCGGGACCAGAATTTCCATCACTAAACGATGTGGTTGTAAAGCACAACATCATGTGACCACATCGCTTAGTTACAGCAATCCCGGGCAGTTCCGGTTGCCGTCGTAACCCCAAGACGTGTGAGTCGTTAAGCAGGAAGAGGCAGGAGTCCCAGGTAAGGAGCACGGGGATGCCGCGAGGGGGGGGAAGAGCTGGGAGGGCTGGAGCAGGCCACTCATGAGTTGGGGGAGGGGGTGCTGTGGTGCGGCGCAAGCTCAGGAAGGCCGGGGAAAGAATATACACAGAATATACGCCACAGTGCAGCATGAAGCCGCAGCTGCCCCTGGAAGCCCCAGCCGCCCCAGCAGTGCGGCGCAAAGCCCCAGTGCCCCAGGAATCCCCAGCCACCCCAGCCCAGTCCCAGCCATAGTTGTCCTAGCCAACCTGCACTCTGAGGCCCCTGCCGCCCTGCGCTCTGCCGCCACAGTTGACCTTCACTGTCTTCTTGCTCCGGCTACTGATCTTCCCCAGGTCTCGTGAGGAAACCACCGTGTGTGACCTTAAGAAGAAAGCCTTCTGCGGCCAGCAGCAGCCTCGCAAAGGACCAGGCTGGGCATGCTTGGTCAGCAGTGGGAGCAAGAAGATGGCGAAGGTCAGCTGGGGCAGCAGGGGCCGTGGAGTGCAGGGGGCCAAAAGGGCATAGATGGGGGGAGATAGGCGGGTGGGGGGAATTGAAGCAACCCTGCGGTTGTAAGCGCAGGCGGGCTGCCAAGCCCGAATTTTGATCACGAGACTGCTGGGGCGCTGCAACAGCCATAAGTTCGGGGACCGGTCAAAAGTCCCTTCATTCAGCGCTGCCATAAATTTGAACGGTCGCTGAATGAATGGTCGTAAGTCAAGGACTACCTGTAGATACTCCTATGGTTTACTTGACCACCAGGAGGCAGTATGCAACTGGTTTCTCCTAATTGGGACTCATGGGGTAATTTTCAAACTGCCTTTATTATAATAAATTTAAATAATAAAATATTTAATATAAATTTTTATATTAAATTTATATAAATTTAAATAATAAAATTTAAATTTAAATAATAATAAAATTATGAGGAATGGGACAATCATACATCTACCAATGCACAACATAAATTAAGACTGGCTTCACTAACATTTTTTTTATTTTTTTTATTTATTATTCGAATTTATCACCGCCCATCTCCACAACAGTAGACTCTGGGCGGTTTACAACATTGATATTAATATTAAAAACCTATACACTTAAAAATACAATATAATAATAAATAGATAAGAATATAGTTTGTTTGTTTTTGGCTTAGTGTAATATGTAAAACCAAACACTGTTTTTTAAAAACAGTGACTCATGGCTTAGCATTATATGTGAACCAGATAGTCCAATAAACCATAATATAGGATAATGGATGAATCTAGCCAAACAGTGTTTCAGCTCAGCTGTAAGTTTAGTTGGTAGCCTTTTAATAGTGTGAATTACCTTTACATGAAAATACATTATTTATTTGTTTGTTTATTTAATTTTTATCCCGCCTTTATTATAATTGTAAGGAAATACAAATAAAGCACTAAGATTCAATTTATTTATTATCAACATTTATTTCCAGCAGTAAGTACTACATTAATTACAAGCCACATTTTTCTAATCATTGAGTATGTCTCTAATTTTTAGCTCACTACAACACTGATAATCTGTTAACTACAAAGATTTTTGTGACATGTTAACATCAGACAAACTTATTATGCCATAAGCTTTCATGAACTACAATCCACTGAAGTCCACGAAAATCTATGACATAAGAATTTTGTTTCTATTTAGATGCTACAAAATTATTTGTTGTTGTGCAACAGGTTAACAGGGTTACCCAGACTCTTAAAGAGAATACAGTACAAAAATTCAAATATTTCTGTGAACATTGCTTTTACTTACCTCAGCACTTTTCAAAGATTTTAAGAGATTGTTAACTGTTTCAGGAAAAGAACTGCCCAGCATTCTCCCCATTTTCTCATAAAATGCTCCAACACATGCCACTGCAGTACTACAAAAATCAAGATAATTTCTAATTATTTTATAGTAATAGATCCTCTCAAAAAACCTAAGGAGTGACTGAGGATGGGAGGCCAATAGGAAATCCCAAATCTTCAGACTAAACTTTGAAATCAAAAAAGCAACTTGGAAGAAGATGATAGCAAACCATTTCTTCACTGTTGCTTAAAAAAAATGTCCATTTAATCACCAGGAGTCAAACTTAGCTCAAAGGCACCTGTCTTTTAAAAGGGACCATCAAGCCAATATACTTTCCAGCAAGGATGAACATTTTCATATACTGCACAAACTCTAAATTCAAATAATCCAAATCTGGATACTGAAATAATTTTACAGATGGACAGATTAGTAGTAAGGTAACAAGGAAACGGATGTAAAGTTTCCTAAATTTGACCTCATGGTTTCAAATAATTTTTTCTTCAAATAAAATGTAACTACCAACAATTTGGTATATTTCAATATTTTACATGGATGTACGAAATAATCAAATTAAATAGAGTCTTCTCTGACTTTACACACTGGATATATTCCCTAACACATTCTGAAGGCTGTGGAATTTTCCTAGTAGGTAACATTTACTTACAGTTTGGTTGGTAAATAGGCAGAAGTATCGTCTTTACTCCTGATGATATCATTACACTTATCAAGTGTTTGAAAGACAGTAAAAGTATCTCCAATACTGTATAGAGCAGCAAGATTTTTAGCAAGTAATTTCCTTGTTGGTGGTCCAGGAGAACTGCTGATAAGACCTGTTAGCTGTTCAACAAGCTTTTTTTGTTTTTCTTTTACATCTGTCTGTTAATGAAACAAATGCACATCTGATTTGTTATGTCCAGTACAGGCAATACCTCAACATTTAATTATTTCAGATGTTCACTCGAGGTTTACTCTTATGTCTTAATATGAACATAAAATTAATGATCATGAGTTTAGACAAGAGGATTCATTAAATAAAACTAAAAATACTTGCTTCATTCTCAAGTCCATTTCCATAAATGCCTTTGGCATTTTTCAAAACACTGATGCCATTCAGTTTGAAAGGAAATTGCAACTTAATGGTTCAGCAAAAGGAAAAGAAAATTAAAACCTGAGTTAGTGGGTTACGTTAAGAGTTTCACACCAATCACAGCCTTCTTTCAAAGGAGAGGTTATAGACTAGTAATCCTAGCACAGAAAATAGAGTTTCTGTGTAGATATGCATTATCAGGATCATAAACAACAAGACAGCCCAATAATTTTATAGGATAGAATCAAATATTTAGGCAGTTCAAAATATTTCAGGTGTGTCACTTTGGTTATATTACAGAAGAGCCACTGATACAAAAATAAAGGCTGAAAAAAATCCATTATACCTTGTTAGCAGCTACAACCACCTTCTCAAGAAACCGTAGCCATTCAAAGATAAAAACTGGTCGCTTTGCTTCAGTGATCTGAGCCAAAGCCTCTTCATTTAATAGCAAACTATGAGCAAGTTCCATAGCTGGCTAAATTCTTTTTGTACTATAACTGCCTTTGTTTCCTGTTATACAAATAAATAGAAAAACAAAGAACAGTAGATTTAAAACATCCCACTTGACATAGCCTTAAAATGCATTTGAACTGGTTTATCTATTATTTTTATAGACCATCTTTCATTAATTTAATCACCTACGTACATATCTGCTACAAGGAATAGATTTGATACATCTCTATCAAAGAGAGTGAATGAGCATTGATAACTACAAGGTGACTGATATGTATGTGCACACACAGGTGTATATTTTTACATACATAGTGTGTGTGTGTATGGTAATTGAATTATGGTGATTGTGTTCAAAGAACACATTTAATTAGATCAGTTAAAGCCCTAGAAATATGTATTTGATTCAGTTTTGGCATTGCCTGACTCCAAAATGACTTTTGGGCTGTTTATATTATTTACTGACAATTTGGTTTTGTGGCTTAGATGTTGTTTGAATCTATCCCATTTTGTTCATTCATGGATCCTTGTATTGTGCAAACCCCTGCCCCCAATGGGTTAATTCAGTAACCACATCAAATATGTTGTATGATTGCAACTAATTGTTTGGGGCATAAGGGTGTTGATAGAAGTGTAAAATCAATTCCTAAGTATAATCAGGAAATCTGTTTTCACTTAGTTCTATGAATTTTAGAAATCTAGTATTTTATTTATTAATTCCAAAAAGAATACATATTTGTTGGAAGATTCAGTTCCTACAAATGAGTATATTTTTAAAAAAATGTACTCTCAAATATTGCAATTTTCAGTGTAAACTAACAAGAAAAAACCAATGTGACATAAAAACAGGAAAAACAATATTCTTATAAGCAAATATATCTTAAAGAAAAAACTCCTTTATTATTTACTTATTAAATTTATATTACCGCCCATCTCCCCCATCGGGGACCCTGGGCGGTTCACAATAAACCATAGTTAAAACATAAATATAAAGTTACAATATTACATGCAAATTTGATATAGTACACTTTTTAAGTTTTAATAGGCAAGTAAGAATACATGTACTCAGGGTTGAATCACAAAATATGCTTTGACTACCAGGGCTCAGCTCCTGAATGTATTATTTAGGCAAAGAACACCCTTCTTCTGAATCTGTGTAGAGTCTGTTCAACTGTTAAATTGAAAACAACTTTTCAATTTAAAACTTTGCACTAATTTATTTATATACTATCACCAGCTAGCTCAAATTTGTTAACAATTAAAAGATAATACATTGACACCTGCAAATTCAGGTATTATTTATTTATTTATTTATTTCATCATATTTATATAGCCACCCATCTCACAAAATGTGACTCTGGTGGTATACAATAAAAAAGGGGGTCCAGATAATCCACTTCATCCAGAGTCCTCTGAAGCTGCTGTGTGACCACCTTCTCAACCACCAAAAATAGGGATCTGGGATTTTCTCTGCCTTTTTATTGCTGGTAGAGGAACCCTCACAAACCCAGGTTTGATGCTGCATAATGTGTGAAACAGTTCCATACTGGAGTCCCTAAATCCGCTCAGTGGGTGGGTTCCTATGACATACTGAAACACCAAGCAGCCAGACACTCTTTACCTAAACACACTGTAACTTATGGTTCAGTGCGTCATGCACCCCCAGAAAATACTATGGATTGAGCAAATTGGTTATGGATAGTTTTTATAAGTTTCCAGTTTGGTCTAGTGGTTAAGGTGCTGGGCTAGAAACCAGGAGTCTGTTGAGTTCTAGTCCCGCCTTAGGCATGAAAGCCGGCTGGGTGGCCTTGGGCCAGTCATTCTCTTAGCCCAACTCACCTCACGGGGTTGCTGTTGTGGGGAAAATAGGAGGAGGAAGGAGTATTAGGTATGTTCGCCGCCTTGAGTTATTTATAAAAATAATAAAGGCGGGATAAAATTAAATAAATAAATATCGGTTTTTAACTTGTTTTTACTGGATTGTGTTTACCTGTTGTGAGCCACCCAAAGTCGCTTAGATGAGATGGGCGGCCATACAGATCGAATAAATAATAATAATAAACCAGTCATAATTTATCCAACTGTGGTGTTGGAGGAAAATTCTGAGAGTACCTTGGACTGCAAGAAGATCAAACCTGTCCATACTCCAGGAAATAAAGCCAGACTGCTCACTTGAGGGAATGATATTAAAGGCAAAACTGAAGTACTTTGGCCACATAATGAGAAGACAGGATACCCTGGAGAAGATGCTGATGCTAGGGAAAGTGGAAGGCAAAAGGAAGAGGGGCCGACCAAGGGCAAGATGGATGGATGATATTCTGGAGGTGACAGACTCAACCATGGGGGAGCTGGGGATGGTGAGCTCTGGTGACAGGAAGCTCTGGTGTGGGCTGGTCCATGAAGTCACGAAGAGTCGGAAGCGACTGAACGAATAAACAACAAATTTATCCACTGGCAAGCATGTTGTGCAAACATGGCTTATCACAAAGGGGATCCCATCCAGGGCTCAACTATGGAGCATATGCTTTGCATCCTAGGGTCACCACCTCTGGTCTGCCAAAACCTGAACCGCAGCAAGGAGACACAGGAAACTGCACCTCTTTTCTGCCATCTAGCGGTCGCCGGAGCTTTGCAACCCAGATCGTAGACCTATCCCGTGACGGCGGTCCGAAGTGCAACACTGGAAAGGGACCTTTAAGAGGCCGCTGTCAGTTGGACAGTGGGCTAAAGAAACGGCAAGTCCGGGCCGTTCTCACGCCTGCCATCCACCCAGGGAAAAGCAGCCACAGGGACGCCGGACGCCACTTCTGCTGGCGGTGCCTGAAGGCCGAAACATCCCCTGCAAGCCCGCGCTGAGCCCGAGGTGGACCGGCTCCCACCCGGAGAGGCTGCCGCGGTTCCGCGCTCCCGCTTCCTACTCCGGGTCCCCTCAGCCTTCCCACCCCTTCCCCCTCCGGCTCTTCCCCGTCCAGTGCAAGCCCCGCGTCTCCCTGACCGACCTTTCCTGACTGTTCATCCCACCTCAGGCAGCGGCGGCATCCGACCCAGCAGATCCCGAAGGTCGCCACGGCTCACCGCTCCGGCCCAGCCCTTCCCCACAACCAGCTGAAGCAGCGCCGGCTCAAGCGCATGCGTACTCGAGACCCAGGAAGTGAGGCCACGGGGACGCATGCGCAGCGGCGGAGCGGCCTAGAAAGTGGGGACCGGGGAGTCTGGTCTGCTGTGTTTCTGTTACTGGTAAGGAAAAGCAACCAAGAGGAGTAAATGGTTTAGCGTTGCTGCCAGAGGTTGGGTGATGGGTTAGATCAGTCAGTTATACAATAGCATCCCAGAGAAGTAAGTTGAATTAAGTGGACTAAGCTCATACAATGAGTTTCCACGAGTGAGTAGGACCAGAATCTGGAGTTCACAGGGCAAAGACCAATATCCTATCAATGCACCACCATGGCTCTCTCGCGTGCTGATGCTCTGGCTAGCTAAGAAATTAGGGTCATGGGGGAGAATCATACACAAAGATCAAATTCAGAGTTTGTTTGCCTTGGATCTAATAAATATGGAATTTTCCTCTAGAGATCAAAGAAAAGTGCTTTTTGATGCATTTTAAAATAATCGAACTGTATTTATAGGTAGCAAGGTTGCAGGTGGAAGATTGATATGAATCATGGATGACGCAGAAGAGGATTACATGTCTGATTCCTTTATTAATATTGAGTAAGTGGATTTTGTTCTAGGTATATCATGCTTGCCTTTGCCTAATAAGGATGCTGAAACTGAAATGGTTTTATGAAATTTGAAATATCCAATACATGATTGAAAACATGGGCACAATTTTTCAAATATGCAGTTTGCTTCAAAATTCTGTTTACATAGAACAACTCTGGGGAAGATAATTTACAGAATTAAACTGGTCACTCAAATACATGTGAACAAGTATGTATCTATGTATAGTCGAAGGTTTTCACGGCCGGAATCCGATGGTTGTTGTGGGTTTTCCGGGCTGTGTGGCCGTGTTCTGGCAGATTTGGTTCCTAACGTTTTGCCAGTAGCTGTGGCTGCTAGAAGATTCTCTCTGTGCCCAAGTATCTGTATGTATGTAAAGCATGTATCTGTTTTATATTGTTTTCAGAAAGAAAATGGAAGAAAAAGGGAAATTAGTAAGAATATTGATCACATACAATTTATTATTCAGTATGTGTACTGAATAACTCTTAAACATATGTTGATATACTGTACAGTTAATTTCTTTACATTGAGGTCAGTTTATCTAATTTAAAGGCAAAAACAAATGGAATATTAAAATTATAGGTGAATATAAGGATAACAAATTTAGAGTATTCCAGTTGAGATTCCTAACAACACCTGTAGAACTCTTGTCCAAATATAAAAAGAATTAAATTCTTCAGATCACTATAAAATCGAGAAGGAAGATATATCCTTCCATCTTTGTAGAAGTATCCTTTTTGCAACTATAAGAGCATGCAATGTCCATTTCTTTTGTATTTGTGTTAGTTTCTAAACCATTGGTATATAGTTCAAAAGAACACGAGCATCTACAAAAATTAAAGGGGTTCCCAAAACAAATATCTGAATATTTCAATTTCAAATGCTTTCTCAGAATCTATTAAACTTATAGCCACTGGGTCTTTTCTGTTTGGAGTAAAAGCAAAAATACTAATTAAAAATCTGATATTGTCCAAAGTTTGCGGGTGTGTGAATAAATCCATCCAAGCTGAGTGTACTAGAGTTGAAAGAACACCCTATATTTGGGGAAATGTCTAAAGGTAGCTGTTAGGCTGAAATGTGGAGTATTTTTGGAAGAATACAAAACTGGGCAAAAAAAAAAGTCATGGATTGGGGAGATTTTAGAGAATGAAATGGGTGCCTTAATTTTCTGCTTGGCTTGAAGCCCTCATTTGTCTCTTCAACCCCCACCCCACCCCACCCCACCATCTCAAGAATAAAAAATGGGTCAAACATTTCATCCCACCCACTCCTCCAACATGCCCCTTATAGCATCTATTTGTTAACTTTAAAAACCACAGTGGTCGTATTCAGGTAACATATTAAGCCTAAAATGAAGCACTATCTCTTTATTGTTTCTCTTCATGCATTGTATGATGCATATTTTCAGTCCAGATTAGTGAACAGGGGTGGGAACATGTAGCCATGTTGTTTGTTTTCTTTCAGCTTCATCCTATAAGTTTAATGATATTTTGAATGAGCATTTATTTTTCTTATAGTAATAGTTTATCTCCTGTTCTTTCCTCATCAGGCAGACTCAAAGCAGCTCATGAAATGACCAGAGGATCATCAATTATATACCCTCTCCCCCCAAATGTTTTAAAGCAGTATAAAATATACTTAAAGCAGGATAATGGCTTTTTGACAAAATCTTGTACTTAGGTAACTTTTTAACTTTTTGTTGTTGTTGTTCAGCCAGGACATCAGGCCTGGAATGCCGATGTTGAGACGTGTGAAGGAAACTTTTAAAAAAGAGGAAAAACAAAAAGAAGCTAACCAGAAAAGTAGGCAAAAGAGCATAAAAGAACAAGAGAAAGAGCAACGTGAAATGGTTTTAAACGTTGCTTTGGGAAACGAAAATAAAGGCTTTGCTATGCTCCAGAAGATGGGGTACCGAAGTGGCCAGCCTCTTGGTAAAAGTGGTGAGTTTCTCCACGTCCAGCTTTCAAACTGTGACTCTGCTAAGGAATCAGTTTTTACTGTCCCATAAAGAGTTGTGCTTGTACAAAATCTCAGCTGGCAGAATAATGGAAAAGGGAGTCAAAGACTTCTAGTAATTGACTTATTACAGTTATATTCTGCTTTTCCTCAACATAATACATTTTGTTCTCTCTCCATGCTTCCAATTTTGCTTTCTCAACAACCCTATGAAATAAATTAGACTATCCCGGAAGTTAGCTGATGAGCTTTTTGTCTTGAGTTGGGATTTGAGCCTGGTTCTTCCCAAACCTAACCCAACCTTCTAATCTCTGTTTGCCATTGTGTCTTGATACATTGGAGAAAAAAATAGAATTCACAGAGTGAATCCTGACTTGGGAAGATTACAAAAGAGAACCCAGCGGAGTGTCTTTCTGAGCTCCTTAGGACCGGAGATCCAGTGTGGTCTCACAGCCCAACCTGCTTCACAGGTTTATTGAGGTGGGGAAAAATTGGAGAGAATGTTGAGCTCATGGAAGACAAACGGTGTAAATCTAAGAAATAAAAAATACATAGAAGGGAATATAGTAAATACAGTACTACAGCTACTAATAATTTTTTAAACTTGTATGCCGCCCGACTCTCAATGACTCTGGGCAGCTCACAACAATCAAACAAAGAAATTACAATAAAATCAATAAAAGATAAAGATGAAAGATAGCAAGCACAATGAAGCAAGGGGATCGTATATTATTTTATTGACAATGAATACATTTCTTTCTTCTGCAGGGACAGGAATAGTTGAGCCCATTCCTCTGAGAATTACTACAGGTTTGTGAAATACCTGGCCTTTTTTTGCTTTTCATTCAAATGTGTTGCTCAATCGGTCAAACAACTGCTTTATATTTGGGACAGGAAGAAGTGGGCTTGGCCATGAAGAAGCAAAAAAACGAAAAGCTGAGGAAAATCTGGAAAACTACAGAAAAAAAATGAATATGAAAAAACAAGTGGAGACGCAGGCAGCTGACCTCTTCAAGTAGCGTGCTCCATTCATGTTATTCCTTGGGCGTTTTCTCTTAACTGCTAATACCATTTGTATACTTAGGTGAGGGCACAACCTTCTAAAAGGAAGGTGCCTTCATATAAATGATCTATATGCAGAGACCTCTACCCATATATATGAAAGCCCCAGCAGCACTCATATTGGGAGTGGAGAAGCTGTGTCTCTCCAACTATTCCTAGACTACAACACTCAGCAGCTCCAGCCAACATGATCACTGTTGAAGGATGCTGGGACTTCCAGCTATTCCTGGAGGATCTCAGATTTCACTTCTGTCTTAACACACAACATTAGGGATGAAGCTACCCTGTTTTAGCTCATACATTGAGTTTATTAATATCCAGAACAGGAAAAATGATCAAGTAATTCTTATCAAAATACAGTTGTCTATTAAATTTACTGATGATGGTTTTGTCATTGTCTAATTAAGAATGAGACTGAAGACTAAGCAGGAGCAACTGCAAGTAAAACGGGACCTTGAGAAAAGTCAGAAAGCCTGCCAACAATTAGATATACAGAAAGTAAGTTTAAATTTTAAAAAGTTATGATTTTGGCATGTAGAGACTTAAGAAATCAGGGTTTATGCCATGCTTTGACCTCCCTACTTCAGCCTTCCAAATAGGTAGTGCAAAATTCAACAAACTATGGAAATATTTTACAACAACCCTGTTATAAGTATGTATCATTGTAGATACAATTGGTATATTAATGAGTTGATTTTTTTTAAAAAAAAAAGTATTTTAGATTTATACAAATGACCTGCTTGGATTCATAGGTCAGCAAGCAGGAGGCTGTTCACAAGATTGCTACCTACAAGGCCAACTTTTTTGCAAGAATTTTTTACTACTGCAATGTAATATATTTAAAATATCAAATCTACGATCTATGCTGTGGTGCCTTGGGCTGCATTTTGATTTCTATTGTTTATTAACTGTTAACTGAATTTATATACAACCCTTTCTATAAAAATAATGGAGCAGTTTATAGAATTAGAATCCAATATAAACTATTAGAAACAGTACTATAGTCAGCGGACCATCATTCCAAACACCTAGATGAAGAGCAAATGTTAGGGAGTTCCATAGTGAAGACATCATAACCCAAATGCTCAGGCTCAAATTATCTGCCCTGCTGGAGGTATCAGTGGCTCTACAAGCAAGATTTAAAGGCCTGGCTAGTGCATATGTGAAATGATTTTCCAGCAAATATTTGGGTGTCAAGCAATCTTGAGCTTTATCCAAAACACCTTGAAGTATAATAGGTAGCTAGTATAGACTGTAGAGACTAAATACAACATATCTCCAACCTTGCACATTACTTGCTGAGGAGTGGCAACTTGTAGCAACTGAAGCTTTTAGACAGCCTTCATTGGCATTATAGTAATCTAGACTTGAAATTGAGATATGAAGATGTAAAGTAGGGCTCACGCCACCATGTTTGCCCCAGATCTCTGAATGGCTTCACCCAGCAGTTTCATATGTTTGTGAAAAAGCATGGGAGACGAGAGGGAACTTTACATCCCCTATAGCTTAAACACTGTAGGGCTAAGCAGGCCTGCCCCAGTGATACTATGAAAGCAGAACCCACCTCATCACCAAAAAAGTCATTCCAAAAGGATAAGCTGGTTGATGATATAAAATAAGACTTGAGGTCCAAGAAATCAAGAGGGTTATTAATATGCAGTGTTTCTTAAAATTGCTTTCTTTGTCTTTAATATTGTGATTTCCCATTTGGGCAAAGGTTACAGCAGTCCTAAAAAGCCTAATAGTGTAGAGTGGGAGTTACTGCCATGTTTTTATTTAAGGGGCTTGAATTCCCCAAAGAGGTTTGGTACTGGCTAACACCAAAGACTGAAGAAGAAGAAGAAGAAGATGATGATGACGAAGAGGAGGAGGATAAGGAAGATGAACTCAAAGTAAGTACATGTTCAGATATTGTTTTAGTAGTTGCCTTTGGCAGACTGGCTGGTAACACTTCATGTTGTGGTGCTCTATTGTGATCACCAAACCAGGTGAGAAATAGGTACACTGCAATAAATATCAATATTGAACAAAACGATTAAAGTAATTGCTGGCATTCTCATCACTCTTGATCCAGTATAGTTTTGCTTGAGCGCATGCATGTACGTGTGCATCTGCACCTATACACACTGGTTGGTTGGTTGGTTGGTTGATGATGGGCCATGAAAACAGTGTCAGCTCTTAGTGAACACATAGATAGATTTTCTTCATGACAATCTGGCCCTAACCTGGTATTTCAGATCTTCCAACAGTGCACCCATCACCACCATAACTGAGTCCATCCACAAGAGGTCATCCTCTTCTTCCTGAGTTAGAGTAGTGCAAGCCATGGTATTCCCTGTGACATAGAAGCAAAAGTTGGACTTTGAAGAAGCAGGATAGGAATAGTATTGACACATTTGAACTTTGGTGTTGGAGAAGACTCCTGAGAATAGCATGGACAGCCAAAAAAGCAAACAAATGGATCATTGAACAAATCAACCCAAAGTTCTCACTCAAGGCACAAATGACCAGGCTCAAATTATTCTATTTTGGAGACATTATGTGAAGGCCTAGCTCTCTGGAAAAGGCTCTAATGCTAGGAAAGGTAGAAGGTAAGAGAAGAGGAAGACCAACAGCAAGGTGGATGGATTCAGTTACAGTGGCAATGGGGGCAGCGTTGGGAGACCTGAAAGAAGAGGTTAGGGATAGATCATGGAAAAAATCTATGTGGTTGCTAGGAGTAAAAAACGACTTGATGGCATATAATTAGGCTGACCATATGTACCGTTTTAAACGGGACAGTACAGTTTTTTTCACATTTCCCGACCATCCCGTTGTTTTAATATAAATGTCAATTTTGTCCCGTTTTTTAAAAAGAATTAGCAAAATGTCAGGTATGGCAAGATTGATTCAGCCAAGATGCAATTATCATTTAAAAAGTGCTTGATTGAGGTGCCTGATGTTGGGTGATTTATTCTGCATACCATATACATAATTAAAGTAGGGTAGTAGAGTAATTTATCAATCTCGTTGAGACTAGAGAGGGGCAAGGAAGGTGGAAAGAGAGAAAGGGAGACAGAAAGATGGGGAGAAAAATCTTTGCCACCGCCTCTGCTCTGCTCTTAGCTGGTCGCTCTCTGCTGTGTTTGCTTTATTAAAATGCGTTCGGGATGTGATCCCGCCCCCTTTTTTGAAGAGTGAAACTGATTATTTCTCCAGCTCGGCAAGAGAGAGTCTTTCGTTTGGGATTGTGGGGGAGAGAGAAAGAGGGAGAAAAAAGCAGGAGGAAAAGGGAAGGCAGAAGGAAGAGAAGCCTCGCCGGGCGTGGAGTTTTTCAATCCTCCCTTCCCTGCCTCTCTTCTCTCCCCCCTCCCCTCCTTCCTGCGGTCCATGATGTTACAAAGCCTGTGAGCTGTGCTTTCCCCATTCGCCTCCTGTCAAATACAGTCCCCCTCTATGTCTACCTAAATTTTTGTGTGAGTTCTGTCACTGAAGAATAATTGTTAGCTCAATATGTTCATGTAATAAAACTTTTTCATTTTAATGAAAACAAAAATATTTTTATATAGACAGTAATCTGTTTAAGGACCAGTAAATGGATCTTAAAAGCTCTTTAAAACTTTTTTTATTGTCTTACTTTTTCATGAATACGGACCCTGTCCCATTTTTGCCATCCCAATGTTCCGTTTTTGTCTCAAGGAAATATGGTCAGCCTACATATCATCAGTTACATATGATGCATCTTTTTGATTAAGTGCCATCAAATCAGTGTTGACTTTTAGTAACCACGTTGATAGATTCTTTCATGCTAATAAATAAGACACATAAAAGCCACCTCAGGTTTTCTTCTAGTAATAAGAAAAAATAATAAGTAGGAAGTAATAAGAGACATTAAGAGTCCTATTACAGTCATTGTAATAGGAGCAGCAAAAGAAGGTAGAATCTAAAAATTCTAATTTAGCAAATACAACCTTTCATTGCCAAATCTAGGATTACTAGGGCGAGGATTTCTATGACATGTATTTTTTCTGGAACCTTTATTTCAATTTATGTTTGTATTCCATTTTTATTACTTGCAAGAGAAAATAGAGTTTTCCTTGAAAAATTTATTTATAAGTAAGTTAAAACATGTGCAGCAGTCCCCAACCTTTCTGGCACCAGGGACCAGTCGTGGAGGAAAATTTTTCCATGGACCGGGGGGGGCGGGGTTTGCAGGCGGGAGCCAATTGCACGCACCGGGGGGTGGGGTTTGCAGGAGGGAGCCCCGCGGCCCACTTCCTAACAGGCCGCGGCCCACAGTTTGGGGACCCCTGTTTTAGAGTAATCTGGTGAGAAATAGATGCTTTTTATTTTGCCTGAAAAGTCATATTTTGATTTTTAAAGGTGTTATGTCATATTTGTACTTAATTTTGTAACAAACGTCACATTTTGGTCATATTTTGGTCATATTTTGGTCATTAGCAACCCTCCTGATAAGTCAGCAAGTTCGAGCCAGGAAAGAAAGTGAGAATTTCCCTGTTTTGTTTTCTTTTTCTTATTCGCTTCCCAACTCAGGGAGGTGTGTGTGTGTCTGTGTAAGAGAGGGAGAGCAACCTTTTTTAAAATTACTTCAGCAGGCAGAGGCTTCTCCCCTGACCAGGCCTGAAAAAAAGAGTGAGAATTTGCCTATTTTTTTCTTTTTCTCATTTGCTCCCCAACTCAGGGCTGTGTGTGTGTTCGAGGTGGTGGAGTCACGTGAGAGCTGCAGTCTGATTTCAACATGCCTAAAAGTAGATGTTCAGCGAGTATGAAATTACGGCATCTTGTTCAAGAATTTGGGGAGCAGATTTTCAGTAGTGATGGTGATACTTTGTTTTGTAAATTGTGTGAAGTTAAGGTATCGGCCCAAAAGCATTTTAATATTCAACAACATTGTGACACCGCAAAACACAAGAGTTGTTTAGCAAGATTTACCTATCAAAGAGAATATTTGTAGCTCAGGGTTGAACTGTGGAGTCCTTGGTGCTCTCTGAGCCTTGTTGTTTTCTTGCAGACGTTTCATTGCCAGGCTAGGCAACATCTTCAGTGCGAAAAGGGAGTGGGACTTGCTCTCTGTTTATATGCCATGGCTTGTCCTGCTTGTGTTGGTGGAGGTGTTGTTCTCTCCTTAATAGTTCCATGGGCTGTTGTTTGCTGCTTGGTTGATTTACTGAGTTAATAGTTCCTTAATTAGGGTATATTGTGCTGTTTGATTGTTCCTCTGGTGCTAATCCTGGTGTTAATCTTTGCATATCTGGGTTATGATTGCTGGCAAGGAAGTGTTATTTTCTCTGGCTTTTCATACGAGACAATAGAAAAGCCAGAAGACCAGAACACCTCCTTGCCAGCAATCAACACCCAGATATGCAAAGATTAACACCAGGATTAGCACCAGAGGAGCAATCAAACAACACAATAGACCCTAATCAAGGAACTATTAACTCAATCAACCAAGCAGCAAACAACAGCCCAACCAAGGAACTACCAAGGAGAGTACAACACCCCCACCAACACAGGCAGGACAAGCCATGGTATATAAACAGAGAGCAAGTCCCACTCCCTTTTCGCACTGAAGATGTTGCCTGGTCTGGCAATGAAACGTCTGCAAGAAAACAACAAGGCTCAGAGAGCACCAAGGACTCCACAAGATTTACCTTCACTGACAACAGGCAACGTCTCCTTTTCAAGAGAGCTTCTTTTTCAACTGCAGGTTCATCAAATACCCAGTCAGAATTTTGTAAGGATATCTGTACAATAATGGTTTCTTCAAATATTCCCTTAAGGAAATTAGGTAGTGGTAGCCTCAGGCATTCTTTGGAGAAGTACACCAGTCACCCGATTCCAAATGAATCAACTATAAGGAAAAATTACATCTCTGCCTGCTATGAAGATGTGTTAGGAAAGATATGGTCTGCTGTTGACAACAATAAGATATGGGTTTCAATAGATGAAACAAGTGATGTAAACGGAGGATATGTAGCCAGTGTTGTTATTGGCACTCTGAAATGTGACAAGCCTGGTGAAGTATTTCTTCTAACATGTGAAACTCTACAAAAAGTAAACAATTCCACTATTGCTATGCTCTTTGACGATTCTATGAATCTACTCTGGCCGGATAGTGTAAAAAGGGGAAATATCCTTCTCTTTGTAACAGATGCCGCTCCATAAAGCAGCCAAGGGACTTAAACTTCTTTATCCAAAAATGTTCCATATCGCATTCCTTGCACATGGTTTACACAGAGTGGCCGAAGAGATTCGAAGCAACTATCCTGATGTAGATAAGATAATTTCGAATGGGAAAAAAATGTTCATTAAAGCTCCACTTCAAGTACAAAGGTTCAAAGAAATTGCTCCTACTTTGGCTCTCCCTCCCCAACCTGTCCTGACACGTTGGGGGACTTGGCTGGATGCGGCTATGTATTATTTCACAAATTATGCTTCCTTGCAGTAGATAGATAAAGAATTTGACTGTTGTGAATCTTCCTCCATCAAGATTGAGCAAGATTCCTTTTCTGAAACCTTGGCTGGAAACTTAGCATATATAAGATCTAACTTCAGTGGATTATCAAGAGCAATCACCCGCCTTGAAACTGTAGGAATGGAACTTAGTGATGCACTGAACATTGTAAAACAAACTCAGAGTGATTTAAAGCAAGCAAAGGGGAAAGTGGCTGAAAAAATTAGTGATAAACTGCAAAGAGTGCTGCAATCTAATCTGGCTTATTCAACACTTTGCAAAATAAGTAACGTTCTAAATGGACTTGAAGCAAAATTTGAAGACTTCGAGCCAGAATTTTCTCCAGATGAGTTTGCTTTTTTCAAATTTGTTCCTATAACCTCTTGTGATGTCGAACGGAGTTTCTCCAGATACAAGAACATACTGGTGGACAACAGAAGGACTTTTGAGTTTGATAACCTCAAGATACATGTGGTCATCCAATGCAATTCTGCTGTTAATGAAAACTAATCCAGGGATGACCATTTTACTCTCAAAATGTTCATTTGATTCCTTCAATACTAGCACTTCTGCACTGGAAGTGAAGAATAAACCTTTTAATTTGTGTGTGTGTGTGAGAGAGAGAGAGCACAGATTTTTAAAAATTGGGTGCTAATTTCAGAAAAATTGTAAAGTAATATTTTTGCTTTAAAAGTCATATTTTTGGTTTAATTGGTCATATTTAAACGGTTTTTTTTAACAAATTTTATTAGGTTTTAAATTTACATAGATAAAAGTTTGAAACAGAAAGGAAAATGGAAATACAAATCAAGAAAAAAGAAAAGATAAAAAAGTGTAGTAAAGTACAAAAGAAAAAAGATAAAGCTGAAACATAGAATTTAGTCAACTTCCGATTTGTATCTGGTCATGATATTTTAACAATTATATCTTACATGCTAGGTCTATATAAAACATTAAAGAATATTTCTTGTCTATTACATCAATATATACTGTATATATTTTAATCTTCAAATCAGCATATAAGCTTTGTTCCTCCCGCATCTTGTAAATAGTCAGTTAATGGTTTCCACTCTTTAAGGAAATAATAATTTGAATTTTCTTTTAATAAACCTGTCAGTTTATCATTCTCTGCCGTATCCATCAATTTTAACATCCAATCTTGTATCGTAGGCGATATTTGATTTTTCCAATTTTGTGCATATATAAGTCTTGCTGCTGTAATCATGTATTGCATAATTCTTGTAAATTGCCTCTCAGGTTGTCCATCAGTTATTCCCAATAAAAAAAATTCCGGTTTAAATGGAACTCGAATTTGTAATATATTTTGCATCAATAAATGTATTTGAGTCCAAAATTTCTTTGCAATCTCACATGTCCACCACATATGGTAAAAAGACCCCTCTTTTTTTTTACATTTCCAACATAAGTTGGAAACATTCCCATACATTTTAGAAAGTTTTTGTGGGGTCATATACCATCTGTACATCATCTTATAAAAATTTTCTTTTAAATTATAGCACAAAGTAAATTTGGTCCACATATCTTCCCATTGTTGCATTTGAATGTTATGACCAATATTTTTAGCCCATTTAATCATACAGTCTTTAACTTGTTCCTCTACCATTTCACCTTTTAACAATAATTTATACATTTTTGCAATTAGATGATCATCTGTCTCACATAATTGTAACTCAAATTCCGATTTGGTTTGTTCAAATTCAAAGTCTTTCTTATCTAATTTAATTTTCTCTACGAGCTGCATATATGAAAGCCATTGAAAAGTATATCCCTCTGATGCCAATTCTTCTTTCTATTGATTTAATTATATATTGTCCTTGTTCTTTCTTTAAAAAGTCTTTGTAAGTTAACCATTTATCTTTATTTCTTACTTCTGTTCTGTAGAATGCTTCTTGTGTAGAAATCCATAAAGGTCTTTTATAACATAAAAATAATTTATATTTGTTCCAAATTCTTAACAAGGATCTTCTAATATAATGGTTTTTAAAGTCCACATTAACTTTAACTTTATCATACCACAAATATCCATGCCATCCATATCTTAATTCATGTCCTTCCAAATTCAATAATTTTTCATTTTTCAAAACTATCCATTCTTTAATCCAAACCAAGCAACAAGCAGCATAATATAATTTCAAATCCGGCAGACCTAGTCCTCCTCTTTCTTTAGAGTCTTGCAAGACTTTATATTTTACTCTTGGTTTTTTCCCTTGCCAAATAAACTTAGAAATATTTCGCTGCCATTGTTTAAAAGGTTCTTCTGATGCCAATATAGGTAGTGTTTGAAAAAGATATAAAATTCTTGGCAAAACATTCATTTTGATTGCTGAAATTCTACCTAATAATGATAATTGCAATTTTTCCCAATGTTCCAAATCTTTTTTAATATCCGTCCAAAGTGGAATATAGTTATTCTTAAACAACTTAACATTTTTGGCTGTTAAATATACTCCCAAATATTTTACTTTTTCTTCCATTGAATATCCTGTTATTTCTTTCAATTTTTCTTCTTGGTTGTAGTCCACGTTTTTAGTCAAAATTTTTGTCTTCTGTAGATTCACTTTGAACCCTGCTAGTGACCCAAAGTCTCTTAGTTTCTGTATTAATATTTCAATTCCTTCTAGTGGATTCTCCAAGGTAATGACTAGGTCATCAGCAAAGGCTCTTAGTTTATAAACTTTTTTTTTAACTTTGATAAAATGGATACCATCATCCTGTCTAATATCTCTAAGTAAAACCTCTAATACCAATATAAACAATAGTGGAGATAATGGACAACCTTGTCTGGTGCCTTTTTGAATTTCACATGGCTTGCTAAATCTCCATTAACAATTATTTTGGCAAATTGTGGAGTATATATTGATTTAATCCATTTTATAAAATTTCCTCCAAAATTCAAATTTATTTAAACGGTTTTAAGGTCATAAATGCTTGCATATTTCTAACATTTTTAGGTCATAGAAATCCTTGCCTTAATGATTACACATGCATTTCTCAAATTGTTATTCAATGGCATTTGTTGGTGCTTTTTCAGGAATCAGAAAAGTTAATCATTTTAACAACTTATTTAAGAGAAGAGTATCACTATTGCATCTGGTGCGGAACAGCCTACCAAGGTAAGCCTAAATCTGTTTTTTTTATCCCAAACAACAACTTAATTCGACTTTTATTTTTTTATTTTAAAATGAATGTTGTTTCTTTGGTCCACTCCTGAATACACAGGTAGCATTGTAATTGCAGTAATTGCTTGAAATTCAACATGTGAAACAGCTGTTGATCATAGAGGATATATAATTTGCTAAAAGACCCATCATATATGGAATTAAAATCCAAGATAAGCCAGAAAATCCAATGGATTTCACACACACACCTCTTTATATTTTGGAAGATAAAGCAATAACCTTTTAGGAAACACTATAAAAAAATTACATTCTGTGGAATTTGCTTATTTGTTCATAATCCATTATGTTTGCATTCCTTTTTTATTGCAAGAGAAAATAGAGTTTTCCTTGAAAATTTTGATTTTCTTGTCATGTTTCAGGATGTTTACTATAGCCGTGGATCTTCTATACCAAAAAGAAAGTCCTAGTTATTGCACCATGTATTTCAATAAGCTATTATGTTAATTGTCTATGCTGGACAATTTTTGTCTAGTCTCCCACCTCCCCTTTTTAGGGAAGGTGGTTGAGAAAGTGGTGGCATTGCAAACGGATTATCTGGACCCTTTCCAGTCGGGTTTCAGGCCCGGATATGGGACAGAAACAGCCTCGGTCGCACTTATGGATGATCTCTGGTGGGAGCGGGATGGGGGCAGTGCGTCCATCCTTGCTCTTCTTGACCTCTCAGCGGCTTTTGATACCATCGACCATGGTATCCTTTTGGGTCGGCTAAGGGAGTTAGGGGTGGGTGGCGCGGTTTTGTGCTGGTTCACCTCTTTCTTCCAGAGCCTGTCCCAATCGGTGTTGATAGGGAGCGAGAGATCCGGCCCGCGGCCCCTCCTTTGTGGGGTGCCGCAGGGTTCGGTACTCTCGCTGCTCCTTTTTAACATCTACATGAGACTGCTGGGTGAGATCATCCATCGCTATGGGATGAGATATCATCAATATGCTGATGATACTCAATTATACATCTCCATCCCAGGTGACTTAACTGATGCTGTGACCACCGTTTCTCGGTGCCTGGAGGCTGTAGGGGTCTGGATGGGGAACAACAGGTTTCAGCTGAACCCTGGTAAGATGGAGTAGCTGTGGGTCGGGGGCTCCCTGGCATCCAGGAACTTACCATCTTTGGCTCTGGATGTGGTTGCACTGCCCCAGACAGATCCGGTGCGGAACCTGGGGATTCTCCTGGACTCACAACACCTGCTTGAAGAGCAGGTGGCAGCCGTGGCCAGGGGAGCCTTTGCACAACTTCGTGTTGTGCGCCAGCTACACCCCTTCCTAGATCGTGAGCCCCTCTGGTCAGTCACTCATGCCCTAGTTATCTCCCTTATAGACTATTTTAATGCGCTCTACAAGGGGCTATCCTTGAAGAGTATCTGGAAGCTACAGCTGTTTCAGAATGCGGCCGCATGAGCAGTTTTAGGAGCCCCAAAGAGGGCACATATAACACCCTTGCTGCGTGAGCTGCACTGGGTGGCAGTTTGCTTCTGGGTCCAATTCAAGGTTTTGGTTATCACCTTTAAAGTCCTACATGGCATGGGTCCAGGTTACCTGTGGGACCGCCTCACCCCCATTACATCGACCCATCCCACCCTGGCAGACAGAGAGGGCATGTTACAGACCCTGTCCATGAGAGACTGTCGATTGGCAGGGCCCAGGAGGAGGGCCTTCTCTGCTGTGGCACCTGCCCTCTGGAATAAGTTACCCCCGGAGGTGAGGCAGGGCCCCACTCTCCCGGCCTTCCGGAAGGGGGTTAAGACCTGGTTGTGCCACCTTGCTTGGGGTGGGAGGGGGGATAGCCAATCATGGGGGGGGGGGGTGGCACCTTGATGGGGCCAATGATGAGATGGTTATTCGCCAACTTGGACTTTATATTTTATATTTTGCATTTTTATATTTATGTGTATTTATACTTATATTGTATGGTTTTAACAATATTTTAATCTTTTATCTTTAATTGTTTGTAAACTGCCCAGAGTTGTTGCAATACGAGATGGGCGGTAAAGAAATATGATAAATAAATGTGCGCAAAACATTTAGACCCCATTTTGTTTCCACCTTGAAAAGCATTTTGAGGTCCAAATGAAAACATCTCTGTAGTATATGGTTTTTAATGGCCTGGTATGGCTGCTTTTGTGATGGTGGGAGTCAGCAAAAAGAGAGAGAAAAAGGGAGAAGTTCAATTCTAGCATTGGAGTGAAGGTGCACTGTCACAAGGGCTGATGAGCTGATCTTGCTGCTAGCCAGTGTGATGATCCCAATAATGCCCTAATAAACACTTCTCAATGCAGTTCGTTAGAATGCAGATTAAGCTTTATTCAGGATACATGTTAATTGAAGCACTCCTAAAGATCTGAATGCGGATTCCCGCCAAACTGTACCATCTTAACTTCCCCCCTTGCGCGCCAAATTACCAACCGATGATCTCTCATGGTGCAAACGTTCTCATCTCCACACTCCCGCAGGTGGGTGACTTTGACAAAGCCGTTTCCAGCCTCCACCAACAGACATAACACTCAACGGCCGGTCCCCCTCCCAACAGCTCTCAAAACATCTCTAGCCCAAATCCCAATGGCAGGATTCATAGACCTGAACCCTGACAGCCAGGACCATTGTGGGGCAGAGGTAGACAGCATTCCCACTGGCCCAGCCTTGTATATAGGGACATGCTGCTGGTCTAACCCAAAATTGGAAAAAGAGGAGGAAAGAAAACGGGAGAAACAAGGAGAGAGAACTACAAAGACTCTGTAGAAGGGGGTGGTTGGAGAGAAAAGCTGGAGAGTAAAATTGCATGAGCGTGTGGAGCACTGGTTGGTTCCCAGTTTGGGGAGGGAGAAGAAAAGTCAACTGGGGGCTTCCCTGGAAGAAGAGAAGCGAAGATGAGATAGTATCTTCACCCAAGGTGCAAGACGGGAAGGAGATAGATGGTGGTCTTTGGTGAAGCCCTAGTCTCTGGGGAAGGACTGGGCAGCAGCCTCCTGAGAGGTTCTTTTCCCAGTGGATAAGACAGATGATGATCAGCTGAGTGGCTCCAAGGAAAGGAGATGAAAAGGAGATGTGCGGTGCTGAGCGCACACATTTGTAAACCCAGCACATTCCTTCTTTTTATTCTCTCCTGATAATCCCAGAAATGGGGGAGGGAGATGGACTGAAAGGGGAGGAAGTTTTTATTTATTTATTATTTGAATTTATATGATCGCCCAACTCCCCCAAACGGGGAAGCATTTAGGAGGAGAATTAGAGGGGAATAGTCTCTGGTAGGGAGAAACCCAAAACTGGGTAAAAGCTGGGATCTTCTTGTAAATACCTATTGTAAATACTTTTGCTGTAAATCATAAAGGAGAAGCATAAAAGCCTCCACTCACTATCTCTGTTTTCTTGTGTCAATTGCCACCCTTGGAAACCTAAATACCCCTCTAATTCTAAAAGAGCCCAATCACTGTGAGAACCTAAGGCAGTGCTTTCTAAAGTGCCGCCGTTGGCGACACATCAACTGTGGCGGTGGGGGCGGCGGCTCCGCTAAAATGCAGAAGCGCTGATGGCGCGCTGCCGCCGTGCACGCCCCCGCTGCTGCTTCCGGGTTGTGTGGCGACACACCAGACTGTGTTGCGAGAAACTAAAGTGTCGCGACACAGTTTGAAAAGCTGTGTCCTAAGGGTTTTGTTCTGAGGTCAGAATAAACCTAGCTGTTCTGTTCTGACCTTGGGATAAAACTTGGCCATTTTAAGCAGTATCATCCTGCGTCTTCCAGGCATAGGAAACAAGCTCAGAACTGCCCATTTAGAGTATTCAGGGCTTGAAATAGAATTCAGAATACAGTCAACTCAGTACATTTCAGATGGGCTATTTTGCTTTGAGCTTGAAACAAAATACAATTTTCATTTCAAACTTCTAACCTAGTATGTATGTTGCTTGTTGTAAAATTTGCATTTTTTTTTCTATTTTGCAGATCAAGAAGATCTATCTTCAAATTGCCCTGGTAACACATATACAGATCATGAATAATTCTATAAAAATTCAAAACAATAGCAAAATTCTGTAATCTCAGTGAAGAGCTGTGGACTATGTTATTGCGTATTTTTCATTGAGCAAATTGGCCATTTGTCACTGCTTCCTGAGCTCTTCCATGTTTGGATATAAAATGGGTTTTCTACAACTCTGTTTAATAATTCTTTGGAATAGGAACTGTAATTTGTTATTATTTTTCCGAGTTATTTATTCTTTTTTAAATCCTATGTTTACTTATGAAAAGCAACATTAAAATCTAACATAATTGACTCTAGATTCTGCAGATTTGATAAATGCATGTTCCTGTCTCAGCAAAGTAAAATTTCAAGGAACCCTAAAACAATAATAAAATTTAGCAGCTGGGAGATAACCCTGTTTAGGTTCACAATAAAACTGTGAACATGGGATTTCATGACGAGTTCATAGGAAATGATCCATCATTCAGCACACACAAAACCACCTTGTGCTTTTTTTCCACTCTTTATTAAATTTCTTAGCTTTTTTAGCCAAAGTTATTATGCAACATTGAGTTACTGCATAGAAATGCAGCTGTGATTTATTTACCCCTCCCTTAATTCTTGGGGGGAAAAAAACAGGTAGTTATGCTTAGCTTACCTTGAAATTAATATTTCTTTACCATTCATGAACTAAAAACTCGTAAGGCAAACATAATTTCTATTAAAAAAATCTCTCACAGATCCTCTAGCCCAGAGCTTTCCAAACTTTTCATGTTGGTGACACACTTTTTAGACATGCATCATTTCGCGACACACCCTTACAGCAGGGCACAAGGCAGGCACTAGGACCTGCACGGAATCCTGGCAGGGCTTGGAGGCAGCAGCAGCCGCAACAAACCCAGACACTGCAGCCGACACACTTAACGTGTCACAACAATTTGGAAAGCTTTACTCTAGCCACTTCTTGTGGAACCCTGGGGTTGAGACCAGTTGAGAAATGCTGGTCCAGCTTTTCCAAACAATGTTTTCTGCATGGGCTAGATAAATTACACCATTTACATTATTTTCATGTATTGTAGCCACTGGGCTTCATTACCTCCAGTGAAACCTAGAGAGGTATATTTCTTTCTATCTGTGGAGTCCTTGGTGCTCTCTGAGCCTTGTTGTTTTCTTGCAGACGTTTCATTGCCAGGCTAGGCAAAATCTTCAGTGCGAAAAGGGAGTGGGACTTGCTCTCTGTTTATATACCCTGGCTTGTCCTGCTTGTGTTGGTGGAGGTGTTCTTTCCGTAGGAGTTCCTTGATTGGGCTGTTGTTTGCTGCTTGGTTGATTGACTCAGTTAATAGTTCCTTGATTAGGGTATATTGTGCTGTTTGATTGTTCCTCTGGTGCTAATCCCTGGTGTTAATCTTTGCATATCTGGGTGTTGATTGCTGGCAAGGAGGTGTTCTGGTCTTTTGGCTTTTCTATTGTCTCTTATGAATGGTATGTAAATGTTGTTTACCTCTATGTGTCTGTTGATGGCTGCTTTGTCTGAGTGCCAAGCTTCCAGGAATTCTCTAGCGTTTTTGGATTTGGCTTGGTTTAGGATGCTCAACAGTTTCCCAGTTGAAAGTATGGTTGAGTCTGTCCATGTGTTGTGAGATTAAGGAGTTTTCATCATGTCTTCTGACTGCTAGTTGGTGTTCGTGGATGAGCTCTGCTAGTCTTCTGGCCGTCTGTCCTACATAGTGGCTGCTACAGTCCTTACACTGTATGTTGTAGGTAACTCCTCTTTTTTCTTCTTGGGCTACTGGGTTGAAACTACCAATAGACTGTTATAACCACATGGCATCACCGTAGCACATGAACCAACCAAAACCCTTCAGATCTTCTTAAGTAACCCAAAAGACCCAGTAGCCCAATAAGAAAAAACAGGACAGACAGGCAGAAGACTAGCAGAACTATTAACTTTAATTAACACCAAGGACTCCACAGTTCAACCCTGAGCTACAAATATTCTCTTCTTTCTAGCTACCTGCACATACTCAAAATCTGCTTGAAAATATACAGTGACCATGAGGAGAGTTTGGGGAAGGGATAGTTACAAGGAAAAAAAACTCTTCTAGCGTATGAACATTTCACTTATGTGGCTCTAGTTTCCATCCCCCCAACTGTAAGCACAATTTTCTACAGGTCTTTTATTCTAATGAAGACCTGAGGTTAATGTAATGGAGACTGTAATTCCCCAACATCCATTGAGAGAGAAATATTGCCAAGCATAGTCCTTTCATGGAATTTCTAACTTACATAGCTGACAATTTTCTCCTTCAGAAGGCAGAGGAAGACACAAGAGGATTAGCTATCCCTGACTTCATGCTAATAGAGAATACTTAGTCAAGGAAATGGAACTACTAGGAACACTGGAAGAAAGTTATCTTGTAATGCTGGAGTTCTTGATTTTAAAGCAAACAAAACCTAAGTGTAGTTAAATGTGTTATCTTATACTTCCAAAACACTGAAGATGTTGCCTAGCCTGGCAATGAAATGTCTGCAAGAAAACAACAAGGCTCAGAGAGCACCAAGGACTCCACAGTTCAACCCTGAGCTACAAATATTCTCTTTGGTTGGTACTTCCAAAACAGTTGTCCATCTGCATTATAATACAAAAGGTTGATTTATGGATTTACATCTACAGTTATGTAAAAAACCCAAACATTTATAATCTTTTTATAAATCAGTAGGACTCACATGAAGCTCTGATAAAATTCATTTGCAAAGATTCAGAAAATCTGAAAGGATGTGAATACTCTTTCATAGAACAGTAGATCAATCACATATAGGTAGTACTCGACTTACAATGACAATTGGGACCGGAATTGCCATCGCTAAGTGATGTGGTCATAAAGCACAACCACATCGCTTAGCAACAGCAATCCCTGCAGTCCCGGTTGCCATCATTAACTGAATCCCACAGTTGCTGGGCAAGGCAACTTCCTGCCAGCTTCCCATAACCAAAGTCAGTGGGGAAGCCAGCAGGAAGTTACAAGTCCCAGGCTGGCAGGCAGGCAAGTCGCTGCTGCCGAGGGGGGGGGGGGGTGTACGACGGATTGTGCAAGAGGAGCTGCGTGGGTCGGGAATGGTGCATGGGAGTGAGGGGGTGCGAGGTATGGCATGGGTCGGGAAGGATGCACAGGAGTGCAGCATGGATCAGGAAGGGTGCGTGGGGGTTGGGAAAGGTGTGTGGGAGTGCAGCACAGGTCGGGAAGGGTGTGCGAGAGATACTGCGCATCAGGGAGGGCACGGGGTGCAGGAATACCACATTAAAACTCTTTATAAAAAAATCTAGATACATCAGATTTCCACTTAAGTGCTTACTCACAGGATGAGACAAAAAGGCTGCAAAGTTCACAAAAAGTACTCTTTCCAATTCCATCAGACCTCTTCCCATTCCACTGAGGTTCTTTCTATTCTTTGACTTCTCAGGAGATCTCAAACATTATAGCAAGGCGTAAGACGCAAACCCAATCCTTCACACTTCAATGACTTTAGCAATCTGTGTATTCACACTGATTTCAGGCATCAGGAACAGCAAAAGAAACAGCCATGAGCCAAAACCCTGTGTTTTGACAGAAGTTCACTAATAAGTGTGTTGGCTGTATGACTGGCTGCTTAGGAATTTCAAAAGATCAGCTGCTGATGGTCTTTGAGTTGGCTCTTTGGAAAGCATTTTTTTAATTAAAGCAGCCTGTAAATGAAGAAGAAAATATTAATATAAAAATGATGGTGGACAGGATTAAGAAAAAACATGCAAATGCTTTACAGCAGTATACCTCTTTTATAAACTTCTTGATGAATGTTTGTGGAAGATTGCCTTCTCTGATGTTGTACCATTCCTGAAAAATCACAGTGTATTTAATTGTCACTAGGTGACAATTACAGTGGTTAAAGTCAAGTATATAACTCTACTTTAAAGGATTTGTGTGCCAAATTTCAGAAAACTAGCCAATTCTCTCAAAAGTAGCTTACCAACCCAAATGTTATAAGCAGTATGTCAGCAGAAAAATACCACATTAAAAGAATAGCTAAGAGTATTTGCTTTGGTAAGGTGCTTTCTAATAGAAGTTACAGTATGTCAAGAATAATATTCACTGATAAGAATTACACATAAGGGAGTATTCCCACCCATTCCTTTTTTGCTGTCTGTACAAAGAGGTATTTTACCATGTTTGTGTATCTTTAGTAATACAAATCTCAACAAATTCCCATACCTAATCTTTGCCCATGTTGACCAGTGGAAATTGGACTAAAAATGTGTGTATGTGGGAAGACTGACAGCTACTATTTGGTGTAATAGCATAGGGATGCACATTTATGCTTGTATTCATGTGAAACAGTAATATGTATATTACAAATATAATATAAATGTGTATGAAACAGGCCAAGTTCCAATACATTGACATACTGTATAGACATAGTTGGTTGCCATCTTGGCTCCTCCTCCTCAACATATAAACACTATCTCTAGGCCTATAAAAAGTTATAACCAAAGCCTTAATTCATATAAAAATTAACAGTCACCCATGGAATTCCCCAACTCAAATGTGTGATGAAAGATATGTACAATTCTTACCAACCAATGAGCCTCATTTCCTCACATTTTCTGCACCAATGTTGCCTAGTTTCATAACAAAATGTTTTCAACCCCAAAACCTAGCTCAGAGAACTCTAATATAACATGTAAAATGGTAGCCAGTAACTGGTGCCTATAGACCCCTATGGACTTTTAATCAGATGAAAGAAAAGTTGAGAACTCGATTGCTTTTCCTTATGAAAATAATCCTCCTCCCCATATCTCTTCCCTTTGTGCATATGAAGAATGAATAGTTTTCCTCCTTTTGCTCAGCTTGTTAATGTATAGATTTCTTGTGTTAACTATTTTAATTTATTTTTCTTATATTACGTTAAATAAGTCAGCCTGAAAGCTACTAAAAAGCAGCTTGAACAAGTTTCTCCTGTCTTTATTGAGAAATACATGCAGGCAGATATAAGGGAAAAAAATAGATTATTTACCTGATACTTCTCATGGTCAGTTGGAAATGGGGAAAGCATTTCATACAAAATTAATCCTAATGGAAAGATATCTACTTCCTTGTGATAACTCCTTGTTTTCTATGGACAGCATAACACAAGCATCTTAGGTAGTTACTCTTATACTTTAAGACAGAATGCATTTTGGCATTTTTCAAATTTAAATCAGAGTACAGAATGAATCAGTGAATTTTGTTTCAGATACTGTATGTGTGCAACCCCCATTCAGCTTCTTAGAGACCTTGTGCTCATCACTAAGTGGCCTCTTCAGAGAGTAAAACAGTCAGGGTTGGGGCAAAAGAATTGTATACAGCCTTAAGCTTTTGAGGAAAAATGCATGGGAATAAATAATAACAACATCAATCACAGTTAATTTTCAACACAAGAACATTTATCTGGAGAACTTCCAGAAGATTTTCTCTTAGATGAAATGGAACAACTCAATGCTTTTTGGGGGATGCAGGTGCTCCATTTTTCAGCTATTTTAAGAGTCTGACCTCAAATTATAAACAGTAGAAAGAACTCACAAGTGGAAAACTATATATGCAAAGGAAATAAAAAAATGCCTTTGAAAAGGAATTTCAGTGGATACACACGCAAGAATTATTAACAAAAATTACCTGCTCAGGTGCCATGTATGCTGCTGTTCCCTTGTTCATTGTCCGTTCTACTGAAAAGTCATTTACACCTGATGTTACCAACCCAAAATCACCTATTTTTATGTGATTGTCAGCATAAAAAAATATATTTAGAGGCTGTAAAAGAAAAACAAAAATAAATACAATGAGGAAATACTTTGTATTTAGGCATACAAGTAACAAATGTTTTTTTCTAGGACAGCATACTGTAGGTCAATTCAAGTACTGATTTTGGGGTTAAAAATACATTTTTGTGAATAAGCAACTTTGCAAATATGGAACCCGTGAATAACAATTTCCTGTGCCTGACAGAGAGGGTAAAAGCTGACAAAGGGCATGTGACCAGTTTCATTATGCTAAGAACATGCATGTAAAAACCTATTCTGAGAAATGAAAGGCTCTTACTCCCTAAAATGGAAGAGTGGGAAAAAGAGAGACAGGATTTGAACCTTGGGAGTGCTATATATTAAGGACTAAATTCTAGAGCTTTCAGTAGCCGGTTGTCTTCCTCATTAAGGGCTCTTCTAGTATCTGCACAAAAACTGCTTTTAAGAAGTCTGTCTCTGGCTCGAGTCTTCTAGTTCAAGTATCGATCTGGGTAAAGCTTGACATCGATATGATGTGGAAGAACTAAATGAGTGAGGGAAAGGATTGTGGCTAATTCACTTTTTTCTACATGTTCATTTGTAAAAGTAAAATGCATGTAAGAGAACAATAGTCAAGCTGTAAGGCATAGCTTTCCAAACTCTGTGTCGCGACACTTTAGCGTGTCGCAACACAACCTGGAAGCAGCGGTGGGGGTGTGCACGGCGGCGGCAGCAGCAACGACGGCAGCGACAGCAGTGGCGCGCCATCAGCATTTCCACGTTTTAGTGAAAAACACGAGGCCGCTGCCGCCGTGCACATCCCTGCCGCCATTGGTGTGTCGCCAACGGCGGCAGTTTGGAAAGCACTGCTGTAAGGACTGAAGCTATCAAAGCAGAAACCAACATTGCCCAGATCAGACAGAATCTTTTTGTGCCCATGGAGCACGTGAATTTCAACATCAAGGGTGAGAGAACAGCCAGAAGTCCATTGATCCCAAAGGGTGAAAAGTAAAGATTTAAATTCTGATATGACAGATAAATAAATTAATTTCATTTATATCCCATCGTTCATTCAGAAGCTCAAGGCAGCATCTATAGCACTCCCTCCTCCTATTTTTTACCCACAACCACCCCCCTTGAGGTAGATTAGGCTGAGAAAGAGTGGCTGGCCCAAGGTGAGCTTCCATGGTTTTGGGGTAGACTAGAACCTCCCCACCCCCCACCGCCCCAGGTCCCACTCCAACGTTATAACAATTACCTCATACTAGCTCTCACCAAAACCTAAATCTAGGGCTGGATTTCTAAATTTTGCATCATGCAGATCTGCACACATATGGCTTCTTTCCTGTCTGCAATAAAGCAACTGATCTAGAATATTGAGTCCTGAAGTTTCAGCTGTTATCTAGGCCTAAATGCAGGGCTGAATTTCGGGAAGAATACTGTACAGATTTATGGCCAAGTCTGTCCTGATCTTTTACACAAAGGGAGCAAGTCACTCTTCAGATTCTGGGCGATAAGTGATTCACAGAAAGCAAGAAGCCTATATAATTTAAGCAAAATTCTGAATATTGTATAGGTGGTTTTATTTTTGTAATACACACTGTGAACATTTAGGAGAGGACTTTTAAAAACTTTCCAATAAGAATATTATTAAGATGGCAATTTTGGTGACACACACACACTCAGACCTGGTATTTTGAATTATTGACTACGCACCTTGAGATCTCTATGAATAAAGTTCTCAGAATGAATATAATTCACTCCTTCCACTATTTGCTGAAATATAATTACAGAATCATCTTTATAGGAGGACATTGTTTGATGTATCCACTCCTTTAGATTTCCCTTTTCACATAATTCCATATGAACGAAGAGGCAGTCAAATTGCTCTGAGCTGGTAAGAATTTAAGATAAAAAAGATGATAATATTAAAACTATCCTCCTCCCAATTGCTTTATGGAAATCAGTGGTAGATCCAATTGTTTGTATGCATCTAACAATTTCATTTATTTATGGAGTTCAGATACAGCTGAGAACTCCATGATATAACTAACTGCGCTTTGAGTAAAGCTCTGAGCTATCAGGAAAAGCCAGTTTCTATACTAATGCCAAATGGTGACAGGAAGCACAATTTAATTTAGATAAAAACATTAGTGAATCAAATATAGAAAATATCCAATAAAATTATTTGATAATAAAGGCTAAACAAATGCAGGCACCCTTGGTGGGGGTTCCCTTTCTCTTCTGCAGCCTGCACCTTCAAGGCCAAAATGGCTCCTATTCTTGCAGCCTTCCAGAACCTTGCCAAGTCTTTGCCAGAAGGTCCTAGGAGATGTAATAGTTTGAGTGGGCCTGGTGCCAGAATATGAGGATGCAGTTAATAAGTGGTTATTGTTTGACTGTATTGACGTTCTATTATATTATTACTCTATTGTTATAATAAGAATAACCACCACTTACAGCCTTGTTGGGTTGAAGTGCTTTAAAATAAATAAACCCTGATATGGAAATGTGAATGATTTGACTGTGTGAATACTGCATGCCAACTTTCCTTTTTATTTCAGCTTGCTTTGTAATAAAAAGAAAGACACTTTCTGTCTGGTTATGTTAAAGATCAATTGTGTGCATTTAAGACCACAAGATACAAGTCTGAATGGAATGAACTGAGTGAAACAGGCCCAGTAACTGCTAAGCTAATAGCATAAGCAAAACAGATACACAAAAAATTCCCTTTTTAAAAAAAAATACAGATTATACAATGATGAAATTACCTGCTCTCAGTGTTATCAGCCAACTGGAAAATGTCTTGCCCAATCCAACAACCGTAATACTGAACAACGTGCCGATGATTGAGTTTTGCCAAGGCTTGCACTTCTCTTTTGCCATCTTCTTTTTCGCTGTTATGGTTAAGCCAAAACAACAACAATAACAACAAACACTCCTGGTTGCTAACAATTGGTCCAAAAGACTACACTGTAGAATTATTTCCAGAAGCAGCAGTTTACAAGATTAATTAACATACAGGTTTTGCTACAAAAGGGAACAGGAATCTGATTTGGAATTCTCCAAGCACATGCTAGAAAGTATACTGCAGATAATGAAATATTAAGATAATAAAGGAAATCTACTATACTGGACACTTGTCATCCAGTCTCCCACCTCCCCTTTTTGGGGAAGATGGTTGAGAAAGTGGTGGCATTGCAGCTCCAGAGGATCCTGGATGAAACGGATTATCTAGACCCCTTTCAGTCAGGTTTCAGATCCAGATATGGGACGGAAACGGCATTGGTCGCACTCATGGATGATCTCTGGCGGGAGTGGGATGGGGGCAGTGCATCCATCCTTGCTCTCCTTGACCTCTCAGCGGCCTCCGATACCGTCGACCACGGTATACTTTTGGATCAGCTCAGGGAGTTGGGGGTGGGCGGTGTGGTTCTACGCTGGTTCACCTCCTCCTTCCAGGGCCAGTCCCAATCGGTGTTGATAGGGAGCGAGAGATCTGGCCACGGCCCCTCCTTTGTGGGGTGCCGCAGGGTTCAGTACTCTCGCTGCTCCTTTTTAACATCTACATGAAGCCACTGGGTGAAATCATCCGTCACCATGGGGTGAGGTATCACCAGTATGCTGATGATACCCAGTTATACATCTCCATCCCAGGTGAAGTAAGTGATGCCGTGACCACCCTCTCTAGGTACCTGGGGGTTGTGGGGGCCTGGATGGGGAACAACAGGCTTCAGCTGAACCCTGGTAAGGTGGAGTGGCTGTGGATTAATGGCCCCTCAGTATCTAAGAATTTGTCATCTTTGGTTCTGGATGGGGCTGCACTACCCCATTCAGACCCGGTGCGTAACTTGGGGGTTCTCTTGGACTCACGACTCCTGCTCGAAGAGCAGGTGGCAGTCGTGGCCAGGAGAGCCTTTGCCCAACTTCGTGTGGTGCGACAGTTACGCCCTTTCCTAGACTGAGAGGCCCTTCGAACAGTAACTCATGCCCTAGTTATCTCACATGTAGACTACTGTAATGCACTCTACATGGGGCTAACCTTGAAGAGTATCCGGAAACTACAACTGATCCAGAATGCAGCCGCATGGGCAATCTTAGGTACACCAAGATCAGCACATATAACACCGCTGCTCTGCGAGCTGCACTGGGTTCCAGTTTGCTTCCGGGTCCAATTCAAGGTGTTGGTTATCACCTTTAAAGCCCTACATGGCATGGGACCAGGCTATCTGAGGGACCGTCTCGTCCCTATTACATCGACCCGTCCCACCTGGTCATGCAGAGAGGGCATTTTACAGACCCCATCTTTAAAAGAATTCCACCTAGCGGGGTCTCAGAAACATGCCTACTCTGCAGTAGCGCGCGCCCGCCCTCTGGAACATCCTTCCCCCAGAGGTGAGACAGGCCCCCCACTCCTGGACTTCAGGAAAAAACTGAAAACCTGGATTTGCTACCAAGCCTGGGACGGGAGGGGAAATAGTTATTCTTGAGGATGGCTAGTGCCCTAGAATGGATTGAGAACGAACCTTGCGCTCAGGATTTGAGGAAGAAATGTAGCCATCTAGATTTTATTTTATTCTATTTATATATTTTAATAATTATAATGATATTGTATATTTATTGCATTTCCATTGGTATCTGTTTTGTATTTTAACACCGGTTTTATTGTAAACCTCCCAGAGTTCCCCCTTCGGGGGAAGATGGGTGCTAATATAAATTAAATAAATAAATCTGAAAAATTAATGATGCACCTGTGTTTTCCTATTAATATAGGAAAGGTTCTAATGGAAAAATCAGACTTCACAACAAACAATGGCATACCAAAGTTCATAGATTAGATGAAGAAAACATATCTATTCTTGTCTGCTTTTCTTAGTTCAGGTAAACAAAATCAAGTCACACAAAAGTCCCCTTCTAATTCTACTTTTTACTATGTAAATGATGTCTCTCACAGCCTAAGCACCAGAAAGAAAGAAAGAACAAAATATTTCTGTTACTATATTGAAACTTTCCTGGTGGTAAATGCAGTTTTCACTATCTGTGGACAGGCAGGTCAAGTTTTACATACTAGAAGTATTTTCAAAGCACAGCAAAATGATATAAGACCAATAGCTGTCCCTATTCAACAACTGATTGTAGATTCATTAGTAACTCTGTCTTCTTGCACATAACGTCTGAAAGGCTCTCAAATAATTTGTGACTTATTCAAAATGCATGCCCCATAAGTCATTAGGACCCCACCAAAACTGTTTCAAAACCTGTTAGAACTTCTGTGCTCAGGCACAGTCCTGCAGGTATGAAGAACAGGGACCACTGTGTACAGAGACCAGAGTGTAACAGATAATGTTGATGTCGAAAATCCCACGTGTTTAAATGCTCTACAATAGTTTAATTAAAATAAAAGCAAGCACAGCATAACTTACCCTGAAATTTGGATGCGTTTGATAGCACATAATCTATTATCAATGATATTCTTTGCCTTGAAAACATTCCCAAAGCCACCACAACCAATTTTCTCTATCTCTTCAAACTCCTTAAGAAACCTGTTTTTTAAAAAATTAAAACTTTAGAATTGTATATGGCAAAACCTTTGAAAATACTTAAAATGGCACAAGTATACATTTTATTATAAAATCCTGCTATACAGATCTATAACCAAGCCAACATATTTGCTCTATTAAAGGACACATCATACCTTCAATGTCTTGCCTCCAAACTTCATGTATCCTTGTCTTTCCATCTAACAAGCTGTTAAAGTGCCTAACAATATGACTATATTCTGAGAAATGCCACCTATCCCCCATGTTTGCAGCTCTTTTTTCCCTAAAATTCAGTTTTGAGGAATGTACAAAGAAGAGTACAGTACAAATAATTAGGGCTGTGCAAAGCATCTGAAAGGAATCTTTTGCAAAGCATGTCAGAGTGAGCAAAATACCCCTCCTTGAAGCATTAAAGCAGCAACATCCTCTGGAAGGCTCATCATGACTGCTTCAAAGGGTTTCTCCATGCATGTGCCTGCACAGAAACAACTTCTGCTGGGGCTGCAGGCAAAGAGGCTGTGCCTACACAGGCGTGTGGTGACAACAACAACAAAAACAACAACGTAAGCCTTTCAAATTGCAATGGTTTTAGCCATATCCTTTTAAAACAGTGTCAGCACTTTAAAAATATGCCAAACAAAACCACCTGTATCTTCTGGATGCTTTTCAAAGGGAATCTAATCTAACGGTATTGGAGTGGCTCCATCTGGATATAAGTAATAGAGCAAGCCTACTTCTGTCCATTCAGAAGTCAGTGGGGTCTACTCCTGAACACGCAAGTAAAGGATCACCACCCAATGCAGAGTGATGGATGGTTTCCTGAACTGCTACAGCTACGGAAGTAGCCTAAGCAGATCAAAACTTATCTTGTCCACTAATGTCATCTCCTTGTCAAGAAGCAGTTCAAAATCAGAGAGCACCTCTGAATTTATCTTAAGAATTAAGAGAGACTGCAAGTCTATTTGATGCAGAATGTATTCACAGATATTCTCTTTGCCTCAGCAGTAAGCAAAAGTGCCTACTCAAAATTACTGCCTCATTCATAAAGCTCAGCTGAATTCAAAACTGGTATTCAGAAGTCCAATGGAGAGGTTAGCATGGTGGCTACATTAAAAATATCACTGGAGCAAAAGCAGAATTTGGGGGGCTGCCATCACATCTGTTTTCCAGATCACCTCTGAAATAATACCATTAACACTGAAGAGTTCTAGTATTTCTACCATCTGCAAATGGTGTTAATTGAAGAAATAAAAAGAGGCAGCATGATATACACTTCCTCTTCAAAATATTTGGTTCTCATCTCTTGAAATTTCACCTGCAGAGTGGAAGGGTCAGTAGAAATCTTTGTCTCCCTTGGACAAGTTAGCAATTTGAGGGGATGGAAAGAATTAAATATAACTCTTATATACTCAACTATTCCATTGCTGACCCCAGACAAAATTGCATTACCTCCTAAAGCCACCCAGAGTCGCTTTTATAGTGAGATGGGCAGCGTATACATTTAATAAAATTTAATAAAATAAAATAAAGTCTGTCGAAAAGGGGAAAAAGAGCAGGTAACATCACCTGGTATTTATCTAAAGCAGTGCCATGATTAAAGAGTAAATTTGCCAAAGAAATTAAATTTCAGCTACCAATTAGACATCGATGCACAAAATGGGAGATGCTGCACAGTTGATTATCAAACAGTTTTTCATCTGGATGAGATTCTGACCAGCAGATATCTTATCACTTCCATCCCAGCATTTGAAGGTTGAAAACAGCCAGAGATCTTCCATCCTCCAGACATTTGGAAGATCAAAAGGAATGTTTGAGAACAAAGAGCTTTTATTGTATAAAACAGCGGTCCCCAACCCTTTTGGCACCAGGGACTGGTCGTGGAAGACAATTTTTCCACGGACCGGGGGGGGGGGGGTTTGCAGGCGGGAGCCAATCGCATGCACCGGGGGCGGGGTTTGCAGGCGGGAGCCAATCGCATGCACCGGGGGCGGGGTTTGCAGGCGGGAGCCCCGCTGCCCACTTCCTAACAGGCCGTGGTAGTGGGCCACGGCTCACAGGTTGGGGACCCCTGGTATAAAAGAGGGAGTGGAACAAAAAGGTTTTGGAAGATCTACTTTTGTCGACTGGGCACCTCACATCTTCTCATCACTTTATATTTTGCCTGGCCAGCTTAATAATGGAAGTTGAGAGTGTGTGTTTGCACGCATGTGATGAACTCAAGCAATTATATTCTAATAAAGAAAAGGTTAATTTGACATAAATCCCTATCTCAAGTTTCTGACTCTACAGTGGGTGATTTCAGCCTTGATGGGTCTATAGCATCTAAACTGTGATAGCATAAGTCTCTGCATGACACCTTCTATCAAAAGGGTATAACCATAGAATAATATGAGGGTGTCTTGCAAACCAAAGATTTATGGGAGGAACAGCAGCCCTCTAACACCACTATCTAAGACCAACTGAGAATCAGTAGGAATGTAAAACAGTTCTTCCCAATCCCACCCATAGGCAAACAATCCAGGATACCGTAGTCAGTTGCATTAAATCCTCTGGCAATTCTAAAAGAAGAAATAAACTGCACTGTCCCTCTTTATTTCCCAACAACTATGAAAACTAAGATAGTTTCCTCATCCCAAACAAAGTTGAGAAGCCAGGTTAAAAAGGTTCCATGTGATCAGCATCCCCAACAATATTCAAATAAAACGTGCAGGAAAAGGATAAGCAAATGTTTTAAGTAAGGACTCAAGGAAGAAAATTGCAAACGTATTTAAAAAATCACATAAAAACTATCTTGTGCCACAAAGCAAGCGATAGTTTGTCACCCATTTCCCTACCATATGGATCCAGTTCCTCTTTAAGCACACTAAATGTTGCTTGTTCGATTGTTGTGGATATGTGACAAATTAAGCTTTCCAAATAAACCTGAATCATATATCAATCCATACCCAATTATTAGGTTTCGTATCAACTCAAACATCAAGTTAAGAAAGATCATTTTTATTCCAAGAATTTTACAGTTGTTGTGAAGTACTTTGTTACCTGTTATTCATGGTGAAGTCACTTTTTCTATTCTGATTTGGAAATCTCACAGCCAGGGGCGTTCCTTTTCTTTGGAAAAAAAAAAGTTGAAATGAAATACACTGACGCATAAATGGTATACACAACTGTATGTAAAAACTACTGATTTTATATGTTTATTGTACAGCTGATAAATCCATTTCAAAAGAAGTGCATACCTTTTAGATTTCATAGCCTGATTCGATGGACTGACCTAAAGCAAAATGGAGATAAAGGAACAAGTATTATACAGTTCTTCTATCTTGGAGCTAAATGTTGAAGTTTAAAGGTTTGACTCAAAATTACAATGGAAAGAAAGGCCACTATAGAGCTTAAAACCAGGAGTTCTGCAAGCGGGTCACCAGTTTCCTATTTCTGAATCAAGAATCTAAATCTGATTGGCTACCTTTCAATACATTGGCTAATTTAAAGGTAGCCCCTCCTAGTTTGAGCTCAACTCCCAATACAGAAAGAGGAGATGAGAGTGGCAAGAAAGACGCCTCCAAGGTTTTCTGCCTTTCCTCCCATAGAACTCATCAATATGGGCAAGCACCAAACCTTCCAACTGCACTTCCAGACACTTTCAGCTGCCTCCCTTTTGTCGGTTCTGTGTGGCCAGCTCAGCTTGATAGTGAACTGCCTTAGAAACTGGGTGCTACAGTATACAAAGACATTATATCAATGAATACAGTCATTAAATAATCAATTAAAGGTTAAAAAAAGGTAAAGGTTCCCCCCGCACATTTGTGCAGTCGTGTCCGACTCTAGGGGTCGGTGCTCATCTCCGTTTGTTAGCCGGAGAGCCAGCATTGTCCGAAGATGCTTCCACGGTCATGTGGCCGCATGATGCGCGCGGAATGCTGTTACCTACCCACCGAAGTGGTACGTATTCATCTACTTGCATTTGCATGCTTTCGAATTGCTAGGTTGGCAAGAGCTGAGGCAAGTGCAGGAGCTCACTCTGCACGCAGGGCTAGGGATTCGAACCTCCGAACGTGCGATATTCCAATCGACAAGCCTGGCGTCTTACCCGCTGAACCACCATGCCCCACAATTAAAGGTAGTTGCTTCTGTTTATTTAGGTCCTAGCCTATGTAACTTTATAGCCAAATCAACATGTCAAACTGCATAAACAAATATATATTGCTTATAAAATAAAAAAGTAACGACATATTTAAAAATGCTGTTTACAGATACCTGAGAAGATGAAGATTCGTTTGGCTGAATGACATTGGCATGTTTAGCAAATGTGTCAGATATCTCTGTCAATTCTGAATCCAAATCTGTACTGCTACAGAATAATTTTTTTAAAAAAAAATCAGCTTAATTACAATCTGGTTTAACAACCATCAGCATAAAAATAAAACAATCCTCACAGGTTATCATGATTTATTTCCATTAAGTTTGCCACATATCTGCTTTTCCACATCTACACTTTGCTGAATCTCAAGCAAACAACTCACAGTGACATCTGTTCTTACTCTAAACTTTTTTATTACTATTACAAGTGTGCACAAAATGAAAAACAAGTTTTGTTCCATGCATGTGTCTTGGAAATTTAGCTGAACCATTCTGCACAGGTCATGATCCATCCAAAGTAAAGTACAGATTATGTAGGCTGATCCAGATTGTTTGTTTGTTTGTTCGTTCATTCATTCATTCATTCATTCTTGTGCCTTCAAGTCAGTGTTGACTCCTGGCAACTGCCTGGACTAGTCCCTGCAGTTTCCTTAACAAGATTTTTCAGAAGTGGTTTGCCATTGCCTCCTTCCTAGGGCTGAGAGAGTGACTGGCCCAAGGTCACCCATCTGGCTTTGTGCCTAAGGCGGGACTAGAATTCATACTTTCCTGGTTTCTAGCCAAGTGCCTTAACCGCTACACCAAACTGGCTCAGTTATCTCAGATCCAGATTTAGGCCACAGCAAATCCCGAAGAGTCTTAAGGGTTAAGAGGGTAATGCTGGTGTGCCTTGCCCCATCTCCTTTGAATGGGCTGAATTACCAGCCTGCCCACCAATTTTTACAGTATTTCCTCCTCCTCATTACCCCTTAGCTGTCATCATGTTTAAATTCAAGCATGACAACCCAGTCTGGCCCAGCCCCGTTTGCCATGTCCTACTTCTCTGCTACCACACACTTTCCTTCCCTGCCATCACCCCACACCCATCCAACAGACCTCCCCTACCAATCCACTGCCACAACCTTCTTTCCGTACCACTGCCCTACAATCATCCAACAACCCACACTACCCCTTCACCACTTTACACCACCAGCCTTCTTTTTCCCCAAAGCTGCCCACTCTTCTGGAACATGTATGTACTGGCTTTATGCACAGATCAAACACTTGTGCTCTGACTCAATGCATGATAAAAATACATGTGCTTCTCTTTGACCTGTGCCATATACAGTATGGTTTGCATTGGCAGGTAACCCAATCCTACTATACAGTACATATTTTCTGAAAATATTCACACTTTCTCTAGGATCAGAGAATCTTAACTCCCAGTATAGTCCTGCAAGCCCAAATTTGCTATTTCTTTCTTTAACAATCGCTAGGTCATACATTTCCTAACCAACTAATTTCCTTATTTCTTTCAAATAAGTAACTAGCCTGGAAATTTAAATATTTAAAAAGTAGTAACAGAACAAGTGCAATATAAAGAAATGTCCTTTGCCATCTTGTTTTTGCTATCTCTTCATATTTGAAAAATCAAAAGGAGTTTTAAAATTAATTTTATCATTGGGATGATGCTAACCTATCACAAACAGATTGTTCAATACCAACTACATTTGTTTAAGATCCATCTATAAATAACTGAAGTCTGTTCTGATACAATTAAAAAAGGAAGTATGTTTTTGTTTCAGTTTCTATTTTTTAAAATAATTTAGCTTGATCCTTAAAAATCTATTTTAAGGATTCTAACCATCAAAAATGCTAACCATCCTAAACCCATTAAGTCATAGCTTTCCAAACTGTGTGTCACGACACAATACTGTGTCGCCTGCTGGGCCCAGGTGTGTTGCGTCAAAACCCGGAAGTGCATCAGCACTTCTGGGTTTTCGCACGGCACACCAGAACACTGCTGCCACCACCGCTGCGGCGCGCGAAAACCCAGAAATGCTGCCGCCATGGCGCATGAAAACCCAAAAGTGCCGTGGCGGCAGCAGCGCTTCCAAGTTTTTGTGCGCCACCACCGCGGCGCTTCTGGGTTTTTGTGCGCCGCCACAACGGCAGCGCTTCCAGGTTTTCTCGCGCACCGCCGTTGGTGTGTCGCCAACTGGGAAAGTTCGGAAAGCCTTGCATTAAGTACTAATTTGGTCCCTATCAGGAAAAGGAGCGTTCGTTCTTAATGTTCTTTCTATTCCTCTAACAAAGAGAGGGCGACGTATAAAATAAATGGAGACTTTTCTAGAACCACCTGAATTTATCTATTTCTAAGTTGCCATTGAAACATTGCTCACTTTGGATATTGGCCAGAATGCTGAAAAACCAGTCTGACTTGTTGATATCAATATCCACTGATACCAATATCCATTGATTTCTAAAGGGAACTGAAAGATAAATTCCCACACTGAAGCTTCAGATTATTACTACATTTTTAGCTAGAACTTACTATCAAAGGAACTGACTTTCTGGGGAGTAGGCAGTGATAGATTCCATTTGTACAACTTTTATTTCTTCAAGAAAATTGATAGAGAACAAACTGGCCTTCTGGATAAAGCAAAGACAGAAACAAATGCTTGAAGAAATATTGGAGCAAAACTCGGCACATTGAGAAAATGGCTTCATTTTGCTAGACTTTTATTCTATTTTTGTCTTGCCTGTTACTATTATAAAGCTACTTTAATAGCTGAGAAACACCTTGAGAATACTTAAATCAGTACATAACTAGTATGTAGGTATGTTCTGTATTTATACTTATGTACATACCTTTAATATGATATATTTTTATTACAAATAAACAGACACCTGCCAATGAGTGTTGTATAAACCTTGGTTCCAGATGTCCTACATATTTTATTTATACATAGCTATATTTAAGACTCGTTTAAGTCAAGCTCGACTCCTGGTGACTACATGGACACAAAAATGAAGCTTGGTTAGCAATTCATGGAAGTGGTTTGTCCTGTGCTGCAGGAATCTCAAGAAATTTCTATTTTTTTTTTCCTGTTTGGGACTACATAGACCAGGGGTGGGGAACCTTTTTTCTGCCAAGGGCCATTTGGATATTTATAACCAGGGACCGGGGGGCGGGGTTTCTGGGATTTCCACAGACCAGGGGCCGGAGTTTGTGGGCGGGAGCCAATCACAAGCACTGGGGGGTGGGGTTTGCGGGCGGGGTTTGCGGGTGGGAGCCAATTGCGTGGAAGGGGCGGGGTTTGCAGGCGGGAGCCCCGCGGGCCTTAGGTGGGAGCCCCGTGGGCCGTATACGGCCCGCGGGCCTGACATTGCCCACCCCTGACATAGACTAAATAGAATGTAATACCAGTAGAATTCTACTTTTTTCTTGGAGAATAACACTGTATTATTTCATGGCCTTTGTCTTTGTATTCTTTGATAGTGCATTGAATATTGCTTTGAGCAAAAACAGAATTAGGACCATGACTAGAAATTCATTCTATCACTACCTTAAATGACCCTTTCCTTTATATGAATGTTACTAAAAAGATAAGTAGTACTGTGTTCTTTTGCAACGCATGCCTCGTATACTTTGACCCTAGTTTCTCCATTTGTCTTAGAAGCCTAGTTAAGAAAGAAATTCTCATCAGCCAGGGCAAGCAAACAATCGCTTAAGCTTGATTCTCTCTAACCTACATGGGGTGATTCCAAAATGTTGGCTTCTAGAGGTATTAATCAAAGTTAGTGTTTTTCTTCCTTAATTCTTTCCATTTCCTCACAGATAAGAAAAAGAAAATAATAAAAAGACATAGAAGGGTTAGCAGTGGAAGATGATATTGTCCAGATTCCCTTAAATTCAATGAATATGGGAGAGTTATTTCAGAGCAAAAGCCTCATATGGAAGTATCTAAATCACTTTTGAACTGGAAATTCTGGCATCTGCAAGTGTCTATTAACTAAATAATTAGCTAGTGTCCAAAAGGGGCATCATGGGAGGACAAATGATGAAAGCAGCATCATGTCGTAAGCTCCACCCCTTTTGTACATGCATCATGACATCACAGGTGTATACAAAAGGGGTGAAGCTTGCATCAGAATGGCACAATGCTGCTTTCATCATTTTGACAAAAGCTTTGCAAGCTACTCAAGATATAAACCAGACAGAGACTATGTGAGTAAGTGATACAGCTATATATATCCAGCCTATTCACCTGAAAGACATAAAAGGAGCCAACATAATCTACATTGGTAAGGGAGTTCCACAATCAGAATAAAATTGTGGAAAGGCCTTTCATATCAACTACCACACCTCTATTAATCTGTATTCATTATGTGATGTTATATTGTTTGTATCGTTGTTATGTGTATGGAAATTTACTTAAGCAGTATTTTAAAAAAAAATCAGTATAAACTTACTTCCCAGATGCCACGCTTGGTAGTCTTTCAGAACTACTAGATGACGTACCAGAAGAATCACCGACAGAGTTAGCACTTTCTTCTGCCTAGGAAAAAAAAATAGTAACTGTAAAACAAGAGATCTATTCAGCAAAATATAACAATAACAATGTAAGAAAAGGCATGAAAAATCATTTATTTTACAGCTAGGAGTTTTAAACATATAGTCACTGTCAATGTGATGTACCAAGAAAAGAAGAAATTACAAGACCTCAGCTGTTATTATGTGAATAACTGTTAATAAGTGGTCTAAATTCATCCAGGTTTGTGCTTTGGAGCATCCAATAGGAAAAAAATCAGGACTTAATAGGAAACAATGGAAAACTGTACGCCATCTGCCCTCATAATGAAGCTGTATCAGGCTCTAAAGCTATTCACATCTATTTGAGAGCAAGCACCATCAAAAACGATGAAACCGAGTTCCAAATAGACACAGAATTGCAGTATTCAAAATGTGCCTTGATCTCATTCTTGTGAATCAGAATAGGTGAAACATCTGGTAAATAATTATGAATAAGTATATGGATTCTCCAACCAACCCATTTTAATGATCAATCCAGATGTTATTCACTTCCAGTCGGAATTGCAGCGTGGTAAGTCGGAGCTTCTCAGAGTGCTGAGAACCCGGCTAACTTTTCCTTATTTGCGGTGGTCCCCAGAAGGTGAAAGACCACCGGTGTCTCTCTCACGATGGGGGGGGGGGGCAGAAGACTACTCATCAAGCCGTTAAAACTGCTCCCCTCTGCTCTTTCGGCTGTTTTCCACGGAAAGAGCGGGGGGTGGAAGCGGAGAGAATGGCGAGAGAAGCCAGCCGGCTCTGCAGGGAACCGTAAGTCTCCTAATAGAGACACAAGCGCAAGAAACCAACTTTTAGATCACTTTTATTTTACTTTTCTTTTTAGTTTATATTGCCTTATTACTATCTAAAGTCTATCCTTGGACAATGCTCAAAATGTTGGTAATTTTTTTATTGCTTTCTTTGCTGTGATATTTGTGGTGGAAGATTGAGATGGATTTTGCATTTTGAAATACAGTGAAACGTCTTCATTTTTTTATTGTACTAGAGTGGTTTGCCTACTACTTGGAAGTATAAACTTTCTTCAAACCCCTTATTGGATTAATGACTAGTGATTTGAAAATTTTTATATACAGTGGCTGAGTTTTTATTGAATATATCTTATTGGACTAATTATCAGTGAACCTGCTTCTTTTTCTTTTTCTATAGTGGCTGAAATTTTTTTTTCTATTGAATACAAACTGTTTGAAGTACTTCTCTCTTTCCTATTTTTGTATATTGGGGTGTTTTTTCTTTATTTTTCTAACAACCTTTTGTATTTAGGCAACAATCCTTTATTTATATATCTGGAACCTATTAGATCCTGTTGGTAATTTTCCATTTGAGTGGAGTAGCTGTTTACCTTCCCCCTGGGAAATTCCTTTGTTGTGTCTACAGAATCTACTCTGTGTGCTGGAGTGTGGAGGAGACGTCACGGAAACTTACAGTATTGAGTTAGTAGAAGGAACAAAAGGGGGGGGGGGGAAATGGCAAATATAATAGGAAAGTTGGGACTCCGGACTTGGTTTTCCTGTCGGAGCAGTGGCAAGGTGATCCGGGGGGAGAGTTACATCTTTCCCCGTTGTCATGGTCGGATCATGCCCTGGTGACCCTTAGATTCTCATATGCTGCTCCACTCCGCAGGGAGGCTGGACCTATTCGATCGGTCCGCCCCCGGCGACTAATGGACCCGATAGGGTTTCAGAGGGAGCTGGGGGTTACATCCGAGGATCTTCTGCACGGTCCAGCGGAGGTCCTGGCCACAGCTTGGAATAAGAAAGTGGCCGGGGCCTTGGACAGGATCGCGCCTATGCGGCCTCTCTTGTCCCATCCGACCCGATACTCCCCGTGGTTTATGGAGGAGTTGAGGGTGCTGAAAAGGGTTAAGAGACGTCTAGAGCGCCGCTGGAGGAAGACAAAGACCGAACCCGACCGAACACAAGCTAGAGCCGCGGTTAAGGCCTACCTTGTGGCGGTAAGAGTGGCGAAACGTCGATATTTCTCCGCTCTTATTGCATCCGCAGAATGCCGCCCGACGGCCCTGTTTAGGATTACTCGATCTCTCCTAGGTAAGGTGGGGCTGGTGACCCACCTTCAGGGCCGTGCGGAGGAATTTTCAGAGCATCTGACGGATAAAATCGCTCGGATCCGTTCTAAGTTGGACTCCAAGCGTGATACATGGTCTGGGGAGATGCCAAGGGAACGTCTTTGCCCGATTATCTGGGAATGGTTTGATCCTGTTGGGCCTGAGGAAGTGGACAGGATCCTCCGGACTGTAAGGGCCACTACTTGTCATCTTGACCCATGCCCCTCCTGGCTGGTGAAAGCAGCCAGGGAGGTGACATGTGGTTGGGTCCATGCGATGGTTACTGCATCCTTGGGAGAGGGAGTGTTTTAAAAGCCGGTGGCTTTTAAGGAAGCGCTGGTGCACCCCCTCCTCAAGAAGCCATCACTGGACCCTATAGTGTTGGATAATTTTCGTCCCGTCTCCCACCTCCCCTTTCTGGGGAAGGTGGTTGAGAAAGTGGTGGCATTACAGCTCCAGAGGATTCTGGATGATACGGATTATCTAGACCCCTTTCAGTCAGGATTCAGGCCGGGATATGGGGTAGAAACTGCATTGGTCGCACTTACTGATGATCTCTGGCGAGCGCGGGATGGAGGCAGTGCATCCATCCTGGCTCTTCTTGACCTCTCAGCCGCTTTCGATACCATCGACCATGGTATCCTTTTGGGACGGCTTAGGGGGTTGGGGGTGGGCGGCGTGGTTTTGCGCTGGTTCACCTCCTTCCTCCAGGGCTGATCCCAATCAGTGGTAATAGGAGATGAGAGGTCCGACCCTCGGCCCCTACTTTGTGGGGTGCCACAGGGTTCGGTTCTCTCCCCCTCTCCTATTTAATATCTACATGAAACCGCTGGGTGAGATCATCCGCCAACACGGGATGAGGTATCATCAATATGCTGATGATACTCAACTATATATCTCCATCCCGGGCGAGTTAAGTGATGCAGTGACTGCCCTTTCTCAGTGTCTGAAGGCTGTGGGGGCCTGGATGGGGAACAACAGGCTTCAGCTGAACCCTGGTAAGACGGAGTGGCTGTGGATTGATGGTGCCTCGAGATCCAGAGAGTTGTCATCTTTAGATCTGGGCGGGGTGGCACTACCCCGTTCAGACACAGTGCGGAACCTGGGTGTCCTTCTGGACTCACGACTCCTGCTTGAAGAGCAGGTGGCAGTCGTGGCCAGAAGGGCATTTGTACAACTTCGAGTTGTACGCCAGCTACGCCCTTTCCTGGACCGAGACGCCCTCCGGACAGTCACTCATGCCCTGGTCATCTCCCATATAGACTATTGTAATGCACTCTACATGGGGCTACCCTTGAAGAGTATCCGGAAGCTTCAACTGGTCCAGAATGCGGCTGCGCGTGTAGTTATGAGTGCCCCAAGATCGGCACATGTGACACCTCTACTCCGCGAGCTGCATTGGTTACCGGTTTGCTTCCGGGTCCAATTCAAGGTGTTGGTTGTCACCTTTAAAGCCCTACATGGCATGGGACCAGGTTACCTAAGGGACCGCCTCGTCCCGAGCATCGACCCGCCCCACTCGGTTATGCAGAGAGGGCTTGCTACGGACCCCGTCTACAAGAGAATTCCATCTGACGGGGTCCAGGAAGCGGGCATTCTCTGCAGTGGCACCCACCCTCTGGAATATTCTGCCCCTGGAGGTGAGGCAAGCCCCCACACTGATGACCTTCCGAAAACAATTGAAGACCTGGCTCTGCCACCTCGCTTGGGATGGGAGGAGTAATAGCTCCTCTTGGGGATGGCTGGCTCCGTAGAGTTCTTTTAAACTTAACACCAGAGCCTCTTGGGTTTTATATATTTAATTAATTTATATAGATATACATTTATGTACAGTATTTTATATGCTTTTATATGTTTTAATTGTCAACTTTGTGTAAACCGCCCAGAGTCCCCTCTGTGGGGGGAGATGGGCGGTGATATAAGTATGATGATAGATAGATAGATAGATAGATAGATAGATAGATAGATAGATAGATAATAGGAAAGTTGATTCAAGACTTTAAACGGGAGATTAGAGAAGCATTTCAAGAAATTAAAGAAATACTGAAAAGTCTCTTGTTTGATAAGCAGGGTCAGATACAAAAGATAGAATCTGAATCAGAAGAGGTTGTGACATATATTCAACAAAAAGGGGAGGCCACTGAAATAGAGGAGAAGAGGGAGAAAGAGATTTTAAATACCTTGTTACAGCTGAGAGAAAGAGATTCGAATTTAGAAACTGATAAATGTTTTAGAATTGATTTACCTAGTGCCAGACAAAGAAAGGTCCAGAATAAATATAGTGCCAGACAAAGAAAAGTCCAGAAAAATACCTTGACATTTTACATGAGACAGATGACAAAACAGATTATATATTATAACTTTGGTATAACTTGAACAGAAGATCTCAAAAGAATATATGAAGGGATATAAGGTCATAAAAAACCATGGATTCTAACTGGAAATAGATTATTTTATGAATGCAAATTAAGTTTAAACTAGTAATATAATTGTTGGGAATATTAAATATTAAAAATTGGTATGAGAAAATGTATTGAAGGTATGTATAAAAATTTGATATTTTAAGTGAAGGATACAAAGTTCTAAAATTAGAGATATAAATACACGTTGATGTTACAGATTAAATTTAAATTAGAATTATTTCTAAGGGGATATATAAATGGAAAAATATTCTATTAGAATTGGATATATAAGGATGTAAAGAAAATAGGGATTTAAATATGTGAATATTTATTATTTATTAATATCTTCAATGTGAAATGTATTATAAAATATAAATGTAGATTGAGTTCAAACTAGAATCAATATTATTACTATTATTGTTAAGAAAACCTTGTCAATTAGTTAAACGTGCATGAAGATGTAGAATATAGTATAAATATAGTTCAAATATAGATTATGTTTAAACTAGAATTATTTTTATGGATATATATAAATAGAAATATATTTTGGACTTTCCTTTTATGTATAACTCAAGAAAATTGGACTTTACCAAGGATATAAATATAGATGCAAAAATGGAAAGACTGATCAAAAAATGTCAAATTGATACATTTAAATGAAAAGAAAATTTAAATTGCAAGAAGGATGAAGTTTATATGAAGATCAGAAGATTGGAACATAGAAATTAAAATGTATTAGACAAAGAAATGTTCTTGTGTATTGTACGAAAGACTAACATTTAAAGCAGAATATTGTACTTAATGACCAGAGATAGATTGGAAGTCATCTATTTTTCATACTTTCTTTTGTTTATTACTTTATTTCACTTTTTCTTTTTCTTCTTTCTTTACTTTGTATTTCTATTTCTTTTTCTATTTTGAACTCTTAGTATGTATTCTAAAATTTAATAAAACTTATGGGGAAAAAAATCCAGATGTTATTCAGGCATGAATAAGTGTGGTCTGGCAAACTCTGTTCTGGGGAAATTACAACTAATGCAATAATAATAAGTTGCTTAGATACAAGTTTGCTCTTCACAACTTACCTATCACCTTTTACAATGAAAGAATTATGTATAATATTTACATAGCCAAACTTTGAAAACGTTGTTTGATATAAAAAGGATGTCTGCTTTCTGTATATCAAAAGACTGTAATATAATGCAACCTGTTAACAATTCCATTCCATAGAACTGGAAAACAAAACTTAAGAGGACAACCCTGACTTCTTTAACCCTAGAACATGACATGAACTATATGGAATATTCAGGAATAAAGGAAACAATGTTTACATACTCTGAAAGTTGGTTGGCTAGTCAACTTTTCATATGCTAGTTTGGCTGCTTCAAGTTTGGCTATTTGAACTTTACTTCCTGTTCCGACATCAAATTTTTTATCACCAATTTGACACACGTAAGAAAAACTAGAAGATATAAAAGGAGGAAAAAATGGCACTGAGTATTGTAAAAGAAGGCTGCAGACCAGTTCCTACTTATTTAGAAGCAACTTTCAGTAAATCAAAGGGACCTACTTCTGAGTATAAAGGCACAGGATTGAACAGAAAAGCAGCAATTCTATACATATATCTGAAAATAAGCCCTGTCAGATTTACTTTTGAGTACATGTACCTAAAACTGTCGAAGTGCTTCCAGGCTGAGTAATCATCCTTTAAAAAATACATATTTTATTTATACATAGCTATGTAGCAGTAAACATTTTCCTAAATAAATAAATGAACAAGTGTAATATTTTTGACTTATTTAATTGGGTTCTCTTTATCTAGTTTTAGGACTTGTGTGGAGAATATATCACGTTCTAGGTCACATTTACGCAGAAAATTCAAAAGGGTTCACAAACTTTTAAGCACCACTGTATATCAACCTAAGTATAGTATCAGAATTAAGAGAAGTCACTTGGCCAGACTGCATCTAGAATACTGTATCCATTTCTGGGCACTGACAGCCTGGAACATGTCCAGAAAAGAGCAACCACGATGCTAAGGGGCCTTGTAGAGATTAGTTGAGGCACTGAGCATCTGTATTCTCGAGAAGGCAAAACTGTGAAGAGACAAGATAGCTGTGTTCAAATATCTGAAAGGCTGCAAGACAGGGCAGAATTGTTCAGAATTGTTCCAGAAGAAACTATCCTTTTGACTTACAAGGAAGTAGATTTCAGTTGGACATCAAGAAAAAGATTCCTTCCACAGAGCAGACTGTTTCAGGAGACGGTGAACTCTCTTTCACTGGCAGTGTTTAAACAGAATCTGGATGGCCATCTATTAGGGATGGTATACCAGTGGATTCCCGTACTGGAATACAGGGATTGGACTAGATCACCTCCAACCTTTACATTCTATGATGGCATGATCCTGCTTATCTTCTAAGCTTAAACAAGGCTAGCTAAGGTGTGCAGAGTTAGAATACAAATAACAATAGTATATTATTTATGGCAGATCTGATTACTGGGGGCCTAGAAGACCAAGGTGTCAAATTACTGATCTGGATAGACATGCCCTCTGAAAAATCAGCATACTGGGCCTATCCTTTGTTTTTCTTCACTGGATACATCCAGAGCCCATTTTCTACAAACAATGGGTGTGGCAATCATCACTATGATTTCACTTAATGGCTACACTGTAGATGCCAAAAAGCAAGTATAGGTTAATTTTTCACAAAAGAGTCCTTGCACATTTTGATAGGGCCACAGACTTGGAAGAGGCCATTTATCCATCCAGTCCAATCCCCTGTTCAAGGGAAGAATCCACATTCAAGCTTCCCTGCCAGATACTCCAATGCAAGGGAGCCCACCACTTTTCTGGATAATTGGTTCTGCTTTCAAATGGCTATGCTTGCAGAATCTGCCTTCCATGAAGCTATTATTCTATGTCCTGCACTCTCAAGTGATAGAAAGTCTTGTCTTTCTATGTGACATCATTTCATGTATTTCAAGGGTGCTATCACACCCTTCCAGTTTTACCTCCTTAAAGTTAAACATTCTCACTTCCTTCACTGTCTCTTTGTGGGATGTAGTTTCTAGCCCTTCTCCAAGCCTGTTTTAGTTTTTCTGAATTCTTAAAGCATGGTGCTCAGAATTGGACAAAATACTTGAGGTGGGGAATAGCCAACAAAGCAAAACCATTACTTCCCATGATTTTGAAACTATATACCTGTTGCTGCAGCCTAAACTTGCATTTGTTTGTTTGTTTGCAGCAACATCATCGGCTGGTTCACATTCTATAAGCTGTAAGGTTTAGTTTGGGCTCAGGGTGATATGTGAATACAGCCACTGTGATTTATAAACCATGGTTTATGATTAAGCATACTGCGTAAACCCAACCATTATTCAAGAAACCATTGTCAAATAAAGCTATGGCTTACTGCAATGTATGAACCAGTCCTCTGTGGATAAAATTCACTAACACCTACATATCTCAAGAGCATGATTCTTTAATACAAAAAATTAAATTCAAGATCAAATATTATCAGTAACTTACACTGGTTTATGTTCCAATCCATTTTTAGATATCAAGTTATACTGAACACGTACTTTGTTCTTTAGTGCATATTCATTAAGCAAGGAAACATAGTTAACTGAATTTGAAGATGAAGATTCAGGAAAATTTGTAGCAGGCAGGCACAGCTTTGACTCCTGGTGCTGCTCCCATGAATTCAGCCTCGCCTACAAACAATGAGCATACATTAGTCTGCTTGAGAGGAGAGTGAGATTGTTCTCAAAATTCCTGCTCAATGGATAGATAACCTGCTCTTCATTTACTATCTCATGTTTTAAGCTGGCAACACATTCTGCAGTATTTTTGGTAAAAGTATTGTTCTGATTTAGCAAAAAGTGCAGTGAACAACACAAATATATACCCAAGACAAAAAATGAGAAGGGCAGACCTTATTTGTGACCCCAAGTGAATACAGGTAGTCCTCACTTAACAACCATTTGTTTAGTGATGGTTCAGACTTATGACGGTGCTGAAAAAATTGACTTACAACCAGTTCGCACACTTATGACCATCGCAGCGTCCCCACGGTCATGTGATCACGATTTGGGCACTTGGCAGCTGGCCTGCATTTATGACTGTCGCAGCATCATGTGATCACCATTTTCTACCTTCCCGGCCAGCTTCTGGCAAGCAAAATCAATGGGGGACCACGTGATTCGCTTAACCACCACATGGTTCACTCAACACTCATGGTGATTTGGTTAACGACCGCCACAAAAAGGTCGTAAAATCGGGTTGGATTCACTTAATGACCGCTTTGCTTAGCAACTGAAATTCCAGGCCCAATTGTGGTCATTAAGTGAGGACTACCTGTATGTAAAATGTATGAGGGTCGAAGAATTGTGCAAGTTTTAGCAAGCTTTGGACTGGGGGAAGATAATTTGATTATCTTAGCTTTATAATGAGGATGAAAGGAGGAGGAAATATTTTACAAGACTAGCAGATAACCTTAATTGATTTACTCACCAGGCAACAACTAGCATATTTAATCAGAACTATTAATTATCCACTCTGACCTGTGCTAGGTATTGTAGATAATGCATTTAAAAACAATCTTCACTCCAAAAAAACTTTTATTTAAGCTGACGTCGTTATAAATTTATATGGTGAGCCTTCTTATGAACTCTTGTCTGTCACAGCCAAAGAGTGGCAAGAATTATTTTTCCTTTAGAAGACAGACAGACAGCCTTTTACTGTGGAGGTTGAGGTCACATTTAGAGAAAGGCAACTGCCAAAGTGGGTAGGGTTTGTCTAGGTTTGGGGGAGGATTAGAAATTTTCCTTTTAAAAACTCTTTTAAAATTATTTCAGGAATTAATCTGGTTTTCATGTTTCTCACCTCAGATTGGGAGGGAACTGCCAGTCCCCAGATTGAGGGGACTACAGGAGCTTCCGAACAGCCTCCATGAGGCGGCTTCAAGGCCATGAGTTGACCACCTCTGCCGTAAAGTCAAATTAGGCATTCCCCAGGCAGTCTGTGTTTAGAAAGGGAGCTTTCTTTTAGTTATTAGCTCCAGGTAGCCGATTCTGAGGACTAGAGAAGTGATGCCTGCAGGAGAAGGGGGTGTTAACTTTTATGCCACATGTCCCCTGTAAATCCTGCCCCTCTTTGCACAGTTGCAGGGTTTTTCAGCTGTTCCTAGGTACTACTGTCAGGGGCACATGATCTTGTGCCAGCCGAGGCACACTCTCTGCAAAATGGTAGAATGCAACTCCCTCAGCAAGTTGTTTTTTCTCTGTAAAGCAAGATTTCTCGAGGTTCCACAAAAACGTCTTCCGATTCCTTAAAACTAGCAATTTATTGTGGCATAAGGTAAAGCTCACTTTATCAAAACCCTGTTTCTACCTGAAGCCTATGGGAAATGCCTGGAATTGCCATACCCAACCTATGCAGTAATTTGAGAATGTGGGTTAGATTTGAAAACGTAATGGAGCGTGGAGAGTAAGGAAGAGGACCTTGTCAGACATATGCAAGAACTGTTACCAAGGCAAAAGGGGCTGAAACATTGTCCACAAAAATGAAACAACATCTGGAAGCGTCTCGGGCAGATGCCTCCCTAATTCACTGGAGCATTGGGGGGGGGGGCGCGTAGGTACAGCACAATCAGGCTTGCAAGAGTCTGTTGTTATAACCATCTCAATAAAAGTAGGTTTAGCCTTCCTGTGGAGTTATTTTCTGGTCTGGTCTACTTAGTGGGGTGGACAGGAAGGGAGGATCTCTGCTTGATTTCCCCGCTTTGTCACACAGAGCAGAAATGTGATGATGATGAATTAAATTTATATGCTGCCCGACTCCCAGCAACTCTGGGCGGTTATGTAAAGGAGGTAGCCGATGAGGATTTTGTTGCTGCTGCTGCTTGTTTTTACATTGGAACATCATGTGACATTTAATTCTGATTACGTTAATCATACTGGAATACTTTTTTTTTAAAAAAAGTAATTACTATTTAACAAGATCCTTTTACTGAATGGTTAATGCACAGTCAAGTTTCCCATGACAAACAGAAGTGTGTGCAGCGGGTGGACTAGAGCATAGGGTGATCCTGCCCTCTGCCGATAGGAACCCCAACTCTCTGATGTCAAGGTGTTGCCTCTCGCAGCGGCAATAGGAACCTGGCTGCCCAAACCTGTTGCCTAGATCTTCATCTGCAGGTACTCCTCCACTTACCTTCTTTTCCCTCTCTATGGTATACCAAGCTAATCCAGCTGCGTGAGCTTTTGCTTCTTTCTTGGATTTACCAGAGGCCGGGCTATATTGGATCTTGTCAATTACAACTGCTACAGTGAATCTACAGTGAAGAAAGTAATTTATAAAATATTGGGAGGGAGGGAGGGGAGATACATCATCTGCAAAATACACTCCATTGTACAATCTACGCCTCCCGTTTTCTCCATCACCAGAAGAAGTTAACAGCAGGATAATCTTGGAAGACACAACCATTATTTGTTTCCTTTTTTTCTGAAATGACCCGGGTACGTGTGTGGCTGTTTTGATGAAATCTCAGGTTCCCCAAATCCCAGTAGGGATTCTGATAGGAGAACAAAACTATTTTCTCTGAACTACATTTCCATTCCTGTCTCTATCTTGAATCCATCCTTCTAGCTAAATGCTGGGCACAAAGACCAGCAATAGAGCCACTCCTCGTTTAGTGACTACCTCAGTTAGCAACCGTTTGCAAATAAGACAGCAATAATAATAAAAAAATCATTTTCTGACCAATGCGTGCATTTATGACCGAATTTCACACGCCCGACAAGAAAAGCCTTCAGTTTAAGGTTCTGAAGATTACGATCTGGTCAGTTTCAGGCAGCAGGGCCCAGCCTGCCAGAGGGTTCTAATCAATCATTAAGGCTGCAGAGCTGAGCTTGTTAACTTGCCCTTAGCACTTTTTAGGGAAGTGCTGCGCTGGGGAGAAAAGCAGCTCAGGAAGAGAGAGCTTGTTTAAAAACTCTCTCCACCCTGCGAGGCAGCAAAAAAAAAAAGGGGGGGGGGGAAACAGGTCAGGCACAGGACACTGTACGAGAGAACTTTAATCTGAATGAGACAGCAGCAACCAGTGATCTTCACAGCCTCTCTCTCTCTCACTGTCAAATGGTTCACTTAGTGATCATTTCGCTTAATGACAAAGTCACTGGAATGGATTGCAGTTGGTAAACAAGGAGAGGGTGTATAACATCTATAACAGTGATTCCTAAACTGCTTGACCCAGTTATCCCTTTTCCCAGTCTCAATAATGTCATTATCCCCACCAAAAAAAACCAAAAAAAAAAACCCACCAGGATATACCCAAATTACCCCCTTGGGTAATTATTAGATTATAATTATTATAATAATAATTATAATAATAATAATATAATTATTATAATTATAATATAGATTATATTATTTAAGAACCACTGACCTATAAGCTAATGAATAATTTTCTTGAATTTAGAAACTGGTATCAGAAGAGAATAAATAAAGCTGTGTAACCCAGAACATGTATCACCTCTTCTCCAAAGTAGGAACAAGATTTGGGATGTAGAGCAAAAGTACAGAGAAGAAAATCTGGACCAGTCCAGTGAGAAATTGCCAGAATTCGGAAATGTTTCATACTAGCAGGGCTACTGAATAATGGATGGGGGAGAAGAGACAGGGAGATGGACAGTTGTTGACTATTACGAAAAATATCCTGTTCCACAGCACACATATGGGAGGGGACTGTTGCCTCTTTTACCACCTCTGGATATTCTTCATCAACTTACATACGATCGTGAGGTGGGCCTTTGATATCAATGTCTCTATACTCCAGTTTTAAATGGTTCCTCTGACAATGTTCATTAAGTTTTGCCATGCATGTACGTGAGTCAAGATGGTTGTCAGGCATGTTATAACCTAGGAGGAAAAAAAATCACAGTAGGAATGGTTACCAGCAATTCCCTAAGCATAGCAACAGACTAATTTATTTATTTTATTTTTTATCCCTTTATTATTTTTACAAATAACTCAAGGCAGGGAACATACCTAATACTCCTTCCTCCTCCTATTTTCCCCACAACCACCACCCTGTGAGGTGAGTTGGACAGAGAGAGAGAGACGGGCCCAAAGTCACCCAGCCGGCTTTCATGCCTAAGGCAGGACTAGAACTCATGGTCTCCTGGTTTCTAGCCTGGAGCCTTAACCACTAGACCAAACTGGCCCTTTATTTGTTTGTTTGTTTGTTTATTTAATGTTTTTAATACTTCAACACCTTTTCATAATCACTTGCACAGCCATATTCTGGACCAGTTGTAGGTTCTGCATACTCTTCAAGAGTAGTCCCATGTAAATTACATTGCAATAGGTAACTAAGACATGAGTGACTGTGAATAGGGCTCCCCAATACAGTAAACAGAGGACCCATGAATCCACAGCCACTCAGTTTTGTTACGGTTGAGCCCGAGACTGTTCTTCCCAATCCAGACACCCAATAGCCTCCCAACTTGGAGAAAGATCCTCAACAGCATCTCTTGGACAGCCAGGTGTTGAGATAATACAACTAGGTATCAAATATCAATTACTGAAACCTGAACCCATACTGGTAGATGACCCTGCACAGTAGCCTCATGTAGATGTTAAATAGGACCAGGGAGAGCTGGCTACCAACTTGGCTGGCTTCAAAAAAGGGTTCAACCAATTCATGGAAGTCATGGCCATTAATGGCTACCTTGATCGCAGTGTGACTGTCTCTGAAGGCCATCTGCTGAGAGACTATGGGCTTCCTTGCGCAGTTGGCTGGCCACTGTGAGAACAGTTTGCTGGACTAGATGAATGAGGGGTTCTAATCCAGCATAGCACGGCTTTTGTTGTGTTCACTGAAATCTCAAGAACCTCACAAAGAAGGTATCTTGGGCTTCATCTCTTCCCCTGTTACCAAGACCAGCTGGAACCTTCCTCAGAGAAAGGAGAACCACTGAAATACAGTGCCTCCCAACGTCCAAACACAGGCCAGGATACCATGACCAGCGGCATCAAAGGTTGCCAAGAGATCAAGCAGAACCAGGTCATCCACACCACCCTCACTGCTAGAGGTGGTCCACAAGCGCAATCAATGCCATTGTGAGAGACTGAGAACCGGGCAGGGTTGTTCAGTTGGTGAGAAGCAGCAGCACAGCCCTGATATGGGGGCCAGGAGAAGGAAATATTTTACAGAGATGCCACCTTAATTGATTTGTTATAAGGCTGCCTTGGGATTTATTTTCAGTTTTCAAGATCATGGGGGCGGGCTTTGCAGGCGGGAGCCAATTGCGCACACTGGGGGGCCGCCACGCCCGGCGCCATGCCTGCCGTGCCTGCCACCGCCGCACCCACTGCCACACCTACCATGCCCGCTGCCGCCATGCCCAGCATGCCCGCTTCTGCGCCCACCATCGCGCCTGCACCCGCCGCTGCCTCACCCGCCATGCCCGCTGCCTCGCCTGCTGCCACGCCCACCATGCCCACTGCCACGCCCACCATGCCCACTGCCGCCACGCCCCTGCCGCCACGGGTCAGACCAATTGCTTTCGCGGGCCTTATACGGCCCGCGGGCTGGACACTGCCCACCCCTGATCTAAGTGGAACCATTCCTTCACTCAAAGTTGAATTGATCCAGCCACACCTTGCTCTCTGGGCAGCTTTAACCAACCAGGATGGACATGGGTGGCCATGTTGAAAGTCCTGAAAATCCTGTCCACTTCCTCAAGATTCACAGGCTTAAACTTCCCCCAGGTAACAGGACAAGGTCCAAACCCAGTCAACCTGGTAGGACGTACCCAGCCAGAGTCCAACTCAAATCAGATCTGAGTGACTTTATCCAACCTGTATTTATTTATTTTTAAATTCAAATTCTGGTTTCAATAAATTCAGTAAAAGTTATTTCAAAGTATGCACAGAATTGCAGCATGATGTACTTCGATTTGCTATGTCAAACTAAACTAGAGGACCACACACTAGTGTCAGGATGTGGAGGGATAACAGAGACATCTCTACCAACAGTGACCATCTGTGCACAATACAGTGAGAAGTAAAAAAAAAAAAAACTGTTTGTTAGCGTGCTACCATTATTCACCATCATGCCTGTTCTTTATCTGCAATTTACCATATTATCATATTGTCCAGACCCAAAATCCAGATACCAGACTTTGTACTCAAGATTTGCTATAGCTTAAGATGTATGGTTTCTGACCTCAACAACTGTATTTTGGGTGTGGACAAAAAACAAACAGTAAAATTAAGTTACACAACTGCGTGCCATTTGGAAAGGGGAATAACAAGGCAGTGTACGCTCCTAAGATGCAAAATAACACTTTGTATGTCTCACAAATCATGAGAAATGCCGGGCTGGATGAATCACAAGCCGGAGTTAAGATTGCCGGGAAAAATATCAACAACCTCAGATATGCAGACGATACCACCCTATTGGCAGAAAGTGAAGAGGAACTAAAGAGCCTCTTGATGAGGGTGAAAGAGGAGAGTGCAAAAGCTGGCTTGAAACTCAACATTAAAAAAACCCAGATCATGGCATCTGGTCCCATCACTTCCTGGCAAATAGAAGGGGAAGAAATGGAAGCAGTGACAGATTTTATTTTCTTGGGCTCCAAGATCACCGCAGACGGTGACTGCAGCCATGAAATTAAAAGACGCTTGCTCCTTGGAAGGAAAGCTATGGCAAACCTAGACAGCATATTAAAAAGCAGAGACATCACCTTGCCGACAAAGGTCCGTATAGTTAAAGCTATGGTTTTTCCAGTAGCAATGTATGGCTGTGAGAGTTGGACCATAAGGAAGGCTGAGCGCCGAAGAATTGATGCTTTCGAGCTGTGGTGCTGGAGAAGACTCTTGAGAGTCCCTTGGACTGCAAGGAGGTCAAACCAGTCAATCCTAAAGGAAATCAACCCTGACTGCTCATTGGAAGGACAGATGCTGAAGCTGAAGCTCAAATACTTTGGCCACCTAATGAGAAGAGAGGACTCACTGGAAAAGACCCTGATGCTGGGAAAGACTGAGGGCAGAAGGAGAAGGGGACGGCAGAGGATGAGATGGTTGGATGGCATCACCGATGTAATGAACATGAATTTGAGTAAACTCCGAGAGACAGTGGAGGACAGGAGGGCCTGGCGTGCTGTGGTCCATGAGGTCACGAAGAGTCGGACACGACTGAACGACTGAACAACAACATGTCTCACAAACGTAGAATCCAAATCAGCATCGGCCAATCCTCTACAGCAGAGCTTTCCAAACTGTTGTGTTGCGACACAAAAGTGTGTCGCCACACACAGCGTGGTGTGTCGCCATACCACCCGGAAATGGCGGCGCGTGCGCGCACCACCGCACGCCCCCCCGCGCCGCTGCCGTGCACGTGCGTGCCACTGCACGCCCTCCCGCGCCGCCGTGTGCGCTGCCGCACGCCTTCCTGTGTCGTCGCCGCCGTACCGCCACTGGCGTATCGCCAGCGGCGGCACTTTGGAAAGCCCTGCTCTACAGCAGTGTTTCTCAACGTTGGCGACTATAAGATGTATGGACTTCAATTCCCAGAATTCCCCAGCCAGCTGGGAATTGAAGTCCACACATCTTAAAAGTTGCCAACGTTGAGAAGCAGCTTGAGAAACAATATGGGACTTTGTGATTATATATGATTGCAGCAGCAAGACTCTTTTATGCACAACGCTGGAAAGATCCACAAATACCTACAGTGGAAGAGTGGATTATTAAACTGATGGAGCTGGCCCAAATGGCTAAGTTAACAGCATTAATAAGAGAAAATACTGTTTCTGGATTTATTTTTACTTGGCAACCACTTTTAGACTACTTGCTTGTGTCAGAAAAAAATGAAGCTTTGATTATGGGTTTTCGTGATTAAATGGTTTGTTTTGATAGAAATAAGGTTTAACTAAAGGTAAGAGATTATATTTGTAAACTTATTTATATCTGTATTGGAGAAAGTTGGAAGTCACTTTCTGTTTCCTGTGTTTTACACCTTTATAGTTTCTTCTTTTTTCTTTAGTTCTATATTCTAGCTTTTCTATATTCTATATTTTGTATTTTAATTATACTGATAAAGATTTTACATATATAGAACTTCAATACAAATATATTTCATATTCATATATTTTATACGTAGTATTCATGTTAGAAACATTTGCACTTGTATTATAGCCCTGAAGCCATGTTGTATTTCCTAGAAGAGTTTTGTTGACTTTCTTACTCTTCTTTTCTCACAGGCCTACAGGCCTTGATAAATAGCTATGCCCATAGAAACAAGATTAAGGTGCACATTCAAAGGATAGCTTTTTCAGAGAAAAGATATTGTTTAATAATGGTCAAGGAGCCCTAGCAAGGATGGAAGTTCCTTATGTGGAATGTTGTTAAGATACAGCGAAGGAAGGAAATTCCTAATATGGAATGAGGTTAAGGTGGAGTATGGGTAACTGAGTAAGGGGCGGGATTCTAGAGGAGGAGTTAAATGAAATGTATATAATGTGCTGTAAGGAGGGGGTCCTGCGCGATCGCCCACCTAACAGCTTGCTGTCATTGCTTTTGCTCTTGGGTGAAAAATGAAGAAACACTGCTCTGCAGGGTGCAGGAATCCATATTAAACTACCTCCACCAGAAGACTTTCCCACCTTTGCTTGAACGCAATCAATCGAGCACCGGGATGAGACCCGGAATTTCCCAGGGGAATCTGTTGGGTGGGTGGAGGAGTCCTTCCTCAAGAATCCTTCAGCCGAACGTCGAGTGGGTGTCTATATAAAATGGCCTATATTGGACAAATAAATAATGTCAGCGCGCGCGCTCGCACCCCCTCCCGCCTCCCCCCCCCCCTCAGCATCTTCAGGAGAAGGGGGCCCTTTCCAGAGCTGCAAGACCATTTTAGCGGCCGGTTAAATTCGCAACTCGCGTTGGGTGGGTAGGCCCTTCCTGCAAAGCTGCCGCTGCTTCTGGATTTGGGGGTGTCTCCCGGTCCCCAGCAATTGCGGGCAGCCTATCCCCCCCACCCCCCGCCGCTTAAATACTCACTGAAGCAGCAGAAGCGTCGGAACTCAGCTGCTTTTCGTCCTCCAGCAGAGCGCATCCAAGAAGCAGTGCCACCCCTTCCGATTTTCGTTTCTCCGAGGACCTCGCGGCCGCTTCCAGCCACTCGGCCGAAATCTCCGCCTTCCGCGCGAAGACAACCCAACCCGCCGGGAAATCGAAAGTGAAAGTCCTCCCGACGGGAAAGCGCGCCATCAAGTGAAGGGAAGAAAAAGGCTCGTCTGAAGTGCCAGCGTTTCGCGCTCTTCATGGGAATGAGGCGGGAGATGGCTTGACCCCACGAAAGTCTCTACTTGGGAGACACGCTGATGGGTCCAACCCAAAATCACTGAAGAGTGTACCAGTTTTGATAACGATACTGTAAACGGTTTCACGCATAGATGTTACGGAGAGCGCAGGAGCTAGTGGGAGCTGTGGTCCCACGATAGGATAAAGGGTGTATTACTCCTGGACTTCAGCGGAGGAAAGAAAATAAAAATCTCTGCTACCTAAGTTTGGATGAATAAAACCTAGCGAGATGGGAAACGCGAAAGCAACAGCAGCAGCGTTCGCCTCTCCTCTGAAATTACAAAAACAAGGATGGGAGAAATATACCTTCTCTTCAGGCTGAGGAGGAATTCCTAAAATAGCAGCTCCAAGAAGTTGGCTTCTTGCTGGGAGAGATTGTTAGAATTTTATTTCCTTACCAGGTTCGCTTCTGAGCCGGGATGAAAGAAATAGCAGGCAACTGTTCTTTATTCTTCACTCAAGAGCAAAAGCAATGTGGGCGATGGCGCAGGTCCCTCCCCTTACAGCTGAACATATACATTCCATTCAGTCCCTCCTATAGAATACCTCCCCTTACCCAGTTACCCATACCCCACCACAACACCATTCCATATAAGGGACTCCCTCCCTCCCCCTCTTCTGGATACAATAGGCTGACCATGCGACTCGTTTTGAATGGGACAGTCCCGTTTTTTTTTAGCATTTTTCAACCGTCCCGTTTTGATAAAAATCTCAATTTTGTCCCGTTTTTTAAACCCAGTGGGAATGGCGCAGAAGGAGGATCCAAGCTGGAGCTGCCGATTGGAGACAGCCCGGAAGAGGAAGCCCTCCCGCCTATCAGCGCGCGGCAAAGGAGGGCGGGGTTTGCAGGTGGGAGCCAATCGCACGGACCGGGGGTGGGGTTTGTAGGCGGGAACAATCGCGCAGACGGGGGGGCAGGGAACCATCTTTTTCATGAATACGGAATATTACATAAGACCCCGTCCTGTTTTGCCATCCCAATGTCCCGTTTTTGTCTCAAGGAAAGTCAGCCTAGGATACAATGAATTCAGGGATACTATTGTGAGACTAGGCTGAAGTTGCCATAATTAAAGATGAAGCAGGCAAATAAAGGAAGTTGGGCCTGATTATGTGGAACGTCCCCCCAAAAAAGGAAAAAGGACACTCATTTGAGGACATTAATGTTCACATTTTAGACAGAGAAGATAGGTGGTTTGAGAGAGGGGTCAAGGAATCCATTCATGCCAACCTGGAAAATCCTTCCTTGAATAGAGGTGGGGGCCTCAGGCATAACCTTTCCCCTATCTTCCTTCCTGCTTTGTCTTCTGTGCCTAGGAAGATTAAGACCATTTCACAAGCGCAACAGCAGCAGGGTAATCTTAACGATCCTCCTTTAGATGATAAAGGGACTTAGAAACAAACATCTCAAAATAACCATGACCTAGCCCCAGGTGCAAGGTCACACAGCCAGCCTAGAAACATATTTAAGGATTCCCTTACTAACTTTACTCAGACTGAAGAAGCTCCTTGGATAAGGAGTGAAACGTTTCCACTAAGAAAATAGAAATCCAGTTGACATGATTCAAGCTACAGACAATTCCACCTGGATGACTGAGAACCTTCATAGACATATGTCCCCCCAAAAGTCCCATCAACAGCTACCAGACTTGTAAATTAACAAGGCAAGAGTAGCTGCCAGTCTTGTGAATCAACAAAGCAAGGACTTTTGGGGATAAAGGGGGTCCTCAAGCCCACCCATTCCTTGAGTGTCTTTGGATCCAGACTTGGCAGCTTCCATCCCTCTAGAACAGGGTTTCCAAACTTTTGCTGTTGGCGACACACCAATGACCGGCCCACAAAACCCCGGAAGCGCCGCCGCTAGTGCGGCGCAAAAACCAGAAGCGCCAGTGGCGGTGCTTCCGGGTTGCTGCCGCGGCGGCAGCAGCTGCCCCTTCGAAAGGGCAGGCTCCGGGGACCCCGAAAATGCCCTCGGTTTTGGCAAGGAGGCAAAAAGCCTCCCCGCGCGCGTGCGCGCACGCTGCCGGGCTTTCCAGCACACAGCTGATCGGCGCAGGGGGGCCCAGGGTGGAAATTCTCCCCGCCGATCAGCTGAGCGCCGGAAAGCCCGGCAACATGTGCGCGGGCGGCGAGGCTTTTCGCCTCCCTGCCGGAACAGAGGGCATTTTCAGGGTCCCCGGAGCCTGCCCTTTCGAAGCAACATGGAAGCGCCGCCGCCGCTTCCAGGTTGTCACGCAACACACTTGGGGCCCCCAGGCGACACAGTATTGTGTCGCGACACAGTTTGGAAAGCCCTGCTCTAGAAGCTAGTGCCTGGCAGCCTAGTTGAGGACATGGGTAAATGTGGTGAGTGTGGGTATGCATATGAGAAAGTGCAAATGTACATTGTAACCAGTAAAGTACAGCTTTCCAAACTGTGTGTCGCGACACAAAAGTGTGTCGCCTGCGGGGCCCAGGTGTGTTGCGTCAAAACCCGGAAGCGCTGATGGCACGCCGCTGCGGGCCATCAGCGCTTCTGGGTTTTCACACAGCAGACAAGGACACCGCTGCCGCCACCGCTGCGGCGTGCGAAAATCCGAAAGCACCACAGTGGCGGCGCGCAAAAACTAAAAGCAGAGGCAGCACTTCCGGGTTTTCTCGCGCGCTGCCGTTGGTGTGTCGCCGCGGGAAAAGTTTGGAAAGCCCTGCAGTAAAGTTTTGCTGTTACTTTAAATTCACTGGGTCTCTGTGTATTCCAAAGAACCTGTTGTGCCTCAGTGTTTGGTTGAAAGTGATTTTTGTGTGTCCCTAATTACTTCCAGGCTGTTTACCAGGGCTGTGTGTCTTGTCTGCTCTAGCCACACCTATCTGGAAAACTCAGGTGGAAAGAAACGGGGCTTAAAAAATCAGCGAGCCTCAACAGGCTGTGAGTGTGTGAGTGACCATAAGCTGAACCTGAGAGCATGTGTAACACTATGTGAGAAGGAAATGATTGTAGGAAGGCAAAACAAGTCCTCCCCTTCTAAAATCATCAATCAGAATAGGCTCTAGACCAGCCTTTCTCAACTTTTTGACCCTGGAGGAATCCTTAAATATTTTTCAGGCCTCAAGGAACCCCTGCACATTCAGGCTCAAATATAGGCCAGAAGTTACTAAATTATTATATTTGTTTCACATGTTGTTGTTGTTCAGTCGTTTAGTCGTGTCCGACTCTTCGTGACCCCATGGACCATAGCACGCCAGGCCTTCCTGTCCTCCACTGTCTCCAGGAGTTTGCTCAAGTTCATGTTCATGACATCGGTGATGCTATCTAACCATCTCATCCTCTGCCGTCCCCTTCTCCTTTTGCCTTCAGTCTTTCCCAGCATCAGGGTCTTTTCCAGGGAGTCCTCTCTTCTCATTAGGTGGCCAAAGTATGTGAGCTTCAGCTTCAGTATCTGTCCTTCCAATGAGCAGTCAGGGATCACATGTAGGCCTGTATATATGCATTAACAGTGTTCTTAAACTAAAAATAAAGAATCAAACTTCTTTAATGTGAAGTTGCCCGAATTTGAAATAATTTTTTTAATCAATCGTGATCTCCCAGGGAACCCCTAGTGACCTCTCGCAGAACCCTAGGGTTCCATGGAACCCTGGTTGAGAAACCCTGCTCTAGAGAAAGATGAAAGTGCAATGGAAGATGCCAATGTTATCTGGTGAATATTCTTCCCTCTTTGATAAAACCTGAGATCCCTTTGATCAAATAAGAGAAAACGGTCCTTTCACTTTTAAGATTACCTGCAGTAAACAATGCTAAATAAGAGGAAGCCTTGACTCAGCAGGGTGCCTGACTACAAAGTGCTGTCCCTTGGAACCCTGCAAATTACATCTTCTCTGAAGTCCTAGAGCAGAGCTTTCCAAACTGTGTGTTGCGACACAAAAGTGTGTCGCCTGCGGGGCCCAGATGTGTCGCGTCAAAACCCAGAAGCGCTGATGGTGCGCCATCAGCGCTTCTGGGTTTTCCCGCGGCGGCACACCAACGGCGGCACGCGAAAATCCAAAAGCGCTGCAGCCACGGCAGTGCGCAAAAACCGAAAGCAGCAGCAGCGCTTCCGGGTTTTTTCGCGCTGCCGCAACGGCAGCACTTCTGGGTTTTCCCATGGCGACGCACCAACGGCGGTTGGTGTGTCGCCGCGGGAAAACTTTGGAAAGCCCTGTCCTAGAGAGAGGGTGCCCTTGCAAAACCCAAAAGCAAGGCTTCCCTATATAAAGGGCTTCTGGGGAACTCCAGCCCTAGAATAGATCTAGACGAGCAGAGCCCCTTGTTCTTTCTTCTACAGTATTTTCTGCCGAATGAAGATGTCGGCAAGAGAAGACAAGAATCTGTTGAACCTCTAACTCTGCCAAGAGTTAGATATGACAAAAGTGTTTGTAGATTACAATTCTGCTTGAAATGCAGGTAAATGCTGCTTCAAAAGGGATAAAATTGTTGTGTCTTTGAAGTATGACAGTTATTAAAAATATAAAAGACAATTTCATAATAACTCTTTCACAGCATTTACATGCTAATTTCCAAACCCTGTTTTCTATTTGAAAGTTAAAAATTAGATTGAGTAAACTTAAAGCAAAACCAAACAGAAAAAAACCTTGAAATATATATTATTTTTATTTGTTTACACCATTTAATCTCTCTTTTAGAAAAGGTATGTCTAAAGAGACTAAAACCCATTATTTCAAAAGTACAAATCTTAAAATTTGCAATATTTATCATATTTTAGTTTTGCACCCAGTTTAGTCCCAGCTAAACATGCTTCAAATTTTGCATCCATTTCTTTGCTCTGAGCTTCAGTGAACAAAGTTTTCCAATCGCCCACTTCACCTGTACAGGACCAATGAAAAAAGAATTATTTATGTTTTCATCTATAAAAGGTCAACAGTCTGAAACATCTTTGGAATGTGGAAATACGCATAATTTATATGCTTTATAATGTATTCATATGCAAGTCTACAGTATTCAGAAATAAGACCTGTTGAATTTAGTGGGTTTTCCACATAGTAAAGCTTCATAGCAGAGCTTTCCAAACTTTTCATGTTGGTGACACACTTTTTAGAGATGCATCATTTCACGACACACTCTTACAGCAGGCACTCTTACACAAGGCAGGCACTAGGACCTGCGCGGAATCACAGCAGGTTTGGAGGTAGCAGCAGCCGCGACACACCCAGACACTGCAGCCGACACACTAACGTGTTGCGACACACAGTTTGGAAAGCTCTGCTTTATAGCCTAAGACACCTGGGAATAAACCAAATAAGGTGATAAGCGGATTATCTCCTAGCAAAAATCACGTAAAATATTTACTATACTATTGTGCTATTGTTTATTTATACGGTACTGTATGCTTACATCACATCTATATCACCATTCAGGTTTTTTTTTTAAAAAAAACTTTTTTATATGGAAACACCTTTTTCAGACAAGGTAGAAAAATGACTGATGCTGTTCTGGCCCTTCGTGGATTACGTATTTGGGGAGGAGCTACAACATCCATGGGATTTATGTCATATTCATACAACATTATCCTAATTACTGAAATAACCTGTATTAGGTCTGCAGAATATACTGAGCTATAAATTAACCAAATTCATAGGGTTCACACAATATCGTAAGCGTGCACGCACATACACACAAACACACACACAAAACCAATTTTAAAACTTACAATGCTTCAGAAATTTTGCAAATACGTTTGCTAGGTTTGTAGTTGACTTAATTAAGTGTAGTATGTGTTACCAAATGACCAATATAAAAAAAAGAAGATAAAATTGCTCTAGCCTGGGTTTTCCTTGGGACACTGACTACAAAGCCAGAGACGAGATCTATTTACCGCTCTTGAACTTTTTAAAAAAAATGTTACACCCTGATCTCCTCCAAGTATGTTGGGAGTATAGTTATGCTGTCTGCAAATTGTATTCACACTACATTTGTTGGACATGAACTTGGAAAAGCTGCTCCCCAGCTTAGCTAATGGTCTAAATTAGCTAATTAGCTAAAAGAGAGCCAGTTTGGTCTAGTGGTTAAGGCAACGGGCTAGAAACCGGGAGACTGAGAGTTCTAGTCCCGCCTTAGGCATGAAAGTCGGCTGGGTGACCTTGGGCCAGTCCCTGTCTCTCAGGCCTAGGAAGGAGCCAATGGCAAATCAGGAGACTGAGAGTTCTAGTCCCGCCTTAGGCATGAGAGCTGGCTGGGTGACCTTGGGCCAGTCTCTCTCTCTCAGCCCAACCCACCTCACAGGGTTGTTGTTGTGGGGAAAATAGGAGGAGGAAGGAGTATTAGGTATGTTCGCTGCCTTGAGTTATTTATAAAAATAATAAAGGTGGGATAAAAAATGAGATAAATAAATAAAGAATGGGTTGCTTTTGCACAAAGCTTGCCCATGGACTAACTCCAGATCATTCATTCTGCCTCCAGGTTCCCAGCCCATCTGGATGTGACCTCTGCTTCCCTCCCAGATCTCCATGGAGCATTGTACCCAGGCCACACCCATTTTTTAAAAATACCAGGAATTAACCATTCTTGTGGATGAAGCCCAGGAAATCATCAGCAGCCAGGCATTCATTTGTGTAATAACCATAGTTTCTCCTGGAGAACTGTGACTTGCCTGCTGTTGTCATTCCAGCTTCTAAAGTGGTAACATGGGGCTACCTTGGGTTCTTTGGAAACCAAATAGTTATGAGGCTAAATCAGGAATCTGGGGGGGAAATGGGTAGGTATTTTTACGTAAGTGCCATAGTTAGATGCAAGTAACAAAAGGTTTTGTGGCTGCCAATGTCTGTGATTTGTAGAAGAAACAATTTTGTCTTGCAAGAACTCTGAAAAGAACCACTTATAGAGCTTTGCATTTTAGCTGCCATAGTCCCTCACCACTGGCTACCCCGGCTGGGACCAAGGGTAATTAAACTCCAAAATATTTGAAGGATGTTAGGTTGCTTCTGGGGTAGCAGGATTCATGAGTATAATATATCTGTTTATTTACAGAATGAAATACGCAAATTCTCCAGAAATTAGGTCAGGTTTATATTCTATATATGGTGATAAAAGTAAAAAGACATTGCAGTGTCTTTTAAAGGGTTTCTGTCCCTCTATTCTGCAATGTAACAGAAGGACAGAACTTTGAAACGGGGCCCTCAAAATATTGATAAGATAGCATGTTATAAATCTTAGTTTTGCTTCTAATAATAATTGCCTCCACTAGAGGGCATTTGTGTTCTTTGAAGAAACAGCTTCTTAACAGCAGTCTTGAGCCGTGAAGAAAATAATACCTTTTCTGAAAATAACAGGAGCAAAGGAACCCAAAGTTTCCGGAGATTTGCTGCTCATTGCTTGAAAGGTAGCCTTGTCTGCAATAGACTTAATCATCTCATCAGACAGAGGGAGTTCATAAAAGTCAGCTATTTGTTTGACTCCTTCCAGAAGGTTCTGTAAAATAATAGCAATCAATCATTTAAAATAATACAGATAGTCTTCACGTAGCAACCACAATTGGGACTGGCAACTCTGTCGCAAAGCAACATGGTTGTTAAGGGAGACATCACGTGACCGCGACTTGCAATTTTACTGCCAGTTTCTCCATTGACTCTGCTTGTCAGAAGCCAGCTGTGAAGCAGGCAAATGGTGACCATGTGACTGCGGGATGCTGCGACCATTGTAAATGCCCACCAGTTGCAAAGCACCCAAATCTCAATCACATGACCGCAGGGATGCTGCAATGGTCGTAAGTGCTAGGAGCGGTCGTAAAGTTACATTTTCAGTGCCATAACTTCAAACGGTCGCTAAACAGGGCAGTTGTTAAACAAGGACTACCTGTATAATACTCTGACACCCAAGAATGGGATGAGCTAGAACAGTGTTTCTCAATGTTGGCAACTTTAAGAAGTGTGGACTTCAACTCAGCCAGGCTATAGATAAGTATCTACAGTCCCATATAACTGCATTAATGTCCTTATTAATGAGAGAAAGCAAGTGATATGCAGATGTGAAAATTGTGATGTTCAAGGTTTCAGGGTTTTAGTACAAAGGTTTTACTTCTGAGGTTCACATGCACAACATTGTGCTGTTAATATTTATTTATTAAAATATTTACATATCATTTTTCATTTTTGTAAATCCAATTATTAGCATGTATGTCAATCTTATTAGCATGTTTATAGAGCCTGAATTAGGATTGCCCTTAACTGTAGAATTACTATTTATAATTTCATTTCAAAATATTTAAACTAGATAATCAAGTAGGTTACAAAATAATAAAAAGAAGACACTATATATTAATTATGAAGCTACACAACGGAGAAAAGTCAAAGTATAACACTGAGACCAAACACTAAGGAACAAGGCTAGATTCTTACATTGCACTAAAAGTGCAGTTTGTTTGTGGTTTACGGGGTAGAGTGATTCTAGCCCTTGTGATTCATAAAGCATAGTGTATGGATTAACATATTAGCCAAGAAACCATGGTTAAGCAAACAGTGACAAAGTATGATATCTGAACTGAGTCTACATCATCTCCCAGTCACCCTATGATACATAAGATGGAAGAATAAGAGCCTTTCCCACTTGTGCCTAAGCATGGCACAGACATGCCCTGCGATCCCTTAGGCCCATGTTGATGCTGGGAAAGACTGAGGGCAACAGGAGAAGGGGATGGCAGAGGATGAGATGATTAGATAGCATCACCGATGTAATGAACATGAATCTGAGTAAACTCTGGGTGACAGTGGAGGACAGGAAGGCCTGGCATGCTATGGTCCATGAGGTCACGAAGAGTCAGACACGACTTAACTATTGAACAGCAACAAATTTCTTTTGGGTCTACGTCTGTAAATTATTAAATCAATCAACCAATTCATTGCTGGATTCTCCAGCCAGCATGGCCATTGGTGAGAATCCTGGGAGCTAAAGCATGAGTGTCCACAACTAGGCATGATGATGATGATGAAAAAAAATGGTCATGCATGACGGTAATGTCACAGTGCAAACTCCATCCTTTTGTACTCGCATCCTGATGATGGACACAAGTCACAGGGTTTGCATCATGATGCACATTTTTGTCACTTGCTCCCTTCTTGCCCCCTCCCCACGGAGGCCTATTTGCTGAAGTCCACACATCTGGAAGTTGCTCATATTGGGGAATGCTGGAGAAGGCTTCCTCCATAGCAGGCTACAAGAAAATGAATGTGTGGTATACTGTAAATATTATTTTAATTTCTAAGAAGACTTACTTCTTTCAGTTCTTCATAGGTGATTATCATTATATTTTCTTCATCCATATGTTTGTTCCAAGCAACAGCATGGTCAAAGTAGGAATTCCACCCAACTGAAATGATATGTACACAGTCTCTATCTCACAATCTGATTTAAGTTCTCTATATGAGACAAGGAAAATATAGCAATCTCATTCATATCAATTGGATTGGAACCAGGGTTATCACGACTATTTTAATCCTACTGATTTCATTGGGTCTATTTTAAGTAAGAGACATCTGGATATAACCCTATGTGACACTGGCTCCAGGTTGACCAGCACGGGGCACATTTTTATAATATGCAAGCATAATAGGCAAATCAAGAGGATTAAGTGATCAAATTTAACTAAATTCATTCCAATCCAATTAGTAATAAATTACTGTACTCTGAATCATACCTTGTTGGGATAGGTCTGATGCTACATGCAGTGATATCATTCTAAAAGGTCTTTTTTTTACTGGGTCATTTGTGCTATGTGAGAATTCTTTTGTCACATTAAGGAGAGGAAGAAACAGAGAGTGTCTGTTTCTCCAAAAACTTATGGAACAGTATGATAATTTTATATTGCTCAATGCATATCACACTTTAGGCTAGAAAATTAATCTGAAGATTACTTTTAGTAATTTCCTTCATAAGTAGAGTTAGAAACATATGGGGAGATATCTTTATTTTATTTTATTATTTTATTTTACTTGAAATTTCACGTATTACTACAACTTATATGCCATTCCATTTCCAGATTCTGAGCTGCATATAAGTTGAAGTAATAAATAAATTACATTAATTTTTAAGATGGGGGCTTCTTTAATTGTACTTATTCAGATCACTGAACATAAGATCTCTTGCCTTCCGATCTAGGAAGAATTAGAAAGGCAGCCAAAAATGTGGAGTCCCCTCTTTTGCTATTATCCATCTTGTTGAAGAGACAAGTGGATGTACTGTATGTTGTAAGCTATGACATGGTGTGGTCTCTACAGTATTGTTTATACACAAATTATCTTTGGAATGTTTTTTGTTTCAGGTAAGTCTATTGCAAATAGACTCATCCATAGTTTTATTTATGTAACTCGGACAGCTGCAGCAGCTCACTTCTGATATGCTTTAAGAATTAAATAAAGTACCATTTTAAATGTGCTCAACATGTTCGTTTCACTACTGGTATTAAAAATGTACAGGAATAGCTAACTTGAAATAAGAAATATGCTAAATGGGACCAGGGTATCTGAGGGACCGTCTTATCCCGATCACATCCACCCGCCCCACCCAATCGTGCAGGGAGGGCATGCTTCGGATCCCATCACTAAAAGAATTCCATCTAGTGGAGTCCAGGAGGCGTGCCGTCTCTGTGATAGCACCTGCCCTGTGGAATATCTTGCCCCCTGAGGTGAGATGGGCGCCCTTGCTCCTGGCCTTCAGGAAGTCTTCAAAGACCTGGTTCTGCCGCCTTGCTTGGAACAAAGGAAATAATAGTTCCTCCTGGGGGTGGTTGGCTTAGTAATACCCTCCTTTTAAGAACTTACCATCCTTGGATTTTTCTATTTATTATTTTAGTAGATTTTAGTTCTATAAGTTTTAATTGTTTTTATGATATTGTTGTAAACCGCCCAGAGTCTACTGTTGTAGAGACGGGCGGTTATAAATTCGAATAATAAATAAATACAGACAGACAGACAGACATAAATAATGGACAGATTCTTGAAGTTCAAGTCGATGAAAGACATGCTTTCTATGCCAGTGCATGAAATTCCCTGCAATTAATTTGCTTCAGTATTTCTTGGTACAGTGAGTTAAAAAAAAACTTATGCTTCTGTGCAATCACCTAGATTGGACCAGATTCAAATTTAACTGGAACATTTTCAGGCTAAGCAGAATTTGGAAGCAATGCCAAGCCTTGAGAAGAACAAAAGGAATATATAAGATAACATACCTTCACCATTCATAAACTTTTGAAAGAAATCATCCCAGGAACTGATATTAGGAAGCAAAGGATTTTTGTTGTAAAAATGGTAGTAGGATATAGCTGCATCTTTGGGATTTCGAAGTACCACCAGCATCTGTTTAAATAGACAGATGATAGATAGAAGATCATTAGGTATGGTTTAAAAGAATTATAAATATCCAGTAAAGTGATATGCAGTATTTATATATTGAAACTAAGACATAAATCAGGGTTGCATTTTCTATGCCAAAATTTGCACTTGGCCTTTGAATGGTGGCATGCCAAGAATCGCATCCTAAAAAGAAAACAGTAGACTTCTGTCTCAATAACATTTTTGGTTGGAGAGACTTGGATAAGTCTCCAGAACCTCAATTACTTTGAATAAATATAGAAGAAAAAGATATGATCCTAAGTATTATATACTGTGGTTTGATTCATGGATAAAAGTTATAACAGATTTGTCTGAAAGGACCCCAGATTCAGGACCACCTTCCAGCACAGTAATTACAGGGAATGTTGCTTTCAACTATGTTGAGGATATAGGGGACCTAAACTTTATTGACTATATCATCTTATGATTTTATGAGACCTTCAGAAATGTATAATATTCAGTATCTACATACTGATATGCAACCAGGTAATGCTGTTGGACGATAGTACTCCCAATGAAGCTGGTTCCTTACCTTGACTTTATTCTCCAGAAAAGATTTTGGAATGTTATCATAATGGAGATGAGTTACATAATAACGGGGAGATGGCTGTTCTTTCATTCTCTGAAATAAAACAAAAAGTTGCTAAAATTCTGTTGATGAATGCCCCCATTCGCATATGTACATGCGCTTGACAAGCTCACTTCCTGGTTGGTTGCATATACTTGCAAATGTCCTGCAAGGATGGGATACCCCTTACAAAATGTAGGTATTTGTTCAAAAATTCATCAAGGAGAGAGAAAAGGGGTTGAAGAGGTTGTTACACTATTAGAAACCCCAGGCTCAACTCAGATTGGAGGATAAAACATAAGACATAAAAATAAAAATTGGGCCAGAAAGACTATGAGCATGATCTCTCCTGAGACCCTAAGGCAGGGCTTTCCAAAGTTTTCCCGTGGCGACACACCAACTGCCGTTGGTGTGTCGCCGCGGGAAAACCCGGAAGCGCTGATGGCACGCCATCAGCGCTTCCGGGTTTTGACACGACACATCTGGGCCCCGCAGGTGACACACTTTTGTGTCGCGACACACAGTTTGGAAAGCTCTGCCCTAAGGAAAATCATAACCCCAGAGAGACACGCTGTGTGTCTGAGGGGATGAAGGCAAAGAAGGGAAACTTGCTGTGTATTCAGATATAGTGTCAGGGAGATAACTGGCGGAGAAGGAGGGGGCTCCCTCCAGGGGGAGAAACGCATGCGTAGTACTGAATCCCTATGCTTCCCTCCCAAGAGGATAAAGAAGGCCCTGCCCTGATTTCTCGGACCCTTTCTCTGAGCATTACCAGTTCATTTTAGTTTAGCTGGATCTGTTAAGGAGAGTAGGACAATAAACATTAGAGCTTCAACTCCAAGCCTCAGCGTGTTATTCCTTCACTCGAAGTCAGGACATATAGGTATAGTGGTCCTGAAAAAAACTGCCCCTAGCCTGGGACCCCCAGTACAGTTTGCTGCAAACATAACAGCATCAGCAAGTTCACATTAACAAAAAACATGGTTAAAGAAAGCATGGCCTCTTCATTATGTAGATGGTAATAATGGCCACCCAGATCTCTGTCTGTAACCAACTCTCCTGTCCTGTCCTGTCCCCTGCTCTGGAGAGGCAGCTCCACTTACATATTTCTTTTGCATGTAACAAGCAGTTCTACAAACATATGAGAACATAAAACCATACTAGAGATTAGATTGGTTAGTTAGAAGTACATTCTCTCAAAATCCACGGAGTGTCTAAGTAAAATAACCTTGAAGGGCTTTTTTCTTATTTGTATCTCAATATCTCTATCAAGTTTTCTGTTTCTTTGACCCTGCTCTAGAACAGGCTCACAAATCCAAAGATTCTAACTCTATCAAAATAATGCAATAACATATAAGAGCTGTAATGCAGATTGTAGAATAAAAACAAAATCACCTTCAAGTCTGAGTGTGCTTCCTGGTGACTTACATGGATGCATCCATCCAGCTTTTTTTGGCACACAACAGAAATAATTTGCCATTGCCTTATTCCAGAATATTTGTTCAAATCTTCAGTGTAGCTTATAAACCTGGACTCTAGTATTCCACCAGGGTCCAGTCAATTAAGCTCAGCTCTGGTTTTGCCATATGCTGAAGCAGACTGAATTAGCCAGCCCATTTAACCGCTTAAATTATTCTAGAAAAGACTGAATTCATACTGACCAGAGCTTTTTCTGGGCTTCCAAATTCAAGCATTAAGAGGTGTCTTGGTACTGTTAAGTCCTTATTACTTGAAGTTGCAGCTACTATTTCACATAGAATGTGAAATACCCAGTTGGTACCTACACGAGAAAACAAGTAAGCTGTGTTTAGATTACAGAGGCATTACCCTCATAGCCAAGCGGACAAACATGTTTTCTTGAAGCCAGTGAAGTTTAAGCATGCCAAGCAGAAGTGGACAGTGATTGGAAACTACTAGAAAATTTAGACCTTAGCTTGCAGATTTTGTTATGTGTTGACACTTGGATGGATATAATGCCAATCTGGTGGCAACCAGGCAGCGATCCTGATTTGTGGAGCCCATGCTAGCCAGAGTTCAACCAGTGGCACTACTAGAGATGCAGGAGGCTGAGTTAGGTGCCCTTTTGGGGCTTGTAGGCATCCGTGCTCTTGTAACTGCTCCATCCTTATTTTGCTGCTATTCTGTCTTTTCATTGAGTCATAGAGAGTCGGGCAGCATACAAGTTTAATAAAATTATATCATCATCATCATCATCATCATCATCATCATCATCATCATCTCCTGAGTGCATTCAATATCTTCCCTACCCTCTTTATGAAACGTGACATCTTTTCTCTTTTTTTTCTTCCTCCCCTCCCCTTTCCCATAGGACCTCTAAGAGTCAGAGGCAGGACGGCACCTCTGTTGATTCCTTTTTTAAGTACATGGTGCTGAATTTGGGAATAAATTGTCACCAATTGGGATAAAATGTTCAGTCAGCCTCAGGGCAAGGTTGGAGGAGTAGGTTTGCAGAGCATATTAGAAGATGTGTCAAAGGAGGACATGTATGATAGTTTCACCCCACCATTTCTTCCATTCCCAATCCATCAATAGCAACAGCAGACAGAAGAAAATCCACAGCCATCCTTAAATCTGCCAAATTTGAAATGCTGAGAACAAAAGCAAAGAACCATTGCTTTGACCTGAGCTACCACAAGTCTGCCGTAATAAAAATCCTCTCGCTTCCCCCTTCATGCAAAAGAAAATTTGATTTGTTTGCATACATCCTTCCCCCAGAGTTGAGGCGGGTTTCCTCACTCCCGGCCTTCTGGAAAAATTTGAAAACCTGGTTCTGCCGCCTAGCTTGGGACGGGAAAGGTAATAGCTCCTCCTGGGGGTGGCTACTACCATAATGGCCTCCCCACTTTTAAGATCGATTTACCTAGATTGGATTTTATACTTATTTATTATATTGTATTGTTTATTTTAATTTTATATCTGTATTTTAATTGCAATTTTATTGTAAGCCGCCCAGAGTCCTCCGGTTGGGATTTAAATTTAAATAATTAATAAATAAATAATTGCCATCTTCAGAAATCCTGTGTCATTCACAGGGGCAGCTCCACTTTGTTGGACTATGGCCAATGTTCAGTCTGAATTACTGTGGCCAGGCTGTCCCTGTCTTGTGACAGGAGCAACTGAGAGCAATTTGGCCTCCTAAGGTGCTTGAACCTCCAGTGGTTCCTGCTTTTTCAGTGCACGTGCATCCCCATTCAGAGTAAGCCATTCATCCAGTTCCAGGACCTAGGGCTCAAAATGTATAAACCTGTGTTGCTTTTCCTTTACTTTTCCCATTTCTACAGCTGCCTTCTTGCATATGACTCTTGTATCCAGCCAACCGTCTCCATCTTACAATGTCCAGCCAACAGAAGTGTCCTTTCCTGATGTAACTGGGGTAGGAATATTTGCTAGATTACAGGGCATGATTTCCTGGTAAATGCTCTATTCTAAAAATTAAACTTCACATTCAGTTTGGTGTTGTTAAAATGGCTAGCTTCAAACCAAGAAGAGGTTTTTAAAAAGGATTGGGGCCAGCCTAAGACCAGCTTTTTTTTTTTCCTTTCATCTTTGTACAGTGGTCGTTCTTAGCCAAAAACTAGATGATCAGCCAAGAGGGCAACACATCTCATCATGGGATCTAAATTTTTAAAATGCCATCCCCAGGCATATTTACCTTATTTTGAGGGGTGGACACAAGATTAAAAGTATTTTGTTTGCTTAAAGTTTTAACCGAATATAACATGCAGCTTATACGAATTATTCATGACTTCTAGGATGATAAAAGCTGAGCAGGTTCGCCTGGTGCCCAGTCGTTGTCCAGCCTTCTCCGAACTCATCCCTTCTAGACTCTTTGGACTTACAACTGCTACCTTCCCACCATATAGCTGAGGGTGATGACAGCTGCAACTCGGGATATTTGCAGGATGTCAGTTTGGGGAAGTCTGTTCTAATATATTGCAAATAAACTTGGGATCATCTCAGAGGCAGTAGTGGGGGATAAAACTTGGAAAAAAGTGGTAACAATGCTATAATTTTCCTCTTTTCTTTCCAAAAGAAAGAAAGAAGAATAGATAGATAGATACTCACCACATTTTGGATAAGCAACTACCAGCATATCATCCTTTCTGGCTTCGATAGTTTCCAGTGCTTCAAAGGTCTCTGCACTACAAAGGCGGTTAGGATATAGGACTCCTTTGAAAGTAAAAAAAAGCTCTTCATTCTGGTTGTCTTTATTCTCATCAAAAATCTTATTCATCAGTTGCAGAATATTGCTACTTTGTTCAGACATTCTTTTCTCTTGCGGGCAGTCTCTGCCTTGTCACGGATCCTTTCCAAAGGCGGCTCTAGTTTTGTGCAGACAGATTCTTAGATGCCTGCTTTCTCTTGCTCAATAAAGGAGAAACTGCTGAGAAGGAAACAATCATGAATCACCGGTCTTCGCACGCTATATCCTGGTGTGTGATGATGACATAACAGCCTTTGGAGTAGAAATTACTTAATCTGCCGTGGAAAACAGAACTTTCTTCGAAGTAATCATTTGGGAAAGAGATTGCAATGCCGGAAGCCCAAATGAGTGAAGAGGAAACAGCCTGAAACTGTATTGATTGGTTAAAAGGTTCCTTCCCGTTTTAATGAAAGGACTACAGCAGTGTTTCTCAACCTTAGCAACGGGAAGCATGGCTGGCTGGGGAATTCTGGGAGTTGAAGTCCACACATCTTTAAGTTGCCAAGGTTGAGAAACACTGGACTACGGTATATGGAAGTTTTTTCTGCTTTGTTTGTTTCTGTCAACTCAGTAACATGAATGTTAAAAGATTGTGTACTTGCTTCTGAAAGTGAATATGTAGCACAATATGAAAAACAGACAGTGAGTTTAGATGGGGAGGTGGGGCAGTTGTACCACAATTTTATACGTCTTTACTTGACTATAAATCACAGTATTCAATGAGCCTTGTACCCCCAGCAATTTAGTATGTTTTCCCTAAAAATATATGAGTTTCTGGGTGGGAGCAAGCTTAATTTTGTTGAGTTGAAGGCAGAGTATAATATCTCTGAAATACATTAAAATAAACACATAAAACTTTAGAATTGCAGCTATGTATGCCGGTAACATCACCCATCCATATAATTTTAAAAAAAGAAATGACCATAGATGTCGTCTCAGAATTTGCATCTATAGATGAGAATTAGAGCTATACTTGCACATACAACACAATATATACACCAGCTCAGTGGGGCTTCTTTCCAGGTAAATTTGTTTTTAAAAAGTGGCAGCAATATAAAACTAGAATAAAACGTATCTCCAGCAACAGTTGCCAACTAATGCAAGGTCTTTGTCTCGTGGTCACTGATTTGGATAGTCCTTCTCATTTTCTTTATGTTGCATCATTTTCTTTATGTTGCATCATTCAGATTAACAGTAAATGGGGTGGAGACTCAATCCTGCTCTTGATGCAAGTTGCCGTGATTTGGCACTCAGCCCTGGACAGGTCAAAGAAACACTTTAGTCACTGCGTAATATCCCCTCAAAGCCAGCTATTTAGAAATATGTACAGACTGAAAAATTATGGTGTGATTACATCACCCAGTGATAAATAACTACTACTTCCTTGTACAAAGTGAAGTATAGGAAGCATTTGGAGTAACTGTGTTATCAGTATTTTACCATTTTCTGTAATCTTGTTTTTATAGCTATAAAAGTAAGTGAATCCTTTATAGCACCAGCCACCCAGTAAACCCAAGGTACTGTGGTGGTTACGTTGACAGTGCCACTCATATTGTAAGGCACCAAAACTTACCACGCGCCTCTAGAGAAAACCAGATACACAACGAAGACTTTGAGAAGGAACAGCAGGAAGTTTATTTGGTACCAAGCAAGGTTGCTATGGATGGCAGACCATACAGCTGTCACGTGCAGGTGACCTCTGAGTGGAACCACCATCCCCAAGAACAATAGAGCACAAACTTTTATACAGAGATTACAAGCAGGAAGTGAGGATGATGATGGTATGCCCATGTGTGGGTGAGGTGTCCTCTGACCATCCCTTGGGATTGGCTACTTTTTGGGGATCAGGGTCCTGCCCAGGGCCCAAGATTTACTGCAGGACTCTGGGATGTGTCAGGCCATGTAGCTTATCAAAAGAGCAACAAAGTGAATAGCCTGTGAATCTTCACACCCTTGTGTTGCTTGGGTACCTCCTGTTACATTTGCATCTTACACAGATAACAGTAACACTTTAAGGACATTGGGTTATACAAGCGAAACTAAATTACTAAGGTCAGAGCCATAAAATCACCTCTTTATACATTTCCATATCAGAAGAGGAACGAAAGATTTATTACAGGAAAGTCAAGTAAACAGGTTAGCTTATATCACAGGAAGATGCTGACCAGACAGGGGCCCCAGGCTGGCATGCATCCCTGAGAAAGGTAGAATAACTACTCAGCCCTTAACATATGCAGAATTCTTTGGGGCCTTGCTGATGCCCATCTCAAGGGTCATCCTTGGGTAACACTCTTTGGTTCAGGCACTAGCTTTGGTTCAGTGAAGCTCTAGCAGTGTTGCACTATGGGAAATATTACAGCATGGTGTTCTCTAGGCCAAGGTCTGTGGCCCAGGTCTGCTCAGATCCCTTCAATATAGGCTGATGCTGATTAAAGCCTCCATCTCATAGTCTTCTCAATTGTATTGAAAGGGATCAAGTAAAATAATAGCTTGTACGTGATTTTTAAGAAAATTAAAATCCTGGGATCACAAGAGTTCCATCTCCATCTCAACTCTAAGTGTGTTTCTTCTGAATTACAGTAAATCTCACTGACCTCAAGGAACTTACTCCCAGATGGGAACTATAATAAATATTGCAGAACAAATCATCTTAAACTGTTGCTTCTCAAAGAGATTACAATATATTGTATGTCACTCTTAGCAACAGGGGAAATCCCCTATACCCCCTCCCCCCCAATCTATTCTAAGGGGTCTGCTAAGCTTGTCATAGCTAGTAGTCTTTTACCACTAGATATACTGTAAATGTTCACATTTACATTTTCAGTTCTGTTTAGAATTGCAGAGGAGTACAGAAAAAAACTTTAATGAATGCAAGACTCATTCGGGGAAAATAAAGGACAGTCCTGGGAATGGAGAGGGTGTGAGAAAGAGATTCATGATAACTTCACCTTGATTCAGTTTGGTATAAGAAGAGGCAGAGGGAATGGAGAAAATTGGGGCATTAAGACAACTTGGCAGTAACATGTTTTCAACAGAAGTCAAAGTCCAATATTCAATGTTTTCCTAAAAGACCTTAGTATGAGCTGGATTAATATATTTCATATTAAGCATATGTTTGTAGGGTGTGTGTGTCCATTTCTTTCTAAATTCTGTATTCTGTCATGTCATGATTCATTGGGAAGAAAATTCAAACAAGCATCAGGATAACAATTACCTTGACAGGTTGTGACAGAATTGAAACACATAAAAACAAGCAGCAATTTGTATATTTTGCCTTTAGAAATCATGCTGATTTTGAATATTGCATCAAAATATATCACTGATTTCTGAATTTGAGGTGAGACGTGGAGCCACATGCTTGCTCTGTATCTGTGAGAGACCATGGGAAAGCAGGTAATGAGGTTTTGAAGGTTTACAGTATATCCAAACCCTGAACCATGAAGGGCTTTAAAAGTGACAGCCAGCACCTTGAATTGCACCCAGAAGCCAGTGCAACTCCTATTTCAACATTTTCCCCCTTTTGTGCTCTTACAGAGAAAGCAAGATTGGTTGAAGATAAGGTAATTTTATACCTATGTGTACTTTTCCATTTCCATTGTGCACTTACAGTATACTACTTCTTAACAGTGAATAAGCAAAGAATTTGGTTTTATTCCTGCATACCTGTAGAAGAGCTCATGCAGTTTTTGACTTTAACAAGAATTCATTCCTTGGAAAGTGAATTTACATCCTGTCACATCAACAGAGCAGGTGGGAGGTTCTCCCATATTTCATTAATGTATAGAGACAGTAGTTTGTAATGCAGAGCCACTTTGGTGTAGTGGTTAAGGGACCAGGCTAGAAACCAGGAGACTATGAGTTCTAGTCCTGCATGAGGCATGAAGCCAGCTGGGTGATCTTTGGCCATTCATTCTCTCTCAGCCCTAGGAAGGAGTAAAAAGCAAACTACTTCTGAAAATCTTACCAAGAAAACTGGAGGGACTAGTCCAGTTAGTCACCAGGAGTTAACACTGACTCAGAGGCACACACACACAAAAGTTTGTGATGCATGATTAACTGCATGACTGATCTGCCTGGTGCAGTGGTTTCCAATATTATTCATTTTATAAGCAAGATTTAGGTGTGTTGGAAGGAAATCTTACCAGGGTCCATTCCGAGCCGGGAATGAAGATACGCAGGCTGTTGCTTGAACAGAGGTGATTGCTTTATTGTCCGAGAGCGCAAAATACAGAGAAGTCAGCTGACGGAGGTGGCCACACTTGTATTTCCCCACCAGCCCTTTACTGTATATAGGGGTGCGGGTCTTATTGTTAGTGAAAAGAGCACAAAATATGTTTTGTCTTAGCTGGATCACGCTTAGTTGGTTTCCTGGAAGGGGGCGCTCTCTAAGAATTCTGACAGAGGGTAATTGACTAAAGATCAGAGGCATTCTTGTGGTCGCACCCCCATTGTTTTGCGGTTTCTTGCTCTTTAGTCAATTAGGCTCTCTGCAGGGCTGCGGCTTTTGCCCGTTGTGTTTAGATCATTGTTATTCTGAGGGGAAAACCCTTTTTCCTTTGCTTATGCTGAGGTGTTGCCTCTTCGCCTTTGTTCCCCCAGTTTCCTGACCTGATCGGCTTATGGGGAATTTGATTAGGTTATCGGGAGGTTCCTTTATGGCTCATCCTATTATTCTATTGTGATCCTTTATGTTTAAGTTGTTTCCCTTCTATTTTTAATCTTGGTCTTTTTTCCTGAAGTTTCCATCCTCTTACCCGGTTTGGGGAAGTGTTTTTGGCGGGAAGTGTCTAACGGGGGGAAGACGTGGTTTGAAAATGGCAGTTTGGAAGAGAAAGGGGGGGGGGTTGCTTGAAACCTTCCAACAGGTGATAGTTGAAATTCAAGAGCGTAAAATATTCTCACAAATTCTACCTATTCCATGGACAGGACAAGATAGATTGGAACCCTATGGCTTCTCCCACCTGCAAGCCTTTCCAGCACCCAGCTGACCACCACCTCTTCCTCATCACCAGGAAGTTTCCTGAAGAATATGGGTGGGGTGGATCTATTGCAATACTCCTGTCATCTTAGGTTAACTGACATCTTTCTTGAATAGAGAAAAACACAAAAATTATAGTATGAAACTCATGAAGTTGACAATGCTTACATTATGTAATTTGGTTGATTTTTTTATTCTAATCATTTATAATCAACTGATAATTTTGCCCCTTAAATAGTAAATGTCAAGGAATATAATCCAGTCAGTAAACAAGGAACAAGAGAACTTCAGTCTAAATATAATTCCATTAAAATCCAGCACTTAAAGTTCTGACCTTACCTTTGTTTGCAGCCAAAGCTGCAAGCCTCTTTGGGCAATTATAAAAATGTCTAACTCAGTACAAAAGTGTCAAGGACTTTGGCCTTTTTAATTATACTTTGTTTGGGACTAAACAAATTGCATTCCTGTGTTAACGAATTGCATTCCTCTGTTCTAATAGAGGTGGGTGGGGCTGCCTTACTGCAATGGTGCAGAGGTGAAGTTTTCAAAGGTGCATGGAACATATGTGTGAAAGAGTAGAATTCAAGACAGAACGTCTCTTTCACCTTCTCAATATTGGTAAACTGACCCATTTTGCAGAGCTTCCTTGGGATTTTTTAATCATCCCAAAAGGGCAAAGATCAAAATGTTTGATCTCTGAAGTTGGATAGAACAATGAATACAGTGGTAGCAAATTGTAGGCCTGTGTGAGGCAGCTTGGATTTGCCTCATCAAGATGCTTTATGCTGTGGAGAAGATGCAATTTGCTTCGAAGGTGTTTCATGTTGTCTCAAAGCCTTCAATGAAAGTTGACTTAGGCCTGAATAGAAGCCTTTCCAGGTCCACTGGAACAGGTGTAGGAGGCAGTCCAAACAGGCAAAGTGAAACAACACAATCACTTTCAGTGATTCTTATAAGTGAGGGTAACATATTGCTTCACAAAGCAGCTCTGTATCAGTTAAGTCTGTCAAGGTGAAGTATCCCGGCATAGCCCTAGCAAAGAGTTCATCGTAATGGGGAGGGAAGATCGCTCAGAAAAAAAAATGCATAATAAACAGGAACACAAAAAAAGATTTATCTCAAACTGTTTAATCAAACTAGATCAATTATTACAATGGTATGCATTGTATATTTCTATAAAAAAATTAAAATATAGAATAGATGAGTTCTTCCTGTCAAACAGAGGTTGCAGGTAATTTTATTTTTGTAATGAATGTCCAGGAAGATCAGTAGATCCTATAAAAGAGAAATTTCAAACTAGAATATTTATCATTCAAATGAAATATTGAATTGTTAATTGTAATCAAATTGCCTTAATAATGACAAAAAACAAATAAAAATGGCAGGCATTTAACCACAACTGCTTAAAGAACCACATTTATCATAACACCATTTAATTTGTACAGTAAATGTAAAGTATTATAGCAAGAAAATAATTTAGCTATCACAAAATATCTGTTAACATTTCTTCCCACCCATCAAAAGTTCTATCAGTCAAGTACAAAATATTGTGTATATTTCTGTGAATCACCGCTCTATCACAACCACATTGTTCAAGGTCTTACATGATGTAATTATTTCCATTTATATGAATAATCAATTTAGAAAGCAACCATAACTGCAAATGTTTACCATGTGCTAGCTTTGATTCTTTTTTTTAAACTAGAGTACATAACAGTAAATATTTACATTGCATCTTGGTTGATAGGCCAGGCCAGGTCTGCCTAAATACGGGCTAGGTTAGCTGCAGTAGCAGCAGATGACTGCATTCAAGATTGCATCTGCTGTGAGCAGAACAAACACCGCTGGCAGAATGGGTCTCCCATTCACTTCCAATTTTTATCCTCTCCTCCCAATCTGTTCCAAAAGATTAGAGAACCTTTCAAAGCAGATTTAGAGGACGTGCAGTGGTTACAAAAGGGGGAGAAGAGGAAAACAAAATCTCATTGGACAAACAAGAGCCCATACACATAATACAACGCTGGTGAAGCCCAGAGAAATATCCAGTATTTTTAAACAGAGAAGCAATCACTTGTCAGTGTCAGAGGGTATTACTCTTGTCCCAAATATTACGTTTTACACAAAACAGCAATTTAATGTTGGATGGGATTATTTCTACTTCTTCATGGAATTCACTTACCTAAATGCTGCCTTTGTAAAAGGTTAACAAGAGTGATTGGATGTTTTATCCCAGATGAGAGTGAAGATGGTGGTGTGGACTGATAATGCTGAGTAGATCTCAGTCCAAAAGTATTTGGAATATGATTTCTACTGTTTTGTGATGATACAAATGGTGACATGTAAGAATTCCCACTGCTGAGCATTTTTAATGGAGATGACCTAGTAATAAAATGACCAAGAACACTGTATCACCAGTGAAAGCAAAATACATATTTTGCCTACAGCAGCAGTAGACCTGTTCCCCTTATTTCAAACGGAGTAACTGAGAAATGTCATTATTCAGGAAATGACAAAATAGATAAAATGGCAGCATTCCTGTTAAAGAATATAGTTATTCTAAAACATTGTTTCTTCTACTACAGGTAGTCCTTGACTTATGACCATTCGTTTAGCGACTGTTCGAAGATACGACGGTGCTGAAAAAAGTGACTTGAGACTGGTCCTTACCCTTACGACCATCACAGCATCCAATTGTGGTCATAAGTCAAGGACTACCTGTAGTTTATATTTTTTAAAAAGAAAAGAAAAACAATTCTACAAGAAAGAATAGTCAGTAGGTTCCAGAACTAACAAAATATTAAAAGTAGATAAATATCAAGTATGGAGGGAAGAAAGAAACAATATAAACAAAAACAAACAAAAACAGAAGAGAGAATTGACCTGCTCAGAAGTTAGTTGAAGCTTGCCTATATATCCAACACCTAATTGCTAAAGTACTTGAGATTCCCCATTTTTGCCCTCTTGAGCAAGTAGTAAAAATGGAAAGCTTATTGAGTGTCATATGGGCCACACTATATGACTGAAAGTTGTCATTCTGCTCAGTGTATCATTGGAATCAGGATGTTTTTAAAAAACCCTCCTCTCCTTATGTTACATGGGAAGTTTCATAAGGAAGAAACAGGGGAAAGGATTGTTCCCCTTTAGTATATTTAGTATATTGTGCCACTTAATAAATAAATAAATATTTAAGTAAGTAAATAAACAAACAAACAAACAAACAAACATTTAAAGGAAAATATGTATTTTTTCCCTTATTTGTCTCCAAGGAAACCTCACTATCACGTGAAGTCTGTACGACACTTCTAGTTCCCTGCTCCAGCCCTACTAGGAACATTCCTATTAAGGAACTGGGATAGATGGCAATCTTTTCTTGAGTTGCTATGACTGTTCACTGGAAGGCAGGGGAGAGAGGAGGCTGGCATGAATCCTGGAGCAGTGAAACACTTACTGGTCTGCAAACTTTGTTTATAGCTTAAAAAAGCAAAAACAGTCACCAAAAAACTGAGCCTTGCAATGTTTGGTATTGTCTTGAATATATAAGCTTTTCATCAATTATCCATTTATTTTTGTACATCAACATTTCTTTCTACCTGTAGACTTACTGCTATAGATTCAAATAAGCCAAAAGAAAGATATTAATAGCTGAAGAAAAGTTTCTATTTAATTCAGTAATTATAAAGAAAAAAAATACAGGTAGTACTTGGTTTCATAAAACTCATTGCTTGAAATTTCACAGTATAATAGTCAAGAAATCTGAATAAACCAAAGCCAATTTGACCTTCTGCCCTGGGCAGCAGAAATATGCTGTAAACACCAAAATGACAAAGGATACCCAAAGTTTATTTTACCTTATAGATCCTGGTGGCTTTTTTTGAAATAAAGTCATTCCAGACAATTGAGAATTTCTGCACGTAACACTACCTGTAAATAATATTCCTGATTATATTAGAATGTTATACTTTATATAATCCATTAACTGAAAATACATTTCCAGAAATACATTGCAAACTTCAAAAATTATTTGGAAGAAGTGCTTCAGATCTCATGTTAGCACAGACCTCTCCACTAATCATTAAAGGATCCCAACCTTTTTCAGGCTTCTATGTGAATGTGAAAAAAAAGTGCCACTGCTTTAGAGTTGAACTTTAATGAACAAATTTTTAAAGAAGCAGCACCTCTTTTTTAGGCTGGTGCAGAAACCTAGAACGTTCAAAATTATCTAGCTTGAAGTCTGCAGGATAGCTAACTATGTACAATTTCATGTATAACATATAAAACGTTACAGATGACTCATGATTTAACATCCATTAAAAAGTCACTTAGGTAACTATATTTTCTTGTAATATGGATGGATCATCAAAATCTCCCTTCACCTTTTTCCTTTGGCGTCACTTTCTCTTTTGATAGATCAAATACTTCCAGAATACATGGGATTAATTTCAGGTACATCAAGCTTACTCACTGTTTCTCCAGTGTTAGCTTGGGCCCAGCAACCGCTTTTCTCAGCACTGGCCTAAATTTTTTTTAAAAGATTGTGCTATTTCTCCTAATTTCTTCTAGCAGCTTCAACCATCAACCCACTACAATGGCATAATTTCTTCCCCGTCTCAACTTCTGTACTAGGTAGGAAAAATTCATGTAAATGTCATAACTGAAATGTATCTCATCACATTTACTGTCATAGCACATTCAACAGAATGGATTTGTTGGACATCTCTCCTAGAACTGGACAAATAGCCTGTGATTGATTCCTTAAACCAGAGCTTTCCAAACTGTGTGTCGCGACACGTTAGTGTGTCGGCTGCAGTGTCTGGGTGTGTCGTGGCTGCTGCTGCCTCCGAGCCCTGCCAGGATTCTGCGCAGGTCCTAGTGCCTGCCTTGTGCCTTGCTGCCTCCAAACCTGCTGCGATTCCGCGCAGGTCCTAGTGCCTGCCTTGTGCCCTGCTGTAAGAGTGTGTCGCAAAATGATGCCCTGCTGTAAGAGTGTGTCGCAAAATGATGCCCTGCTGTAAGAGTGTGTCGCAAAATGATGCATGTCTAAAAAGTGTGTCACCAACATGAAAAGTTTGGAAAGCTCTGCCTTAAACAAACTGGACATATGGAGTGCTCTTTCAGATATTTAGTAACCCTCTCTAGTGAATGAGCAAGCCATCCTCCCCCATTCACTAACTTCACTCATTCCTGCCATCACAAGATTGAGAGTTGATTCCCAGGTACAGAATCGACATCTTTATCTATGCAGGAGAGTTAATACTGTCCAGCACAAAAGCAAAGGCAAGGAGCTGAGCAAGAGAAATAAGTCCAAGTAATGCCAAACAGCATCTGCTCAACTGCTTCCCTCTCTAGAGGAAATCAAGGGAAGAAAAGGAGAGCTCCTGGGAAAAGGAGATCAAGAAAGTGCTGGAGGAGAAGCTGAAATAGTTCAATAGTTAAATGCATGTCTGAGATTTAAGTCTCTGAGATGATTGCACCTAGACTTCATGTTTTATACACATGCTCAGTGAATTATGAGAATTTTAAAAAATTAAGAAGTTGGAATCTCATTACTTCAGAGTGTTTCCAAATTAGAATGAACAGTCAACCATTGCACGGTGTGCTCAGCAATCTTCTCCTTTGTACCATTCTATGGGAGACTCTTTTTAGGACCTGTCTATGATTTTAGCAGCGCCATAGGGTTATTTTTACCTACAATGATTGTTTTCACTAGAGACTGCTTAGAGTGAAAGGGAAACCTTCACATCTTCTATTTTCTTATTTTTAACAAAGCTTAATTTACAATTAATGCTTGTTATATTATTCTGACACCGAAAGACAGGGGTGGGCTTTTCCTTTAGCACATGCATCGAGCAGTTAGAGGAGGCACTATTATTTCACTTTTATCATTCTTGTTTTCTTTTATGTATTACTATAGGTTGTAGGATTTCTATATTTCTCACACCCTGGGGTTAGGGGGCAGGGCACCAGGTAAAAGCATCCCCTAAGGAAATGGGTGGTAGCAGCCATAAAACTAACAAGCAGGTGCACCAAGGCAGGAAGGTAGGTCAGAATGTGTAATGTCCAGAGGATTTCTGGGAGAAGAAGGCTGAGACACACACCACACACACACAGTACTGTAATTAAGGGAGAGAATATATTCCTATGGCTTTGAAACTATTCACAGCTAAATCTCTGACCCAGTTAGGTCCCTACCCAAGTTATAGGGTGAAGGAAGTAGTGCAAACTAAGTTTTTCAGAGCACTCTTTTATGCCCCAAGCTATATATCCAATGTGATCTTGAGACTTAAGATCTGCCAAAAGAGGGTCAATTTGAGAGCTTGGCTATTAATTATTGGTTTAAACACCACTGTTTCCCAGCCTGAATGGATTTCATCCATCCTGATTAGCTTTCAATCTTCATGGCTGCAAGTCATTCTTAAAAAAACTTTCTTTTTGGCCTTTCTTTTGAGTCTTTACTTCCTTGAATTCTCTCAGGCTAAAAGAGTCATTATTGAACAGCTCCTGGACACTGATCATCAGAATAAGAAAGGATTTATCCCCAATTCTGTCTCAGCATGATTTAACCACCCCAGATAGAAATCAACTAACTATATCTACTCATTAACTTCTCTATCACAATTAAGGTTCTTTTTTAGGGCCAGATTCACTAGCCTGGCCCTAGGACTCCTATATGGGAACTTTAATAAAAAGTTCCTATGGCTATAAAGATTTATTTTTATATTGTCAAATTATTTTATTATAAGTTGAATATTTATTTTGCCTTTTAGATTGAGACACAAATTTTATCCAACAATTTTAGTACTAATAGTGTGCACTGTTAAAACATTTATTTCATTCTGTTTACTCACACCATATTTGTATACTTAGGCTGACCATATTTCCTTCAGACAAAAACGGGACTTTTGCGATGGCAAAACGGGACAGGGTCTTATGCCACCATGCCGGCCTCCAAACCACGCCCCCCAGTCCACGCAATTGGCTCCCACCTGCAAACCCCGCCCCCGCCCCACACGATTGGCTCCCACCTGCAAACCCCGCCCCCATCAGCGTGATTGGCTCGGATTTTAATTTTTTTTTCCGATTTTTAAAGGTTTTTTTTTTCTTCTAGCAGTAAATGGTGCGGCAGAGCTGGTGTGTTTGGGATAGGCCGGAGTACACACACTGTGCACACAGCACCGTCATCGGCCGGGGAACAAGGGGCGGGGATGGAGGGGATGGAGGCCCACCACTGCCCCATCCCCCTCGGGCTTGGCCGAGGGAGGGAGGAGAGTCGCTGCTGCTGCCACCGCCGCAGAGCAGGAGAAGCAGGAAAAGCCGGCTGCGCTCGGCTGCTTCAGCCACACCACTCCGCCCCTTGCTGCCCGCTGAAGCTCCCCAGGGTGGCTGGCTCCTGCTTCTCCTGCTCGGCGGCCCGACAACTCTCCTCCCTTGGCCAAACCCGATCAGATGCACATACACACACTCACACACTCACAGGACAGACTGCCCTCAGCAGGAGCCGGCTACGCTGGGAGGCTTCAGCCACACCACTCCACCCCTCGCCACCCGCTGAAGCCCTCCAGCGTGGCCGGGTCCTGCCGAGGGCAGTCTGTCCTGTGAGTGTGTGTGTGTGCATCTGACCGGGCTTGGTCGAGGGAGGAGAGTTGTCGCCGCCGCCACTGCCGAGCAGGAGAAGCAGGAGCCGGCCACGCTGCGGGGCTTCAGCCACACCACTCCGCCCCTTGCTGCCCGCTGAAGCTCCCCAGGGTGGCCGGCTCCTGCTTCTCCTGCTCGGTGGCCCGACAACTCTCCTCCCCCGATCAGATGCACATACACACACTCACACACTCACAGGACAGACTGCCCTCGGCAGGACCCGGACGTGCTGGGGGGCTTCAGCCACACCACTCCTCCCCTCGCCACCCGCTGAAGCCCCCCAGCATGGCCAGCTCCTGCCAGGGCAGTCTGTCCTGTGAGTGTGTGTGTGTGCATCTGATCGGGCTTGGCCGAGGGAGGAGAGTTGTCGACCACTCCGCCCCTTGCTGCCCACAGAAGCTTCCCAGGGTGGCCAGCTCCTGCTTCTCCTGCTCGGAGGCCCAACAACTGTCCTCCCTTGGCCAAGCCCGATCAGATACACACGCACACACACACACGCACACACACACCCCATACCTTCTTTCTCCAGCCTCCCCATGAACAAATGCACCCACACCTGTTGCAGGGAGGCTGGAGAAAGAGGGTGTGGGGTTCGTGCGTGTGTGTGCGTGCGATTACTCTGAGCAAGTAATCTGCGCGCGCACACACACACATGCACACACACGCACCCTCTTCCCACAACCTTCCCGTGCCTGCTTTCCCTGGCCTCACCACTGCTGGGCAGACAATCTCAGGATCAGGTAAGGAGGCAGGAACCTGGACTGTGGTGCTGCGTCTGCTGCTGGGCTCGCACGTGGCAACTGGGCTTCCAGTTGCCATGCTGATAGGGCCTCTTCCGGGCTGCCTCCAATGGCAAGTCCGGCTCCAGTCCTCCTTCCCGCCGGGTTTAAAAAAGGGACAAAATTGAGATTTTGATCAAAACGACAGGACGGTTGAAAAATGCTAAAATAACGGGACTGTCCCGTTCAAAACGGGACGTATGGTCACCCTATGTATACTTGATCTTAACTGTACTTTTTCTTTCTTTTTTTCACACTGATCACTAAACAAAATTAATAATATCCATCCATCCATCCATCCATCCATCCATCCTTCACCAGAAGACAGGGAGCAGACAGCAGAATATGAAATGTATGCAAAAAAAATCATTACAGTATAGTAAACCCAAACATACGGTATATATCCTGTTCAATGTCAACAAATAAACAATATTTGCTCTTACCCATTTGTCCATTCTGTGGTGGACTTATCAGTGATATTCTTGTTGGGCCAGCTACTGTTTCAATCTATATATAATTCAGAAATATTTACAATATAATAAACTAAAAACATGGACTGCAGGCAACAAAATGTAGGCTTGTGAGGTTCTTTCTCTATATTACTAAAACATATTATTGTACGTAAAAGCCTCAATTGACCAAAGCCTTGATAGGTGGAAGAGTTAATATCAATGGGCCCATCTGATGATGTCCTTGGCATATGGAAGATTACAACTTACTGTAGAACGTAAGAGGAGTAAAGTAGGGGGGGGTAGGGATGTGAATGCATGTGCATTTGTATACAGATAATGAGAAGAGGGGAAGACTGAGAAAGTCATGATTGGATGGAGTAGATGAGATCCTCAAAGAGAGGTAAGAAGTTTAAAGTGCAAAATGCAAAATGAGTGTATGAATTGGTGCATGGACGTGGGGGAAGCAAGGATGGTTTGCAAAAATAAAAAGGTATGGAGAGTTATAGTGAATGGTGAATGTTGATGTAAATTAGATTTAGTCACACACCACGAAACATTGTTTTAATTGACCATTTGGGGAGAGGAAGTGTCTGTTACTCATCAATGGCTATTAAATCATCATCATGTTTTACTTCATTTGCATTGCATTTACATCTTTAGGCAAATGACATAAATCACTGTGGATGTCATAATTAAGATAAATTTAATAGCGTCATCTGGACTATTTTGGATGCAATAAACTTGTCCGTTATTTCAGAGCGATATCCAGACAGAAATTTGGTCCTTTACATCCAAAGTCTGCTAAATAAGGGTCAGTTAAATCAAAGTTTAACTGAACCTTCTTTTCTTTTTTTCTTATATCAAGCCTTTAATTTATTTTGCTTACTCTTAACTTTTCTGTATTTTGCACAACACAGCTTACCCCAAAAGAGAATAGCATGATGTATATACATACATATGTCAAAGTCTAACAGCTGAAACTTTCCCAGCTTGCAGATAAGGGCAAGAAACCATTACTTGCAGAATTTCTTTCCATGAAATTATTTAAAGTGGTGTGGGCAAATTTTTAAACTAAACATGAGTGAACGGATCAGAATTAACCTTCCACTCACTTCAGTTGCAACACTATGTAACCTTCTCCCAAATACAATTTTTCTAGTTAAATTCAAGCAACAGACTATGGACAGAAAGAAAATGTAATAGCTGTCAACTGCATATTCCCACCCTATACTTCGTATGTAATTTGAGAAGATCCGTGTTTAAACAAAAGGATCAGCCACAATTACTATATATGTGTGTAGAAGAGAACACCTTGGGAAGTGCTAACCCTGCCATTTTTTGCTTTCCAAACTATAACTGATCAAATTTCAATATATCGCATCAGCAGGTTATGCCTTTAAGAAGTCAAGAGAGGAAGTATCCTAAATTACAGAGAACCTTTTCCACAGATCTGATGTGGTGTTTATTAGTTGAATGTTAACTGGAACTATTTGTATCCTGGTATATAGAAAAGAAAAAAAAACTTACTTTCCTTACTGAAGGTGGCACTTCTACTTCCTTTGATGAATTCCGACTGATAAAAGATGTCAAATATTAAAATAATTGAATAAGGTTAAAAAAATTAAGCTTGTGTTATGTCACATACTATTTTTATTTAAGTTTCAAATAATAGAATAATTGGACCATGATAACATAAGGCAACATGCTATTTATCTTCATCACAGTGGGTTTCAACATACCTACCCTTTTCAAACGCCTTTAGGATGAGCTAGGTAATTATTTATTATTATTTTTCTTTGCCACCAAGGCTGTAGTTTTTCCTAAGGCAGCTTGAAATATTAAAAAATATAATTTAATACAGAAAATTCATAAAAATATAATTAAGTTTGAAATTATTTTAATCAATGTTACAGCTTCCTTTAGATATATATGGCATAATACTGTACTACAGGGGTCGGCAACCTGTGGTCCACGGCCCACCAGTGGTCCGCGGGCCATTAGGAAATGGGCCGCAGGGTGAGCCAGAGCAGCTGATTGGTGGGGGCCTGGAAGGGGAAACACCTCCACCTATCAGCGCGCGGCTTGCGGAGTGTGCGCCCGCGACGAGGCTTTTGCCTTTCTGCTGGAACTGAGGGCATTCTCGGGGTCCCCGGAGCCTGCCCTTTCAAAGGGGCAAGCTCCAGGGACCCCGAGAATGCCCTCTGTTCCAGCAGAAAGGCAAAAGCCTTGCCGGGCGCCCAGGCTGCCGGCCGCTTCCCCGCTGCACAGCTGAGCAGTGTGGGGGGGGGGCGGGGGGGAAATAATTTGTGCCACGCGCGCGCACGCTACCAGGCCCCTTCCTCGCGGCACGGAGATTTTCCACCCTGCCCCCCACGCCGCTCAGCTGTGGAGGGGGGAAGCGGCCAGCAGCAAAAGCCTCGCCGTGCACACAGGCTTCCCTGCTGCACAGCTGAGCAGCGCGGGTGGGGCGGGTGGAAAATCTCTGCGCCAGAAGGGGCCCAGCAGCATGTGTACGCGCAGCGAGGCTTTTGCCTTTCTGCCGGAACCGAGGGCATTCTCGGGGTCCCTGGAGCTTGCCCCTTCGAAAGGGCAGGCTCCGGGGACCCCGAGAATGCCCTCGGTGCCCCAGAGCGGCAGGCCTGCAAACCCCGCCCCCGTCTGTCTGATTGGCTTCTGCCCACAAACCCCGCCCCCATCTGGCTAATTGGCTGCCACCCACAAACCCCGCCCCCGTCCGTCCAATTAGCTGCTTCCCGCAAACCCTGCCCCCAGTCCTTGAAAAAAAATTTCCGGTGGGGGTGGTCCCCAATGGAAAAAAGGTTGCCGACCCCTGCTGTACTAAATATGTTACCTGAAAATTAAATTCCACTGAGTTCAGTGGAGTTTATTCTGATGTCCAGATGTATGTTTTCAGGTTTAAAGGTTACTATTGATGGAAAGTGAATTATTTTGATGGATTATGATTATTTAAGAATACAAAATATCTTTGAAACTATTCAAAATTTGATGATTATGTTAATAATTAAAATACTCACTGTTGCAATTGTTGTATATGCTGGATTTGTTGTGATGCTCTCTTAAGATACATTTCCAGTTTTGTAATCTGAATGGAACAATCTATTTCAGTCATTTAAATTTTGTAATCTTTCTTGTCATTTATAAAACTCAACAGTGTTTAATGGAAATATTCCATACTAAGGGATCAGTATTCATAGTCAAAATATTTTAACTGCTAGATGAGATACCAAAAGGCCTTGATTTGGCCCATGTGTAGTGGGAACTAGGAACCCATTTGCATCTGCTCTGTTCTGATATTTAAACTGTTAATAATCCTGGTACAGTTCGTTATGTGATCCATTTGATCCATTACGTTATCACAACAGAAATGTGACTTCATCATGCCTCAGTACACTACCATATTCAATTCAACATGAATCCAAAGTACCTTTTCTCTGTAATGTGCTAATAGACGTCTTCTGTGTTTTTCCTGAAACTGGGCAATCTGAAAATTAAGGGAGCACAGGAACAATGGTTGGTATTGTTAAATAATGTTATGATAAACATCTATATGAATAACAATTAAAAAATCTAACAGAAATTAAATTCCTAAGTGTATATTTAATTTCCAAGCACCATACTGATGTGGGGAGTGCAGCAAGCTTTAAGGATTTTTTTCTTCAATTTTTCAGAAATGTTTCAGCCTAAGCAGCATGCCATGTGCAAATATCATGCAAACATGAATTTAATGAATTGATCACTTGTAGATGAAATGGCTTAAACTAAGCCATTCTTTTATTGCACAAACCACAATATATCTAATTCACATATGCTAAGCCATAAATTACTGTACAGGCTGCTTAGTATAAAATGTGAGCTTAGCCAGAGTGCAAACATTCCTGAAACTTGAAATGTCATAAATGTTTGGTGTGAGTAACTGCTTTATTTCCTGGCATACAGCTCTTGACATTTTTAAAAAGGTCTCAAACTTTAAAATAAACATTTAAAGCCTATTATTGGTAGATTATACCTCATTCTATGGCAAAAAGGGCAAACTTTCAAGGTTCCGTATGCAATTTCTGAAGGAATGTGGCTCTATACTATTTCTCTCCCCCCATTCCCCTTTATGGGAACTTCTTAGCCTGTAGACACATTTAAACATGAATAATAAATAATGAATCCTGATTTTTAAAATTACTATAATATAATCCTTGTATGCCAAACTCTGTTATTTAGCATGGAATTTATTTATTTATTTATTTTCTATCCCACTTTTATTATTTTTATAAATAACTCAAGGCGGCGAACATACCTAATACTCCTTCCTCCTCCTATTTTCCCCACAACAACAACCCTGTGAGGTGAATTGGGCTGAGAGTGAGTGACTGGCCCAAGGTCACCCAGCCGGCTTTCATGCCTAAGGCGGGACTAGAACTCTCTGACTCCTGGTTTGCAATTGGCTCCTTCCTAGGCCTGAGAGACGGGGACTGGCCCAAGGCCACCCAGCCAGCTTTCATGCCTAAGGCGGGACTAGAACTCTCTGTCTCCTGGTTTGCCATTGGCTCCTTCCTAGGCCTGAGAGACAGGGACTGGCCCAAGGTCACCCAGCCAGCTTTCATGCCTAAGGCGGGACTAGAACTCACAGTCTCCTGGTTTCTAGCCCGGAACCTTAACCACTAGACCAAACTGGCTCTCTTTACTCGTCTTAATTACTCGTCTTAATTTTTTTTTAAAGTATTTCCTCACAGCTGCTTCTTTTTAAGGCCACAATACTACTTGCAAGCAGGGACAGCAATGTTCGACTAATTTTCCTTACCACTGGGCACAACTAAACCATATTTCATCTTGGATCACCTAATTCCCTGATTTTCTCTAAACCTTCACTTGTGGCACTACCCAATTTCAGGAATCCTGACTGCTAAGGGATTAGGGCTGATTGCAACCAGGAAATCCTTACCCTGTTACAATGTCATACTCTTCCAGATATTGTAAATTTAATAGTACAATGGAGCTTTATTACTGATTACACTTAAACATTACAGATGATGGATGAAACATGCCTAGATTTGCATTTATGTCCTTATTCAAAACTGTATCAAAATCACATTCTATTACTGTAGTGTTACATGAAAGGTAATTCACCATAGCTATTTGATACAACTTAATCTCATTACAAACCAATACTAAATCCAATTTCTTGCTGTGGGTCAGTGACAATTTGGTGATGAAGATTATAAACTAGCACCATGGTTCCGAAACTGTGTGAAGTCACAGTGAACTCACAGCGAGCCATGCAATTTTTTAAATTTTTAGGGAAACATAGTGATACTTGACGTCTGTCAGACACTGCATGAAGCTCTGTGGGTTCGCTGTGGCGCCCTGGGGCACCATAGCCAGGGCTGCAACTAGGGGGGGCAAGCGGGGCATGTGCCCCAGGTGCCACGCTGGGGGGGGGGGGGCACCAAAATGACAAAATAGTATTTGTATACTGAATGTTTCCTGGGGGGGGGGGCACAGAATCCACGTTTGCCCCGGGTGACACAGACCCTAGTTGCCCTTCTGACCATAGCACAGAGTTTGGGAATTGTGGGGCATTGTGAAAAAATTATTGAGACACTAAGGGCACTGTGAACCGAGAAAGTTTAGGAACCTCTGATCTAGCATACAGTATTCATGATGAAAAATATTCAAAATAATTTACATACAACTCACTTGTGTGACTTCTTTGGAATATTTTCTGCATAACCCATCTAATCCCATAAACAGCGACTGGATATCCGAATTCACCTGTAGCCAAATATATTACACATCACTAAATAAATAAATAAATAAATAAATAAATAAATCTCAAGTATATAAATACTAAAATAATAAGCAACTCTGCTCAGTAACAGAGATACTAATTTCTTTAGAAATACATTTATGAAGCTACAGGTTATTTATAGGTCTAGTGTGCAGCACCACACAAAAAGAATAAATTCCAAGTGCTGTCACAGCATCACGCTATATCCAAGTTAGGATCACCGTGCCAAAGGAGGCCATCAAAAGTGTCACTATAAACTATACTAAGTATTCCACCAGTGGTGTGCATGTTTACATACTTGGGTACAGGTCCATGATCAGGACAACGCACTTTTTTAAAATGATGTACCATTGGCATCAATATTTATAGCCTGCTTTTCCCCCAGGAGCTCAAGGCCATGTGCACAGCACTCCTCCAATTTTTCCACACAACAACCACAACGGCGGCGGCGCTGATTGGCGGGGGTGCCCTTTCTTTTGGTTCCCCCCATCAGCGCTTCCAGGTTTTTTGCGCGACAGACCAGGACACCGCAGGCCGTGCCGCCGCCGTTGGTGTGTGTCGCCAACGTGAAAAGTTTGGAAAGCTCTGCTCTACACCATGTGAGGTAGGTTGGCCTGAGAGTGTGTGACCAAATCAGGATCCAAATCACCATGGTTGAAAGTGGTCTTGAACTTGGTTTCCCTGTTCTAGAACCCCTTGATCATTATGTCACATTGTATTTGTTTCTGTAATACCTATGAAAATATACATTACTAAGCATTTTAGAGTTACTGAATGAACTGTAGCTATTTGTAACTGTTTCTATACAGTACCTTTTTTGAAAGGATTATTGTACGGCATGGAGCTCTGCAAATCATACACTCATCTTTTGTACCTACAAAATAATCATAAACACATATTGTACTATATATTATTTTACTGGCAAATATGTATTGTAACAACTAATAAATTGCATAAGTGTCATTCATAATATGACTTGGAATTGAGTTTTTTTAAAAGCAGCATATCCATCATGTCTTTTTAAAACATAATTGCAATACAAATGTTTAAACAAGGCCTTAATACTGTACAGGAAAATTTCTTAAACAAAATATTTGGATTTGTCTAGAAATGGGACTCACCCAGAAATGCAAGGACTGCTTCAATTATCCCATTAGAAAAGAATATCTGTAGCTCAGGGTTGAACTGTGGAGTCCTTGGTGCTCTCTGAGCTTGGTTGTTTGTTTGCTGATGTTTCATTACCCAACTAGCTATCATCATCAGTGTGAGTCGCACTGATGATGTTACCTAGTTGGGTAATGAAATGTCTGCAAACAAACAACCAAGCTCAGAGAGCACCAAGGATGCCATGTTTCAATTATAGATAGCTTTTCTAAAATAAAATTGCTCCTTTCTCCCATTGTTTCTGCCCGTCCAGTAAGACCCAACAGTATTGGCATGCTCCAGGTCCCATCTTTAAAAGGGTGTTATCTGATGAGACCCAGGTAATGTGCCTACTCTGTCACAATGCCTAAATTCTAGAGCAACATCCCCTTGGAGGTTTGGGTTGCTCTAGTCCTGCTGACCTTCAAGTAGGCTCTGAAGACCTGGCTCTTTCCCCAAGCATTGGGTTAGAAAATATATGCCTTTGTGGAAATTTTATCAATATGTTGGATGATTTAGTCCCCAGGTTATTGCCTTCTGGTTTTTTTAATTGTATTGGATGTAAGTTTTAACTTGTATGCCACCCAGAGTCATTTAAGATTTATAAATATAAATACAACTTTTGATCCAGTAGAAGGTATGGAAGGTCTCCTAAATTTCTGGAGCAGATTTTTAGGGGAAAAAAGGAACTGTATGAAGAATGAAAGAAGTTGTCTGACATCCTCTTGCGGTAAAGTGAACTCATAATCCAAACCATGTTTTCAATCCTACACCTACTTATCTGAGAATAAGATGCCTTGAACACAGCATATTTGTGTGTGTGTATTTTTGTTTTGTGTGTGTGTGCATGTAGAGATCGAGAGAGAGAGAATGTCTAGGCAGTACAGTCTACCTATTTCAATACTGACTTTAAAGCATGGAAATGCTTGATTAATTGTAAACATTCTAAATACAAGAAAGGAGAATCAACGGCAATAGACACTGAAGCACCATCCTCTTTGGATGCAAGTTAACATTAAGCAGGTTTATTCATTTTTGTGAACGAAGTAGTTTACAATAAACTTTTAACAAGCTCTGTATTAAGAAATCTGATTAGCTAATACAGTGCTTTCCAAACTGCCGCCATTGGTGACACACCAACGTTGGCAGTGGGAGCGCGCGTGGTGGCATTGTGGGGGTGTGCGGCGGCCGCGGCAGCGGCCTCGTGTTCTCCACTAAAATGCGTAAGCGCTGCCGCCACCGTGCACGCCCCCGCCGCCACTTCCGGGTTGTGTTGCGACACACCAAACTGTGTGTTGCGACACACTGAAGTGTCGCGACACACAGTTTGGAAAGCTATGAGCTAATAGTTAAAGGAACTACAGGTAGTTCCTGTTTAGCAACTGTCTTGTTTAGCGACTGTTCGCAGTTACAACAGTGATGAAAAAGTAACTTTATGACCAGTTCTTGGAAGGGCAAAGGTCATTCTTGCCTCCTGAGACAAGCTGTTCCATGGGGGGACACTCCATGAAAAGTATGCCCCTTTTGTCAGACCTCTCTATATGTGGGGACTCTCAGCAGGCACTCTGTTTACATGCACCAGATGGGCCAATCTACCTAGAAAGGGCAGTCTTGAAAATACCTGGATTCCAAGCCACTATGATATGTACATATAGAAACATTCAAGTTTATTCAGTACATTACTATTCTTGGTGCCAATTATTAACAGGAAAGTTAGCAGTTGCAGCACTATCAGAGAATTTTAAATGAAAATGTGAATGTGATGTCTAGAGAAAGCATTTCTTTTTTTAAAGAAAAAAAGGAAGTTTTTGGGTATTCCCTTTCACTGCAGTAAAATATGGAGTACGTGTTTCTCTCCCACGGTAAATGAATGGCCGCTTCCCACTAGCAGCATCACTTGTCAGGAGAATGAAAAAGACAGAAGTCTAAACAAGAAATATCAAAAAAGGAAATCTGGAACCCTTTTCAAATAGCAGATGAGCAAAAGCATGAGGCTGATGCAGAACTTGGCAGCAGTGGTTTTTTTAAGCCTCTCTCCTGACCAGTTACTGGTCTGCCGTGTAAGAAGAGGGATGTTGCTTTAGGCTAAAATTGTTTTTTTTCTCTTTGCCTCTTTGTATCAGTAGTCTTTATTCAAACACAAGAAATCTAAGGTTTGGATAAAGGGATTCAAAACACATAATATAACAAGCACTGGGGCATGATCTCAGGGCACGTTCCCAGTCTTAAAATTTCTGGCATTCCAAGCACCATGACTTTTGGTGACTTACACTGTTGAGAAAACCTCAATAAGGCAAGAGAACAACCTAAATGCTAGCTAATCTTCTGAGTCCCTTATTACCACTATGCTTGATTTTGAACTAAAAATGGTCACCAGGAATCAATACCAACACTAGATGTACCTTAACTATTGTTTTCCTAAAATAACATGCACTTAACATGCACCTAACCTTAGATATCCTAGTAATCTGAAGACTGCAACCTGAGCTATGGCCAGAAATGCTCTCAAGACGACTCAGTGACTTGATGCAAATGTTGTGTTAAGTCAGTATTGCTTAATCAGGGATGATTTAATAAACCAGTTAGCCAGGTTCAAACCAAACCACCACACCATGGCTTAGCACAATGTGTGCACCCAACCAACAGAAAGAGTAGGCTCCTGTGAATATCACTTGCAGCAGGCTGTCAGGCCCTGCCACCCCTGGGCAGGTTACCTTTCTGGAGACACTGCCCACAGATAACATGGCCGCAGTTGGTCAGGCTGAAATCTAGAGTGGCTCCTTGGGGCTTCTTGAAACATACATTGCAGAATATCAGACCAGCCATTAAAAGAAGGAATTACAGATGGCTCTTCTTCTTTGCCTTTAACTACAACCAGGCATCTGGGCCGCGGGAATACACTTATCCTGCCGCCTCCTCGGATTCAAGAGACCCGCAGCCACCAACCGCTGATCCGCAGCTCAAATGATAGCGCGCTCGCCCGGCGCTGACGAGCAAACGAAAGAGCGCGCCTAAACAACGCAGAGGCCGCTCGCGTTAGTGGCGCGCATGCGCCCTTTTCCTCCACCAAGAGGAAACTGGGCGGGGAGAAACCTGAATAGAGCTCCCGTTCTATTTAGCCCCTCCCCCGGTTTCTTGCGAGAAAAGACAACACGCACGTAAAAACGTACAGAGTGCCAATCCCTTTTACTGGTCTTTTTAGTTCCGGGATCAGATAGGAAAACATTTTTACAACGTTAAACAGTATAGGGTGGCAGCTGCCCATAGAAACCAATTGAAAGGTGTAAGGCTTTGATTGTTTTAACGAAACAGTGTTAAATGCAGCATGGGGGAGCTTGATGACTCCATAGACATATTTGTATACTTTTCTAGGCAGTAATTCGGAAGTGGTTTGCCGATGTTTTCTGTAGAATGTTTTTTCAATTGCCCATTTTAATCATCAGCCCAGGTGGCCTCCCAGCCACGTATTAACCAGGACGGACCATGCTTAGCTTTTCGAAAACAATTACAGGAGGTTAGTATCAGCAAAGAGGACTCTCTTGGGCTCAGTCGCCTTGCATTAACAAGCCACTGAAAACTCCAAGCGTTAACATGTTCTTATGAAATAAGAACTCAAAGAGGAGCGATTCCTGAATCTATGAATGAACTGGTGTGGGATTGAAGACCAGAATGTGTTGTGTCAAAGGTAAAGCTAAATTCGAGCTTTCTCTATTACTTTTCACAGGCGGCCCCAAATTATCCCGGAAGAGAATTGGAAAAAAGAAAGGGTGTGCAACTGACATGGATGAGTGAGCGTGCACGACTGAGTGTGCAAATCTAGGCGCACGAGCGGCGGACAACACCGCCGCCACCACCACCGAGGTCCCACTGAATCCGGGCGTCGCTCTCTCGTTTCAGCGCCAACCAGGCGAGCAAATGAGCCAACCAGACTCAGAGTTTACAAGCGCGGGTCTGGCGCGCGCCGGGCAAAGCCGCCGCTATGGGCTGCACGGGACCAAAGCCATTTTCTTTGACTTGGACAACACGTTGATCGACACCGCCGCTGCAGGCAGGAGAGCCGTTGCAGAGGTACTTCCTATTCGCTCTTCTTCCTTCCTCACTTAAGCAAGGAAGGGCAGCACGCAGTAGAGTCTAGAAGAGGCTGATTGGCAGATAGGGCCACCCTACGCCGATTTTGGCCGTTCTGGTGCACCAGTGGAACGAAAGGGGGTAATAGTAACATACTGCCTCTAGGAAGTCTTCCAGGACATGCTTTGCTATCTGTCGGAAGAGGGACGTAGTTCAAGCTGCAAACTGGTCAGGGTGTTTTCATCGTCCAGTTAAAGGAGAGGTCCTTTTCTGTGAGCAACAGCAAACTAAACCAGTGAAGGTTTTGCTGCCCCATTGCCAATCCTCGTTGCTTCTGTTCTGGCTTGTTATTTCCCATGCAAGGAAAATTGAATCCCCCTACTTTACAGCAGTAGCTGGAGAAAGCCATTTGTGAGTTTAGCCGTTTTTCAGAAAACTTCCCCTCTGCACTGGCGTACCTGGTTGGGACAGGAAGCTCTTTACAGTATAGGCCAGGCCTCTGAGCCAATACCTGCCTCAAAGACGTGGATCAACCCGAACCTGCTGCTTCATAGATAGATAGATAGAGAGAGATAGATCTCTCTCTCTCTCTCTCTCTCTCTCTCTCTCTCTCTCTCTCTCCCCCCCCCCCCCTCCCTCTCCCTCTCCCTCTCTTTCCTGTCAGCTGTTGTTCAAGCTGCTTTGGATCATGGATTTACTGCTCTTCCAGAAGAGCGCTAAACCTGTGGTTTTTTTGAGCATAGGTTTAGCGCTCTTCTGGAAGAGCAGTAAATCCATGATCCAAAGCAGCTTGAACAACAGCTGACAGGTGTGTGTGTGTGTGTGTGTGTTGCACCATGAAGCACAGAGAGCTACACACAGCCCCTTTCCGCTGATACTGTTGGTGATCAGCCATTTTAGTTGATCCAGGTCTCCAAATCGGGTTGGCTCAGAGCCTGTAGCCTGCCTAGTAAGCTGAATCCCAGTTTTCTACACACACTGTGTGTTTGTGTGAGATTCAATTACGATATATGGGAGAGAGATCAATTCTAATCATTTATTAGCTATACTGACATTTTTCTGAAACATGTATTAGTACAAATGTTCTTCTGGATAGAAATATTGTATATGGTTGTTTAAAATGTTAGTATTGTTATATATTCATATAAATATACAAAAACACAAAATCTCAAAAATTTATTTTCCTCTCCTCTCCTTTGCTTTTATTTTATTTTTGTTCTTGGTTTATTTTCTTTGTAACTCTGTAATTTTATTCATCACTCTTTAATAAAACAAAAACAAGAAAGTCATAACTGAACAATCTCTCAAAGAGAAGCTGATGAACCTTGACGTTTTGAATAGTATCAGCAACAGTCTTCCCCTTTGACTCTCTACAGCAGTGTTTCCAACCTTAGCAACTTCTAGCTGGGGAATTCTAGGAGCTGAAGTCCACGTGTCTAGAAGCAATCAAGCCTTGAAAACACTGCTCTAATTCTATTAAATCAGTTTCCCAACTTCCTAGCCAGCATGCAGGTATGTTGGTTAGGGACTCTGGAAGTTAGAGTCCAGCACTTCTGGAAGGCACCAAATTGGAGGAGTAAATTTAAGCCAATCTGACATTGTTCTGATTTGTCCCTGTCTTCATAGGTAATCAAAACCTTACAATCTGAGTATCACTACACTGAAAGAGAAGCTGCCGTGATTTGTGATAAGGTCCAAGCCGAGCTACTCAAAGAATGCTATGATCCATCTAAAATATCTATTACTAATCTAAGGATCCAACATTGGGAAGGAGCTATACAAGAGGTAAAGGGAGGAGCAGCCAATCAAAAGCTGGCTAGAGAATGTTACTTTCTTTGGAAGACCACCCGCCTGCAACACGTGACTTTGGCAGAGGAGACATGCAGGATCCTCAGCGACCTCAGAAAAGTTGTCCGTTTGCTTCTGCTAACAAATGGGGACACTGAGACACAAAGAGAAAAGATCGAAGCTTGTGCCTGTCAGGAATTCTTTGATGCAGTTGTTGTAGGGGGAGAGCAGAAAGAAGAGAAACCAGCACCATCCATTTTTCATCACTGTTGTGAACTTCTAGGGGTTCAGCCTGAGGACTGTGTGATGGTTGGAGACTCTTTAGACACAGATGTCCAAGGAGGGTTGAATGCAGGTTTGAAGGCAACCATTTGGATAAATAAAACTGGAACAGTTCCCAAGGAAACATCTCCTGTTCCTCACTATACTATTTCTTCTCTTCTTGACCTCCCTGGACTTTTAGTAGATGAAAATTTAGAAATGAATCAAGTGGCAGATAATGTATGTGACAGTCTCACCAAGTAATCTCGGACTTTAGCCTCTTAGAATTATAGTTAAAGGGCATTTCTACGTATGAAGCTTAAATTGATTTGCTTACAGTGCTCTGTTCTCTCTTTTTTAATTGTTACATTCTGTCCCATGTTAAACATACTTGAGTCTGTTACATGCTGTTCATGTGATGTTTCACGAAAATACGAAGTATGACTCTAAGACAGAGGACAGTAAATTTTTTGCTGCCCCAAGCCAGAATCTTGCAAACACTAAACTTTCAGAAGAGACCAGCAGTATCATTTTATTTTTTATGTCCCCCCATCAGGGGGGTCTGTGACAGGGAACTAGCAACTGAAACTGGGTTGCCAATTTCTGTCCTAAGATAACGCCCATTCAGCCAGCTTGTGTAGTGATATCACAAATAAGTATATTTCTTGGTTACAGCAATTCAAAGAAAGCAGATGGCCTGACAACTCACCACTGCATTCCCCCCCCCCCAATGGTAAGCAACTCTGCAGCATAGTTAAGCTGAAGTGCTTGTCTGATGAGTCCCAATACTGTAGGATAAAAGCAGTCATGTGGTGCCTCTTGGTGGTCAATTTAGTAACCTCAAGTTATGTTGTAAATAAGAAAAATATTGCAAGATTATTGTGTAAAATATATTCAGTCCAAATAATCAGTGTAACCAGCTTGTAGTTCAGGCTGTACATTTTTTTCTGGAGGTAAATCTACAGCATTATCTTTACTGTAATTTTAGGCATAGGGGGCATGGTGCCTCAGTGGGTAAGACACCAGGCTTGTCGATCGGAAGATCGCATGTTCGGAGGTTCAAATCTCTAGCCCCGCGTGATGGAGTGAGCTCCTGCACTCGTCCCAGCTCTTGCCAACCTAGCAATTCGAAAGCATGCAAATGCAAGTAGATGAATAGTTACCACTTCGGTGGGATGGTAACAGCGTTCCGCATGCGTCATGCCGGCCACATGACTGTGGAAGTGTCTTCGGACAATGCTGGCTCTTCGGCTAACAAACGGAGATGAGCACCGGCCCCTAGAGTCGGACACAAATGCACAAATGTGCGGGGGGAACCTTTACCTTAATTTTAGGCATAGTTTTTAGCATCTTAATTGGAATCAGACCAGAATTATACAATATACTGCAAACATAACTTTTCAAGTTTTGTCTTGCAATGTTAATACGTGGGTTAGCATTTGCAGGCAAGAATCAGTTGAGAGGATGTGGAAATACTTAAATACCATTCTTACCCAATGTTTTCTCCCTTGTTAAGGTCTTCCAGCTCCATTTATCTCACCTGGCAAACACATTTAACTAAGATAATGTACACTCTCTCCCTCAAAAGCGAAAAAATATCAATATGGTTTAGATTTCATTGAAGCTTACAACCCAATACACTTCAATGAAACCTATGTAATACAGTATTAGTATTTTTCTTTTCAATGGGAGAAATTGAGACACAAAACAACTGTAGAGTAAGCTGTTGAAGAATCGAAATTATTCTTTTTAAAACAATCTGAACATACAGATTTGATCTCTTAGCATCTAAATTCTTGTAATTCTAAAATTTTGTAAACCTATATCAGTAGTGATTTTAATGCCAGTATTTTACCACTGTGTAGTGCTGATACTCCTATGGTGTGTAATTTGCCAAAGGTTTCTCAAATATATTGTTCTTTGAATATCAGTTCATTCTACATGGTTGCAGTAGCCAGAGAGTTGCTATTGTTCTGGCCATTTTCACCTAACATTTTACACACCCATGCACACAAAGACCATATAGCTGAGAGTAAGGTGACACCACCTGCACATCACCCATTTCCGTCAACAAATACACGAATGTACACAGACAAATACTTGCAAACAGAAAACATATTGGTTGCCGGCCACATGACCGTGGAAGCGTCTTCGGACAACACTGGTTAACCTTCGGCTAACAAACACAGATGAGCACCGGCCCCTAGAGTCGGACACGACTGCACAAATGTGCGGGGAGAACCTTTACCTTTACCTTACATAAAGAAACCCTTTTCTGACTTCCTGTTACTCACCCTATTGCAGAGATCGGGTCCCAAACTGCCAGTTACTCGCCGTTCCAGCAGAGTCCCCTGGCCAATTCAACCCACACTTCTCGCTCTCGCCCTCCGCAGAGATCATCTTCTTGAATACTTCTTAACCTTGTCCTCTGCAGAGATCAGAGATCCTCCTGAATGCTTCTTGCCCTCGTCTTCTGCAGAGATCATCCCAGATCCATTCGCACCTTCAATGGGCTCGCACCTACAGGCCTTGGGGAACCCCTGCACGTTCAGGCTCAAATATAGGCCAGAAGTTACAAAATTATTATAGTTGTTTCATGGGTAAGGTAAAGGTAAAGGTACCCCCCGCACATTTGTGCAGTCGTGTCCGACTCTAGGGGCCGGTGCTCATCTCCGTTTGTTAGCCAAAGAGCTAGCGTTGTCTGAAGACGCTTCCACGGTCATGTGGCTGCATGACACGCGCGGAACGCTGTTACCTACCCACCGAAGTGGTACCTATTCATCTACTTGCATTTGCATGCTTTCGAATTGCTAGGTTGGCAAGAGCTGGAGCTAGTGCGGGAGCTCACTCCGCACGCAGGGCTAGGGATTCGAACCTCCAAACTTGCGATGGACAAGCCTGGCGTCTTACCCACTGAGCCACCACGCCCCTACAGTTTCATGGGTAGGCCTGTATATATGCACTAACAGTGTTCTTAAACTAAAAATGAAGAATGAAACTTACCTCTTTAATGTGAAGTTGCCTGAATTTGAAATATTTTTTTAAATCAATCGTGATCTCCCAGGGAACCCCTAGTGACCTCTTGCGGAACCCTAGGGTGCCACGGAACCCTGGTTGAGAAACCCTGCTCTAATCACTGGAGCCCTTCCCGTACAGGGTTCTCCCAAAATAAAAACTTCCTGGCCAAATTAAAACTCCCCCAAGTGTATCTCCAAATAGGTTCAGGATTAGAGAGGAAAAGGGAGGTGGCAGAAACCACAAGCCTGCAAAGCAGCAGGAGCGTGCTGCAAGTGATCGACTGCTCTCCCTCTTATCCTTCCAATCTGAGTCATGGCACCAAACTGTTGTGGCCCAAACCTGGCTCTCCTAAAGCAACCAAATCGCTTTGTACATACAACATAATTTTATTTGCATGAATACAAGCAAGAATACAGTATATACTGGACCCCCAGCAAAGCTTTGATACTTTGCTGAGCAGCCATGAGCCAAAGCAGAACCTTGTATACCTTTGGCCCACTACACTGCAAAGGCAAGACAAAGAAGAAGGCAGACACAGTGGAAATTACAGCATGATGTCAGAATATTTTAGATAAACCCATCCATGTGACATTATTATTATTTATCCCTTCCTACTAGGTTAGCATGCTTGCCATACTACCTTTGAGATATGGTTAGTGCAGAGCTTTCCAAACTGTGTGTCGGGACACGTTAGTGTGTCGGCTGCAGTGTCTGGGTGTGTCGCGGCTGCTGCTGCCTCTGAGCCCTGCCAGGATTCTGCGCAGGTCCTAGTGCCTGCCTTGTGCCTCGCTGCCTCCAAACCTGCTGTGATTCCATGCAGGTCCTAGTGCCTGCCTTGTGCCTTGTTGCCTCCAAACCTGCCCTGCCAGGATTCCGCACAGGTCCTAGTGCCTGCCTTGTGCCTCGCTGCCTCCAAACATGCTGTGATTCCATGCAGGTCCTTGTGCCTGCCTTGTGCCTTGTTGCCTCCAAACCTGCCCTGCCAGGATTCCGCACAGGTCCTAGTGCCTGCCTTGTGCCTCGCTGCCTCCAAACCTGCTGTGATTCCATGCAGGTCCTAGTGCCTGCCTTGTGCCTTGTTGCCTCCAAACCTGCCCTGCCAGGATTCCGCACAGGTCCTAGTGCCTGCCTTGTGCCTCGCTGCCTCCAAACCTGCTGTGATTCCATGCAGGTCCTTGTGCCTGCCTTGTGCCTTGCTGCCTCCAAACCTGCCCTGCCAGGATTCTGCACAGGTCCTAGTGCCTGCCTTGTGCCTTGTTGCCTCCAAACCTGCTGTGATTCCGCACAGGTCCTAGTGCCTGCCTTGTGCCTTGTTGCCTCCAAACCTGCTGTGATTCCGCACAGGTCCTAGTGCCTGCCTTGTGCCTTGCTGCCTCCAAACCTGCTGTGATTCCGCACAGGTCCTAGTGCCTGCCTTGTGCCTTGTTGCCTCCAAACCTGCTGTGATTCCGCACAGGTCCTAGTGCCTGCCTTGTGCCTTGTTGCCTCCAAACCTGCTGTGATTCTGCACAGGTCCTAGTGCCTGCCTTGTGCCCTGCTGTAAGAGTGTGTCGCGAAATGATGCCCTGCTGTAAGAGTGTGTCGCGAAATGATGCATGTCTAAAAAGTGTGTCACCAACATGAAAAGTTTGGAAAGCTCTGGGTTAGTGAATAGAAGCAATTTGGTTTACTGGGCCACAGGTTCCTGGCAGAGCCTTCTCCCTGTCGCCACTCAGGGTCAGTTCAGCTTGCTGTGAATGTTTTCTTACAAGGACACTTTAAGCAGTTCGTATGCATTGGGGGGCGGGGGGGGGGCGGGATCCCATAGGTTTGGTAGTGAATGCAGCTTACATGTGTACGAAGTGTGTATGTGTACCTTTTACCACCACACTATGTATACACAGCCTAAAGAGCAACTTCCCATGTTTGCAGAACTGAACGGTATAAGCAATTTGTGATTATTCATTAGTAACTTCACCCAAGCAGGCAGAGAACCTCATCAGGAAAACTCTTGAGTCTCAAAATGAGTCTTGGTAAGACACCTTACCAAGGTTTTAGAAAAAGATACACCAACCCAATTAACGTATTGCCTTTTAACAACATCCCAACATTTACCCTGCCAAAGAGTAAAGCTGGATCTGCCACTTGTCCAGAAAACTCAAAAGTGCAGCAGAAGGCTGCATTTTGTTTTATACGCATAATGCAGCCCTGTATTTCTGCCATAAGGGCTACTGGATCCCTAGGCAGCAAGGAGATCAATCAGTGAGCAGGCTTGTAGAGGATGGACGGAGTTCTCCAAATCTGGTGTCCTAATCTCACAGGCTAGTGGGTTTTGTTTTTATGTTTATCATTTATCATTGATTTATTATTTATATTTATATCACCGCCCATCTCCCCCAAAAGGGGGACTCTTTAAAATGTTTAATGCTGATGTTAACATCATTAAAATCATTAAAAATGTTTAATGCTGATTTTCAGAACTAAAATCTCTCAAAGCAGTTTACAATCAGGCAATTATAAGCAATAATAAAACTTCAGATTCAACAAGCCTTTTGTGGAGTTGTTGCAAAGAAAGAGCCCAAGGAATAAATCACAGTACAGCCACTCCACGTTTAGCAACTACCTCGGTTGGTGACCATTTGCAAATACAATAGTAATAAAAAATTCATTTTCTGACCAATGTGTGCATTTAGGTCCAAATTTTGTGCCTCACAACAAAAGCCTTCAGTGAGAAACCGATTAAGGTCTGGTCAGTTTCAGGCAGCAGGGAGAGCCAGCTGGAGGGTTCTAATCAACTAATTAAGATTACAGAGATGAGCTTGTTAACTTGCAGTTAGCACTTTTTTTAATAAGAATTTTATTAAGTTTGAAACAAAGATAAAAACTACAAAAAAGAAAAAAACTAAAAAAACTAAAAAAAGTGTAAAACGCAAGAAAAAATAATTTTGAAGATTACATAAAGAAGTGACTTCTGACTTTCAACAACAAGAATATACAGCAATTTCCATAATCAACCCCTTGCTCTATATTTATTTATTTATTTATTTTGTTTTTATCCCGCCTTTATTATTTTTATAAATAACTCAAGGCGGCGAACATACCTAAAACTCCTTCCTCCTCCTATTTTCCCCACAACAACAACCCTGTTAGGTGAGTTGGGCTGAGAGAGAGTGACTGGCCCAAGGTCACCCAGCTGGCTTTCATGCCTAAGGCGGGACTAGAACTCTCAGTCTCCTGGTTTGCCATTGGCTCCTTCCTAGGCCTGAGAGACAGGGACTGGCCCAAGGTCACCCAGCCAGCTTTCATGCCTAAGGCGGGACTAGAACTCTCAGACTCCTGGTTTGCCATTGGCTCCTTCCTAGGCCTGAGAGACAGGGACTGGCCCAAGGTCACCCAGCCGGCTTTCATGCCTAAGGCGGGACTAGAACTCTCAGTCTCCTGGTTTGCCATTGGCTCCTTCCTAGGCCTGAGAGACAGGGACTGGCCCAAGGTCACCCAGCCGGCTTTCACGCCTAAGGCATGAACCAGGAGTCCTTTAACAGTGCTTAAAATATACTAAAAATGAATACTTATATCTTTGTGTTGTTCATTGATTGTGGTTAAGAAATCAAAACTAGAAGCAAACAAGGCAACCTGACAAGTAAGCTGGATCCCAATTCCCTGATCTATCTTTCAACTGGTGAATATGTCCTCCAACTTATTTGGTTTAAGCCTCAATTTGTTTGCTCTCATCCAGTCTATAACTGACATCTGATGTTGATTTAGATTCCTTGGATTTTGATTGGAAGGTGAGATAACAGTTGAATATTATAGTCCTGGTTTTCATTCTTTTCTAACACTAAAACTGCCTCACTACTTTTTGTCTTGCTTCACTGTGATTTTGGCATTGCCTTTAATACTTTTCAGTAAAGTTTCTGGGTATCCTTGAAAAGTGTCCAACATTCCTTCTTGCCCTCTAGACAGGAAGCAATTAATCCCAAGAACAAGAATCTCAGAGCTCTCCTTAATAGTATTTATCAGAAGGAAGGTTAAGGTTACAACATAAGAATTCCAGCAAATACTCTGCTTTTCAATGAGACATGGCAGCAAAACTGCCCACCACCTCATGCTTTATCAGTACACGTGTGTGTGTGTGTGTGTGTGTGTGTGTGCACCTCTTTTTTGAAGGTGGAGCATACCTCATCTGTTAAATTGTTTTGATAATTACTGTTCCTTTTATCCATATGAAAAGTCAGACTAAGGAAGATATAAACTGTTCTAAGGGAAAAGATGGTACAGAAAAGCACTAGGACAGGGCTTTCCAAAGTTTTCCCATGGCGACACACAAACCGCCGTTGGTGTGTGGCCGCGGGAAAACCCGGAAGTGCCGCCTTTGCGGCAGCGCGCAAAAACCCGGAAGCGCTGCTGCCGCTTTCGGGTTTTTGCGCGCCACCGTTGGTGTGTCGCCGCGGGAAAACCCGGAAGCGCTGATGATGATCAGCGCTTCCGGGTTGTGTGGCGACACACCAGACTGTGTGTGGCGACACACTTTTGTGTCACGACACACAGTTTGGAAAGCTCTGCACTAGGAACTCCAGCTGAAATTAAACATGTCAAGTATTGATACATACATATACATAGATAAATCATTCTGACATTCTCAAAGTACTTAATTTTTCATTGCTAATGGATAACTATGGATTTAGCCACAAGGCCTATTTCTTATGTTTATTTCAATAGACATAATATACAGCAGGTGGCGCATGCACATTTCCATATACTTCTTGTGTTTAACTCCAGTGGAGAGGGAGTTGTTGGCTATGTATTTAGGAGCTGTAAGGAACTAGGACTGGAGGCAATAACAGGGAGACCAACTGCAGGGCATGTTCTCTGCCTTCATGCAAATGACATGTGATTATTTCATAGCCCATGGAGACCTATTTGCAAGGGAAAAATCACTTGCATCCATTCCAGTTGGGCCTTTACTTTGGTTACAAACTTGCAGGGCCGCAACTAGAGCGGGGCAAGCGGGGCATGTGCCCCGGGCACCGCGCTGGGGGGTGCGCCAAAATGATGCCCGAGGGGCGCCAAAATGACAAAATAACCCATGGGGGGCCCACAAATCTATGTTTGCCCCGGGTGACACAGACCCTAGTTCCATCCCTGCAAACCTGCCCCATAAAGCCTCATCTTATTACCACTGCTTGGTTGAGTTTGAGTTGTTGTGGCCTAACGCAGGCCCCATTTTTCCAACTTGCTCTCAATTTTTGCCCAACTTGCATTCAGCATCTTGGCAGGGACTGAGTGTATTAGGGTTCTGGTTAATGTCTCTTTGTACAAGAAGATTGTTCCAGGGACCTCAAAATAATCAAGTCCAATTTCTCCTGAGGGAATTGATAATCTGGTCAGACAGCTCCTTGGCTATGTTGGCTGACAACTGTAGAGGACTGTGTGTTATTTTCGCAAGCGTCTCAGCAGCTCTTAATACCTCTGGCCTCAGCATCTCTTTGACTTTCCAGCTGGGCTTTGGGACAAGGAATTTAGTGGATCTTTTCCCATCTCATGAGAATAGGGTTTTCAAATGCTGCTACATGCTGTCCTCTGCTTGCTGTCTTTTACTCGGTCTCTGCTGAGAAAGATGGTGCAAGGTTCTGGAGTTCCCACCTCCACTGTATTGATGTCACCTTGTTACACCTCTCCTTAGCTCCTAGCCCCAGGAAATTTTATTATTTGCAGAGGGGAAGCCATGTTAATTTGTAACAGCAAAGGGACCCAAGTCTTGCGGTACCTTAAAACACAAACACAAGTTTATGGATTGTTGAAGGCTTTCACGGCCGGACTTCGATGGCTGTTGTGGGTCTTCCAGGCTGTGTGGCCGTGTTCTGGAAATTGTGGTTCCTAACGTTTCGCCAGCATCTGTGGCCAGCATCTTCAGAGGGCAGGAGCACAGACAGAAGCGAAATCTCTGTGCCCAGGTAGAGTGGCAATGTTTTGTTTGTTTTCTATTTATAGAGCTAAGTTATAGGAGATTAGGTGGGGTTTTTTGTTGTGTTGAAATGTTAACGAGTGGCTGATGAGCGTGATTAGCATGTTCATTGTGAGAAGTATTCCCATGTCCTGGTGGTTGGACTGAGTTCGTTGACCTTTTGCAGGCTGTGTTTTTCAGGACTGGTAGCCAGGTTTTGCTAATTTTTAGACTTAAACACAAGGTTATGGAGTAATCTTTCATGCATTACAATCCATTTCATCAAATACATGGAGTATTATCCTGAGAAAGGAACATATGTGTGAGTCTACATACACATACATTCCCACAAATGATGTTGTTGGAATAAAATGAGCGGAGATCCTCATGTAACTCACACTGAGATATCAGAGAAAAGATGGAATATAAATGCAATAATATTAATACAAAAATAGGATTCATAACCTGATTTCAAACGTCCAGCTCTCAATTTAACTAAAATGTGTACTTCTAATGCTTACTTGTCCTTAGCTTTCATTTAAATAAATTTAATATGTAATTTCCCAATTGCACCATTAGTACTATTCAACTTCCCTCACCACATATGCTAACACTGCATACAAACAGTGAGAGATTCTTTGTCTTCCTCACACATCATATTTAATTAAAGTAAATGAAGAAGCTGAATATCCCCTTTTTCTTTGTATGTGGTGTGAAGACATTGTGTACTTGCAGAGGGGAAGGCTGTACTCCATGCCATTTGGTGGCATTTTGCACACAGATATATCTTGTTTTGTCTGACACTGTGCCAAGCTGTCCTTTAAATTTTCAGTCTGAAGAACAACCACACCCATTTTCACAGGCTGGGCTCCCCTGACAAAGGGAACAAAAAACAAAAATTATGTTATCTTACTAAGGATAGTTTATTTCTGGGCTATCAGATGAGCGATGTAGTTGACATACTTAATCTTACAGGTAAGAGGTAAGATTCCCAAATGCCAGTGGGATTTTAAAGTAGATTTTTTTTACATCTTCTATTCTATCTAGGCAAGAGAAAAACTTTTGCCTTTCCCGTTAGTATTAACCAACCATCACCACTGAAACTTGGGTTCTCTCCCTGGGTGCTTTCTGATGTCCCTAGCCAATCTTTTTGTTTGTTTTTAAAATGGACATAAGGATAAACTAGAGCAGTGTTTCTCAAACTTGGCAACTTTAAGGTGCTGGCTGGGGAATTCTGGGAGTTGAAGTCCACACATCTTAAAGTTGCCAAGTTTGAGAAACACTGAATTTGACTTTTGCAAAAAATTATTCTGTATTTTTTTCTACTAGTTCTCATACAATGAATGAATTTGCTTTTGAAACTTATTTTAAAGAAGAGAATTTCAGTGAAATCCTCATAATTTTCCCCCTCCCTTTATTTAGTTTATGAGCTGGATACAGGGTGCATTTGTGAATGCTTGTCTTTCCTTGTCCCCCATGGTTTGCAGCCTCCCTGGCTCCCCACACTTCCACTGTATTCCAGGAAGGAAGCCCTCCCATGGCACCCTTTCAGACTGGGAACTGTGGGCAGCCCAGGAGCTTCAGCTGATTAAAAGATGTGCAAGAGAAAACAATGCCACCCGTCACCAGCACAAGCATCCTCGGCCCTCTCAAAGAATAAGCTCAAAAACATCTGAAGAATTTCTGAAGCATCCTGAGACTGGTAAAAAAACAAAAACAAACCCAGAAGGCTCTTCCACTGGGGAAGAAAACATTTTGCAAAATTGCAAGGCAGACTTTGGCAGAACAACAACAACAAGAAAACATTTATGACTTACAGCAGGGGTGGGCAATGTCAGGCCTGCGGGCCGTATACGGCCCGCGGGGCTCCCGCCTAAGGCCCGCAGTTTGCTCCTGCCTGCAAACCCCGCCCCTTAGACGCGATTGGCTCCTGCCCACAAACCCCGCCCCCCAGCGCTTGTGATTGGCTCCCACACGCAAACTCTGGCCCCTGGTCTGCGGAAATCCCAGAAATCCCGCCCCCCATCCCCCCTGGTCCCCAGTTATAAATATCCAAATGGCCCTTGGCAGAAAAACGGTTTGCCACCCCTGACTTACAGGCTGGGTGAATCTCTAATAAAGGTAAGCGGCTGGAAAGACCTCTCTGGGATGGGATGGGTTGTCTACTTGGTTCTGTCAGAAGTGAAATTAGGTATAGTTATTCTTTTACAAAAGTGACTCCATACTGGATTCATTCTAACTATACATATGAGCCAGACTGCATTCAGAGTTCAACATTCCTAGCTAGACGAAGACATGGTCATGGGAGGCAATAAATAACACCCTATTGATAAAGGAAATAGACAAATACAAATGGCCAAAAGAAAAACAGGATACATGCCAGTAGGACCGGCTTGAAGTAGCTAAAATAGACTAGTGGGGGGCCTTAATTTAAGGGTTAGGGTTCAAAGGGTGCTCAGACAGGCGTCAGCAAATTGTGCTGGACACTTTTGTATGGGCCGGTCTACATGCATGGATGTCTGTTACATGTCAGTTTCAAATTGGTCTGAATATATAGTTGTTTAAGGGTATTAACAGAGGTATGCTGAACTCTAACTATAGGTCAGGGGTTCAAAAGACAAAAGGACATGCGTAACTCTGCTGAAAAGCAGGAAACCATAAGTAACGAACTGTGTGCTACACAAATAGCATATGGTAAAGAAACACACAATAGGGAAAGGAGGAAGAGCAATGTTGAAGAAAAGTAGGATGTATCTGGACAGGATTTAGGGGAGGGGGTTAAAGGGTAACAATTGATCATTTATGGCAACTAATCATTTATGTCAATTAATCATCATGTGGCCGGGTCAATTGTAACCAGCGTCGGGAAGAACGTATATATACTGTGCATGACTCTGTATTGGTGTGTGCTTCCTATCAGCCAATCTTGTGGCGTTGGGAGAGTGCACCCTTTTGCAAAAGATAATAAACCAAGCTAGCTACCTGTTAATTACTGCGTGGTTCATTTTGTAAGCTCTTGTTTGCATCTCACAGTTCTGTTGGCTTTTTATTTTGATTTCAAAACCATTGAAACCACTGCCAATGCTAACTAAACAATCTGAAATTAGTAGAACGCACCGCTTTCTCAAAATAGTGCTGGAAATGCCCCTGCTCAGTAGAAAGTATTTATTGCTATTGACAAGTATGTCCTGCTTGTGTTGGAGGTCCAAATCCGACTAACTCTTTGGCTCCTCAGGCCTTACTGATCACAAGGGGCAGCAAAGAAAGAAGTAAGGCTTTCTTATATTTCCCCTCTTTACTTTACTCCCTGAGCCAGTTTGGTGTAGTGCTTAAGACACCAGGCTAGAAACCAGGAGGCTGTGAGTTCCAGTCCCACCTTAGGCACAAAGCCAGCTGGGTGACTTAGGGTCAGTCACTCTTTCTCTGCCCTAGGAAGGAGGCAATGTTTAGTAAATTCTAAACAGTATTTTGGCTGCATTTTTTTCTCTTCTAGGTGCCCATTTAAACTTAGATCAGTGTGAACGTCTATATTTGTCATTTGCCAGGCTCTGGTTCCGGTTATGGCCTTCTCAGATGGGCCTCCATCCCAGAGGGAGGAGAAACCGGCTGGATAAGGCACTGTCAGCTCTCAGGGTAGACCAGACTAGGAAAACAAAGACATGCAGGCTAGTACTACTTTTACTGTAAATTTATAGTAACAGAAATTTGCAGAATGCACTCTTCATGAGAACTAGGGAGGGTCTTGTCTGAGCCATTTTCTTAGGCTACAGTGCTGCACCGGATTCAGGTTTCTTTTATCTGACCCTTGTCTTAGTAGCAGTTCTTTCTCCTATCCCTCAAGGTCATTCCTTCTGCCCAGGCACTGGGCAAGCTTGGTTTTGGGGAGCCAAGCCCTGGTAAGGGGGCAGAACCTCTGGGCTGCAAAAATCCAGAAGACCACTAGATGGCAGCAAAAAGTTACAGGTGTCACGTATCCCTTTGCTGCCACCTAGTGGTCATGCAGATTTTTGCTATTCAGACCTAATAGCCTTCCATCTAAACTAGGGGTGGGGAACCTTTTTTCTGCCAAGGGCCATTTGGATATTTATAACCAGGGACCGGGGGGGTGGGGGGCGGGGTTTCTGGGATTTCCGCGGACCGGGGGCCGGAGTTTGCGGGCAGGAGCCAATCACAAGCACTGGGGGGTGGGGTTTAAGGGCGGGAGCCAATCGCATGGAAGGGGCAGGGTTTGCGGGTGGAAGCCCCATGGGCGGTAGGCAGGAGCCCCGCGGGACTTATACGGCCTGCGGGCCTGACGTTGCCCACCCCTGATCTAAACCAAAGCCCGCAGCTCCTGACTCTGAAACAGAGATCCAGCCACCTTGTCCACAAGAGTGGCTGACACAGGGAGGTGGAGGAGTGGTAGACTGTTTGAATGAGCGCCATGAGCATAGCAGTATACCGGAGAATAATGGTCTATTTGGGAGTAGGTTATTGCTTTCGGCAGCTAGTTGTGTTCAACATCAGCTGTATTGGGTGGTGGCCAGGAGCCTCCAATAATTGATTTCTGCTTGAAAGCACTCAAACACTGGGATAACTTTGATGTCTGCCTATTCTTGTACCAGCTGTGTCTTGCCTTCAAGCTTTGCCTGACTACCTAAAACCCTGGAACAACGCCTTACTGTTCTCTCCTCTGAAACTTGACTGCTGGTATTGAACACTGTCAGAATGATGTGTACAGTCCACCTTCCCCAGGTTCTGCGGAAGAGAGATATACAGATGTTACATTATGCCATGTTTATGAGGTTTTATATGACTTCTACCCCCTAACTTTTGGAGGGGGGGGAATTTCTCTATTTTTGCACAGTGTGTATAGAAGATCTAGCTATGTACATCTGATGGCTCTGTGTATCTTGAACCCAGACCTGGTGGTGACCACACCTTTGCCTAACAATTCTACTGCAAGTGTCTTTTATAATGGTGACCCTGAATTGTTTTATTGTTCTGCGGACTCTACAAGAAAAGATAGTCCCTTGTTGCCCTTTTATCTATCTAATGTATGAAAGATACAGAAAGGGGGTCCGAAACTGAGACAAAGTATGACAGCAAAAGATGACATGTTAGAACTTGTGGACAAATTTAAAGCAAATAAATTGTCAGGTCCTGATAGAATCAACGGGGATGTCTCCAAGAACATAAATGTGAAATTCCTATTCTTTTAGCAAATATTTATAACAATCAGTCTCAGAGAAATGTGAAATAGCCAATGTAACACCCTTCTAAAAAATTCAGGAAATTACAAACCTGCATTAATAACAGAATAGGTAAATTAAATAACTTTAAAATACATATTTCAAGTAGAAAATGGTTAAGTAATACTTTAGAGGGGTTTGAAAGTTTCAGCAAGCATATGGCTAGAGTAGAATGCAGTAGGCATTCTTTACTGGGACTTTCATAGGATTTTTAACCAAGTCGAGTGGTGTCCGGGGGAGGGGAGTGGGGGGGATGGCAAGGAGCACAGAATGATGAAACCAGCATCATGAGGCTGCAATGCAAACTCCCCCGCTTCTTTTTATGTGCATCATGATGTCACACACATATACAGAAGAGGCAAACCTTGCAGTATGATGGCACAAGGGCTTTCTTGTTGAAAGCAGCAGGATCCCACTTTGACACCCATGGTTAAGTGCTGCACCAGATACCATTCCACCCAAGTTAAGAGGCCCTCTAGTGGACTGTTAACAGTATTAACAGTGCTAGGCCAAATGTTGTAAGCCTTAAAGGGACACTAAGACCGGCCACCCCATTTCTAAATCACCCAATTTATATTTCTTTTACGTACGTGTACCCTAAGAGAGGCTTTCTACATCAAGGAGAAGCAGGTTCTCTTGGTGCTTATCGTTATTTTTGGGATCAATTTTTAAAAAAAATATTTTTAAGTTTTGGACTTGGTTTTCCATCCAAATATTAAGGAGGATTGAGAGTAAATAATTGTCTCCCTGTTATTTTTGTACTAAATTTGAAGACATTAGCATTTTCCTACACGTTGAATCAGCTGTTTTGAACTTTCAGTTTTCTGCTTCTACTTTCCCTGGGGAACTGTCTGCATATCTCACTTTCGCTTATGTAAACACATTTTGGAATTCTTTTATATCTTCGACTTTCGCTGATTAAGCTCCTAGGGGGCACCATAATCTACTGCTTGAGACATGGAGGATTTTAAACAGACTTTCTCTGACTTCCAACAAGATTTTAAACAGATTCTTTCTGATTCCTACCAAGTTTTTATGCAAGGCATTCAAGACATTGTGGAAGATAATGAGGTCTAAAATGTGTCATCTGGTTGGGGATGTTGTGGATGAAACTGAGGAATTTAACAGCGACAGAAATGTCTTTTCTAAGACTGAGATTGGAACTTCTGTTGAAATGCTGGATGAAGATTGGATAGTCGAGTTGAAGAAATTAAAGGGAGAGATCGAGTTGCAAGCCATAAGCGAAATTGATCTTCTGATGGAATGCCATGGAAAAGAAGGGGTTATTATGTATGGGAGGTCTCCTAAAGAGAAGTCGGAGTTTTTGAGGGGGGCAATTGGGCTGTTTGATTTTTTTAAGAAAAAAGCTCTGTGTGCATTGTGGGGATATGTAAATGCTCTGGTTTATTTTGAAGTGGGATAGGGGTTTAAGAATATTTATCTGGATTGCTTTTATGGTTTGGCTGATTTCATTTATTTTTAATGATTTGGATTAAGATTATTAAGGTATAATAAAAAAGATAATAAATGTCTGGTTTTGGGTTTAATATGATTAAGATTATTAAAATTGTTGTATTATCAAGTACAATGGCAGACAATTTATATGTTTTTTAGTTCGATCTTTATTATAGTTAGGCTGACCATACGTCCCGTTTTGAATGGGACAGTCCTGTTATTTTAACATTTTCCAACCGTCCCGTCATTCTAGACAAATTCTCCATTTTGTCCCGTTTTCAAAGTTAGAGGCATGCGTGCGCACGCCGGCCTGTGCGCCTGCCTGTGTGCCTGCCTGCACGCCTGCCTGCCTGCCTGCGCGCACGCCTGCCTGCGCACCTGGCTGCACACGCGTGCCTGCCTGCGCACCTGCCTGAGCGCCTGCCTACATGTCTGCCTGCCTGCATGCGTGCACACGCGCGCGTTAGGGTCCCGTTTTCATCTCAAGGAAATATGGTCAGCCTATTATAGTAGACAGGAATGTATAGAATAGTAGTATGAAGAAAATAATTAAATAAATGTTATCTTTGGGGGTGGAAGTTGATTAGGAGATATATACATATACACATACACATACACATACACATACACATACATATTCTTTTAATATAAGGGGAGTAAGCAACTGTATTTAGTGATTTTTATAAAAATAATAAAGGCGGGATAAAAAATAATTTTTATAATTTATTCATATCAATCAATAAATAAATGTGCCGATGGAATGATTTATAGAAATAATGTGATTTTGGTTTAATATAGAGTAAGGGATTGATTATGGAATATTGTTGTATATCCTTGATGTTAAAAGTCGGAAGTCACCTCTTTTTGTAATTCTGAAAAATTTTCTCTTGTGTTTCTACACTTTTTTAGTTTTTTCTTTTTTTTCTTCGTAGTTTTTTGTTTTTCTGTAGCTTTTATCTCTCCTTGAAACTTAATAAAATTCTTATAAAAATAATTAAAAAATAATAGATTTTTCATCTACCAGTCCACTGTGTTGACACAAGGGAACAAAGCAAGAAACCTACTTCCACTCTGCCAAACCGCAAACCTTGGCAGCCGGCAGCCTCAAAGATAACAAAAGTGTATTCAAAAGACTTGGCAGTTCTCCTGGCCTGCTACACCTTGAGTTTATCAAATCAGTCACGCTATGCTGACTTCGTACCTAACATGGCGTCACCTTTCAGAATATGGACCCTGAGTTTTACCTTTCACATCTGAGCCTCCTAAAGTTAGTGATATGGAAGCCACGGGCTACATCCACAAGTGCCAGAAGAAGTTCTTGGCAATATCTATTTTGTAATACTCTGACAAGGTATATTAAACCTTCTCGATTCTGTGATGTTCTGGGACTTCAAGCATAGAAGAATGTAGTCAAGTATTGATTACTTCCATTTCGATTTTGTTCCTTGTCCTCAGCTTGAGAGTGGCCCGCCTCTAAATCTGTTCTAAAATGTGTAAAATATTTTTAGACTTTTGAGTTATTCCATTTCAGTTTTGTTTGTTTGGTTTTTTTTTTTTTGAGCGCCTGCCTTGAAATGGAAGATTCCCAGAAAGATATTCTAATTTGAAGTTACATGAGGAATGGAACAGAGAGTAATGGATGCCTTGCATTCCAAAATTAGGAGGTGGGATGAAGCAAGTTAGTTTTATTCTATTTTATTTCAGTTAGTTAGCTACTCAGATTTGGTTTCACAGGTCTGTATATTGCTGCTTATTTTCACTACTCACTGTTTGGGAATAGTAACTTTTACGTATGTTTTAGTAGAAGCTTTAGTTGGAACTGGTCTGTGACTGTAATAACATCGAACCGAACTGAACTAACGCACCACTGAAAGGAAGTAATTGGTGCTTGCTCTCCCAGCACAGAGAGGGGGAATCAAGAAGCAACAGAATCCAGCAACTGGGCAACCAGGCAGTTTAAGGCTGCAGGAGGGAAAAGCTGCAGGTAGCTGTGTGCTGCCACGGTTGCTGGTTTGGAGAAAGGAGTGAGAAAGCTGGCCAAACCTAAGAATTAGGAGTTTGAGCCAGTGGGAAAATAAAAAGGTAAAGGTTCCCCCCGCACATTTGTGCAGTCGTGTCCGACTCTAGGGGCCAGTGCTCATCTCCGTTTGTTAGCCGAAGAGCCAGCGTTGTCCGAAGACGCTTCCATGGTCATGTGGCCAGCATGACGCACGCGGAATGCTGTTACCTTCCCACCGAAGTGGTACCTATTCATCTACTTGCATTTGCATGCTTTCGAATTGCTAGGTTGGGGAAAATGGGTCCCCATAAAGTTGCAGCAGTTCAAAGCAAAATACCAGCCTGGCACTGTTCCACACAACAGACCTCAAGTGATCAGACAGCTGATCCCAGAATGGACTGAAAGTGCCCTTTATAATCACAAATCCTAAAGCAGACTTCCGTGCACTTCACAAGGGCGGACTTCAGCTCCCAGAATCCCCCAAGCAACAAGACTAACGGTTTTGGAAGTTGAAGTCTACTACAGATTCTATATCGGGAAGGCACCAATTTGGGGTACGCTAACTTTTGAAATGAAGATTTCCAAGTACATGATCTTTTCTTTTCTTTTCTTTTCTTTTCTTTTCTTTTCTTTTCTTTTCTTTTCTTTTCTCTTCTCTTCTCTTCTCTTCTCTTCTCTTCTCTTCTCTTCTCTTCTCTTCTCTTCTCTTCTTCTTTTCTTTTCCCCTCTCCTCTCCTTTTCTTTGGCATTCAGTTTATGGTTAGTTCTCACCAGGTCTATGCAGTGCTTTGGATTTGAAGGCAAAAAGATGCTTCCCAGCACACAGGGACATTCATGTAGCAATCAGTCTGCAATTTCTTAATTTATGTGTCTTTTCTGGGATCATGCAGCAGTGATAGATGCGTAGTCCCAAGAAAAGGCCCTGCTGCTTCAAAGAATTGCAGACAAATCCTTTGTGTCCCCAGGTACTCGAAAGCACTTATTTGCCTTCCAGACCAATGCATTGCACAGCCCTAATTCTCACCTTGTCCTTTTAATTTGATTTATTTTCCATTGCATGTCAGTTCATATGCTTGCTATTGTCTTTGGTATCATGTACTTCTGATGAGGTTTGGTGCCATTTGTTTTAAGTTCCGGTTATAATAACTCAGTTCATATCTCAATTGGGGGATTGAGCTGGGGATTGCAAAGCAGCCAGATCCTTGAGAAAAACCCCACCTCCAACACCATCAAAAGAAATTAAAGTGTTGATTTGGTAAATATGTGGTTACATATTTGAGGTGGTTTGTTTATTATGGTAGTTCAAGAAGGTCCCCCCGTTGCATTGGTACAATGATCTATAATCTGTTTTCTCTTAATTATGTTCCATTTTGAATGAATGAATGAATGAATGAATGAGTAACTCTCCAGTATTTATTACTTTACTTATAAGTTATGCCAATTCTATTGATTTGATAATAAGGATCTGCAGAAACAACCTCCACAGCCTATCATCTTCCACCTCAGGTAAATGAAAATGCTAAATTTCTGTTTGCCCCTTTAATTGATTTCAGGCAAATGGTTAACAGTGTAATATAATTGTTGGAATCCGGAAAATCAAGCATGCCTCATTAGCATACGGGTGATTGCTCTAGGAGGCAAACTCTGTGCTAGAGGAAGCTGCTTGTTGCCCCTCCCACTTCCTCTTCTCTCTTTCTGATTCTTCCACCATTGAAGAGGAAGCAGCATGTGGCTGCTCCTCTCCATGGAGAGGCCATGTCTAGGCCTCAAGCCCCTTTCTCCACGCAGCCTCTGGCAGCAAACAGGGCCAGAGGTATACAGTTTAGGGAACAGAAAGAAGAACTGAAACCAATTTTCTACTGAAATGGCTGTACCTGGACAAAATAAATGTAAGAACTCTTTTGTACTTACTTTTTGTACCTGCAATGTCTAAGCATGTGTTTCTTTATGCTTGACTGGGCTAAAAGTGTAAGAATAAGAACCTGAATCTCTCTAACGTGCTCACAGGCTGTGTTTTTAAACAATATTCCTTTTTCTGCTGAGTTTACACAACGTTAAGCTCTGCTCCATTCACTGGTTCTAACAGGCCACTGAATGATCTTCAATCATACATTGTACTAAATCATACTATATGGCTTGCTTGGTTTTCGTTTAACATGTGTGAACCATTCATTACAGTTTGTAAACCATGGCTCATATGATTATATGCACTTACCATGGTGGTTGGTGGCTTTCCAATGGTTAAGCACGTTGTTAAAAACCGGGAGTGGCCACCACTTCCAAGCAGTACTAATCTGAATTTGAAACCAGATTGTTGTTTTCAAATTCTGGATAAAGCTAACTGAAATGGTAGTCTGCATTTAGGGGCAACATAAACATAGAAAAGCTACCATCCATGGTTATTGAACTGCATAGAACAGGAAGAAAATGGCATGTTGAACCTTCCAGTTAGACAACCCCAATGACTTAGCACATTATATGAATATATTCATTCTGTTCTGCTGCCACTAAGTTCAATAGGATGAGGCTTATAAGCCTTGATGCCAGCTCAACTCCATGACAAAAACCTGTGCCAGAGTATAGTTCCAGTGCTAAGATATGTTCAGCAGCAGTGAAACACGCTAGTGTTAAAACTCCACTCTGTTTACAAAACAGCTTGCCACTTAGCAGAAATATGGGGCAAAGGACATTTTGCTAAGTCAACAGCAACCTAAAATAGCACACAGCCTTCGAAAGTTATGACCAAAGTGTTTAGAACTGGGGTATAAACATACTGATGCATCTGGCAGCCTCAAAGATAGCTAAAAAGAAGAAGGGATAAACCAAAGACCAAGTTAAAGGGTTAGCCACCTTATGTTACTATGTGCGTGCACAAGCTTCTGTGTTTTACAGCGCTTTGCTTGAACTATTAGTTCTCCGGAACTTGAAATTTTGTGATTTTTCATGGTATTAAAGAAGTAACGTTGCCTACTTCGTACTGCTTGGTTTCTTATCCATTATATTTGAATGAGGATGTATTCAGTACCACAAATAATTTCCACGTAGAATTTAGACATTAGCTAATGCAAGAAGTTATTTAGTTAATCTGGTCTCATTTTTGTTGTTGTTGTTGGTGAAATATAAGTTGATTTTTTACATCTTCTTTTACCTTAAGATAAGGGAGGGGAACGACTGTCCCTAAAGTTTGCTCATATATTTATTCCTTGGAATAAATTAATGAATTTATATTTATCCCTTGGTGGAATATTTATTTCATTAAGCTTTCCTGTTAAGAGTACTGAGAATTTGAGAACCGCCGATCATCATTATCCAGGAAAAATAGACACAAAGACGGCTGAACTATGGAGTGCTGGCTCCTCAGCCTTGGATGTGGATGACTAGCCGAGAATGAAGAAAAGTCAAGCTCCAGTAATTTTTAATGACAGATCTTGTTGAGGTTAAAAAAACAGCATTGCCCTCATGCTGTGATTAAATACGGAGAGGAACTCATCATATCAAGCATTCCAGGTTGCAGCATTGTGAAAGGGCTTGTTTCTCTCTAAATTAATCATTCTGAGCTACTCAGCAACAGGGCTTGGGTACACAAACCCACCAGAAACTTAAAACAAACTCACTGCAGGCTGCCAAGCTGAAGCAGGAATGATTGAGACTTGGCCATTTTACTCTGCCTCCTGAATCTTGTCTGCCGTTTTTTGTTCCAGGCAGCCAATCCAAATTGGGTCAGACTAGGAAAGAATACCCATAAAGTGGCAACAGTACTGTAGACCAAACCATGTTCTCTCCCACACTAACTCAAATATTTAAAAGGCCACGATAACGTGCTGTATACCAAGCTGGCATTCAGCCCAGGAGACCTATGTTCACATCCAAGTTCACCCCAGAATTCACTAAATAATTGCAGGGAAAGCACGCTCTCTTGCTCTCGCTCTCCAGCTTTAACATAAAAATAAGGATGGCCTCTTTTTTTTTGTTTTTTACAAGGAGGCTATTGTAAGGAATAATGTGATGGGACATTTTTGCACACAGAAGACCAATTCATCCTTTATCTCAGCAATATGTTAGCCATTGGAGAAGACGCGTCTGTGTGGCCAAGCATCCTATTTGCAAGAACCAAACACTTTTGTCTGATTGCATGACACGGTCTGATAGAGATTCACTGCCATGGAAAACCACCAGTCAATCTGAGAGTGCAGCCAGACAACCACATTGAAACACCTTCCTTTAGTCTGCGAGCCAGCAGAAAAGCATGCTAGCATAAACTGCGCTACAGTTTTAATGCAGAACTAGCTAGAGAAAGTGATTGGTGGATTTTCCTGGATTTATTTCACCTCCCATTAAACATCACCTGCCAGTGGGAAAAACATAAATCACTGTCCTCAATATGGGATGGGGACGGGGATGGGGTGAAAGAGATGAGTGTTGATAGATGACTAGAACAGCAAGTGTAGCCATCTATCAAACCTTGCTCTGATTTTATTGAAGGGTTTTGCTTTGGTGTGTTCAAAGGGAGCCCAATTTTTAGCTGATATCTCACAAACACATGAACCATAACTTTGATTTGGGTGCTATATTTGTGGCAGTAAAGAGCTGGCCCCATCATCTTTCCCAGATTCTCCTGCCACAACTCAGGGAGCCAACTCATTATCTGCCAGGTCTCTTCCTGTGGAGCTGTGTGAGCGCTGTACCCCAAAATCATGATTGGATAAACTTTGTTTTCTTTCCCCTCTCTTCATCCCCTGCAGAATCTACCATGAAAAGGTGAAATTCAAGTGTAGTGTGGTCAATTTCAAGCTGCAAGCAGCCTCCCTAAATTGGAGGGATTGCCTTCAGATCTGTGATATAAAAGGGGGGAGAATAGCAATGGGGAGGGGAAATACCCCCTTTAAACTCTGCTAATGTTTGGAGTAGGATTTCCCCAGTCTTAGCCACTCCTTCCCAACACATATACACATTCTCTCTAGTTCCTTAATATCATTCATTTTTGTATTGTTGAAGGCTTTCACAGCCGGAGTTCGATGGCTGTTGTGGGTCTTCCGGGCTGTGTGGCCGTGTTCTGGAAGTTGTGGTTCCTAACGTTTCGCCAGCATCTGTGGCCAGCATCTTCAGAGGGCAGGAGCACAGACAGAAGCGACAGAGGGGCACAGAGATTTCGCTTCTATCTGTGCTCCTGCCCTCTGAAGATGCTGGCCACAGATGCTGGCGAAACATTAGGAACCACAACTTCCAGAACACGGCCACACAGCCTGGAAGACCCACAACAGCCATCATTCATTTTTGTTTGAAATCAAAGAGGTATAAATCCCAGCTATTTTAAATCCAGTATTAATCGTTCCTATCCCCTGTGGTCTTCTCTTATTGATGCTTTTTTTCCAGACCAAGCCAAAATGACCATGGAGTGCAGTGCCAAGTGACTGGAGGGGAAGGGTGTGCCTGCATCAGCCTAAAGGGGCCAATAGGACCTGAGCAGATTCCAGTCCCTGAATGTGTCTTCAGCAACATTGTCAATGAGGCATCTTATCCAGAGCAAACAAATGTTTTAAAAGAAGAGGGAAAACACTACCTGGAACAACTAAATATGACTTTCCATGATGGGTTGAAAATGAGATGAAGGCAACATCCCATCCTTTAAGAAGGGTCTAATTTTTGTGCCAAAGTTACAGAAACGCGAGGATGAGCCCTAAAGTCCAACAAACCATTGTTGTTGTTCTGTTTCTTATAAGCTTCAAAACTATTTTAATATGGAAAAGAACACACATTACTATTCTTGAATTTTATTTTAATGAGTTATGTCAACCCCCATCCCAGTGGCTAGCGCTAGCCTTTTGTTACTTCTTTTTTTAATGGCTTAATTACTCTTTGAAGCCTTCCTGGAAGCCATACATATAAAGTGCTTGGACTTTGGAGTTGGCTAGCTACCAGCGCACTGAAGCGCTGAAGCAGATCGTCACATAGGTAGCAGCTGTACAGCCAATTTTGATGAAGTAACCGCAAATGACTGCCTTGCTTGCCTGATCACACAAACATATCTGCGCCCCCCCCCCCCCGCTCCCCATGGCTGAGTGTATAGGCTTTAGATTGTGGGTTTATTCAGAAATGCTGTGGCCATGTTGAAAAGCGTAGAGACACCTTCACGGGCTGTTGCCTGCACCTCGGCACAGCAACAGTCTGTTAGACAGAAAGGGAGCCTGATGCAGATACCTCAATAAACATCCCATCTGTGAGGTCTTTGGGATATTTCAAGCAACTTTCAGTTCTCATTAGTTTAGAAGTTGCCACAACTGGGTCCTTATCTTTTGTAAAGTCTGCAGCGCAGCTTCATGGGAAAGTCTCTGAACTGAGTGACACTTCCACCCAGGGGTCATTCTTCGATGTAATGAAGGCTCCAATTGATGGATCTTTTGCACATTTAGGCAGTATATGTTTGTACTAACATTTCACATTGTGGCCCTCTCCCTCCCTCCCTCCCTCCCTCCCTCTCTCTCTCTCTCTCTCTCTCTCTCTCTCTCTCTCCTTTAAGCTCACTGAGAATGAATAAGGCCATGTAAATCTCATTATTTCTAATAGGCTGCAATTAAAGTCTAAAGATGGCAAATGTAACTCTTAAAAACTGTTCTAAAACAAGTGTCTTTTTTCCCTTACAGAATGAAAACGTATGTCATAAGGAATAATTATTTTAATCTCTTTAAACCCCTTTTTTTAAAAAAATACTTCTTTTAATTAAACAATTTGTTTGGATTTTTCTTTCAACAATGTGGATCAGATTGCACTGAAAGATGATAGATAGATAGATAGATAGATAGATAGATAGATAGATAGATAGATAGATAGATAATATTACTGAAGGAAAAAAAATTAATGGTACTTTATGTATCGCATTAACTCAAAGAAATTAGATAAAGTGAAATCTCATTTAAAAGAGCCATAAAGCAACTTATAAATGTTTTTCAGATCATATCTCCTCAAATGGAGATATGCCCCATTCCATTCAGTGGCATTTATTTCCAGTTAAAACGATACAGGTAGTAATTACCACTTGACAAGATTAGAAAAAAATGCAGGCATGATATAAACAGCAGAAGAGTTTGCTCCATTTTACAAGAAAATGAGTACAAGGTAAGAGCAATATGTATCCATGGGATAGCCTTTTGCATTTTTTGCTAATGGATGCATACACCTCAAAATACCTTCTCACAATCAGATGAATTGGAATATTCAGCAACCTTCCAGTTAATAAGCAGTATGTTCTGTTCCCTATTTGTTTGTTTATTTAATTTTTATCCCGCCTTTATTATTTTTATAGATAACTCAAGGTGGCGAACACACCTAATACACACCTTCCTCCTCTATTTTCCCCACAACAACCCTGTGAGGTGAGTCGGGCTGAGAGAGAGTGACTGGCCCAACTTTTTTTTAATGTAGAAATGAATCATATAAATGATTCATATAGGCTACAATCCCAAACCCACTCACTAGTAGTATTTAACATACAGTAGTAGCTGGATTCAAAAGGGGCGTGGTGGCTCAGCGGGTAAGACGCCAGGCTTGTCAATCGGAAGATCACAAGTTCAGAGGTTTGAGATCCTAGCCCCGCGTGACGGAATGAGCTCCCGCACTCGCCCCAGCTCTTGCCAACCTAGCAATTCGAAAGCATGCAAATGCAAGTAGATGAATAGGTACCACTTCGGTGGGTAGGTAAAAGCGTTCCACGTGCGTCATGCCGGCCACATGACCGTGGAAGTGTCTTCGGACAACGCTGGCTCTTCGGCTAACAAACAGAGATGAACACCGGCCCCTAGAGTCAGACACAACTGCACAAATGTGCGGGGGGAACCTTTACCTTTTAGTAGCTGGATTCATCCCTCACTTTAAGCGATAGTTTGTTCTAACCACCTTTTACTGAACAAGCATAGCAGCTGGTTTACACATCGTGCTAAGCCACTCATTCTGCTTTTAGGAAAAAAGTCAAACCGTTCCTTTTTAGTCATGTCTTTTCAGTGTAAACAAGTTGATTGTTAATTATTTTGATGTTCTTTAAAATACACACACACACACACACACACACTGTGTATATATATCTTAAACACTGTAATAATGATCATCAACATCCATGGTTTGAAAACTACAATAGCTAGATTCACCCATTGTGCTAATGCAGAATTGCTTTTCTTTTCTTGGTTTTGTCTCAGGGTGATGTGTGAACCTAGCCTATTCATTCATTCATTCATTCATTCATTCATTCATTCATTCATTCATTCATTCATTCCTCAATTTATATCACCACCCCATCTCCCCCAAAGGGCACTCTATTTGATATACTTCTGACAAAATGTGCATAGGATTGCACTATATACGATTCTTCCCATGAATGAAAAAAGCGTAATGTTAAAAGTTTGCCAAGAGATGAAATAAGGGAAAGCAAGAAGTCATAAAGGAATGCAAAAGATAAGATGTATAAATCTAAACATAAATTGGAAAGAATAGAAAATATGAGCAAGCTGCTCTTCAATATCAAGAAAAGTAAACACCAAATGGGCTTCAAGCATTTGCTTTAAAACAGCCAGCTTTTGTGACCTGCCAAAAATTGCAAGATGTGGTGGTTCATACATGAAATAAATACATACATACATAGGATAACATCTACATGGAAGAGATTCTGTTCTACCACCACCACCACCATCCTGCTGCTTCTGTTCAGCCAGGGAGGCCCTCCTACAAAATGTAATTCTATTTCTCACATTATGGATTAGTAATTTATGAAGAAGCAGAAAGTACAGAGTAGAAACAAATAGATCTCGCAAAGACCGATATTGGGACTAAGGCTTTTATGTGAAATATAATTTATGAAAAGTTTCACCTATTAGTATTATAATTTTGATAATTCTTCTGTAGTTTCCATCTATTGCACATAAAAATGATGTGACCAATCTGCATATATTTAATCTGTATTTGCTTCCAGAAGCTTTTGGCATTAGTCAGACTGTTAAAATTCAAATAACATTAAACTAAATCCATTAAGTTAGTTAGATTTCATTCACATTCATGGTGATGGCTCATCATTTAAAATGAAGCCAAGCTAAAATAATTAATGAGCTTTTGAAAGAACACAGAAGCAAGCAAACCCTTGGAAGCAAAATTGAGGACATGGTGTCAAAGGACATGTCACAGGAGACAAGAAACACCCTAGCTGTTCCTATGTTTAAAAACAAAACTTCCATAATGTCTGTATCTCCCTTTCTTAATGACATTTTATGGAAATCTATAGGAAGCAAAATGTCTAAGCATTCCTTGTACAATGGTGTGTACATGATATATATGTGATTAATACAAATGAGGAGTTGTAAACCAAATATACATTTCTTCAACTGCTCTGAAAAAGGATGCAGTTCTAGAACATTTTAGGCTAGAATATCCCAAAGTTGTACAGCAGTGAGGTGAAATATTTTAGGCTGAGGCTATGTGATACTGAGGTGTGATATTGAGCTGTTCATTTAAAAACAGTACAGGACTTTAATCTATTCTGAATCCAGAGGGATGCAGTTCTTCACTCACTCAAAACACATATTTATTAGTGATCAACCAAGTAGGGTTATAAAAGGAGGAAAGCAAAATGTCAAATTTTGCCAAAATTCCAGTCAGCAGCAATAAACAAGAACTCCCCCTACATGTCAGTCAGTCGGTCAGTCAGTCAGTCTTAAAAATGCTGTTTGAATTATTTGTGAACTTCTTGCATTACATCTAGTTTTAACTATGCTTTAACTGCAAAATAACTGAAGGGATTTTTTTTCTAACTGCAGTATCCCTGCTCAAAGAAAGTAATTTCAGAGCAAACACTAGAGTTGTGTCCTTTTATTAAATTCTTCGGCAACAATTAAAAAAGCAAATCTTTGTGGGGAAAAAAATAAGAAATCAAAACTTTTGGAAAGGAAAAGACCATTCCTTGTGCAAATGGTTTTCAAGTTGTTGTCTTAACTTATTAATATAAGCTGCTCAAAAAAATAAAGGGAACACTGAAATAAGACATCCTAGATCTGAATGAATGAAATATTCGTATTAATTACTTTGTTCATTACATAGTTGAATGTGCTGACAACAAAATCACACAAAAAGCAATGGAAATCAAATGTAAGCAACCCTTGGAGGTCTGGATGTGGAGTTACACTCAAAAATTAAAGTGGAAAAGAACACTACAGGCTGATCCAACGTTGATGTAATGTCCTTAAAACAAGTCAAAATGAGGCTCAGTAGTGTGTGTGGCCTCCAGCCTCCACGTGCCTGTATGACCTCCCTACAACGCCTGGGCATGCTCCTGATGAGGTGGCGGATGGTCTCCTGAGGGATCTCCTCCCACACCTGGACTAAAGCATCCCCCAACTCCTGGACAGTCTGTGGTGCAACGTGGCATTGGTGGATGGAGCGAGACATGATGTCCCAGATGTGCTCAATTGGATTCAGGTCTGGGGAACGGGCGGGCCAGTCCATAGCATCAATGCCTTCGTCTTGCAGGAACTGCTGGCACACTCCAGCCACATGAGGTCTAGCATTGTCTTGCATTAGGAGGAACCCAGGGCCAACCACACCAGCATATGGTCTCACAAGGGGTCTGAGGATCTCATCTCGGTACCTAATGGCAGTCAGGCTACCTCTGGCGAGCACATGGAGGGCTGTGCGGCCCCCTAAAGAAATGCCACCCCACACCATTACTGACCCACTGCCAAACCGGTCATGCTGGAGGATGTTGCAGGCAGCAGAACGTTCTCCACGGCGTCTCCAGACCCTGTCACGTCTGTCACATGTGCTCAGTGGGAACCTGCTTTCATCTGTGAAGAGCACAGGGCGCCAGTGGCGAAGTTGCCAATCTTGTGTTCTCTGGCAAATGCCAAACATCCTGCACGGTGTTGGGCTGTAAGCACAACCCCCACCTGTGGACGTCGGGCCCTCATACCACCCTCATGGAGTCTGTTTCTGACCGTTTGAGCAGCCACACACACATTTGTGGCCCACTGGAGGTCATTTTGCAGGGCTCTGGCAGTGCTCCTCCTGTCCCTCCTTGCACAAAGGCAGAGGTAGCGGTCCTGCTGCTGGGTTGTTGCCCTCCTACGGCCTCCTCCACGTCTCCTGATGTACTGACTTGTCTCCTGGTAGCGCCTCCATGCTCTGGACACTACGCTGACAGACACAGCAAACCTCCTTGCCACAGCTCGCATTGATGTGCCATCCTGGATGAGCTGCACTACCTGAGCCACTTGTGTGGGTTGTAGACTCCGTCTCATGCTACCACTAGAGTGGAAGCACCGCCAGCATTCAAAAGTGACCAAACCATCAGCCAGAAAGCATAGGAACTGAGAAGTGGTCTGTGGTCACCACCTGCAGATCCACTCCTTTATTGGGGATGCCTTGCTAACTGCCTATGCTTTCCACCTGTTGTCTATTCCATGTGCACAACAGCATGTGAAATTGATTGTCAATCAGTGTTGCTACCTAAGTGGACAGTTTGATTTCACAGAAGTGTGATTGACTTGGACTTACATTGTGTTGTTTCAGTGTTCCCTTTATTTTTTTGAGCAGTGTATTTCCTTCTAATAGTAAGATATGCCTCAAATGTTAGTATACATACTGTAATTTTTATTTCTGTGGGATCAAGTTGAAATTATTCACAATATAGTAAAAAGTTGTTTCTTTTACTACATGCCATATTTTCCACTGTATGACAAGTGTATACCATGTCCCTGGAGCAAAGACTCATCTGTCAACAATGTTGTAAAGTTAAATTTGCATGGGTTGTGTCCTTTGCTCTGACTAATATTTTCAAATAGAATCAGAAAGCCAAGAAACCTGTGACTTTGGGAAATTCACATGTGTGCAATACTATGCTTAATGTTGGGATTATCAGGAGTCAACTCAGCATTGTCTCATAAGCATAATAGGGGGTCTTTCTAGTAAACGCATCTCTACTGTGCTTGTGGGATGTTACCTGAGTCACCTGATTTCCTCTTCCTCCTCCTTCTTGGTTTGGGGCATTAACATTCTCCATTACGCTTTGGGCACACCTGCAAGCAGGAGGGCTGCACAATGCAGCTCTCATCCATTCCATCTCGCTTGCACACAGATCTACTATGAATCTACTTTTATCCAGATCTACTGAATAAATGTAAGCTATCTCTATTTTTCTTCATCTAACTAATATGTGAAGACTGAATTTATTTCTGAGTGCAATTAAGCTTAAAGTGCAAGTTTATGAACCTTGCTGGTTCATGCTTCTACTCTGCAAGATTGTTGTTAGCTGCTTCGAGTTCTTTTATTAACCTTCAAGACTCCATCAAATGTTACATTAATTTATTTCCTAAGAATTGATAAGATGTTCAATTGTCAGCTTCTCATTAAAAATGGTACAAGTCGAATCACATGTCCTTCAATTAAAGATCTTGGGGGGCTTTTTTCCCAGTTAGTATGGATATTACTGTTTTTATGCTCATGTGCTTATGACTAATAACAGCTATCAGTTCTTAGTTTGATTGAATGGTAAAGAAAATAACATTTAAGCCATCAAGTCCAGCAGCAAAACGCTTAGCTGTTAAGATAGTGTAAGCTGGGCTCCTAATAATGTAGTTTGTTTGGTTTTGGCTGACCTGTGGTGTGAATCAAACAACTGTGATTTTTCAACTGTGGTTTAATGTTTAGCAAACAATTTCAGGAAATTATGGTTTTTTAAAGCAATTATTCATGGTTAAACAAGCCATGATTTAACAGTGAACTTAGTCTATAAATCTACATTGAAATACTTCTTTAATTCAGAATAAAAATTGAAGGTGAGAAGTAAACTCCATCATTTCATTGTAAAGCTTTCCAGTGTTGGTGAATAAGTTTTATGTGTCAGCTTAATGGATCTTAAACGGGATGTTGCAGTTGTGAACATGTTGATTTTGAAGACAGTAATGAAGAGCCTGAGCTGAATGGAATGTTTACTTTAATACTTTCCTTCCATTATTTAAACAGGATAAATGGATTTGAATTCTGCCAAATATTTTACACTGTATAAATCTCTCTAAGCCATGGAAGGTTGTGCTGAAAAATTAATTTCTGCATGACAACACTTGTCAGCACTTTTCCATTGAATTTAAAAAATGGCACATAAAGACACCCCTTGTGGAATAGGATTATGGTCCTGTTTGTGAGGTAAAAAGAATCTAAACTTCCTACCCACTTGGAATAACTTAACTGGTGGTTAAGAAAGACATGCATTTCTTCTTCAAGTTCAGTGTCTGATTATGAAGTTATCTTGAAATAAAATGTTCTGGATTGTTAGCATTGTTTCTGTGCGTGTTTTTAAATGGGTTTTGTAGGATTAGATGTTGGGGGTGGGACTGATTCTGTGAAATAACCTAATTCACTTTTCATTTTCTTGTTTGCATGCCTAGAGGGTTGAAGGCGGAAGTAAGATCAATGATAAGGTTAGACACTCCTCTTTAATCTTGGAATCAGTTACCTTGTAAATAGTAATAAGATTGCTATCTCTACAGCTTAAATCTGCATTTTCAAGGAGATACATCTAATGCATACCCAAAAAACGCACACACAAATCCTTATGAGAATTACTGTAGTAAGATAGAGCTGAGGGCAGAATAATTACCAGCAACAGCCAATTATAATATGCAAAAGGGTAGTGAATGTATAAATGCATAAAACAGCAGGTAAGTGCAAAGGGAAGGTTACTGTAGACCAGAAGTCCCAACCAGGCATCATCCAGACATGTGGGCTTCACTCCCAGAATTCTCAGCAGTGACTATACTAACTGGGAATTCTGGGAATTGAAGTCCACACATCTGGAGGGTGCCTACTGTAGGTTGGGAAAGACTGTTGTAGACAGCGTGAGGATGAATCTCAGTGCAGAGTTGTGTTGGGACTTGAGCAGGAGGTGGGAACTTGAGATCCAGGAGAGAACTAGGAGATGGCAGGCAAAGCCAGTAGTCAAATCTGAGGGCTATCCTTAAGTTGACAGAAAACAGTATCAGCTTCAAATTTGCTATTCCTGTTGCCAATCCCTATCCCACCTGTTGAGAATCACTGCCAGTCCCCTGGCTTCCCTTCAAGTGACAAAGGCTTACAGATTGTATCCACACTGAGACTGTCATTGGATAGGGTTGTCATAAAGGGGATAATACCACTTAAATATTGGTACGGGTGATTCTGAGTTGGGGATATGACAAAAGCAGCATCGTGGGGAGAAAAGAAATATTGCCAGGGCACGATTGTGCCATGATTAGGTGAGAAAGCAGTTTGAGGGACAAACTTTTAGGGCAGAGTTGAAGGGCCAAGGAGAAGGAAACGCTTGGAGACGAACAGGAGCCAGCCGTAAGTCAGGACTGAGGAAAAGCAGAAAACTGTCTGAAAAACTTTGGGCTGTTCCTCACTTTCCCCTAAGTGAGTCATCCTAAGCTTCCTAGTTTTGAAGTCACACTTTCCCTCGTCTCCCCACACAATTTCTGCCTCCTCATCTATGACCGTTCAGCTGGGCTATTTTTGGACAGAGATTTACTGTAGCTCTCCTTCAGAAAAGTGGTAGACTCCGGTTCAGAAATAGCCAACTGAGAGATCCCAGGCAGGACCAGGAACTGCATCCAGCAGAAGGAGACTCTCATTCCCGCTTCCTGCTGTGCACCTGTGGCTCGACCGACCGGTCATTCTAAACACCCACCTACAGTATGCTTGTCCAATCCTGTCCACTCCATAACAGATTGGCAGTTGTTTTCCAGCTGATAGGAGAGGGGAAACAGAACCAGGGGAATCCACCAATCCCTTTCCTTAACTTGGCTCAGTATGGGCCATAAAGACAGCACTCTTTGCTAGCTTTGTTATGTGGCAACGTGAGCAGCAAATTTACGCTGGCATATTTTTCTCCTGGCTCATGAAGTGGAGTAACACTTTAACACTGTCATCTGGAAGAGCATTTTGTTGCTCAAGAAAGGTCCAACTGGAACAGGTCTCCTCCCCCCCCAAAAAAGGGGGGGTGGAAGAAGAGGGGAGAGGGAGGAAGAAATGAATCATCCCCAAAAATGTACTGTAGTTGTTCAGCGCCTCCCTCTCTGGGACAAGCTGTTTCTACACATCAGGCACTTCCTGAGTATGATTGTTCTGGATCTTTAGAAGTTTACTATTGTATATAACAACAACATCAATTTAAACCTAGGCTGAAAAAACTGCAGGCATAGAAATCACATTGTTGAATTCTGGTTAGAAAGCTCTGAAAAAATGGCATAGCTTTCAGCATGTTGGCTGGGGAATTCTGGGAGTTGAAGTTCACACATCTTAAAGTTGCCAAGTTTGAAAAACACTGTTTTGGGACATCTCCCACCCTCTTAAAAAACATTGGCCCCTTATTCCTGATTTAAACCTGGAGAATTCTGGGAGTTAAAGTCCATGCATCTTAAACTTGTCAAGGTTGAGAAACACTGGTTTAAACAATTAAAGAACCAATTCAACAGTCTGGTTGCTTAATCATTCACTGAGTCCCAGAAAATAGTCATTTCCTAATAAGTATTTTAAAACCATGAACCCTAATGTCTGTCCTATAGATCATGCACTTCACCAGCAAAGTGAATAAGGATTCAGGCATGACTTCAGTAGCAATGAGGAAGGGAAAAGAAAAAGTTTGCAAATGGATTAAATTCACTAAAAGAAGAGTATGACAGTTCACTATGAGAAAAAGTCTCCTGTACATACTGTAGGTTGCTGTTTGCAAGACTCATGTCCTGGATAGTTTGCCACTCCAATATAGTTTTTTTTTAAAAGTGCTACCCTGTGTTTAATGCAAAACTGATAAGAGATTAGTATCTATTATAAGTTAACCATTTCACTGTCATCAAGTTGTTTTCGACTCCTAGCAACCACATAGATAGATTTTCTCCATCATGATCTATCCCTAACCTGTTCTTTCAAGTTTACCAGTGGGCATTAGAGCCTTTTCCAGAGAGCTGGGTCTTCTCATAATGTGTCTGAAGTAGGATAATTTGAGCCTGGTCATTTGTGCCTTGAGTGAGAACTCTGGGTTGATTTGTCCAATGATCCATCAGTTTGTTTTCTTGTCCATGGTATTCTCAGGAGTCTTCTCCAACACCAAAGTTCAAAGGCATCAATGCTCTTCCTATCCTGCTTCTTTAAAGTCCAACCTTCACTTCCATAGTGTTAAAAGGAATACCATGGCTTACATGATTCTGATCTTTGTAGGTATACATAGGGACAATACTGTTCCTTTTTTTGCTTATTTATTTATTTAAGAAAATTATATGGCTACCCATCTTAACAAATAACTCTGAGCGGCTCACAATCCCAAACAATAAAAAACACCATAAATAAATATAATAAATATAGAATGCCAAATACAAAAGCCGAGGCCCCTCACACATAATCCTCAGTCAACACGTTCACCATTATCTCTGCTTCCGTCAGCTCTGCTTGCAGAAATTGTATATATTAAGTAAGAAATGTAAATTGTTCCAGGAAAAGGCCTCCAGCTACATGACTAAAAACATTTACTTTCACACCTTTCATTCCCTGCTCTCAAAAGCAGATGGGAATTTGTGAGTCTTATGCTGCCTTGACTAATTCCACTTTGGTGCTGTCAATCAGGATTAAAAGACTGATAAGATTGCAATTATCAATGGATGGAACATGCAATTTTGGGGACGTCTCATTGGTCAATGATAAGTTTTAGTTTGGCATAGGTATTTATTTGGGTAGAAATGATATGTGTGTGTGTGGATGTCTCGTGCATGCACAGAATATACACATACCGTATAGAAAGATATTTGTACATTTCCATAGATCCCTACATGTAAAGATTCTGAGATGCCTGAGGAGATAATATTCGTCTTAGTCTTCTCCACTTCTCACTCAGCCTCCATTTCAAATTCTTAAACATATTTTGCACGGGGCTCCTCTCCTGTGTAGCATCTAGGACAGCTGCCCCCTATTCCCTTCAGAAAACCTCCTGCAAAAAGTTGCCCAGATGTGCACATGAAAAGAAGACCGCAAGGGCAGGATTCGTGTGCATAACCATATGTCCTTCCTCCACCTGAACAGAGTTTGTGGGAAGACCCACAAACAGCCCGGAAGACCCACAAACAGCCCGGAAGACCCACAAACAGCCCGGAAGACCCACAACAACCAGAGTTTGTGGGCTTTGCATACACAGGGCCCCAGATTCACTGCCTGACATCTTCACTTACTTCTCTGAGTAAGTGGAGGGCTAGGGTGAAGATAAGCACTAGGTGTAATGGTATGTGGGAAAGACCTTGGGAGATCGGGCGAAGAGATGCTGCCTTGGGAATGGTCAGCTAAGAGACAGCTCAGAAGGGACCCTCCCTAGTGTTTCGGGCTGTAAAGGAGACAGCAAGAGAATTGTACTTTCAGACTTGCAAGATTGATGTCAGTCTTACCAGGTAGACCAGACGGAAACACGATGTGCAACCTGCATCTTGTCAAATACATAACTGGGCCATTGCAGTGCCCCCAGATATCTCACCCATCAGGTCAGTAATGTACTCCCTTTATTTTGTAAATGGATTTAGCTGATAAAAAAGATAAAAGTACTAAAACTTCTCTCAAATGGAGCTCATCTCCTAATAATTACATAAACACAGGTAATTCCATGGATACATCCATGTGCTATTCTGGGCAACAGTACAGAAACTGCTTGCCGCTACCATCTGCTAGGATATTTTTTCAACATCCCAGTCCAGCTGACAGCCCTGAAATTTTCTTGTGGTCTCCCATCCAGGATTAACCAGGTCTGATCGCAGTTAGCTATTTCAAGTTTCACCAAGATTGAATAGGTGCTGCCACCTGCTGGTAAAACATCAACAAAAATGTAACAAAATGATAGCACAGAACACTTGCCTGTGGCTTGAGTTCACTTAGCCACCCACCCGCATTGATCATTTAGCAACAGAGGAGTGAAATCTAGGAATCCAGCCCTGGGTTTGCTACTGAATATTTTAACCTGGTCTATTGTGCTAACCCATGTAACCATGTTTTGTTGAATAAACTTCAGTTTGCTGAGTTGATACCATATGCTCCGGCATAAATGAGAGGTGGACCACCTTTTAGTGCCAGGGAGATGAAGTTAATATTTCTGGAGAGCAATGGATCGGACATTGATACAAAACGGACAGAGTTATCCCATCCATGTGGGTACAGCCAGTATTTTTAGTTTTTTTCATTGAGCCGAGGGAGTTGGACGATTTTCTTTTTTATTTTTCATGTGCTAAGCCTACCTCTTAGGTCTTTTATCAAAGCGTTTGGGTTCTCCTGTTTCAAAATGGAGAAGAGCTGCTGACTTGCAGGCAACGAGGTTTCAAAAGCCATAAAAAGAGTGTTGGGGGCTGCTTGCAGTCCTGGAGCACCAGGTTATAAACTCCAAGAGAGGGATTTGCTGGTGGCTGCTGATCTTCAGATTTTTATTAGCCTTCCCCAGCATTGTTCCCAACCCATGTGCAACATGTGATGATCTGATGATATCAGCTCCATCTAATTGCAGGCAAGTTCCAAACCACAGCAGGTAAACAGGTAGATTTTAAGATGAAGATCAATTACTTCAATTAGCCTTTGCCTCAATGGATGATGATGATTACTATTATTTACTACTTTACAGAAATAGCTAGTGAGACCGTTTGATCCAGAGGATCTATGCTAGGCAAGATAGATGAAAGGGCCTGAGTGACACATAGGCTAAGATCAAGATATTAGGAGACCCCATCCTGTGAGCATTGGCTGCCATCTGCAAGGCACACCTTCAGGACTAATTCTACAACATGCGCTGTTCAAAGAGTGGGCAAAGAACACTTTCCAAACCGCAGCCTAGACCCCTTCATTTGTTGTGTGCTTCTTTGTGCAAAAGAAAGGATGGAGTGATTTTGCCAGAAATAATGAAAAGCTGTAATGGAGCTGCAATCTCAGAGATGGTGATGTGTTCAAGAAGAGGCTGGAAAGCTATCTCGTTGGATGCCTATATCTGGACTCCTGCAACTTCTCAGAGACCTAAAAGATCCCTTCCATCTCTACAAATCTGGTTTTGCAGGCAGGATGAAAGCAAAAAGGGGCTCAGCTTGGACGGAAAACCCTTATACAGTAGCTACTGCTTAAGGTTTCAGTCACAGTAAGTTCTGAGTGGGGGAGATGCTAATCCTATTTTTTTTCCAGACCTCTCCCCGTCATTTATTTATTTATATGTCAACTTGTATTACCACTCCATCTCCCCCAAGGGGGACTCTGGGCGGTTTACAATACAACAATTTAAAATCTTTAAAAATAGCTACAATTTAAAATACATTACAAGACTAATACATTAAGTATAAAAAATCCAATAGGTGATGGATGATTCTCTTTAAAAGGGCTCTACGGCACTAGCCATCCCCAAGAGGAACTATTCCCATTCCCATCTCACGCGAGGCGGCACAGCCAGGTCTTTAAATTCTTCCAGAAGGACAGGAGCGATGGGGCCTGTCTCACCTCCGGGGGCAGAGTGTTCCAAAGAGTGGGTGCCACCACGGAAAAGGCTCGCCTTCTGGACCCTGCCAAACGACACTCCCTTGACAACGGGGTCCGAAGCATGCCCTCTCTACATGATCGAGTGGGACGGTTTGAAGTCATGGGGATGAGACGGTCCCTCAGGTAGCCTGGTCCCATGCCATGTAGGGCTTTAAAGGTCATAACCAACACCTTGAATTGCACCCGGAAGCACACTGGCACCCAGTGCAGCTGGCGTAACAGAGGTGTCACATGGGCCGATCTAGGGGCACCCATAACTGCACGCGCAGCGGCATTTTGGACCAGTTGAAGCTTCCGGATACTCTTCAAGGGTAGCCCCATGTAGAGCGCATTGCAGTAATCTATGTGAGAGATGACCAGGGTATGAGTGACTGTACGGAGGGACTCCTGATCTAGGAAAGGGCGTAACTGGCGCACAACACGAAGTTGTGCAAAGGCCCTTCTGTCCACGGCTGCCACCTGCTCTTCAAGCAGGAGTCGTGAGTCCAGGAGGACCCCCAGATTCCACACTGATTCCGAACGGGGTAGTGCAACCCCATCCAGAACCAAAGATGGTAATTTCCCAGATCTAGAAGAACCATCAATCCACAGCCACTCCGTCTTACCAGGATTCAGCTGAAGCCTGTTGTTCCCCATCCAGACCCCCACAGCCTCCAGGCACTGAGAGAGGGCGGCCACTGCATCACTTACTTCACCAGGGATGGAGATGTACAATTGAGTATCATCAGCATACTGATGATATCTCATCCCATGGTGACGGATGATCTCACCCAGCGGTTTCATGTAGATATTAAATAGGAGAGGTAAAAGAACCGAACCCTGTGGCACCCCACAAACGAGGGGGCGAGAGTTGGATCTTTCATCTCCTATTACCACCGATTGGGACTGGCCCCAGAGGAAGGAGGCGAACCAGCGCAAAACTACACCGGCCACCCCCAACTCCTCGAGCCGTCCCAAAAGGATACCATGGTCGATGGTATCGAAAGCCGCTGAGAGGTCAAGGAGAGCCAGGATGGATGCACTTCCTCCATCCCGCTCCCGCCAGAGATCATCTGTAAGCGCGACCAATGCAGTTTGCACCCCATATCCCGGCCTGAAACCTGACTGGAAGGGGTCCAGATAATCCGTTTCATCCAGAATCCTCTGGAGTTGCATGCTATACATCAGGGGTGGGGAAACTTTTTTATGCCAGGGGCCATTTTGACATTTGTAGCATCACTCGAGGGCCAGGGGGCGGGGTTTGCGGGCGGGAGCCAATTGCGCGGAAGGGAGCGGGGTTTGCGGGCGGGAGCCAATCGCGCACACTTAGGGCCTGCTGCCGCCATGCTCGCCACGCCCACTGCAGTGCCCACCGCCGCCATGCCCGCCGCCACGCACACCATGCCTGCTGCCGTGCCTGCCCCCACCACGTCCGCCACTGTACCTGCCGCTGCCACGTCCGCCATGCCCACCGCCACGCACACCATGCCCGCTGCCGCGCCTGCCCCCGCCACGTCCGCTACTGCACCTGCCGCTGCCACGGCCACCATGCCCGCCGCCACGCACACCATGCCCGCTGCCGCGCCTGCCCCCGCCAAGTCCGCCACTGCACCTGCCGCTGCCACGGCCGCCTCCGCACCTGCCCCCGCCATGCCCACCATGCCTGCCGCCACACCGGCTGCCATGCCCAGCATGCTTGCCGCCACGCCCAGCATGCCTGCCATTGCGCCTGCAATGTGGAAGAGCCACACTCAAGGGGCCAAAGAGCCGCATGTGGCTCGTGGGCCGCGGTTTGCCGACCACTGCTATAGATGTTAACTGCTTATCTGCCCAGTGCTCTTGCTTCCTTAAATATTACTTGTTTCTGAGGCTCCCCCTCCCTCTCTATAATCTGTGCTAAAATAATACGATATGCATCAGTTGTGAACTTTTAAATCTTCAGCTTTTCAAGTTATTCTGACCAATATTTCAAAATACTGAATTTCTTGGATTTTTATGCTACTTTTATATACAGTACCAATGTCCTGTACTGTCTTGACATTATAATCAGAATTTATAAAAGCTTTGCTCTTTTAATTTTGTATATATCTTTGTAAGAGGAGGAAGAGAAAGAAGGAAAGAGAGATCTTGAGAATAATTCTAATAAATATTCTCACATGTTTCATTGGGAGTAATTATTACTAGTTTCAGTAGTGTTTATTGCTAAATTGTAAAGTGGAGCAAGGTAATTGAGATAAACATGGATAAATATTTTGGTCTTAAATATGTATTTAAATATTTCCATCCTGCTAGCATTATAATTAGTATAATATTTTCCTGAAAGGAAAATGATCCTTTATTTAAGACAACTTCCCTCCCCAGGAAGTTCAGACAATAGACACAAATCAACCTCCTTTACCATATTCCTACCACTTCAAAGATAAATGATTTAAGGGAATGGCTTTGTTTATTTCCAAGAAAATACAGAATATACTATTCCCAGGGTATAGAAATTCACACTGTGGATTTGCATCTATAGTCTGAGAGGCCACAGAAGGTCCATCCCTCCTTTCTCCCCACTCTGTAGGATCCTGCAAAAACTCACATGGAGCTGGATCAGTGCACCTTTTTTGTTAAAGAGCCCCTAGTGGTAGTTGTTGACAGAAATCCTTGTAGCTGCTGTGACACGTCTCGGTCTACCACAACTATCTTGGGGAACTGTCTCTCATTTATTTGATGAGATTATCCTGTCAACTTTATTAGGGGAAATGGTGAATCTCCTGTGTTAATTGCCTTTAGGTGCCTTGAGGGACCTACCTGCAGTAAACCAGGAATGGAATGTAGGAAGTTTAGAAATCACTCCATCCTTCACCAGAATTCAGGCAATCTTTCCTCTACTCTTTTGATCATGTATTTTATCAGTGCATATGCTAATAGATGGAGTAGGAGGAAGTGGGGGAGAGGAGGGGAGACAGGCAGGCAGGCAGGCAAGCAAGCTCCTATTTCTGAATGCATCTTTCATCTGAGCTTCTACTGTTCTCCAGGATTGAGATGAACCTACTTGTCATTGAGTAGCACACTAGTTTACATTTCAGCAAGTGTCTGGTGGAGATAGGAGAATGTGCAGGATCATGTTCACAAATGTGATTAATTTAATTTAATATTAATATACTCTAATGAGTAGATAAGATCACCTTTGAATCAAGCTTGACTGCTGGTGACTTCATGGACACAACTGTGTAGTTGCCTTGGCAACAGTGCAGAATTGGTTTGCCTTTCCCTTCTTCTGAGATGTTTTTGACTTCCCAATCTTAACCCACAGTCCTGGGATTTCCCCGTGATTTCCCATTTAAGTAACTAATGAGATCTGACACTGATAAACTTTTTGCCATTTATAACAAATATGTAATTCTCCCTTTCTAACTTAAAATAAACATATACATTACATTTTGGAACTGCACTGTCAACTTTGTATGATTTTAATTGAATGCAAATGCACATCCTAAGCCCCTTTATTGTTTTTTAAGAAACTATGATATGACATAGTGATGGCCATAACTTCTTTGTGTCATATTTAAACCCAATTACATGTTATTTTTAATTACTTTAATCCTGGCTATTCTCCAAATATCATTCTGCAGATCCAGGATGGATCCAAGGGTCAAACCCCAGACAATGGTGTTGAATTTAGTCTCCTTTTTCTGTACCAATTCAAATAGGAGATGTCCCCTTTTGAAACCAAAATGCTTCTATTGAGAAAGAAAAGGAAGAAGTCTCTGAATCTTCAGCCTTGAGATGCTACTTTCCTATCATATGAACAGTGTCCTGCTATTGAGTGGTTGGGCATGGTCTCTGATCATGTTGTGAGCCACTCAGAGTTGTGTTTTAAGATGGGCAGCCAATCAAATCAAATCAAATCAAATCAAATCAAATCAAATCAAATCAAATCAAATCAAATCAAATCACTCAATCATTCAACCAATTGCAATGTTGTTAAGGAATCCTGAATTACTCCCAGCAGTGTGAACACTTGGGCTGCCAGGAGGACCTCAGAGCTTTATTCCATCTGCTGCTAAGGATGTTGATAAAGTGTGTAAAAATAGCATGACTGTTAGTTCTATCTCCCTCTTCTCTTCTGCCTTTGATTAGGGTTACTTTACATACATTTTTAATTTGTGAGTAGACAGGTACAACAAAAGCATAACCGGATATACCTGTTATTTGCCAATGACCTGAGAGAGTTTAGTTTATGTTAAGCCCAGGGTTATGTCAGAGTTTGCACGCAATTCCCCAAAAAGATTTGCCGCAGGCAATTAGTGGATGGTGGGGAGGAAGGGGGAGGAAGCCTTTAAAGTGACAGAGCCTTTTTCATGCTTCCTCTACTAGTCCTTTTGAGCATGCAACCAACTTATTTTATTTGAGATGCAGCCAAAGTTACATACTGTATTCTGTTCAGGAAAATATATGTATAATTTAAACCATATTTAGCTTGGGCACTATTTGTTGTAATTTGTTAACAGCTACTGCAGTGCAATATTTTTTTGCAATACTGTAATGCTTTTTTTTTAAAGGAAGGTTTTAAAAAGTCAGCCTCTACAGGGCAATGGTTTCCTTTTCAGTATTATTTGATCATATTATTTGATTCCTAGATTCCACATTGAGAATAAGTAACCATGAAGTTCAATTATACATACTCTCAAAACAAAATAACTGCAAGCCATACACTTAATTTCCAGGAGTCCTTTATGTAATTGCTAAGGAAGAGTTCTATGTAACTATGTAACTCAAAAGACTGCACACTACTATAGCTTTGCAAGTTTATTCAAAGAAAATTTACCTTCCTTGGTATCTAGCACACCCAACTATCTACACCAACTTGTAAAAATTGGGAAAAATGTGAAAAATGTCAAAATATTATAATGTGTTTCTAATGCTTTAGAATAGTGAAAATAGAGAAATTCAGTTTGGTAATTCAGTAAATAAATAGGGATGTGCAGAACAGAGGAATTCATCTCTGGAATGTTCTGTTTTTCTCCAGAATAAGCTAATCCAAGTATTCCAGGGTGATATACAGTATTTCCTTCAGGAAAGTATATCTTCTGGAACATGAAGTGGTTGATTATCAAGATGGCATTCAGCACAACGCAGATTGTTTTGTGTTCTGGAGTATATACTTTTGGAAACACACAAACCATCCTTGGAAGGATCACCTGGATCCATCTGTTCCAAGGAGAAAATGGAATACTCTGAAGATGAGCTGTTCTGTTTTGCAATAACTACTAATAAATGTTGACCAGATTTCAATAAATTTATCTTTTATTGTAGGACTTTTCAAATCTTTTTTGTGTGTGTTAATTTTTCAGCAAGAGCACTGTCCCATATTTTAAATGACACTAATCTAAGAACAGATTTTTTTTGCAGTGTTTTGCAATAACAAATTGGGATTTAATATTAAGAAACTTATTCTCTCTCTCTCTCTCTCTCTCTCTCTCTCTCTCTCTCTCTCTCTCTCTCTCTCTCTCTCTCTCTCTCTCTCTCTCTCTCTCTCTCTCTCTCTCTCTCTCTCTCTCTCATCTATCTCTCTCTCTCTCTCTATCTCTATCTCTATCTCTATCTCTATCTCTATCTCACCTATAATGACTTACCAAATAAACTAACATGAGGATTCATTTTGAAAGAATGCTGATTTTCTCATTTCTTCAGAAACTTTCAACCAAGAAGACTGAGCATTACTAACAAATACATAAATGTGCACCAATATGCTTCCAATCCTGCCAAAACCATCCAGAAACACAGCACAATTCCTAAAGTGTAAGGCAAGCAGAGTATATTGCCACTTAGGAGCAATGTTCAGTCTTTATATCTTCACAGGTAATCTAGAAGAGATTTATATGGGCATTATTGATTATCATTCTCAAAGCTGGACCAAAACAAAGAATGGCAGAGAAGACTTAACTTGCTCAGTATCTCTTTTATGCTTGTCTGTTCGAAGTGGACTTCCACAATAAGATCACCACAAAAGTGATTATAGTGTGTACTTCTAGACTGAGTGCCACATTGATATTCACTGAACTAACAAAGAAGACTGAACATTGCTCCTAAGTATATACAGTATGTAGCTACCTTCCTGAACCTGGGAGTGGCATTCTGAGTCAATATTACTACTGTTATATTGCTGCATCAACAGATTATTACTGTAATGTCTTTGCTCAACCCAAGGTACTGGCAATTTCATTTTCAGCCTTAGGTGGTTTGGATCCAACACATCTTAGAAAATCCATGATGTATTATTGTGACAATATTTTCTGTAAAACCATACAAACAGTCCAGTTCCTGCTGTGTTTCCCAATCCAAGACAGGCAAGCATAGCAAACTAACTATGCAGACTTATCTTGAGATGGTTGAGGACAGACAGAATTAACTTGGATGTTCACCTCCACAAAATTTGAAGGGGGAATCCTGCTCCAATATAAAGACATTTGCTACTGCAAGCTTGCATCTCACATACCAGTTAAATCACCCTCATATCAACAAGGATTGATTATAATTGATCCAACTCTAAATGATTAAATGTCACAGAGCATAATCTAATCTAACAATGGCACAGTCCATGTTTTCCTGTAACGCAAGGGTAGGCAGGGTGGCACTCACGAACACCTTCCTTGCTACCTGTCAGACTCCCTGTTCCACCTGCCTTTTTAAAATATTCTTATTCTTATTTAAAAATGGGAAATTGGCATGCTGCAAACCAAAGCAATAAGTTCCAGCATCCCCTTTATTTCCAAGAATGCCTCTTGGCCCCAGATGTGGCATTCTTGGAGAGTAAAAGTAGCAGCTCAATGCTTTGCTTAGAAATGTTTCCACCTGATTGATTGATTGATTGATTGATTGATAGCATAGAGACCATCCTGAGGATCTTGGGATAATGGTGAGAGGCAGCCTTGCCAGTTTGTCTTCCTAAATGGTAGTTTGTGATTGGCTGCATATCCTTGATAGCCATAGACACATTCTTAACCACAGTTATGTTTTTAACCATGGTTAACCACGTGCATCATGCTGTCACAATACAATCTCTGTCTTTTTATGCTTGTATGACATCACATGCATGTCCATAAGAGGCAGAGTTTGCAACACCTGTTTTATCACTTGCTCCCTTGTATTCCCCTGCCATGGAACCTATGCAGACAGCCATTTTGTGATATGCTCACAAAATTTCAAATGGGCCTGCAATTCAAACATGTTATCTTCTTGTGCACTCATGTATATTAAGTTCAGCATTGAGAATAGTTGGAAACTGTCAAAACATACACAGGAGAAAGCTGAGGGTGGATTGGGTATGAACTAAGTATCTTCTTAGCACTTCCAATGGCTGTGACAAAAGCCAACTATAATAATGATGTGCAGAAAATATATTTTACAGCCAAATAGGAATCAAACAGAGAACACTAAGCAGATGAAAAAAGCTTTATGCACTGGATAAACTTCCTCTTTCTAATCCCATAAATCTCTGGCTTCTCCATGATTTTGTAAACCAAATAAAATGTTGCCTGAGGTACATTTTTATGATTGAGTATATAAATATCTCCATGAAGGGTTTTAAAAGGAAAGGCTAACAATTGTGTTCAGAGAACATAAGTTTCTTTCATAGGCAGGCAAGTGGAAGTGGACTATCCAAGTCAAATGCTTTCCCTCACATTTTTAAACACATCTACACAATCACTATTACACACAGACACACTTCCCCATCCCACTTATCCTTATTTGTAGTAGCACTAATTCAGCCTTTCCAAAATGGGTATTCTCGATATATGAAATTTCTATCAACTCCAGACTGTGTTGTAACTTTTGGCTGGGAATTATGGAAGCTGAAGTCCAATAGCTTTACAGCATGTTAGATTGGGAATGGTTGCATCAACCCACATAACAAACAACTGATCGATATTATAAACAGTTTTCTTAAGGTAAATAAACTAGGAAGCATAAAAATAACATCTAATAAACACATAATTCATTATAGGCATACGAGTCTTCTCTATATCCATTCTATTATAGGCTGAAATAAAATATATGAAGTAGCTTAAAATCGAAAATTTCTGCCCAACTAAACTTAGCTTTATCTTATCCCTACTAAGTACAGCAGATCTTTTCCACTTCTAAAAGTTAAGCATGCTACTTAGGAGATGAATACACCTCCAAGGTGTTGACTAAAGTTTGTATTACAAATTGGCCATCAAATAGGAAGTGCTTATTATATAAGAAACTTCAACCACCTGCTCATTCAGATGTGTTCCCTATTCCAACTAGGCTAGACTGTACAGCTGCCTTCCCCATTCATCAGATGTCTTGGAACTTCAGCATCCAGAATTTCCAAACATGGGATTGTTGGTTGGGAATCCTGGGAACTCTAGTCCCATCATATTTGCACCTTGTCTGGGCTTGGAAGATAAGCAGGATCAGACAGGACTATTACTTAGATGAAGATCACCAGGGAATATGAGGGGTGTAAGCTAGAAAGCAATAATAAATCCATTCTGTACTGTTGCCAAGAAAACTGCATGGTTGTGTCCATGTTGATTGATTGATTATGTGCCACCAAGTTCTTTTTGACTCCTAGCGACCGCATAGGTAGATTTTCTCCATGATGATCTGCCCCTAACCTGGTCTTCCAGGTCTTCCAATGGTGCATTCATCACCACTGTAACTGAGTCCATCCACCTTGCTGCTGGTCATCCTCTCCTTCTCTTTCCTTCCACCTTTCCCAGCATTAGAGCCTTTTCCAGAGAGCTAGGTCTTTGCATAATGTGTCCATATAGACACCAGGCATCAAGCTCTACACAAGGGCTGCTTTATTTTGTATGTAATAGATAATAAAGTGATATCATTCATCATTGGCGATCACTCGTAGCCAAGTAAGATTGTCTTCCAAAGGTAAAATTTTAACGGTGGATCCTTAAGTGGCTATAAAGGCCAATTCTGGATCCGCACTACCTCCCACAATGAGGGCATAGGTTTCCGGGTGGGAGACGGTCATGATGAGGGTTTGCCTGACGTGCCTTCCTTTTAGCTCTTTTCTCCCTTTCGCCCTGTACTCGTGCTTCTTCAAAGTCCATAGCGCCATTAATAAAGGCTGACCTCCAGTTGAAACGCTCATGAGTTAGGGCTTCCCAGTTCTCAATGCTGATATTACATTTTTTTAAATTAGCTTTGAGAGTATCTTTGAATCTCTTTTGCTGTCCACCAATATTCCGTTTTCCATTCTTAAGTTGGGAGTAAAGTAGCTGCTTTGGAAGACGATGGTCAGGCATTCGAACAACATGACCGGTCCAGCGAAGTTGATGTTGGATGATCATTGTTTCAATGCTGGTGGTTTTCGCTTCTTCTAATACGCTAACATTAGTCCGCCTATTTTCCCAAGTAATTTGCAGAATTTTTCGGAGGCAGCGTTGATGGAATATTTCAAGAAGTTGGAGGTGGCGTTTGTAGAGTTTGTAGTTTGTCATCGAAAAAATCTGGATGAGGGAGGAGATTCCAGCAGACTTTAGAGATGCCATAATTATCACTCTCTTTAAAAAGGGTGATAGAACAGACTGTGGAAACTATCGAGGCATCTCCCTTCTAGCCACAGCAGGCAAAATCCTGGCAAAGATCATCGCAAACCGTCTCCTAATAAAGTGATAAATACAAATGAGTAGAAAGTAATTGATAAGTCGTGCTATTGGGGCATTGGGAGGAGAATACTAAATAAATTCCTGTTCCCACAATAAGAAAAGATGAAGAGATGTGTGCTCCTGGATTGAAGACTGCAGGGAATAATTGTACAGTGGCAAACACACCCAGGACAAACAAGAATGACACGTGCTCTCCTGTATCTCACCTTTAAAAGAAATAAACAAGGAACTAATTAGTGACATTTCACACAGTGATGGAGACCTGGTGGGGAAGAAGAGAGGGTCTGTCTCTAGCCATGTCACAAATCCCAACTGAACAGGGCTTGTGACAACACTTAGGCACAACCTTCCACAAGCATCCTGCATTATCAATAATATCTTGGGAGAAATGGTGGAGTCGCCGTTCTAGCATCTTCAAATGGTGGTTGAAAAGTAGCGGGTTGTCTTTCCTGCCAATGGTTCCAACTACCACTTGTAACACTATCTTCAGGCATTTTGCTCTGCTATATCAAAGACAATGGCAACAAATACTGTAGCAAATTTAAAAAAACTTCTCACGTTTGCAATATGTGGCATAAAGTAGACATCTTAGAAATAAGCATGGAAGCCATTTGTACACAAGCAGAAAAGCCACTGCATCCATCTTCCTTAGACTCCAGATCCATGCCTGATGTGGCCAGGGGTTATTTATTATTTTTTGCCAAAGCGGTAATAAATTAGAAAATGCCTTTTGCTCTAATTGGTTAATGAAAGAGCATTTTCTCATCTATGTTCTAGTGATGGCTAAATGTCCCTTTTGGCTCAAATGGGGATCAACTTTCTATGCCAGGGCTTTCCAAACTTTTCCTGTTGGCGACACATCAATGGCGGCACGGGAAAACCTGGAAGCGCCGCGGCGGCAGCGCTTCCGGGTTTTTGTGCGCCACCGTCACTGCGGCGTTTTTGGATTTCGCGCGCCGCAGCAGTGGCGGCAGCGGTGTCCTGGTGTGCCATGCAAAAACCCAGAAGCGCTGATGGCCTGCCGCTGCCGTGCACACGGTGGCGTGCCATCAGCGCTTCCAGGTTTTGACACGGCACACGTGGGCTCCGCAGGCGACACAATATTGTGTCGCAACACACAGTTTGGAAAGCTATGTTCTATGCTTTCTTGACTCAGCAAGTCTTGCTCTTCGTTTAGACTTCTGATAGCTTTCAGGCAGGCAAGCTAGTGAACTTGTATATTGTGGAGCAAATTCACAGTAATATTCAAAGTGAAACTATACAGCTCACTTCTTCAGATGTCTTGGACCTTCAGCATCCAGAATTTCCAGACGTGGGAGTGTTGGCTGAGAATCCCAGTAACTATCTGGAAAGTGCCATGTAGGAAAATTGTTTTATGAATTGCCTCCTCTGAGTTCCAGTTCTGCCTTGTCTTTAAGGATCATTCTTTAAGCCATTATTGCCCCCAAGAACGGCAATTCATAATCAACACAACGGTTAGTAATTCAGAATGAAAAGGATTCCCTTTTTAAAATCCCCAGTTCACAATTTAAAAACAGGCAGTAAGGGTAACCAGTAGCAGCAATAGCAGCTCCTTTGTGCCATATAGCCACTTCTCTAATTTTACGTCACCTTCTAGTGATAAAGACAAGTTGAGTGGTATTTGCATAGCAATTAATTAGTTAATTGATTAATTAATTAATTAATGTAAGCCATCCATTTCACAACAGTGAATTTAAATATTTAAATAAAATTACTTACTGTATGTATTGTGCCACAACAGAGAAGGCCAGATAACACTGTTTTATACAGAGGACCTGGAGCATGCCCACCCTGTCAGATCTCGTGCGATGGGCAGAGTCCCTTAGAGATAGGTGGTCCCACAAATATCCCAGCCCTGTCTCATGAACAGCGTTCAACATGATAACCAACACCTTGAATATATCGATGCAGCTTTAAGTGCCTTGTTTTTAACTTTCTTTTTTAAAAAGCATTTTCTTGCACTGTTGTATTATTTTCTGCTGTTAATTTCCTTAAGCATTATATGATTGGAAAGGCAGAACATTAAATAAACGATCATATGTCACATATGTCCAGGCTGTAAATATGAATAGACTACCCCCCTCAGGAGGCCTCCAATTATTTTTTAAAGGAACGTTTTAAAGGCTGGATCCCCAGAAGTGCTTGTAAGATATGTGTGCAGCAAAGCACCTCATTATTAAATAAAATATTAAATGCAAAGCGGATCTCAATTGCACTGAAAATGACAGCGCCTCGCCCTGCTCCACATAGTAGTGCTCAGCCTAGCTTTTGCCTCCACAGTTAAACTGAGCTCTGCTGCCACCCTGGTGGTCTGAACTAAGTAGATTAAAGGGTAATGGGATTGGGCCTAACTAATTTCCCTCTCCTTCTGGTTCTTACCTTCTTCTGTAAAGGCAGGCAGTGGATCTCTGGGTGCCTGCAATGTTTCCAGCCTATTCAACTTTTATTCTGTTATTTGCCCAGAAAACAAAAAAAAAAAGAAAAGACAAAGACAAAGACAAAGACAAAGACAAAGACAAAGACAAAGACAAAGACAAAGACAAAGACAAAGACAAAGACAAAGACAAAGACAAAGACAAATGAAGTGATAGTACGGTGGGGTGACAGAGAGACAAGCCTATAGTCAGACATGAGCTGGGTTCTACCACCCTAAATTTTAAGTTGACTTAAAAAGACCAGATAAGCCTTGCCCTCCTTTTAGGCTGGCTATAGCTTTGATGTAACGGTATGTGGGATTGACCGTGGGAGACAGGAGGAAGAGCCACAGCCTAGACAACGGTCTGATAAATGAGATCTGAATCCGAAGGAGGAGGGGTTGCAAAAGCCTCTCGGAAGGGACCCTCCCTAGTTTTCGGGAGAATAAAAGTGAGGGACAGGAGAAGTACTTTCAGGCTTGCAAGATTCTGTTAATGTAACCTTACAATAAAGGTAGAGCTAGTACTCCTGGGTGTGCTTCTTGTCTGGACTACCTCGCAAGGCTAATATTTGCAGAGAGTCTCTTGGGAAGCTGGAGAAGGTAATCTCTCCAGTTTGCATTCCTGCAGACGGGTGTCTTATGACTGGCCATATCTAGGATGGCAGCTGTTTTGTTGGAACGGCCATGATCCACTCCCAAAGTTCCCAGTGTGCCTACTGGGATTCCCTATCCGATTGCAGTATATCATTAATTCTTCTTTTGTACATGTACTAACTTCTAATGTCATTTATACATTCCAGAGAAATAAACCCTTATACAAGTGGAGAATGTTCTCGGAGCGAGGGCTTATGATTTCTGAGATTTCTGATGTTTTTCTACCTCTCGGATTTAAGAACATTCAGGAAAGATAGAAGATCTGAGCTGGCCTCTGGTCTCCTTCAGCTAGGAAGCCACTAGCTGGATTCACACATTGCATGATGCCATAATGATAAGCTGGCTGTATGGCTGTGGTTTCTATGGTATCAGCTTCACCTGTCGGTGAACCCAGGAATTACGGTTTGCAACATAGGGCTCCATGGGAACCCACCACTGAGGGAATTTGGCTGGAGGGAACCCACCCCAAATATGGCTCCATGGGAACCCACCCACCAAGTCAATGTCCTATCATCCCTTCCTCTCAAGTTTCGCTGGGGTGTGTCGTCAAGGTAACATCTCCATGAAGGGAAGCAGGCCTCCTGATGCCTTCGTGGGCACACCCAGGCACTTTTTCTTGACAATACTAGAGAAATGGCTCTGCCACTGCGTCCCTCAACTTCCCAGCGTCGCCTGTAGCCCTCCCTCATGCATTGTGGAGGTTCCATCGACCCTGCTTAGTTAGCTTCCATGCCCCGACAAGGTCTGCCACAAGCGCCTGTCTGCTTCGGCTCACCTGGCCAAACGAAGCCGGCTAAGAGAAGCCGGCCGCGTTTCATTTTCTAGCTAGACTTCGGGAAGGGGCGGCAGCACTTTGAGAACAGTTCTGAAAAGGGTCGAAACTCGTTTGGTCCCCGGGCGGAAAGCTTGCCTCCAGCCCGTCCCTCTTTGCAACTCCTTGGACTCCTTTCCCCCTTCGGATCTCGCGTGTGCGAGCATCTAATGCGGGGAAGGGGAGGGGAGGGGATGGCCAGAGGCTTTCCATCAACAGATCACGCAATGCAACTCTGCACGCAACGGGGAGGTGACACTCGAAGGATAGGAACTTTTTTCAGCCTCCAGGGATAATAAGAAGAGGAGGGCTTTTCCCTGACGCCACTTCGAGCGTTCGCTGGCTGGACGCTTTGGGGATCGCTCGCCTTGGTCACCCGGGGCGCGGCGCGAGACGGAGCGTGGCCGCCACAAGCGCGCCAAAAAGGTATCTGCCTGTCTCTCTCCCTCAGCGGCGGCGGCGGCGGCGGCGGCAGCGGCAGCGGCAGCGCAAGAGATTTTGCCGGGCGCCGAGCTGAGCGGCCGGTGCAACTCAGAGCACGCCAGCCGGCTCCTTGCCCGATCGAGGTTTCTCACAGGCGGCGGTAGCAGCAGCTTAGATCACCGGCAGCCCCCGCCCAGGACGACGGTCTTAAGCTGCACTCGCTCCCCAAGACCGGAACCGCAACCACCTTGTGCTCACAGCTCAACCGTGGACGGAGGCATTATGACCCAGAGAGATCTGGGAGAAGCGGTAATTAACAGGTTAGTCCTGAAAAGGAAAAGGGCTCCATCCCCGTGCGTTTTAGGGCGGGATGGTTGAGGTTTCTTTGTGGCTAATGTCAGCCTGCATTCAAGTCGTGATGATCATGAGATCGTCTACGCACGCACGTCAAATGAGATAGGCGATTTATTTATTTACTTTCTGATTATTCCAACACTGAGGCGGCTTACAAAAGGGAGGGGGGAACCGGTGTAAAACAAAGCAAAATTAATTTATTAAAATCGAATTTAGAATCAGTCATTAAAGTATCAAGGAAAAGCTTGGCAAAGAGGTATGTTTTTACCATCTTCCTAAATACAGGTGCCTTCTTCCATGCAAGTATGTTATAATACCGTGGAAGGAAGTCTGGTCCTTATTTAGCCATGCACACAGATCCCTTTCACGACAAGTCAAGGGATCTTTCAAATCCTTTTTTCTATAGCAACTCAAGTCACACGTATTCCTTAGAAATCTTAAATGACCTATTGTTTTCCAGTGTCTCTTTGAGTTACACACTTTGGGTTTACAATGGCAAGTTAAAAACCCTATTTTTTGAACTGGAATTTAGGTCCCAATATTCCCTAAGATTTGCAGTCAGCACGTTTCTAAAAATGTTGACTTTAGGAGGCCATCAAAACCCTGAGATATTCCACATCTTTAATTTGGGCACTAATGCCCGATTCTCACTCTGACTCTATTCTCGCACTGGCTTGCTCATAATTGTCTGTACCATCAGTTTTTTTCCAGTTAACCCAATTTTCTGTAGCTGCACAACTACACTGATCCAAAATGTGGTTGGCTAGTTTGTGGATCAATGGATCATCCAAATACAGCCAAGTTGCTGAATTCCCCACTTTTATGTATGCTACATCAACGATTGACTTGAATTTCTGAATAAGGAACCCAATCCTGCTACAACTATAACTAACTTCCTCTGTTGTTTTCAATGACTGGATTGCTGGATTCCTTGTTCAATTTATGAGAGGAAATCCAGCTGAACACTTACTACCAAGGGGCAATTATTCACTTCAGGTTGAATGCAACAATTAACTTTAATGGTTAGTATCAAGTTAAAAGGATACATCCTTAAGCAGTTACATGGAAAGAAGTTCTACTTGAAGTCAATGGGCCTTTTTCAAAGATTTGTGGATTAGTCCTATTGAAACAGTGATTTTTACTTTCAACTATGGGTTGAATTGGGTTGCATAATACAATATTTTTACTCTAATTATTTGCATGAGCTAAATTATTACGAAGGCAGGCAAAGCATCGTTTTTATTACATTCAAGAATTCAGAAATGTGTGGCAATAGTGCTGCAGTTCTCCCTGTTCTTCACCTACATCTCATATACCTGGAAAAAAAATGTGGCTTTTTTGGCCTGCAAAAATCTGGAGAACCACTAGGTTGCTGTACTCAGCATTTTCTATAGCTCTTTGCTGCTATCTAGTAGTCATGTGGTATTTTTGCAGTTCAGATATGGTAGCCCCAGGCTTTCTAAGTATTACCTTGACCTTTTATCCACCCCAACCCTTTGTTAGGAAAATGAAGAGCCAACCAGCAATAGTGGATACAATGCTGTTTGGATTCAGATCCAAATCCCCATCTGTGGGTGGTCTTGGAAAAGTTACACTTTATCTTAACACACTTAAGTCATGACAATAAACAAAGCCTGTAGAACACTTTGCACACACAGCAACTTGGATTAGCTCAAACCAGTGGCATTAATTTTTTTTTTGGGGGGGGGGGGAGAGGAAGTAGTTTGGTATCATCTATTGTTTAATGAGATGGATTTATTTTGAAGTTAGCAAGTTAGAACAGGGGCTTAATAGTGATGTTTCCAGTTTAGTAGAGTCCCCCACTAGTTCAGTGAAATGACTCTTCTTGGCTCGATTCATAGATATTAACTAGGCTAAAATGTTATTGGCTAGTTTGTAGCTCAGTCTACTGTATTGTGTAATTCAGGTAGCATAGTTAAACAAGCTTGTTTCACTGTGTCATGCAAACTCAGGCCAATAGTTAATTCAGTAAATCCCGATCAGATGAACCTTAGCAGGTTCCGAGAACCCAGCCCTTTTAGGAGATGCACTAATTTTGTGATGTGATCCCAGGGGAGGAGAGGACCTTTTAACATAAATATACATCAGATCCTGTCCAGGTGCTTTTTCATTAAAGGATTTGCTTTGGAAGGTGATGCAATAAGCTGGTATACATGAAGATCTCTAGAAACTTCAGGTCTTCCAGTTCTCTGCTACGTATTTCTTTTTGTCTTCTACTTGATGTGGCTCATCAATTAGCACAAATATGAAAATTCTCACATACTTCCAATGGTAAGTTTCTATGTAGTGTTACTGTACTTTTTACTTTCTGGTAGAACTCCATGGAACTGGAAATCTAAACTGGAAACATCGCCTAGAAATCTCTGTTCTAACTTGCTCACTTCAAAATGGGTCCAAGTCTTCCAAGGCATGCAACTACAGTAAAGTGCAAAGCTTCTCCCTGGTTAATTTTCTGTTAGTCATGCAGGTGATTAAGATAGAGGGAGGCGGGAAATATGAATCTGATACTCCTGAGAAATCATTTTTTAAAATTTTCTATCCCGCCTTTATTATTTTTATAAATAACTCAAGGCGGCCAACATAGCTAATACACCTTCCTCCACCTCTTTTCCCCACAACAACCCTGTGAGGAGAGTGACTGGCCCAAGGTCACCCTGACGGCTTTCATGCCTAAGGCAGGACTAGAACTCTCAGTCTCCTGGTTTCTAGCCTGGCGCCTTAACCACTAGACGAATCTGGCTCAAATCATGGGCTAAAAATAAAATTAAAAGCAGGCTACTTGCTTCCTCCTTACCTGTTTTAAATAAACAAATATAAAATAAAGTGTTTAAACTATTAATAACTCAGTCTCATGAGCATGCATGAGAAGGAAATTCCATTACTTTCAGTGATGCTAATTCGCTTTGTTAAATAAGCCCCGTGATAGGACTGACCTCTGAAATGACACATTTTGTTTTCATGAAGCTTGTATTTAATACAGGCATTATCAGATAAATAATCTCTATGGTTGTCTTCATTAAAACTCAGTTACAGAGACTAAACATTTTTCATTTTAAAATATTTAACTTATAATGTACCATTATAAATACAATACAGCATGACATGAGTGTATTGTAAAAACAAAAGAGTGAAGCCAGACTGGAGACACTCAGAACTGTCAATGGATCTCAACTATGGTTGAATGTCATTGCATATAAATAGTATCTATATCTGTTCAGTTCATTAAGAAAATCCTGTCTCCCTTAAGTATCACTTATCCTTCTGGAACGTTTTAGACATTTACAGCACAAATCCTTCAGCATGCAAGTGAGCTTGCTCCTATGAAGCTGTATTAAGAACTAAAGCTTTAGCTAGATACCCAGTGCACTTAACTGTGCAAGTGAAAGAAAACTTGTTTCCTACAGGTAAGTAAGACTCTTTCTGTGGCATGGGTGGTGGTCAAAGAAGTCAAGATGGCAGCTGTTATTGTGCAATCAAAGCCCCATCCCTTTTGATATGTGTTGCACCCTTTTGGATACAACCCCCCCAAGGATGCCCCAGCTGACTTTATTTCTAAGCATCTATAACTATTAATGCAACCAACAAGAAAAATGCATGAGTTAGAGCGGCATGGGGGCGCGCTCGGGGGTGGCAGTGTGCGTGGCGGCAGTGGCGTGCCATCAGCGCTTCCACGTTTTAGTGAGGCTGCTGCCGCCGTGCACGCCGCCGCGCCACCGCCATTGGTGTGTCGCCAACGGCAGCACTTTGGAAAGCACTGAGTTAGATGATAGATTTTGGGAACATACAGCACATAACTGAAAACCAGCATGTTTCAGTTTATTGTTAACAGCCACCAATTATATTCTGTCGGTGGACTCCTTATTCTAAGCTTCAAGAGGAGAGACTGTAGGTCTGAGGGTCTTCCCACAGGGGGTGGGGGGGCACGGGGATCCCTTGGGATAAAGATAGAGATCCAAGTGTATAAAGTGTGGGCAATTATTTTTAAGCTCCCAATCTTTGCTGCCATCTAGTCGTAATCCTCATTTTTGCGGCGGATATCTGGTACCCCTAAAATATGCATTTGCAAGCTGACACAGAAAACCAGCCCGAGAGTCTGGTGCAATCCATAAAAAAGCGGTTCTAAGTTTGACCCACAGAAGCGCTCCTAAGGCGGCCTTTTTCCTCCGCAGCGCGTGCCCTCGCGGGCTGGGAGAAGCACTCCGGGCCGGCGTGCCGCGGATGCAAGGCTTGCTGCTCCTGCTCCTCTCGCTGCTGGTCGCCTTCCAGGCGGTGAAATTTCTGGTCCTCGAGTGGCTGCGACGGAGGAGGCTGGAACCGCCAGGCCCCTTCCCATGGCCCCTTCTGGGCAACGCAGCTCAACTGGGCAGCGCCCCTCACCTAGCCTTTGGGCGTCTGGCGACTATCTACGGCAGCGTTTTCCAGCTGCGCCTCGGCAGCTGGCCAGTGGTAGTGTTGAGCGGCGAGCGCGCCATCCGCGAGGCCCTCATCCGCCAAGGAGCAGCCTTCGCGGGTAGGCCTCCTTTCCCTTCCTTTCAGCTGGTATCCGGCGGACGCAGCTTGGCCTTCGGCGGCTATTCTGAGCTGTGGAAACTGCAGAGGCGCCTGGCGCACTCGACCTTGCGCGCTTTCTCGGCGCGCCGCCTCCTGGAGCAGCCCTTGCTGGCCGAGACGCGCACGGTGGTGCAGCTCCTGGTGAGCGCTTGCGCCGGCGGCGCCTTCGTAGATCCGTCCAGGAGCCTAGGGGTGGCAGTGGCTAACGTCATGAGCGCGCTTTGTTTCGGCCGCCGCTACAGCCACGCTGACGTCGAGTTTCGGCGGCTGGTGGGTCGAAACGAGCAGTTCGGGCGCACGGTGGGCGCCGGTAGCGTGGTCGACGTGCTGCCCTGGCTGCAGCGCTTTCCCAATCCGGTGCGCTCAGGCTTCCGCGCTTTCCGCGCCCTCAATCACGAGTTCTACAGCTTCGTCCGCCAGAAGTTCCTGTGGCATCGGAACAGTCTCCGCCCGGGCGACCCTCTCCGCGACCTGATGGACGCCTTCATCCGCCTCCAGCAGACGCAGCCTGGCTTGCCGCTGGAGCATGTGCCGGCCACCGTCACGGACATCTTCGGCGCCAGCCAGGACACTCTCTCTACCGCCCTGCAGTGGCTCTTGATCTTCCTCATCAGGTGAGCTGGTGGCCGGAAGAGCTATTGTGCGCAGCACGCGCACGGTTAGAAATTTTAGGTAGCGGTATAAGAAAGATCGGTAAAAAACGGTCGAGGGGACATAACTGAGCAAAATCCTACTGGAAAGTTAAAATCGTGTGATAGCAGCAAAAAATAAAATATTAAAAATTGATGGGGGAACTTTTTCTTGTTTGAATGCACCAGGGGCACGATTCATCTCCACATCCCACCATGGTCCCGATTTGGATTCCCCTCAGCTTCTTTTAAACATGCGTTTAAAAGCAAAATTGGGAAGGGGGGAATGGGGACAAAGGAAGAATGAACAAATACTGCCTCCTTCCTATGCCCCCAAGTAGAATTTCTCTCCTGGAGGAATGGAGTTCATTTATGAAAGCAAAAGACTAGATGTAAGCCAAGGACTCATAATTGAAACAAGCTTTTAATCTTCCCAGGTACCAGAGAATAAATCTTTCAGTATTTTAAGCAGATTAAGCAATCTAACATTAGTCAACACTATTTATTGCAGGCTGGTATAATCTTAGTAAAGGTAAAGGTACCCCCCGCACATTTGTGCAGTCGTGTCCGACTCTAGGGGCCGGTGCTCATCTCCGTTTGTTAGCCGAAGAGCCAGCGCTGTCCGAAGACGCTTCCACGGTCATGTAGCCGGCATGACGCACGCGGAACGCTGTTACCTACCCACCAAAGTGGTACCTATTCATCTACTTGCATTTGCATGCTTTCGAATTGCTAGGTTGGCAAGAGCTGGAGCTAGTGCGGGAGCTCACTCCGCACGCAGGGCTAGGGATTCGAACCTCCAAACTTGCAATCTTCCGATCAACAAGCCTGGCGTCTTACCCACTGAGCCACCACGCCCCCTATATAATCTTGGACAATAAATATTTCAGTTGTTCAAATGGCAATGATTTCTAATTAATGTTGTTTGTTTCCATCTCTCTCTTTCTCTCTCCCCAGATTTTAGAAAGAAAAGGGTTGTGAGATGTTACTGATAATTTCTGTTTGAAACAAGGAATCTTGCAGTTATCAATACAGGAGACAGAATGGATTTTCCATGGTTTGCTCTTATATTAATATGAATCTCCAGTGAAACTTGGATTCTCTGAGAGCATTTCTTAAAACAAATAGTAGCTCTTCCTTGGATCTTTAGTTTGGTTAAAAAAATCAACTGACAGGATAATGCTCTGGGTAGATGACAAATAGGAAATCTCTGTTGCATTTTTAATGCATATGTTTTATTTTATTTATATATGGATTCATGGCAGTATAAAACAAAGAATCAAGAAGATCTTAACAGAAAAACAGAATACTGTAGAACTAATAATCCTTAAAACAGTCAAAACCTTTCACGACTTATTATAACCAGAATTAGTAGTAAAAATAAGCATAATGATGATAGATCTTAATTAAATACTTTTCCATTTTGGTCAGTTTTAAGGCTTTTCTAAAGGTCAGGAGTCTGGATTTCTAGTGGGCATGATGGTGATGATCATGATAAATACTGATCTAGAATATGCCTGATGTAGATTCAGAGTTGTCATAAAACAATTACAATGTACAGTTACTGAACGTTTACAGAAATAGAAAGAATATTGGACATAAGCCCATAGAACAAATAAATTAAAATTTAACTCAGCTTCTCTCTAAAACAAAAATTTAATGTAGCTTCTGCTTCTTTCCCTGGAATCCACTGGCCTCATGGGGTAATAATAGCTATTTATCAGATTGATTGTAGAAATGGTACACACCACTTCTGTCCCCATCTCAGGCACAGAACCTTCTTGGTCCGTTTCCCCAGAGTTCTGCCTTTATCTTTTAGGAGAACAAAATGCTTTCACTGTCTAGGAGAGGAATCTCTTTAGCATATGTGCTAAAGCCCATGCCTCAGAGAAGATGTGTATTCAAACTTAGATGCTGCCTGGCATTTAGACTGGCATGGAACCTGCAGCACTGTGAATGCTGGCTGGATATTCACAACAGACACATTAAAGAAAAGCTGACATGGAAAAAAACTAGCTCTTTTTTTGATCCAAGGGAGGAATTATAAGGAAGACGGGGAGGAGACTTTTGCCAAGACATATTTCTACGCTGTCTCCAATCCCACATAATTCTGGATTCTGCAATCCGCCCATGCATCTTTTTGCAGGATATAAAAAACTGATTGGAGAATTGGTGAAAGCAGCTCCCCTCCATGGAAACATTCTCTGGCTGAAGCTGCTCCCATAGGTGGAAGCAAATCCAGATTTATGCCAATTTCTAAACTGCATTGTTACCAAATTAAAATCATTAGAAGCATGGCAAGAGGAGGAGGATCTCTGCTGAAACATCACAGAAAGGGCATTTTACAATCATTCATTATAATAATAATTTATTAAATTTATATGATGTGTACATTTAATGTAAATGCTTCACAGAAGAAGCTGCCCTATATTGGATCAGACCATCTTGTCCATTGTTGTTGCAACTTACTAGCAGTGACTTTCTAGCACAGCTGTCTTACTTGAAAATACTGGGGATTAAACCCAGAACTTTCAGTAGGCAAAGCAGGAGTTTCCAAGAGCTGCAATCCTGCAGTGGCAGTTAACTACACACGCGGTTGCAGGATTGTAAGTTGTGAGTCCTGTTTCAGTCAAATCCAGTCAAAATATTACAGTGGACATTGTTTTAAAGAACAAAGAATAAGTGTTCAGCTATTTTTTCTTTAGCTTCCCTATTGTCATTGCTATTTTCTGCTAGCATTGTGTAAGATTGTTGGGAGTGGGGTGGTTGGCCAGTTCCTTGCATGCCATGATTTTCGGCATGCTATGTGTGTCCATCTGTAAAACTATTGGAGAATGATACAAATCTTACACGCAGTTGGGAAAATGAGCACGAAAGACAGAATACATGTGTGAATCTCTCTAGCAAGGTGTTTGTAGAAACTAAAAAAGCTCGACAACTATCTCCAAAATGGTAAGGAAGCCCAATTACATCATAACTGTTCTTGGGGAATGCGTTTGCAAGGGAAAACACACAGTCACAAGAGGTTCATGTTTATCTCCTCTTTTCTTGACAATTGTGCCCCCTCACCTAGTACTGCCTTCATGTTTTCCTAGTAGCATAGTTTGCCTAGATAATATCTGCTCTGAAAGAGTTGAGGAAAGAGTTCTAAAAACAGCTGCTGCTGCTGTTGTTGTTTTTAACCAGGTATCCAGAGGTACAAACTAAGCTGCAAGAAGAAATAGACAAAGTTGTTGGCCGAAACCGCCTGCCCTGTGCGGAGGATCAGCCCCATCTGCCCTCTGTCATGGCTTTCCTATATGAATCTCTGCGTTTCAGTAGCTTTGTGCCAGTTACCATTCCTCACTCCACCACAGCTGACACCACCTTAATGGGCTACCGCATACCCAAAGATACAGTGGTCTTCGTCAATCAGTGGTCAGTGAACCATGACCCGGTGAAATGGCCTGCTCCAGAAGTTTTCAACCCAGCAAGATTCCTGGATGAGAATGGATTCCTGAACAAGGACCTTGCTAGCAGCGTGCTGATTTTTTCAGTAGGCAAACGAAGGTGCATTGGGGAGGAGTTATCCAAAGTGCAGCTCTTTCTGTTTACTGCTGTCTTGGTGCACCAGTGCAATTTCAGTGCTAATCCAAAGGAAGGTTCTAAAATGGATTTCACTTATGGCTTGACTATTAAACCAAAGCCATTTACACTCAGTGTCACACTTCGAGATAGCATGGATTTGCTGGATAATGCTGTCCAGAGACTTCAGGCAGAAAATGTATCTGAAAATTGCCTGCCAGATACATGAGTTCTCAGGTTTGAATGTTGTCTGTAATACTTGTATAAGGATTGTATTTCTTCTTTTTTTAAAAAAAATACTTAGAAATACAATGCATTCTGGAGAGCTGCTAGCAAGATATGAAGTAAGACAATATATGATTAAATATGGTGTGGTTTGCAAACTGATGTTTTACTTACCTCAGCAAATCTTGCCAACTATTCTCCATAGTGTGAATTTAATTATTAGAATGCTTCCCTAATTATGCTGCGAAATTCCCATACTTTGTTCACGTATCTTTTTACAGGCCATCCACACAATTCCCTCATTACATAGTTCCCCTTCTGTATTTTCCTTGTGGTTTTTATCTTTTCTGTGGTGGGGCTATATTTCACTAAAAACATTCTATCCAGAAAAGGATCTTAATGCTGAAGACCAATTAATAATGCATAGGCTTATAAAATAGTATCCACCATCAAGATAATGCACACAAGTGCTGAGTTTCAGATGGCCAGTTAGATGAATTTTCCACTGACAGAATTGTCACATCCATTGTGTGAGGTGACATATAGAAAAAGTGTAGGAAATCAACTTATGTAATTGAGTGCCTTCCAGATGTTGGGGCTGCAACTCAGAATTCTCAATATTTTGTTTGAGAATTCTGAGAGTCATACTCCTAATATATCTCAAATTGTAAGAGCAATGCTTATTAGTCCCAGGAGAAACCCATCTGAAAGCAGCCTTAAATTTCAACTCTGATCTGCTTTTTAAAGAACCTTCACCTACATAAATATGGTACATTGACTTTTGCTAAAGCAGCTCTATCCAATATGTTGCCATAGGCGTGTGGTTGTATTCCTGATGGTCAACAAATGTTGAAATTCAAGTAGGGTTTTTGTTTTTGTTGTTCATAGGGTGGCTTTAAAAATAAATTCAGAAATGCAGTTCACATCCTCTTAACTAAGCAAGTGTGTTGCACTGCATATGCAGAACATATACTGACATGAGACACTGCATATGCAGAACAGATATTGACATATGCAGAACATATATTGACATGCATTTAACAATATGAATTATTTTTATCTCTCTAATACATGTTTTCAAGGCATTCCACATAATCCGATAATATTTGTAATTCAGTCAGCATTTATAAATCAGTAAACTTACCTGGCTTTTTTTAGTTAAGTGCTTTATTAAGAAATGCATTTCTTTTAAGAAATAGAATTATCCATCCTTGATCAAAATGTACTTAGAAATAATAGGAAAAAATAAAATGGATTTTCTACATTTTAAACAACTTGAATAAGAAATTGAAAGCTCTCTGGATTTTACTGATGAAATCAGTAGTTTTACTAACGAGTGGCAAAAAGTTCAAAGTTTCGATCTGTCTTTCATTTAAAAAGCTTTCTTCAGTAGAAATAGTAACAACATGCAATCATTCTTCAGTTTAAGTGGTGGAGGGCTGGGATTGTCCAGATCCCTTGGAGTTGACTGCGTCTCCATGGACCCCACCTGAATTTGTCACTAAGTCATTATTTTCCAGATCACCTAAGTCAAACTACCCCAAACTGTGTCCTGTCCAGAGATGTGGACAGGCAATCTGAGAACTCAACACATTTGGAAGTTGTCTTGGTTGGAAAAGGCTGTCCTCAGACTGTACCTTCCAAATGGGGTGGCCTATGTATGTGTAAATTACTATTTGAAACAAAAGCACTGGTGTTACAAAAACCAGGGAGTGGGGCGTCATGCTTCTGATATCCCACAGTTTGCATATTCCATACAGTTTTATTCACATCTGGATAACCTGTTGGCTTCAGAAAGTACTGAAGAATAGTTTTCAGCAGCCCCAAGTAGCAAGACCAATGGTAATTGATGCAAAGAGTTACACTGCAAGAACATATGAAGTGCCACAGGTTGCCTATCCCAGGTAAAGATCCTTATTGCCAAAACAATGTTCTGCATTACCTTATATGTTGAAGGTCTTATGACATCTTATCATGGCAATCTGACAAGTATTTCAAAAGTGCTGCCGCTATAGTTTTTTTTTTAATCATGAAGTTGTCAGGAGCTAAATTGAAAGAAGGCCGACATGGCTGCCTTTAGCTTGAAAAGGTGAAGCAAATCTGTTTTTGAGCAAAACACCACCAGTAAATAATAATTTAGTCCCTTGCTTCTTTTTTTAGATGTCATATTTAGAGCACTACTCTCAAACATCTCATTTAAGTCCTGCTGAAAACTCAAGTTTCAAAAAATACCCACCTGTAAATTACACATTGGAAAGTGAAAAAAATAGGTTTGTGATTTGCAGTGCATTATATTGGCCTTCCCCAGCCTGATACCCTGCAGAGGTGTTAGAGCAGAGCTTTCCAAACTTTTCATGTTGGTGACACACTTTTTAGACATGCATCATTTCGCGACACACTCTTACAGCAGGGCATCATTTCGCGACACACTTTTACAGCAGGGCACAAGGCAGGCACTAGGACCTGCGCGGAATCACAGCAGGTTTGGAGGCAACAAGGCACAAGGCAGGCACTAGGACCTGCATGGAATCACAGCAGGTTTGGAGGCAGCGAGGCACAAGGCAGGCACTAGGACCTGCGCGGAATCCTGGCAGGGCTCAGAGGCAGCAGCAGCCACAACACACCCAGACACTGCAGCCGACACACTAACGTGTCCCGACACACAGTTTGGAAAGCTCTGTGTTAGAGTCAACTTCCATCATACTCTGCCTCTGCCAGCATGGCCTTGGATCATACTGGGGGGTTAGCCCAACCTCTGAAAGGCACCACATTGTGGGAAGCTGTATTATATAATCCTGCAGCTGTGTAGACCAATGTACTTGCCAGGGCATTCTATTTCTGAAATTCAAATGTGGGTAAACTCATGCATTCCTATACTTAAGAGTTCTTAATTTCAAAATTAACTTGAGAGAGAAAGCATAGAGTTTAAAAACGAATTTAGAAGGGTAGTATCATCCATTATTTCATAGTCTACAACAAATAAAAATTGGTCTTACAGAACTTAGCCTGCTCCTGTGAAACCCTCTGTATGATTATAAACATATTCATCTCAGGTCAACCTAGGATTGCTCAATAGGAAAAAAATTTTTAGTTATGTAAAGAAAGTTTATATATGTGTGTGTTGTGTATGTTTATGTGTATGCATATATATTAGGGAATGTAATATTTCAACCTAATAATTCTCATAATTCAAGGTCACTGACTTTCTTTTAACAAATGTTGATTGTAATTTGTAATTAAAGCTTCCATAAAACCTTTAAAATATATCAGATTGATAATATGGCATTTATATATGCCAATACAATTCAGTTATATAGATAACTTTTATAAAGTGTTTAAATCCTATTGTACTTGATCCAATATGTATTAGTGGTCACTACATTTGAAATCCAGTAGATCTAGAGGTTCTTTTTAGATGGATTATTATATTATCCAAATTATTTTTTTTTCTTCAACTACTTTGTTCTTACTGAATTTTTTAAATTTGTATCATCTTGGATTGTCTTGAATTTTACTTATTATTATGGCTAGGGACCGGCAACATGGGTCACTCTTAGTGCCCATCTGGTTCTTTATGTTTGTGCCACCTTTGTGTTCTTTTTATTTGTTTTATTAAAAAAATGAATGGGCAGCTGGCATGGTACACAACAAAATACCAGGCTTCTGAAAATGCTTCTGGCCTAAAATATACTACAAGCACTCTTAGAAAAGAAAAATGGTGTGGGGTTGTAATCCAATTATTAATTTGGATATGTGCCCACCTGCCCATAAAAAATCAAAGAAAAGCTGGGGGTGATCAAAGAGCATGCTGGAGAGCTACAGGAAATGGCTGGGAGCATCCTCCCATTTTTAATTTTTTTGTTTTATAAGAGTGGGTAGAACATGCTCTTAAAATTTCAAATATGTACATCCACCCACAAAATTTGCCTGACCATCCTCTAGGAGCTGTGTTGTTTTCTACAATAGAACATCCAAATTTCGTCTCCCCTCCAAAAGTAGAAAATTCAAGTCCTTCTCTTTAGACTTCATATATTTGTTCTTAAAAAGTTTTTTTTAAGTTTTTGGTTATTTAGCTTAGCTTAAAGCCTTCCATCCTGGCTGGGTACCTTGGTCCCTTTTCTTACTCAGTGCAGTTAGTTCCTTATTCTCTGCCTCTTGTTTATCTATAAAATCATAACCTTTTATTCTTTGAAGCTTAGCAGAGAAAGATTCTTTGGGTCTTAAAGCCTACATCTTTTTGTATAAAGACTCATATTCTGAGCAGATCCTCCCTGTCCTTCGGAGTTAGTTGCCTTTTATATTTTACTGGGATTATAAAGAGATTAAGCTTCTAATTTTATATAGATTTTATTATAATACACATTCATTGATGTTTTATCCAGTAAAAGGTAATCTACTCATATTATTTTATATTATTTTTCTGATAATAGTTTATACTAACCTTGAACCTTTAGACTATACCTGAGTGTTAGTGTTTCCTCTTTCTCCTAACATGCTGGTAGTAACCTAGGTGGGAAGTTCCTGGTGCTTTCTTTGGTTTATGTCCTATTCGTCTTGAAAGAGAAATTGATTTTTCGTGTGTTTGTACCATGTTAATTATATGCATTATTAATCTGACTTGATCATACATATTGTTGCAATATGATCATGTATAAAAAGAATGGGGGTCTGTAACTCACATATGCCCTTATCAGTACCTGTTCTATGGACAGATGCAGTTGGGGATGATGTGTTTTGGATAAGTTATTGTTGGACTGACTAGAGAAGTCTTCCGAATCTTCATTACTGTATTTATATGTCTGTTATCCATAATTATTGTTACAAGGAACATAAGCACCATCCTGCACATAAGCATCTTAGCATAGGATTTTCTATATTGTTAATCAGTATAGTTTTAATAAAGAGACCTGAATTGTTTATTTGTACTTGTGTGTATCTTGCAATTATATATAGCACTCACACCTATTTCCTGAAGTGTTGGTTTCTGGGTAAGACCACAGTTGATGGACAGTTAATCGGTAGGGTGACCACACGTCCCGTTTTGAACGGGACAGTCCCGTTATTTTAGCATTTTTTAATCGTCCCGTCGTTTTGATCAAAATCTCAATTTTGTCCCGTTTTTAAACCCGGCGGGAAGGAGGACAGGAAGACAGGAAGGAGGACTGGAGCCGGACTTGCCATTGGAGGCAGCCAATGCACTCACACCTATATCCTGAAGTGTTGGTTTCTGGGTAAGACCACAGTTGATGGGCAGTTAATAGGGAAACGGCTGATTGAATTTAATTCCTACAATAGAAGACAAACATATAATGATGCCAGTATAAACTTGGTGAACTCAATGGATAGGCTTTTGCTAGAAGAATAAATATATTTAATGGCCCTAACAGAAGGATAGGCTACAAAAATTTGGATATAGTGTATGTATTTCCACAGGGGGCAAGCCCCTCAGATAAGTAGCTTGTTTCCCTAGGAAAGATTACTTAGATATACCAGCTCTTTCAGAGATGGATGTTGCCCTGTCTGTAATACACTTTTTATAGTACTGCCACTGGGAGTCATAAGATGCTCATATACAGTATTCTTTTGATCAAGGTGTTTCGGTATCAGTTCTAGCCCTGTAGTTCATCTCTTGTTTCCTCAGTTTCCGTCTTAAGTCTATCTCTTACGGGTATCACATGATTGGGGTTGAAGAAGCAGGCCTACTGTGCCCTTGTTTCTTAGACCTTTAAAAACCACCAAAGATCCCCACTTAACTGAGAGAAATGTATAGTCCATTCAAATCTGCAGATCAAGCTGCATCAAATGTTGAAAACTACAGGATTGTATTCCTGTAGTGTCATTTTATGTAGGCAGAACTTTCAAGAGACCCTTGTTTCCCCCCCCCCAAAATGTTCTACTGAGGGGTCCCACGTTTGAGGGAGTCTTGGCAATTGTCTCACCTAGGTGGATTCTTTCATTATTCTGTTCTCTGCCCTGTAAAAGTAAAGGCAGCAGACTGAATACTCCCATTTTATTTTCCCACAATTTTTCTTCTCTTGAATGCCTAGTGAAACCTAACTCTTTCGGAATATTCTGCAAAATTAAAATTGCCAATGTGGAGGAGCCAAAGCAGAAGTCAGGTATTGTTGAGAGACCTGAGCTCTACAAATATATTTCATTCTCAAAAACTTCAATAGCTCCTAATTTCTTGTAGAAGCTTTCTTGCAGGCTTGTAGAAGCATATCCTTAATTTTTCATGCAGATTTTCCCCTTGGTTGTAGATTTTGGATTGGATCAGACCTCTGTCTTGTGATGATTGATTAGTTTTAGTTCAACCAAAACAATACAACTGAAGATTAACATCTTTTCCGAATTAACCTCTCAAGTGGAAAGGATGCTTTGTTTGAGAGATTTCTCTGAAGTCTGGGCTTCCTTCCGGTTGCTGAGATTCAGTCAAGTTGAACAGCTTCATCTGAAGCCTTGGCTCATGTTGCTGCTTGTTCCAAGACAGATCTGCATCGGCTCCTTCAGCTTCTGGCAGAAGTGAGAAGGCAAACTTGTGTATCTGTAGTCCAGAACATTGTGCCTTCTGGGTAAACTTTTTAATGATGCAAGAATAAAAGGAAATATGGGTCCACCCACCATCATTTTCTGTTCAATGCATTATTTCTCTTGGGTGTCTCCACCTTGCATCCTGTACACTGTTGCCAAATCGTATTTTCGAAGAGTGTGACAAGGATGCTTGAAACACAAGAGTTGACTGCAGAGCAACTAATTCAGTCTGGAGGGGGAAAAACAAGGATACAACAGATACTAAGTCTCAGTATTGTTATACTGAAAAAGGTATGAAAAATGGGAAGAGCCAAATATAAGGGGGCTAGAGCCCATTTGGTGTAATGGTTAAGGCATCAGGCTAAAAACTGGGAGACCTTGAGTTTTCGTGCTGCTTTAGGCACAAACCCAGTTACTCTCTCTCAGCCCTGGGAAGGAGGCAAGGGCAAACCACTTCTGAAATCTTGCCAAGAAAACTGCAGGGACTTGTCCAGGCAGTCACCAGGAGTCAACACTGACTTGAAGGCGCACACACACACACACACACACACATACACACAAGAGTAAGTGACCTCGGGGGAAAGAAGGAGCCAATGAAATGAGAGAAAATCCTGAAAAACAAACTGGTCAGAGTGTTGTGATCAGTGTTGTGAGGTAGCACAAAAATAAGCTGGCATAACTTGTTCTCTCTACATAGCTAGCCTCTACGCTTCCTCTTTAACAAGGCCAGCAAATAGTACTGTCTGAATAATTTACTGTAGGGTAAATTAAGACACAATGATTGGCAGAGTTTCCTGCCACTGGGGAAAATGTCACTGAAACATCCACCTTTATACTGCTGCAGAGATATCCTAATCTACCCCTTTCTCCAGGAAAGCTGATGCTGTGTTATCAACAGCAGAAAGAGCAGGAAGCCTGGTCTACTACTTGCAGTGGTCCTGATCTACCTGCTAGTGCTAGAAGAGTGCCAGCAGAATTAATAAACCAGGATGCCTCTACAGCACTTTACAAAGGTCCTGGTCTACCTCCTTTCATTAGAGCCACACTCTTTATGAGAGGCGGAGGAAATGGTAGACCAAGCCTTCTCTAAAGTGATCTGCCTGTCAGATCTCTGTAGAATCAGGGCAACTTGTCTGTCAGGATCTTTGTTCCGCCACAGCTAATAAGTAAGTTTTTTTTCTCTCATGATCTTGCTGCTATTCCTACACTCCTTGTGTAATATCAGCCATTACCACAAACAAAAATGGCTATGGAGGGAAGTCAGCAATGACCAGAGAAGTGGGGAATGCTTGCAGCAACCAAAACCAGCCAATAGGGGTTGGGCAGATCCCAGTCCCATCTGGATCATCACCATGGTCACCACCATAACAACAAAAAACATATATCTAGCAAGTGTTGTTTCAGAAGGAGATGGAAAATATTACTTCCACACTGGATCAGAAAAATCCAAAATTAGCTGGTCTCAGCTATGCATTAGAGATGAGAGAAAGGCTCTAGCATGCAGATGTCTTCTTAAGGAATGGTTAGTGAGATATCTTTGAGCCAAAGTTAGGGGAATGTGTGGATGTGCTGAAAAGTTGGGATTCTTAAGGAGTTTATCATTTGACCATTCTGAGGCAAACCAATGTGAACATCTCTTTTTTAGATGAATTTTGCAGATCTGGACTGCAAAAACCCTGATGACCTCTAGATGGCTGCTAGTAGTTAGAGTTAATATGTTTAAATGTGATATATTTAAATATATCAACTCTAAATGTCATATTAAATGTTGTCATCTGGTGGTCATTTGGATTTTTGCAGTCCAGATTTGGTAGCCTTAAGTCCTGATCTTACTCCAACAGTTTCAGTATTGTATTTTGTATACAAAAACAATGCAGCCTACCCATAAGAATTTCACTATATTGTCTTGCCTGTGAAAAAGAAAAAGAATGTAATTTGTTTTCCATTAAATTAAGTGAGTGGTTGAAAAATGCAAAAAAATGGCTTCATAGTTAAGTAGAGACTTAAATCTGGATCTCTGCTCCTACTTGAGCAAATATACCCCAGTGAGATTTTTTCTGTCATTTACTATCCCATTGCTTAGGAGTGGGGCGTGGTGGCTCAGTGGTTAAGATGCCAGGCTTGTCATTCGGAAGGTTGCAACTTCGGCGGTTCGAGACCCTAGCCCCGCGTGACGGGGTGAGCTCCCGCCTCGCCCCAGCTCTTGCCAACCTAGCAATTCAAAAGCATGTAAATGCAAGTATTTATTTATTTGTTCAATTTATATCACCGCCCATCTCCCCCCACAAGGGGACTCTGGGCGGTTTACAACAAAATTGATTAATTAAAAGCATATAAAATACAATACATCATTCTAAATAAATTTGTTTGTTGTTGTTCAGTCGTGTCCGACTCTTCGTGACCTCATGGACCATAGCACGCCAGGCCTTCCTGTCCTCCACTGTCTCTCGGAGTTTACTCAAATTCATGTTCATTACATCGGTGATGCTATCTAACCATCTCATCCTCTGCCGTCCCCTTCTCCTTTTGCCCTCAGTCTTTCCCAGCATCAGGGTCTTTTCCAGTGAGTCCTCTCTTCTCATTAGGTGGCCAAAGTATTTGAGCTTCAGCTTCAGCATCTGTCCTTCCAATGAGCAGTCAGGGTTGATTTCCTTTAGGATTGACTGGTTTGACCTCCTTGCAGTCCAAGGGACTCTCAAGAGTCTTCTCCAGCACCACAGCTCGAAAGCATCAATTCTTCGGCGCTCAGCCTTCCTTATGGTCCAACTCTCACAGCCATACATTGCTACTGGAAAAACCATAGCTTTAACTATACGGACCTTTGTCGGCAAGGTGATGTCTCTGCTTTTTAATATGCTGTCTAGGTTTGCCATAGCTTTCCTTCCAAGGAGCAAGCGTCTTTTAATTTCATGGCTGCAGTCACCGTCTGCGGTGATCTTGGAGCCCAAGAAAATAAAATCTGTCACTGCTTCCATTTCTTCCCCTTCTATTTGCCAGGAAGTGATGGGACCAGATGCCATGATCTGGGTTTTTTTAATGTTGAGTTTCAAGCCAGCTTTTGCACTCTCCTCTTTCACCCTCATCAAGAGGCTCTTTAGTTCCTCTTCACTTTCTACCATTAGGGTGGTATCGTCTGCATATCTGAGGTTGTTGATATTTTTCCCGGCAATCTTAACTCCGGCTTGTGATTCATCCAGCCCGGCATTTCTCATGATGTACTCTGCATATAAGTTAAATAAGCAGGGTGATAATATACAGCCTTGTCGTACTCCTTTCCCAATTTTGAACCAGTCGGTTGTTCCATGTCCGGTTCTAACTGTTGCTTCTTGACCCACATACAGGTTTCTCAGGAGACAGGTAAGGTGGTCTGGTACTCCCATCTCTTTAAGAATTTGCCACAGTTTGTTGTGATCCACACAATCAAAGGCTTTAGCGTAGTCAATGAAGCAGAAGTAGATGTTTTTCTGGAACTCTCTTGCTTTTTCCATGATCCAGCGAATGTTGGCAATCTGATCTCTAGTTCCTCTGCCTCTTCGAAACCCAGCTTGCACTTCTGGTAGTTCTCGGTTCACATGCTGCTGAAGCCTAGCTTGTAGGATTTTGAGCATAACCTTGCTGGCATGTGAAATGAGCGCAATTGTACGGTAGTTTGAACATTCTTTGGCATTGCCTTTCTTTGGAATTGGAACGTAAACTGACCTTTTCCAATCCTGTGGCCACTGTTGAGTTTTCCAAATTTGTTGGCATATTGAGTGCAGCACTTTAACAGCATCATCTTTTAGGATTTTAAATAGCTCAGCTGGGATACTGTCTTCTCCGCTAGCTTTGTTGTTAGTAATGCTTCCTAAGGCCCACTTGACTTCACTCTCTAGGATGTCCGGCTCAAGGTCAGTGACCACACCATCGTATTTATCAGGGATATTAAGATCTTTCTTGTATAGTTCTTCTGTGTATACTTGCCACCTCTTCTTAATCTCTTATGCTTCTGTTAGGTCCCTGCCTTTTTTGTCCTTTATCATGCCCATCTTTGCACAAAACGTTCCCTTGATATCTCCGATTTTCTTGAAGAGATCTCTAGTCTTCCCCATTCTATTGTTTTCCTCGATTTCTTTGCATTGTTCATTTAAGAAGGCCTTCTTATCTCTCCTTGCTATTCTCTGGAATTCTGCATTCAGTTGTTTATATCTTTCCCTTTCTCCCTTGCCTTTTGCTTCCCTTCTTTCCTCAGCTATTTGTAAAGCCTCATCAGTCAGCCACTTTGCTTTCTTGCATTTCTTTTTCTTTGGGATGGTTTTAGTTGCTGCCTCCTGTACAATGTTACGAACCTCCATCCATAGTTCTTCAGGCACTCTGTCTACCAGATCTAATCCTTTAAATCTATTCCTCACTTCCACTGTATATTCATAAGGGATATGATTTAGGTCATACCTGATTGGTCTAGTGGTTTTCTCTACATTCTTCAATTTAAGCCTAAATTTTGCAATAAGAAGCTCATGATCTGAGCCACAGTCAGCTCCAGGTCTTGTTTTTGCTGATTGTATAGAGCTTCTCCATCTTTGGCTGCAAAGTATATAATCAATCTGATTTCGGTATTGACCATCTGGTGATGTCCATGTGTAGAGTCGTCTCTTGTGTTGTTGGAAAAGAGTGTTTGCTATGACCAGCGTGTTCTCTTGACAAAACTCTATTAGCCTTTGCCCTGCTTCATTTTGTACTCCGAGGCCGAACTTGCCTGTTATTCCGGTTATTTTTTGACTTCCTACCTTAGCATTCCAGTCCCCTATGATGAAAAGGACATCTTTTTTTGGTGTTAGTTCTAGAAGGTGTTGTAGGTCTTCATAGAACCGGTCAACTTCAGCTTCTTTGGCATCAGTGGTTGGGGCATAGACTTGGATCACTGTGATGTTGAATGGTTTGCCTTGGATTCGAACTGAAAGCATTCTGTCGTTTTTGAGGTTGTACCCCAGTACTGCCTTTCCCACTCTTTTATTGACTATGAGAGCTACTCCATTTCTTCTAAGGGATTCTTGCCCACAGTAGTATATATAATGGTCTCCTGAATTAAATTCGCCCATTCCTGTCCATTTTAGTTCGCTGATTCCCAATATGTCGATGTTCAATCTTGTCATCTCATGTTTGACCACATCCAGCTTACCTTGATTCATAGTTCTTACATTCCAGGTTCCTATGCAATATTGTTCTTTACAGCATCGGACTTTCCTTCCACTTCCAGACACATCCACAACTGAGCGTCCTTTCGGCTTTGGCCCAGCTGTTTCACACTTTCTGGAGCTACTCGGAATTGCCCTCCGCTCTTCCCCAGTAGCATTTTGGACACCTTCCGACCTGAGGGGCTCATCTTCCGGCGTCATATCTTTTAGCCTTTTGATACTGTCCATGGGTTTTCTTGGCAAGGATACTGGAGTGGTTTGCCATTTCCTCCTCCAGTGGACCACGTTTTGTCAGAACTCTCCATCATGACCTGTTCTTCTTGACCTGACTTCATTGAGTTACGCAAGCCCCTTCGCCACGACAAGGCAGTGATCCATGAAGGGGCTAAATAAATTAGACATAAATATATAAATATATAAAATCCAAGAGGCTATGATGTTGTTTAAAGGAACTCTATGGTGCCAGCCACCCCCAAGAAGAGCTATTACCCTTCCCATCCCAGGCGAGGTGGCAGAGCCAGGTCTTCAATTGCTTTCGGAAGGTCAGGAGTGTGGGGGCTTGCCTCTCCTCCAGGGGCAGAATGTTCCAAAGGGCGGGTGCCACTGCCGAGAAGGCCCGTCTCCTGGACCCCGCCAGATGGAATTCTTTTACAGACGGGGTCCGTAGCAAGCCCTCTCTGCATAACCGGGTGGGGCGGGTCGATGTTCTGGGGATGAGGCGGTTCCTTAGGTAACCTGGTCCCATGCCATGTAGGGCTTTAAAGGTAACAACCAACACCTTGAATTGGACCCGGAAGCAAACTGGTAACCAGTGCAGCTGGCGTAGCAGAGGTGTCACATGTGCCGATCTTGAGGCACCCATAACTGCACGCACAGCCGCATTCTGGACCAGCTGAAGTAGATTAATAGGTACCACTTCAGTGGGTAGGTAACAGCGTTCCGCGTGCATCATGCTGGCCACATGACCGTGGAAGCATCTTCGGACAGCGCTGGCTCTTCGGCTAACAAACGGAGATGAGAACCGCCCCCTAGAGTCGGACACGACTACACAAATGTGCGGGGGGAACCTTTACGTTTACCTGCTTAGGAGTGTGTTAAAACTGTGAACCCCATTCAAATTTCTCAACAATCCTGAACTCAGTGAGTGACCATACGGAAAGATCTTCCTTATGCACTGCCATACATTCACTGTTTTATCTGAATTCCTTCCATTTTTTCTTAGAAGAGTTTCTGGCAGCTCACAACGGATTAACAATTGTAAAACATCATTAAAAACAGCAGCAAGCAGTAACAACAAAAAAAAAATTGAGCAGCAATTAAAAAACATTTCTGAAACCAGATTAATTTGATCAAAGAACTGTTACAATCCAAATGTTCTCTTTAAAAAGGAAAGTGTTATGAATCTTCCAAAAGGCCATTAAGGAAGGGAAAAAACTTGGAAGGGAATTCCAAAGCCTAAGTGCAGCCACTGAAACGACCTTCCACGCCAACCCAGGTAAATATATTTCTGGCATTGTTGCAATGCTTCCAAACCTGAGCTCAGAAGCAGCAAGTGCATCTGTTGATAGTTTTTCCCATGTCCTGATCTTAAACCAGGGATGGAAATGTTTAGTGGCCAAGGGCCACACTTAATGGGGGAGGGGCAGTGGTTGCATGGGCAATGATGCAAATGCATATGTGTATGTGTGAGGATCTTAGCCTTAAATCCTAATATCAGTAACTTTCACCATGAGCCATTACAGCCAAAGGGAAAAGAAAAGCTGTTTATTAGAATAAGAATGCATAAGTCCAAGTTGAAGTCATGAATGAAAATTCCCGCTCAAAGTTACAATTAAATCATGTCCAGCCCCTAACATTCCAACCCCCCTTCCACCATTATCAGCCATTCAGTACTTTTCCTCTCAAATGGCACCTGCACCCCCTTTCTGTACAACTCGCAGACATTCTCAGTTGATAACAGTTTTGACCTTGACAGTCTGTTTTGCTTTGTTTTCTTAACGGCTGCACTGGAATGTGTCTATTTCACCTCCCCTTCCCGTGTCTATTCTAACCTACATCTCTAACTCCTACACTTGTCTAATCTACCTAATTGGCAGGATGTGAATTTCGAATCCAGTTGCCTGCTGCATTTGCAATCCACATCATGACAGCATGTATATGTGTATGTGTGTATGTGTACACACACACACACACACAGATTTTCAGAAACAGCAATCTAAGCTGCACAGAAGGGACACAAAACAGCACTTGTGGATGGCCCTCTCCTTTCCAGCCTTGAAGGCTTTAAAGGTCACCACCAATATTTTGAACTATCCCTTAAGTCAAAGTGGAATACAGTGCAGTTAGTAGTCAGATGCTCTGCAAACACAGATCCGGTAACCAGCCTGAAAACCACATTCTGGACCAGTTTGTATCAGCCTCCAAATTTTGTTCTGAGGCAGCCTTATTGCAGAACACACTGCAGCAATCCAGACATACTTCCAGGGTTATTAATGTAGGAGTTATTTAGTTATTTATTCCTAGTATTTCTTTTGTTGTTGTTTATTCGTTCAGTCGCTTCCGACTCTTCATGACTTCATGGACCAGCCCACGCCAGAGCTTCCTGTTGGCTGTCGCCATCCCCAGCTCCCCCACGGTTGAGTCCGTCACCTCCAGAATATCATCCATCCATCTTGCCCTTGGTCGGCCCCTCTTCCTTTTGCCTTCCACTTTTCCTAGCATCAGCATCTTCTCCAGGGTATCCTGTCTTCTCATTATGTGGCCAAAGTACTTCAGTTTTGCCTTTAATATCATTCCCTCAAGTCAGCAGTCTGGCTTTATTTCCTGGAGTATGGACTGGTTTGATCTTCTTGCAGTCCAAGGCACTCTCAGAATTTTCCTCCAACACCACAGTTCAAAAGCATCTATCTTCCTTCACTCAGCCTTCCTTATGGTCCAGCTCTCGCAGCCATAGGTTACTACAGGGAATACCATTGCTTTAACTATGCGGACCTTTGTTGTCAGTGTGATGTCTCTGCTCTTAACTATTTTATCAAGATTTGCCATTGCTCTCCTCCCAAGAAGTAGACGTCTTCTGATTTCCTGGCTGCAGTCAGCATCTGCAGTAATCTTTGCGCCTAGAAATACAAAGTCTGTCACTGCCTCCACTTTTTCTCCCTCTATTTGCCAGTTATCAATCAAGCTGGTTGCCATAATCTTGGTTTTTTTGAGGTTTAACTGCAACCCAGCTTTTGCACTTTCTTCTTTCACCTTTGTCAGAAGGCTCCTCAACTCCTCCTCGCTTTCAGCCATCAAAGTGGTATCATCTGCATATCTGAGATTGTTAATGTTTCTTCCAGCGATTTTAACTGCAGCCTTGGATTCATCAAGCCCAGCACGTCGCATGATGTGTTCTGCATACAGGTTGAATAGGTAGGGTGAGAGTATATAACCCTGCTGTACACCTTTCCCAATCTTAAACCAGTCCGTTGTTCCGTGGTCTGTTCTTACCGTTGCTACTTGGTCGTTATACAGATTCCTCAGGAGGCAGACAAGATGATTTGGTATCCCCATACCACCAAGAACTTGCCACAATTTGTTATGATCCACACAGTCAAAGGCTATAGAATAGTCAATAGAACAGAAATAGATGTTTTTCTGAAACTCCCTGGCTTTCTCCATTATCCAGCGGATATTGGCAATTTGGTCTCTAGTTCCTCTGCCTTTTCTAAACCCAGCTTGTACATCTGGCAATTCTCACTCCATGAATAGCTGGAGTCTACCTTGCAAGATCTTGAGCATTACCTTACTGGCATGTGAAATAAGTGCCACTGTTCGATAGTTTGAACATTCTTTAGTGCTTCCCTTTTTTGGTATGGGGATATAAGTTTATTTTTTCCAATCTGATGGCCATTCTTGTGTTTTCCAAATTTGCTGGCATATGGCATGCATCACCTTGACAGCATCATCTTGCAAGATTTTAAACAGTTCAGCTGGGATACCGTTGTCTCCTGCTGCCTTGTTATTAGCAATGCTTAAGGCCCATTCAACCTCACTCGTCAGGATGTCTGGCTCTAACTCACTGACCACACTGTCAAAGCTATCCCCGATATTATTATCCTTCCTATACAGATCTTCCATATATTCTTGCAACCTTTTCTTGATCTCTTCTGCTTCTGTTAGGTCCTTACCATCTTTATTTTTGATCATACCCATTTTTGCCTGGAATTTATCTCCGATGTTTCTAATTTTCTGGAAGAGGTCTCTTGTCCTTCCTATTCTATTGTCTTCTTCCACTTCCGCGCATTGCTTGTTTAAAAATAATTCCTTACCTCTGCTGGCTAACCTCTGGAATTTTGCATTTAATTGGGCATATCTCCCCCTATCACTGTTGCCTTTTGCTTTCCTTCTTTCTTGGGCTACTTCCAGTGTCACAGCAGACAGCCATCTTGGCTTCTTGGTTTTCTTTTTCTTTGGGATGCTTTTTGTTGCCGCCTCCTGAACAATGTTGTGAACTTCTGTCCATAGTTCTTCCGGGACCCTATCTACTAAATCTAGTCCCTTAAATCTATTCTTCACCTCCACTGCATATTCATTAGGAATATTAGTGAGCTCATATCTAACTGATCTGTGGGTCTTCCCTATTCTCTTTAGTCTGATTCTAAATTGTGCAATAAGAAGTTTGTGATCTGAACTACAGTCAGCTCCAGGTCTTGTTTTTACCGACTGTATAGATGTCCGCCACCTTTGGCTGCAAAGGATGTAGTCAATCTGATTTCGGTGTTGACCATCTGGTGAAGTCCACTGGCACAATTTCGTATCTTTAGGTAGTCTACAAATGAAATGATAGAAAAACAATAGGCATTGTAATAGCTTTAAAAAATAGTAGAATTTAAAATAACCATTGCCATTTGAATAGGAAGCAAAGTATAGATATTAATCTCCATAAGTATAGAGGATATGATACTACCCTTGATCTTAGCAAAAGGTTGAGAAGCAGTAAGTATTGAGGAGTACAAAGATACTGTAGTACATGACAGGTGTTACAAAAACATCAGCTTAACCCAGAGAAGAGAAAATCTGCCAGAATCCTTCAGGATTCTGTTATTATAGTCTATATCAGCATGCTGGCTGGGGAATTCTTGGAATTGAAGTCCACACATCTTAAAGTTCCCAGGGTTGAGAAGCACTGGTCTATATCAGTAAAGTAGACTCCTAGTATTTCTTGTAGTGTTTCCTGGCTTGTTCTACTTAGAAGGGGTGACATCAATCTTGAAAACTGGACAGTTTCTTTTTCCCTCCCTCCTATACACATGAGAGTCAATGTGGGCCAATCTTGAATTTATTCCTCACCCTTTCCTGTCTTTCCAGGCTAAGCTGATGTTTTTGTAATGGCGGCTGCATCCTTTCTTCAGGGCAATCTCTGCATCCCTGTACAATAGGCCTGTTGAAAAAGCTATGTTTACTCAGCTTCCCCAAAATTGACTAATATAAGCCTAGCTGGGGGGAGCCTGTTCCAAAGGATGGGGTTGCAACAGAGCATCAGTTCCCACCCCTTCCACCTCCTGGACTGAGGGAATTCAGAGCATTACCCTCTTAGGTAGGAGGGAGAGGCTGGCCAGTGTCAAATGGGATGAGACAATCTGACAATATTCTGGGCCCTTACTTGATGGGGGCTTTATAGGTAAAAACCAGCACCTTGAATTATCAGAATACTCACCTTGAGTATCAGAAACCCATTGGAAGGTAGAGGCACTAATAATATTAACAGGACATTGATGCAATGTACAGGAGTTTTGAACATGCAATATTTTTATTAATGAACAGAGAGAGTACAGTCTAGCAAGTCCTTTACCTTCTGCTTTCAGTTAGATCCATCCATCCATCCATCCATCCAGTGCTTCTACTGGCAATATGTAATGGATGGGATTACCTGCCTCAAGTGATCAGTCAGGCCTCCCTGAGGTGAAATGAGCTGGCAAGTTGTTCATGACATTGCACATGTTTCTGTTTTGTGCTGTAATGGGAACCATCTGTATTGCTTGGCCTGGCTTTTCTGCAAATACAAATGCTGGAGCAATTAAGAGTGCAGGGAGGGAAGGCATTAACTGGTACACAGGGAGAAGTAAAAAGGTTTGATCCTTGGGCTGGAGTACTATTGAAAGGTTCCCCAACTGAGGTATTAGCACACAGCTAGTTCCTGTGTTGATCAGGACTAGGAAGGACTGAAACCTATTCAGTGTAAAATTGTCTCCACAATACAAGTCACTCTTTGTAATGCTGCCCTGCCCAAATGTGGGGGCCCTGAGAGCTTCCCTGGGGTGTCACTTCTGCCACCGAGTTTCTGAACTGGGACATGACCCAGTTATGGGAAAGTCTTGTGGCTTCGGGTGGGCCTCAGTTCTCTTTGATCCCTTTTGAATAAGTTTCAGCAGTACTGATCAAGAAGCAAAAGATTAGAGGGGAGGAAAAACAGTGAAAGATTGTGGGAGGGACGGGGAGTATCACAGAGGAAATTTAGCATTCATTTGCTTTGATTATTCTCTTTGGCAGGGGCTGTTGGTTTTATTATGAAGATTAACAAAAAATAACAGACAAAAAGTATCCTTGAAGCAATCCAGCAACTTGGGCAATTCTTGCTTTCTGCTAGATTATAGATGGGCAAAGTGATAATATTTGCTCCCCATTGAAAAGGATTTGAGACAAATTCTAAGCTCCATACGAAGACAGGGTACACTGGTCACTGCATGAGCTTGCCTGTTGCTGAACCACCTCTTCCAGCACTCCTACTCAGCCTCACGGTTGAGGGATACCTGGGGTTGGAGGTCAGCTAAAGGGCTACAAGTTCTTTACCATTGTCCCTAGCTAGCCTGTGGAATGGTGAAACTTGTAATTCAGCATTTGCTGGGAAAGGCTCTCAGGTGAGGAAAGGCTACAGACCTGCTTTGTAACATGCATGAAATTGTAGCCTATTGATTGACAGTAGGCTGCCTGAAAAGAAGGTCCAGACCATGACAAAAACTGATGGAACTGTCATCTGTCAACTTTTATTTCTTTGGTGGTGATGGGTTAGCAACCTCCATCATACCTATGAACATGCCAGCTGAAGGAGCATAGGACAGGTATCACTGTGAGATATGTAGAAGAGGAAATAAGTTGGAGGGAGGGGGCTAGGAGAAACAACCCAGGGCAGCAGCTGCTACCCGAAGCAGACATCTCACTCTGCCTAACTGTAGGACTAGCCTTGGCTCTTCCGATCTTAATAGCAATGGTTTTAATATTGCAAGGTGAAATTCACGTGCATCAATTATGGATGTAGGTGCCTACACAGAATGAAGGTGCTTATACTGTTCTTGTGTCATGGCTTGGGCAATCTACTGCACATTTTGATCTTTTATTCTACTTTTTTGATTATCTAAGTGCATAAACTGCCTAAAGAAGGTGGCATAAATATATATATTTTAAAAAAACTTCTATAAACTCTATAATTCTAAAATAGAAATAATAGTCCAAATTCTAATCGTGATTTCTGTTAGCAAACAACATAGGGCATCTTGCCAAACCGAGAATTGCTGCAGTAATACATGCGTTTGCTTTCGTATCATGCAATAGAATTTCTCTGCCAAGGGGTCATTAAAAAGCACAAAATTCGTGTTTATTACAGCCTGCTTTGCACCAAGTGTAAATATTTCAAGCTATGAGCTTCAGTTCCTTCAAGTGGTCTTGTATTTCCTCTTTTTCAAGTGGTCTTTTTGACATGCAGCTGTTTATACTCAATGTTTTACAAACTTCTGAATATGCAAGTCCTCCAGAGGGATCTCTCTCTCTCTCTCCCTCTCTCTCGTTGGAGAAGGACAGCTCCTTGTTAGACTTTGCTACAAAGAGAGAACTGTATTGAAATGAAGTACTGTATCTTCATCTTTTATTTCATGCAGTCTTATCTAGCAATGTGGAAACATTGCTGTGGCATGGGCAGGGATTACTGCAACCAATGGCGGTAGTCATGGAGGAAAACTGGGGCAAAGTTTGGGTCTTCAACTCATACTCTGACCAACCCCTACCATGCCCCTTTATCTTCTATTCAACTTAGGAACATCTAATGTCAGGAATGGTTGGCCTCTGGTGATGAGAGAGGGAATTAGAGATTGCAACCCACTCTCTACCCCCCAAGATCAGAGCCCTGTCTCTTGGATGGCACATTCTGCATTTGGAAACAGATTGGAACTCACTCTCTACCCCCCAAGATCAGAGCCCTGTCTCTTGGATTTGTTGTTTATTCGTTCAGTCGCTTCTGACTCTTCGTGACTTCATGGACCAGCCCACGCCAGAGCTTCCTGTCGGCCATCACCATCCCCAGCTCCCCCACGGTTGAGTCCGTCACCTCCAGAATATCATCCATCCATCTTGCCCTTGGTCGGCCCTTCTTCCTTTTCCTTCCACTTTCCCTAGCATCAGCATCTTCTCCAGGGTATCCTGTCTTCTCATTATGTGGCCAAAGTACTTCAGTTTTGCCTTTAATATCATTCCCTCAAGTGAGCAGTCTGGCTTTATTTCCTGGAGTATGGACTGGTTTGATCTTCTTGGATGGCACAGCCTAAATTTATATAAAATATATGTGATAGGACAAATAATTCAGCAACACCCTAACTTTGGCATCTCTGGGTTTTTTGTTTTTTTTTAGTGCTGGTAGGACATTAGAACATAGTGGGGTAATCCAGATAGCCATTTTGCCATGCTTTCCTCCCATCTGGAAGCCAGGGTGAAATCATGTCAGCATCAATTGTGCTGTTCCCACTGCATGTCCTTAATGCACTTCTGGATTTTTTTTCTACAGGACTGTTGACCTATCAACCTAACGACCATTCGATTTCTGCAGGCCAGATGCAACTGCTGCATAAATGTTCTTGGATCCAGAGTTCAAGAAAGGGGTTTTGGTGTTTGAAAGACACATGTTCAGCTGTGGAGTGCTCTCAGGTACATCCACATCATTATTCCAAAAAGGTTGGCCCCACAGCAGACCTGCCAGGCCAACTGAGCCAAGCAGATTGCTGCCCTTGACCATGTCACCTCAAGTGTCCTCCTCTATATGCCATGGATGATCCAGATGAGAGGGAAAACTCTACTTTCATACCAGAACACCTTGAACTGGTTTCAGCCTGCTTCAGCAGTGGGCTGCCAATAATATGGGGGCTCTTTTGTGAGGACATGTTCTCAGCCAATGGTAAATGGGGTGTCTTTGTGCTGCAGAAAACAGGCTATGTGGATGATCTCAGTGTTGGGCAGTAAGGATTTGGGAGCAACACAACCTAACACTGTAAGAGACTTCTAACAAAGTCAACAGGTAATGTTTAGAACTTCACACAACTAGTGTTCGGGTACTAGACATTTCCTGGGCATTTTTTCTTCTTGGCCACGGACACTTCTATTTCACAGTTGAATGGTCTGCCTGTCTACTTGGCCCCAAAATCATGGACTAAAATCACCTTCGGCTGTCTCACAAGTTTAAGATTACATTTTGGCTTGCTCTTTTGAGCTTGGATGTGAATGGCAGTTGGTTTGGCAAGAAAGATGGAGGAGAGTCAGCTGTTTCCTGCTCCAGGGGGCTCAAATAATATCTCCAGACTGTACTTTTAAATGTGTGCTAGTCAGAACTCAATCTCTCTCTCCCTCCCCCTCTGCAGCAGAGCCATAATCTCCAAGGAGAAATATCACCCAAATGAAGGAAATGCCAAAATATTTGGGTGCACAGAAATGCCAAAATATGACAGATTCACCATGTCTTTATTTTTTTTTCAATTTAAGATTCAGAGACCGAAGTTATATCCACAAAGTGCTATTCTCCTACAAAATTGACATTGTTCAAAAGAAAGACACCCCCCCCCCACTATCTCCCATGTCTGCTCAGCAGGAAAATTCAGCTGCATACATCTGCATTCAGGCATAAAACCAACTAGCTAATCCTTCCCAGCAAAATTACTGCCCATCATTCAGTAACTACAAATATATCCATTGCCAGCAGTGGATTCACACTTGGAGAATCCCAACGAATTAAAATTAGTATTTTAAATGCTAAATGCACAGTCTCTATGCTTTAAAAAAAGACAAGGAAAAAATGCACAATTTCCCTGGGTTAAGTTCCTGGGCACCATTCATTAAGGATCCTGAATCGTAACCTGTTAGTCGGAGATAAACCTTATGAAAAGAAAAGGCAGTGAACATGGAGCTGTTTTTCTGCTTGATGTTGCAAAAAATTAAAATTAAAATAAAATAATAAAATAAAATAAAATAAAGTCATATCCAGAATGACTTGCTTTTTCTTCAGCTTAAAGAAGGGTAGTGCCAGAGGAAAGGACAGATGGTTTCACTTTTCTTCTGCAATCTTTCACATGAAACAGCAGCCCCATGCAGTGGTCAGGAGGGCTTGACTGCCTCAGCAAATCCACCTTAATAGGGTTGTATGGACGGAATGCAAGACTGTTCTGTTCAACGGATGACATTGCACATAAGCCTCTTATTATTGCAGGCCTTGAAGTAACTTGTACAAAAGTTATAGGCTTAGAGAAGTCAGTGTACCCATTTGTCACTGAATCACCATAATTAAAAATTAAAACTCCTCCCCACTCCCTCAAATCTTAACTCCAAGATGGACTGAAAACCCTCCGCATTCAACAGAATGCTTCCAGAACAGGGAACTGGGTCTTCAGCCTTTTTTCACAGAACCAAAATGGTGTCATGTCATCATCCAAGATTCAGGGATGGAAGTAAAGTTTCTAAAATGTTCTCAGCTTCTTGATCCTAAAAAGCAAAAGAAAAGAATTAAGCTTATCTAATTATGCCTTAAGAACCACCCAGAACTGCTGAAGCCAGCGCCAATTTCTGCTTCAAAATAAGAGATTATGTTCAGTGTTAATGGTGCGGAAAGGATAACCGGTTCATTCTTCTTCCAAATGCAGTACAGAAACAAAGTAGGGGAAAGGGAGAAGACCCTACCCTCATACCATTCTTCTCCTTTCCAACTTCCTCCTAAAGAAGTGTAATGAAGTGTTCATTACCTACAATTCTAATGGCTCGTAATTAAAGGTTTTCGTCTTCCAACAGTCACCTTTGGACGTGTTTCAGTGAACCCAACATTCCTGTGGCTTGAAGCTTCTAATTTGCATTTTCTCCCTCTCCTTTGTTGGCTGTTAAACACAGATATTCAGAGGGACCGCAGCTTTGTTGGTCTTACAGCTGCTCTGGCATCTCTAAGCGTTTTGCTGTTCTTGAACTTTGAGTTCAGCTCCCACAAAACCTGGGTGGCCACTGGAAAGGAAATTGTGTTAAGTGGCACATCTCTAAGCAAATCATTGTTTGTGTGAAGTCATCTTCTACCTGGTTTAGACTCCGTAACTATATCACCGCAAATTTTCTGATGGTGTCGTTGAAAACAAGAAACGGGTGTAGAATATTGACCTATACAGGTAGTTCTCGTTTAGCAACTGCCTCGTTTAGCAACCACTCAGTTACAATGGTGATGACAAAATAACTTTGTGACAAATCCTCGCATTTACGACCTTTGCAGGTCTGTAAAGCAAAGGAAAGCTGAAGTAAGATCGTAAGTACAATCGCGGTTTCACATAGCAACCACTTCACTTAAGAACAAAGTTGCTAGTCCCAACGGTGGTCGCTAAACGAGGACTAGCTGTAGTAACTGGCTTCTTTTGTGCAGCTTTTTCTATGCAAATCCATTTTAAGCCACTTTCTAATTTAATACTCATTTTAAAATGTATCTAAATGCTCTGGAAAAATTCTTGTTTGAAAGGTGGCAATCTTACAAGATATTGTAGTTAAAGTCATCAACATGGTTTATAAGCAGGTGGGGAAAACCCAGCAGTCACTGAAGGACTGGCAAAGTTCATTTTACATTCCAATACCCCAAAAGGGCAGTGCTAAAGAATGCTCAAACGACCAAACATTTGCCCTTATCTCAAATGAGGGGCTGAAGCAACTTATATACTATCTAAGAGGGAGGAGGGACTATAAAATTGTAACTATCTGTTGAAAAGAAGGTTGGAAGTCATTATATTTCTTAACTTTAGTTTTTTCTTCTTCTCTTTTTTCATTTCTTTCTTTCCTTGTTTCCTTTTGATTTGTCTTTAGGATTTTTTTCCAGTAAATATGAATTTTAAAAAAAGAAAAGAAAAAGAGCTGACCAAAGACAAGGGAGTTAGATAATATCACTGATGACATAAGCATGAACTTACAAGAACTCAGAAAAAGCAATTACTGGAAAATAATCCTGGCAAAATAAGAGTCAGAAGTGACTAGGCTGACCATACATCCCATTTTGAATGGGACAGTCCCGTTTTTTCCCTTTTTCTCAACCGTCCTGTCATTTTAACATAAATGCCGGTTTTGTCCTGTTTTTCAGGAACAGGTGGAGGCAGAGCAGCCGATTGGAGGGAACCCGGAGGAGGAATCGCCTCTGCCCACCAGTGCGCGGCAAAGGAGGTGGGAGAGGCGGGCCCAGCACCGCGACAGGAGGAGGCGATTCCCCTTCTGGGTTCCCCCCAATCAGCTGCTCCACCCCTGCCCATTGCGCTACCCGGCCCACCCCTCCTGCACTGATAGGTGGAGGTGATTCCCCTTCCGGGTTCCCTCCAATCAGCTGCTCCGCCCCCGCCCATCGTGCTTCCCCCCGCCCCCCCCCGCGCGCCGACAGGTGGAGGCGACCCCCCCTCACCCCCCCACCCGTTCCTCTTGTCCTGTTTTTGTCTCAAGGAAATATTGTCAGTCTAGAAGTGACTGAATTGAATGAACAACAAATTCAATGAATTCAGTGAACAACACCACTATTTTAAAATAAACACAAGCATTTAAGTACAAGCATAAGACAGTCTCTGTTTGCTACAAATGTTAGAAATAGCAATATTGGGATTTAGCAGTACTGGGATTTATATGTCCTTTGGGAACTATCAGAGAACTTTCCACTGTAACTGGCAGAATTAAGCAGCAGAACAACAGGTTTCCGTAAAGCATGAAAAAGGCAAAGTCTTCCTCAAGTCGAGTTTAACTCCTAGTGACTTCACAGACACATTCATGTAGTTTTCTTGGCAACAATATGGACATGGGTTGCCACTGCTGCCTTTCTGGGATATGTTTTCCCAGCCTAATTTATTACGCTGGGATCCCTGGAGGTCTAAGTCTATCTAAGTCTTAAACAAGAATGATCTTGCTTAGCTTTGGAGCCCAGATAAGGCCCAAATGTTGCCCCCTCCCAAGGACAGGTTGAACACTAAGGATTATTTCTATCGCAGGCAGGTTTGGAAACTTCATGTCTTCAAGGAAAACAAGACAGACAGTTGCAATTAGACAATAAAACTGGCCAAGCTATCATGTATCAGTACTGGAAAGGAATTTATGGTATTCATCCCCAACTTCTGCCTTCATTGCACAAAACTTATTCTGCACAATTGCAGTGTTAAAAACTCTAGATAAGTAAATCATAATTAGATATAGTTTCTCTGATTCATTCCCCCCTTATTTTTAAAGTCATTTTCAGCATTTTCAGCATAGTGAGTCTGGGGGCTTGACAGGGTTGGGCAAGGCAGCAGATTAAGTGGCCATTTCCCCCTGAAGAGTAATTTCCAAATCAGACAGCAATAATTTTCAAATTAGACAACAGCAATCAGAGTGACTAGCTGCGCTGCAAATTGCCCAGTTCACAATCAAATTAGCCCTGTGACAGTAGTCATCTGCTTAAATGTAATTTCATAATATCAGATTTTACACATTTTCAACACTGCAATCAGGGACATCACAAGTTCTTTTGTTTTCTTACACCACATTTTGCAAGACTTTGAACACATGACTTCCCTTCCTTTTGTTTCTAGATCTTCCTCTATAATAATAAAGACTCAATTCATCACAAAGTTCTTCTCTCCATCTTGACTGAAATTAATAATAGCTGCAGAAGACAATGTACCATATATATCCCATTCCTTCCATCCCTGTTCCCCACATCCCACTGACATGGAAAGAAAATATATTCAAGATTGGGCTACCCAGATGACCATAACAATGTTATTATTAGATTTTTTTCCTTCCTTCCTTCCTTCCTTCCTTCCTTCCTTCCTTCCTTCCTTCCTTCCTCCCTCCCTCCCTCCCTCCCTCCCTCCCTCCCTCCCTCCCTCCCTCCCTCCCTCCCTCCCTCACAAAGTGGTGAACATACCTAATATTCCTGCCTCCTATTTTCCCCACAATAACCCTGTGAGGTGGGTTGGGCTGAGAGAGTGTGACTGGCCCAAAGCAGGCCTATAACTCAGAATCTCCTGGTGTGTGTGTGTGTGTGTGTGTGTGTGTGTGTGTGTGTGTGTATCTCCACGTGTTACAGAGACAGTGTGGAAAGTAGCTGCAGAAGAAAATCTTTTTGCACAGCTCCTTCATCAGAAGACGAATACACAACCTTCAGACCCACCTCTTTGGTGACTGGCAGAATGGACAATGCTGTTTCACAGCACCTCAGGGCATTGCTCCTCTGGCCCAGATCTTTGTAGCACTTAGGTAGAATGAAGGACAAGGACAAAAAAAAAATTACAACAGGTAGTTAGTGACCAGAAATTTGTTCCGTATTCAAAAACGAAAATGAGAAAGGAACATAAAGTGGAGAAAGACAGTGATGCCCCATACCTTTGCCAAATAGACATAGTTGTATTTAGAATATCTGGGATGTATTTCTTCAGCCTGAGTATAAGGACAAAAGATAGAAAAATGAGAATGCAAAAAGCAAGACTAGGTATACCTCCATATAACCATTGCCTTCATGCCCCAAACCTTCAAAATATTTTGTACTGCCCAAACGTTCTCACAGTGCCAATCAGCACTTCCAGGACCTGAACAGTTCTCCCTCGAGTTGCTAATGATTGAACATAAACATTGACAGCCAGCTAGTACTATGCTCTCACTCCTGTTGTTACTTTGCTACATTTGTTTTCACAGGGAACAATTTTAAAGGTACTGCTAGAGGGAGCTACAAAGCCACCCTTCTGTCCAAGTGGGGTATTTTGGTATTAGGTGGCTTCCCAACTGCAGGGAAGGAAGAGGGCCAAGGACCTTAAAGGCAGGAATTCCCACCAGCGAGAAACAACCTGCCCCCCAGCTTCAGTAGAGTTCCTATGTTGAAATCTGGAAATCACCAGAACCTGGGTGATTCATGATGCCCCACAGAAGTCAATCAGCTCAGCTGCTCAGCAGGGCAAGGGCATGGCATCAGTCCAGGAGTGGTGCCAAAGCCTCATGTGCAAATGCTCCAGCATGTCAATGACATGATTCTTACAAAGCAAATGAATCTCTACAAAACCTAGCCAGAAAGAGTAAGGTTGCGGTCATCTGTAGGGTGGCAAGACTGAAGCCAGCAACAGCCAGAGATTGTAGCTGGGGTAAGCAACAACTAGGGGTTTCAGTAAGGTAGGCAACCTTGTGCCCTCCACATGTGTGAGACTTCAACTGCCATTAGCCCCAGCCCACCTGCCACTGGGTTACTGGTCACTTACAGCCAACTAGGTGAGCAGAAAGAGACTTAACACCTGCTCGGTTTCTCCCAACTGTTGAAACAGTACACAAAGGGCCAGGCTGTGGACTGTTGGGAGGTGGAAGGAAGGATCTCCAGAGAACAGTCAAAATCACTTTGCATGGCCTACTCTACTCCCATGGCCTTTATACCCCTCCTTACCAAAGTATTCAATAAGGGCTGCTGGATTACTTGTGTATCATTTTCAGGAGACTGGAGGGGATGCCGTGGGGAGACAAGAACATGGAAGGTGTTCTGAAATCTAGACCTGACCCATGATTTCTGCTTCTTAACTAGCACTACAGGATGAACGTGAAGAGCCAAAAAAAGAAGTAACAAAGAGAAAAGGGGGAGTAAGCAAAGGAGAAGAAGAGAAGCGGGAGAAAGCTCTAACCTCTTTAGGACATCTATGCTAAGCAGCAATTATTAAATTGCTCAGACAAACTTCCTGTGTTTCACTTTAACTAGTCAAAGATGACAACAGGTGCCATTCTCACAGGAGAGGCTCATAAACAACTCTATGGATGAAATTCAAAGGGCTGAATATTTAATTGCAAAGAAGAGGGACACAGAAGACTCCTGAAATATAGTTTAGGTGAACAGGAGTGGTCACTCTTCTAAAGATATTGTCTGAAAAATCTTTTGAACGGTGTTGAATTTATAGCTGCAGAGAACAATTTGTTGAACAAATTTCTTGAATGCCAGCCAGTTGGCAGCCAGAGAGGAGAGAGAATATTGTATCTACCTTCAGAAAATTCTGCAAAGCCTCATGTATTGTTGAAGTTGGCGGAGTCCCAAAAAGAGCAGCAGCTACTTTTTTCTCAATCCAAGACAACTGAGCGACCTTTGGAAACCCCAATAAGAAGGAGGGAAGGGTGAAAAAAAATAGTCATTTAGAGAGTGCTTTTTAGGTATGAAAAGAAAACAGTTTTACAAGCCAAGTGTCATGATAAAATAGCTCCATGACATGTTTCTTACTGATTTTGCAGAGGCTTACTTTTTTTATTTTTACAATTGTTTTAAGCCTATTTGGGGACAGATCCTGAACTATTCACTCTTTTCTACTTCCAAGTGGTAGAAAACCATTCTGCCCATTTTTGATTATTCTACTGCTGTATTTTGTTTGTGTGGTCAAAGAGGGCCACATGGGCTGCATTAAAGAGATTTCATGGTTGCATGTAGCCTAGGGGAGTTTAAATATTCCAGTCTCGGACTACAGACTCAACAAAGTCTAGACTTATTTATGTATGTTTGCCTTTAGGGTTTTGGATTAAGATAAGGAAGGATGCAAAAGCATCACAGAACAAGGCTGATCCTGTTCTCATCTGGTATGAACAATGGGCTGCACTGCAAATACACATTTTATGTAGTTATTGGAATGATCTGCAAAAGGATGAAAACCATGGAAAATGGTAAGCACACAGAGCCCTCTCTCACAACACCTTTTTAAGGAAAGTATGGTCGGTCAAACTTACTACTGAAAGAGTTAAACTTTTAACAGTCTCTTACTCTTTGTAGTATGTTATGTACTCTTCTAAGCTCTCTTGGGACTCATCCTCATACCCAGCTAACCATGGCACAAATATGCCTTGTTAGCAGTTTTCTGAAAACAGATCCTCTTGATATTGCCTTCAACTCAGCCCCAGCTGATTGCAGAGGCAGCTTAAAGTATACTCTAATGTTAAAATACTGGTTTCTCTGGTCTCCCAACGCAAGTATTGCTGTATGAGTGATCTGTGATGCCTTGTTGATTATGTTGGTGATGATGTGGTCAGAGGCTGGCATCTGCCAAATACTTAATTGCTTCTTTAGGCTGTGGTGGGTCTGCTCCTCCCCTCCAGTTGCTGAGCATGACCTTCTATGTCCATTTTGACTTAGGCTGCTAAAGAGACCAGGCACCTAGTTCCCACCGATGCACCTGGCTTGCAGATGCATTATGCAATATGCACAATCCTTATATACACGGATTTAGCCCTTGTCTGGAAGAGTGCTAGATCTGTTTTTAACCATGTTGAGCCATCTTTTGAAAACCAATGACTGACTTTAAAAAGAGACTGGTGTTCTGGTTGATTTAAAGTGGTAAAGAGAGTTCTGCAAGCTGTTAATTGCTGGCTCTGTTACCAATGGGTGCATTCCTGCTCCTTTGGATGACAAGGGATTTTACATGAATGCACTTTCTAATGGTATTATCACTGTGTGTAATTGTGTGCTGTTTTGCCTATTCCAGTGCCATTTTGTGTACTTCATGGGCTACTCTCAAGTACCACCAGTGGCAGGCACTCATTGCTAGCACTGCCATTTTCTTACAGCACTTACTGATATAGGAGAGCTGAAGTGAAATTGCCAAGAATTCTGCCTGTTTCATCTTTCAACCTCAAAGACAAGCCACTGGCACAGCCTAGGTGCATAGGCTGAATCAGCCATGGCCACTTCCTGCCAACACTGATATTTCCTTGCTTCTTCTCCCTTCACCCCGTACTTCATAAGGTGCATATAAAGGGCTGGAATGAGAGGAAGCTCTCCTGATTCTCCTTGTAATCTCTCTGCCATTTCTTTGACCTGTCAATTATGGTTTTTCTGAATGCATATCTACCACTCTTCTGGAAGAATGTTACCTAAAATAGCCTGGGCAACAGGCTATACATACAGTAGAGGGGCACAGAATGAAGCAGATATGACTTCTTCACACTTTAGCCCATCATGCTTGTGACCCATCAGCCAGACTTGGCTCCTCTGCTCTCCTCTCCTCTCCCCTCTCCCCTCTCTTCTCCTTTTTGGACATGGGTACAGTGCTCTTCCAGAAGAGCAGTAGACCTGTATGCATAAGTAGTCTGAATATTTCTGTATTGCGGGGAACCTCCATGGAAGGAGTATGTCATTCAAGCAACCTGAAAGTTGAAAAAAGTCTCCATTCCAGGCACAAGTCATAGTATTCCAAGCAGGCTCCACCACACGTTAAAAACACATTGTTTATCGCACCAGGAGATGACACTGGGTTGAAGGGGAAATGCAGCTGGGAAATCAGCTGATCGCTATACTTGAACTGCCCTACATTAAAACTGTTAGGACAGCATCAGTCTCTAACCTTGTCACTGAAGAAGAACGGGGCCTCCAGGCATCAGGGCCATGCAATTTATGTTGGTCTACTTTCTGCCAACTCAAGGACTGGACAATAGCATGTCAGTATAGCGGTGAGGGAGAACTCTTGGAAAATCAGAGACTTTTCTACAACATTATTAAGTTCATTTCATCCAGATGGAGCATATATGGATTGTTGGAAGACTAAAATAAAGGGAAATACTGTTTCTATAACATTCTAGAGGCCACTCAAATTTCTATACAGGCACAGGCACACACATACCCACACACACACTTGGAATACCAGAAATTGATGGCTCATATACAAGTTTCATCGGTGATGTTACAGCACATGGGCTTCTAGATTTTCCTTGTGGAATCTGTAATCAGCTTCTAAAACTTGTAGCTAAATTGCAAAGTAAAGGAACTATCTGGCCAATATACATTTTCTTACAAAACTTAATAAGAACTGATACAGAGGATTTCAGTTTCACCTTTTGGTTTGGATGAGAATTTGATCTGCATTGCTTAACAACCCTTCTTTCCCCAAAGGTCCTGTTTTACTTGACTCTAGCATGTTCTAAAAATAAAATTAAAGTAGCATTTTTAAAAGAAATGTTATTATGCCACTTAAGTAAATGTCACTGAAGTTATATTGTAGCCACTTTCAAAGTAAAATTTCTAATCACATTTTAATCACTAGGGTGTTCTTTTTAATACTGTCAGCTGGAGAATTAAATCAATGTTGGAAAAGGAATGCATTTTATACATTATCTTTTTTATACAGAACTGTTCCTATGATAATTTCTCTGTCATTTGTGTCTTGTCATTCTTCGGAGGATATCAGGGCAGCATTTAGAGTGTTACCCAACAGTATCCTGACATGACTTGTTTGGCTAAAAAATAACGTGTTTTACCCCCAACTAATCCAGGGACTTTTCAATTGCCTAACAATTAAAAGAATTATACAGAGGTGGGAAACTTGCAGCCCACTGGCTACCCCAAGTCCTGAGCTCCCATCTCCTAACCCCCAGAGCTTCCCAGATTGCATTCCTCAAATTCAGCAGCAAAATAGCCAATTTTTAGCTGCCATGGTTTTTCCTCTAAAATAAAGAGCAGAAAATGAAATGTTTTGCCTCTGTAAGACAAAACAGATTCATTTCTTCCTCATTAAGCACACAGAATTCAAACAAATGCCAATGTTCAGCCCAGCCCTACTGATAACATCCCATTATGGACACTCGCCCTGTGAGATTCAAAGGTCAAATCATAAGAGTTGGAAGGGGCCATCTAGGCCATCAAGTTCAACCTCCTCTTCTGTGAAGGAATCCAAACTGAAGTATTCCTGACAGATGGCTCTCTGGCCTTGACTTGAAATACTGTACATCTAATGGAGTAGGGCCCACCACTTGTCTAGGTAATTGGTTTTGCTGCTAAACTGCTGCTATTGTTAGGAAACTTTTCCTAACGCTCAGTTGGGATCTGCCTTATTGTAACTGAAACCCTTTATTCCATGCCCTGCACTCTAGAACACGAGATGACAGGCCTTCTACTTCTTCTGTGCAACGCCCTTTCACACAGAGTGCTATCAAGTTCCCCTCTCAATCTTCTCAAGGCTAAACATGCCCATCTTCCTCAATATCTCTCACAGAACTTAGTTTCTGATCCTGATCATCTTTGTTACTCTTCTCAAAACCCGTTCTAGTTTCTCTGAATCTTCTTAAAGTGTGTTGCCTGGAACTGGACACAGAATCCAAAGTGGCTCCTGATCAATGCAGAATAAAGTGGAACTATTTCTTTAAGTGTGCAGCCCTCTTCCAGTTGAAAAGGTTGATAACCTCTGCTATAACAGAATAAAGAATACTCGATTATTCCATTCTTCTAAGAGGTGAACAATTTATTTGCAAAAGGAAAATCCCCAAGTGGATTTTGAGGTTTGTCTCAAAAAGACAGGGCAGCTCTTGAACTCACATATTTTCTAAAAAAGCCCTTTTGATATATTTTTATCATGGCCAGCCCTTCCTGGCTTTTCCTAGTATCAGGCTTTGTTTAGCTTAACAACAATACTATGAAGTAGATTTCATGGAGGGATAGTGGACTTATCCAAGACTAATGCATGACTTTACTGATGAACAGGCCTTTTCTCACATCCAGACAAAAGGATCAGGTACCTCACCAGTTCAGAAATGAAAAACCCAGGGCAAGCCTTCATTTGTTTATTCAAAAGAAATCACCCTTAGGTTTTACAGCCCATGTACATCTGTATAAGATAGAATTCCATACTTGATCTACTGAGTCAGTATTTCCCTATGCAATTAATCTAGCACCTGGAATTCTGCATCCCTGAATTTTAACAGGTTTCAAATTGCCTCCGACCCCTTGCTTCAGAAATAATCATCCTTCTTGAAATACTTTTGTCTAGATTATTTGATAAGAACAATATCGACATCCTCAGTATTCTAGTCATTTTCTAATTTGACTCCAAAGTTCTCTTACCTGACCTAAAGGAATTTGATACTGTTTCAATCTCAGATCATTGTTGTATCTCTAGATGAATGTGAGTAACTTAAAACAGATATACAAGCTATAAAGAGTATTTTCTCTTTTATGAAAAAGAGTAGGTCTTGATTATTAGTAGCTTTATTATATGAATGGAGATATACAAATTACAGACTTTCAGTCTATTCTAGGAGGCTAACAACTATTAAACAGATCTAAGGCAAATATCACTAAACAAAAGAAAAAATAGAAGCATGATATAATATAAGCAGGCAGATACAGGAACTAAAATAAAAGATTGTCCCTCAACTGTTATGACATTAAGAAGGGTTCCTCCATCAGATCTTAGAGTAGGAAGAGGCTGTTGCAAAGTTATCCTATACATAAACCCTTTAGTTTATGGGTTAAAGCCCAAAAACTTTAGGGCTTTAAAGTACATCTCTCATACCAGCGTGACTTTTAATCCAGCCCCAAATTTTATAAAATTACTCAGCTGCCCTCATTTCCAAAAAGTCTTCATGAACTCCTGATGAGTAAATGGCTAAAGGATCACAGGATACTTACTTCGTAACACCACCTTCCAGTAAGATAATATAAAAGGGGATCTTGTGGCTTAAGCACAATTGCTTTGTCAAGATGTTCCTGTAAGAGAGAAGATCATAAGGAAGAACTGCCCTTCCTATTTTCAGCTGCTTTGCCATAATAAATTCAGGCATCTTGTTTGCTCAGGTATTCCATAAATGTTAGAATTCATCAAGGTTATACATGCATTAAAAAAGTTCTAACTCGAACTAAAGAATATGCATAGACAGGAATTAAAAAAAGTGAAATGCATTCCAGCAAAAATGAAACTGTTAACTTTAACAATGAGCAAGAGTCATGCCTTGCCAGGCTCAATCAGCTAAACTCAGGAGCAAGACTGGTGCTGATTTTAAAGGAGAACAGCATTTTAAATCTGCTGGGAGCAGAGACGCCATCCGAACTCGGAGTCCGTGGAATCAAGAGCAAATGAAGTTATTTCTAATGCAAACATATCAAAACACACATTCTGGGCCTCCAGGTCAGCCCGGTCTCACGCTGCTCCTTCCGCATTTAGGCCGGGAGCAGGACAAAAACCTTGTGGCTAATCTGAAAGGTGCACTTTTAAATCTTTTCAGTTTGAAAGCTGGTTCAAGTTGTCTGGAAGATTACACACACACACACACACACATCAACATAGCTCCAGCAGTAAAGTATGCCTCCCAGGCAGAGTTAGCTTTACTTTAAACATAATCTTCAGTACTGTCAGGATGAATTAAATTAATAACAGTAGCAAGCAGCTTAAGAAAACTACCCAAAACATACCTTAAATAGATAGCCATTCCTGATTTTGTTCTGTATAGTTTCAAACTGAGACAAGTAGCCACACATCATTGCAAACCTGAAAAGGAAGTGACAAAAAAGGAGGGGAGGGGAAGGAGTCGGAGAATCATTAGACTTTCGTGATCATTTGAATTACAATACAGGTAATCCTTGTTTAGCAACTGCCTCATTTAGTGATTGTTTGGAGTTATGACGGTGATGAAAAAGTAACTTTATGACCGATCCTCACATTTACGACCTTCACAGGTCTGTAAAGCAAAGGAAAGCTGAAGCAAGATCGTAAGGACAATCAGTTTTGCTTAGTGACCACTTCACTTAACGACTGAATTGCCGGTCCCAAATGTGGTCGCTAAACAAGTACCACCTGTAATGCCAGCCTGATGCTTTATAAACAAATGTCTACTACTTTTAGTACATAAGTAACACAAGGCAGAGAACCATATTACAGCCTCTTCTAAGATGGTTTCTACTGATTTGTGTAAACATCAACAAAAAGACTATATATAAGTAATTTATTTATTTATTGTTCTGGAAAAAAAGTCATCAGTATGTACAATCCTAAACCGTTTTGCACTAAAGAAAGTTCCATTCGATCTACTGGAATTAAGCCTTAGGGGCAATGTGGTGCGTAGGCTCATTGCTCTAACTTTTTTAAATTGCAAAAGGCGAGGCAACAAGGATTTATTTAACTAGACAACAGCCTTGTTTTTATTGTGCCGCTTTAGCTGCCAACTCAGCATCAAAATTCATCTGCTAGCTCTAAATCTGTTTTGTGTCAACAAATTCCCAAGCGATTCAAATCTTTGTTTTCAATCCTGACTCAGATCATCCATAAAGATTAGGATGGTTTTAAAGGAGTTTCAGCTCCAGCTATTAAGCATTCACACTCTTTGGCCTCGCTCTCCATGTAGCAATCACAGGCTGCAACTGACATACAGCAAAGGGATGGAAGTACATTTCCCCAAACTTGTGAATACCATTGCCATCTGTTAAGAACAGAACAGTCTTCCCTAAAATAACACTCATCAGCTGTATAGTGCCACATGCTGAAACTAGATTGCTATCCAGGTGAAGAATGCCAGGCTTGGGGAGGCTGGAATAGAGCAACGCGTTATCTTATAGTCCGTAGCCTTTACAAGACAAATTCAGGATATTCTTCTATCCAGACAGATATGATTGATCACATTATAGCACAGTTCAGAAAGAAAGCAGACGTGATATTCCTAGCAAAGACAGTTGAAGAATTTCAAGTATTTAGAAGTAACAAGGTGACTAAAAACTTGATTTCTCATAGGTTGCAGAAAGGCAACACCACTCTCTCTCCAGTTCCACTTGGCGGGTTAGGTGCTAATCAGACAAACTCAGCATACCATAGCTAAACGGATTACAGCTAGAAAAGAAAACAATGAAATACAAATAAGCTAATCCTGAAGTTTCACAGAATCTCCAAGTCTGTGCGTGACAAGGGAAGAAAAGCGCTGGGCTAAACCAGTTAAGGGCTATATTTCTGCATGTGGGGGCTTTCCTGGATGAATAAGAAAGCTGCTTATTTTCTTAGTGGAAAAGTTACACGAGCAATAATCCGCAGCATATATTGCTATATTCATTGACATCTACAAGAGAAAAACTGTAGTGTCAGATACTATTGCAGCTTGCGTTCATAAGTTGCACCGTTACAACATACCTGTTTGGGGGCAGGTTGCATTAATATTAAGAAAACCGTCATCAGAACCAGTATAAATGTGATTTGTGCAGAAGGTATTTCAATCACCTGAAACGAACAGCTTGATTTGCTTCCTTGTGAGTTGTGACAAGCCGTTATTTTGATATAGAAATGTGTTAGTGATTTGATTAGATGAATGCTATGCCAGCCTTCCCTTGCAATCTTTTGATACTGTTTTAGGTTGTACTAAGCTATCGCAGACTTGTGATCTCATATAAGGAGAGAAATAAATTATTGTCTTAGAAAATAATTTAAAGATAAAGGCTGCCCATCCAGGTGACACATGCCCCAAGGAAGTCTGAAATAGTACTTCAACTCTACAAACCAGTAACTGGTAAGTTTAACAGGAGATTTTTAAACATGGAACAAGAATTCACAACCTCTACTCTAAAAAGCTGAATTTCTAAATTGCTTTTCACAAGACAGCAATCACTTTCCATTAGATTAAAACAACAACAACCTGGGATCTCTCTCTCTCAGACTGTGTACATGAAACTAGCATGTATTAGTTCATTGGTTTAAAAACATGGAAAATCAAGAACAGACTTTATACTGTAAAACAAAACAACAGAGAAACAATAGCACATTCTGCCTCATATTCAGCTTCCAAAAGGTGAGAGACAAGCTCTTTTTTCAATGAAAGCAGGAAAAGTGAACATTATGGCTCATGAGGGCAACACAACTACAATTTCTGTTTCTTTGTGGATGCCACCCATGGCCATATCTGTCTCTCAGTAATGGTAGGGATTTGACAATAATAATCATATACATTATTGTCCTTATTTGTACTTCAAACTACACTAGAGAATGATGTTGCAGGACAATCCTTATTTTGTAGAAAATTATTTAAAAAGGAGGCAGAAGGGTTTTTGGGCTGAATCCAGCCTTAGGCAAGATCCCTATTAATGACTTATAGCAGTGTTTCTCAACCTTGGCAACTTTAAGATGTGTGGACTTCAACTCCCAGAATTCTAGGAGTTGATGTCCACACATCTTAAAGTTGCCAAGGTTGAGAAACACTAACGTAGGGTATCTTCAAGTCAACCAACCAATATTATGTTGACACAGCAGTAATCCAAACCGGCTTTATACCACTCCACAATGGCTGGGTGATGCTAGAGGATTCTATGACTCTTCCTCACTGCCATGTTGGGGTTCTCCTCCAGACTTTCAGAAGTATGCTGGCATACTTTATCCTTCCTTCCTTCCTTTTCCTTCCTTCCTTCCTCTTCCTTCCTTCCTCCCTCCCTCCCTCCCCCCCCTCCCTTCCCTTTATATAGCTGAACCATAAGGGAAGTGATTGGTGGAATTCACTGGCTTCCTTTACCCTCCCCACTGAGCATTTCCTCTCAAGGTTATTCTCACAGCCCATTACACCTTTAGGGTATAGCACCAGGCTATATCAGGCAATACCTTGCCAAAATTGAATCCGCTTCTCCAGTTCAGCCACCTTGGGAGGGTCTGTTGAGGGTCATCAATTCTTATGAGGTTGTAGACCAGGTGAACGTTATAGAAAGCAAGTTTGAAATGGTATTATTCCATCAAGCTTTTGGCCCTTAGGTTTGTATGGGCAACTATCGTAGCTCACTTTCATTACTGTATTATTTTAATTACTGTATCCCCAGAGCCTGCATGGGTTGGGGCAGCATATATATATTGTTACATAAATAAAATCACTTAGCAAGGCATTTTTATGCTGTGATAAACAAGACATGAGGATGAATAGCTAATGGGAATCAGGTATTAGTCAAGCTTAGAGTAGATCCACTGAAAATCAGAGCGCTTTCATTTCATAAAAACCTAAGTCCTATTGATTGTACAGAATCTAAGCCTGGATCCCATCTTTTATATTTTTCATGTTTCATGTCTATTTATTAAACATGTTTAGCTACAAACCATTATGTCCATTAACACTAGAAAAAAAAATAAACATAATTAAATGAGGAGATCTTAACTCAACACTGACTCCACACCTATTATCATTTAATTTCTGGATGATTTAGATAATTTTTTTTGCATAGCTAGTACAGATAGGGTTACAGTCTAGGACAGGGGTCGGCAAACTTTTTATGCCGGGAGCCATTTTGACATGCTCGTGCACATTTTGAAATGCTAGAGAGCCAGGGGGCGGGGTTTGCGGGTGGGGGCCAATCACGTGGAAGGGGGCGGGGTTTGCGGGCGGGAGACGGCGTCCACCCGGCCCAGCTGCCCGGGGTCCAGGGAGATCAGCTCCGGCGGGATCTGTGGCGAAGAGCGGCTGTGGGGGGGGGGGCGGGCGGCGACGACAAGCGACGCGCTTCAGGCTTTCAGCGCTGGAAGGAGGCCCGCCTTCCAGCGCTGAAAGCCTGAAGCGCGCCGCTTGTCGTCGCCGCCCGACCCCCCCCCCCACGGCCGCTCTTCGCCCGCCCGCGTTGAACAAAGAAGATGATGGAGGGTGGGAAACGAGGCCTGCCTGCTTACCTGCCTGCCTCCCTCCCTCCGCGAGGCCCCCGCTGCCTTCCCGGGGTCCAAGCCGGATCGGGGGCCTCGCGGAGAGAAGCAGGCAGGCAGGTAAGCGGGCAGCCCTGGCCTCCGCCGCCGGGCCCGCCCCCCTCGGCCGCTTCCGCCTGCCCGCGTTGAAGGAAGAAGACGATGGAGGGTGGGAAACGAGGCCTGCCCGCTTACCTGCCTGCTTGCCTCCCTCCGCGAGGCCCTCCGCTGCCTTCCCGGGGTCCAAGCCGGATCTGGGGCCTCGCGGAGAAAGGCAGGCAGGCAGGTAAGCGGGCAGCCCTGGCCTCCGCCGCCGGGCCCGCCCCCCTCGGCCGCTTCCGCCCGCCCGGGTTGAAGAAAGAAGATGATGGAGGGTGGGAAACGAGGCCTGCCCGCTTACCTGCCTGCTTGCCTCGCTCCGCGAGGCCCCCCGCTGCCTTCCCGGGGTCCAAGTCGGATCAGGGGCCTCGCGGAGAGAGGCAGGCAGGCAGGTAAGCGGGCAGCCCTGGCCTCCGCCGCCGGGCCCGCCCCCCTCGGCCGCTTCCGCCCGCCCGGGTTGAAGAAAGAAGATGATGGAGGGTGGGAAACGAGGCCTGCCCGCTTACCTGCCTGCTTGCCTCGCTCCGCGAGGCCCCCCGCTGCCTTCCCGGGGTCCAAGTCGGATCAGGGGCCTCGCGGAGAGAGGCAGGCAGGCAGGTAAGCGGGCAGCCCTGGCCTCCGCCGCCGGGCCCGCCCCCCTCGGCCGCTTCCGCCCGCCCGGGTTGAAGAAAGATGATGATGGAGGGTGGGAAACGAGGCCTGCCCGCTTACCTGCCCGCTTACCTGCCTGCTTGCCTCGCTCCGCGAGGCCCCCCGCTGCCTTCCCGGGGTCCAAGTCGGATCAGGGGCCTCGCGGAGAGAGGCAGGCAGGCAGGTAAGCGGGCAGCCCTGGCCTCCGCCGCCGGGCCCGCCCCCCTCGGCCGCTTCCGCCCGCCCGGGTTGAAGAAAGAAGATGATGGAGGGTGGGAAACGAGGCCTGCCCGCTTACCTGCCTGCTTGCCTCGCTCCGCGAGGCCCCCCGCTGCCTTCCCGGGGTCCAAGTTGGATCAGGGGCCTCGCGGAGAGAGGCAGGCAGGCAGGTAAGCGGGCAGCCCTGGCCTCCGCCGCCGGGCCCGCCCCCCTCAGCCGCTTCCGCCCGCCCGGGTTGAAGAAAGAAGATGATGGAGGGTGGGAAACGAGGCCTGCCCGCTTACCTGCCTGCTTGCCTCTCTCCGCGCAGGGGCTGCTGCGGCTGGAGATGGCGCTGCCTCCCTGCTGCGCCGGGCCTCGCTCAGTGCGAGAGCCAGGGGGCGGGGTTTGCGGGCGGGGGCCTATCACGTGGAAGGGGCGGGGGTGAGTTCAGCTGCGGAAGAGCCACACTCAAGGGGCCAAAGAGCCGCATCTGGCTCGCGAGCCGCCATTTCCGACCCTTGGTCTAGGACATTCCTTCATTAAAATCAGATAAAGGAAAACTTATTTTTTCTTCATCACAACTGAACTGAGAGATAATTCACCTCTTTTCAATATTTCTCACAAATTGATAAATATAATGGGCAAAATAACAGATAACAGAGTAAGTCTTCAGTCTGTGAAGGGTAGAGTCTTCATACAACAGGAGTTTGCTGATATCTACTGCTACTGAAGGCGTAGTTTGCAATTGAAAACATTAACTAAATACATACAGTAGCTCTTTTATGGTCCAGTTTCAACCTGCTATACCAAGATAAGGATCTAGGTGTAGCCATATGCTTCTTATTCTTTCTAATTAGAAATCAGTTCTCACAGCTCCTCAGATTGCAAAGGCACAATTGCTAGTGAAAATAAATACTTATCCAAAAGTTCACATAAGGCAGATTTCCAACCACTTTGTAGATTAACAAATCCAACCATTGTCTAACCAGAAATCTGGACTCTTAGAGCAATATACCTGTGAAATCTGAGCAAGACCTTATCAATATGAGCTTTAATTGAGAGCAAACCCAATTCCGCTTACAGAAGATGGGTAAGAATTCCTATGGGAAGCCCCATTGATCCTTGGCAGAACTGTGGTTTCTAAAATTTTACACAGTTAAAAACACTTTATGTTTTTAACATCTGGAAATGCCCAAGAAAAGTACATTTCAATTTCACTTAGAGCAGAGCTTTCCAAACTGTGTGTCGCGACACAAAAGTGTGTCGCCACACACAGCGTTGTGTGTTGCCACACCACCAGGAAGCGGTGGCGCATGTGTGCATGGCGGCGGCGGCAGCGGCGCGGTATCAGTGTTTCCGCGTTTTAGCGGAGGCTGCTGCCGCCGCCGTGCACGCGCGTGCCGCCGCACGCCCCCCGCGCCGCCACCGTGCACACGCGCGCCGCCGCACGCCCCCTCGCACCGCCAGCGGCGGCACTTTGGAAAGTCCTGACTTAGAGAAAGAAAATAATTTGCCCAGGGAAGAAGCTAAGAGAGAGGGAATAGTAGGGAAGAAAATCTGTTAATGGGAACAGGAAATGAAATGTATGTCCAAAGCTGGAACATTATTGGAAGAGGGAGTGATAAAAGTGTCTATCACCAACTTTTCATTTGAATAGCTGGATGAATCTTATTTTACTTCGTTGGCATAAATTGTAACTGGCTAAACAAAGAGAGAGAGAAATAATGTATAGTCAAAGGCTTTCACGGCCAGAATCCGATGGTTGTTGTGGGTTTTCCAGGCTGTGTGGCCGTGTTCTGGCAGATTTGGTTCCCAACGTTTCGCCAGTAGCTGTGGCTGGCATCTTCAGAGGACAGGAGCACAGAGAGAGAAATACATTTAATAAAGGGCAGAAAAATGGTATGAGCAAAAAGGAGGAGGTTTCATCATTATTCATAGATACATTATTGATACTATACTATCCAATAGAGGTCCAAGACTCACAGCAATAATCCAAAGAGTACTCAAAAGGTAATTGTTGCCTTGCAGGGAAGAAATCTAGCAGTTCGGTATTCCTCTAAGTGAAAACATGTGTATTTATATGCTGCCTCTCTGCCTTGGCACACAAAATGGTATACATTTTTAATATACTGAAATGTTATGACACCAAACTATGGAACAATTTTAATCTAAACAAATTGTAATTAAAATGAAGCAATCATTTAAAAACATAGTTTTTACTACGTTAGTGTTAACTAACAAAGGCACCTCCACATCACAAGGGATTTAGGGCCACTCCTGGATCAGTGCCATGTCCCTGTAATCCTGCACTGTTGTTAGTTCCTGCATTTCTTTCTAGCTCATCTCTGCCATAGTTCAAAACTTGCAACATTTCCATTCTGAAATCCTGAAACTCCACAGGATCTGGGTGGGCCAGTTTCTCATTAGTGGGAACTCCTGACAACCCCCACCTCCTGGCTCCTTGACCTCTTCTCAACTCCTAAGCTACTGATCCCAATATCCTTCCATCAGATTTGCAAGCTGGTGACCTGCATTCTCCCCCTTTTTCTGCCACTGTTTGGCTCATCTTGAGTTCATGCCATGGGTATGGTGAGGACAACTGTCCATTAAGAGACTGGGTCTCTGTGAAGACTGGTGCTGGCAACAAAGGGCCTGAAAAAGGCAGGATTCCTGTATCGACACAGTGCAAGGGCCATCAGCAGCTCAGTCTGAGAAAAGACTGGCAAACCATCTTTTATGACAGAAGGGCACAGGAAAGAAACTTGGGATTTAAACTTTGAGACCTATATGTGTGAGTGTGAATATTCTTAGATTCTGTAGAACCGATCTTCATCTTTATGAGGACCATTTCATAGCTGCTCTAAACAGTACATCACTATCTGAATCTGGTCTTGACTTTCCGTGAAAATGCCCGAGGGAGGGATGGGACTTCTAGAGAAATATTTATTGTGGTGGCCTGAGCCTAAGCCTAAGCCTGACAGTCTGAGCATTTAGGACGTGTTTGGGGACTGCTGACAACAGATGTATATGTATAAGATCCCCAAATGTGGATTCAGAGTTCCTGGGTGGTTTGGAACAGCTGATGAGTCTTCAAGGGTTGCCCTCTCTAAAGGTGCTAATTATCATCTTTCTTTCCTGGTACAGTTGATGAATTTATGTTATTTGAGGATGCATAATATGAGCCGTAAGTAAAACTCAGTTCTAATAATAAGGTTAAGATCAGGGTATTTCTAAACCTATAGGGATCGGCAACCATTCTGTCAACACAAATGAATACTGTCAGCTCCATAGGCCAGTGAAATAAAAGACGACACAGCTCTCTGAGAGATTCACAAGATGCAAAGGAATAAAGCAAGGAACAAGCGTTCAAGACTGGGCCTCATCGTTCAGCAGGTCAAGGGTTACTGTCTGAAGAAAAGAGGTCTCCCATTTGGCACCCCTCTTCTTTGGAATGTCTTACTACCAGAAATAAGATCTCCACCCTCCCTCTGGATATTTAGAAAGCTGTTGAAAACTTACATTTTTAAGGGAGCATTTAGGGACTGGGGAGTAGAAATGTACCTGGGATGGATGGAGGTGTTATCAGTGGTTGTGATTGTTATGATTGATGATATAACTCAGGGCTTTCCAAAGTGCTGCCGCTGGCGACACACCAGCGGCAGCGGCAGCGCGCGCGCACACGGCGACGGCGCAGGGGGTGTGTGCGGCGGCACGCATGGCGACGGCGCGGGGGGCGTGCGGCGGCACGCGCACGGTGGTGGCGCGGGGGTGTGTGCGGCGGTGCGGGGGGCGTGTGCGGCGGCGCGCGCGTGCATGGCGGCCACCGTGCACGCGCGTGCCACTGCTTCCGGGTGCTGTGGCGACACACCACGCTGTGTGTGGCGACACACTTTTGTGTCGCGACACACAGTTTAGAAAGCTCTGATATAACTGATTACTATGGAATACGTATTACTGTATATGATGCTATAATATTACTCTTTTGCAGGACACCACTTGGAATGATTGAAGTGGTATAAAAGCACTACTACATTAATAAGTAAGATAAGTATCTTTGGAAGTGCTTGCTATAATCTAGGCTTCCAGAGTGAAATCATGCAGTGAGTCTTCATGTAGGACAGAAGCTTTCCAAACTGTGTGTCGCAACACACAGTCTGGTTTGTCGCCACACAACCCGGAAGCGGCAGCAGGGGTGTGTATGGTGGCGGCGGCGGCAGCGTGCCATCAGCGCTTCTGCGTTTTAGCGGAGGCCGCCGCCGCCGCGCACGCCCCCACCCGCCCCCGCCCCCCTGCACCGCCGTGCACACCGCCGCCGCCGTTGTTGGTGTGTCGCCAACGGCGGCACTAGAAAGCACTGATGTAGGAGGTGGATTTTCAAGTTGGACCATCACTGCTATACAGTATAAGGAACATGGTGAGAATGACCACATGGTGGCTAAGTAGTGGAAACACATGTCCCTCCCTGCTCCCCTTTTCTGGATATAAAAAACTGCACCATGAGACCCTGAACAGACGTTCTTATTTGCTGAAGTGGTATTTTTAGTATTATGAGGCAAAGCTGCATGGCTAATCTGACCAGGGAATAATGGCTAGTGAAGAGAATGGAGTCAACCTAAAGCATGATCTGAAGACAGGAAAGTGCAGCTGGTAATTATTTAAAAAATTATAAAGTTCAAAAAACGTTTTATTGGGAGTGTTAAGAAAAGTATGCCAAGTTGCTGTAGAACTAATTATGTTTTTTACGTCAGAATTCTGGGCCGTCAAAAAAAGAAGAAGAAAAGAAGTAGCTATGGCTGCAAACAATCCAAAGCACACTTATCCAGGAGTAAATCCTACAGAACACAAGAAGCCGTATTTCTATGTACAGGATTACATTGCACTTTACTAACAGAGAGGTAGGAAAATGCCATAATCCATTCAGCCATGGACATTAATTGAAAAAAGGTAAGTGGGACAAGAGGCAACATATACGTGGCCATGTATTTTTTAAAGGGGCGAGCCAAGCCTCCCTCGGTTTAGCACCCTCTGGACCTGCTGAGACTAAACTCACTTTCCCAGGCAGCATTTGGAGGGTTCCAGGTGAGAAAAGCCTGGGCTGGTTTGTACTAAACGTATTATTTAGGGAGCTACAGTAATTTTTCTATATAATTGTAAATGTAGAACAAGAGGAGAGAGGAGATCCAACACAAATGATGAAAGGCAATTCAGAATGTGAGAGAGTTGAGCTAGTCTCCAAGCAGCAAAGCTGTTTCTCTCACTGAAATCACAGAAGAGAAGTTGCCTTTAAGAAAATCTACAGCCTTGGTGAACCGAAAAATAATTCAGTAACATGGAAGGATTCTGGATGAAGAATGAGAATTGACCTTAAAGTTAGGAGAAAACTAGAAAAAAAGAGAATCTACAGTAATGGCTCCCTCTAATGGCCATTGCCAACCTAGCAATTCGAAAGCATGCAAATGCAAGTAGATTAATAGGTACCACTTCGGTGGGATGGTACCAGCCACATGACCGCAGAAGCGTCTTCGGACAACGCTGGCTCTTCGGCTAACAAACGGAGATGAGCACCAGCCTCTAGAGTCGGACACAACTGCACAACTGTGCGGGGGGTACCTTTACTTTTTATTCAAAAGATGGTAGCATCTGAGCTATTTTATATGAACTTGGATGTTCAACAGGGTGAAACCTGGTTAGTATTTGGATGGGAAACCACTAGGGAAAAGCAGGACCGTTGGCTAGACTGGAGATATCCTAGAAGGTGGCAATGGTAAGCAACTTTCATACTACTGCCAAGAGAACAATAAATATTTGTCATGGAGTCACCGGAAATCAAACTCAACACAAAGGAAGCGTCATCTTTCCCTTGTTTGTCTGTTTAGACTCCTGTCTAAAATCCTTAACAGCAGCTGGGAACCTGGTAGTGAAGAAAATGCTGAGCCAGACAGACCCCTCATAAAAGAGATGCATACCTGCTACATCTAGAATAACTTTCCCAGCCCGGCTATATGAAGATATATACTGAACCCGTGAATACGCTTTTATTAAAAACAGTTTGCCTGTTTTAGGCATTTCAGGCCTCGAAGTTGTACAGATGGGATCAAAGGGGTGGTAAAATCTCCACTATTCAAACTTACCATTGATGACTCTCAGCACTTGATGGGTCCAGGTTAATTGCATTCTCTCCAACAAGTTTTCCTGCAAAAGGTGCATTTTACAGATTTTAACAATATGCATAAACTAATACCAGACCATGCTCCATCCATTCAACAATAAAGTAATAAAGACAATTATATGATGATTGTGATTTTAAGTCAATCACCCTATCATAGTTATTTTTGTCCAAAATAAAGAATTACTATACTAAATGGTAACTGTCTGCTGTCCTTTGACAATGGAGCTGATTACTACTCTCTTTCTACTCTTCTGGGCTGTCCACACTCCTTATGTAAGGCTCAGAAACCCTCCAGAGCAGAATTTGGGAACACACAATGGTTACTGGGGGAAAGTCAAGTTACTGCAGCACAAGTAGGTATCTACACATGCAACACTGTTGTAAGAGATGGTGTGTGGATGGAAAGCCTACTACTAATGATGCTGCACCTATTGTAATCACAGCACTATGAAATGGGGTGGTAGGAGACATCAATGGTAGTTGTGAGTCAAAGCTTTAGAGAATGTGATATAATAAATGATCTGCAAGATGTAAGGGAAGAGAGAGCTGGATATCTTGGTGGTGAAGTCTGAGAAGGATTGAAACAAATCAGGCTTGACAAAATATCCTGAGTATGTTAGGACACTGCAAGTACCTCCTAGTTGGTGAGATGCAGGCAGGTATATTAGCTTGCAAAGTAGTCTCTAGATCAGAGAACCAGAATAGTGTGAGCATGCTTGCAGTAAAACTGGGCTTTAATTGCACTTGTGGTATACTGGCCAACATTTGCCAAAACTGTCCTTACCATTGGCAGGCAATACTGGATGTGGCACAGGTACAATTAAGACTGATGTAATGGTATGTGAAAAGGGGCGTGGTGGCTCAGCGGGTAAGACGCCAGGCTTGTCGATCGGAAGATTGCAAGTTCGGAGGTTCGAATCCCTAGCCCTGCGTGCGGAGTGAGCTCCCGCACTAGCTCCAGCTCTTGCCAACCTAGCAATTCGAAAGCATGCAAATGCAAGTAGATTAATAGGTACCACTTCGGTGGGTAGGTAACAGCATTCCGCGTGTGTCATGCCGGCCACATGACCGTGGAAGTGTCTTTGGACAACGCTGGCTCTTTGGCTAAGAAACAGAGATGAGCACCGCCCCCTAGAGTCGGACACGACTGTGCAGGGGAACCTTTACCTTTAATGGTATGTGGGACTGGCCTTGGGAGGTGGGGGAAGAGATGCTGCCTAGGGAACAATCAGAGAAGATAGGGTATAGCCTGAGCTGCATAATGGGCAAAGAAAGAAACTCAGAAAGGAACCTCCCTAACATATCAGGCTGTAAAAGATATGGCAGGAGATTTGTACTTTCAGACTTGCAAGATTCTGTTAATGTAGCCTTACATAAAAGTAAAATTAGCTCATCTAGTCGTGTTTCCTGTCTGGTCTACCTGGGAAGGCTGACAGCTGGTATCCTAGCCTACACCTTATGTGAAAACCTTAATTGACCAAAACCATGATAGGTAGTGGAGGTCATTATTTATGGGGTCATCGGGTGGTAAGCATAGCATATGAAAAAATGTGACTTGGAATGAAACAGAAAATATTCTGTTAGGTGACATAAACAGATGAATGGGAATGTGCTTCTGTCCACTTAATTATATGGAAATGAGTTGTGTATGTCAACAGAAACAAGTACGTTGGATGCAGTATGTCCATGTGGCATGTGTGTTAAAATAAGAAGAGATAGGAAAAAGAATGGATGGGTGCTAGATAAAAGTGGACTGAATACCAAACTAAGTTACCACTATGAAAGAAGTATGTAGAGATGTGTGGGCTGTATAGAGAGAATGAACGAGGACTAAATTGCAAAACAAATATATGAAGGAAGAGTGAATGGGTTGAAGGGAAGAAAAGACTGAGAAAGTTATGATAGGATGAAGTTGATGACATCCTCAAAATGAAAGATGCCAATAATTTGAAGACATAAAAGCCAGTATGAATCAGGGTATGGACATGGTGGAAGCAAGGATGGTTTGGAAGAATATAAAGATATGAAGAGGTATTCTGAATGATTTTGATATCAGCTAGATGTAGATTTCTTCCCCCTTATCTCCTGCTTTTAATTTTTTCACTCATTACTTCTCATTCTTTTTCATTAGTTTGAACAATGTTGCTTAACCAAAAGGAATAGCATGAAGGGTATATGTATGTTTACTGACAAAGCTGGGGGGTAAGTATGGTTAAACTTTGGCCTCAGTGATGAATTAGCCCTCTTTTAAGGTTAAAGCAGAACCCATAAGATATTTAACAGAGACATTAAATTGGGAGTTTATCCCATTTGGCTCCAGATTAATTTAATTCAATAGGACATACTTCTAGGATAAAACTAGTGTGGTGTAGTGATTAGGATGCTGGACCAGACAGGGGACATCCCGGTCCAAGGCCCCACTCAGCTATGGAAGGTTATATAGGGCTAGCTACTGTCTCTCAGCTTAACCTAGTTCACAAGGTTGCTTTTAGGAGACAGTTGGAAAAGGGAAGGTTCTGCATGTTGCCTTGAGCTCTCAAAGGAAAGATGGAATGTATGTCTAATAAATAAATAAGCATATTCAGCTTTGCAGTTAATATTTTGAAAAATGCAATGCATGCCTTGGTAGAAATTAAAAAGAAACAAACAGAATAAAAACCGAGCCCTTCCCTTAGCATTCCTTGTGGATTCAGAACAGAACTGGGGCAGGGAAGCTCCTTCTCTGAAATCTCACCAATATACTTCCTCAGCTAAACATCACCACCATTTTTCTTGGTGCAAGGCTGCCCTATCAGGGAATCAGATTAGTACCACAATCCCCAGCAAGATTGTTACTCCAGCTCATATTTCTCTGCTTCAGTTGGCTAAATGAACTTATTTTTAGCAGAAGCAATAATAAAATAGAATTCCTGATAGATTTCTAGTTTGAACCAATATTATTTGCATTAAAAAGTCTATTGACCAGCCAACCTTCAGCAGCATAGTTCTTTTTCTCATCAGCATCTGTAGTTAACTCAAACATGTCCCCATAAGCCCGGGCAAGTCTCCAAAGAAAGCCAGGATGGTTTCGATACTGCTTGCAAACAGAGAGATGCATTAGATTGCCTTTATTCTAGATACCTTTTGACATACTTAAAATGCACCTGCCCCCAATCGCCACGTGCTATTCTGTAAGTAATTACATTGTCTTGTATTTTAAATTCATTGGCTTCATGTATTATTGTGTCATGCTTTATTTATTTATTTACTCCATTTTTGAAGCTGCCTGACTCCAACCAACTCTGAGCTGCTCACAGAGTGAAGAACAACATAAAAACAACGAAATACAATAACTTAGGTCAAAACAAATTACAAGGTAATTACAAGATGGCAATCCAGACAACACATAAAAAAATAAAACAGGGGAGCCCCATCCACCCTAGCCCCAAATCTGTGAGAACAGCCAGGTTTTCAAGGCCTTCTGGATACCATCAGGGTGGGAGCCATATGGATCTCATGGGGGACTTCATTCCAGAGGGAAGGTACCGCTACAGACAAGGCACACTTCCTGGGTCCCAAAAGGTGACACTGCTTAATTGAGGGGACTCAGAGCATGCCCACTTTGCCAGATCGTACTGGCTGGCAGAAACTGTGGGAAATAGGCAGTAACCTCAAATAACTGGGCCCTATGCCATGAAAAACCTTTTTCAGAGTTTTCTGTTGAAGCAAGCAATAGGATCTAGAATTAGATACACATACACGCTGTAAGTCTCTGCAGTGAAATAAGATTTTTTTCTGGGTGGCCTGCTAGATTTCTGTAGGCAGCTACATGGAAGCAGTAAAGTGTTTTTTCCTATTTGGAAACTGAACTAATATAGTTTACTTTGACCCTTTAAAGGAGTTTATCTGACTAACCACTGAAATTCATTCATTCGTTCATTCAGAGCAGGGGACCCCAACATTTGTGTGCCACATCTGGAATGTTGAGAACATGCTGTGGGGGTTCTCACAAATCAGCTGCCATGGTGGGCATGTCTAGAACAGCCATTGACCAGAATGCAAACTGGCATCTCCTCTACACCCCAAAGACTCTTTTATCACCTGAGCTCACTTCTGTCTTTCCTTCCTATGCAAGGGGCCTCCTTCTGAAGAAAGCATCACTTTTATTTCCTTAGAAAGCCCACAGGCAACACACGTGATTCAGAGTTACACAGGGAAGGTTCCCTCCCACCACCTTCATGTTAGCATAGACAAGAAAGGTTCACAGCAACCTAGCCGTCTCTTGTTCTTCTCCTACTAAATTCCTTATTGTAGTCTGCAAACAAAATGGGAAGTTCTTAGTTGCTGCTGGAACCCCCACATCCCTCTCTAATCCCACAGTAAAAAGCAACATTGACTCTCACATAAACCACAAAGTTAACGTGGGAAGAAAGCCTACGTGGGCCTATTGGCAACAGGAAAAGGGAAAGCAGGAGGGGTGTAACTTGATAATAGATGCTTTCCCCTCTGCACTGAGTAACCATAACCACTTGTATAGGGAGCCTACTTTCAGCAAATATTTGGGAATGCTAACCAAAGGGGCCATGTTTAAGCAACAGGATTTTCCCCCCTTAAAACTAATCTACTCAAACATATCCTTAAAGTTTGATGTGACTAAAGCGTTTAAAAGAACACCATGGAATGCACTGAACTATAGACAGTACCTGTTCCTCCCTTTCAAGCAATAGTTTGAAGCTTTCTCTTTTCTCATGCTCCGAGCCACCATGCATTCTGTCCACCTCCTGCAGAACTAATTTCTCTTCAGGTGTCAAGGAAGATATGGAGGAATTGATCCATCCTTTTTCTTCCTCAGATTCTCCTTCAGTATCAGTATGAGCTGTAATATAACTAAAATAGAAGAGGGGAAAATATAATCTCTTTCTGAAAACCAGAATGGTTATAATGCAGCTTGTAACTGTTATTTTACTAATTAACATATCTTAAGACTGCTGCAAAGTATACGTTGAACATTTTCATTTAATTTTGTAATATCCACAGACAGACCAATTAAATTAGGCTTAAATCAGGCACTACTGTATTATTTTTTATTTTAAAAAAACTATTCAGTAAAATTAAAATGACTTTTTTGGTATTGAAACATAAAGCCTATTTTAATTTAATGAAATTCAGCAACTACATCTTTTCCAATTAATATTGTCTTTACCTTCAGTTTCTGGTGAAATGTTTTTTTTTATAGTTTAAACTTTATTGATTTTCAGAGTATAGATAAAATAGAAAATAGAAAATACAGAAAAGCATGAAAATAAAACTAAAGAAAAAAGAAGAAAAAACTATAAAGTGCAAAGGAAGGAAGGAAGGAAGGAAGGAAGGAAGGAAGGAAGGAAGGAAGGAAGGAAGGAAGTTCTTTAAAATTACCACCTGAAAAGTTATTGAGACAATTGAATTGTAGAAAAGATACAAAATGGAACTGCAGGTTTTTAAACGCAATCATTTGGAACTAGCAACATTTCTGCACCAAATCAAATACCTTCTGAGTATTAGAGGCATTCAGATTTATCATGGCAGTCAGTATCATTTACTGAATCATCAAGACCTTGAGACAAGGTAAATTGTCTCTTAGTTTCCAATGAAAACAATTTAATCCTTTAAAAAAACGATCAAGGCCTTGTTCTTAGCCTTGAAAAGGCTGTAATGGGTATTACAAGCTGTTGTTGTAGTTCTTAGCGTTTGTCCCACAAGGTTTCATAGTCTGCTTGTTTTTCAACTGTGTTTACCTAGTTCTTGTAGAAAAGCTATCAATGCATGATGCAACAAGGGTTTCTGTTTTTCAGCCAGCTTGTTGCAGAGTCTGAAATTGATTAGAGCTGAGAGGAAGTGACTGACCCAAGGCCACCCAGTGGACTTCTGTGCCCAGGGAAGGACTGGTACCTTGGTCTCCCTGCTTCTAGTCCAGCACATTACCCTCACCACCACACTGGCTCTGTTAGTACAATACTTGTTATGCTAGTAAAATTCAAGCCATCAAATTCATTACTACAGGTTTGCAAGTACTGTACTGACCTATTACAAGTTTGCAAGAACTGGTGATTTTTTTACCTGCTATATGTTGCTTTTGTCTTTGAAACTTAGTACAGTCAGTATCAGGGAAGGGGAAGAATTTTACTTCAGTCACTCTCCATAGAGCTTAGATTATAAATAAAGGAGACAAAGTAGAAACTGCATCAGTAAAGAGTCTTTATGGGTAAACCAAGCATCTCTATATCTGGTTCAGCTTTTCCCTTTAGAGCAGTGTTTCTCAACCTTGGCAACTTTAAGATGTGTGGACTTCAACTCCCAGAATTCCCCAGCCAGCCTTGTTGGCTGGAGAATTCTGGGACTTGAAGTCCACACATCTTAAAGTTGTCAAGGTTGAGAAACACTGCTTTAGACGGTAGCAGGATCCAAGCATTTTGGCCTTCCACATCAAGAAAAGGAAAGATCTGAAGAAAGTCCTAAAGATTGGGAAGGGGTCAAAAGATTGGTACTGGGGATGAAAGCACAGAATGAGTGAACTGACCAGGATGTCTTCATGGCATCCATCCTATTCTGTAAATCTTAGTTACAGAATACAGAATAGTTACCATATTGTTTAACTTAAGAAAAAAGGAATAATTTGAGTAGACAAAATGTTTTACAATCAGCATTTTAGCCATCCAGTTTATTTTTCTATTTTACGCTTAAATGATTTACACTAATATCAATAATAATAATAATAATAATAATAATAATAATACCTGTTTTATATATAACTCAAGGTGGTGAACATACCTAATACTACTGCTTCCTTTTCCCCACAAGAACTCTGTGACATGGGTTGGCCTGAGAGAGTGACTGGCCCAAAGTCACCCAGCCGGCTTTCATGCCTAAGGGAGGCCTAGAACTCACAATCTCCTGGTTTCTAGATGTGCACCTTAACCACTACACCAAACTGGCTCTACACTAAAATGTACACTACACCAAAATGACCGAACATCAAATATTTTGTGGGCTTGAGATACTGGAAAATCCATCAGTAGACACTGCTTCCCATATTTCACCTTCCTGCTCAAAAATAGTAGGAACTTTCAATGATTGTCTTCTAATGGTTAGTTTTCAGAACTGTATGCATCAACCATGTTTGAACAAAATAAGCAAGACACAGCAATACAAATCTTAGGGCTACCTGATCTGGGCTGCAACAGTTTTGACAACAACTAGATGGCAGCAAAGAGAGGCAAATAATTATCTGCTGCCATGCAGGGAACATCAGGTTTTGCAGCCTGGATCTGATAGCTCAACAACAGATGGAACCTAGAAATGTTAATGGCTTGTGATGTATCCTATTTTAGCAAATATCTAGAGATATGCAGACAGTAGTGGATTTATAAGCTTCTTCATGTGACAGAAAAGTTTTCAATGTATTCATGCAGCAATAAATACTATATCCTAAATACTATATCTGATTTAATGTAAAACACATGGTGACAAGCCTTGGGTAGCCACATCCAACCTTCTGAGTATCATGATGCTCACATATGGTCCATAAACATCCATATAAGGTATTAGATAGCTATGTATCACTTGTATAATAAATACTAGTGACACAATTGGCTTATTTGCCTCCATTTAAGAAAGATTAATTCCAGAGCCTTGCATTTCCTAGAGCAGAACTTATCTTCCAGAGATCAGTGTGTTTCATACATGAAACCTGAACAGTATAAAACATTGATGCAATCGGCAGAAATGTTAAAAAGAAAAAAAGAAAAGAAAGCAGTTTTAGTACAATGAATTGTGCTGGTTCAGCCAATTATTACTAGGAATGCTTTTTAACTGAAAACTTCAATGCAGGGACTGTGTAATGCTTCAGGTTGGACTGGAAAAAGGTGCTTTGTAATGTGTTGACACATAAACACAGCATCTGGCTGCGACTTGAACCTGGAATCAGATGCACCTGCTTTGAATGAGTCAGGGCCACATGCTGTGTCCACACTACTGTCTGTTTCAAAGCATCTGTTCCCAAGCAAATCTAAAGCACTGCACACATTTTGGGTTGAGGGCCACACAATACCTTTACGCGGCATGCCAGGAACACATTCCATAATGTGGGGAGGGCAAGATGAAAAGTGTAGCATAGTGGTGAACATGAGGACCAAGGAGATACTGGCTCAAATCCAGTATTAGCCATGAAGTTTAATTAATTAATTAATTTATAATTCAAATTTATCACTGCCCATCTCCCCCAATGGGGGACTCTGGGCGGTTTACAAAATATCAACAGTTAAAACCTATAAACATGAGTTACACCTAAAACAATATAATAAATAATAGATAAAAATCCAAGTAATGGTAAAATCGTATATAAAAGGAGGACATTATGGGGCCAGCCACCCCCAGGAGGAACTATTACCTGCCCCATCCCAGGCAAGGCGGCAGAACCAGGTCTTAAGAGTCTTCTGGAAGGCCGGGAGCGAGGGAGCCAGTCTCACCTCCGGGGGCAAGATATTCCACAAGGCGGGCGCTATCGCAGAGAAGGCTCGCCTCCTGGACCCCGCTAGATGGAGTTCTCTTGTTGGGGTCTGAAGCATGCCCTCTCTGCATGAACAAGTGGGGCGGGTCGATGTCATGCTGGTAGTTAATGCTGGTAGTTTGCATTTTGCTGCCTTAAAACTCACAAATGATCTTGTTTTAAAAGGATAGCTGCCTTTGGGTTCCAGCCTGTCTCCCAGCCCAACTCACTGCCCAGAAAGGTTATTAGGATGAATGGGAAAACTGGAAGGAAATGTTATGGAGGCAGATTAAGACTACTAGAACAAAAGGTGATATAGTTATATAACAAATAAACAAATAACTTCAATTAAAATAAATTAAGCAAATATATTTCCCCACATGTTTTGACAACCATGCTTTCAGTAACTTTAAAAACTTATTCAGCTAATCTGAAACACAAGATGTTAAAACATTAGTACCTGAGGGGCAAAAAAAAAAAAAAAACAGAAATAGCCATGTATCTATTTATTGGTTTAGTTCTGCATGATACAAAGTGTACCAAGGACCCAAAACTTATCTAAGTAAGGGTTGCCACTGAATGAAGGCAATTAACTAATCTCATTATCTTTTTTCATACAAAACCTACATTAAATCAGTCTGGTTTGTTAAGATTTTGTGTTTTGTTCATTTTAACTCTTTTAACTTATAATATTAGCTACTCAGTGGAAGCTGTTTGATTTTACAAAATGGCAGGACATAATACATTTGAAAGAAATACTACACTGTACATAGGCATGCAATGTGCATATCCGTCATCGCATAGGCCAATTACATTTATTTTGCTTTGTGTATACAAGTCTGCTAGAATTCCTAGGAGAATGTACTGCTCCACTCTATACTCGGCTCCACATATTGAAATGGAAACAGCAAGGTAGCTAGACCATTTTCATGAGGCCACAGTGGCTGAAAATGACATGGGAAGAATTGTAATCAAAATGAACCCTAACTGGAAATAATATAAACAGTACAACGAACAAGATCAGTTACACCACAGGAACTCTATTTTCCAGGGTAAGACTTGAGTGGCTGAGAAACTGCAAATCGTGTAAAACTTCATGGTTTCCAAGCTAAGACATACCAAGGATGCAAAATGCTTTGTGGCTGAAGTGATTATCAGAAAATCCCATTCTGACATCAAAACTGAGGTAGTAGTGTCCCATTTCAAGGTCAGATCACTTTGGCAGACCCAGAATGGTTCACTTTAAGGTCGGAAAAGCTGTTTTGGTGACAGAAAAGTGTTTTCTGAGGTCAAATATTTAGACTTCAAAATATTTTACAAACTCTAGATAACACTAGTACTGACTGCTGGGAAATTAGTTAGGACTCAAATCAACTTCGTTCCATGCAGATTATAACAGCAAAGGAATTGTAAATTCCCTTTAAATGGCCTCTCCAAATACTGAGAGGTTTTAGAAAGCAATCCAGAATGTTAGATGTTGTAGGACGCCAGGATTAGTCATGTGAAGAACCCAGGAGTTTACTGAATATTTACTGTAAATCTGTAAAAAACAGTAGTTTGTTTTTATGGACTTTTTATCTTTTAAAAACGAAGTATTTCATTAACATAATTCAAAATATTTTTTAAATCCCTACCCGCCTTCACTTTCAGCCTCTTCGGAACTGGTGGTATCAGATACGCCTTGAGGGATCGCCTCAGCCTTTCGCTTCTTCGCAGGCCTATGTAAAGGGCTGGTTCTGCGACTTCCTGTTTTCCCTTGAAGTTCATCTCGAACAAGTTCGTCCAACTTCGGAACAGCTTCTTTAAGAAATGTCACTTCTCTTCTCAGTTCTTCCACACTTACTACTAAGCCATTCAATTTCTCCAATATCTGAACCTGTCTTCCTTGTAACAGCAACACTGTTCTTTCTCCTTTGAGAGTTTCATATGGAAAATCTATTAAATCAAAACTGTTAGCTGAATTTGGAAATACAGGCAAATGCATAGCTTTGCTGCGTTTGTTTGTCTTGAGATACCAACACAGGACATAGGTTATTCCAGCAGCTCCTGCCATTAAGCCAAATAATAGCCTTTTATTTTCAAAGTGGGACATGCTTGCTGCTTCTGAAACAATATACAAAGCAGAAGAGAAACTGTAGTTTAATATTTTCTGTGAAATGCCTTGTCTTTTACAAAAGAATACTAGAGGTACGGGTCATTCTTTTTATGTATCAGTTTTGTTAGGTTTCTTAATTAAAAGGCACTTGGGCCACTACCCTATACATCAAAGATATGCATCAAAATTTGGAGGCATTCATTATGCCTCCATAAGGGTCTGGTTTTCAATCTAAGCACGTTTTAAATATCTGGCTGATTTGAAATGAGGTTCTGAAGTCTAATCTATCTGAACCCTAAATTTGTTCTGTTCTACATAGCAAAGTACTATATTCCAATAGAAGAGAATATATGTAGCTCAAGGTTGAACTGTGGAGTCCTTGGTGCTCTCTGAGCCTTGTTGTTTTCTTGCAGACGTTTCATTGCCAGACTAGGCAACATCTTCTAGTCTGGCAATGAACCGTCTGCAAGAAAACAACAAGGCTCAGAGAGCACCAAGGACTGCACAGAAACTGATAAGGCTGAAAACTACCTTAAGATAAGAAGACAGTGTTGCCCCCACACCACGATCAAGAAAGAGAATTAAACTCTAGAGCCTGGAAGACTTTGGACAAATATTTGGGCATTTTAAAGCAGGTTGTAGAATTTGAAACTGACAAGAAGAAAGCTCTGTACATAATACTGAGACATGTAAATACCTTGGTTTACTTTGAAGTGGGATAATTGTCTAAATGTGTTTATCAGGATGGTTTCTTAAAGGTTTGGATAAATGTTTATGCTGTTTTGAAAATTCTTACATTTTTGGTAAATGCCTAGGTTATTGTTTAAATGTGGTTATCAGGATAGTTTTTTTAAGGGTTTAGATAAATGTTTATGTTGTTTGGATAATTTTTATATTTTTTGTTAATGTTAGTTTAGTTGGCAGATAGGAGCAAATTATAGTGAAGAAGGGTAGTGTTTGTTACTATATTAGGTTCCAAATTATGTTTGAAGGGTTTTATATGTTTCTCTTTAATTGGGAGGGTAATTTTGTTTTAGAAGGGAATGTAATAATGAGAATTTAAATGGTTTATAGAAATAATGTTTACTATAATATGAATTGGAGTAAGAGATTGATATTGATTTATGTATATCTTTGTTATAGAAGTCGGAAGTCACTTTGTAGTAGTTTGTTTTGTGTTTTTTCACAACTTTTTAGTTCTGTTTCTTTTTCTTTGTAGGCTTTGTTTCAATCTTTTTAGTTTTTATGTGTATTTTGAAAATGGTTTAATAAAGTTTTCTAAAAAAAAAAAGATTCTGCCATGATTGTACAACTAGCTAGATCCTGTAGGGCAGGGCTTTCCAAAGTTGGTGTGTCGCTGCGGGAAAACCCGGAAGTGCCGCAGTTGCGGCAGCGCGCAAAAACCCGGAAGCGCTGCTGCCGCTTCGGGTTTTTGCGCGCCGCGGTTGGTGTGTCGCCGCAGGAAAACCCAGAAGCGCTGATGATGATCAGTGCTTCCGGGTTGTGTGGCGACACACCAGACTGTGTGTGGCGACACACTTTTGTGTTGCAACACGCGGTTTGGAAAGCTCTGCTGTAGGGGGTAGAACTGAAAGTGAGTAGCTGTCGGACAACCAAGTGTCTTATTGGTGGAAGCAGAGGATGTAGACATGACTGAAAGTAACAAATGCTGGGAAATAAATGGTTGCAGTAGAACATGTGCTAGCAAGTTGCACCCCATGCACCTATAACAGAACTGATCACACCTACAGTAGATCAACTGGCTTTGGGCCCTTCCCAAATGTCAAGCTGGTCTAGTTCTTCACCAATTCAGATTTTACATACCTTGGAGAGGTGGTAGGACAAGGTTGGCTTAGTACGAATCTTCACTTTAGTAGACTAATTTAAGGGAGGGGATATCCATTATTTACAAATGTCCATTAAATTAGAGACTAGTCACTTGCAGCCATTTATATCATTTGCATAATGGTGTCATTACGCAAATGCTGTTAATCAATCTGTAAAAACAGACATGTTCTGTGCAAAGCCCATTGCCTCAATCTTTGATAAATCAAGGTTTCACTGAAATTTAAAACCAAAGCAAAGTTGACAGGATAAGGCTGTTTTAACTATTGGCCTGGGATGAGAAGAGGACAGTGTGATGGGGTCAAGGATGAAGACTGATCTAGCCACACTATGACTGCATCATATTAAGGTGCATGTGGGGCAGGGCCTAAATCACAGGCAAGGTGCCTATGTTCTCTTGAAGAAATAACAATAACATCCTATTTCCTAAATCGGATTAGAAGACACCTTGCAAAAGGTGTTGCAATCCTAGAAGTTATCCAGTAAACCAGAGCTTTCCAACAAACCTGCCCTGCCAGGATTCCGCGCAGGTCCTAGTGCCTGCCTTGTGCCTTGCTGCCTCCAAACCTGCCCTGCCAGGATTCCGCGCAGGTCCTAGTGCCTGCCTTGTGCCTTGCTGCCTCCAAACCTGCCCTGCCAGGATTCCGCGCAGGTCCTAGTGCCTGCCTTGTGCCTGGCTGCCTCCAAACCTGCTGTGATTCCGCGCAGGTCCTAGTGCCTGCCTTGTGCCCTGCTGTAAGAGTGTGTCGCGAAATGATGCCCTGCTGTAAGAGTGTGCTGCAAAATGATGCATGTCTAAAAAGTGTGTCGCCAACATGAAAAGTTTGGAAAGCTCTGCAGTAAACAATCCATACTGTTGAAACTATCCAGCTACAGTTCTCCATACACTGCTAAAAACTTCATTGGCCTGCTTCAGAATAAACATTCATGGGATTTTTTAAAATGTTTACTTAGAAGCAAGTATTATTTAAATCTCATACTTGGTATGGTAGCAAATAATCCAAGGCAATCAGTTTCAGATAAGAGTATCCAGGGGTCGTAACTATGTACTCTGTTGGATCCAAGAATCTAATGGTGCCCGAAAGGCTAAACATTGGAACCCCCCTAAATTCAAGGAAACTTATTTCTAAGTAGTCCTGTCTAGGACATTGTAGGACTGCTTTGTAGGATATTTATTACAGTATAGCAAAAGTTTTGGACAGGTAGACTCCCCCGTGACGTAATAATGCTGTTCATCTTTAGGGTGCCTAAAAAATCTTGGTTGTGTTCTCTTCCCAGGAAGTCTGTCTCTGACTGCGCAAGTGCTTTCGGTGAGTTGCTAAGCTGCAGATGTTGGGGAAGGCTTTCCTCTAACCGAATCAACCATGCATAACCCTAAAACCGATGCATGCTCGTTCTGGGCGAAACGACAATCACAAGGCGCGGTGCTGTTTACAGCCCAGGCAGCCTGAAGCAATAGCTGAGCGGAGCAGTGGCTTCCTCGTCCAGCGGGCGAGTAGAGAGTGCCTAGGCGCAAACTACGCGAGTGGGGGAGAGAGGGAGCCTCTGGCGCAGTCGCGGGGGGGGGCATGCAACCCTGTACCCGCTTCTGAGCGCCTCTGAGGAGAGGAGAAGAAAAAAGGCAGCCAGCCCCGCTTTCCCCTTCGAGGGACGCAGACAAGCCCAGTCTCAGCGTTTCCACCTACCAGGGAAGCCCTCCCGCTGGCGCTCCGCTCTGGCTTGCTACAACGCTGCTCCTATTGCGCTCCCACCGCCGCCGCTTCCGCACCTGAGCCTGCGGGGAGGCGGTGCCGGCGAAAACGCTCAAGGGCCGCCCACACGGTCTGACACCCGGATACGGATGGGCGGGCGGTGGACGGCGGTCCCGGGAAAGCGCCGCATCTTTGGAAGCGGAGAGGGTCTGCTGAATCGGTGTAGTTCGCCAGAGACGTTGGGCGGCAGCTCCCAAAGTCCCCTGCCAGCGCTGCTTGTGGGGCGGTGGAAATTGGCCTCCAACGCGCCTTGAGGGCGGTTTCATGGAGCTGGGAAGACTTCCGGGGTCCTCGGTCGGGGATGGAGACCTTGTCAGTCTCCAGGAGTGCTTGCATCCTAAACGCCGCCGTGGACCCTGCTGGTTGTGCCCCCGTTTGGCAGGTTCGCCGCCGCCGCCCCTCGCCTCGGAGGTCTCGGGTACCAGATATCAGCGGAAGCCTTAGTATGCCCACTTATCCGAGGTTACCCCCATTGAACGGAACAGGAGTTTTGACGTAAAGAATTGATCTGTTTTATTGGGAATAAAGTGAATGCATTGGAGTGAATGTGTTTTGTCTCCAATCAGCCACAAAGTAATTTTGTTTACACCAGTGATGCAACTGCTAGTTGAAAATTGTCCTGGGGAAACGACCTTTTACCATTTACTTGAAGATTGCACAACAAACGAGCCAGGATACTTTTTACTGTAATATGTAAGCTAGGAAGGAAGGAGCCCAAACCATATAGCTTATAACTTGACTTAAAGTGCAATGGCACACAGTTGCTGAAGACAATAAAAAAAAATTAAAAATACCTTATTTTGATTGACTTTTTTTCAATCAAATTTGCAGTAAATGCATTAAATACTTGCTTTGTAGAGAAATTTATTTCGGTCACTAATGATGGAGCCAACAGGAAAGGTTCATTCCACCTCTTCTCGACTTAGACTTTTGCATCTGGTAGAGGGAACTTAACTCTGCCTTCTAGAGTAGAGGAAGGGCATTTCTTCTTGGCTTCATCTTGGGCCAAGAGACAATCTTTTTCTTTTCGCTTGCATCCACAGGGGTCCCCAACCTTTTTGGCGCCAGGGACCAGTTTCAAAAGATGATTTTTCCACGGACCAGGGGGGGGGGGGCGGGGTTTCTGGATTTCCACAGACCGGGGGGGGCGGGGTTTCCGGGATTTCCACGGACGGGGGGGTGGGGTTTGCGGTCCTCCCAACTGGGGAACATGGGCCTTTGCTTTTAGTAGATGACAGCTGCAGCCTGCTTGTCTTTGCCATCACAAAGACAAAATTGGAGATGGTGTAGGTCATAGCTTTCCAAACTGTGTGTCGCGACACATTAGTGTGTCGCAACAAAACCCGGAAGTGCTGATGGCGCGTCGCCGCTGTTCCTGTGGCAACGGCACGCCATTAGCGCTTCCGGGTTTTAGCGTGACACACGAGGCCGCCGCCACCATCATGCACACCGCTGCACGCGCCGCCGCACCACTGCCGGTGTGTCGCCAACGGTGGGACTTTGGAAAGCACTGGTGTAGGTCAATGGCAGTGACTTACTCCAGAAGACTCCCCTGCAACTCCCTCTCCCAGGAAGGAAGCCAAAGAGCAGCCAAAACTTCTCTCCCCTTGCCTATGCCTGACAAACAAGTCAACCTCATCCCCCTCCCTTGTACCAGCATAGCAATGAGAGGTTTGAGAAGCCTTCAGAATGGACATGTTATCAGAAGAACGAGGACTGACTCTCGTTACATGAGAGAATCCCTAGCTGAATTGTGTGGACATGGCAAAATGTCACAGGAACCCCAGATTCCAGGCCAACAAGGCCTTACTTCAGAGATGGGGGCAGCAATGGGGCACATTGTGATTGGAGAGGGAGTATTCAGGGTTGTATTTTACTTTATTTATTTAATTTTTATCCTGCCTTTATTATTTTTATAAATAACTCAAGGCGGCGGACATACCTAATACTCCTTCCTCCTCCTATTTTCCCCACAACAGCAACTCTGTGAGGTGAGTTGGGCTGAGAGAGAGTGACTGGCCCAAGGTCACCCAGCCGGCTTTCATGCCTAAGGCGGGACTAGAACTCTCAGTCTCCTGGTTTGCCATTGGCTCCTTCCTAGGCCTGAAAGACAGGGACTGGCCCAAGGTCACCCAGCCGGCTTTCATGCCTAAGGCGGGACTAGAACTCTCAGTCTCCTGGTTTCTAGCCCAGCACCTTAACCACTAGACCAAACTTATTGTGCCTTAAGCAAGACTCTAGAGAAGATTGAGGGCACCAGGCGACAAAGGTCTTTGGATGTCTCACATTCCTCTCCTGCTTCATCTTTGGAATACTCCAGTTCATGTTCTTGGGGGAAAGAAGTGAAAAATGAGAAGGAGCACATCTAGTAGATATGGAGAGACAAATGCAGTGGGGAGAAAATCTTATCAGAGGGATTATCTCACCCATGTTCTTGAAGTCCATGGTGCTAAGTGGAGAGATGGAACCCATACCTCAGTCAAGTATAGAGGAATCACAGGATATCTCAAAGGAAAATGGGACCAGGAGGGCCATTCTGAATCTCAAGCCCCTGGACAAATTCATCAGGCTCTAATTTTTTAGAATGGAAACTCTGAGATCATAACATAGGCTATCACACCAATTTTACAGCATCAGTAGACCTGTCAGTGGTTTACTTGCATATCCGCATCAGACAGGCATGCCAGATGTTCCCCAGTTGTGTATATGGGAAGGAATACTTCCAGTTCAGGGCTCTCCTGTTTGGTCTGGCTTCAGTACCCAAAATGTTGTCAAAGACACCTGAGGATTCAGGGATTCCACATTTATGCCTATTTTGGTGATTTGCTCATCACAGCTCCCCAAAGGAAGAAAGCAGTCAAGAGTATCCACCAGACCCTTCTGTGCCTGGAGGAGTGTGGATTCATAGTGAATTTGGAAAAGAGGAACTGAGCACTGTTAATACCGATCTTGCATCTGAAGATCACCAGGAAAAGAAATGTTTCATGTCAAAGGAGTGCACCATAAAGCTACAAAATATGATCAGTTCTGATATCCACGAGGCAACCTCTTATGGACAAGCAAGGCTGCAAGGAATGATTATCACAGCAAGGGAGGTAGTACCATGAGCTCATTTCTATTCCAGGCCAATTCAATGGCTCCTCCACTGAAGGATCAGTTCACCAAAAGGGCATACATAAGCCTAGAGATCCTGGATAAGATAGCTTGTACCAACCAATCTGGCAAAGGGAATGTTGCTCAGAGAACCAGTAAAGGACCAGATTACTGAAGATGTTAGTCTTACAGGTTGGAGAGCCTACCTGCATAACTATTCGGTTCACAGCCAATGGTTTCAGTATGAGTAAACACTATCCCATCAGCCAACTGGAGCTGAGGGTAGTATGCTTGACATGGAAGGAATTGGCAAACCTCATAGAGGGGCAACATGTCTTAATTCAGACAGACACCACCACCAGAAAAGCTTATGTTAACAACCTCACCTGATCAATTGGATGAGATACATCTGGCCTCCCTGGCAGCAGAATGCAGAAAGGGATCACAGAAGTTAACAGCAGACTGGCTGAGCTGACACAGCCTTTCATAGGGAAAGTGGGCCCTGCACCCCAGTTTTTCCCAAGAATATCAGAGACACTGTAGCCTCCTGGTGAACCACTTTGCAGCAGCAGAAGACAGGAAGGTGAAACAGTTCTTCTCACAATTCCAGGAGGACAGGGTGGAAAGAGATATGTCCTGGTTCTGCCATGGCCAGATCCACTGCTATTTGCATTCCACCACTACCAACCCTTGCATATTTGCAACCTGACATGCAAGGTTGACATGCTCAGAGCATGAGTAATCCTGATTGCCATTTTTTTTAATCCAAGAGGCTTTTTTCTTGGCATTAGTGGAGCGTAGTATAGACAACCCATGGCAACTGTCAATACAACTGGACATACTAAACCAGATACCCATTCTACATGTGGATGTAGAATGGCTTTGATTATGCACCTGGAACTTTAGCAGGAACATCTCCTGAAAACTGGTTTGCCAGAATGGGCAGTGGAGACCATCTTGACATCCAGGCACCCAAGAATCATTAGAATCTACCAAATGATCTAGATGACCTTCAAGCGTTGGTGCAAAATAAAAAGATGAACAGCAGCAGTGGTTGAGGCTCCAGAACTCTTAGATTTCCAGCAGATGGGTCTGGAGAGTGGCCTAAGGACTAATACCTCGTATGGATAAGTGACCATCCTGGGTTCCATATTGAAACCCATATCAGGAGATCCCTACATTAAACATTTTCTCAGGGCGACCAGTCTATTTCTCTCTCCCCCCATCATAATCATACACCATTTTCCTTCATGGGATTTGTCAGTGTTTCTCAGAACCTTAAACACTGCTGCCTTTGAAACCATTAAGCAGACTGCTATCAACATCTACACTTGGAATACAACTTGCCTACTATTGGTGTCCTCAGCTCATTGAGTAGGGGAACTGGGAGCTTTCTTGATGAGAGATCAGTGGTATGTGCCACCAAGACAATGTGATCCTGAGACCTCACAACTATTTCATGCCAGAAGTCAATTCCAGGTTTCACAAGGGACAGGAGATAATCTTACCAAATTTCTGTTCAAGTTACAGCCTTTCCAGGGAATACAATTGGAACAAACTATTTGGGTACAGAGCCTTAAGAATTTATCTCATGTGCATATTGTAGGAGACCAGAAGGCCAATTGCATATTTGTGTTCTACAAGACAGGAAGTGCTGGGAGATGAATATCTCTACCTTCCATTAGCAGATGGGGCAGGAAATGCATAGCACAGCTCTGACTTATTCTACGAGTAATCTGTGGGTGCTGGATGGCATCATAGCCTACTCCTTCACATCCTCTCCATTTCATTGACAGACATCTGTAGGGTTGTGACTTAGGTGAAGGTTAAAATAAATTCATCTCAGCAGAGGCAGCCTTCATACACTCTGTGCTGCAGATGGTACTATAACTGTGGAGTCCTTGGTCTCTGAGCCTTGTTTTCTTGCAGACATTTCATTGCCAGGCTAGGCAACATCTTCAGTGCGAAAAGGGAGTGGGACTTGCTCTCTGTCAGAGAGCAAGTCCCACTCCCTTTTCGCACTGAAGATGTTGCCTAGCTTGGCAATGAAATGTCTGCAAGAAAACAACAAGGCTCAGAGAGCACCAAGGACTCCACAGTTCAACCCTGAGCTACAAATATTCTCTTCGATTGGTACTATAACTATTATTGCAAACCCAGGATGGGGGTATGGTGTATCTCTATCCCGTTAGCATCATCAGTAATCAAGAACAGCACCAGGAATCCAAACCAAAGAGAAGGGACTATAGTAAGAAGCACATGTAATCCAATTGTTTAATATTGTTATTTCATTGGTCAAGTGGTTATGTAGTTGTAGATGTTGTTGGAAGTATTTTTTCCCTATGTAAAGATGTTGATGGGTTTTGCTTTCAGCTGAGGTTAATACACACAACTGGGGAAGGAGGACTTCCCTCCACCAGATGTTAAAGTTCAAACCCTGCCTTTGGCTAGAAAAAAGGTGGAGTTAACCTTGGTGACCAGAATAGCTCCTCGTGTCAAGTCTAAATGGTCTGTCCCCATATTTCTGTAATTAAATCAATTTTTCTATGTGATACACAGGCCTTGATTTTCTTCTATGTGCCATCCCTTCAGATACCTGAAAAATGCTATGATATCCCCTCTCAGTCGCCTTTTCTCTAAGTTGAACATATCCAGTTCCCTCAATTTCTCTTTAGTTTCATTCCCCTAATTATCTGTGTTGGACATCTCTGAATTTGTAATGGGCAATTTGTAAAGAGGGAGGGGGAAAATGTATTCAGACTTGCAAGGTTCTGTTACTGTAACCTTATAATAAAAGTTGCATTAGCATTCATAACTTTAGTTTCCTAGTCTGGCCTACCTTGAAGGGCTGACATCCATCTTGTAAGTCTGAAGACGCTTCCCCCCTCCCTCCCCGTGAGAACTAGGGAGGGTCCTGTCTGAGACGCCTTCTCAAATTACATTTCTGCTCCAGACTCAAGATTTCTTTTATCTAAACATTGTCTTGGTAGCTGCTGTTCCTCAAGGTTATTCCTTCTTCCCATTACAGAATTATTCCTAAAATGGAGTCCTTCTCAAAGTTTCATGTCCAGAGCTAAAAGCAGCTCAATATGTGAACCAATACAGAATAGAGTGGAACCATTACTTCCTCGGATAAGTTACCTTTTTTTTTTAACTGTACCCAATTAGATTGACCCAGACTCAAAAGAGCCACAAAAGCACTGGACCCTGGGCAGATGTTTTTTTTTTAATATCTCCCTATAAGGGTTGGGGAGATCTTTTATTTTGAAAAAAACCAAGATATGAAAGTGAAATGTGAAACTTACAAATCTATATGCGAGTGCTATTACAGATACAATATTTCCTCTATACTACACTCTGTAGTATAACTATTCTATTCTTACATTTCCTATAACCTATTACTATTCAATTTCTATTGCCTCTATCCTATATTCTATTGCTGTTATTTCTATATTAATATGCTAATTAATTACTATACTACAGTCTATAGTATATTACATAGCAATGTTTTCTTCTTACAAATCCTGTTCTGCCTTCATTCCTCTCTCTGGGATTTCTTCTGCTTTTTTTCTTCTCTGTTAACTGCCAGCATGTAGAGTACTTGCACATTTCCCCGCTTTGCTGTGCCTCTATATTTCTTTTTCCTCTGGACTATCCACTCCCTATGAAGGAAAAACGCCTTCTTTGTTTGGCTGCTGTACTGTTTGATGGTGTCTGCAGAGCTCCAAAACACACTTCTCCTCCGTTCTCCCCATCTCATCCCACACCTAGGGTGACCATACGTCCTGTTTTGAACGGGACAGTCCCGTTATTTTAGCATTTTTCAACCGTCCCGTCGTTTTGATCAAAATCTCAATTTTGTCCCTTTTTTAAACCCGGCGGGAAGGAGGACAGGAAGACAGGAAGGAGGACTGGAGCTGGACTTGCCATTGGAGGCAGCCCGGAAGAGGCCCTATCAGCGCGGCAACTGGAAGCCCAGTTGCCACGTGCGAGCCCAGCAGCAGAAACAGCACCACAGTCCAGGTTCCTGCCTCCTTACCTGATCCTGAGATTGTCTGCCCAGCAGTGGTGAGGCCAGGGAAAGCAGGCATGGGAAGGTTGTGGAAAGAGGGTGCGTGTGTGTGTGTGTGTGCGTGCGCGCGTGTGCAGATTACTTGCTCAGCGTAATAGCGCGCGCACATACACACACACACCCCACACCCTCTTTCTCCAGCCTCCCTGCAACAGGTGCGGGTGCATTTGGTCATGGGGAGGCTGGAGAAAGAGGGTGTGGGGTGCGTGTGTGTGTGTGTGTGTGTGTGTGTGCATCTGATCGGGCTTGGCCAAGGGAGGAGAGTTGTCGGGCCGCCGAGCAGGAGAAGCAGGAGCCGGCCACCCTGGGGAGCTTCAGCGGGCAGCAAGGGGCAGAGTGGTCGAAACTCTCCTCCCTCGGCCAAGCCCGATCAGATGCACACACACACACACACACACACCCCACACCATCTTTCTCCAGCCTCCCTGCAACAGGTGCGGGTGCATTTGGTCATGGGGAGGCTGGAGAAAGAGGGTGTGGGGTGCGTGTGTGTGTGTGCATCTGATCGGGCTTGGCCAAGGGAGGAGAGTTGTCAGGCTGCCGAGCAGGAGAAGCCGGCTGCACTCGGCTGCTTCAGCCACACCACTCCTCCCCTTGCTGCCCGCTGAAGCTCCCCAGGGTGGCTGGCTCCTGCTTCTCCTGCTCGGCGGCCCGACAACTCTCCTCCCTCGGCCAAGCCTGATCAGATGCACACACACACAAACACTAACAGGACAGACTGCCCTCGGCAGGACCCGGCCATGCTGGGAGGCTTCAGCCACACCACTCCACCCCTCGCCACCCGCTGAAGCCCCCCAGCATGGCCAGCTCCTGCCAGGGCAGTCTGTCCTGTGAGTGTGTGTGTGTGCGTGCATCTGATCGGGCTTGGCCGAGGGAGGAGAGTTGTTGGGCTGCCGAGCAGGAGAAGCAGAACCCTGGGGAGCTTCAGCGGGCAGCAAGGGGCGGAGTGGTGTGGCTGAAGCAGCCGAGCGCAGCCAGCTCCTCCTGCTTCTCCTGCTCTGCGGTGGTGGCAGCAGCAGTGACTCTCCTCCCTCCCTCAGCCAAGCCCAAGGGGGATGGGGCAGTGGTGGGCCTCCATCCCCTCCATCCCCACTCCTTGTTCCCCAGCCGATGACGGTGCTGTGTGCACAGTGTGTGTGCTCTGGCCTCCCTCAAATACACCAGCTCTGCTGCACCATTTACTGCTAGAAGAAAAAAAAACCTTTAAAAATCGGGGAAAAAAATTAAAATCCGAGCCAATCACGCTGATGGGGGCGGGGTTTGCAGGCGGGAGCCAATTGCGTGTACTGGGGGGGCAGGGTTTGGAGGCCGGCATGGTGGCATAAGACCCTGTCCCGTTTTGCCATCCCAAAAGTCCCGTTTTTGTCTGAAGGAAATATGGTCAGCCTACCCACATCTGTGTCAAGGTTGCAGCTTTATTGGCAACTCTGCTGTGCTGACACTGGGGAAAAGGCTCATATGGGAGGGGAAGAAGGCAGCCCAGGTGTCTGCAATTTTGCTAAGCAGCCTGCTCTTCCACATACACCTTGGAAAAAAAAATCACAAGGCTGATTATCAGATTATCCGTGTGAGATTTATAAAAGTGCACTAATACTAAGAAATGGGGTTCTTGTTTCACTTGAAGTATATTGTTGATTTCTCCTATTTGCAAACCAGATGAAAGAGTTCCTTTAGAACACAGCTTTCCAAAGTGTGTGTCGCGACACAAAAGTGTGTCGCCACGCACAGTCTGGTGTGTTGCCACACAACCTGGAAGCGCTGATCATCATCAGCGCTTCCGGGTTTTCCTGCGGCGACACACCAATGGCGGTTGGTGTGTCGCCGCGGGAAAACTTTGGAAAGCCCTGCTTTAGAACATGTTTTGAACTATCCTTTGCTAAATGTCTATGAAGGTTCTCAGTCATCCAGGTGGAATTGTCTGTAGCTTGAATCATGTCAACTGGATTTCTATTTTCTCAGTGGAAACGTTTCAAGTGGAAACGTATCCAAGGAGCTTTCTTTGCTCAGACTGAAGAAGCTCCTTGGATAAGGAGCGAAACGTTTCCACTGAGAAAATAGAAATCCAGTTGACATGATTCAAGCTACAGACATATCCTTTGCTAAAGATCAGTATTTTTGCTGATCAAAATATTTTACTTTGTCCACATGGGGGCACCCGAGCTGCAGTTTTTAATGAAATTAGGTTTTTTGTTTTATAGTTTAATGAGCTTTGCCCATCTGCCCTCTTTGGCTCCATTATGAGCTCTTAGTTAAACTTTTCCTAATGGGTGGTAGTGAGAAACACTTCTCAGATGAACCTATTTTCAATGGGCCCTTTCATTAGCCATGGTTTCCAGCATCATCATGTACTACTTTCCCCATGTTTTACTGCCATGAATACTTCCAAGCAGGAAATATACTTGGCTGTAGTATTAATGTGATTAAGCCTGCACCAATGAAGTGGAGGAATGGAAGCTAGGCAGATTAACGGATACTGCATTAATAGACTCAGGCACACACTTTCTTCATTGGAGCTTGCCTTATCAGATGTTCAGTTGACACAATGTTGTTATAATTCTTAGTTGTTGTCTCTTGGGAATCAAGAGGAAAATGAATTGTAGGGAAATAGAAGAAAAGTATGTGCTCAGGGATTCTTGGATGCAGGCAATTTGCTATTCCAAACAAAGGAAATTAAAAAGCTATCTATGGCTCTAAACATTGACTTGGCTCCTATTACAGTAGTTTTTCATGTTGGCTCTCTGAGGGAGGATAGTTTTACTGGGTTTTTTTATTTTCAGTGAGCTCTTAATGGGAAGTTATTCTCTGAGCGTAGTTCCTCTCTAATTCTAGATAAAGCTACCCAATTTCACTTCTAGGGACCTATCAAGAAGTCTCTAGGTGTAACACCTAAGATATTACCTTCAGCCTTCTTGATATAAAAACTCTTTTCTGTATTCCACGTACAAGAGAAATTATGCTTTTCTCCTTAGCAAGAAGACAAGACCTGATAATGGTTGAATCTTACATTTTTCAGAATTGGGGGCTCATTCGTAATTTGTTTCTGCTAGTCAAAGGAGACTTCTAGGAGGTACAACTGCAATACCTAATAGAGCACAGTCCCTAAAAGTCTGCTACCTTCTCCCACATTCCGTCTGAATATTGTAGCATAGTTCACAAATTGTGCTTAGTAATCAATAATCTTTCCTGATGGAATAAGCCACTATCAGTGGGGTTCACACTTCAGACCAAGCCTCAAACAAGGAAGCCGCATTATAGTTTAGGAATGTGTGAATCCAGCTGTTACTAAATGCAGATTCCATAGCTGTAACATTAGCCAATGTATTATCCTTTCTTAGCACCTTTGTTTACCCCTCCCAAACACCAATAGTAATAAATATTGCTCCTACTCATGCACAGTACTCCACACATTGAAAAAGGTTTATTTATTTGGCTGCTATATTCAATATTTTTATGATTTATGATTGTGCCTGGCCATATGTGACTCTCCAGATTTTAATGGACTGCACCTCTCCATGGGCCATGTAACTAGCACTCAGAGGAAATGAAGTTCATAGCCATCTGGAGGAGCATCTTGCTCATCCTTAATTTTTAAACCAATGATAAACATATCTGCTTAAAAGAAAGTCCTAAAGATTGCAAGCAGACTTACTCTCAGAAGTCCGTAGGGTTACAGCCCTAGCTGTTTGATTCTAGTGAAGCAGGTCTCAGAAACTGAGGAGTGCAGAAAGATTAACAGCAAAGGATTCTGGCAATGGGGTGCCATTTAACTATTATAGACCTCCAGGGAGGCCAGATTTTCCCGATTTAACTTTCAATTCAGAACAGCTGCACACCTTTCCAACAAAATCTTCAAAGAGCTACCATGTGCAGTACTTATGGTCCCCACAAATGTGCTTTTTATGTCAAAAATATGCTGCTAATTGACTCTGGAAGGATCACACGATTCTATTGAATATATGGTTCAGAGCACTGTTCCAACGGTGTTTAATTATGGGAAGACAAGGGAAAAGGGCAGGAATGAGCAATAAACTAAATTTACAAAGCACAGACTGCTTGTGGTATTTGGTTGAAAAAAAAGAAGAACCCGCTTGCCATTGTTCTTTTTCTGGCTGTCAGTCCACATATTTTTCTTTCATTCCTGTTTACATAATATGAAAGATAATTCACAGTTACCATATATGTGGCAGGTTGTGGAAAGCATAGGTTATAACCAGGTCCCCATTTGTCCTTTTGACAGGGAGAAGGGAAAAAAAATAAAGACATTTTTTCTTTAGTCATTTCTTTATTAAGAGATTTGAGCCATCAAGAGTGATGGAGACCCCAAAGGCTTATCTACATTGCTTACTTCAGGGTTTCTCAACCTTAGCAACTTTAAGATGTGTGCACTTCAACTCCCAGAATTCCCCAGCCAGCTAGGGAATTCTGGGAGTTGAAGTCCACACACCTTAAAGTTGCTAAGGCTGAGAAACCGTGGCTTACTTGCTTGGATTTAAGATCTTTTGGGGGATGGGCTTAGGGAATTCAGATTAAAAGCTCACAATACTGCCACCAAACTTCAGTTCTCAGGATTCATTGAAAGGGGAAGCCTTGAGAAAAAAGTAACATTTATTGTATTTATCTTTTGCCTTTCTACCTGGAAAGGATGTTTCAAGCAACTAAAAAAAGAGTAAGATACAGAACAACAGCAACAAAATAAAAATTGAGAATGATAAATTACATTAAAATACTACAGAAAACACAAAACCCTAAAAATAATATATAGGACATATTGATAATATGTAATTGAAGAGGTATAACAACATTTTGAAAGGCATTAGTATGGGGATAAAACTTTACCAAAGGCCCTGCTTCCATTCGAAAGCTCCCATCAAATTCCCAGTAGGGGAGGTACTTATGCATCATTCAAAAACCCAAAGGGGAAGAAAAGAACAAAAGAGGGGAAGATTATAGTTACATTTTGCACATGCTGATTATGTACATATGAAAATGTAAACTTTACTGCTATAATTTAAAGACAAAAGCAATGGTATTCCCCGTAGTAACCTATGGCTGTGAGAGTTGGACCATAAGGAAGGCTGAGCGAAGGAAGATAGATGCTTTTGAACTGTGGTGTTGGAGGAAAATTCTGAGAGTGCCTTGGACTGCAAGAAGATCAAACCAGTCCATACTCCAGGAAATAAAGCCAGACTGCTTTATTAAAGAATGATATTAAAGGCAAAACTGAAGTACTTTGGCCACATAATGAGAAGACAGGATACCCTGGAGAAGATGCTGATGCTAGGGAAAGTGGAAGGCAAAAGGAAGAGGGGCCGACCAAGGGCAAGATGGATGGATGGTATTCTGGAGGTGACGGACTCAACCATGGGGGAGCTGGGGGTGGCGACGGCCGACAGGAAGCTCTGGCATGGGCTGGTTCATGAAGTCACGAAGAGTCAGAAGTGACTGAACGAATAAACAACAACCCTGCAGTAGGGAAGACTGAATCAAAGTGCTATCTGTTAGAGATCGGGTTTCAATCAAGCACGTCTCACACACAAGCTCGAAGGAGGAGACAGCTTCTGCTGTAACCTGATCTCACTTGCTGTGTGTGGGAGGGGCTGAATCCTGGTTTCCTGTTCCCTTTCCCTTTCTCTCTCTCTGCTTGAATGTCCCACCAAGGAGGATGTGGCCAGCCATGGCTGCTGGCACATGTTTCTCATACTTCCATGCAGCAGGGCCGCATTAATGAAGACTGCGGGTTTGGTCAGAACCACTTGCTTGCACGCATGGACCGTTTCTACTAAGGAACTGTGAGTTACAATAAACTTGTAAACTCTTTTTCATGTAACTTTACATTTAACGTGTGAAGTGTGTTTATTTTGTGTTTGAACTGATTAAGCCTTGTGCAAGTTTATGGGAACGCTTCTACTCTGCTATATACTAATAAGAAGCTGCGTGGAGTTCTGATACTACCATATCAGAATTCCTACACTATCCACCCATCCTTGAGTTGGCATGAAGCAATCCCAATGTAATGTTTGCTGTCCCCGTTGCCTATCTTTACCCACTCTCTATTACATCTATTCCTGATCGGTGAATGTGTGCCACTCATAATAAGCCAAGCGATTGGTGTTCTCCTCTGGCTTGGCTCCAGTCTCCTTCTCAGGATGCCACCAGCCAGCAAGTAAAACATCCACCATCCCAGGCACTGCAGCAGGAATGGGAAGGATTCACTTCTGGATTCTGCCTGGGCAATTGTAGACTGGTTCGTCTACTGTTCCTCCCACAGCCCATTTGTCCATCTCCCAAGTTTAAATCATGTGAAATACAGAAATGGGAGGCAAGGCAGAAATAGCCCAAATTAGGTGGGGGTCAGAATCTGCCATGATTGTGCAACTAGCTAGATCCTGCAGGGGGTTGGAACTGAAAGTAAGTAGCTGTTGGATAACCAAGTGACTTACTGGTGGGGGTTGTGGAAATGGTTGAAACTGTCCAGCGTAACTGGCAATAAAGCAATAAACTTTCAATAGAATAGTGGTCACTAATGTTTTAAGAGGAATAGTGCTAATAGGGCATGTCTTCTTCCCCAAATAACACAGCTTTCCCATCCTCTATCCTTTGGAAGCCTGGAGAGAAGTTGATGCCAACATTGGAAGGGAGGGAGGTAACTGCAAGAAAGGAACTCCAAAACCAAAATGCCAGTGGAGAGGGCAAATGATGGAGAGAAATGGTTGCAGTCTGTGATTAAAGGGGAACAGGCATGACTACACCTCCTGACACTCCCAAAACATACCTTTGATCACACCCACAATAGGTTAGTTGACCTTGTCTCCAAGATAATGGTTTACAAACACCACAGATATTACGCACCCTGAGGTTTTATGGGCTTTCCCTCACTTGCACACCTAACCACAGAACAAACAAGTCCCGAAAAACATCTTTTTTCTGCCATGGCTCCATGATGTTGCCTTCCTCTTCTCCCCAACCCATGCATGAGACAGGCTTAAATAAAGTAGTATTTCCCCCCATATTCTGACACTATTCCGTGGCAACCCTAAGGTGCCTCCCATTACCTCAGAGCAAACTCAGGTGACTGCAGTGACTTTAAATGAGCCAAAAGAGGTGAGAAGGAGCAGCAGTGGGGACAGCAAATTTCAGGCCAGGAGAGTTTTCTGCTATCTCAAGAAGGGATGAACACAGCATTGGTAAAAGGTCATTAAAAAGCATGTCAAATGATGGCTTAAGGTTGTTTCCCTGATAGGGAGGGAAGGGATGAGGTCAATGGCATGAGCTGAAGTGAGAAGATTGCAATTTATATCAGGATATACATACACACACACTTTATTGAAAATATAAAAACAGAAAAGGAAAGGGAAAAGAGCAAAAGAGATATGATACAAATGAATAAGCAAGGGATCTACAAGTATCATAAAAATTATAATTTTCCAGTATATCATTAATTCATTGTGAATACTGAATTTATTTAGCAGCCTTTACATCACTATTAAGCTCTAAGCAGAGCTCAAATATCAGGAACCATGATCAGCACTGTATGGCTCATGGAATGAAATGATGAACTAAAATTCTGTTCGTGCTAGGAAAAGTATATTCTAATGCAAGAAGTCCTTCTATAAGGTTGAAATATAGACTTTCTACAGAGAGAAACCCATATTTTGGATGTCATACAAATCCATGTATTGAATCGCACATACTCCCACAACTTAATCAGCTATGCTTCCACATAAGAGATTTTTTTTAAAAAAAGGTAGTTTTGTCTAGTGGTTAAGGCACCAGGCTAGAAATCAGAAAGCTGTGAGTTCTAGTCCCGCCTTAGGCATGAAGGCCAGCTGGGTGACCTTGGGCCAGTCTCTCTCTCTCAGCCCAACTTACCTTACAGGATTGTTGTTGTTGTGAGGAGGAGGAAGGAGTATTAGGTATGTTCCCTGCCTTGAATTATTTATAAAAACAATAAAGGCAGGATAAAAAAATCTAAAATAAAAAAGGGATCAAACAGTCTTCCCAGTGAAAGGCATATAGTATCTTTGCAGCAGTTAACATGTACAAAGCTATTCCAGTATATTTGTGGGACTACGTGGTTTAGTAAAGTTTAGGGAAAATGTTGCACATTGAAAAAGGAAATTCAGTTTTTAAGATTTGTTTCATTCTAGTATGAATCATTTTTCAAAATGGATAAGCTTTACAATATTGCCACCAAATATGAAAGAATGATCCAACCTGATCATTACATTTCCAGCAAGTTTTAGAAAATGAATTATCCATTTTGTCAACCAGGACTGGAATATTATATCAACATCTTATACCAATTTTCTCTTAAGTATAATATTCAGTGTAAACTTGTTCTTCTTCCACTGAAATTCCCATTGATGCATATCTATTACTGTATCTAAATTCTGCATCTATCTAATCATACATTATTTGACTTGTTCGGTTTCTGAATCATACTTCATCAGCAATTTATAGATAAGGCCCAGCAGATGCTCCGACTTACATGTTATCAGTTTTTCAAATTCAGTCAAGTTTCTAAATGTTCCCCTTTGTTTCTGTAATTCTTTTAATACTAGACTACTTATTTGACTGAAGGCAACAGGAGAAGGGGACGGCAGAGGGTGAGATGGTTAGATAGCATCACCGATGTAACGAACATGAATTTGAGCAAACTCCAGGAGGCAGTGGAGGACAGGAAGGCCTGGCGTGCTATGGTCCATGAGGTCACGAAGAGTCGGACACGACTAAACGAATGAACAACAAAACTTATTTGAAGATACTGAAACCAATCAGGTGGACGGAGCCATTGTGAAGCAAGAGTCTCAAAAGATTTTATCTTTGTCTTATTGTTAATCAAATCTTGCAATCTAAATGTATTATGTCTCCTCTCAGTGAACTTCATTATGCTTTCCTCTTCATAAAAATAAGCATTTAATAGTGAAGCAAAAGAGTATAAATCTGGGCTAATTCTTTTCTTGTATTTATCCCAGACATTCAATACGTTGCTTATTATTGCATGATCTCTTATAAATTGTTTGTTTCTGCTTATACAAGCAATCTGAAAGTCCTGTCCCTTTTGTAGAGGTGGCATAAGGAGACACAATCCACTCTGTAATCCATGTTAAACAAACTGGCATAATAATACAATTTGAAATTTGGAGCTGCAAGTCCATCCGGCTCTTTCAAATCCTGTAGAATTTAATCCTTAGTCTTTTAATGGACTGTATGAACGACTGAACTGCAAGAAGATCAAAGCAGTCCATACTCCAGGAAATAAAGCCAGACTGCTCACTTGAGGGAATGATATTAAAGGCAAAACTGAAGTACTTTGGCCACATAATGAGAAGACAGGATACCCTGGAGAAGAAGCTGATGCTAGGGAAAGTGGAAGGCAAAAGGAAGAGGGGCCGACCAAGGGCAAGATGGATGGATGGTATTATGGAGGTGACGGACTCAACCATGGGGGAGCTGGGGATGGTGACGGCTGACAGGAAGCTCTGGCATGGGCATGAGGTCACGAGGAGTCGGAGACGACTGAACGAATAAACAACAACAAAAATGAAGTTCATTATATTTTGGTAAACACAGTTGATCTAGCCAAAATATTTAGTTCTTATACTTTTTTAAAAATATCTGTTTGTATTTCACCTAATGCACCAATAATCTACCCATTTTGATTGTTAAAGCTCTATATTTTGTAATTTTTTCCCAATTCATTTTCCTTGATGCTGCTGTCCCTGGTATTGCCACAAAAACTACTCAATGACACATTCTTCAGATTCCTGATATCAGCTCATAATTTATTGATCTTTATTTCCTATTGAATTTTCCATATTGGTGATTAATTTTGTTGCTTTATTTTACAGCACTGAATTTCAACTCTGATGTTATCACTGCTGTTGTGCTATAAATTAGTTGATTAGTTTCAGCTAATGTGTTGGTTTCAACTTTTACTACTACCAAATTTGTGTCTTTCTGAACGTTGATAGTTCTTTTCTTTCCTTATAGTTAGAATTGTTCATACAGTATGTTCAATAATTTTTCCTTTCATTCCATTTGTTTGCCAAAGAGTTGATGTTCAACATTATTTTGCTCATTGTTTTCATGTCTTTCATCATCATTGTTATCTGCCTCAAAAGTTTATAACATTTGATGTTACTCTTCAAAAATTTCATTCACTTGATGATCTTCAGTTTTATTTGTGTTATTGTCACAAATAATATTAGCATTCTTAGTTTTTCCAGGTTTTGCAATTGGGTATCCATAAAAGCTTTTGTTCTAGGGATAAATCTTTGTTGATCCATTAATGACTGTTCATCAGTTTCTGAATCTGGATATTTATGTTTCCAAATAGTAAGCATTCTATTTTGGAATCCTTTGGCTTTAGGGTTTGATTCAAAATTTCACTTCATGATTGCTCCATTTTCTTCAGCTGACATTTCTTCTGCTTTGCTGGGTCTTCCAGCTGCTTTAGAGCTAACTGCCCTGGCCTAGCAGGACCAGCTGAGCCCTGTAACCCATTTATTGTCTGATGCCCAGGAACAAAGCACCAGGCCCAGTGCCTGTTGATCCGGGTGACAACTGAACTGGTACGAATTTTTCTTTTATATATTCACCATTGAGAATGGGCTTGGACTATGCTTTATCTGGCCTGTCCACCAAGACCTACTGTATATTACCAGCATAGTTCTTGGTATCATGGAGGCATATAAGTCCCCTCATGTAGGGATGATGATGATGATGATGATGATGATGATGATGATGATGATGATGATCTGGGGCCACCAAGGATAGGATTATGATGTCATGCTTCAGGACATTTTGTGGTGTAGGATTATTATTATTACTACTACTACTACTACTACTACTACTACAATTATTTTACAAGTGTAAAACCACACTCCAAAGGCTTTCTCACTTTTCTTTGTTTTCTTCTGTGGAAAAGAGTGGGAAGTCATACTCTGACAAGTGATGGGGTGGTATAAAAAAAGGATTTTCCAGGCCACATGTGGGCCACAAGTGCTAGGTTGCCATCCCCTATTTTGAAGATAAGGTTATTTTATTTCATTTATTATTACTTATTATATATCATTTATTATTAAAAACATTAAAAGATTGCTTCCCTCCCCACTCAAGCAAGACACATCTTAAAACAATAACTACAAGAAGGAAGAGAAACACTAACATTCATCAAAAGCCAAGAAGAGCAATCTTATCTCTCCTTGGAGGGATATTCCACAGTTGAGATACTGTCACCAGAGATAATCTTCCTTCCTTCCCTCCCTTCCTCCCTCCCTCCCTTCCTTCTTTGTATCCCACCAAATCTCCCAAGGTGCCTTGGTAAAAATAGAAATATATATAAACACAAGCACAGAAACATCCTATTAGTCCCCAGATGCCTTCCAAAAGAGCTCTGTTTTAACCAACTTCTTGAAGGCAATCACAGAAAGGGCTAGTCTAGCTTCCAAGGGAGGTTGTTCCGAAGTATTGGGGCCATAGCAAACTTTTATGTGCCTGCCAATACAATCTCTGTTTATGGTTGGACATACAGTATATCAGAGTCTGTGATGAAGACTGCAAATTTCAGGCAGGCTCCTATCCTAGTTCATGCTTTCTTCAGGAGTTGAGCCTGATTCAATGGCATTTCACTAACTTATCTCAGATATCTTGGCCTGAAACGATTGAAAACCTTTATAGGTCAGGTGGTTTCTGTAGTTTATAGATATTACTCAGCTACTCTACACAATCTCCCTTTTATTTCATGTCTTGTTGCAATATGTTTCCAACAAACAGATGTCTATCTTACTCTGACTTACTTTTCCAGTGCACAGCCAACAGGCTTTTCCTTCCCCACCAAATATGGATACAAACCTGAAACTCTAGATCTAAATCTCAGAGTTTACTAGAATATTTGGATTCTCGGCTTTGGGGCAGAGGCATGTCTGATATCATAAATATGTTCTACATTAATTTTATGAGAATTAATCTTCTTGGAAATTGTCTGTCCTTGTCCTTGTTCTCTTTCTTAAACAGGCAAATTAAAAAGGGCCTTCAAGCTGACAGCTGTTACTGGATTTGGGAAGATAGCTAAGCAGGCCTCACAGGGTTCCTTTCTCCTGGTTATCTTGGCTTGATTTGTGAAAACTGAGAAATCAATCTGGGTGCCCTGAGGCAGTGGCTTTGACAGCCTCCAAAAGGTGATATCTTGGATTGTGTTTCAATAATCTCAAAAGGGAGCTGGGATGGCCATGATGGATGAAGACAATTTATCCTTCTTCCCTTTAAGGGGAGGGGGATAGCCTAGAATCTGGCTTCTTTTGGAGGTCAGCCCAGGCCACAACTAAGAAGAGACAAAGCTACCTAATAGGAATGTGCGGTGCTTCAAATCTGGAGGCAAAAATGTGCTTCTGAGCATATGGTTAGGGTGACCATACGTCCTGTTTTGAACGGGACAGTCCCGTTATTTTAGCATTTTTGAACCGTACCGTCTTTTTGACAAAAATCTCAGTATTGTCCCGTTTTGGGAGACAGCCTGGAAAATGAAGCCCTCCCACCTATCAGCACACAGCAAAGGAGGGTGGAGAGGCGGGCCGAGCAGTGCGAGGCCCGATTGGCCAAGATGCACTAACGGCGCGAAATGCGAATAATAAAAGGGGCAGCGCAGCCAACATGCGCTGCCGGAGACACCCATCTACACCGGTCTTCTATGCTGCCCTGGAAGCCCGGTTGTTTCGCCATGTGCAAGCCCATCGCCAGAACTAGCACCACAGTCCACCCCATTCCTGCCTCCTTACCTGATCCTGTCGGTGCCGCATGCTCCGAAGCCCTGCAGTGGTGAGTCCTGACCCTGAGCCTTGCCTCCTGACCAAAGATCCGGTCCCTGAATCCCATCCCTGCCTCTCTGCCGGGAGTTCCGCTGCCAAGCCTTGCCTTGCTGCCAAGAAGCCGGCGTCCAAACGCCCACTCAGCCTTCCCCCCTGGAATCCGCTGGGCTCTCCGCCGCTTTTGCCCGATTCGTGCGCTCCAGTCTTGCCGCCTCGCCTCAAGAGCGGTGGCTCTTGCAGCCGAGCCGAGCCTCACGGCCCCCAATCCCTCCGCCCCGGCAGCCAGCCTAGCTTATGTGCACTCACACACCCTTTCCAAACTTCCGGCCAGGCGGAGAAGTTCCTCTTTCAGCAGCACTGTTGAGCCGAGCTGTCCTGGGTCCCTGGGAGTACTGAGCGAGGCACGGCAGGAAGCCTCCCGGCATGGCGCTCTGAGCTCCTCCACCCCGGTAGCAGCAGCGGGCCCCGGGATGGGAGGAGAGCGCTCTCACCACCTGTCCACGCCGGGCAGGAGGAGCCGTCCCAGCCAGGGCAAGCCAGGGAACCGGTTGGCCGGGGCACTGCCGAGCTACGCGGTGGGATGCAGCCCCTCTGGGTACGGAGCTGCCTCTGCGTCCTGGAGCTGCTGCTGCTGCTGGTGATGCCAGCCCTCGCTGGAGGTACGCAGGATGGTGGTGGGGCCGGCTACATCCTGTTCTGTCCCTTCGGAACAGGCGCGGGGGAGGCGATGTTCACGTCTGTGGTGCTGGAGCTGGTGCTGGCGGGAGAACCCCTCTGGACAGGCACAGTCTACTGTTGGGGCCACGGTGGGCTGGGCGCCCCTTCCCGCCTGAATAGACGCAGCTGATGAGATCTGTAGTCCATAACATCTTAGGATATCAAACTCCAGTGTGCCTTAGTTAGACCTTGTCCTATATTTCTAGTCTTGCCGTATTGTCAAACTTTGACAATATGGCAAGACTAGAAATATAGGACCAATTGGCAGCAGGGCAAGGTCTAGGTCAAGGTTCCCTTTGACAGTCAATATATATATTTCCAGTCTCACCCTATTGCAAAAGGGAACCTTGACCCAGACCTTGTGGGTGATCACAAGTCTTTTTATATAAACAGTAATCTGTTTAAGCAGGGGTACCCAAACTTTTTGGCACGAGGGACCAGTTTCGTGGAAGACAATTTTTCCACGGACTGGGGGGGTGGGGTTTGCAGGTGGGAGCCAATCGTGCATAACGGGAGGCAGGGTTTGCAGGCAGGAGCCAATCGCGCATAACGGGGAGCGGGGTTTGCAGGCGGGAGCCAATCACATGGACCAGGGGGCGGGGTTTGCAGGCGGGAACCAATTGGGTGGGCCGGGGGCAGGGTTTGCAGGCAGGAGCCAATTGCGTGGACCAGGAGGTGGGGTTTGCAGGTGGGAGCCAATCGCATGGACCAGGGGCGGAGTTTGCAGGCAGGAGCCAATCGCACGGACTAGGGGGCGGAGTTTGCAGGTGGGAGCCAATCACACGGATCAGGGGTGGGTTTGCAGGCAGGAGCCAATCGCGTGGACCAGGGGGCGGGGTTTGCAGGTGGGAGCCAATCATGCGGATCGGGGGTGGGTTTGCAGGCAGGAGCCAATCACGTGGACCTGGGGGGCGGGGACCCCTGTCCCGTTTTTTCCATCCCAATGTCCCATTTTTGTCTCAAGGAAATATGGTCAGCCTACATATGGGGGTCTGAAACTCTTTAACGCAGGTATGTCTTCTTCTTGGGATTGCATAGCTACTTTCTCCAGCTGCAGCATGGTTCTGGAAAAAGATGTATTTGGTTTAAGGAGTTGTAGAGAGTTGTCACGTATGTGTACTCACATGCTCACAGGCTCCACAAAGCTCCTTTTTTACCTTTGTCTCCAAAGCTCTGCACAGCCCTGCTAAATTAACCCTTTGCAAGAAACTGTATGGTTCAGAATTTCCACAGAAACCAAATGAGAGATATGCACTTCTAGTGTGTCATTATTTTCTTTCAGAATTTGCTTTGAATTCCCAGTATAGCCTGAGCCCTAGACTTCCCAGATGGCTCTCCATCCAAGAGCTAATCAGGGTTGGCCTTGCTTAGTTTTCTAGATCAGCCAAAGTTGCTTAATTACTGTCAACTAGCTGGCTTTAACCTGTATCTATGTATAAATACACTATAGAAATACCATCAATTTCCAGTTACCCCCCTTCCAAGAAACTGAACTTGCCTGACTCTGGTCCTGCTCACTGAAGCTGTTCTGACTTCAGGAAACTTCTCAGCAGTGAAAGATTTTCTAAGACTGGTTTCTCCCTTTGAGGTTGAACATCTCTTTATTAGTTTATTTTACAGTCAGAGACCAAAAAAGACATCTCTCTATGATTTCAGGTAAAGGTGATCCCAGAAGCCAGAGGACTGTAGTTTAAAAAGAATCTTAATCAATTAAGCTACAGTCTAATTTTAAAACTTCAGACCAATGTTTCCCAACCAGTGATCACTATTGGTTTACAAGGATGCTGCAGATGGTCCATAGTGCAAACTCCAAACTCCAAATAATACTTTTTAAAAGTTTAAATAGTGTCAGATCACCACAAGCCGTACATAAAACCAATTTTCCTTCCCAACAGCAACATCGACGTTAGGTGAAACTGAAGACTAAAAAAAAGCTATAATCCCTAGAAGTGAAGGGGAAAAAGTATTAGAGGTTAATTCTGTCCACTTGTTTGCAATTGAATTCCAGATGTTTTAAAAGGACAAGTTCAATTTTCTAACTTGTATAGTATTAATATATGCAATTGAGTTGAGATAATCACTATTATCATTGAATCCAACATCTGGATTTAACACCACAGCTATGCATTAAAAACAAAATTTCTAGTTATTGAGTTTTAAGAAAGTATTCATGTTACAGAGCAAAGTATGCATTCAAAAATCATGTTAGAAGAGAAAAAAACTCCCGCAATTCCTTTTTATATTGGTAGATCAACCCATCTGTACCTTATTATATTTCATTTTAAATTTTCTCCAAACCAACTTTTCTGCAGATGTTGGTTCCCTTTGCTTTCTGTCACATTACTAGACTTTAGTATTTCTTTGGCGGGGGGCAGTTCTATTAGATATCCCAACTATTTATTTATTTATTTATTTATTAGATTTGTCACCGCCCATCTCCTCTCACCGGAGGGACTCTGGGCAGTTTATTTATTTACATAAAAAGTGCCTCAAAGGACATCACAACACAACACAACACATATCACATCAACATAAACTTCACATAAAGAGTTTAAAAGTCTTATTTCAAGGCACCATCCTACATGATTCTTCCTTGCCTGTTCCATCTTCCCCCTTGTAATAGTGGGCGACGTCTGCCATCCCCAAGTAGCAGAAAAAATATGCATTGTGATGAATCTTAAGAGAATGTGTAATTAAATATATTTATAAGTTTGGAGTTAGAGCTGTAAATCAGTCAAACCTCAAGGTTTTAAATACAACTTTATGGGCAGCAGTCTGGCCAGCCTAAACTTGTTTGGGTATTTTAATTACAAATGAAGCCTTTTAGCAGATTAGGTAAAGTCAGTTTAGATAGTTCTTCATTAAGAGAAGACTTGCTCTATAGATAAATTGTTTAAAAATCTAGTAAACATTATGGCTTAAGATTTCCCAGAAAAATAATTCCTCTGCCTATTTAACAGAGTCAACCAACAGCAAATTGTCAATAGATTAAAACAACAATATTGTAATTTAGAATATATTTTATCCTCCCAGAAGTGATTCTGTGGCTGAATTATATAGCACATTTTGTCTTATTGAACAAAATGTGTTAAGATCTTCTTTTGCCCCTTTGAAACTTTAAAAGTATTACACATATTTTCCTATGTTTGTTTATTCTTCTATAAAGTTATTACAAATGGTAACTGGTTTATTTCCCTTCATTTTCTACATCCCCAAAGAGAGTTTGTTCATAGCCATTCTATGTGAAAAGTCTTCCATAATCATGACAAAAGAAGAAGTGTAGACAACTGCTACAAAATTCAGAACTCAAGCATCTCCAAGAGATGATTATCCCACCCTCCTTGAGATGAGTGAACTGGGTAGGCCAGCTCTACTTGCAGAAAGAGGCCTGAAAGAGAGTAGGGTGCCAAGCCATTACCGCCTTTCGTCACTTAGATATGGATTTCAACAGGTTTATTGATGAAAGTCTTTAAAGACAGTCTATCATCAATCTGGACTCCCAGGTTCCTTATGATCAAAGAGACCCCCAGCGGGCAAATTTGAAAATCAAAGGAAGAAACAGAAAGGGGAGGGATGAGATGATCAGGATGGCATTAACTCAGGCTGCTTCCCTCTAGCAGTCATCCAGATTCTTGTAGCCCAGATATGATAGCTATAAAAACAGACCTTGGAGGATGATTTAATTTGTCCTGCTACCCTTCTAGACTTTTCTTTATACAGTATGTTCAACCTTATTGAACAACCAAGATAAAGCCTTTCAATAGATTTCTGTCTAGAGGCTAGGAAAACAAATAGTGCAAAACACTTGGAATATTTTACTGGTAGATTTGTCTGTCCCCAAGCTGGGAGTTTGCTGTGCAGATCTGATATGGAATTCATCCAGTTTAACTGCAACATGCACATCAGTGTTTCTACACCTCTAGGATTTTGCTTTTATCCTTTGCCATTATTAATCGTTCTAGAAAAACAAGTTAGCTGCTATGATAATGAGCAGAATTCATGTGCTCTCTTCTTTCAAAAACTCATAATTCTAGTAAAACTAGAGTCAAAATTATTAGAGTCCCCTTGTGGGGGGAGATGGGCGGTGATATAAATTGAACAATAAATAAAATAAAAAAAAATAAAACTGCTTCTCATTTTAAGGAAATTAGATTTTATGCCATGCTCCATCAGGACCCATAATCAGTAGAAGAGGAGAACAAAACTGAAAATGAGCTTGGAACCCTGACTTTGGATGAATGACCAGATCTGGCAAGCCTTCATCAGAGGTCTCTGATCCTGAAAAATCTTCATGGCCACCAAACCCACAGGAGCATCGATTTTTAATTTAATGAATATTTTTATCAGCTGAGCTGGGTGGATGCATATTAATTTCCATCATAATACCACTGTCTGTTTTCACCAAAATACTGGAAATATACTGTTAATATACTGTTATAGTTGACTATAAATATTGAAACTCTGCTAATTTTTGCCTTTATGAGAGCCTTCTGAATTTTCCTGACCCCTGCTTCAAACCACTTTTTTTTGCGGGGGGGGGGGGAAGCTAACCCGCACATCCCATCTTTAGACTCTTCCTCTCCCTACAGACATGGACTACTTCTGACCAAGTCTTTTCAACATGACTTTTCAATTTTATAAGTGAATAACTCTGGACATGATTTATGGATTGTTTTTGGATTTGTTTACTTCAGCTCCAAGGTGGACCCCTCGCCCCATCTTGGCCAGGACTGACATCAGTGATATCATTTAAAAATCTGATTGTAGCTGCACTGTGGCGAAGAAAGATTTTTCATGGAAGTATCACAACATGGGGGAAATTAGCCCTTTGCTCAGCAACGGTAGCAGCCACGGCCCCTGTCCTCAAAAATGCCACCCAACACAATATTTAGCATTTTAAAAAGAAATCAGTGACATCTATAAAGATTATTTGCCATGCTTGTACTGTTGGGGGAAAGTTCTTATCTCCAATAAGTTGCTGAACTGAGAACGAAGTGCAAGATGATGAATCTTCATGGGCTGCAATCAGCTTGTATGCTGGAGGTTCTCCACTGATGACTTCACTAATTGTACTCATGAAAAGTCCATCCTAAGTTAGGCATAATTTGAGGACATGGGCTTTAGAGTTTGGAGGGAGCACCAGAAGCTGTCAGGGCCAGCCCAAGAACGACGAAGAGTCAGTCCATTCAAACTCCAGTTCTTTATTTGCTCACACCGTATAGACAGAATCTTGCCAGACTAAAGCAACTCTACCTAACCTAAGGGGAAATAACCTGGGAGAGCTCTAGGGCGGGGTTATTCTGAACCTCTTCGCCTTCCCACCATTGCTTCCCAGACTGTGCCTCCTCTTATCGCTACCACCTCCTTGGAATGAGCTCCCTCCTTCCTGAGAACCAGCGGCACCGCCGAAATCCACCACAGAAGCATCTCCTATATTTTTAACTGCAGTTCCTATTCTTCAAACCAACTTTCATTCTTTGAACTCTGTTGGTTATTCTCTTCTAAAATTTTTAAACACTGTAACAATTTTTAAAAATCATGTAGGGTGAAACATTGCTCAAATTGGGGTAATTCTGTTGTCACCCTTACCCTAGCTATATTGCTGAGGCAAGAACATCCTTTTGGTAAGGCTATTACATCTCAGGTTGCTTGTGATGAAGCTTTGCCCCCTTTCCATTGCCCAGATTTACTGGAGTGAAGTAGGCCTTGAGGGGGCTGTTTTGATTGTTTAAGAAACCAAGATGGCATGATGAGTTTATTATGAGAGCTGACAGTCAATCATAGCTTGACCTTACTGCCCTGTGATGTCTCAGCCAGTCAGTGTTCATCATCTGGCTAGAAAGAAATACAGGTCCTGCCTTATCAGTTTTATTCCAAAAAGAGAGGCCTCCCTCACTGTAATGGGCTCTAAGAATGACCTTGGGAGACAGGAGGAGGACCCACGGCTCAGACAATGGTCAGGCCAGAGATACTGTATCTTAGCACACAGAAGGAATGGAGGTGGAGAATGTGTCTAGGAAGGGACCCTCCCTAGTTCTCTGGAAAGTAAAGACAAGGGAGGGGAGAAGTACTTTCAGATTTGCAAGATTCTGTTACTGTAACCGTACAATAAAGGTAGTGTTAGTATTCATGGTTTTGGTTTCTTGTCTGGATTACCTCAAAGGGCTGACACTCACATTTAGCAGAAAGTGTTCCATTCCTGGTATTTTTGGCATGATGGTGAGAAGCCAGCACGTTCCTTTTGGTTTGAAGTATTTCCCCCCCTTACTCCATCCTTATCCAGCCACCATGCCAGGATACAATAATCTAGGAAACAGGTTGATTAGGCGGTTGCACCAATGGCTGCACAGGCCACTACATGCTCCATAAAATGGAGCTGCTTTCCAAAAACTGGTCAAAGCAGAGTTCTTCTGGAGGGCTTTTAAACTAATTAACTCACATAGTTCCATTGGGGTTGCAAGTTGTTATAGGGATACTCTTTTAATTTTAAATTGATAACAACGTTTTTATAGTTTTGCTCATTTACTTAAATTGTACTGGGAATGTTTGATTTCAAAATCTAATAAATAAATATGCTTTTGAACTTCTATACTTTTATTGATTATATGCTATCAAGTTGTTTTCAACTCCTAGCAACCACATAGATAGATTTTCTCTATGACGATCTGTCCCCAACCTGGTCTTCCAGGTCTTCCAATGGTGCACTCATCACCACTGTAATTGAGTCTATCCACCTTGCTGTTGGTCTTCCTCTTCTTCTCTTTCCTTCCACGTTTCCTAGCATTAGAGCCTTTTTCAGAGAGTAGGTCTTCACATAATGTGTCTGAAGTAGGATAACTTGAGCCTGGTCATTTGTACCTCAAGTGAGAACTCTGGGTTGATTTGTTCGAGGATCCATTGGTTTGTTTTCTTGGCTGTCCATGGTATTCTCAGGAGTCTTCTCCAACACCGAAGTTCAAAAGCATCAGTACTTTTCCTGCTTCTTCAGAGTCCAACTTTTGCTTCCACAGAGTGTCACAAGGAATACCATAGCTTGTACAATTCTGATCTTTGTAGGTATAGTCAAACCACAACATTTCAATATCTTTTCCAAGGCCTTCATGGCTGCCCTACCAAGTGCTCGTCTGTGGCGTATTTCTTGACTGTTTGTTCTTCTACTGTTGATCTGTACTTTTATGGATTCTGATTTATATATGCACAATTTTAGGAAATACACTCTGTTTTGTCAATTTGTTGACCTTCACTTTTCATATATTTGAACAGTTTTAATTTAATTCTATGTGATTGTTGAAACTTTCAAAAATATACAGAATATAGTTTCATTATTTCACTCCTTTATTTCCATTTATATTCACTTTGTCCTGCTAGTACGACTTTCACAGACTGTAGATAATCACAGGTTTGCTTTCCAGAAATAAAAATAGTTTGGGATGGTGTTTTTAAATGTTCACTGTCATACGTATATGAAACCAAGAAGCCACACCTCATCATAGATTTAGCTATATATAATTACGATCTTCAGAATTTTGCACAAAACAAAAATATCCTGAACTATTCCATTGTTTAATTGGCCAATATGCAATTATTCCATGTATCCTTAGAGTCCAGGGAACAAAATTTATTGAGCAATGCTCCATTTGGATTTATTTCTGATTTCTATTTGTAAAGAGTTAATAGCTATGATCCTAAGTAATAAAAAAAAAACCCCAAATACTTGAAGTCATACTGCTAAGGCTTTTGCCAGATTAGTTTTATCAGTTTTACGGTTAATTCTGGATGTGGAACAGTTTTGGAAAATGTATGGAGTTGGCTGCTTTTTGTACTTTAACTTTTTGCTTTAATATGACAATGTCTCTGTGGGATCTTTGGTTAGGGACAATTTGTGAACACTAATTACTTGTTAACAATTTTATTACTAGCATCTAATTTTCATATTGTCAGTATATGCCAGGGTACAACCTGGAATCCACAGCTTTTTATACCACTGCCCAGGTATGGAGCTTCGTAATGGACCAGTTTCCCTGGCAGTGAAGAACTATCAGGAATTCTAAAGAATTTGCCTCCTCCTGTTATCAATAGTTTTTCTCCCAAGAAGGATTACAAAAACATCCTAATATGAGTTTAGAGGTTAATCCAAATGACTAAGTAAGATTTTTTTACTGTAATTCTCTAAGTTTTCTTTGTGAGTGCATTGAGGCCTGAAAGGGAACATTTGGTAGCTTACAATTGTCCAGTGCAGTGTTTCTCAACCTCAGCAACTTTAAGATGTGTGGACTTCAACTCCCAGAATTCCCCAGCCAGCACGGTAGCTGGGGAATTCTGGGAAGTGAAGTCCACACATCTTAAAGTTGCTGAGGTTGAGAAATGTAGGGGTTCTGAAATGTTAGAAACAGAAAAAACCCAAGCAGCGTTTTATTTAGTTTAGCAGAGTAGAAAGCGTCCAGCTATAAACTTGCACAGAAAGGCTTATTTTTATAGTTCAGAGAAATAAAGACTCTTCACACATTTAGTCAGTGTAAAAAGGAAAATAAAGATTGCTTACATTTTTATTTGCAGATCTTGTTACAAAGCAGTTTCATTGTAGAAACGGTCCCATGCGTGCAAGCAAGAAGTTCTGACGAAGCCTACATGCTTCTAATGTAGACAACCTGAATGGAAGTAAGAAAAGCCACGAGGAGGGAAGAGATTCCCCTCATGCCTCCTGCTGGTCCATGGAGAGAAGAGGAAGAGGAAACAGGGATTTAAGCCCCTCCCACACAAAGCAGCAAAGCTAGGTTGCAGCAGAGCCACCCCCTCCCTTGTGTTCGTGTGAGACAGGCTTGGCTGAAACCCCATATTTCCAACAAGAAACACTGGTCTAGTGGGAGCTAGTATGGCCCAAGGATGCATAGATGGGCCAAGATGACTCCCCTGGTCAAGGAGAACAAATGAATATGGCCTTTGTGTGTATCAAAATGACAATTTGGATTAGCACTGAGTTTAAGAGCCAGCTTTACTTCTCCAGAAAATCCTATAGGTACAGGATTCAGTTGAATGCCACTATGGTGAACCGTCATCTTACTGAGAGCTGTGTCTGTGTGTAAATAAATCTTATACCACAGAAATATATGTGAAAACTGAACACATATGTCTCACCACTCCAAAGTGGAACTAGAACCACTATGAATTTGTTACGAGTATTATATGACTGTGTGTGATTAGTTTTGACACTAGTATTTAACTAGTGTAATTTTTCTGATTGGTCTTTATCTTTTGGACGACCACTCATTTTTATGATTCTATAGCATTCTTCTTTTGAATTAGTTCTGACAAGACTGGCAGTTTTCAGATTAGTTGGGAGAAGCAATCTGGGATCATACAACTGGGAGCTCATTATCTGTGGGTGTTTTCATCAATGATGCTAAGAATGTGGTTATGTCTGAAATGTGCTGATCTGTGTGTATTATCTTAATGTGAGATAGACAGAGAGGAATGCCATTTTAAAAAATTATTTGAGGCAATGCATTTAGAAGAAATGTAGATAGAATAAATGCTACTTCCTTTCCAGTATTTTATTGCCACTTGTGAAAATGCCCTAGACTACTGTCATGCCATCCAATGCATGTCTTTTGCTTCTCTTGGGCCCACAGCAATTTTCTTGATATTTGTACAGATTCCTGTTTAATAAATAAAAAACCCAATAGGCCTTTTGGCTAGCTGCCGATGACACTGGAATTTTTGGCTTCCTGTTTCTACATACATAGTCTAATCTTCAACACACTGGTTTTATCTGCTCCATTTTTCTGGCCCCTGGACGTAATTTGTCTGCTTTTGCTGTAATCCCACTGAGGTCTACTGCGGCGTCCTGGCTTTTTGCCCAGCATGCATTTTATCTGTTTATTTCTTGACATTGGAACAGATTCTGATCCAGGCATGGATCCTGACTACTGGCTGTAGCCTTACTTCAACCTAGTTTTTGCAAACAACATATGGCATGCTAAACCTATGCCTGGATTGTACAATGTCAGATTGCAGTTGAGAGCTCACTTGATGGAATGCTGGTCTGCAGAAATAAGAACATAAATCTCAGCAAATATAGAAATAGATGTTGTCAAGAAAAGATCTAGTCTTCCCCAGTTTTCTGATGTACAAGGGTTGGGTGCATTTAACTGAGATTATTCTGCACTGAATTAGTTTGAGCCCTGCTCAATTACTGGCTTTAAGCAAGTGGCTATATCTCAGCCTTATCTAGCTTCTTTCAAGCTGGGGACCATCAGGGTGTGGGAGGAATAAATACAGAGAGCTCCTGGCACAAGGGGCAGTGCCTTGTGCCCAAGCAAGGACAGAATTGGGATCCTTTCTCAACCACTGCAGCTTGTCTGCATAACCAAACATGCCACTCCAAAAGCTTTTTAAACCACCCTTAGAAAGGAGGGGTTGCGGTAGAAAGGAGGTATGGAAAGGAGGTATGGAAGCCAATATGTAATTGATGAGAAGATTTAAAATATCACTACAAAAGTGTTACTGAAGTTACAGTATCTTTTAGCGCGTTCAGATATAGACTTGACTAATAGTACTGTATCTGAAAACCACTGAAATGAAGGAGTTATTTTATTATTTTATTTTATTTTATTTTATTATTTTATTTTATTTTATTTTTTTATTTTTATTTTTATTTTTATTTTATTTATTTTATTTTATTTTATTTTATTTTATTTTATTTTATTTTTTATTTTATTTTATTATTTTATTTTATTTTATTTTATTTTATTTTATTTTATTTTATTTTATTATTTTATTTTATTTTATTTTATTATTTTATTTATTTTATTTTATTTTATTTTATTTTATTTTATTTTATTTTATTTTATTATTTTATTTTATTTTATTTTATTTTATTTTATTTTATTTTATTTTATTATTTTATTTTATTATTTTATTTTATTTTTTTATTTTTTTATTGATCATATTTGTATAGCCGCCCATCTCACAAGAAAGTGACTCTGGGCAGCATACAACACTCAATTAAAAGAACCAATAAATACATATAAAACAATCATTAAAACTATAAAAACTATAAAAAACACACAAAACAGGAGAGGATGATGTTAACTATAGTAAGGGAGCCACCGCAAAATCTCCCCGGTCCCCTGGGACCCCCAGGCCTGATCACATAGCCAGGTCTTGAGGGACTTGCAGAATGTTAAAAGGGATGGGGCTAACCTCACTTCCAGGGGAAGAAGTTTCCACAAGGCAGGCGCCACGGCAGAGAAGGCCCGCCTCCTGGGACCCGCCAAATGTAATTCCCTGACAGGCAGGACCCGCAGCATGCCTGATGGGATTGGCAGATGTAATCAGGGAGAGGCAGTCCCTCAAATAATCCAGTCCCATGCCACGAAGGACCTTAAAGGTCAAAACCAGCACCCTGAATTGGACCTGGAAGCAAACTGGCAACCAATGCAGCTCATGGAGCAGAGGTGTAACATGTACCCTTCTAAGGGGACACATAACTGCCCGTGCCACTGCATTTTACACCAGCCGAAGCTTCCGGATATTCTTCAAGGGCAGTCCCATGTAGAGCACATTACAGAAGTCCAAATGGGAGGTGACTAGGGCATGAGTGACAGTGAGCCTTCCTGCCCTGGTGCCTTCAACAATATTCTCCTTACCTGCAATTCAGTTGCTTGCCAAGCCTTCAGCCTGCTCTATTTTGGCAGGTACAGGAAGAGACAGATACACACGGATATCCTCTAGATTAGTAGGCTGGAGAGAAAGATTTTTCTCCCAGGGCATATGTGACCTACACATTTATATTTTTAATTGCTATGCTTTTCCCCAAATTATTTTGAAAATTATAGTTTGATGAGGGCATCATGAATTTTATTAGAGATCCCTTGCTATCACCTATAAGTATGGCTAGGTTTGTATATTGCACTAAGTAAAGTAAAGGTAAAGGTTCCTTCACACAGTCGTGTCCGACTCTAGGGGCCGGTGCTCATCTCCATTTGTTAGCCAAAGAGCCAGAGTTGTCCGAAGACACTTCTGCAGTCATGTGGCCGGCATGGGTTGGCAGGTTGGCAAGAGCTGGGGTGAGTGTAGGAGCTCACTCCGTCACGCGGGGCTAGGGTCTCGAACCTCCGAACTTGCGACCTTCCGATCGACAAGCCTGGCGTCTTAACCATTGAGCCGCCATGCCCCCTATATTGCACTAAGCCATCATGTAATTAAGACTTGGCTTAACATATTGTATGAGACTAGGCATTGTGATTTATATATCATGATTTGTGGTTTGGCAAGGATGCAAACCCAGCCAGTTGTGATTTATTTAAGAGATTGTAGATTATAGAAACTATGGCTTAGCATGAAACGTGAACCAAGCCTATGCCACTTTAAGAACAAAACATGAGCATTAAACCAGTTTAAGGTGTTCCGCTTAGAATGGGGAGATTCAGGTTCTTGGCCATAGAACTCACTGGGTGACTGTTTATCTTGGCATCATGTGTTGTAAGTCCACCCATTATGGTTTGTAAACCATGTTTTAAAGCTTGGCATGTTGGTTGGAACCCAGGCATTTGCTTAATCAACAAATCATGGTTTTATCAACCATTGTGAACCTAGTCAGGTTCTCACAATTTATGATATTACTAAGGAGCTGTTAAACAACTGCCATTGCACATGATGATCATAACAGATGTGTCTTATGGTTGTTGTGGGTTTTCCGGGCTGTGTGGCCGTGTTCTGGCAGTTTTTGTTCCTAACGTTTCGCCAGTCGCTGTGGCTGGCATCTTCAGAGGACAGGAGCACTGCTAGAAGATTCTCTAGCACTCTAGAGAATCTTCTAGCTGTGCTCCTGTCCTCTGAAGATGCCAGCCACAGCGACTGGCGAAACGTTAGGAACAAAAACTGCCAGAACACGGCCACACAGCCCGGAAAACCCACAACAACCATCGGATTCTGGCCGTGAAAGCCTTCGACTATAGATGTGTCTTAGCTTGATTTTTGTCAATACTTTGTAGGAATTTAGGAAGAAAAGAAAAGGGCACTGCTCACAGACACTGTTTGTGTGTATTAGTGTGTGATTCAAGAATGGGAACTGGTTGATCATTGTAACTAAGGAACTGAATGTAAAGCAGGCCCCTTAGTTGAAATTCAGTTGAAGAGATTGCCTCAAGTTCCCTCGGTTACCTATCAGAAAGCAGATGAATCATCTCTGCTGAATTAATGAGATTACTTCCCTATTTGACACTGGATTCACGTGGGCTTACTTTGCAGGATCTAGACATAAAATAGCACAATTTCAAAATAGTTCCCACTGAACTTTATTTTATTTATTATTTATTTATTTAATCAATTCATATGGCTTGCACATCTGGGGGGGCTAACACAAGATTTAAAACCAGAGCAGCACCAACGAGATTTTAAAAAAACAATAAAAACTGTAGAAGAACTACAGTTAAGCACTTTTCAGAATGAAGCATTTCTCAGCAACTTTTAAATAAATGAGTGGAATATTAATAAGAGGTTTGACAAGAACAAGAATGAATGAGAACCTGAAAATGCAAATAAGCAGTAACCTAATTCCTTGCAGATGCTGTAAGTTTATTGCAGGCTGCAGAGAGGTCTGTTTTGTCATATACCATACAGGGCACCCTGATTTTCTTTAAAATAGTAAAGTGGCCTGACCATAACACTTCCACACATACAGGCTGAGTCAGTGCAGGATTGATGTGGTCCTAACCACAACATTATTAGTCTTAGGAAGGCTTCTGTAGCTGAGCTAATTATTTCTGGTTCAGCTGCTGCTTCAGAGAAAATGCTGCACATCCAGGAGCTTAGCATCTCCTCTGCCCAGAAGAAAGACAAGCAGATGCTTCTATTTATTGGCTCATCTGGGGAAGGTAGTGTCAAGGACTGATCATGGAGTTAGCTCTTCCTCTCACTCCTCTGCATTCTCCTTCTGGTGCTGTGAAGGAAGGAAAGAGCCCATCTAGTACAAGTTTCCTCTATACCAGAGCTTTCCAAACTGTGTGTCGCAAAACAAAAGTGTCAGTGTAAAGAAGCATGGAAATTAACCTATGGTTTGGCTATGGAGGATGAAAGATCAGGTTCTCAGTTGAACAATAGCTACTGAACAATCCTCTCCATGATTGCCCCCCTGTTTCTACCTCTGAAATTTTTAAGTTCATTACCCAATTTTTAAAAATGGCAAAGCTGCTAGTGGTGGTTTGATATGATCCTGGCAGAACTTTAAAAATCTTTCTTAGAATCAATTGGTTATGTGCCATCAAGTCATTGTCAATTCCTAGTGGCTACATAGATTTTCTCTATGACAATCTGTCCCTAACTTCATCCTTCATGTCTTCCAATGATGCACTCATCATTGCTGCAACTGAGTCTATCTACAGTACCTTGCTGCTGACCATTCTCTTCTGTTTCCTTCTCCCTTTCCCAACATTAAAGCCTTTTCCAGAGAGTTAGGTCTTCAAATAATGTATCCAAAGAAGGATAATTTGAGCCTGGTCATTTGTGCCTCAAGTGAGTACTCTGGGTTGATTTGTTCAACGATTCATTGGTTTGTCTTTTTGGCTGTCCACGGTATTCTCAGGAGTCTTCTCCAGCACCAAAAATGAAAAGCATCAATGTTCTTCCTATCCTGCTTCTTCAAAGTTCAACTTCCATAGAGTGTCACAGGGAATACCATGGCTTGCATGATTCTGATCTTTGTAGGTATAGACACATCACAACTTTTGAATATCTTTCCCAAGCCTTCATGGCTGCTCTACCAAGTGCTACTGTGTGGCATATTTCTTGACTGCTTGTTCCTTTACTTTTGATGGTTGATCCTAAAAGGCAGAAGCTATCCACCACTTCGATATCTTTATTGTCAATTCTAAGGCTGGTTGTTCTCTCTGTTGTCATTAGTTTGATCTTTTTTATATTTAATTTTAGTCCCATTTTTTCACTTTGCTCCTTAACTTTTATTACTACAGCTTGCAGATTCTTTGCATTTTTGGCTATCAGGGTAGTGTCATCAGTGTAGCACAGGTTATTGATGTTTCTTCTCCCAATTTTAAAACCACACCCATCTTCTTGCAATCCAGCTTCCCTTAATATATATTTGGCATATAGGTTGAATAAATAAGGGGAGAGTATGCGGCCTTGTTGCACTCCTTTGCCAGACAGCCTGTTGCGCCATGTTGTGTCCTTACAGTGGCTTCTTGCCCTGTATGTAAATTTCTCATGAGGACAATGAGATGTTTTGGGATTCCCATTTTTCTGAGCACATTCCACAGCTTGATGTGATCAACACAATCAAAGACCTTTCTATCAATGAAGCACATACTGACTTCCTCTTGGTATTCTTTGGCTTGTTCAATTATCCAGTGTGCATCAACAATAATGCCTTATGTTCCTCAGCCTTTTCTAAAGCCAGCTTGAACAGATGGTCACTATTTACTTATTTTTTAATTTATTTTGGTTAATATCATAATGTCCTCCCGATTATGGAGATACTTGCCGGATTGGATTTCGTATTTATTATGTGATGTTATTAATTTGTAATTTTATATTTGTAATTTTATATTTGTATTTTAACTTTGATTTTGTTGTGAACCGCCCAGAGTCCCCCGTTGGGGGAGTTGGGCGGTCATATAAATTTAATAAATAAATAAATTTACCCACATAGATGAACCCATCCAGGGACTTAAAGAGTGAAAATGCTCTGTAAGTATCCCAATCTTTAAAAAGAGAGATAGGTGTAATCCAGATAATTATTGCCCAATTAGCTTATTACATATAATAAACAAATTATATGCCAGGCATATTTACTGTATGTGAGGCTCATGGATTGGATCTTAGTTTTGGAACAATCTGGCTTCAGGTAAGGCTTCAGGGGTGCGGTGGCTCAGCGGGTTAAACCCACTGAGCGGGTTAAACCGCTGAGCCGTTAGTCTGCCGACCATAACGTCGGCAGTTCGAATCCGCGTGGCGGGGTGAGCTCCCGTCACTAGCCCCAGCTCTCTGCCAACCCAGCGATTCGAAAGCTAAATAGCAAGTAGATAAATGGGTACCACTCACGTGGGGCAATATGCTGGCATCCCGTCGGGGAGTCGCCTCGGAACCGAAGACGAAGACCTGGAGAAGCCCGTGGATGGCGGCTGAGGACGGCGGCAGAGGTCGACGGATCCCAATTACAACTTCCGGGATGTCAGCAGCCGGCTCCAAAAGCGAGGCATTCTGGGGCTTGTAGTTCCAATGCCTGGAAAAGAAGAGCCGGTTCCCTCACCCCCTCCCTAATTGCGCGGGTAATATATAATATGATGTACTGTATAATGATAATATGTATGTACTGATTGTAAGCCGCCTAGAGCCCTCCATTAGGGAGGGGATAGGCGGGGTATAAATAAGATAAATAAAAAAAATAAAATAAAGGCTTTTCAATTTTTGAAAAATAATTTGAGAAAAAGGACAGGTGGATATCACTTTAATTCAGCAGTGAGGAACAGTCTGCTGTGGGTCTAGGGCAGTGTTTCTCAACCTTGGCAATTTTAAGATGCGTGGACTTCAACCCCCAGAATTCTGCAATAATGGCTGGCTGGGGAGTTCTGGGAGTTGAAGTCCACACATCTTTAAATTGCCAAGGTTGAGAAACACTGGTCTAGGGGCCAGACTGCAGAAGGAGAGGGACAGAAATATAACTACTTCCATGGGTACCCTGAAGAAAACAACCATGCAGATACTTACACTGCTAGTTCCATAAATAAAATCTGCCTTCATGCAGTTTGCATGGGACTCCTTCCTTTATGCTTCAGGGTATAGAGTTCCCCATCGTGGTGGAGCCCCAGCTTTCAGGTGAAAAAGGAACAGTCCTGGTGCACAGAAGAGTTCTGCAATTTGGTCCCTTCTGTGTATGTCAGATTACAACTCCCATCACTCACTGCATATAGACCATATACAGTATATGCAGAGCTCAGCTCTGCATGGCTTAAGGAAGCCGATATAACTCTCTAGCCTTGTTTCCTAATGAGGTTTATTTATTTATTATTTAAATTTATCCCCGCCCATCTCCCCCGAACAGGTTCTCACAGACATGCAGATTTGTTGCATTCATATTCTCAAATGTGAGTAAGACTATTCTCTGTAAGGTCATTTGACACTGATCCTGCTTGTTTGTTTTATTTATTTATTAAAAATGCATCACGTGGTTTCATATCAACTGGACAGTAATTTAGCTGCTGGGTATTAAAACAAATGCAGTCTCATTGGCCTTAAATTTATGTATTTATTTTATTTATTTATTTATTCGATTTATCACCGCCCAACTCCCTCAAAGGGACTCTGGGCGGTTTACTATCAAACATAATTAATTGTAATACAAATATAAATAAAATTAGATAAACATTAAAATAAACAATTCAAAAATATAATAAAATCAAGATGGTAGTATCTTCTTTAAAACAATGGAAAGGGCATTCTAGGGCCACCCTAAGGCATTAGCCATCCCCAAGAGTGTACACTCTTCTTCCCGCCCCAGGCCTGTTGGCAGAACCAGGTCTTGAGTTTTTTTCAGAAGTCCAGGAACGAGGGGGACTGTCTTATCTCCGGGGGGAGAATATTCCACAGAGCAGGCGCTACTGCAGAGAAGGCACGCTTCCGTGATCCCGTTAGATGGAATTCTTTAACCGATGGGGTCCGTAACATGCCCTCCCTGCATGACCGGATGGGATGAGACGATGTAATGGGGATAAGACGGTTCCTCAGGTAACCTGAACCCAAGCCATGTAGGGCTTTAAAGGTGATAACCAACACCTTGAATTGGACCCAGAAGCAGACTGGAACCCAGTGCAGCTTGCGTAACAAATTGTCTGTCTTCAGTAATTATTGTGTGATGTTAGTAAACCAGTTGGGATAAAGAAGCTTTCACTCAGTGTCCTGTCCTGGTCATGTTGTCTGAAGTGTGTTGAAGTGGCTCAGAACCAGCCTTTCTACCCTCCGTTCCCTCCCCAAAAGTTTCTCAGTGAGTTCAGGGAAACAGAAAGGCCTTTGAACTGAAACTGCTTTGAAAATGCCTCCTAAGGAAGGGGGTGGGAGGGAGTGGTAAGCAAAGTGGCTTAATGGTTGTTTATTATTTGGATGGCTCAATGGGCACAGAGTCTCCAAAAGAGGTCTGGCAGCTGACCTTGTGAGTTAATAACCATCTGTCTCTCCTTTGCAAAGATCAAAGGAGCCTCATCTGTCACACAGTGATTTACTTTTTCCTGTCTAATGCCCTAACTGGTATTAATGATTTATCATTTTGGGAGAGTGATTAATTCTATAGCTCTCTTTAGATAGATTAGCATTCCCCAGCCAGGTTTCCTCCAGATGCACTGAACTACAGCTCCTATCATTAACCCCAGCCAACACATCCGTAATGGCTAAAGATGATAGGAATTATAATCCAACAGTATGGAGAGAAGCAAAGAGAGCTGCTGTAGCTTGAATCATGTCAACTGGATTTCTATTTTCTCAGTGGAAACGTTTCGCTCCTTATCCAAGGAGCTTCTTCAGTCTGAGCAAGGTTAGTAAGGGAATCCTTAAATATGTTTCTAGGTGGCTGTGTGACCTTGCACCTGGGGCTAGGTCATGGTTATTTTGAGATGTTGTTTCTAAGTCCCTTTATCATCTAAAGGAGGATCTTTAAGATCACCATGCTGCTGTTGAGCTTGCGAAATGGTCTTAATCTTCCTAGGCACAGAAGACAAAGCAGGGAGGAAAATAGGGGAAAGATTGTGCCTGAGGCCCCCACCTCTATTCAAGGAAGGATTTTCCAAGTTGGCATAAATGGATTCCTTGACCCCTCTCTCAAACCACCTATCTTCTCTGTCTAAAATGTGAACATTAATGTCCTCAAATGAGTGTCCTTTTTCCTTTAGATGAAGATAAACTGCTGACTCTGGTCCTGTGGTGTTACTTCTCCTGTGTTGGGCCATCCTCCTGTACAAAGGTTGTTTGGTTTCTCCAATGTAGAGTTCAGAGCACTCCTCACTGCACTGGATTGCATAAAATACATTGCTTTTCTTGTGTTGTGGAGTTTGATCTTTGGGGTGTACAAGCCTCTGTCTCAGTGTGTTGGTGGGTTTGAAATATACAGGTATGTGGTGTTTGCCAAATATCTGTTTTATCTTTTCAGACACGCCAGCCATGTAAGGAATGACCAGGTTCTTTGTTTACTCTGAGTCTCAGCCCTATCTGTCGCTGTTTTAGGTCTGGTAGATTTAGATTTAGTGAAGGCCCAATTTGGATATCCACAGGCCTTCAGAGCTGTTCTCAGGTGCTGATTTTCATTCTTTTTGGAATCCATGGAGGTGGGGATGGTTTCTGTATTATATATTCTGTATTATGTATTCTGTATTCTGTATTATATATAGAGCTTATATATATAGCTTATATATAGAGCTGCTGTATTATTGTGTTTCAGGATAGAGACTGGGACCAGGAAGATCCAGATTTGTCAGCCATCGAAGCTCCTTGGGTGATTGTGGGCCTGTCACTCTCACTCGGTCCAGACTAGCTTATAAGGTTGTTCTTGGAGGGAACTTGGAAGCAGGAACCCTATGCATGCTGTCTCAACCACCTGGAGGAAAGATGGGATATAAATCTAATGAATAAACCAGAATGGAGACTACTGATAGGCCAGTTTCTATCTCAACACTACTGAACACTACAGTTAATCTGGCAGTATGGAAGGAGACCTTGATTCCAAAATTACATATCCTTTACGGAAATTGGGCTTCATGGATTATAATTGGATTTTCCTTCATCTCTATCCTCAAATAAAGAAAGGACAGAACTTCCTTCAGTGGGTGGAAAAAGAAGTGAAGGAGCTATTTATTTATTTATTATTTATTTATTTATTACTCATATTTATATGACCGCCCAACTCCCCCAACGGGGGACTCTGGGTGGCTTACAATAAAAACAAGATTAAAATACAATATAAATACAATGTAACATAAAAATATAAATATAAAATCCAATCCGGCAAATTAGGGAGGGTATTATGATACTAACCACCCCCAGGAGTTGCTATTACCGTTTCCTTCCCATGCTAGGCGGCAGAACCAGGTTTTCAGATTTTTTCGGAAGGCCGGGAGGGAGGAAACCCGTCTCAACTCTGGGGGTAAGATATTCCAGAGGGTGGGTGCTGCTGCAGAGAAGGCCCGCCTGCTGGACCCCTTTAGATGGAATTCTTTTCTTGATGGGGTCCGTAGCAAGCCCTCTCTGCCTGATCGGGTGGGGCGGCTATCTTGGATACCTGGAGGTAGTGTGGAGACTGTTATTGAGGGGTGGAAACAAAAAGGAGCAAGGAGGACATCTAGGTGTCAAAGCATCATTGCCAAAATATTACCTTCCTTCTTTCTCCCCAGCCACTTCCTAATTTTAATCTCTAGTAGCTTTATTCCCATTGTGATACTGTTCCATTTGCAGTAATGGCAGCATTACAAAGGCAATGAGACACCCAGTGTCAGGTTGACCAGCACACTGTCTATTTTTTTCTCAATAAGAATAAATAGGAATCAACATGTACTCACAGAAGAACAAGTCTCTTGAATGCACCGTGAGCTGATATTGACTCCTGCGGACTATGGACTCCAGCATGAGCATCTCAGAGAAGAAGCAGCCTCTGTTCAGATTGTTAATCGTAAAGAGGTCTGTGATGGAAACAACCCATGGCTGACATGTAGCACCCCTCAAACTATTTTTCTGCAGCCCCAATCTCCCCAACAGCATGCCATCAAATTTCTGTGGATGACCTTTGCAAAACAATGGTAAGATTTCCTACCATTTTTGGTGCAAAAAAGCAAGTAGATGTGTAAGCTTCTATTTATGTTTAACAAGGGGCATCTGCAAGGGTGGGGGTAGGAATAAAAAAGTAAATATGACATCCTAGATTGCATGATTGAAGCCCTGCTGCCTTTTAAAATGCAACACATGTAAATCAAGGCAGGGCTTCAAGCTTGCAATTGTGACTTCCATTAACCCTCTACTTGCAGAAGACCTTAGTTTAAAAAGAACCATATCCCTGAATTTTTGCCCCACCCTCTGAAGCACTGGGCTGGCTCAAAAGATGGGTATCTCTGCTTAATGAGCATAAGTAAAAGGTAAAGGTTCCCCCCGCACATTTGTGCAGTTGTGTCCGACTCTAGGGGCCGGTGCTAATCTCCGTTTGTTAGCTGAAGAGCTAGCGTTGTCCGAAGACGCTTCCACGGTCATGTGGCCAGCATGATGCGCACGGAATGCTGTTACCTACCCACCGAAGTGGTACCTATTCATCTACTTGTATTTGCATGCTTTTGAATTGCTAGGTTGGCAAGAGCTGGGGCGAGTGCGGGAGCTCACTCCACCACGCGGGGCTAGGGATTCAAACCTCCAAACTTGTGATCTTCTGATCGACAAGCCTGGCACCTTACCTGCTGAGCCACCACGCCCCTTTTAATGAGCATATCAACACCTTTTCTGTACAGCCACCTCCTGGGAGCTACATCCTGTTTATGTTAGCACATGGGAAGAGACAAAGCCAAAGACCCAGATTGATGTCCCTTCTGCAAATTTCCAGGTTTTTCATTCTGGCTGGTGTGGCTCCCAGTAAACTGTAGTGCCAAATCAGAATGTATTGTTATTTCTTTCAGCCTGTAACAATAGCCTTTTAAATGCATCTCCTTAAACCAGAGCTTTCCAAACTGTGTGTCGGGACACGTTAGTGTGTCGGCTGCAGTGTCTGGGTGTGTTGCGGCTGCTGCTGCCTCCGAGCCCTGCCAGGATTCCACGCAGGTCCTAGTGCCTGCCTTGTGCCTTGCTGCCTCCAAACCTGCCCTGCCAGGATTCTGCACAGGTCCTAGTGCCTGCCTTGTGCCTTATTGCCTCCAAACCTGCTGTGATTCTGCACAGGTCCTAGTGCCTGCCTTGTGCCTTGCTGCCTCCAAACCTGCTGTGATTCTGCGCAGGTCCTCGTGCCTGCCTTGTGCCCTGCTGTAAGTGTGTCGTGAAATGATGCATGTCTAAAAAGTGTGTCACCAACATGAAAAGTTTGGAAAGCTCTGCCTTAAACAGTTTATGCATACAACATGGTAAGCCAATTTATATTGTTTGGACTGAATTTCACCTTCAACAAAAGTTCTTTCTTTTGGAAACATCTGGTGTTCAGGGCACAAGCAGCGCTCACAAATATGTTATTTCAGCTTCCATTCTTTGATCCAATCTTGCCAGTGTGCAGTTACCCAAGACGTTTGCCATATTCCAGACCGATGCGTTCTGATTTCATGTGGCTGTTATGTGACCAGATCAACTATGCTGTGCAACGCTTTGAAAACATCTATGGCATGCTCAGCCCCTCATTCCCTTTCCCTTGACCTGCCCTTTGTGGGGAGTATGGAATGTGAAACATTTTTTGTGGGTCTTCCCAACTTTGTACTTTATTTAAACTCTTCCTCTCTCTCTCTCCCTCCCATTCCTTTTACTCATTTTCCTTTTCTAAGCCTGAAGCCTGCCTGAGCCTTAGTCAGGCCTTTCCCTTAACATAAAAGCTGTTAGCTGAATCAAGGACTGGCAACTTTTGAACACCATGCAAGCATTTGCTGGCAGAAATAAAAGCAGATATATATTTCGATGCTCATACGACAACCATTTCTCTTTACAGGAGTGGTTGGTTTCTTTATATGGGTACATTTCCATAAATTAAGATTAAAGAAAAGACTGGGTTATTTAATTTTGCCTGAGAAGTAAATGAACAGGCATCCTCCCTCACTTATCCTCATCTGCCTTATAAGGATATGTGCACACAGAATCATCTTGAAATGGCAAGAGATAACCTATGAAGGGCGCTATTTATATATGCATCGTATCACATAGTAGTTGAAGTGCACGATGGAAAGGTATCTGTGCCTCCTTTGTCACCAACACAGGCAGGATTATTTTTCTGTATAGGTAGTCCTACCTCTTCGCACCAAGACTGATTTATCCCTGAGAGATACCCCACTCTGGTGATATTTCAACAGACATCTAAGTTGCATAATACTTGATATTTTCTTAAGGGAGCAGGGAAACCATTTGATTGATTGATTGATTTTTATTTATAATTCAAATTTTGCCACCGCCCATCTCCCCCAGAAAGGGGGATTTTCGAGTATTTCATTTAGGAAAACATATATCATGTATTCATCAACCCTATGATATATGCAAATGGAAAATGCATAAGCTGGGGGGGGGAGGCTTGCTTTATCTTCCCAAATGCATGCAAAAAATTCTTAGATTTTATAAACTAGGGAATGGTTGTTGCAATCCACATTAATTACTATAATTGGAAGGTGGAAGGTGATTCTTTTCTTTTTAATATATCTGATGTAGGGGGGGGGGGGAAGAAAACAAGAATCTCATTCGCCATCCATGGATGATGGCCCACAAAGATCTCAGTTGTGCACATTGACCTAGGTGGGGCCTATACTGGAACCATTTCCACATGAAGCACCCTACTATTCCAAAGCACAAGTGATGCTTAGTAGGCATACAGCAAACAATATATTGAAATATCAGTTGAACATCATACGAAACACACTTTCAACTGTGGGAGAAGTAGGAGGTTCTTCAACAACCATTTATGTTTGGCAAGAAATAGCACTGCAATTGAAAGCTTCAGTAGAATTGAAGTTTTTAAGTCCAGTTTTCGGGACTTCCGGTGGGAATATGGCTCGCGGGCTCTGCAAGCAGAACTGACAATGCGGCAATTTTTCGAGCTCAGGGCAGGTTTTCCCTGAAGCTCAGGAGCGTTTTTCCGGAGAAAGGAAAACATGCAGAATCACCCCATTTGTCCTCGGCAGAAAAAAGGCTGAAGATCGCAAACAGCATTTGCAATTGACTGGTAAGAGCAGCCAGGAGGCTGGGGCGTCACCATTTCCAAGCCGCTCTATAGCCTTAAAGGGACATTAAGACTAGCCACCCCATTTCTAAACCACCCAATTTATTTTTCTTTCAAGTATCTGTACCCTAAGAGAGGCTTTTTACAGCAAGTAGAAACGCTCTCTCTTAGTGCTTATCGTTATTTTTATGATTAATTTCTTTAAAAAAATCTTTTTTTAAAAAAAAAAATTAAGTCTTGGACATTGCTTTCCATCCAAATATTAAGGAAGATTGAGAGTATGTCCCTGTTATTACTTTTGTACTAAATGTGAAGATTTTAGCTTTTTCCTACACGTTGAATCTGCTTTTCTGAACTTTCAGCTTTCTGCTGCTACTTTCCCTGGGACTGCCTATTATCATACTTTCACTTGTGTAAACACGTCTTGGAATTTTTCTATTATCTCCCACTTTCACTGGTTAAGTACCTAGGGGGCGCCATAATCTACTGCGTGAGACATGGAGGATTTCAATCAGACTCTCAGATTTCCATCGAGACCTTAAACAGATTCTTTTTGATTCCTGTCAAGTTTTTATGCAAGGCATTCAGGACATTGTAGAAAATATGAGGTTTAAAATGTGTCATCTGGTTGGGGATGTCGTGGAAGAAATTGAAGAGCTTAACAATGATATGTTTCTTCTAACAGCGAGATCAGGGCTTCTGTTGAAACACTAGATGAAGAGTGGATAGTCGAGTTGAAGAAATGAAAGGGACAGACTGAGTTGCAAGTCATTAGTGAAATTGATTTTCTGATGGAATGTTATGGAAAAGAAGGGATTATTATGTATGGGAGGCTTTCTGTTGAGAAGTCTGATTTTTTAAGGGGGGCAGTTGGACTGTTTGATTTCTTTATGAAAAAAGCTTTGTGAGTATTGTGGGGATATGTAAATGCTCTGGTTTATTTTGAACTGGGGTAAAGGTTTAATAATATTTATCTGGATAGCTTCTAGGGTTTGTTTGACTTGATTCATTTTTAATGATTTGGATTAAGATTAATAAAGTATAATAATAAATGCTTGGTTTTAGGCTTAATATGATTAGGATTATTATAATTGTTGTATTATTAATTATAATGGCAGACAATTTATATGCTTTTTAGTTTGATTCTTATAGTAGACAGAAATGTGTGGAATAGTAGTAGGAAGGAAATAATCAAATAATTGTTATCTTTGGAGGGGGAAGCTGATTAGGAGGTTTATATATATATATATATATATATATATATATATATATATATATATATTCTTTTTCTTTTAATATTAGGGGATGGAGCAACTGTATTTAGTGATTTTTATAATGTGCCAATGGAATGATTTATAGAAATAATGTAATTTTGGTTTAATATAGAGTAAGGGATTGATTATGGAAATTTGTTGTATATCCTTGCTGTTAAAAGTCGGAAGTCACCTCTTCTTGTAATCTTTAAAAAAAAAAAAGTCTTGTGTTTTTCACACTTTTTTAGTTTTTTTCTTTTTGTACTTTTTTCTTTTTCGTAGCTTTTATCTTTGTCTTAAATCTAATAAAATTCTTATGGGGAAAAAAAAAGAAATTTTTAAGTCCAGTTTTCAGTCTGAAACATTTGGTCTTCAGAGCCTCGTTCTTTCATTCTTGTACATCTGATGCAGTTTTCTTTTAAAGGTGGAAATCCTTTTCCTGCCTATCAATCCTTTAAAAGGGTGGGAATCCTTTTTTCTGCTTATCCATCTGTTTATCAAGCAATCCAGAAATGAGAGAGGATTCGTTTCACCCTCACCTTGGGCCTTTGGTGTCTCGCCCGTTCTTTCGTCAATTTCGCAGTCCCTCCTCCTCCCTTTCACAAGGCCAACTGGAAACTCCGGCTTTGATTCCCCCACTGGTAGAAGCAGAATGCTTCTTCCCAGTAGCATCTATCTCACCGGTGAATCACCAAGGCCACACTTCAAAAGACATTGTTTCCCACAGTAGGAAAACCACGACTGCCTGAAATATAACAGTAAGAGGACTATGGAATTTTGAGGGGAAACTGGATCAGTGGAATGAGTTGGAGCATATGCCTCATTTTGTGAAACAGTCACCACACTGGTGGGATACATTGCCTGTGCAGATCACCCCCAAGAAAGAGCAAACAGCTGCATAGAATTTCACCCTCAGTGAGGTTATTTCCATCCCCTTCATGTGGACTGGAGGAATAAGGGAGATGGAGAACTATGGCACCGTAAATAAAAAGCAGTGTGGCATGCATTAGTCGCCCTCCAGAGAAGCCTTAAGCTGGGTCTCCTTCCCACTAACAGAGTTTTCTCCATAGAGGAAAAGGCTGTTTTGAGGGAACAACAAACTATGAAGGAGATCTGGGGAAACTTGGGACTAATGGGCAGCATTTCAGAGAGATTTGGGGATGGGGTTGAAATGATAAGATTTTGATATTGACATAAGCTGAGCCAAACCTCCAAACCAACTTTTCTTTTGAGTAGCTAAATGACAGTCCCTAAAGATAGACTCATCTGCTATGCCAAGAAAACTCCAGATCATTAAAGGATTAAAATACTGCCTGTGTTTCTCAGTGGCTGAGTTTGTAACCAGATGCTGGACTGTGATGTGAGGATCAGCATGAAACACCAAGCATTCAAAACATATCTGAATCTTCATGCGGCCCTGGGTGATAGAGAGGACAATTGCTTGCAATGAAGGATACCCAATAGATCTCTAAATCCTCAGTCCTTTAATCAGAAAAAGGAAAGATATTGGCAACAGGGAAGGCCACCACAGTAGAGCCATTCTACAACTGTTTAGGTAAAAAACATTTCCCAGAAAATAAAATAGCCAAAATGTTGATTTAAACATCATGGCCATATTTTCCCCCTTGTAGTCTACTGGAGCATGCAGCTGGCAGCACAAATTCTATAAATGCAACTATAAATATAAAATCTTCAGATGAGAAGGTTCTTTGGAAACAGTTCCTGTTTATAAAGATTATTTACAAGGGAGTAGAGGTTTGCTGACATTCAGGATAAGTTTTGTTGTCTCAACTTTTGTATGGTAAATGGTTTTCTTTCTCGCTCTGCTTCCCCTTCCCCTTCCCCCATTTCTTCTGAAAAAAAATGTATCTAGGTTCAAATAATTCATTTCTTTTTCTATTTCAGTTATGATTTATGGCAAACTAGGAAAGGGTTTCCTGGGTATAAATGCAAAAAGAACTAAGTAGAAACATTTCAGGGGTGGGGGGCTTACCCATGCTTCGACACACACACACTAACTCTAATCCAGACATTCCTTTGTAAGACTAAATCAGGAAACAAACAGATGTTTGTCTAAGCAAGTTAAGTCCCCTTATGTTTTTAATGTGGATGGATCGTTCCTCCTCCACTAGTAATCACAGTGCAGGGCTCTGCCTCTGGTCAGCCAATACTTGCTTCAGAGAATTTCTCATTTTTGAAATAGTCATTTCAGCTGCTTGTGGACCTTTTCCACCCACCATGAGCAATCCAAATATAGATTTAGCCTGATTTTAAAAAAATGAAACAGAATCAAACTCAGCAACATAAACAAACCCAAAGCCTCTGTATTTTGGCAATGCACATCCAGTTATGCCTGACTAATATCTTTTAAATTGTCTCTAATTGGAAGGTTGTTTATCACTTAATGTCCTTCTATTCCAAGGACATTAATTCAGTTTTCAAGAGGTTAAAAACCCTTTTGTCCTCTGTTCTCCACTTTTCTGAGGTTTCTTCTGCTGTAGATGTTGGCACTTTTCCAGGCAGTCTTGCATAATAGCCTGTCCCCCCTCCCTTAAAAAACACAGAGCTCCTGATTTAACTCTTGTCTTATCCAGAAATTCAATACTTGTTTTAGACAAGCTACTTATTTTTAGCCTCAGTTCCCTTTCTGAGATGGAGAGGTTCCCTAAAGATGTGTCTCCAAACGCCATACTAGGTAGGAATTATCATGCATTTGGGTGATATGGAAAGCAGCATAGTGAGACAGCCTATAGTGGAGTATATAAAGAGCCAGTTTGGTCTAGTGGTTAAGGTGCTGGGCTAGAAACCAGGAGTCTGAGAGTTCTAGTCCCGCCTTAGGCATGAAAGCCAGCTGGGTGACCTTGGGCCAGTCACTCTCTCTCAGCCCAACTCACCTCACAGGGTTGCTGTTGTGGGGAAAATAGGAGGAGGAAGGAGTATTAGGTATGTTCGCCGCCTTGAGTTATTTATAAAAATAATAAAGGCGGGATATTAAATAAATAAATAAATAAACAAACAAACAAATATGCTAGGCCTCTATAAAATCCCAGATTTGTTTATTTGGTTACTTTATGTTATTTTATTTGTTTATTTGGTCATGGAAGTCAAGGCAGCCTCCCACAGAGTTCCCAGGTGACCTCCTGTCCAAGTGCTGGTCAGATTCAGAACTTCTCTGGTTCCACAAAGTCGCTGCATCATATGCCTGGACTATAACGTTAGCCCAGTTTAAACTATCCTAAGCGACCTAACAAGATACACCAAGATCAAAATACCCAGAATCATGGACCTCATCAACCTCTGCCTCACCACCTACTTTCAGTTTGATGGACAAATATTCCAACAAATCAAAGGAACACCTATGGGATCACCACTTTCAGGACTCATAGCAGAGATAGTAATGCAACGTCTAGAAAGGATAGCACTCCCACACATACAACCCAAAGTATGGATCCGGTATGTAGATGACACCTTCGTCATAATAAAAAAGGATCAACTGGAGGAAACACATGAAGCCATCAACAACATCTTCAAAGGAATAAAATTCACAAGGGAAGAAGAAAACAACAACACACTACCCTTCTTGGACATCCTCATCAGTAGAGGAAATGATGGCAGTCTAGAAACACAAGTCTACCGGAAATCTACCCACACTAACCAAGTGCTCCACTATCAAAGCAATAACCCAACCTCACACAAGAGGAGCTGTGTAAGAACACTATTCAGACGAGCACAAACACACTGCAGCAACCCAGAACACCAGAAAAAGGAAACAGACCACTTATATAACATCTTCCAGCAAAATGGATATCCACACAACTTTATCAAAAAGTGCCTGACCACTCAACCCACCACAGCAAAACCAACAGAAGCTATGAAAAGGATTACACTGCCATACATCAGAAACATCTCAGAAACTACTAATAGACTGTTACATCCACACGGCATCACTGTAGCACACAAACCTACCAAAACCCTTCAGAACATTGTAAGTAAACCAAAAGACCCAGTAGCCCAAGAAGAAAAAACAGGAGTTATCTACAACATACAGTGTAAGGACTGTAACAGCCACTATGTAGGACAGACTGGCAGAAGACTAGCAGAACGCATCCACGAACACCAACTAGCAGTCAGAAGACATGATGAAAACTCCTTAATCTCACAACACATGGACAGACTTAACCATACTTTCAACTGGGAAACTGTGAGCATATTAGACCAGGCCAAATCCAAAAATGCTAGAGAATTCCTAGAAGCTTGGCACTCAGACAAAGCAGCCATCAACAGACACATAGAGGTTAACAACATTTACATACCATTCATAAGAGACAATAGAATAGCCAGAAGACCAGAACACCCCTGGGCCAGCAATCAACAACAAGATTTGCATAGATTAACAGCAAGATTAGCAGCAGAGGAGCAATCAAACAACACAATAAACCTTAATAAAGGAACTATTAACTCAGTCAATCACCCAAACAGCACACAACAGCCCAATCAAGGAACTACCAAGGAGAGTACAAGACCCCCACCAACACAGGCAGGACAAGCCAGGGTATATAAACAGACAGCAAGTTCAAACCCCTTTTCGCACTGAAGATGTTGCCTAGCCTGGCAATGAAACATCTGCATGAAAACAACAAGGCTCAGAGAGCACCAAAGACTCCCCAGTTCAACCCTGAGCTACAAATATTCTCTTCGATTGGTAAGCAGCAGTCTAGGAAAGAAAGATCCCTCCCATTCAGCAAAGATAACACTTTTCCATATGGGTCAATCATCTGACACAGGATAAGGAAGCATAATCTGTTAGAGATATCGGGTTTCAAACAAGCACGTCTCACACGAGCTTGAAAGAGGAGGCAGCCTCTGCTGTAACCTAATCTTACTTGATTTGTGTGGGAGGGGCTAAATCCCGGTTTCCTGTTCCTGTTCCCTTCTCTTTCCCCTTTCTGCTCGAATCTCCTACCAAGGAGGATGGGTCAGCTATGGCTCCCACATTGCTCATACTTCCATCCAGGTGGGCCACATTAGAAGCATGTGGGTCATGTCAGAACCAATTGCTTGCACGCATGGACCGTTTCTACTAAGGAACTGTGAGTTACAATAAAATTGTAAACTCTTTTTATGTTACTTTACATTAACATGTGAAGTGTGTTTATTTTGTGTTTTGAACTGATTAAGCCTTGTGCAAGTTTATGGGAACGCTTCTACTGTGCTACATACTAATAAGAAGCTGCGTGGAGTTCTGGTACTACCATCCCAGAATTCCTACATAATCTGCCTCTGCATAACTATTAAACAGGCATGATCATTTAACACATAGCTTTCCAAACTGTGTGTTGCGACACTTTAGTGTGTCGCAACACACAGTTTGGTGTGAACGGCGGCAGCGGCAGCGAAGACGGCAGCGGCGTGCCATCAGCGCTTCCGTGTTTTAGCGAGGCCGCCGCAGCTGCTGCCGCTGCCGCCAACCACGCACACACACCCCCGCGCGCCCCTGCGCCGCCGCCGCTGCCGCCGTTGGTGTGTCACCAACGGTGGCACTTTAGAAAGCACTGATTTAACAGATGGTATCAACTTTGTAAAATCTGCAACTGTAAGAGTTAGACCAAATTCTTCATCTGTTACAATGGAAGTATGTTCTGCAGTGATTGGATTGGCCCACTCTGGTTTTGTTTGGCCCTGCCCATTTCACAGTGTTCAAGTTCCCCTGCAAGCAGTCAATGGTCATAAAATGTTCTCCAACACAGAAGCTCGACACATTAACACCACACAAAAATATACCATGTGTTCCGTCTGGCAAACTTTACCAGACAAGTTGGAATGCAATCTGGAAACATTTACAGGGTTTTTGAGATGGAAATGCCAACCGCTATATTTCACTCAAAAGGAGATTTGAAATATGTTTGTAAAATGTATAGATTATACTGTACATGGAAATAAATTAAGGCCCCTGCAGTAACATCTATTGGAATCAGCAGGGCTGGGAGTGTAGCGTTTGAGTGGACTGGGGTCAAACTCACTTGTTCTTTTTTTAAGGATATGAACGAAGGATACCTCTAGTCAATAACACAGAGATACGCAGTCCTCTCAAGAAATTGACAGATGTATTAAGCCTAAATATTTGTGCCCTAGCATGGTTTCCATCAGATGTATCTCTCTATCTCTATGTATTATTTAGTCAGGCTGTGTCCACAATTGATGATTAATAGCTACTTTTATTACATTGATTCTGTCTGATGAAATGTACAGGTGCCCACTGGGGATTTTGCATTTTAATTTAAACCAAGTTAATTCATACTTCCTTAATTCATTTGCAAACTGAATGCCAACATTTCTTGTTCTTTGGCACTCGTCAGATTTTGCAATCTGATTAAAATATATTAATTAGGGAAAGCTGCATAGGAAAATGTCTATGTTTGGAAAAACAGTGTACAGCAAGATATATGTTAGGGGGAAATGCCTGCAAACAAAAATATGAAAATACTCACACAACATTTCTAGGCAGTGTACAACATTAAAATATCTCACATGCAGTTTAATCTACTATAACATATACACAATAAACAAATTAAAATATATACAAACATATAAAGCATATAAACTGTTGCCATGAATAGTAGAAAAGTGCATATATTACTAAAGAGTGACTCTAAAAATATACATTAAAAATTGGGGCACCAGATCCAGGCTGCAAAAATCTGGATGACCACTAGACATGGTGACGTTGCCATTCTTTAATATCGTACATAGAGAATACATTGTATAGAACTCATTGGGGTTGCATGCAATTTATCTAAACATATATTGTCCTTGAGTCTAATATTCATTATATTATACATCTTGTACTCTATTACATTTTTACTATCTTATACTACCTTTTATCCTTTTATCTTTATTTACCTCATCCTTATATTATGTCCATTTTATTCTACTGTAGTCTATTTTATCTCATTATATTGTATTTTAAGGAGGCGTGGTGGCTCAGCAGGTAAGATGCCAGGCTTGTCTATCGGAAGATCGCAAGTTCGGAGGTTCGAATCCCTAGCCCTGCGTGCGGAGTGAGCTCCCGCACTAGCTCCAGCTCTTGCCAACCTAGCAATTCGAAAGCATGCAAATGCAAGTAGATTAATACCCACTTCGGTGGGTAGGTAACAGCGTTCCACATGCGTCATGCGGCCACATGACCATGGAAGCGTCTTCAGACAACGCTGGCTCTTCAGGTAACAAACGGAGCTGAGCACCGGCCCCTAGAGTCGGACACGACTGCACAAATGTGCGGGGGGAACCTTTACCTTTTTATTGTATTTTACCTTATTTTGTCTTAAAGCATTTTACCGTGGCCTATGCGTTGATATGGTCAAATAGACTAATCAATAAAGTATTACTTACTTACTTACACTAGACATGGCAGCAAAGAGATACCAAAAACCTTGATATTTTGCTTTTGGAGTCTTGTATCCCAGATGTAGTAGCTCTCACAGAAGCATAGATCGATTTATTTTCATGGCCTTCTCAAAACTCACAGACCTGGGACACAGCAACTTGTTTGAAAAAAATGTGAAGATTGCATAATCTACAACCAGTTCACCCCTGGTCCATGTGCCCCAAAGCAAAAGCTACTTTTTTTTCCCTTAGAACTCAAGCCATAGAGTTTAGTGGTAAAGTTAGCTACCGTATTTTCCAGCGTATAAGACGACTGGGCGTATAAGACGACCCCCAACTTTTCCATTTAAAATATAGAGTTTGGGATATACGCCGGAAAATACGGTACTCGCCGTTTAAGACCTCTCCTGGCCAAGTGCAGCCGCTCGCCGGAACGCAGCCCCCAGGGAAGAGCAGGAGGACGAGTGCGGGAGAAACGCGGGGAGGGGGGAGCGAGCTCCGTTCCCTCGGAGCAGCCTTGGGAAGGGAGGGGGCAAAACGCAGTGGCTCCACGAGGCCCCCGCTCCATTTAAAGCGCGGCTGGGAGGGGAAGGGAAGGCGAGGCGAGGCGAAGCGAGACGCCCGTTGAGCGTTGTGGGCGACTTTGGAGCCCGTCGTGGAGCCACTGCGTTATACATGTATGCTTATACGCCGGAAAATACGGTATATGCTTAAGGTTGTATATCTCTGCACACTGACATACGAATAAGAGGCTTTCCACCAAAAAAAAAAAAAGTGACAGCCACTTTTTAGTCCTTCCAAGTGCTGTAAAAGAAGAGTCTGAGGCTGTCACTTCTTGCCCTATACTCTCCCCCCCCCCAAGCTGAAACAAAAAAATAATAAAGATTCACAGTGGCATATTTGGAATCTGTATCGCCAAAGGCAATTCAGAGGGTCTCACCCACTTCCTAATTCTTTCTGGGGTTTTTTTCCACACAGAGAGACTTTTTGTAGGGCCTCTCTAGAACTTGATCTCAATCTGAGGAAAGGTAAGGGTTAGTTAGGAAAGGAAAGGTTCCCCTGTGCAAGCACCGAGTCATGTGACCCCTGGGGAGATGCTGCTTTCGCAACATTTTCCTGGCAGACTATATATCGGGGTGGTTTGCCATTGCCTTCCCCAGTCATAATTACCATTCCCCCAGCAAGCTGGGTACTCATTTTACCGACCTCGGAAGGATGGAAGGCTGAGTCAACCTGAGCCGGATACCTGAGAACCAGCTTCCACTGGGATTGGACTCAGGTCGTGGGGAGAGTTTTGGTTACAATACTGCCGCCTACATGGTTAATAGTTAATAGTTAATAGTTCCTACAAGACTGATCAGGTGGATTTAGTTTAACCCTATGTGTGACTGGGTCTGGGTAGAACTAAATCTAATGCTTTATTTACTCATTTACAACATATGAAAAGCAACCAATTGATTAATCAAGCAGCAGACCAAGGTCAGGGCTGCCAGATCTGAGCTGCAGAACTTCAAACAGTCTCTAGATAGTTGCAAAGAGACACAGAAAGTTGCAGCTGTGCCAACACATATCATTGGAAGCTGGGTCTAGTTGTCAGGGTCTTTGCAGCCCAGATCCAGTAGCCCTAGTCAAGATCCATCAATGAAAAAGACAACTGACCTCTCTGGCAGTTTGCTCAAGACTATTCTGTAGAGGTATCATGGAATTCCGTCCTACCTATTGTTCATTCATCTTTACAGAACAATTCTGTTCTTGTGAGTTTGGGGACTGTGGAATATCTTCAGAGGCAGCTGAGAGGTGGAGATTTGGGTTTCAAACAGATGGAAGGAATTTGTTCTGTTCCTGAGCCCCCAGGTGGTTCTCAGATCTCAGGAGAAAGTCCATGGATGGTCCATGGATTCCTCCTGCAGCCCTTCTTCATCTGATGAGGAAATCATAACGTTCTGAGTTATGATTATGGCTTAGCAGTATATTGTCAGGATTGCAGCCACTTGGAAGGTTTTGGAAGGTTTACAGCTGTATCACTCTGGAGTTATCTTGTCCACCGGCATCATTTATATCTTTATACAATCAATCTCCCACTACTTCTCAGCCTTTCAGAAAATGTGTTTGCTTCTCTGTTTTTGCAAACTGCCAGACACATGTAGACAAACACATATAAACAAATAAATAGATTTTCAGGCAGGAGGATAGTGTTGGAGGTCCCAACAAATCAGCATGCCTCATTAGCATGTGGATGAGTTCCTTCTAGGATGCAAATTCTCTATATGCTTTTGGAGGAAGCTGTTTGTTGCCCCTCCCACATTCTTCTCACTCTTCTACCTCCTTCCACCATCGGAGAAGGAAGCAGCATGCTGCTGCTCCTTCCATCTTTAGGCCATGCCTAAAGGAGGTTCCCCCTTCCTGCACTCAGCCTTTAGCAGCAATGAGGGCTAAGGGTAAATACAGTTTAGGGAAAGAAAGAAGAACAAAAATCATTTTTCCTGAATGGATGTAACTGGACCAAATAAATGAGTAAGATTTTCTTTTGTGCTTACTTTTAAACCTACTCTGTCTAAGTGTGCAATTCTTTATGCTTGGGTGGGCTAAGTGTGTAAGATCAATAACCTATATTTCTCTAGCTTGCTCATGAATGCTGTTTTAAATAATACTTTTTTCTGTGTGCATCTTTTTGCTGTATTAAGCTCTGCTCCATTCAGTGGTTCTAGCTATCCACTGATGATTTCAGATAGAACCAGTGCTAACAACTTGTATTTTCCTTTTGGGTTGGGAGACGGAGAAATGTTTGTTAGAGGTATGCAATGGATATGAAGATTAGCACAAAGCGCACACAGTTTTGGAGGCAAGGTGGGGAATCATTGATTGGTAGACATTCTCAACAAGGTCTTAAGTTACAAAAATATAAATTTGTCTATCATGATCCTATTATGAATATCAGCATAGATCTCCAAAAAAAAAAAAAAAACTAAAGACAACGTACAGGTATTTTGATTTCAATAAAACATGCAATAAAAGTCTTGGGAAATGGATAGTCCAGGAGTCAAGAAAGTCTCTGAGTAAGCATGACTTGGATTGGGCTGCATTGAAGATTATGGATTTGTTGAACATGGGGGATAGCGAAAAAGATTACTCTTTAATATTAGAAAGATCGTGCAATCCCAGATTCACAATCCTGTATTTAAAATATGAATTCTCTTTCACTAGCATACTATCAATACAATAAAGTCTGATTGATATTATTTGGTGTGGTCAAGTTTTAATGATATGTTTAAAAATTAGACTGAATGATTTTTGTAGCTAGTATATATAGTTATTTTCTTTATTCTCTTTTTTTCTTGTTCCTTTCCCCCTTTTTTGTGTACTAAAGCAATACTTTTTAAAAAAAGGTTAGGGCTGAATATATTTTCCAAGGAAATCTTTAGGGGGAATGGTGCTCACTGTTAATTGTATGATTAAGATGCTGTTTTCTCTGCTCTTATTGCATCTGCAGATAGCTGCCTAGCGGCCCTGTTTTGGATAACCTGGACTCTCCTTGGAGGGAGTAATTCGGGGGTCTACCTTCAGGGCCATTGTGAGGAATATGCTGAGCATCTGGCAGGTAAAGTCGCTCGCATCCGCTCTGCGTTGAATTCCAGCCTTGACGCAAGGCCAGTTGGGGCTACGGGGTCTGAGTCTTGCATGGTTATCTGGGAGGAGTTTGAGCCCGTTGAACCTGAGGAAGTGGACAGGGTTCTTGTAGCTGTTAGCTCGGCCACTTCTGTGCTAGATCCATGCCCCTCCTGGCTAGTCAAGGCTGCCCGGGAGAGGACACATGATTGGGTCTGGGCGGTGGTTAATTCCTCTTTGAGGGAGGGGGTGGTCCCACTGGATCTTAAGGAGGCGGTGGTGCAACCCCTCCTGAAGGGGCCATTGCTCGACCCAACTAATCTGGATAGTTTCTGTCCAGTCTCCAACCTCCCCTTTCTAGGGAAGGTTGTTGAGAAAGTGGTTGCACGGCAGCTTCAAAGGGCTCTGGATGAAGCGGATTATCTGGACCCCTTTCAGTCAGGATTCAGGCCAGGATATGGGACTGAGATGGCATTGATTGTGCTCTTGGATGACCTCTGGCGGGAGCGGGATGAGGGCAGTGTGACCATTCTTGCTCTTCTTGACCTCTCGGTGGCCTTCGATACCATCAATCATGGTATCCTTCTGGACCGGCTTCGGGAGTTGAGGGTGGGCGGCACTGTGTTGTGCGGGCTCTCCTCCTTCCTCTGGGGTCAGTTCCAGCCAGTGTTGGTAGGAGAGGAGAGGTCCAGTCCACAGTCCCTACTGTGTGGGGTGCCACAGGGCTTGGTTCTCTCACCCCTCTTATTTAACATCTACATGAGGCCGCTGGGTGAGGTGATCCGATGGTTTGGGGTGAGGTATCATCAGTATGCTGATGATACACAGCTTTATTTCTCCTCCCTGGGCTGTCTGAGTGATGCCATGGATGTCCTATCTCAGTGCCTGGAGGCTGTAGGGTCCTGGATGGGGCGCAATGGGCTCCGGCTCAACCCAAGCAAGACTGAGTGGCTTTGGGTGTTTGGGCCTCCCAGTTCCAAGGTTTTTCCATCTTTGGTCCTGGATGGAGTGCCACTGCCCCAGATGGACCCAGTGTGCAATTTGGGGGTCCTCCTGGACTCACCGCTCCTGCTGGAAGAGCAGGTGGCAGCTGTGGCTAGGAGGGCCTTTGCACACCTTCGGGCTGTGCGTCAGTTGCGCCCATTCCTGGACCGGGAGGCACTACTCACTGTAACTCATGCCCTCGTGACCTCCTGTTTGGACTATTGCAATGCGCTCTACATGGGGCTGCCCTTGAAGAGCATTCGGAAGCTTCAGCTGGTGCAGAATGCAGCTGCCCGGGTTGTAAATAGAGTTGGTTACTCCACACATGTAACACCACTGCTTCGGGAGCTGCATTGGTTGCCGGTGTGTTTCCGGGTGCAATTCAAGGTGCTGGTTGTCACCTTTAAAGCCCTTCATGGCTTGCGACCGGGTTACCTTAGGGACCATCTTTTCCCAGTTGTTTCTACCCGTCCAATCTGGTCCAACAGGATGGGCATGCTCCAGGTCCCACCAGCCAAGGAATGTCGGCTGGCGGGGACCAGGAGGCATGCCTTTTCTGCTGTGGGGCCTGCCCTCTGGGACATCCTTCCTCCTGAGATTAGGATGGTCCCGACCCTTTTGGCTTTTCGGAAGGCCTTGAAGACCTGGCTTTGTGCCCGGGCCTGGGGCCCCAAGTGTGTGAAGGGCCCCATTTCATGACTGTGCTAACACCAATGGCTTTTAAGATCTCTTGGCTGTATTTGATTTATTGTTTTATTGTTTTATTGTTTTTATTATTGTGCGCCGCCCAGAGTCACTGGTTTGAGATGGGTGGTTATAAATTGAATGAATGAATGAATGAACGAACGAATGAACGAACGAATGAATGAATGAAATTTTCTATTTCAGGTTTATTTTGCATCTGGAAGACTATAGAATTTAAGCCAAGAATTTGCTCAACTGTCTTTTTGTAAGGCCTTGCAGAGATTTTTTAAGGGCAATGAAATTTCCCAAGAGATGGCGCAATCAGAAAAATGGAAAAATAAATAGCACTGAGAATAAAATATTCCAACTCCACAGCCTTTTCCTTGACAAATATCCATCACATGTTTACATGAATATATGAATTCTATCTTGCCTACTGAATAACAAGAACAGAAACTACTAGCCAACATGATAATGTTCTTCTTATTGGTTATGGCTTTAGATCATATTTTCTATCTTTGCTTTCTAAACTGTCAATACAATCTCCATTCTCATAATGGAAATTGGTCTGACAACTTGTGGGTGAGAAAAATGAAGTCAGTAAAACCCTTTGCTGAGACTTTGAAGTCTCTGGGATTATGGGAATGTTCCTCCTCATTTCAGTGGTTGATGAAACCGATCTTTTAGAGGTTAAAAAAGTCTTCTCAGTTTTCTGAGCTTTGATTAGAATGGATTCCATAGCTATTTGTTTACTGCTTCCTTTCATTCGTAATTCACCATCAGACCCAAAATATGTCAGAAATGTAGGAGCTCTGATAATAGATGAGCTCTCCTTATTCCAGGCTCTATTTGCTTCTTAGATAGAATGGATGATCATAAAGGCCTTTCTGTTTATGTGCTACAGATTCCATCTCTGCCCAGGAATTACAGAAACACAGTCTCTTAACTATTGTCAGGACTGGACAAGTCGCTGTAGAAAAAAAGTTTGTTGGGGAATCAGTAGAAAAAGAAGTGGAAATAGAATGGCCAATATTATGAATATGGTGGGAACACACTTGGAACCCTGCACCTCCAAAGAATTATAGAGCTAGAACTTAAACATACACACTCAGAATGGCATAACTCTCCATGAGGAAAGGTCGCAATGCTAAAAGTTTATTTTTTAAATCTTGGGGGGGGGGGGGGAATCAAATTGAGATGTGACAGAGTTACATAAAATTATTCCTGGACCAGAGAAAGTTAACAAGGTCAGTAGACTTGAAAGATGCCTAGAATAATTTGAGTAAGCAGATAGAAATAATGCAATAAATAAAAAAATTAAAAGTAGGGAAAATGTTTCTCCCGCTTTCATTATACTAAAGTCTAGGGACATAGGCATTCACAACAAACCATGATGACCTCAGGATGCTGACACATACAGTATATTATGATGTAGCATGTATGATGTAATGATGTACTTGTGTACATTTGATGCAATTACATAAGTGCCGTTATTTGCATGATGATGTTCTGACACTTGTATGATCCTTTGTCTCCTTTCTTCCAACTTTGAACACTTGTGCCCAGGATCATCCAATAAACCTAAGTCAGAGGAGGGTTGTCAGCCCTTCAAGGTAGACCAGACAAGGAAACCGGTGCCATGTAGGTCAGGACTTTTATTGTAAAGCTTTAATAACAGTCTGAATGTGCTTCCCCCTCCCTCCCTTTATCTTCATGTGGACTAAGAAGAGGCTTGTCTGAGATGTTTACTCATGTTACAATCTTGGCCTGGACTCAGGCCCCCTTTTATGTGACCGTTGCCTTGGTAGCGGCTCTTTCTCCTGTCCCTCAAGGCCATTCTCTCTGCCCTCTACATGGGTTCAGGACAGATGACAATATGTTTTTCATTCTGTATATCATTAAACTATGGCATAAGATCAAACCATGGTTGCCAACTTGAAAACTTGTACATAAAAGAAGATGAGTTAAATTCATAGCTTATAAGGCTAACAATGAATATTATGACAGTATATTTCCTCTAGTATTGAAGGAGTAGATGACCTCTGAGTTCCCTTCCAATTTTATGTCACTAGATACCAGTTGCTAGAGAACATGAGGAAAAGTTGTTCTTATTATATGTCTTGCCTGTTGGCTACTCATAGCAATCCAGCTAACTTAGGTGAAAAGAAATTACTTGGCTATAGAAGTCTCTAGTCTGATGCCTTTTCAACCGTTGATTTAGTATTTAATAAAATGCTATACAACTGGGATGTGTCCCCAGGTCTATCTGCAACCTCCTAGAGCCTTGAGTATAATACACAGAGCCATTTTTAATATTACAACCAAAGTGTAATTTGTAGTATGACTGAAGAGGAAAAAATGGATTTATGGACAGTAATTACATTCATTATATTTAATTAAATGTAATGTAATAAAATGAAATTTAGTTTTTGTTGGGGCTACACCTATTTTTAGAGTGTAGCTCTCAGCTTACAAGTCAAAGACTAAATATGTCCCTCTATCTAAAAACTTTGCACACCCCTACTCTGCATTATATCCTGGGTGTCTTTATAAGAATCCTTGGATCCAGGTTAATATTCTCTCTGCAGAAAGTGAACTGATGCTTAGAGAATGTGATTGTAACACAGAACGTTCCTTCTGGGTGGCTGTTGAAGCAGTTCATTTATGGACATCAAGATATGCATTTTATTTCACACCTATTTTCAAAAACAACAGCTCTGCTTGTATATAGTCAGCTAGAAGTGGAATTTTATTTTATTTTATTTTATTTTATTTTATTTTATTTATTTTATATTTTATTATGTTATTTTATTATGTTATTTTTATTTTTATTTTTTTATTTTTTATTATTCTATTCTATTCTATTCTATTCTATTTATTCTATTCTATTTTTTATTTATTATTTTATTTTATTTTATTTTATTTTATTTTATTTTATTTTATTATTTATTTTATTTTGTTTTATCCCGCCTTTATTATTTTTATAAATAACTCAAGGCAGGGAACATACCTATTACTCCTTCCTCCTCCTATTTTCCCCACAACAACAACCCTGTGAGGTGAGTTGGGCTGAGAGAGAGTGACTGGCACAAGGTCACCCAGCCGGCTTTCCTGCCTAAGGTGGGACTAGAACTCAGACTCCTGGTTTCTAGCCCGTTGCCTTAAGATATTCATGCTCCGTCAACATACATCCCTATGACTGAGATTTCTTCTGGATTGTTATTCAGTAATAAACCCAATTTAGCAGACTCTGTGCAACTTTAATTAGAATTGTCCTCATTGCATTAACTGCCTTTAATTGCTTTCTGTTCAGTGCAGTAACAGCATAATGATGTAGTGCCTCTTGAATATTCAGTTCCTGTTCTCTGTGGGTTTCCACAGAGAGATCAGAGTTATACTGCATTGTTATTACACATGAGAAATGCTACATTCAGCATTCAGAAGTGGGCAAGTGGCTTTCCAGCATCCTGTTGCTGCTTTATTTTCAATCTCCTTGACATTATGGAAATCATAGAGCCTGACGTTCTGGTTTTGAAGAGAACATAACTTTTTAGAGATGCAAAACTATGCCAGTCTTACTCCAGAAGACTTCAATGACAGCATAACCAACGTGCTCAATTCCTTACCAAAAATGCCAGGAAGGAGGACTGCTTGGAATACGAAGGCACCCGGGTTCCCATTGATCTGCAGCTCTGTGTGCCCTCCTTCCCTTCCTCTGTCAGTTCCCCAGGCCACAATATTCACATCTTTGTAACCCAAAGAAGAACAAATAAACTACGCAAAATACAATAAGCCTGAGCACAGAGCTTTAAGGTGGTGGTGGTTCTTTTTAATTAAAGAACCGTGAATACAAGGCAGAAATTTTGAGAAATGAAAAATTATGTGTGGTTTGAGTGCTTCACTCAAAAACAGCACTTAATTTCTATACGGGTAGAGGAATCCTATGCTTCTCACCATCGCTATTCTGAACGAGGCAATACAGAAAGGAGAGGAAAAGACAATTCACACCACAGCTTTGTAAGTTCCTGGACTATTGGCCAGCATAAAATACACATGGCTCTCCAAAGGTGCAAGACCCGCACCCAGAAATAAATATATATTTACTAAGGACCAAGCCAGGCCTTACCATTCCACTGCCATACATCTTCACAGCATTTCCACTGGCTCCAGTCATACAGTTGGGGAGGAGGCAAGATTGCAGGGGTTGTTATTATATGCTCTTGGGGAGTTGTAACAAGAAGAAGTCCCGAAAGTGAAAAGTAATGGAAGAAACCCCATTGTGGCCGTACAAATACAAAGCAGTAGATGCAAGAAGTTGCGAGAATGGAAGTTTCTGTAGAATTTTTATGTTACTGTTTGAGGGAGGGGAAGGAAGAAAATTGGCAAGATTAGTAAACTGTAGAAGCTAATGTCTGTAGCTTGAATCATGTCAACTGGATTTCTATTTTCTCAGTGGAACCGTTTCGCTCCTTATCCAAGGAGCTTCTTCAGTCTGAGCAAAGTTAGTAAGGGAATCCTTAAATATGTTTCTAGGTGGCTGTGTGACCTTGCACCTGGGGCTAGGTCATGGTTATTTGAGATGTTATTTCTAAGTCCCTTTATCATCTAAAGGAGGATCGTTAGAAATAACATCTCAAAATAACCATGACCTAGCCTCAGGTGCAAGGTCACACAGCCACCTAGAAACATATTTAAGGATTCCCTTACTAACTTTGCTCAGACTGAAGAAGCTCCTTGGATAAGGAGCGAAACGTTTCCACTGAGAAAATAGAAATCCAGTTGACATGATTCAAGCTACAGACATTTCCACCTGGATGACTGAGAACCTCCATAGACATGTAGAAGCTAATCATAATCCCTGGTGTTTCTGTTGTTATTATTAGCAAATTCTCTCTAGGCATGTTTTGGAGTTGGCCGAATAGTTGTTGCTGTCATAAGAAATTATGAGTTTATTAAGAATTCTTCAAATGTTTCAAAACCTAGTGTTAATCTACCATATCAAGAACGAGAAGTGCATTGCTTGAAATCTGACCAGGAATCCTGGTAGATGCTTCCAACTTTCTCAAAGCAGCTGGATCTCCCCATGTTAGCCACATCCACCTAATCCTCTTCAGAACATCTCCCTTATTGATAAAAATACCTGTAACTTAGAATCATAGAGTTAGAAGGGGTCATTTAAGCCAACTGGTCCATCACCACCCAAGACTCTGCCCAGGAATCCAAATCAAAATGTCCCCAATAGATGTCCAGTCGGCCTTTGAACACACCCAATAAGGAAAGCCTACCACCTCTGTAGTAACTGTTAAGAAGGTGATGGAGCAGCAGCTTCCCTGCTGAGCTCCTTATTATCTTTTATTTGTTTCGGCAACTAAAATTTGTTAAGCTGTGGGGTATAGCTCACAAAAGCTTATGCCTTGGTTAGTCTGAAAAGTGCTACCAGACTCCTTTTGATTTTTTATTACAACCAGAACATTTCTCCTAACAATGAATCAGAATCCGCCTTCTTATAACTTAAAATCTGTTATTCCACATCTTACCTTTTGGGATGATACAGAAGACTGTGTGATATCCTTTCAGGTATTTTTTTAATATAATAGCTTTATTAAGTTTTCAAACAGAGAGATAAAATCTACAGAAACTAATAAAAAAAGAGAAAGAGAAATGCAGGGGGGGGGGGAGAAAAAGAACAGAACATAAATAGAAAAAGGAATGACTTCCGACTTCTCTTACAACAGATATAGGTAAAATTTACATTAAACTCTTACTCTAAGGTTACAAGATAACATCCATTTTTTCTATTGTCAACTATTATTAATCATCAAATCCGTATATCATAATTACATTATTTTCTGTTTCACACAAAAGTCCAAAAGGGGCTTCCAATTGGCCTTATACCTTACCTACATACAGGTAGAGGGATAGCAACCATCTTAAAATACAATATTAAGAGAATCGGAAGGATCTTGACAATTGGAATAATTTCAGAAACTCAGTGAGATGAGTTTCAAAAGAAAAGAATGTGAAGTCCCGTATTTGATTAGGAAAACTCAAAGACATTAAGTATATGATGGAGGGGGGTGTCTGTATATGTGTATAGGTTGGACATCTGCACATGTGAAAAAGATCTGAGTGTCTCAGTGGACTACAGACTGAACATGAGCATGCTGGCTGGGAAATTCTGAGAGTTGAAGTCCCACACATTTTAAAGTTGCCAAGGTTGAGAAACACTGGACTAGATGAACTCCAAAATCCTTTCCAGCCATCATCATCATCATCATCATCATCATCATCATCATCATCATGAGGGTTTGCCTGACGTGCCTTCCTTTTAGCTCTTTTCTCCCTTTCGCCCTGTACTCGTGCTTCCCTTTATAGCCACTTACGGATCCACCGTTAAAATTTTACCTTTGGATGACAATCTTACTCGGCTACGAGTGATCGCCAATGAATGAATGATCATCATCATCATCATCATCATCATCATCTAAATTTATATGCTGCCTGACTCCCAATGACTCTGGTCAATTTACAAATTGTTTAAAACATTAAAAACCAAAAGGAATTGTAAGAACTGCTAGTGCCCCCCATCTGTGCATTTCAGTTCATGTATTTGTATACATTTCTCCGGTGATGCTGAAAAAAATCTGAGAGGTCCCATAACTTCTGCAAGGGAAGGTTAGTAGTAAAAAAAGAGTAAGAAAAAGCATTTGGTTCCTGGTCATTGTGAAGCCAAATCCTCTGTTGCACTGAAAAGTCCTTGTGGCTTCTGAAGGTGGAACAATAGCACAACAGACTTTGCAGCCTGGCACCTCTCCCAACAGTTTTGACCATGTATGCATGTTGCTATAGCAGAATGTTTCTCAACCTTGGCAATATGTCGATGAAGGTTCTCAGTCATCCAGGTGGAACAGTCTGTAGCTTGAATCATGTCAACTGGATTTCTATTTTCTCAGTGGAAACGTTTCGCTCCTTATCCAAGGAGCTTCTTCAGTCTGAGCAAAGTTTGTAAGGGAATCCTTAAATATGTTTCTAGGTGGCTGTATGACCTTGTCAACCTTGGCAACTTGAAGATGGGTGGACTTCAACTTCCAGAATTCCCCAGCCAGCAGCTCGATTGTGGAAGGAGGAAATCCTAAACAATGCCTCCACAGAGCCATTGGAAGCCCAGGAACAAGATCAGGGAAAAGAGAGAGAAGCTTCAAGGCAGCTCTGTCAGGGAAGAGAGAGAAGCTTTGAGCCAGCTGTATGCAATGGCTGATCTGAGCCCAGGAACCAGGACAATGGAAGAAGTCCAACAACAGGGAAATGGCTCAGAAGCTTCCTCATGAAGATAGAAGCCACAGGATTCAATGGGGGAAAACAGATTTTCTGTTTGCAATAATAACAGATTGGGAGGCATGGAATTTGCACCTGAGATGGGGGCCCTTCAGTATCAGGAGTATGACCAGTAAATAATGTGTCCTCTGTCAGATTAACATAGGCAGGTGGAAGATTCTCTGAATGGTGGGAATGTGTTCCAGTTTCAGTGGAGAGGTATTTTCTTTTGTCTGTCTTGAATTTCCCGCCATTCAGCTTCAATGGATGTCCCTCAAGTTCTATTATGATCAGAGAAAACTTCTGATTTTATTTTATTTTACAAAAATTTGTGTGCTACCTACTTCACAGGAAAAAACAACAACATGAAAACACCATTTTCAACAATTATTCCAACAATAATTCCACATACAAAATCTCGGAACAAATTGCAATCACCTAATGAGGATTTGAAATTCCAAAAGCCTTGAGAAAGAGGACTGTTTTCACTGGTCTCCTGAATGATAAAACTTTTGATCTCTTTTTTGCACACCGTGCTCCTCATCTTTTATCCACATTTTTTATTTACATAAAGAGCATAAATTAAAAACCTGGCTCTGTGATCTCGCCTGGGGCAAAAAGGAAAGCAGTCAAGCCTGGGGATGGCTGATCCCTTAGACCCACCTTAGATATTTAAAATATTTTAATCATAGTCAACGTCACTTTAGAACTATCTGCCTCTTGGATTTTATTGTATTTTTATTGTAATTTATTGTATTTCTATTTTTATCACAGTTTTTATTGTATTTTGTTGATATTGTGTTGTGAACCGCCCGGAGTCCCCCCTTGAGGGGGAGATGTGCGGTTATAGAAATTCAACAAATAAATAAATAAACAATACCACCTTCCCACAGAGGAGAATGAATGAAATATACATAGGAATGAATGAATATATACATACATACAGTACATTTGCATACAGACACCCACAAACAGAAAATGCATATACTGTGTGTCATATATGAGCTGAGGAACTTCTTCCTAGTTCCAGTATTGAAAAAAAACCCCAATTCCATACTAAAATCCAGTCCTTGCTCATCCAAGTGACTAGCCGAAGGTCACCAAGCTGACATTGTGCCTAAGACAGGACTAGAACTCACAGTCTCCCAGTTTCTATCCTGGTGCCTTAACCACTACACCAAACTGGCTTTCTTTCTTTGTTTCAGCAACACAATTTAGGGCAGGGGAGAATTATTTTGCCACTGTTATTGAGGAAACAATAGGAGGTCTGAAGCAATTTCTGCTGTACTGCAGATTATTCAGAATGCTTAATGAAGTTTAGATCTGCTTTCTATCTACTTTGGTCATTGCAGGCTTCTCTTCAGCGGCATACAAGGAGTTCTCTGGGCTTCACAGTGGTGAGGAGCGGAGGGCCCCAGCCCCCCATTGAGGCAGTGGCAATTGAGGGCAGACAGGACCAAGGGTAGATATGGGGAGACCCTGAGCTACAAATATTCTCTTCCAAGGATAGATATGTTGGCTGCAGACATCTAGTTGACCATTAGATGGCACCAAAGAACAAGATGTTCTGTATCTTGTTGCTGCCCTCTAGGGTTCACCCAGATTTTGGAAGCCTGGGTATAGGATGCCTGTTTTCCCTCCCTTCATTCCTTCACAAGCAGGAAGGAGTGAAAACTGGCAGCAGAGATTGCTGGGAAGTTGCCAGGGCCTCGGAGGTCTTCATTTCTAGTGACTGCTGCTGCGGCTGCTCTGCTGCTGCTGCGGCAACAGCTGTCTTGGGAACCACAGGAGAGGCCATGGTGCTGGCAGCAGCGCTCCTTCATTCATTCCCGCCTTCCTTTCACACTGCTGTTCCACTGTGGCTTCTACTGAGGTCCCCTGCCTGGGCTGCCATGTCTGGGCTGCAAAATCTGGATGAACAGTAGACATGGCAACACAGATATTTTTTTATTGCTTTAGTAGAATTATGACAAAAAGAAGAAAATAAAACATAGACATTGAAAAGAAAGAGAGAAAAACAATTAAAGATAATTGTTCTATAATTATGCATGTATAAATGTTAACACAACTCAGTTTTAAACAACAAATTGAACCTTGACTGCACAGTGTCATGTTTTCCAGCTGTTCCTTGGTGCTGATGAAGACCCAGTTTTAAGACTGAGAGTTCAGACATTTTTTCAAGCTAACATTTGGTACCTGGTACAGAAGTGCCTTTCAAAACACGCAATAAACTTTTTTGCAACAATTCAGGCACAAGAGACCCAAGGTCCTTCATAAACAGTTAAATTCCAAATTTATGAAATATAGTTTAATAACACATTAATACCCTTAAATCTTTACTCTCTTCCTAGAACCCGATTCACCATATTAAAAATATTCAACTGATTCAGGACAATTAGAGGGAGTGACCAAATCACATGTGTTAGCATACGTTCAAATTTATTTCATCTGCAACACAGGCAAGAAAATGACTAAATTTTTATAAAAGGGTTTTGAGGCATCCAATAGCATCCAATTTTTTTTATTATTAATTAGTCCCATCCTCAGTTCAGAAGAAACCTATTTAACATTTATTAAAATCTGAGACCATTGACTTCATGAAATAGGATACTCCAATTCTCTATTCCAAATTTCTGGTAAAGTATTAATATTTGTTGTTAATTTTAACTGTTGACAGAAGTGAATGTTGGGGTTAGTCACTATGAAAATTTATTCTTATATGCTCAAAATCATAGGAGTGTCTGAGGCCACCAATGCATCTATTTTTTTGTGGACCGCCCAGAGTCATTGCAAGTTGGGCAGTGTACAAATTATAAAATGAGAACACCCAATACATTGTCATTCAGCAGTTTTAGGCATGTTATATTATTTTTGTAACTTCTCAAAAGTTTTAAAATCAATAGCATTTGATTTGATAGATCAATAGCTGATATAAGGTAAAACTCCCATTTTGGCCCAAACCTTCCAGAAAAAAAACATCCACCAATTTTTAAATAAGGACTGTGGAGTCCTTGGTGCTCTCTGAGCCTTGTTGTTTTCTTGTAGATGTTTCATTGCCAGGCTAGGCAACATCTTCAGTGCGAAAAGGGAATGGGGCTTGCTCTGTTTATATACCATGGCTTGTCCTGCTTGTGTTGGTGGATGTGTTGTAGAAGGTATGTTCCCACGCCATTTTCTTTCCCAGTTAGAGATGGAAAATCACTTGATATTTCTAAATAACCAATCTTTGTATAGGTATTTGGGGCAGACTGGAGGAGAACTTGACAAAACATATGTCACAATGCAAGTACAAAAGGCAGAGCTTGATTGTGATGTCACAATACACATTTTGGCATCAATATGGTTAGGAACAGACAGCTATGATTCCTCTACATTATTACTTGGGAGTAAGTTCCACTGAGTTCAAACAATGCTTTTACTCAGGATTGCTTGCAACCCAAGATTGCCTATCTTTGTCAACACTCTTTGTAGTAATATACCACAACAGGAATTCATATTTTAGCAGAAAGCCATGAGTAAAAAGGATTTGCATTAATCCTCAAGTATTCGTCATGCCTCTGAATAATATACATTTTTTAATTAACCACAAAACTTCTCGTGTTCGGGGCCTGGAACTGCAAATGTCAGGCATTCTCTTAAATGTGGTTTACTGCTGAGCTAGGAGCCTAAACTATGACGTCACTGAAGCAAGAGATCCAAGATGAGAGAAAGCAAATGTTAATTAATGTGATTTGCTTAGACTCAGCAGTGCTGAGTAAATGGAGCTTTCAAGTTCTGAAAATATCACTCATGGAAACCACACTGAGATAAATGTAACAGGCAAGCATTAGAAAGTCAGTAGAACTCTTGGCTTTGTTGAGACTTTGATGTCTTGAGGTTCATTTCAATACGCTGTGCTTTTTAAATAGCTGTGGATAATAAAAAGCCTTGCTGTTCTGCTTGGTTTTTTTTCCACAATACAGACTGTGAGGATAGACTGTCTTATACCCTTTTGATTGTACAAAAATTATAGTTACCCAATACTTCTATTGCCAGATACAGCTTGAAATCACATAAGTCATGACTTCAGTCCCATGGATTTCAATAGATCTCCTCTAAGTATGGTTAAGATGGAGCCCATCCCCCATTCTTCAATATTCTTGCACCTTATGCAAACCAATCCTATATATGTTTATCCAAAAGTAACTCCCGCGGAGTTCATTAAGATTAAACCCAGATAAATGTAGCCTTGGTTTTATTTCAATTCCAAATTCTTGGGGTCTTCTTAGAATTCAATCACTACATCCCTGCTATTCAGAATGGAAAAATAAGAATCCTTTTTCCTCCCAGAGTAAATCTGTTTGGCTAAGGAATTAAACATTTGATGACTGATTTGCTTCCATGTTTGTGAAGGGAAGAAATTTCCACACCAAATTTTTATTCCTCAGTCCCTCAAAAACAGTTTGAAAGGAATCAGTGATTGTCTTAACTTCAGCAACTCCAAAGCGGGAGTTGTTGAACAGGGAGCAAATAATGCCATTTAATCAATGCTCTACCCTGAGCTGTCACAGTTCCTGGAATAACTAAAATCCCTTCATTGCCAATCCACACCAAAGAGAAATTGGGAGTGGGAGTTCATACCTACCATCCATGTCCTTCCTTCACATCGGATGCACTTGCCTAGATACTTTTAACAAAATTCAACTCATTCCTATAAGGGAGGACTGAAAACCCAGGTAGACTCCTATAATAAAATGTGGTATTTCAAGGAACTTGGTCCCAAGTTAATAGGATTTTTGAGGTTGTAACCTACATTTTGATTGTGCCAGCAGATGACCCAGTGCAGCTCTTATAGTAAAAGGTTCACATGCTTCCTATAAATTGTCCTGGTCAATAGCCTTACCACCCTGTTATGGACCAGCTGAAGTTATTTTGGAAAACAACACCATAGGTGTGGAGAGCCAGTTTGGTCTAGTGGTTAAGACAATGGGCTAGAAACCAAGAGCCTGAGAGTTCTAGTCCCGCCTTAGGCGTGAAAGCCGGCTGGGTGACCTTGGGCCAGTCACTCTTTCTCAGCCCAACTCACCTCACAGGGTCGTTGTTGTGGGGAAAATAGGAAGAGGAAGGAGTATTAGGTATGTTTGCCACCTTGGGTTATTTATAAAAATAATGAAGTCGGGATAGAAAATAAATGAATAAGAAATAAAATAAAATAAAATAAAATAAAATAAAATAAAATAAAATAAAATAAAATAAAATAAAATAAAATAGATTACTTACAGAGTGAAATTTAGACCAGTGTTTCCCAACCTTGGCAACTTTAAGAAGTGTGGACTTCAGCTCTTAGAAGTGAATGCTGGCTGGGGAATTCTGGGAGTTGAAATCCACACATCTTAAAGTTGCCAAGGCTGAGAAATACTGATTTAGACATATATTGCCTGTCTCATGCCTCCAGAAATAGGTTGAGTTTTGTTGAGATCTGGTCACTGTAAAACAGAGATATCCAAGATCAGGGCTGAATCCAGGATTACATCCACATTGCCTACTTTTTCGAGGGGACAATAACCCCAGCCAAGGCAGGTAAAATCTCTGTTTCCTTATTAGTCTTTTGACTGACTAGGAACACCTCTGTTTGTCTAAGTTCAGCTTCAATTTGTTTTCCTTTTGAAATCTGTTATTAGCATCAGATGCTATTACAGCATTAGTGAACTACTGAGTCAAATTCTAAAAAAAACACACAAAACACTACTCACTTCCTCCTTTTCATCTGCACTTACAGTATAGCATGGCTTGTTTTATTTATTTTTTCCTGGTGGTGGGTAGGGAAGAAAGCTCATATTTACCTGAGCACTTATGTGGGCCAAAGCCATTTTACCTTAATATACAATATTTTTATACCCAAGATGGGAAAACTCATAAGAGTAACAGGAAATTCCATGAGTTCCATTTGGATGAGTTTCTAAATAATTTTCTTGTCAAAGACATGCTCCAGACTCCAACAGACTACAGAAACTGAAATGCCTTAGGAACTATCATCAGTTATAGCAGGAAGAATATGAAAAAGGGCCCATTAGCTTTTTACTACTGTATCACCTGGTCAGGTGATATTCACAAAATTGCTTGTTTTACAGGTGAAATTTAACTACCTTTAGATGGGGAGTCTTCCACACATAGGAAGTGGGTATACTGTAATATGGTTGAGAGATGTATTTGCCTATAGATGATGAACATTTAGTATGTACTCTATTCTCCTTTGTTCAGTTGTTACTGTATGTGCTTGTTAACATCATGTCAGAATTTTAAACCATAGCTTTTGAGGAAGGCAAATGGCTGGTTTGCACACACTGCTTCACCATCGCAAGTGAATCCATTGCATCATGTTAGCCAAAGCCAAATTAGAGTATGGCTTAATGTGGTGTGTGAATCTGGACACTGTGTCCTTAGCCATATATATGTAGAACTTGACCAGTATTTTTTATTTTATTTATTTATAATTCGATTTATATCACCGTTCCATCTCCCCCTAGGGGGACTCTGGGCGGTTTACAAAAAATCAGACAATTAAAATAACATATAATAGAATTATATTATATGTATCCTGATTCTCCCTAAAAAAGAAACAGTTACCACTCAAATTAAAAGAATATGACAAAGGGCTCCACCAATATATATTGCACGCATGAATTAATGATTATTTATGGACAAAATTCTATCACTGTCAAAATATTTACATGTATTTTACTGGAAATAAGAGCTGGTCTGTGCCTTCATGTCTGTTATCCTGTATTTCAGCATGCATTGACTTACCATTCCATTTTATAGAATCACAGCAGAGTCTAACTTCATCACCCCCATTCAGTGCAAAAATCCAACAAAAGCATCTCAAACAGATGACTGCCTAGCCTCTGCTTGAAGACATCCAATGAAGGGGAGGCCACCTCTTTTAGGTCATTGTTTACACTGATAAACTGCTCTTGCATTAGAAAGTCTTTCCTAACATTCAGGTGGAATTTGCCTTTCTGTAACATGCACCCATCATTCTGTTTCCTCCCTTCTGAGATGATACAGAACAAGTCTTGCCCTTCTATGTGACATGCATTCAGGTATTTCAAGAGTGCTGTGAATGGTTAAGGTTAAAAGAGGAAAAGAAAATGCAGAGCGATTCGATAGAAATAAAAAGCTGTTTTGGAAATGGGTGAAAAACACTATACAAGGGGTCTCCAGCAGAGCAAGTGGAATTAAAAATAAGAGTAATGAAATGGTTTGGGATGAAACTGAATTGAGGGGATGCTGGAAGGAGTATTTTAGAGATCTGCTTGGAAATGATAGTGATAGTAATATATTGAAAAGTGGAATTGAAATGAATGCTATAAATGTTAGTTCCAAGGGAAACAATGATGAAAAGGTAGTGTAAATGCTATGAGAATGATGAAAAATAGTAATTGGTTTTGCTCTGTGGACAACCCAGGCACCTTCCATTTTGTTCTGTAAAGAAACCAAATGGATTGGATGGAGGAAGACTACATTGTTATGATATCATTGGGGCTTCTCCATTTATTGAAGTAATGAAATATACAAGACTCCTCTATTAATTAACCGCCCAGAGTCCCCCTTGGGGGAGTTGGGCGGTGATAAATCCAATAAACAAATAAATAAACAAACAAATAAACAAATAAACAAACAAACAAATAAAGTTAAGGGAGGTGTTTCCATAGAAGTATTCGAACTTGAGCATGCCTGTTTGATTAATCAAGGATGCCACAGAATAGACCCATAACAGAAATATAGAAATCCCCCCCTCCAAAAAATAGCCCAGTCTTGAAATATTCTAATCTTTCAATGGATAGGAAAGATGTAATAACAAGTAGTAACCTTCACTCTGTCTTCCTTATGTCAATAGCAGCCTGGCTGTTAAAGAATGTTAACATCCTCTTTTTAGCAGAACCCAGAAGGTTCCTTTTCATTGCTTAGTATTCTTTCTTTACTCTCATTGGTACATGTAAATCCTATTAAAAGTGTTTGAGTAAGAATAAAAAGAGAGAAAACAAGTTATACTGTAGTAGGAGTTTATGTCCTGACTTCGAGTGAAGGAACACACTGAGACTTGGTGTAAAAGCTCTAGTGTTTTATTGTTCTACTCTGCTAAACAGAATCCAGCTAAACTGAAATGAATTAGTGATGCTCAGAGAAAAGGCCCATGAAACTAGGGCGGGGCCTTCTTTAGCCTCTTATGAGGAAAGCAAAGTGATTCAGTACTGCGCATGCGTTTATCACCCTGGAGGGAGCCCCCTCCTTCTCCACCAGTTATCTCCCTGACAGTTTATAGGCTCCTTGGACTGGCAGAAGATATGGATGAGATCTTTTTGTGTCAGTTGACCAAACTTTTAAAGTGGCATGTTATAGTGACAATGGGATATTCAAATCCCTGACATCTGTTGAAACTCTGATTCTGCCAAGTTGAATTGCCAACAAATTCCTTTCCTCTCTTGCTGACAGCTTCATTTGTCAAAAGTGGAAGAAGGAATATTGGGATCTGCTACCCTGGGCTTATTCCTTATCTATAGAGAGAACTTGGCTGAAAATGAATGTGAATGGAACCTTTGGAGGAAGTGACCATATGATCCTTGAGTTCATGATATCAAGGGCAAGGGGAACAGAGAAGAGTCAGGCTTGTATAATGAATTTCAGAAGAGTAGATTTTGATGAACTCAGAAGGTAGGTCAGATCCAATTATTTTAAATGCAGATGAAAAGTGTCTGGGACAAATAGGACATCTGGTGAAATGAGCAGTCTCAAACAATTACTACTGCAAGGAGAAGTGGGACACATGCAAAGAGATTGGGTGTGGATACACACAGAGCTTTCTAAAATGCTGAAAAGAAAAAGGGATGTGTGTAGGAAATGGAAGGAGGGGCATATGTCCAAAGAAGGATGCAAGGCAGTTGCCAGAAACTCTAAGGATTGTGGAAGAAAGGCAAAAGCTCAGAATGAGCTGAAGCTTGCAAACATTCCCCAAGGAGAAAAGGATGAATTGGTTAATGGGTGATAGTGAGAAGAGAGAATGAATGAATGTTTGTTTATTCGGTCAATGACCAGCAACTTAAAATTAATTAAAATAACAATTAAAATCACACTAATCAATTAAATACAATTATACGTAGGTTGTTGTTGTATGGAATAAAACTATAAATTTAGACAATTATAATATAATCTATAAAACCCTATTACAATAAAACCCTATTACAATAATGACATGTTTAAGAGAACGTCTTAACTTGTATTTTACATCTCTCTCCTCTGTGAAAGGAAACAAAGCCCCAGTTGGCCACTGGTGGAAGGAAGGAGCAGGACAGACCAGCAAAGTGTTAAAGAATACTTAGCTAATTTAAACTAATTCAGTCTCCAGGGTCAGATGAATTACCCCCTTGGATATTGAAGGAACTAAAGGAGGTCATCGCAGAACTGCCAACTGTAATCTCTGAGACCTCCTGGAGAATTGGTAAGGTTCCAGAAGACTGGAGGAAAGCGATAGAAGTGTTGTCTTCAAAAAAGGGAAGAAGGAGGATCCAGAAAATTATAGACCTGTCAGCTTGATATCTGTACTGGGCAAGGTCTGCAAGCAGATTTTTAAACAGCATGTTTGTGAGCACTCGATTAAGGAGGCAGTAATTAACATGAGCCAGCATGCATTTATTGCAAATAAGTCATGCCACACTAATCTCATCTCCTTTTCTGACAGAGTTCCTAACTTAATGGATCGGGGAAAAGTTGACCTCAGCAAAGCACCTGACCTTAGCAAAACATTCAACAAAATTTCTCACAATACCCGTTTTAATAAATTGGTAAAATAAGGGCTGAAAATACAACTGTTAGGTGGATTTATAATTGGCTGCATGACCACCCTTAGAGAGTATTCACAAACGGCTCCGCACCACCTTGGAGAGCAGTATAGAGTGGAATGCCGCAGCTCTCTCCTGGGCCATATGCGGTTCAACACTTCTATTGATTATGTAGATGAAGAGGTTGAGAGGATTATTACCAAATTTACAGATGACACAAAATTAGGGGGAGTGACTAATACTTCAGAAGAGAAAGAAAGGATTGATGAAGGTTTAGACAGCCTCTAACAGTGGGCTGAAACAAGCAGGGATTTGCAGGGGGAAATCTAAAGTCTTGCATCTGGAGAGAGAAAAAAATGAAAGGTATAAGTAAAAGGTGGGGGAGACCTAGCTTGGAGGATCTGGGTGTTCTAGTGCAACAGTGTGATGTATCTGCCAACAAAGCATGTGCTATTTGAGAATGTATTAACAAGAACAGAGCCTAGACCAAGGGTCGGAAATGGCGGCTCGCGAGCCAGATGCGGCTCTTTGGCCCCTTGAGTGTGGCTCTTCCGCAGCTGAACTCACCCCCGCCCCTTCCACGTGATAGGCCCCCGCCCGCAAACCCCGCCCCCTGGCTCTCGCACTGAGCGAGGCCCGGCGCGGCAGGGAGGCAGCGCCATCTCCAGCCGCAGCAGCCCCTGCGCGGAGAGAGGCAAGCAGGCAGATAAGCGGGCAGGCCTCGTTTCCCGCCCCCATCATCATCTTCGCTCAACGCGGGCGGGCGGAAGCAGCCGAGGGGGGCGGGCCTGGCGGCGGAGGCCAGGGCTGCCCGCTTACCTGCCTGCCTGCTTCTCTCCGCGAGGCCCCCGATCCAGCTTGGACCCTGGGAAGGCAGCGGGGGGCCTCGCGGAGGGAGGCAAGCAGGCAGGTAAGTGGGCAGGCCTCGTTTCCCACCCTCCATCGTCTTCTTTCTTCAACGCGGGCGGGCGGAAGCGGCCGAGGGGGGCGGGCCCGGCGGCGGAGGCCAGGGCTGCCCGCTTACCTGCCTGCCTGCTTCTCTCCGCGAGGCCCTCCGCTGCCTTCCCAGGGTCCAAGCCGGATCGGGGGCCTCGCGGAGAGAGGCAGGCAGGCAGGCAAGCGGGCAGCCCTGGCCTCCGCCGCCGGGCCCGCCCCCCTCGGCTGCTTCCGCCCGCCCGCGTTGAGTGAAGATGATGATGGGGGCGGGAAACGAGGCCTGCCCGCTTATCTGCCTGCTTGCCTCTCTCCGCGCAGGGGCTGCTGCGGCTGGAGATGGCGCTGCCTCCCTGCCGCGCCGGGCCTCGCTCAGTGCGAGAGCCAGGGGGCGGGGTTTGCGGGCGGGGGCCTATCACGTGGAAGGGGCGGGGGTGAGTTCAGCTGCGGAAGAGCCACACTCAAGGGGCCAAAGAGCCGCATCTGGCTCGCGAGCCGCCATTTCCGACCCTTGGCCTAGACCATGAGTAACAATTGTCCCATTATTATGGTAATGATCTTCAGATATCTAAGGAGTCATATAGAAGAGGGAGTGGACTTGTTCTCTTTTATCCTGGAGGGTAGAACCAGAACCAGTGGGTTGAAACTACAAGAAGATATATTCTGGTTAGATATTTCAAGGAATTTCCTGATGATAAGAGCTGTCAACCAGTGGGATAGGTTGCCTCGTGGCGTGGTATGTTCACTGAATTTTTAAATTCAGAATTTAAAAAAAAAAATTGCATTTGATTGGGGGGAGTGTTGCTACCATCGGGGATGTTGGAAATCACTCTGGCACCCACAAGGGCTGTGTTGTTGATCCTTGTAAAGTGGCGAGGGGTGGTGGTTAAAGCGTTAGACCAGGACTGGGGAGACTTTCGTGTGTAGCACTTTGAGTTCTTGGAGGACAGGCAGGATATACTGTAAATCGTTGTCCCGTTGGGGGAGTTGGGCGGTCATATAAATTTAAATAATAAATAAATAAATAAGATAAATCAGTCAAGCATAACAAATAAAAAAGAATATATAAGCTACTGGATCTCCATGCCAATGCTAGGATGCTAGCTCGGACTGTCGTTGTGGTAAAAGGAAACCTGAAATAAAGCTGTCAGGCTAAACCTCTCTTTTCAGCCCACCTTACCACCACCAGAGCTTTTCCTGATATCTGATTGCATTTTGCACCTTGGTGTCTCTGCCTTTGCAAATGTCTAGAGTTTTCTAGGCTTTTCTCCTAACAAATCTACCTTCCTCCACTCATTATACAGCAGGGAGAAATTGGTCTTCTAAAGCTCAGTTGGCAGCTAATGCATGGATAGTGCTCAAAATCAATTAAAGAGGCTTTTCTAATAGGCCGGGAAGGCCCTTAAGGCCCATCCAGAGTGCTTCTGCAGATTCTGTTGCCTGCTGGCAAAGGTAGAGACCCAAATTGCTTGTTTTCTTTCCATGGCACACCTGGGCAGAGAGCTTTCTGCACAGCGATCGAGACATAGTTTACTTCTACTGCTTTCAGAGAACCTGAATGGAATTGAGCACAGGGGAGGGGTGGGGAAGGAGTGATAGACAAGAGGGCTTTGTTGGTGTAGAAAAGCACTTGTGTTTCTGACTGCCTTCAGAAAGGCCATCAATAATCAAAACGCCTATCACTAGAACTGAGGAGGAACAGGCGATCTGTGTTCTTTTCTTCGCCTCCTTGCCACAGGGAGTCCCACCTTGTTTGGCAGGTGCCTCCTCTAGAAATTTCATGCCTGGCACTCTTTAGACGGTACACCCTGCTAATTAGCAGGTTGCTGTCGAAATCACTGAAAGGTTTTCTGCCATCTCAGCCTCTTAACACCCACCTCTGAATTGCCACTTTAAAGTCATGAGTCTGAGGATGTCTCTCTCACCAGAATCAGCATATCACATCCTGCAGTAAGAAAACTTCTTTTGCTAGCAGAAGAAAATAGAGCATAAAAAAACTGACCCACCCAATTCAACCCTGCAAGATGTGTTGAGGGCTACAAGCTTTCCTTTCTCTCTGGCAAACAATTTGGCAGATTCATGGAGGATCAGTGTAGACCTGTAGTTTCAACAAAAGAGCTAAGTGGTTCCCCCAGGGCCAAACATGCCTCCTAACATGAGGACAAAAATAAATAAATAAATAATGATTTAATCCATTCTGTGGTGCTTGTAAGGGTTTCAAGGGCACTTGGCTGGCCTCTTTTAGAAACAGAAAATTGGCAGAGATGGCTGATTCGTCAGAGCTCTTTTTATGGACTTGTAAGGGAACACCAAACACTTCCAAAGCCTAGATGAGACCTTCTCTACCTTAAGACCCATAGATCAACTGCACCACCTTTCCGACTTGTGGTTCCCCTGTCCCACCTCCACCTGCAGGGAAATCTGTCTGCAGCTCGGCCTGCCCAGACTAGTGGATGGCACTGTGCATTCGTTCCCCTCTTCCCTAAATACAGAATTGTACCCATTTTTTCTAACCTGTTGAAGCCATTCAAAGACGCTCTGCCTCAGAATCTCTCTGCATGAGGATTGATAGATACCTGGAAGCTTTGAGTATTGTTGGCATCTACTGCTGTTCTCAGTAGAAAAAAGGATGCCGAATAATCAGTAAGGGCAGCCAAGAAATAAGGTGTAAGAATTAGTTCTTTCACAGTCAGGGGAAAACAACTTGATACTAGACCTGTCTGTTGCTAAAATAAGAAATAGATGGAAACTGGGCCTGCTGCCCAAAAGAGGGGGCCATCTAGCTTCTTGCATAGTTCAGGTGTGAGAAAGAGCACAAAACTATAAACTTTGCTATCATTGTAAATAGAATTTGCATTTGATACACTGCAGTTGCTGGAATTCTTTGGTAATGACTTCGTAGCTTTTCTACAATGACTTATTTACCAGAAGTTCCTGGATTCTTGTGTGCCTATTTACTTGGTGTCAGCTCAGCCTGCCCAGGAAAAGCATGACACACAGCTATGGAGAGACACGACAGACAAAAAAATGGCGTAAGATAATCTATTTCATCTATTTATTTCTTTATTCCACGTTTATTATTTTTTATAAATAACTCAAGGCAGTGAACATACATAATACTCCTTCCTCCTCCTATTTTCCCCACAACAACAACCCTGTGAGGTGGGTTGGGCTGAGAGAGAGAGACTGGCCCAAGGTCACCCAGCCGGCTCTCATGCCTAAGGCGGGACTAGAACTCACAGACTCCTGGTTTCTAGCCCAGCACCTTAACCACTACACCAAACTGTCTCTCATAACATAATGGAGTCCAATAGGATGAGGATCAGCATCTTTTAATTTTATAGCTTAGCCATTCAGAGATCTAGATATTCAGATGTCATGAAACATATACCAATTACAGAAGTCAAACTTTCTAGACAAGCACCTTCCCCTTTTAAAGCTTATGCTACCTTCTGGGATCTGCTTCTAAACACAGGCAATGAGTATGTTACGTTTTTCATGCACTGTGCCAATGGCACGCATTTTACTGCTGAGCGTAGAATACATGGATTTTAGAATAGTAACATTTCACCATCTGTATTTGGGTAAATATTTTTCTTAAGCTGACTACAGAAGAGTCTTAAGATGGGATGTGAGACCAGCTTTTTCTCTTCTTCCCTCCACCCAATTCCCATTTGTCCTAATGAAATACCTAGTCAGCATTCAGACATGATACCATTCTAATTCCCAAATGAATAGACATGTTAATTGTTGCAGTGAAAGCAACGAAGGGTCTTGTAGCACCTAAAGATTAACAAATGTATACAGCATAAAAGTTGTACAGACTAGATACAATTCCTGTCCCTGCCATCTAAAAGCAGAATGGTAAGATATTTGTGTCGGAAAAGAATAATACACTGTATTTTGAAACAGACCAAGAGAGATCAAATAGAGTGTGCAAAACATATGCAAGATCATGTAGGAATTTGTTAGCTGAAATTGGATAACGGTTTTAATGCAATATACGCTGGAGAGAAACCAAGTGATGGTACCTACAGTATGAGCTAGAAATCCTCAATTTTATTCCTCGAAATCCATATCTTTGTCAGCTACTTGATCAAGAAGTCATGTTCAGGTTCTAATTATTATCATCACTATATGACCAAGTACCGTAACCATGGTACTTCCCATCTAGCAGAAAAGATGGGGAAATTGACAACTTTTCACCTTTTGCAATCATAATAAACCTTAACTCCAGCCCAGATTCTCTGAGGCAATCCAAATGGAATTGTAGATGATAGAGATAGGCCCCAATGGGGTACTCCCTTGAGTACTCAAAACTTTGGAATCTACCCATTCATACCCCATAATTAAACACAAATAAGGTAAAAGGTAGTTTCCCCCGCACATTTGTGCAGTCGTGTCTGACTCTAGGGGGAGGTGCTCATCTCCATTTGTTAGCCAAAGAGCCAGCGTTGTCCGAAGATGATTCCGTGGTCATGTGGCCGCACAACGAGCGCGGAACGCTGTTACCTACCCACCGAAGTGGTACCTATTCATCTACTTGCATTTGCATGCTTCCGAATTGCTAGATTGGCAAGAGCTGGAGCTAGTGCGGGAGCTCACTCCACACGCAGGGCCAGGGATTTGAACCTCCGAACTTGTGATCTTCCGACCGACAAGCCTGGCGTCTTACCCACTGAGCCACCACGCCCCCAAACACAAATAAGCAGATAGCTAAATTTGATTTACACAAACTCTATGTTTCTGCAATGTTTAAAACCTTGAGCATCAGATATGAGAAGATGTCAGGCCTGGCTCTTACTCATATGAGGAATGTGAGACCTGATTGTGAAATCTAAACTCAACACTGAGAACCACACTAGATACCTTTCACAAATCCTTCACTACTAACAGCCTTTTTATAACAAGCAAAGCTTGTGTAAAACAATTCTTTACCAGCCCACATCCCCACCCAGCTGACTACAGCATTTCCTAATTAGGTTACATTCAATCTTTATAATGGCCTGTTAGTAATAGATGTGGTACTAGAGGGTAATCTTCACTGATATTATTCACTTCCCAGGAATGTAGGACAGAAGCTGCTTTCCAGGCTCAGACTGAGAACAATGAAAGAGAAGCTGATTAATAAAATGGCTTTGTATACACTGGATGTGACCATGTCATTGTCTACCTTACAAGCAGATAACTGATGATGGTGATGAAGATGATGATACCAAATTCCTTATTTTAATTTTGCAATGAGCTTCAAGTACCATTTGACAAGTTCTGGCAACCAAGAGCTGGAATTGCCTGCCACATTACAGGCTTGGAAGTCTGCATGACTTCCTCTTACATTTTTGTAACAAAAGCAAAAAAAATGTTCTAATATAAATAATTGCCAGCAAAATTCTTATATTTTAATTCAAATTAAAGACAGCACAAGGGCCCCATTATTTATTCCAGATGCAGAGTGCTTTCGGTTAACAAGGAAGAAAAATCTCCAGATATTTAAAGTACCTCTTAATACCCTGTATACCTGGGCTCCTGCCTTATCAAAAATAATTGCCTTTTTAAGGTCAATCAGAGGAAAATAATCTGTCCTAGGCACCTAATTCCTTTAAGTCAGAGCTTTCCAAACTGTGTGTTGCAACACAGTAGTGTGTCGGCTTCAGTGTCTGGGTGTGTCGGGGCTGCTGCTGCCTCAGAGCCCTGCCAGGATTCTGCGCAGGTCCTAGTGCCTGCCTTGTGCCTGGCTGCCTCCAAACCTGCTGTGATTCCGCGCAGGTCCTAGTGCCTGCCTTGTGCCCTGCTGTAAGAGTGTGTCGCGAAGTGATGCATGTCTAAAAAGTGTGTCACCAACATGAAAAGTTTGGAAAGCTCTGCTTTAAGTACTGTTGGGGAAGCAATAACTATGCAGTGCCCATCCTGATAGAACTGTTGCATCATACTTTCTGTTTTATATTTCCCTGAACAGGGTCTTCTGAGGAGAGGGTTAAAAAAGTCAAGATGGGAGCCATGAGATTGATGCACATAAAAAGGGAGTGGGACTTCAATCACGTGGCTGTGGATGCCATCTTGACTTTTTTGAGTTCTCCCCCGTGCCCCTGTGGGTGCCCCTATCCCTATATGCCGAGATCTTCTCAGGTCATGCTCTGCGTGCCCTTGCCCTTGGTTAGTTTTAACCTTTGTTGGTTTATTATGTTTTTTTTTATGGGCTTCCCCCCCTTTTTTAAAGACATCATATCTACTTAGATAATATATATTTTGGAGAAGCTGTAATCTAGAAACCATGTAGATTTTAGCAACCTAAGGTTATAGTTAAAGATGGGGAACCTCCACGTCCAGGGAGGCTTTAAAACCCACAACCACTTGGTCTTGCCAGGGTTGAGCTGAAGCCTGTTCTCCCCCATCCAAACTCCAACAGCCTTCAGGCCCTGGGAAAGAACCTCAGCAGCATCACCCAGTTGCCCAGGGCCCAGATGTGCAGCTGGGTGTCATCAGCGTACTAATGATACCACATCCCATGCTGACAGGTGACCTCCCCCAGTGGCTTTATGTTAAATTGAAATGGGGAGAGGGTGGAGTCCTAGGGCACCCAGACGGGAGAGGCTTCAGGCTTGATCTCTCTCCCTCTACCAACACTGACTGGAACTGGCCTCAGAGGAAGGAGGAGAACTCCTGAAGAACAGTGCCTCCCACTCTGAATTCCCTCAACTGCATACTGTGATTGATTATACTGAAGAGAGATCAGGGAGGGCCAGGATGGCTGTACTATCCAAATCACCCTGAGCCCACCAAAGGTAATGGCAAGTGCAATCAGTGCCATCTCAGTGCTCAGGCCTGAATCCTGACTGAAAGGAATCCAGATAATCTTGTTCCAGAGCCTTGTGGAGGTGTAAGTTGATCTCCTTGTCCACAACCTTCCCCAAAAAGGAAAGGTTAGAAACTGGATGAAAACTGTCCAGATCTGTTGGATCCAGCGACAGCCTCTTAAGAATTATAAGAACTGTAAACATTTGTTATAGGTTTAGCACTTTGAAACAAAATCACGGTAGCTATGAACAAACAAACTGTGCAAGGACTTTGTGGTTTACAGTTATTTTTGCCTACTGTTATTACTCAATGGGGAAAAACAAGAAATTCGCAGGTCATACATCATAATCAAGTAGGTTGTACAAAGGGTTTCCTTTTCTTCAAGGCAAGCGGATACAGCCAAGTCTTTAGTGTCCCAGCTATGGCAGAGACTCAACTGTTGGCTTTGTTGAAACTAGCATGGTGAATATGCAAATGAATAGAGTCAAACCAAAAGGGCCCAAGGAGAGAGAGAGGATCCTATCATAGCTGCCATGCTTGCTTGTTTGTCTTGGCCTTAAAACTGCCTCTTTTTTTTTTTAAAAAAAAGCAGTCTTTAAGATCAGTGGGGGAGATGTCCATTCAGCAGCTTTCAGTTCATAGAGAAATCTGAGTTCTTTGTGGAGGAAACCATTCTTTCGCAACCCAGGTCCCAAATGGAACTCTGCATGCTGGTAAATTAAGGCCAAGACATCTCCTTTAGAAAGGGCTTAAGGGAGTGGTAAACCTGCCTTCCTTGATAGAGTCTTGCTGGAACAGAGGGCAAGTTATGGCTTTAGGCTTACTTTTTTCTCCCAATTTAAATCAGCTTCAAGAAAACCGAAAGCTAGGAGAGGCCTGAGTGAGTGCCTCCTTTGGCTTCCCTAAATTTTTCCGGCTAAAGGATATATTGTAGCCAAGCATGGTTCAAACGATTCCTTGAATTTTGGGCTGCTATTGCCCTGCTTCACAGCCATGTGGTTCTTTCATTGCCATGCTGGGACATACATTTTGAGCAATTAGCAAAGCCTCAGGGGAAAAAAAATTTGCAGGTTTTCCCCATCCCCTGTGCTTGCTGTTTGGGGTTCTCTGCTGTTTCTTTGTAAGTATCCTCTTGGCCTCAACTAAAACCAATGCTTACTATTGAAGGATTCAATGGATGATGGAGGCAAAGCAAGCCATATGTCGGCAGACCTCGTGTACTTTTAGGATATGAGACAAAATACTTCCTACTGCTACTGAAAATTGGGACAATCAGCCAATCTGTCCTGAAGGAGCTTTGAGTTCAGAAGATGATAATCATACAGTACCCACACATAGACATCTGGTGGAGATATGGCGGACTGAGCAGCTGTGCCCGTGAGCTCCGCGGGCAGAACTGGCATTGTGGCTTTTTTTTCCGGGCTCAGACTGGTTTCTCCTGTAGCCCAGAGCTTTTTTCCGGACCAAGGAAAATGCTGGGAATTGACCCATTCATCCTCCGGACGGTGAGTTGCAGCCAGGAGATCATGGACAGTGTGCGCGATTGACAGGTAAGACTTCGCCAGGAGGCTGGGATTTCACCATTTCCGAGCTGCGCTGCAGTAAGTCCAGCCACCCCATTTCTAAACCACCAAATTTATTTTTATTTTTCAGTTTTGTACCCTAAGAGAGGCTTTCTACAGTAAGAAGAAGCGGACTCTCTTGGTGCTTATCGTTATTTCTGGATTAAATTCTTATAATCTTTTAAAGTTTTTGGCTTGTTTCCCTGTTGGATTAAGGAGAACTGAAAATAAATAATTGCCTCCCTGCTGTTATTTTCGTACTGAATTTGAAGGATTTAATATTTTTCTACACGTTGAATTTGCTGTTTTGAATCTCTAGCCCTCTGTTCACTTTCTCCGAGAGCTGCTTGTTAGTACACTTTCTCCTGTTTCAATTTCACTCAGAGGTCTTTCATTAACTCATTAACTTCTATCTGCATGAGTCAAGTATTTAGGGGGTGCCATAATCTACTGCCTGAAGCATGGAAGATTTCAAGGAGATTCTCTCAGAATTCCATGGTGAGCTTCGCTCTGATTTTAAACAGATCTTTTATGATACCCGTCAAGCTATTCTGCAGAATATTCGGGACATTGGGGAAGATATTATTTCTAAAGTGTGTTGTCTGGCTGAAGATGTGATGGAAGAAGATGGAGATTTTGACAGGGATGGAGATCTTTCTGTTGACGGCGAGATTGGAGCAATGCCAAACGAAGACTATATTTTGGTGCTGAAGGGGTTAAAGCGACAGTCTGAACTGCAGATTACAAGGAGACTTGTTTATCTGTGGGAATGTTATGGCTTTCTGAGAACATGTTTTGGGAGAGAAAAGAACCTGTTTTGTGGGAGTTTTTTTGCTGAGAAGTCTGAGTTTTTAAGGGGGGCAGTTGGGCTGTTTGATTGCCGCAAGAAAAATGCCTTGTGTGTAATAAGGAGATATGTAAATGTCCTGGTTTATTTTGAAGTGGGTAAAAATTTAAGAATGTGCAATTGGATGGATAATGAGGTTATTACGATTTCATTTCTCTTTAATGATTTGGATTAAGATTTACTGGATTTTTGTTAAGGTCTGTTTGATTTGTAAGATTTACAAGGTATCTATAAGATATAATAATAATTGGTTGGTTTTTTAGGTTTAACAGGGTTAAGATTGTAGTAGTAGTATTAATTATAAAAGCAGACAATTTATATGTTTTTATAATTTGATTTTTATTATAGTGGACAGAAATATATAGAATAGTGGTAGGAAGGAAATAATTAAATAAATGTTGTCTTATGGGGGAGGGAAGCTGATTTAGAAACTCATATATATATACACACACACACACACACACAGTATATATATATATTCTTTTTTTCATATAAGGGGAAGGAGCAATTGCATTAGTGATTTGTATATGTGCTAATGGAAGGATTTATAGAAATAATGTGATCTTGGTTTGATTTATGGTAAGGAATTGATTATGGAAATTGCTGTATATTCTTGCTGTTGAAAGTCGGAAGTCACCTTTGTATGTAATCTCTAAAATTATTTTTTCTTGTGTTTTACACACTTTTATTTTTTCCTTTTTTTCTCTTTTTGCAGTTTTTTGCTTTTTTGTAGTTTTTATCTTTGTCTCAAACTTAATAAAATTCTTATTAAAAAAATACAGTACCCACACATAAATATTTTTAATGTATTGTTACCCTAGGAAACAACCTGGTAGGGGCTTTAACACAAATCCAACTCATCCCTTAAGCGGTCCAGTGTGCATTGGCTTCAGTGTTCTTGTGGGAAAATAAAAACTCCTGCTACTTTTATATGAAGACAGTGTACCCCTTGGTCTCCATGCAGGGGAAAATGTGCATGAAGCTGCCCTTGGAGCTCGAGACACTGAGTGATAAATACCATTTCAAAGTAAGGTTTAATTTTGGACTGAAACAAGTTGGCATTTGGTACTTACTACACAAGGAAGCAGTTCTGGAAACACAGTTCCTATATAGTAGTAATAGTAAAGTTTATTGTTGTAACCACAGGTCATAACATACACAGTTCCTATAAAAGCAGCAGGAAGAATGGCCTAGCCCACTGGATACTGAGGATTCTTATGGCATTCACGCTGTCCAAAAATCATGCATTCCAGTAGGGCAGAACTTTCCAAACTGTGTGTCGGGACACGTTAGTGTGTCGGCTGCAGTGTCTGGGTGTGTCGCGGCTGCTGCCTCTGAGCCCTGCCAGGATTCTGCGCAGGTCCTAGTGCCTGCCTTGTGCCTTGCTGCCTCCAAACCTGCCCTGCCAGGATTCCGCACAGGTCCTAGTGCCTGCCTTGTGCCTGGCTGCCTCCAAACCTGCTGTGATTCCGTGCAGGTCCTAGTGCCTGCCTTGTGCCCTGCTGTAAGAGTGTGTCACGAAATGATGCATGTCTAAAAAGTGTGTCACCAACATGAAAAGTTTGGAAAGCTCTGCAGTAGGGAATTGTGGGATGCCCTCAGACTATGATTATTTCTACTGCAGAACCAGTTTTACTGCAGTTGAGGATACGCCAAACCATCCAGCATCCATTCATCCTGAAATGGGAAGAGGGTCATTAAGAACGCTAACTTGCACCATGATCCACAAATGTGTAAACAATGAGGACTGAAGTCTAAATGGCCCAAACATTTGAAGGCCACATCAGCTAGTAATTTGGAAGTTGCAGTCATAACACATCTTGAGGGCACCAGGTTGGGGAAGGTAAGTAAATTATGAACAATGAAAAAAGCAGCTTCCTTTTAGTCAAGCTAGAAATTTCCCCATTTTTCCAATAACACAAGGAAGATAATTTACAGTAATTTAAAATAAGAAACTGCTAGGAGATTAACGGTAATATAAGATTCTAAAAAATGGTTTGCAGCCTTCCAGATAGTTTTCAAACTGTGTGCCAGGTATCTAATTTAATACCTTTCAGAGAGGGGTTTCTTTTAAATAATCAGAACCAACCACATTATATAAACTTTATACTGTATTACCTTTAATAGTTTTAGATATAAAAAGAATGAAAATGAAATCCTGATTAGGGTTTTCTCTTTTTAAAAAGGCACGAGAAGATATACATCAGCCTAGAGAAGTACAACAAACTTTATACTCAAATGAAAAATGTGCGAGTGGTTTGTCTGTCAGCGGAAGTTTGACACATTTTCTAGATAGATTTTATTTTGTTTGTCATATCCTAATACAATTTCCTTGGGAAGCTCAGATCTTCCTCATGCTCAAGTTATTTATAGCTGGGACAAGCAGGCTTTTTCACCAGGCCAAATCAGCATAGCCGAATCTCTAGAAGCTGATTTGCCCTTTCCTGCAACATGCTTTTATGCTGTGCCTTAGGAGCAAAGTTATCACAATGAAGGAACTTGTCCCATTCCAAGACGCCAACATCAAACAAAAAAGCACCTTGGCTATTTCCTATCTTGCCCTTGACTCAAAAGCCAAGCTTATTTGATAAAAAGCAGCTTTATGCAGTACACATGTTCTTTGCTTGTGAAATGCTATGTTCTTGACTGCATAAACTGAAGGAGGAAAAATGATGGATAGCTGACTCAAAGCGGATGGAAGCAGATACCAAAAACTCAAGTGCTATGAAACTGTTAATTGGAAAAACATTATGAAAGCTGATGATGAATTTGGAATACAATACGTAGTTCATCGGAAGTCATTTCCTATTTCCTCTGTGAGCAGTTTCCACAGCTCTGTGAGCAGTTTCCACAGCATTTCGGGATTCATCTCTCTTGTGCGATCTGGACAGATGTCTTGGTCTTGTTGCAAAATATTAAATTAGATCACTTCTAAGTATCTCTCAAAATTAAACTATCATTTCACTTATTGAGAAATCTTTCAGTGATTGTAACCATTGCCTTGTTATCCTAATGCAGGTTGGTCAACCAGCAGCTCATGGGTATATGCAGCTACCCAATCCTCTTTTTGCAGCTCCCAGAACACCTCCCATATTGTGTTGCCAAATTCAGTAACAAACTCATTGATTTGGACCATGCAGTTTCTGCCTTTTTTGCCCCACAAGTGTGCAAGAACATTTTGAACTGTAATTTCAATTTGGAAGGGAAGGGAAGGGAAGGGAAGGGAAGGGAAGGGAAGGGAAGGGAAGGGAAGGGAAGGGAAGGGAAGGGAAGGGAATCTCACACCTTGCCCCTAGATGTCATGATGTCACTGGACACACACTCTGTCATCTTCAAGGGCCAATAAATAAAATATTGCCTGTCCCTGCCTTACACTCTGGAGCAAGTCAATACCAATCCACTTCTTTTCGACAAGAAAATTTTGTGACCATATCCATGAAGTCACCAGAAGCCAAGCTTAACCTGAAGATGACTTGATTTTTACTTTCAACTTTTATTGCAATATGCTTTGTAAGACATGTCTATAATACATTGCAATGTAATGTGCTGCTTGGAACATTTCTTTAGTGTCACAAAACATTATTAGAGTATTAAGTGTGTCTATTGATGAGATATCCATTTGCATTATGTTTCTAATAGAATGAAAAGCATTTTGAGAATGCTATATACAGTGGTGGCTTTAGATGTTATTAGAAGTACCAAGAAACTAATTTGTGACTGACTCTGCTTTTCATTTTTTCACTACAGTAATTTCTCTAAAATATCTTTCACAAGACAGAAAGTGTATGAAGTTTGCATATTTCTCTTTGAAGCTCTCATGTGTCTATTGATATTCTAGTAAATGCCAAAGCTGATATTAAAATTCTTTGTAAGAGATCCTCCCATAGAAACATAATGTTTAGTTGAAAATTAGGGAATTTTTATTTGCACAGATTGTTTGCAAGTTTAGAGTGATGCAAAACTCAGCTCTACCTTCAAATTGGGAAGCCAACTAACATTAGATCATACCAGTGTCTCTGAATCTATTGTTGTCTTGACACAATTTAAAAAACTTCTTAATTATTTTAATTTACCTTAATGTTTTTGCAGTGAGGGGAATGAACTATAGTTCAAACCTATCAGTCAAGTAAAGGTAGAGTGAAGATTTCTTTATCTGTATGTGGTAAAATACAGTTTCATGTCTGAAGTGGAAAGGGTTCATGGGTGCTTTTATCCCTGATAAAATGCACTTGGCATGAATATATTATGTGGAGAGAGAGAGAGAGAGAGAGAGAGAGAGAGAGAGAGAGAGAGAGAGAGATCTCCCCACATTTTTATTTATATATATAAACATTAAAAATGTCTTAGTCTAAATAAGGCTTGCAACATATTTTATATTTTCAATCCATTCCCATTTGGCACTGGATTGCCAATGCCAAAGGTAACATATTTTGAAAAATGAAACTTTAATAAAACTGTCAAAGTGTAGTGTTAAATCTAGGTGACTGCCAACAGAAACTTCTAAGAGTATGTCATTGGAATAAATTAAGCAATGTTGGGTTTAGAAGTATTCACAGTATTTATAAAAAAATTCTAACACTATTTAAGCATTTCCTATCCTGTAACCTGCTAGATATTTCCATTTTTTTCTTTTTAGCATTCTGGTCAAGTTATTGTTATTCCTCTTAAATTTGCAGCCTATTTTGTTTGCCATTTCAAAAATGACTTGGCTATCTCTAAAACAGATCCATATGAATTCCAATGTTTATAAAATTGCATGTGTCAAAAGCTTGATTCAGCATTAACTGTGGTGAACGTTTCTCCATGAAGTGTGCCTCCAAAAAATACAAAGAATGTTTTTTAAAACTCCCAACTGTTGCTGAATGTTTTCCAGACATACCATTCAGGGAGCCAAAACTATCCATAATGTAAGGCTAAAATACACTACATTTTAAAGAAAACAGGTAGAAAGAAAAATTGTATGTAAGAGTTGATTTTCTTCCTTGGAGGATATACAGTATGTGCACCTGCCAGAATCACAGAGGGTATGGAAGAGCCTTAACATTACACTAAATCTAAAAAGAAGGCAGGGACTGCTGGAACTGGGAGTGCAAAAAAGCCAGAGTTTGTGGATTCTGAAACAGTTATATGCCTATTACAAAACACTCCCAAAAGAGTGGGATAGTCTTGATGAACAAAAGAAGAGTGGTTGTTTTGCTTCTCCTAAAGGAAGGACGGTGGAATTGAAGGACTTCTTGTTGAGGACGTTGGAAAACTTCATTAGCAATAATAATAGTTGTTTAATTAGATGGAGACAAGACTGAACCCTAACCATTTCAGAAGATCCCACCCCAGTACATAGAGTGTTGGCATTCCCATGCCCGTTAATGGATGGTTTCAGCGAAATGTATCAAATGCCCTTTGCTCTTGCTTCCTTTTTTTTTCAGCCTATCTGCCTGTGTTTTCTTTTTTTAATGTAATATTTTGAGTTAATTTTTGGTAAGGGAATCCAAAACATAATGATGGAATATTGGTCTTCAGCAATACCTATAAACTGAATAAAAAACTATATAGGTTGGCTCCAGACTGTTAGTTGCACTTGGTTCCCATTGAAAGCAATGAAGTTAAAGATGTTATATTTCAAATCCAATACCGTAAGTGGGATCTATGTGTGACTAACATATGAGATGAATCCAACTCATATTGACTAGAATGACTATCTAATTTAGAATTGATTTTCTTCTACTTTCTATATCATACTCAACAACATTTCTAGTTTATGTATTCCAGAGTAAAAAGGTATTTGTAGGGCCTTCTCAGAGAATTGTTTTAGCACCAAACTGTATACCTTCCTTTAACGAGTTGCAGAAAAGATATTTAGGGTGCTATAGGTGTCATTCAGTTCCTATACGAATCCAGATGTCTTCTTTCTAGAAGGCCCTTCTATTAAAGCCAGTGAGATCAAGGTACTGGATTGGGACCAGGACAACAAGATTCAAGTCCACCCTCAACCATGAAAACTCACTGGGTGACCATGAGGATAGAATTGGATAAGAATTGGAGAATGATAACAATAACAACAAATATTACAGAGAGAGAACACAGGACTGAAATGTTATTTTTTCAGTATCATTTACATTGGGAGTAGGCAGCATTTTGGACAGATTGGCACATCTGGAATTTTGAGAACATATTACAGGCTTCCCCACAAACTAGTTTCCCAACAGGAGTTCATATTCATGAAATGCTTGCTAGTGTGTTTGTGATAAACCAAAAAAGAGTCATATACAACAGAATTTTCAAACTGTGCAACAAAACCCTCTACAACCACCAGGAGTATTATTATTTATTGAACAGCTTCAACTACTTATTACAAAACAAAATGAATTATGAAGCAAACCCACACCAAAACATTCTTGGATATTGTGCATGCTTTTGTTTCATACAAGGTGAGATTAACTGTGTTTATCAATATCCTGTCTGTGAACATTATGAGTATGACCCAGTTGTGTATCAAAATCCCTGACCAGCCAAGCAATGTTGTCAAGTGCCTGGAGGCTATTAGGGGCTGGAGACTGTGGGGGCCTGGATGGGGAGCAACAGGCTCAGGCTCAACCCTAGGAAGACTGTGGGTTCTTGGGCTACTCTGCTTGGGGGCTTCTTACCTTTGGGGCTGAATGGGGCTGCACTTCTCCATTAAGGGCTAGTGCCCAATGTGGGTGGTTTCCTAGCCTCTCAGCTCCTGCTTAAGGAGCAGGTGGCAGTTATGGCCAGGGACACCTTTGCACAGATCCATCTTGTGTGCCAGTTGTGCCCATTCCTGAACCAGGAGACCCTCTTTACGGTCACTCATGCCTTGGTCACCTCATCTGTAGACTATTGCAAAGCACTCTACATGGGGCTGCCCTTGAAGATCCCTTGGAAGCTGCAGTTGTGGCAATGCAAGATACTGTTATGCTCATCAGTAGTAATAGTGTATACCTTTTTTGTATTGGGCTGATCAGATAAGGGAAATGCTGACTCACCGGAAGTGACGTCATAGTCCCTCCCCTCCCCCCCCCTCCCATGATCCTCTGCGTGTTAGCCACCCCTCCCATCATGCAATGCGTGTTTTGCCGGAAGTGACGTGTCAGCCACCCCTCCCTGGACCAGCCACATGTTTTGCTGGAAGTGGAGTGTGCCCCACCCCCACCCGCGTGCTAACCCAAGGCATGCCCAGGCATGCCCATGACCACATGTCTGTGAGGGAAGGGGTGGTTGCCTCAACTCCACACTGCCTGTGTTTAAAGCCTTATCAGTTTCTAAGCAGAAGAAAGAGAAAAGCGGGGGGGCAATGCTTTTTCAAAAGGGGAAAAAGTGTTTCTTTCCTTAAGCCTGGCTGCAGGAGTTAAAATGCCACGGCTGGCATAGATGGCCAGGCCTGATTAGGAGGGAAGCATTTTTTAAAAGCAGGGTTTTCTTCTTCTCCACACATGCCAAACTGTTTTTAAAAGCCCAGGGGTAGGCAGCTTTCCTTTTCCCTAAGCAGGCAGTCACCCTGAAGGAAAATGTTTATAAGCATTTCTAATGCAGCAGTAAACAAGGAAGGGTCTAAACAAGGTTTAACATAAGTAAACACCGGGGTCTTTGTACTCACATGGGGATCTGGAGGTGTTAGGCAGACATAACAGCCCAGTTCTTAAGAGGAAAACTTTTTTTTAAAAGCCGAGGTTTCTCCTGCACACAGTCACACCCGGTAGCACAGGCAGCTTGACTGACAGGAAGTCGCATGCAACAGCAAAGGCCTGAGGGGAAGGGGCACCCCCCCTCCCTCCAGCCAGCTCCTAGATCTCATTGGAGTAGCCGTTGCAATGTCCAGCTCGCTGGCTGATAGCAGAAACTGCTGGCAGCAGGAGTTGAAATGGCATTTTTAGCCTCAAAAATGAGCCTGCACACCAGGCCTAGATTTACAGTTCTGAATGTGGAAAATTAGGCTTTAAATGCACAAAGTGTTGCCCTTAAGCAGAAACTGTGCCCAGGCTGAGGAAAAAAGAAACCTGTAAGGGGCCAGGAGAAAACTGGTTATTAAAAGCACAACAGAAAAAAGAGAAAAAACATGGGTATGTGCATGTTCAGGCATGTCCGCAGGCGTGGCTGTGACACGCGGTGTACACGTGACAGGGGCAAGGCTATGCCCAGGCATGTCTCCACAGCTTTTCAGGCTATATACAGATACATCGTTAAGTAGCGGTGCCCATTTGAAAAATACAGACACGTGCTTTGAAGATGGCAAACTCCGAAGCCCATCTGTTTGAAGACAGCTTAACGCCAAAGCCGCCAAAACGAAAATTTAGGGCAAGGAAAACGTCCGAAGCTCCTGGACCGAGCGACCTATTTGAGGAAAACGCTCAAGACGCATGTCTAATACCATGTTACTGTCGATACTGCGACTCGGATGGTGAGTTAAACATTATTTAGAAAACACTAATTTAATTAGATAAAATTGTGAGTCTAATTCAGCCTTATACTCTTTTTCTTTAAGAAACAACATATCCATATGATTCGGCCGCTGTACAGATGGTGAGAGCGTGTGTGATAACAACATTGCAGCAGTGCTTCAAGGCGTGCATGCATGCAGAAGGAGATCAGATGGCTCCCCGGCCACCCACCGAGGAAGAGCTTCTTAAGGCCTTATGCCCCAGAATATCGAGGGGTGAGACCCTTTGGGTCATAATGACCATAGCATGTAAGCTAGAGAAATTATATGTGACATGTGACACCCTTGATGAGCTTGTGGAATTCATGGTGTATATTGAGAGCAGCCCTAAACCACAAGATATAATGGCGAAAATTGGCTCTGAATTACCAGTGGCTTTGAAGAGACTTATTTGTCAAAATGTAACAACAATTAGTTATCAGAAACTGTTAACCTCTACCCAAGGATTGTAATAATAAAATATTTTTACAAATAATACGTTGTCTGCTTTTTTTCTTTTGCTAACACCAGTTTATCCATGTATTGGTGGGTGGGGGCTCAAATGGTGACGTAAAGATGGTGGGCGAGGTCCCTTTCAGCGTCCAGTTGGGACCTTATCTAGACCCACAGACGGAGCAGCTTGCCAGCAAAGAATGACCTGGACACCATGGCTGACCGAAATGTAAGTAATTTCACAAGCAGTTTTGAGAGTCAGAAGGCTGGGGTTTGTAGCAATTGTGGCTATATTTAATTATTGGTATTCTTGTGTTCCCACTAGGATTCTATAACAGATACGCAATGTGTGAAGGCTCAATTAGGTACATTTTTTAGTTTATACAAATTAAATAACTGTATGGCTTAGATGCTTTTAAATATTTCTGCAGCAGTTGTAATGTTTGTCAAATGTCTAATACAGAAGTAGAAGATGATGAGGAGTATGCAGCCCTTACGATGACTGCAGACCCCCCACAAGGCACACAGCCCATCCTAGAACGTAATGACATGGATGGGATGGCTGCCCGAAATGTAAGTAATTTCACAAGCAGTTTTGAGAGGCAGAAGGTGGGGGGGGGGTAGTACCCATTTGTGACGATATTTAACTACTGGTGTTCTTGTGTTTCCACCAGGGTTCTGTAACAGATACGCAATGTGTGAAGGCTCTATTAGGTACATTTTTTTAGTTCATACAAATTAAATAACTGTGTGGCTTAGATGCTTTTAAATATTTCTGCAGCAGTTGTAATGTTTGTCAAATGTCTAATACAGAAGTAGAAGATGATGAGGAGTATGCAAACTTTACAATACCTGCAGAGACCCCACAGGGAACACCGCCTGACCTAGGAGGTATTAAGATCAGGCTGCTTTTGTTTTTGCCCTCAGAAACAAAATGTCTAGTTATAGAGGCATTTCTACAGCAGCTGTAATGGTTCTCATGTCTCTGTTTCTCAGGTTGGGAAGATGAGCAAGTGTTTACAAACTCCCCAGAGCCTCTGGAGGCTGACAGCATAAACTCTACCCCACAGCCATGTACAAGCCATGCAACGCGAATGCTTTTAGGAGGTAAAATAACCAAGTGTATTATCCTACTTGAGACCTGTTTTAGAATGTAAGGGGCAGTATTACATTAAAAAGAATGTTACTGAAGCATTGTTTCCCCTTGTTTTTAATCCAGAACCGCCCGGAAAAAAAGCAAAAAATATGTCTGGCGGTGCCCTTTCCACAGCCCCTACAGACAGCGATAGCTGTACAGATGAGCCTATGTCAGAACCTCAACCGGAAGAGGAGCTATGGCCTTCTATGTCACAGCTACAGACCCCTAACTCTCAGAATGTGCATGATGTGTATCTAGAAATGATACAGGAGTGGGAGAGGCCTATCCTATATTACAGAGCTGTGGAATACTACCAACGGTATAGATTTGCTAATCTTGAACGTATCAGATCATTTGTAGAGGCTATAGGTGTTATCCATAATGTGGTACAGACCTTTTTGAATAATGTTTCTAGGGTGATAGAGCCGAATGATTTTGTTCAACTACGCCTAGATGCAGATGGTCTAAATCGACCCCTCTTTACCCTTAGGAGACATATGCATGATTTAAATGCTGATGACTTTCTGACCCGTGTTGAAAACTTTCTACAGAGCAAAGCAGAATTGATGTGGGGGGGCTGTTTACAATTAGTGGTCACTATCGTGAAATACAAAGAGGGCGGCGGGCGTAGGAAGTTAAGCACCGTGATATTCACCAAAGTCCTGGAGACAAAAAGACAGCACCTGGTGGATTTCAATGTGGAGGGTGAATTTCTGTGTTTCACAGGTAGTGTGCTGTATTTGCTTGACAGCGGAGAAGGTACAAATCAAGAAATTGCTACTAGAGCCAGGGCCCTACACACCAGACTGGGCATTTCCACAGAAAACAGGATTGGCTTTTCACAGATACATCTCTTTGAAGAGCTTTTAGGTATAACCATAAAAATTTTGTTTTACAACGAAGGTGGGTGGCGATTTTTTGTCACGGGCAGAGCACAGCGAGAAAAATTGGTGTTTATATTGTTACACGACAAGCATTACTACGGAATCAAAAACATCAAGGGCTTCCTGGGCGAGCGTTATTTCTGTGAATTCTGCCACACAGCCTACCATCACAAATTCAGTCACGATTGCCAATACCTCTGTCGAGCGTGCCTGAAGCAAGACTGCCAGGAGGTGGCAGAAGAGAGGGTAAGATGTTGCATATGCAAATTGTTTTGCCGGTCTAAGGCCTGTCTTGAAAGCCATACACAGATGGCATTGGAAGGGAAAGTTGACTGTAAGAATAAGGTATATTGTGAAAAGTGTGGCCTTTATGTCTTCACTCCCCACACAAAATGCAAGAAAACAAAGTGTGGTCAGTGCTCTGAGAAGGTTGACAGCTTGGAAGGGCATTTATGCTTTCTGAAGCCCTTGGACCGCCCGCAAATTGGTGAAAGATACATCATTTATGATTTTGAATGTTGTCAAGAGACGGGCGTGCATATACCAAATTACGTGTATGCCACGGATATGCTGGAGGAAGGTGATGGCAAAGAGGCTGTGAGTTGGGGCTGTCATGGCGTTAGCTGCCTGGAGCAATTTGTGAAGAAGTTTATAAATCACAAGTTTAAAAGGTGTACCTTTATCGCTCACAATTCCAAAGGTTATGACGGGTACCTGGTGCTGAGACAGCTGATACGGGAAAAAGTGCGTGTTGAATTGATCAGTCAAGGGGGTAAGCTGCTGTGTATTCTCCTACCGGATTATAAGATTCGGTTTATTGACAGCCTCTCCTTTTTGCCCCTTAAATTAAGCAAGCTACCGAAAGCTATGGGTTTTCGGGGCAACAAGGGGTATTTCCCCCATTTGTTCAACACAATGGACAATCAAGACTATGTGGGGCCGCTCCCTGAAGCCAAGTATTACAGTCCAGAAACCATGATGCCCGGGGAGAGAGAAGAATTCCTGAAATGGCACGCAGATAATGCAGGCACGGTGTTTAAGCTAAAGAAGGCCCTGGCTTACTACTGCAGACAAGATGTGGAGATTCTGAGGGAGGCCTGTATTCGATTCAGGGACCAAGTCATGAAAATGACAGAACGCGAGTGCCTCAGAGATGGTGGGGGAGAGATTGTTGAGGAGATAGAGATCCGTTGCATTGACCCCTTCCAGTATATTACACTGGCCTCTGTCTGCATGGCCCAGTACCTGTTCATGTATTTGAAGAGGAATACCATTGCGTTAGCCCCTTTGGACAGTTATCACAAGACACAGAAAAGGTACTCAGCACCAGCGATTCAATGGCTGTTGCATATAGAGCACACTGAGAATCTCAATATCCAGCATGCTCTGAAGGGTGGTGAAAAGCAAGTAGGCAAATATTTTTTGGACGGTTTTGCTGTCATAAACGGGGTCCCCACTGCTTTTGAATTTCACGGCTGTTTTTTTCACGGCTGTCCTGTCTGCTACTCTGAAAAAGACTTCAACAAATTACTTGATTCAACATACGGGGGTCTGCACAATCGTACCAGGATTAAAGAAGAGTACCTCAGGGACCAGGGGTATGCCATACGTAGCATCTGGGAACACGAATGGCGGGACATGCTGGAGAACGACCCCGCTTTGAAGCAGTTTCTAATGGAGAACAAGCTCCCAACCCCTTTGAACCCCCGAGATGCATTTTTTGGGGGTAGAACAAATGCCACATGCCTGTACTACAAGCCAAAAGCTGGGGAGCAAATCTTATATTACGATTTCACCAGTTTGTACCCCTTTGTGAACAAGAACAAGGAGTACCCGATTGGACACCCCCAAATCATCTATCAAAACTTTGGGGACATAAAGCAGTATTTCGGGCTTGCCAAAGTCAAAGTGTACCCACCAAGGAACCTCTATTTCCCAGTCCTACCCCACAAATCAGGGGGCAAATTAATGTTTAGCCTGTGTGCAACCTGCACAGAAAGTCTGCAAACCGCCCCCTGTCAACACAGTGATGAAGAAAGGGCTCTGACGGGGACATGGTGTACTGTTGAATTGAATGTGGCTATAGAAAAGGGTTACAGAATTGCTGAGATCTATGAGATCTGGCATTTTGAAAGAACATCAGTCACATTATTTTCAGGGTATATGAACACCCATCTCAGACAGAAGCAGGAGGCCAGCGGTTACCCGTCCTGGTGCAAAACAGAACAGGATAAAGATAAATATATTCAGGAGTATGAAAAGATGGAAGGTGTCCGCTTACGGCGTGAGCATATCGAAGTAAATCCTGCTAAAAGGCAGATTGCCAAACTCTTTTTAAACTCTCTGTGGGGCAAGTTTGGTCAGAACACCAACCACCTGACCACATCAGTGGTGACAAAACCTGAGGAATTATTCAAATATCTTTTTGTGCCCTATTATGATGTTTCCTCATGCGAGTTTGTGGATACAGAGACAGCCGTTGTGACGTGGAAAATGGCCAAGAACCAACCCACCAAAGCCACATGTACTAACATATTCATCGCCAGTTTTACAACGGCTTATGCCCGGCTGGAATTATACAGGCTACTGGATGGATTGGGAGATAGATGCCTGTACCATGACACTGATTCAGTCATTTTTATAAGTAGACAGGGGGCCTGGACACCACCTTTGGGTGACTATTTAGGGCAGCTGACAAGCGAGATCCCACCAAACACCTCAATCACAGAGTTTGTGGCAGCCGGACCCAAAACATATGGATACGCCTTGTCCAGCGGAGAAGCGGTGCTAAAGGTGAAGGGTATTACGCTAAACAGTGGCAATGCTGAAAAGGTTAATTTTGACAGCTTGAAAGAACTGGTGGATGATTACTGCCTGACCGGCCCAGAGAGAAAGAAATCGATCAAAGTGGAACAGACGGGTATTTTTAGGGTTAAGAGACATTGGGCCCTAGAAACAAGAGTCCTCAGGAAAACCCTGAAGGTCGTCTATAATAAAAGGGCTCTAAAGAGCGAGGATTACTGCACACTGCCGTACGGTTATTGAACATTATGGAAAACCTTGTACAGTTTGTACACCCTTTCTCTTGCATTATAAGCGGGCCGTCCAATTCTGGCAAATCTTTTTTTATCAAGCAAATGTTAGAGCATGGTACCTCTGTGATGTCTCAAATGCCACAAAATATTGTATGGTTTTATAGCTGCTGGCAACCTCTGTACAAAGAACTGCTTAATAAATTCCCTTATATTAAGTTTATGGAGGGCCTCCCGTCTTCCTTTGAAGATGATGATTTGTTTCCACCAAACCAAACCAATTTAGCTGTGGTAGACGACCTCATGGCTTCAGCCGGCGACAGCGATCAAATAGAGAAGGCTTTTACACAGTACGTTCACCACAGAAACCTGAGCATTATTCTCATACTTCAAAATCTGTTTTTTCAAGGTAAGAAGATGAGAACTATAGCTCTGAATTCCAAATATTTGGTTTTATTCCGCAGCCCTCGTGATCAGTTGCAAATTGTCACACTGGGCCGCCAGATGTACCCCACTAACACCCAGTATTTTTTAGAAGTGTTCCAAGATGCCACTCACAAACCGCACGGGTACCTTTTGGTAGATTTGGCAGCCAGCACCCCAGAAACCTACCGGTTGAGAACAGGCCTCTTTCCCCCTGATTGGCCTGCTGTTTACACTATGAAAAAGAAGAGTAAAAAGCATTAGCCTGAATGCCTTAGCACTAGTTCATTCAGGATGTCAGAGAGGGTGCTCAGAAATTTGGCGGTTTTAAAAATCTTAGTAAGGGCTGGGCCAAAACAGAGAAAGGCCATCTTATGCAAGGCTAATAACGATCTGGTGGGGGCAATAGCAGAAATAGCCCTGAACACCTTAAAAGGAAACCTCCCTTTGAAGCCTTCACAATACCGAACTTTAAAGAGGAAGAAAGGTGTCATCAAAAAACTGAGCGATAGAAAGGTATCCCTCAAAAAGAAGAAGCAGGTCATTCGCCAGTCGGGCGGTTTCGTTGGTTCACTGCTGGGGGCTGCTATACCGTTGTTGGCTAACCTGATAGCCGGATAAGCCATGGACTATGCTGAGAAAATGTTTCTGGTGCCACGCCACCAGATGGGGCAACTACAGGGCAGGGCTCCTACTATGGGGACTGTGGCTGCTAATCGGCTGGATGTTGAGATGCGCTCCGTTCTTCAGAGAGCTGATTTGGGCGAGGAGGAAAAGATTAAGCTCTACAATTCTGTGCTGCAGAGGTTTCTACGACTGACCAGACAAAACGAGTCTGAAAAAGACAGACTGAATCTCATTTACCCCTCAGAAGAGACTCATCAACCCCAAGGCTTGCCAGAACAGCCTCCACATGCCGCTCTGCAGGACGCCGCCATGACTGAGATCCTAAGTGGCGTCAGCTCCCGGTATAGGAAAAATGCAGAACTTTTGCTAAACAAAATGAAACAGCACCAGGACATATCATCCTGGGATACACGTGGAACGTTTTTATACAGGGGCATGCCTGTTCCCGGTACTAACATTTTAGACCTGGTGAAAGGCGCCTCGCAACATCGCTCCCTTACTGAGAAGCGGAAACCTAAAGGCTGGGATGAATTTATGACTGCTATGGCCGAGGTGAATGTCCCTACCTCTGTGTTGGGTTCTACGGCTGTTAAAGAGCAGTTAGAAATGTTGAAAGACTCTCTGGTTATTAAGGGGGAGGCTGCTACTAGCCCTGACTCTGTTATGACTGCCCCTTTTGGAACTCAGAAGCCCCTGTTTGCTGTCTCGCCCTCTGGACCCCTGATGGTAAAGCCTAGAAGCAGTATCAGGCTTGGTAACTGGCTCAATTTGTAAAACGTATGCTTTTCAACCTGTTGGCCATGCAATGTTGTATGTACAGCTTGTAAAATGAATAAAAACACAGTGAAAGAAGTAAAACGTTTAAGTCTTTTTCTTTATTTTGCAGTAAGGCATACATGTCTGCATGCACTGGTGATGGTTACAGGCTCCATTCCCCCTCCCCACCTTTATACATTTTACAAAAAGCTTTACCATTTGATCATTTTTAACAGCATCATCGGAGTACATCTTTAAAATATTTCCATAGTCCATGCCTTTAGACCGGTTCAGTAGAAAAAACACGCAGTGATGCCCACATGTTACAGCGCTGGGGTGTTGCAGTTGAAGTTGGTGAAACGTGTACTTCTTAGCTTGCCGCTCTAAGAATATCGCTATGGCTCCAGGAAAGTCAGGGCTGTCTGGAGGCCTTCCATAAGAGTCAAAAAATTCACCATAGCCGGGAGATGGGAAGTAGGCAGCCAGCCAGTGTTCGCCAGGTAGAGTTTGAGGATGAGTGTTTACAATTACGCCGAAAGGTCTTTTGGAGATTTGCCTCTTGGGTAGCAGATCACAGGGGTAGACCCCTAGAAAGTCGGGATTTCCAGAGAACAGCCGGAGGAGCTGCAGGGTGTCCATCCTCACATATAATCAAAAAGAACGTTCCTGGTGTGGCTTATTTCAATGAGGTTTTCAAAGATTGCATAGAGAATCATATTGACGGTATTGGGGAGAGGTAGTGCAAATCTAATTTCCGCTCTGAGGTTGCCGTTCCGGATCAAAGAATAGTGCTCCGAGCACCCCTGGTCAGGACTCAGGTCGAAACAATATAAATTATATCCGTGACTAAACTCTTCACGGCTGATTAGGAGAGGTCTGTCTTTCATGCCTTTGCCTGAAACTTGTACCATCTGCATGTATTCTCTCACAAAAACACCGCGAGCATAATCAGGCTGAAGAGGTTTGGCGGGGACCTGTTCGCTGTCGCAATACAGGGCACAAAAATTAACATTGCAGTGCTGAAAATTGAATGGGTTTCTTTCGTAATCTCCACTGAAAGAGGCATTGTCCACAAATCCAATCACTAGCTGTTTAGGTAGCTGGCCCAGAAATAGGTTTTCCTGATTACACACAAGGCTGCCTGCAGGAATGCTGTAAACCTTCATCCCCACACGATCAATGGGATATTTGGCGTTGGAGGAGAGCAAGGCTTCTGCGTGGCCCAGCCGTACGCCTGCTGCTACTTTTACACGCTTTACAAAGAGAGACGCCGACAGGAGCTGCACTTTGTAATTCTCATTGCCATCCCTCATTAGGCAAAATTCGTTTCTGCTTCTTGTGAGTTTGACTTTCACGTCAACCCCATTAATTAGCAGTTTGTCTTGAAAAAACAGATCGCTGTGCAAAGGCCCAAGCAGGTCCCATTTACGACTCCTGGCTGTATGTGCCGCTCTCGCTCTGAAACCAGCGTTGCCCGCGGCTGCCAGCACAGTGCTCTCCATAAGCGCTGATTCATCTTTGTAAAAACCCCCAGCTGTAAATTGGGTTCCCAGAGCATCAGCCCCAAAGTTCAGAATCAGCTCAATCATGGCCCGGTAAGAATAGCAGTGGTGGCTCTGTGTTACGAGCCGGTCTCCCAGGGTAACATCCAGCTGATTAAACAGCGAAGCTATAGGATAGTTGGTCAGGGCCACCCTTGCACCGTCATCAATATCTGTGCCATCAGCCTTTACAATCTTGCAACTCACATACAACAGGGTGTTATTTAGATCTGTGTAATGCTCACCGTGTCCTGTGATAAAAAATTCCAGGGGCGCATTGGGCGTTAGCGCTGATAAAGGAGGGATCTCGACATACGTGCTATTTTCAATACTGGTTTGAGTAGGTGACAGTTGAAAAAGGTCCAGTTCTGATTTAACACACTCCTGCGATGCCTCGTGGATAAAAGCCATTTTGTATTAGAATATGTCCCGGCTGTCACAGCGCTTCCTCTTCTGAGCACGTTTCCTCTTTGTATGATGGCGCTTTCTCACATTCTTTCTCTTTTTAGAGGGAATAGGCGGTCCCAAGGCGTAATTCTTTCTGGCCACGACCAAGCCCGAGCCCTCTTGGCCGCCCCCTACAACACGGGATACAAGCTGCCCCGCCATATCTCTGACAATATTCTTAGCTGCAGATTTCACGTGGGGTTTAACGATTTCTAACCCTTTCCTCAGAAGAGGCATTGCTTTTCGAAAAAGTCCACGGAACAAACCGCCTAGGCCTGTCCCATACATGACGGGTGTTCCCCGGAACCCCGCAAGACCGGCTCCGGCTTGGGCCCTGTAATAGGCCACGTAGTCTTGAGGGCTCCCGTACTCCTTGATCACAACCATCCTTCACTTTTCTGAGGCCTGAAATGAAGCTTGACGACAACCTTCCCGTGGTTAAAACGGATGTGTTTGTTTTGATCTGTTTTGATCTCTACAGTAATTGTGCTGATGCCGTGCTTGCTGACTGGAACATAATGGGGCTGGTCATAGGTTACCGTGATGATGTCGTTGTCTTGCCCCCGCACAGGCACGCAGCGCAGTAACGGCACATAGAAGTCACCCACTATCTGCGGCTCCACAATGTCTGTATAAATAAATATGGTACTGAATCCTCCTGTCACATCGGCCGCAAAGGGGAATTTTTTGAAGCGGGCTTGGGGCTTCAAACCTAATATGTTCGCTAGTTCATCACTAGCTAGTATGCTAAACGCCCCATCTCCTTTAAATTTAATTTTTCGAGCAACTGGGTCGTATCGCAGGGTCGCCATTGGCGGATTCTCAGCGTCTGTCATAAGCTTGTTCATATTTTCTAATACCTGCTGGATGCTGGTATAGTACCCATTTCTCAAAGAAAACTCCCACTTCTTTTTTTCGTTAGCAATTTCAAAATATCCACCTGTGTTTAGCGTGTTCCAGCTGTGTGGGTATCTCCACCAGCCCCACTTCCCATGACCCCGGCAGGTCCAGAGCTCTTGCTAGTTGAACAGTAAAATTGGAACTTTTGTTTTTGGGGAAGGCTGTTGCCGATGCGTTGCTGGGGAGGGTGATATAAAAGCCAGCCATGTCAAAGGTCTTGTACTTCAGACTCTTTTACCCAACTGTTGAACTTGTCTGGCCAGCCGACCCATTTGACTAGAACCTCTCTATATTTTCCCCGCCCTCTTTTTTTGATCACTTTTTCAATTCTGTATACACGTTGTTGATCATCAGGAACCTTTTGGAGCTCCTCAGGGTAAAAAGTGCCCTTTACTGGCTCGTCTGTGTAATCTTTTAATCTATACACCCCTCTTTCCCCTCTTGTTAACAGTTCTTTGATGATGAATATTTCATCCGTGTAGGTTTGCTGGTAGCCCTTTTCAAATTTTCCCTTCAGTCTGGATATCCTGACGTGATCCCCCACCTTAAGATGTTTTTCCTTTCTTTTACTTTTTAAAATATCTCCATACAGTCTTAACCATACAACCCTTTCATTAGACAAATTTACAGTGCTAGGAGCAGTCCGGATGCTACGGTGGTACGTGTCATTGTAACCTTGAAGAACGGCTGCCAAGATGTCTACGTACCGGTGGGTGTTTCTAGCTGTGAAGTATCTCCAGAGTTTATTTTTTAGGGTCCGATTAAACCTCTCTATAACGGCAGCTTTAGTCTCACTATGAGTGACAAAATGCTGAATACCATAACGTGCTAAAAGTTTCTTCAGAGGCGTATTTAAGAACTCTTTGCCGGCATCTGTCTGTATTTTTCGGGGTGCCCGGCCTGTTTCAAAGATATTCTGGAAGGCGGCAGCAACCTCGCTCCCCGACTTATCAGTCAGAGGGTATGCCCATGCATATTTAGACAACACATCAATGACTGTTAAGATGAACTTTTTTCCATGGTTTTCCTTAGAAAATTTGGACACGTCTATGAGATCGGCCTGCCATTGCTGATCTATACCCGACACCACTGTTTTATTTCGAGGGAAATTAATTCTTGCCGGTTTATGAAGCGCATAAGCATCTTGTCCTGACAACCATGTCTTGACTTGCTTCATGGACAGGTTTTTATCATGTTTTCTTCCCTCCTGAAAAAGTGGGTTTACCCCAGCATAGCTCCCTACCCTACCCGGTGTGTAATAGATCTCCTTTAGAATATTTTCATACCTCATTATGACGAAGGGTCTGTGGCAAAATGATCACACCTTGTCTTTAATACAATGCTTTATTGGTGATACAGCTTTGAGAGAGGTTGTCTAGGGATCCGGAAACATATCCCTCATCATCATCATCATCAGAAGAAGAAGAAGAAGAAGAAGAAGAAGATAAAGAGCCATAAAACCCTGATTCATCTGTACCCTCCCAACAGCGCCCTTTGCCACATTCTAACAGGTCTTCGCATAATTTACAGGTGTTGTCATGTTCAGGAGCAGATAAATCGTCAGAAGATGTGCGGCCGCCGGTATACGATACGGCCCTCCTTCGGTATCTTTGCTTTCTAGGACTTGGTAACTCAGGTACTGTAAAATATAAAACATAACCTATTAGCACCCCTAACTGGGGCCCGTCAACATTTACATTGTCATCAATAAAAACATATTTACTTACCACTGCTGGAAGGTGTTGGTGCGGAGCTCACCATTTCACACGCTGCCCGGTAAGTATCACAAGGGAAGTCTTCTGTTTCGCTCTCCGCCTCATCAGTAAAGGCACAACATGCCATACCGCAACCATACAAAACAGGTCTGAATATAAAATTTTCTTTGTTTTCTTCACCAAAATCCTGACAACAGAGTTTGTTGCATTCTACTGGCACCGGCCTTGTGCTAGAGCATACGGCACTAGGTTTCGCTATTTTTCTATTAAAATTTTTTGAAGCAGCTCTTGCCATGTTTCTTCAAAAGAGAAACCTTTTCTCTGCCTGGGATTTGGTTGAGCCTCGGCCGCTGGAGAAAATTAAATATGCCAAAATATAGTAAATACAAAAAGTTGTGTCCATTGACTCTCAAGGAAAAGACAGGTCTGTATATAGCCTGAAATGTGGCGGAGGTTTGCCTGGTCATAGCCTTGCCCCGTCACGTGTTACCCGCGTGTCGCAGCCTGATACGGCGCTCTCCCGCCACGCCTGCGGACATGCCTGAACATGTCCATACCCCATGTTTTTCTCTTTTTTCTGCTTTCTCCCTGAGTGCATTCTCATTTTGAGGCTAAAAACGCCATTTTAACTCATCCTGCCAGCAGTTACTGCTATCAGACAGCGAAAGAACAACAGGCAACATGTTATTTGTAAAAATATTTTATTATTACAATCCTTGGGTAGAGGTTAACAGTTTCTGGTAATTAATAGTTGTTACATTTTGACAAATAAGCCTCTTCAAAGCCACTGGTAATTCAGAACCAATTTTCGCCATTATATCTTGTGGCTTAGGGCTGCTCTCAATATACTCCATGAATTCCACAAGCTCATCAAGGGTATCACATGTCACATATAATTTCTCTAGCTTACACGCTATGTTCATAATGACCCATAGGATCTCGCCCCTCGATATTCTGGGGCATAAGGCCTTAAGAAGCTCTTCCTCGGTGGGTGGCCGGGAATCCACCTGATCTCCTCCTGCTTGCATGCACCCCATGAAACAATGATGCAATACTTTTATCACACAGGCTCTCAGAATCTGTACGACGGTCGAATCATATGGATATGTTGTTTCTTAAAGAAAAGAGTATTAAGTCTGGATTAGACTCGCAATTTTATCTAATTAAATTAGTGTTTTTCTTAATTTTCAATGTTTAACTCACCATCTGAGGCACAAAATCTACAGTAACATGGTATTAGACATGCGTCTTGAGCGTTTTCCTCAAATAGGTCGCTCGGTCCAGGAGCTTCGGACGTTTTCCTTGCCCTAAATTTTCGTTTTGGCGGCTTTGGCGTTAAGCTGTCTTCAAACAGATGGGCTTCGGAGTTTGCCATCTTCAAAGCACGTGTCTGTATTTTTCAAATGGGCACCGCTACTTAACGATGTATCTGTATATAGCCTGAAAAGCTGTGGAGACATGCCTGGGCATAGCCTTGCCCCTGTCACGTGTACACCGCGTGTCACAGCCACGCCTGCGGACATGCCTGAACATGCACATACCCATGTTTTTTCTCTTTTTTCTGTTGTGCTTTTAATAACCAGTTTTCTCCTGGCCCCTTACAGGTTTCTTTTTTCCTCAGCCTGGGCACAGTTTCTGCTTAAGGGCAACACTTTGTGCATTTAAAGCCTAATTTTCCACATTCAGAACTGTAAATCTAGGCCTGGTGTGCAGGCTCATTTTTGAGGCTAAAAATGCCATTTCAACTCCTGCTGCCAGCAGTTTCTGCTATCAGCCAGCGAGCTGGACATTGCAACGGCTACTCCAATGAGATCTAGGAGCTGGCTGGAGGGAGGGGGGGTGCCCCTTCCCCTCAGGCCTTTGCTGTTGCATGCGACTTCCTGTCAGTCAAGCTGCCTGTGCTACCGGGTGTGACTGTGTGCAGGAGAAACCTCGGCTTTTAAAAAAAAGTTTTCCTCTTAAGAACTGGGCTGTTATGTCTGCCTAACACCTCCAGATCCCCATGTGAGTACAAAGACCCCGGTGTTTACTTATGTTAAACCTTGTTTAGACCCTTCCTTGTTTACTGCTGCATTAGAAATGCTTATAAACATTTTCCTTCAGGGTGACTGCCTGCTTAGGGAAAAGGAAAGCTGCCTACCCCTGGGCTTTTAAAAACAGTTTGGCATGTGTGGAGAAGAAGAAAACCCTGCTTTTAAAAAATGCTTCCCTCCTAATCAGGCCTGGCCATCTATGCCAGCCGTGGCATTTTAACTCCTGCAGCCAGGCTTAAGGAAAGAAACACTTTTTCCCCTTTTGAAAAAGCATTGCCCCCCCGCTTTTCTCTTTCTTCTGCTTAGAAACTGATAAGGCTTTAAACACAGGCAGTGTGGAGTTGAGGCAACCACCCCTTCCCTCACAGACATGTGGTCATGGGCATGCCTGGGCATGCCTTGGGTTAGCACGCGGGTGGGGGTGGGGCACACTCCACTTCCAGCAAAACATGTGGCTGGTCCAGGGAGGGGTGGCTGACACGTCACTTCCGGCAAAACACGCATTGCATGATGGGAGGGGTGGCTAACACGCAGAGGATCATGGGAGGGGGGGGGAGGGGAGGGACTATGACGTCACTTCCGGTGAGTCAGCATTTCCCTTATCTGATCAGCCCAATACAAAAAAGGTATACACTATTACTACTCTCATCTCCTTCAGGTTTTGTCAAGTGCAAGCTGCACTGGTCACCTGTAGGTGCAATTCAAGGTCCTGATGATCATTTATTCAGCATTACATGGCGTAGGGCCTAATTATCTGAGAGACTGTCTATTTCCACTAGGTACAACCAGAGAGTTGCATGCTCTGGGTCCCATCGATTAAACAGTGTCATCTAGCAGGATCCAGGAAATGTGCCTTCTCTGTGGCAGCACCTGCCTTCTGCAACAGCAACCCACCAGAGATTTGAACTGCCCCTACTCTGCCTGCCTTTAAATGAGCCTTGAAAACGTGGCTCTTTCTCCAAATCTTGGGCTAGGGTGGTTGTTGGACCCCTTTAAGTTGGGTGTTAAATGGGAAAAAAGGTGTTTATTGTTCCCTCTGGATGACTAGCATCTTTCTTGATGTTATGAGGTTTCTTCCTTTTTTAATCTGTAAGCTGCCCAGAGTTCTGAAGTCAGGCAGCCCTAGAATTGTGTTTTATAAATAAAGAATACAATGTACTTTCTATGTTATTTTCATGAATATATGTATTTCTGTATAACAGTTTTCCCTTAATCTAAAAAAATGTATAATTGTTGGTGTGAGTGGGTGTGTTCGTGTCCGAAGCACCAAGGTGCTTCTGTAGTGAAAGGATTTTCCAGTGACATCACCGTTGCCCGGGGGACGCCCGAGGATGCTTCTTTCATGTCCCTGTGATTTTTCCCACCAGAGTGGTACCTATTTATCTAATCGCATTTGCATGCTTTTGAACTGCTAGGTTGGCAGGAGCTGGGACTGAGTTTTACTAATTGCCGGTAGCTCACTCCGGCACGCGGCTCACGCTCTCGGGTTTCGAACTGCCGAGCTGTCAGCCTTAATGGCTTCTGACTCAGCATCTTAACCACTGAGCCACTGTGGTCCCTCATAATTGTTGGTGGATGTGCATTACAAAATTTGAGCAATTGAGAATTTCAAATAATATTCAAGTTTCATTTTGTGAATTGGTTTAAAAATGTGAAACTGTGTTTTCTTCTAGTATTTTTTTAAAATCCAGTGCAAGCAAGCAATCAATAATTAAAATTGGTTAGAGTCATACCTACATTATTTATTTATAGCCTGCTTTAACCGGATGCTTGCATCAGAATCATGCCAATATTTATTTATGCATTGAGGTTTTTATTTATGCATTGAAACAGAACATAAGATGGAGAGCAGTGTGGTTATGTGAATGTGATTAAACCTAGCAATTCTACTGTTATAAGCATCCCTCTATCGCTACGCAATGATATCTGCATGCATCAGAATCCAGCTAGAACTATTTTATGTTCATGAAATGTGTTTGCAATTTCTCCCCCTTCTTTTAAGTATCACTTAGGTCTGGATCCGTGAGCGGCTTTCCCCAAAAGAAGGCAAGACAAAGCAAGTCAAGAACATTAAGCCAGCCTCCAACTGGTACGGAGTTGAAGAGAACTGTTAAAATAAGGAGGAGTTGGCAAATACTACATTCCATTGCATGTCAAATACCGAGGGAGGAAGGCATATGCCTGCAAGATCCCAGCTACCCACCGAAAAGGCGAAAACGCGAAGGACTGTCTTCTCCCAGCAGGGTCCTCAAACCCTCCTTCCGCCCAGTTTGCTCAGAAGGAATGACTTCACTAGCCCAGAACCCAGTGACGTCACTCCAGCTCTGGCCACTCAGTAGTAGCGCGTCCCAGGCCGTCCGTCCGCCCGCTGCCTCCGCAACCCCTAGCAAACGCTGCTCACCCACCGGGCAGCGGAGGCAGCCCCTTGACTGCTGCCATCTGAGCCGAGCTGCCTCTAAGAGCGGCCGGGATCTCTTTCTGCCTTCTCTCGGTTTCTTCAGCACCTTTCAGCGGCGCTGCTCTTGCTGACGGGGCGAGAAGAGCCAACCGCCTTCGCAAGCCTGCCGCCGCCGCCGCGTCTCCCGTTCCCTTTTCTGGCCAGACTCGCGTCGAGACCGTACAGTTTCCCCGTCAGGGGGCGACGCAGCCACTAGAGAGCGAAGGGAGGAGAGGAGGAGGAAGAGGAGGAGGAGGAGGAAGAGGCACCGAAGGCGGGCGCTCCTGGGTGACAAGCGGTCACAGGTGCTGCGGCCGCCTCTGAATCACAGAAGAGGCGCCCCCGCGCCCCAAGCAGCTGCTTCCGCCGTCTCCGCCTCCCTCCGGGTGGCGGCTGCTGCCGCTGCTGCTGTTGCCGCTGCCGCCGCCTCAGCCGACAGCTCTCGGAGGCGGCGCGTGCAGAAGTGTAGTGCGAGCCTAGCAGCTGCGCGCGCGCGCTCGAGAGAGAGAGAGAGATCAAGGGAGACCGAGCGAAAGCCTTGTGCCGCGGCGGAGCCTGTAAGTTGCTTGGTACTCCCGCCGCTGCCGCTGCTGGAACTGCTGCTTTTGCTGGACCAGCAGCGGCTTCGCTGCAACTGGCTCTCTTTGCAAGGCGCGGCTGTCCCTTGGATGTATTTTTTTTCGCCGCTTTGCTGTTGCCGCACGGCTGTCGCTCAACCGGCAGAGAGGACGGGTGGGGGCTCCGCGGCTCGCGCGCCCACCGCAGACGGGTTCAAAGCCATGGCAAGACACTGAATGACTGGCTGGGAGGGACGAGGACCAGACGGGCTCTCTCTCCCGCCCCTCACCCCCATCCGGCCTGGTAGGATATGATTTTGACAACACAACATTTCTTGGCGCGTGCTATCGAGAACGAGAACTGCGCGGGGAGCCGCCCAGCGCTGTAGGATGGAGGTTGCTTTGTGTGCGATATCAGTGGATCCCGGCGTTGGGGATAGCGGGAGGACCTGGCAGGTGGGGCGGGGGGCCGAGTTAGTCATTGGCTGAGGAGACCCTCGAGCAAGGGGGAAGGCTGGCTGTGGAAAGAGCGTGACTGTAGCAGAATAAGCACGAATTTTGCATAGATAGCTATGGACGTATGTATTGACAGAATGTGCTTCCTCACCTGGTGTCCTTCAGCTGTATTGGACTTCATCTGGAGGGCACGCGGTTGGGGATGGCTAGTCTACACAATCTGTTCACAGTCTGAGGGAGAGATCCTGACATTGTGTGCTTATGTGTATACGTGCTTAGTTTCTCAAACCACACTTCCAGTATTTCTCAACCTTGGCAACTTTAAGATGTGTGGGCTTCAACTCCCAGAATTCCCTAGCCAGCATGACTTGAAGTCCACACATCTTAAAGTTGCCAAGGTTGAGAAACACTGCACACTTCCCTTCCTTGTGTAGAGCTAATGTGCAGTTTTCACATCCAGTTTTCTAATGAATTGTGACAGCTGATGGTATCCAGAAAAAAGCAAAGTCAGTAGCTAACTAGGAGGTAAGGAGCTGGAGGTAATGTGCATTGTCCACTCTACCTCTCTTGGAAATTCCAAGAACTTAGTTAAGAATTTAATCTGAAAGAGGAAGGCTGGTTAAAATCTTTTAGGGTGACTTTCATTTGGGAAAGGATATATTGCATCAAGCCATAACGTGATGAATTTCATTTTTGCTTACCATGATGCATGAACTCAATAATAATGTTGGACAACATATTATTTTTTGTTTAGAATTCTATGTCACATGAATAGTTCAACAAACCATGGCTGGGGAAAGAAACCTAGCTTTGTAATATATCTGTAAATTAGTTACCAGCCACCAGTCTGCTATGCTGTAAAGTGCTGGAGACCAGCATTAATACTTTACAGAGAAAAATGCTTACTCTGGATGACAGCGCCCACAGCAGCATGCCATAACTGCTTTCCTATATAAAACAAATAACTAATATGAGAGAATAATATAATAAAGTTTACTAGAAACCTCAGTGAACATCTCCATCCCCCGTTTTGGATATTTTCATCATCTTCAAATGGACAAAGCGGTTGATGCCCTTTGAAAGGTATCAGGCATGAGGCCATTGCTTTACCAGTGCTGCAGTTTCTCAGAATATATACATACTTTTTCCCTAGGTTTGTTTGTTTCACTGTCATAGCGTATCTGCTGAACTGATGTGGAATTCTTATTATTTAACCATTTGAAGGGGGGGGGGAGAAGAAAGATTTAGCTTTGTCTCCTGACCTCACTTGCCAACTAAATATCCCTTGCAAATATAAATTACAATTCTTTCTTTCAAAAAAATTCTATTGCATTTTAAAAAATCCACAGTGTGCTTTTTGAAAGAGTGCTCTTTTTGCCCTCTTTCTTTTTTTAACTCTGGATTTTTGGATGGACAAGTTTAAAAATAAATGTCTGCTCAAACACTGGATTATTGTATAGTCAGGCAGCTGTGACCTTAACTGCCTCAAAGGAAAGGACAGAGAGCACAGAAAATTGAGAGTGAGCACATGGTCCAAATCCCGTAAGATAAAACTCAGAGCTCACAAACTTAGAGAGACACCATATTTATTCAGCTAAAGGAGCTGCCATATATTTTTCCAACCATGCTGTGAAGGTGGATATTAATTTGAAAGGAAGTTTGAAATGAAAAGGGGCGTTGCCTTAGTTCAGCTCTGCTCACTGCCCTTTTCACGGGCTTCCTTGTTAATGTATTTCTTCCCTGTTTCTACTTTCAGCTGTTCCTTATGGGGGTTTTAAAATGTGAAGCTCGAATTCGTTTGTCTGTAAATATCAATGTAAAACCTGCATGAGCTAAAATGAAGGTTTTATTTATCTTTTGCACTCTATCCTGCGTTAACAAAATTTGCAAGTGGAACAAATGGTCAAGAGGGGCTCATGGAACAGAAGTGTCCTTTTGGATCACATCAGACGCCCAACATTCTGTCTCCAACTTTAGTCAGCCAGATATTACTGGAAAGCTCTGGAATAGATAGCTATTCTGCTTCTAGTCACAGAGGTTCCACTTAGTGACCATGCATTACAGTATAGCTGTTAAGAAGCCTATCTGCCAAGGTATTTGTGCTACTTCCAGAAGACATCTGATTTCAAACTTTGGCAATTTTCCTGAGAAAGATAATCCCACAGGTGAGGCTTGAGCATTAAAGGTGCTCCAGTGTGATCCTTGTAGGCTCAGTTTGGTAAATGAAGGATGCATTTGAACCCCATAATTGGACTGGTGTAAGAATGAAGATGGTCTTACAGCTGGTGCAGAAACCTGGAGGTAGCTTGGGCACTAATGAAGGAAGCCTGGATTTCTAATTCAGTAATACTTAGAAGGCCACAGGTTTCTTATCTCTGTTATACAGGAATGCTGGGCCTTGAACATTAAGGGTAGGGACATGTGGCCCTCCAGACAGAGGCATCCACAGAATCCAATGGTTTCATCAGAATGACCAAACTACTGTTGTGCCTCAAGCTCTATCCCTTGTGAACATTAGGGACGATGCATATACATCTGAGCTGAGCTGGCATCACAATGTTGCAACGTTCATTTCATCATTTGCCTTCCAATGTCTTTAGACTAGCCTTCCCATGTCTTTAGACTAGCAGTTCTCGAACATTTTGGTCTCAGAACCCCTTTGCATTCTTAAAAACGATTTATGTGGGTTATATCTATCAATATGTACTGTATTAGAAATTAAAACTGAGAAATGTTAAAATATTTATTTGACTTCGTGGACCCCCTGAAAGGGTCTCGGGGAGCCCCAGGGGTCCCCAGACCACACTTTGAGAACTACTGCTCTAGACCTTAGCTGAGGCTGTAGAGAACTGGAATTCAGCAACCTCTGAGAGTCACAGGATCTCCATTCCCAATTTATTGAATCCCATACATTGAGTAGGAACATACAGTCCTTCATTTTGTCTATTTTCTTTTGTGTCATCTGAAAAATAATGACGTGTGTTCTTAAAGCTATTTGTGATTTTCTTGCAACCAGGTTTAGCCCTATCTTCTTTCTAAGTTTGTAGCTGCTTTTAGATGCAGTATTTTACTATGTTAATTATAGATGGGATGCAGCAATTAAATTGTCAGAGTGTCATCTTGTCAGAGTGTGGGTTAATTTTATTCAATTGCCTGTGGCAATTTCCCTACATCCACTCTCTGTTCTTGACAATTTGGTAGCTAGGCTTGCATTTATAGAGAGATGGCAAACACATTCATACAGATGGCTCTGAATTGGAGGCTGTCAGTTAAAACAGGGTAGGAACAATAATGCATCTGTCAATTCAATATGTATGCAGGTCAAGACTTGATCCACTTTATTAGTTGTATCTACTCTTCCATAATTCATCATTGTCCATGAGAAAGGGAAAATCAATTTTTAATATGATGTTCAATGGAAAGAATAAGAAGTTTCAATAATTACTTTTGGAAAAATAGTTGATGGTTGTTGAGTACAGGATTCATTGTCCATAGTAATCTAAACTGATTGGAATTACTCATCTTCACTGACTTTTAGCCAGTGAAGCTTACTTTAAGTTTATATGCTAAGCTTAAGTAAGTTTGCTTGGTGTGAAGGTTGACAAGATATTGTGCTTTTGCTTGGTGTGAAGGTTGACAAGATACTGTGCCACACTTCTGAATACAACAAGTTTGGAGGAAATCAGTAGATTAATGCATTATTCAGTTAAGCCATAATATTTAGAAGGAAAGGAATGGTAGCTGTGAATATAGGAAAGCATTATAAATGATTTGTGGTAGTCTTCCTCAGCCTAGGCCCTCTGGATAGGTTGAGACCTATACCTCCAAAAATCCCCAACTTGGAGATTTGGAATCCCCAGGCTGGGGGACTGCATCTACTTCCCTCTTGCAGATTTTGACAACCCCCCACATATGCCACTATAAACTATATATGGACGGTATTCATGCTGAATCCTTACTGGCTCAGTTACTTTTTACCCAAATAAGTTGAATCTGTATAGTTAATTTAGGGCTTGCATTGAACAACTTGGTTCATTGAGTAAACCATGGTTTGGTTAATTATGGGCAATTAACCAAACCACGAACACAGCTTATATCTCACTCTATTATGGCTTGAAATCCTGCCAGAAATACTAAGAGTAGCCTAAGAAAAGGGATTGAGGGCTGTTTGGGGACCTTGTATCTTGAGCAGTGAGTGATCCTAACTTTCATATCACTCTTCCATGATATTTGATATTCAACGCTAGAATATCGACAGATAGAACAGAGAATATTTGATATTCAACCCTAGCAAAAGGTTTCTTGTCCAACTTAGTTCAACTCACAGTGGAGCTCACAGTGGAGCTCAGTTCACAGTGAGCTGAAGAAGAGGCTGACTTCCGATCTAGCACCATCAGAGTGGAAGAAAAGAAGCCCTTTTGCCAAGTCTAATGGGCCTTTTACCAGATCCAGTGTGCTGCTGTCTCAGGGCTAAGTTCTACTAAAGTCCAACTGGATTGAGGCAATGTATACATTTCACAAATAAACGCTGTAAAAGCTTTAGCATGCATACAAATGACAGTGCCAGAAAAGTATGTCAGAAATCTGAAATAAATTTATTAGCCTTGAAAAAAATGAAAATACTTTTCCTACCTTCTTTGAGTTGCTTATTTGGCGGTAGGAGACGATAATCCTTTCCATGACTCTTCAACATTTTTCATATAACGATAGGAGATGAAAGAGTAAAGCAGTTTATAATTATTTTCAAGTTTGGGAAGTACTCAAATACAGCAGTGATGAAAGCAAGATAATTAAAATGAACCTAAACACATTAACTTGAGAACTCTAGCCTTGCTTATTAAAATCAACAAATTTTAAAATGTGTATGTTTAGGGAGGCAACCTTATTTTTTCTTGTTCCAAGTGTGCCTACTTTCCTTTTGTTTTGTTTTTTTTAAAAAAACCCTTCTTGATTTAAATTAGGAGTATTGCCTCCTAAAATTAAGACTTAAGCTATATCTGACTTTTTGCTTGTTGTGTTCATAAAACACAGTAACCTGTTTAATCATATTTTAGCCTAACATGTTGTAAAAACCCATTCCCCGAGGTTAGTTTATGGTTTAATATGTGATGTAAATAAATCCAGAAAACTGAGCTGAGTAATCATGGTTGAGTTAATTCTGTGAACAGAGTTTACTTAATCATGTTATTGGGAGCCAGCTGAGAAATGTTCTTCTTCCTCTCTGGAACAATTCCTTCACCCTTTCTGGAATCACAACTAAGGGGAACATGTATAGTGCCCACATTAACCATGGTTAAAGTGAATCAAGTTACCTCTTTACCAACTTTCTTAATTGCTATCTTCGGACTTTCAGAGTCTAGAAAAAGGCTGCTTGTTTTAAGGAAGGTGCCAAAGAATTCCCAAAATCGCAGACCTGGATATTTTTTTAAACATGGTTAATCAATCAATAAATAAATACAATGTAACAGTGTAATCTCAGTAAGCAATGGATATGAAAATAGTATCATAGGTTTTCCTTTGATAGGTTTTAGAAAACTATTTGGTATGGGAATGTTTTCTGCAATTCCTCTCATGTCTAATATGGAACAAGTAAATCCCATTGATCTCAGAGCACTTGTATTTTAGATTTTGGTGCTAGTTTCTATTTTGTATGTGTGTGTCTTCAAGTCAGTGTTGACATTTGGCAACTGCCTAGACGTGTCCCTGCAGTTTTCTTGGCAAGATTTCGAAGTAGTTTGCCATTGCCTTCTTCCTAGGGCTGAGAGAGAGTGACTGGCCCAAAGTCACCCAGCTGGCTTCATGCCTAAGGCAGGACTAGAACTCATAATCTCCTCATTTCTAGCCTTAACTATCACACCAAATTGGCTCTCTAGTTTTTATTATGCTGTGATCATCATCATATTTATAAAATGTGAACCTCTTTAATTATAGTAGAAATTCTATATTGCCCTGCTTAGATTTGTGGGTATCCTGATATTTAGGAAATGGCTATTTTAACATTCATTAGTATTTAAGGGTTAGTAAAACTGTACTGCAGGGTAATATGATATACAGTAAATGACCAAGCTGTTCTTTGCTAAGAAAACTTACTTCAGGATATTCTCACTGTTACTGCAAGAGAAGACTGAGAGGTATTAGTAACAGACAGAATATCAAAAGGTATGGCAGTGTTGTGTTGCCAAGAAAGGGTGTCTCTTGGGAGCATAGATTTACATTCATGCCAAACATAATTTCATATATTATTCCCTATAATTAGAGAGGCAATAGCAGTTATAAGCTCTTAATCTCAGTGTGTGAAATTGTTACCATACTCTTGTCCAAAGTGGAATCTAATTACATTTTATTTTATTTTATTTTATTTTATTTTATTTTATTTTATTTTATTTTATTTTATTTTATTTATTTTATTTATTTTATTTTATTTTATTATTTTATTTTATTATTTTATTTTATTATTTTATTTTATTTTATTATTTTATTTTATTATTTTATTTTATGATTTATCACCGCCCATCTCCCCCAAGGAGATCCATGCCATGAATTTAATCTACTCTGAAAACTTCAGACCAATAGTTTAAGGATCTCTTTAAAAGGCTTCTAAGGAATCTTAAATAATTTCTGTACCAAGGTTTTCTTGAAAGAAGAGAGGCTGTACATGATCTATTTTGGAGAGGACCACTCCATTTTTTGCTGATATATTCCTCTGTGAGCTGCTGTAGTGTGAACTGCAAGCCCCTGTTGTTGACCAATGGAGTGGCCAGAGGGAGGATGCTTAGCTCTAGCAAGAATGGTTGGGGAGCAACAAAGGAAACCTATTGCCATCATCATTGTCAGCTGAATTGTGGCAAGAAGAGCAGTGTTAGAAGCAGGGATAAGAGGCTGCTAGACAGCCTTTTGGACTATGGTGGACTAGCCCAGGTAAAATTGTTGAAATGGATTGTGGCAGAGTTGGTGCGCTGAGAATTATAGGCACTGAAGGGAATGGTTGACGTGAACAACTGAGCAGGGAAGAACTGGGAGTCACCATCGAAGATTTGGTGAGTAAATTCCATGCACAAGCTGGATCAGAAGTTACAGGATAATTGACCAGGAAAAACAAGCAGACCAGACAAGATTAGACTGAAGAAGTGGGGAGCTGCTAGAATGTGCTTTCTGGGCAAGATTCAAAAAGTGCTGATGGGAGCTCTCTGTCTTCTCCCTCTGGGGTAAGAAAATGATGGGAGACTTTGGTTGGTGATGGTTCTGGGTGGCTTGAAAGCCCCTGGGAGGTAGTTTATAGGGAATAGTAGGATAGGAAGGATAGTGAGAATAGTATAGCATATTGTTTAGGGCAGGGCTTTCCAAATTTTTGCCATTGGCAACAGACCAATGACCGGCGCACAAAAACCCAGAAGCGCCAGCACTTCCAGGTTGCCGCCGCGCTTTTGGGTTTTTGCGTGCTGCAGCAGCGGCAGCGGTGGCGTCCTGGAACCCAGAAGCACTGATGGCCCGCCGCCGCTGCGCGCGCTACTACACACAACAGCGGCGGTGCACCATCAGCGCTTCCGGGTTGTCGCGTGACACACTTGGGGCCCCCAGGCGACACAGTACTGTGTCGCGACACACAGTTTGGAAAGCCCTGGTTTAGGGTATTAGTGTTAGCAGTGTTAGCTGAGCAAATGGATTGGTGGCTTGTACCAGGCTAGTCTGCAGAAGTGTCTGGCTGGGAAATTCTGGGTGTTGAAGTCCACACATCTTAAAGTTGCTGAGTTTGAGAAACACTATTCTAGAAGATGCTATAAATCATTAGTTGGGATCCTGCTTAACTCATTATTTGTTTCTTTACTGCATTGTGGACTTTTCAGTCCAACCAGTACCGCTTTTTTATAGTACCATCATCTATGTGCTAATTTAAGTCAGGAAGAGCACTGGAAGAGGCATTGTAAGTGGCTGCTCTACAGTTATAGGATTCTGTTTCCATAATGATCTGTCACATTTCAGGTGAAATCATTGAAAGAATGGCTTATTGGGATGGCATTCTACTGGGATTAAGAGAGGCAACTAAAAAAGCAAGAAGTAAATTATTTCCCAACCCCTTTCTTGGTACAGAGCTATGTATAATTTTAAAAAGAAAACTAGGTGAGATCTTTATTATTTTATTTATTTATTTATTCTTTCGATTTTTATCACCGCCCCATCTCCCCCAAAGGGGACTCTTTATGTCATCTACTATGGAAGCTCTTTTTCTTAATTATAATATATGTGCAGAATTTGGTTTTGTGATGATAAGGGAAAGCATTTGGTACATGCCCATCATGTACTCCATATGTACTGTACCTCAGACATTGCTTGTCCACTATTAAAAACCTATCTATCTATCTATCTATCTATCTATCTATCTATCTATCTATCTAATATTGTCACTGCCCATCTCCCCCCTCAAGAGGGACTCTGGGCGGTTTACAATAAAAATGGTAAATTAAAACATTGAGTTTGAATTAAAAAATTCCTACATTGAGCCCTAGAGCTCTTTTTCTGCATATAGAAAACACTTCAGCTATGGCACAATATGCTTCCCCCTACTTTTGCTGGTAAGCATGGAAGAATGAACTTCAGTTTAGTGAGTTATGCTGTCTGAATTTCAGAACCAAACCAGCACTGACTTTCTGACTTTGGAACTGAGCTTGACATGCATCTGATATACATATCCAGACACTTCTGGATATTCAGCTCTTAAAAGGAATTCTCAGATGCTATTCTCCATTACTGATCCATAGCAAAATTGTCATTTTACATGCATTTTGTAAACTATACTATATTCTACAGAAGAATTCTGTATGCACATTTCACATATTGTTTGTATGGGAGTAATTATATCTTGTCTAGGACAGAGTTAATCTATATACTACTAAAATTCTCATTGTGTTGTCTGTACCTTCAAGTTAGGCCAAACGGTGCATTATAATGCAACAATTTTTGAATCAAGGTACCTAAAATCCGCTAACTTAAACTATGCATTAAAAATCTGGGATCCATTACCCCTGTGGAATTGAAATTTCCACAATGTTCAGACCAGTTTTTTTCGCAAAGTTGTGGCCATTGCAGTGTCCCCACGTTCACGTGATCATGATTTCCGATGCTCCCTGCCAGCTTCCCACAAGGAAAATCAACGGGGAAGCTGGCAGGAAGTCAGAAGTCGCTCCCGCTCCCACTGCTGTTTTGCCCACCCAAGATCATTCTGTTTATCTTTTTAGGTAAGTAAATATTGACTTATTATTGAAGTTCATTTGCCACTCCAATTATTTTTCTATTTATGATATATACTCTTCTTAGATGATCTTGGGACCGTCCAGCATTGGGGTAAAAAAAATATGGTCAGCCTAAAATTTAATGTTCAATCTGGTCACATCAGAGAGCAGTTCCTTTCTCTCAAAGGATGACCCAATGGGTCACAGGGTTGTCTGTTGTTGTTTATTCGTTCAGTCATTTCCGACTCTTCGTGACTTCATGGACCAGTCCACGCCAGAGCCCTCTGTCGGCCGTCACCATCCCCAGCTCCCCAATGGTTGAGTCCGTCACCTCCAGAATACAGGGTTGTCTAGTTTAGACTAAAATTGTTTTAAATTCTTACCACAGTTAGTTGTTAATTATCATTTTGCATTTGATATAAACCCCCTAGCTTTGCCATTAAATCAAATTAAGTTCAATAGATAATGTGGTTTAACTTCAATTCCTAACTCCCTTTAATTCAATTTATTCTCTGGGCGAACAACTTAGAGGTGGGATGTTGTAGAAGACAGAGATATATACTATTATTTTGTCTACAGTTTTGAGGATACACATGCCATACACTCTGTGAAGTGTCTGTTTTTACTTAGAGATACCCAGGAACTAGGTAATGGTGTGATGGAATGTGTCTCTGAGGGAGAAGCTGATGTTATGGAGATCGCGGGTGAAGGAGGAGGGGGTGCTTTCCAGGCAGAGAAACACGTTCACAGCGTCGAGGACCTTAGGCGCCCATCTAAGAAATTCAGGTCCGATCCGCCTTAGAGCACCAGGGGTTTTCCCCCACAGAGCTGGTTAGCGAGACTTAGTTTGGCAAGATTGATGTCGTGGGTTAGGGTAAGAAACAACGCTGAGCCCGGAATGAAGCTCTCTAGATCTTTATTGTTCTACCTTACACAGAATCTTACCAAACTAAGTCTCGCTAACCAGTTCTCTGGGGAAAAACCCCTGGCGCTCTAAGGCGGATCCGGCCTGACTTTCTTGGATGGGCGCCCAAGGTCCTCGACGCTGTGAACGCATTTCTCTGCCTGGAAAGCACCCCCTCCTCCTTCACCCGCGATCTCCATAACATCAGCTTCTCCCTCAGAGACACATTCCATCACAAATGGGATGACTATACGGCTTGCTGCCAGTACTAGTAATGGTAAATTAAATTCCCAGTAGGAAACAGTTTTTGCTATCAATTTACTGTTCATAAATTCAGATTATCATACTAATAGGAAGTTTTCCATTGGAAAACAGTGTAGGACTTTGATAAGTTAATTTTTAGGTAGTAATTATAAGATTCTCACCATTATTTCAAGCATCTTATCCTTCAACCCTGCTGCAGCTAAATGTGTTGGGTCTATAACTCTCGAAATTGCCAGGTGTTGACCATGTTGGCCAGGAATTCTGAGGGTTGCAGTTCCAACACACATGGAGTGTGCAAAAGCTGCTTTCCATGCACAGGGCTGCTCATGCGTAAGACAGTCATAGCTTCCTCCCCATGGACACTGAGTGTGCATTAACACTTTCTGCTAACATGGCTTTCCAAAGGCTCAGAGTAGTATTTGAAGAAGCTACAGTTACTAGGTGCATAGCATTGGTCTTTGGTTCATGGGCTGCTGTGGAAGCTAAGGGGTGCTGTGGCTATTGGCCCACAGGTAGTTGAGCTTTCTATAGGTAGTTATGGCTTACACTTCTACAGAGATGTTAATGAATACTTGGAGCTCCAGATATACATCAGTGTATTTATGTTCATGAATACATAGATGAATACACAGATTCTCCAACTATTAAGAACTTAAATATTGGAAAATATCCTTTGGGCACAATAGTCCAGATATTGAGAAAGCATTTGAATAAGCATTTGTGCCCCAGCCTTTTAAAGAGGCTGTGGTTCACCCCCTCCTTAAGAAGCCATCTCTGGATCCCACGCTGATGGACAGTTTTCGTCTCCAACCTCCCCTTTTTGGGGAAGGTTGTTGAGAAGGTGGTCGTGCTGCAGCTCCAGAGGATCCTGGATGAAACAGATTATCTGGACCCCTTTCAGTCAGGATTCAGGCCTGGATATGGGATGGAAACGGCATTGGTCGCGCTTCTCTGGCGGGAGCGGGATGGGGTGTGTGCAACCATCCTGGCTCTACTTGACCTCTTGGTGGCTTTCGATACCATCAACCATGGTATTCTTCTGGAGCGGCGTTGGGGGTGGGGGGCACTGTGCTGTCCTGGTTTACCTCCTTCAGGGCCGTTTCCAGTTGGTGTTGATCAGGGGCGAGAGGTCCCGCCCTTGGCCCCTGCTTTGTGGGGTGCCACAGGGGTCGGTGCTCTCTCCGGTCCTGTTTAACATCTACATGAAGCCACTGGGTGAGATCATCCGTCACCATGGGGTGAGATATCATCAGTATGCTGATGATATTCAGTTATATGTATCTGCCCATGGTGAGTTAAGCGATGCCGCGACTGCCCTTTCCTGGTGCCTGGAGGCTGTTGAGGTCTGGATGGGGAGAAACAGGTTGAAGTTGAACCCTGGCAAGACAGAATGGCTGTGGGTTCAGGGCTCTTTGGTTTCCAGAGAATTGCCATCTTTGGTCTTGGATGGGGTTGCACTGCCCCAGACAGATCCTGTACATAACCTGGGGGTTCTCCTGGACTCACGACTCCTGCTCAAAGAGCAGGTGGCAGTCGTGGCCAGGAGAGCCTTTGCACAAGTGCTTGTTGTGCACCAGCTACACCCATTCCTGGACCAACAGGCCCTTCTCACAGTCACCCACGCCCTAGTCACCTCCTGTTTGGACTATTGTAATGCGCTCTACATGGGGCTGCCCTTGAAAAGTATCCGGAAGCTTCAGTTGGTTCAAAATGCAGCGGCCCGCATAGTTTTGCGCAAGCCTAGACTTGCCCATGTGTCACCTCTTTTGCAGGAGCTGCATTGGTTGCTGATTTGTTTCCGAGTCCAATTCAAGGTGCTGGTTATCACCTTTAAAGCCCTACATGGCATGGGGCGAGGTTATTTGCAGGATCGCCTTTCCCCAGTCACATCCACCTAGCCCACCAGAGCGGGGAGGCAGGGTATGTTGCGGGTCCCTTCAGTTAGGGAGGTACATCTAGTGGGACCAAGGAAAAAGGGCCTTCTCTGTAGTGGCTCCCTCCCTTTGGAACATCATCCCCCCAGATATAAGATTGGCCCCCTCCTTGCTCCTGTTCCGGAAGGCCCTGAAGACGTGGTTTTGTCAACGGGCCTGGGGACCCCAAGCTGCTTTGGAGCTGATCAAGTGGCTGGTATGAATGTGTTTGCTGCCACCGGGGGGTGTTTATTGTGTTTTTATGGTTTTTAATTCTGTAAGCCACCCGGAGTCACCGTGTGTGAGTTGGGCGGCCTTTTAAATAAATAATAAATAACAAATAATTACTAATATTTTTGTGATGCTCTGTCCTGTAGTAATATAAACATGTTAACGTGTGGCATGTTTTAAACATAAGTGATTAATAAAGTATTAGGAAAATGTTTCCTGATTTTATAGTAGAACGCAAAGTCATCTTGCTTTGTTGACTATAGCACTGGAGTATTTTGTTTCGTCTTTAGACATGTCGATGAAGGTTCTTTCGTCTTTAGAGCATTCCTGTAATTGCAGAAGTTAATAATGTTTATGTTGACATTGCAGTATATAGCTGGAATACACACTGGGTAATAAAACTAAAAATAATATACTGCAGTGTCAAATATAAAATCTAATAGTGGCAGATAATTTTCTGTACCGTGCAAACATATATCCCTGGAAGTACTTCTGCCTCTTTGAATAATTCTTCTGAATGCTTTGAATAATAATTCTTCTGAATAATTCTTCTGAATGCTTTGAATTATTATTTGGATACTTCTGCCTCTTTGAGTTGAATAATTCACAGAATTAAATAATCCTACTGTATTTCAACCTGTTTTAGGATATGAAATGCAATTCAGAGAGTAGTTAGGCCAAACTGGGACTATAATTCACGGTCTCCTGGTTTCTAGCCTGATGCCTTAACCACTACACCAAACTGGCTCTCTATTTAGGACTATAGAAAATGTTATAATAAGGCAGGGATGGGATCTGCTAAAACAAATAGCCTATTTCTTTTCAAAGGCTTCTGGAAGGCACAACTTTCCCCAGGAATTAGAATATAGAATGGAAGCTTGTTTATATGGCAAATATTTATATTGCCATACTACCAATGTGTGATGCAACACGCAGAAGGGCAGCCTGTTCTTTCATAAACATGCCCGAACACCAAGGTCATTTTCTAAGTCTTTTATATGATTCTTCTTTCTAGATCAGAGCTTTCCAAACTTTTCATGTTGGTGACACACTTTTTAGACATGCATCATTTCACGACACACTCTTACAGCAGGGCACAAGGCAGGCACTAGGACCTGCGCGGAATCATAGCAGGTTTGGAGGCAGCAGCAGCCGCAACACACCCAGACACTGCAGCCGACACACCAACGTGTCCCGACACACAGTTTAGAAAGCTCTGTTCTAGATTATTGTACATGGTGTTAATAAAAAAACTAGTTCTTGAATTGTAGTGCTCTGTCTGAGGAATGGTGTTCACAGAAAGATTTGCCTGATGCCAAATGAGCAAATGAACTCTTCAAATAAATGGTTAAATAGTTTGTAAAAGAGACAAAGATTTATTTTTATAATGTTATTTGTCAAAGTTGAGCTCAACTGATAGGCAAATCTTAACCCTAACCAACCTGAGCATAGCTACAATAGATAAATGAGCACAAATGTATCTTATTAAACTTTTGCTTATTTTCTGTAGCTTGAATCATGTCAACTGGATTTCTATTTTCTTAGTGGAAACGTTTCGCTCCTTATCCAAGGAGCTTCTTCAGTCTGAGCCAAGTTGGTAAGGGAATCCTAAATATGTTCCTAGGTAGCTGTGTGACTTTACACCTGGGGCTAGGTCATGGTTATATTGAGATGTAATTTTTAAGTCCTTTTATCATCTAATGGAGGGTCGTTAAAATCACCATGCTGCTATTGAGCTTCTGAAATGGTCTTAATCTTCCTAGGCACAGAAGACAACACGGGGAGGAAGATGGGGGAGAGTTTGTGCCTGAGGCCCCCACCTCTATTCAAGGAAGGATTCAACTTGGAAAATCCTTCCTTGAATAGAGGTGGGGGCCTCAGGCACAAACTCTCCCCCATCTTCCTCCCCGTGTTGTCTTCTGTGCCTAGGAAGATTAAGACCATTTCAGAAGCTCAACAGCAGCATGGTGATTTTAACGACCCTCCATTAGATGATAAAAGGACTTAAAAATTACATCTCAATATAACCATGACCTAGCCCCAGGTGTAAGGTCACACAGCTACCTAGGAACATATTTAGGATTCCCTTACCAACTTTGCTCAGACTGAAGAAGCTCCTTGGATAAGGAGCGAAACGTTTCCACTAAGAAAATAGAAATCCAGTTGACATGATTCAAGCTACAGACAATTCCACCTGGATGACTGAGAACCTTCATAGACATTTTGCTTATTTTATTAAACTCATAACCCACCTTCCTACTTCATGACGCCTAAGGCAAGTAAATCCTAAGGTATTATGAAATCCAACATATGAATAATGTTCTTGCAGTGCTCTGTGGTTTACTTCTAGGTGCCTTAGAAGAAGAAATTCTCGATGGGTAGTTTGGTACTTTGTCAGTTTATTGTGTCTCAAAATCTAATTTGTAGGATAGTATCTGATGAAATTAATGAGTCTTAAATACTTGAAAAATGTAAATATGTTTTTTTGAGCTAAATACATGGGGAATTAAGAAAAATGATAGATCCACAGAGGTCACTGGAAGAGATTTAGTTTCAACTCACTTAACCTCAGCTAATTTAAAATGCATTAAAAATGTTTAAATCATATGCTTTCATTCAGCCTGTTTCCAGCAGTACTAGTGTGTAGTCAACAAAAGAAACACACCAAAACAAAACACACCAAAACAAAACACACCAAAACAAAACAAAACAAAACAAAACAAAACAAAACAAAAAAAGATGGGAGGAACTTTTTCTTAGTTTACCATTGTAAATTGACTCAGTTAAATAGCATAAATCTAGTCCTGAGATATTAGCTATGGGAATTACATGGCAAAGCAATTTGGTGCTTCATCAGTTGACAGTGTCTGTGCCTGAAAATATTCAGTGTTTTTTGCCTCCTAGTTTATTTTGGCTTGAAACTAAAGGAAAGTCTTTTTGCATTTGGGAATCTACCAAAATTAGCTAGTTATATCTAATTGCCTGATGTGTTATATTCAAGATCAAATATTTACTTAATTGGAAGTACCTTATTGTTTGTCTGAAAAACAAGTATTGTCAGTATTAGAAATCAAATCTTACTCTGTTTGCACTGAATATAAAAAAATGAAGTGAATTATTAGGAAAATGGTATGGGATTAGAAAACATGTTTCTTTCTAAAAAAAAGTTCCTGAAAAGTATTTCTCACATTTGTCTGCATTGTCACTTCATTAAAATGCCTGGGAAAATTCCCATTTGCCATGGTCATCGTCATTGGCGATCACTCGTAGCCGAGTAAGATTGTCTTCCAAAGGTAAAATTTTAACAGTGGATCCGTAAGTGGCTATAAAGGCCAATTCTGGATCCGCACAACCTCCCACAATGAGGGCATAGGTTTCCGGGTGGGAGACGGTCATGATGAGGGTTTGCCTGACGTGCCTTCCTTTTAGCTCTTTTCTCCCTTTCGCCCTGTACTCGTGCTTCTTCAAAGTCCATAGCGCCATTAATAAAGGCTGACCTCCAGTTGAAACGCTCATGAGTTAGGGCTTCCCAGTTCTCAATGCTGATATTACATTTTTTTAAATTAGCTTTGAGAGTATCTTTGAATCTCTTTTGCTGTCCACCAATATTCCGTTTTCCATTCTTAAGTTGGGAGTAAAGTAGCTGCTTTGGAAGACGATGGTCAGGCATTCGAACAACATGACCGGTCCAGCGAAGTTGATGTTGGATGATCATTGTTTCAATGCTGGTGGTTTTCGCGTCTTCTAATACACTAACATTAATCCGCCTATCTTCCCAAGCAATTTGCAGAATTTTTCGGAGGCAGCGTTGATGGAATCTTTCAAGAAGTTGGAGGTGGCGTTTGTAGAGGGTCCATGTTTCACAGGCGTACAGAAGGGTTGGTAGTACATTTAAAGTGGAATCCGGCATTAAACAGGAATGTGTTATTGCTCCAACCTTATTCGCTATCTTCATCGCTATGATTATACACCTTGTTGAAGAGAAACTTCCTACTGGTGTAGAAATTATATATCGAATAGATGGAAAGCTTTTTAATCTTAGTAGGCTGAAAGCAAAAAATAAGGTAATTACAACTTCTGTTATAGAACTTCAATATGCTGATGATAACGTAGTCTGTGCACACTCCGAGGAAGATCTTCAAACTATCCTAAACATCTTTGCAGAAGCATATGAAAAGCTCGGCCTCTCGATTAACATTAAAAAAACCAAAGTGCTTTACCAGCAAGTTCGAACCAATCCCTCTGCAGCGCCATCAACCCAGCTTAAAGGTGTGTCACTAGAAAATGTCGACCACTTTTCTTATCTCGGCAGCCATCTATCTACAAAGGGCGACATCGACGCTGAAATTCAGCATCGCCTGAGCTCTGCGAGTGTAACTTTCTCCCAAATGAAGCGTAGAGTGTTTGAGGATCGGGACATTCACAGGGAGACCAAAATGCTTGTTTACAAAGCCATTTGCCATGGTATCTTTTGTTTAATCAGCTTTTAACACTAACATACAGGCCAATCAAATGCATGCTTGCTTACAACTTAATCTCACTATGTTCATGGCACCTATTCACAGTAATTGTACTCAAAACTGCACTACAGTTCTTAAACCACAATCTTCTGGTGGGAATGGAATGTTTTATGATGTCTAATTTTATTCTGTTCACTTAACCAAGGGGTTCTCAAATTGTGTGGTGCCATGACCCCCTGAAATATAAATGAATTTGTGTGGAACCCCCTTCCCTCATGAATATAATTTACCAATATACTAGATGCCACACAGGACATCAGCAATCAGCACAGCGCTAGTAAATTTAAGGTGATTCCTCCCTAAAGGGAAGAGTTTATGGGGGAAGGGAGATCACAGAGAAAAGTCCTGTGCAACATCCATTTTCCCTAACTCTAGCTGCAGCCAGTACTAGAGATATTTCTTCCCAAAAATTGGGTGCGTATTTACAGAATCCATACTGCAAAAAAAGGGCAAGGTCAGGAAAGTATGCTAACAATAGCAACAACAATTATAGCATTAATACTAATAAAATAATATTATTTATTTATTTATTTATTTATTTATCATATTTATTCACCGCCCATCTCGTGTAACAACAACTCTGGGCAGTTTACAATGAATAAAAAGTATAAAATTCAGTATAAAATATAAATATAAATAAATACAAAATATATAAAATATAAAGCCCAGATGGTCTTAGTAAAATTTTCCGGGGCCACCTCAAGATACCAACTGCCCCCATGCTCGACTATCCCCTCTCTCGCCCCAAGCGAGGTGGCATAGCCACATCTTAACTTCCTTTCTGAAGGCCACGGCAGAGAAGGCCCTCTTCCTGGACCCTGCCAATCGACACTCTCTCATGGACAGAGTCCGCAGCATGCCCTCTCTGCCTGACCGGGTGGGACGGGTCGATGTAATGGGGGCGAGGCGGTCCCTCAAGTAACCTGGACCCATGCCATGTAGGGCTTTAAAGGTGATAACCAACACCTTGAATTGGACCCGGAAGCAGACTGGCACCCAATGCAGCTCGTGCAGCAAAGGTGTTATATGTTCCCTCTTTGGGGCTCCTAAAACTGCTCGCGCGGCCGCATTTTGAACCAGCTGTAGGTTCCAGATACTCTTCAAGGGTAGCCCCATGTAGACCGCATTGCAGTAGTCTATGCGGGAGATGACTAGGGCATGAGTGACTGATCAGAGGGCCTCCCGATCCAGGAAGGGGCATAGCTGGTGCACAACACGAAGTTGTGCAAAGGCTCTCCTGGCCACGGCTGCCACCTGCTCTTTGAGCAGGAGTTGTGAGTCCAGGAGAACCCCCAGGTTCCGCACCGGATCTGTCTGGAGCTGTCCAATCCCATCCAGAACCAAACATGGTAAATTCCTGGATGCTAAGGGGTCCCCAACCCACAGCCACTCTGTCTTACTAGGGTTCAGCTGAAGCCTGTTGTTCCCCATCCAGACCCCCACAGCTTCCAGGCACCAAGAGAGGGTGGTCACAGCTTCACTTAAGTCACCCGGGATAGAGATGTATAATTATCATCAGCATATTGATAATACCTTATCCCATGGCAACGGATGATCTCACCCAGTGGTTTCATGTAGATGTTAAAAAGGAGCGGAGATGGTACCGAGCCCTCCCAAAAAGGAGGGGTCATGGGCCAGATCTCTCGCTTCCTATCAACACCGATTGGGACCGGCCCTGGAAGAAGGAGGTGAACCAGTGCAAAACTGTGCCGCCCACCCCCAACTCCCTGAGCCAACCCAAAAGGATACCATGGTCGATGGTATCGAAAGCTGCTGAGAGGTCAAGAGCAAGGATGGATGCACTGCCCCCATCCCGCTCCCATCAGAGATCATCCAAAAGTGCAACCAAAGCTGTTTCTGTCCCATATCCGGGCCTGAAACCCGAATGAAAAGCATCCAGATAATCCGTTTCATCCAGGATCCTCTGGAGCTGCAACACCACCACTTTCTCAACCACCTTCCCTAAAAAGGGGAGGTGGGAGACTGGATGAAAATTGTCCAGCACGGTGGGATCCAGTGGTGGTTTCTTGAGGAGGGGGTGCACCAGTGCCTCTTTAAAGGCAGCCAGAAACCCTCCCCAGAGGATGAATTACTAGTTCCACCTTCCCCAGAAGGGATCGGGTGATCTTAATCAGGGCTGTCGGATGGCATTCTGTGGATGCAATAAAAGTGGAGAAATAATGATGTTTTGCTGCTCTTACCGCCACAAGGTAGGTCTTAATAGCGGCTCTAGCTTGTGTTCGGTCGGATTCAGTCCTTGTCTTCCTCCAGCGGCACTCTAGACATCTCTTGATCCTCTTCAGAACCCTCAACTCCTCTGTAAACCATGGTTAGTATCAGGTTCGATGGGACAAGAGAGTTCGCACAGGTGTGATCCTGTCCAAGGACCCGGCTGCCTCCCTATTCCAGGCAGCAGCCAGGGCCTCTGCTGGACCGTGCAGCAGATCCTCGGGTACAACCCCCAGCTCCCTCTGAAACCCTGTTGGGTCCATCAGTCGCCAGGGACGGACCAATCAAATGGGTCCTGCCTCCCTGCGGAGGGGGGCGGTGTAGGAGAATCTCAAGGTCACCAGGGCATGATCTGACTATGACAAGGGGGACAGATGTAGCTCTCCCCTCAGATCACATTGCCACTGCTCTGACAAGAAAACCAAGTCTGGTGTGAGGCCACTGTCTCGAGTCGGGTCCCGAATAATCTGAGACAGGCCCATGGCTGCCATGGTGGCCATGAACTCCCAAGCCGCCTCCGATGCAAGCCCCAGGGATGGCAGGTTGAAGTCCCCCAGGACCATAAGTCTGGGAAACTCCACCGCCAACCCCGAGATGGCCTCCACCAGCTCAGGCAGGGAGGTTGCTATGCGGCAGGGAGGCTGGTACAGTAGCAACAATCCCAACTGTTCTTGGGAACCCAACTTCAGAAACAGGATCTCACAAGCACTTGTGGAGCAGTGCCCCTGAAGGCCACCCCTCCTCCCCTGTCCTGGGGTCTCGGCTGGTGCCACACCGTAAACCTGTCCGGGCACATTTCTGAAAGGGGCACCCCCCCTCCAGGGCCCAGCCAGGTCTTGGTAATACACGCCAGGTCTGCCCCCTCCTCGATGATCAGATCACGTACAAGGAGGGCCTTGTTGTTAACCAACCTGGCATTGAGAAGCAGCAGCCAAAAGCCGGGGCCTCCATGGATTATTATTATATGTAAATAATAATGAATAATGGTACGATGGGATGATGGAGGAAAAAAACAAAAGTGCAAATTAATCTCATTCTCTTCAAATGTTCATACAAACTATGGCAGGGGAGACACCTTTCCTCACCCCCCTTTTATATTTCCACCAATGATCCCTCTGCAGAACCCAGTTAAAAGCTGGAGGGGGGGGGACAGAAAGAGGAAACTTTTCAGTGCCATCTCTGTTTCTTTTTAGCCTGGCTCTTACAACCTCATTGTCTTGTTAGTAATCTGCGTGTCATCTCATTGTCATTGTCGTCATCATCATCATCCTTTCTGGAATTCTGTTGCATGAGAGGTAGTAAAAGGTAAAGGTTCCCCCCACACATTTGTGCAGTCGTGTCCGACTCTAGGGGCCGGTGCTCATCTCCGTTTGTTAGCTGAAGAGCCAGCGTTGTCCGAAGACGCTTCCGCGATCATGTGGCCGCATGACGCGCGCGGAACGCTGTTACCTACCCACCGAAGTGGTACCTATTCATCTACTTGCATTTGCATGCTTTCGAATTGCTAGGTTGGCAAGAGCTGGAGCTAGTGCGGGAGCTCACTCCGCACGCAGGGCTAGGGATTCGAACCTCCGAACTTGCGATCTTCTGATCAACAAGCTTGGCGTCTTACCCGCTGAGCCACCACGGCCCTATATGAGAGGTAGAGAAATTACTATAACAAACAAATGCATAAACCCCAGAGGGCCTCTTCATTAACCACCCCCACCACCCCCTTCTTAGATTTAGCTTTTGCCACTCAGCCCATTATATCCCTAGGATACCGTATGGCCAGAATGCACAAACCCAAGCAACATGGGTATGTGCGTGTGTGTGTGTGCACGCGCGCATGACAATGTGGGCTTGTGGGACACAAACACGTACAATCTCATCCTTGGACTGAGGCCGACTTAGCCTCCCCACTAACCTTTTCTGGGTGATGTTGCTGAGGCTATTTTTAGCCCAGCTTAACTGAGGAAGAGGCAAGAATCACCCAGCATCATCTATGTGGGTAGAAGGACAGCTGAGCCAACAGCTGAGCAATGATGAAGCATATTCAACTATTGGCTCTGGCAGCTGCAGTTCCCCACCCCACCCCCACCCCCAATTTGCTCACAATCTCCCAGTGGTCATGGCCCACAGTTTGGGAACCCATGGTTAATTTACAAGGTTTGGACATATTTTTGGCTTTGATAGCTAAATAGGCTACAAGGTTGGGGGTATCACTCACATGTGCATCCATGCACATGTACCCCTTTATGCTCTCTTTCTCTTTCACTCACAGACACATCTCATCCTCCTCCCTCCCCCCCAGAAACCCATCACTAAATGTTGGTTTCTTGTGAACACTAGCTGTACAGTGGGGAAAGTAGACAGGGCTCTTCTATCCCCAGCAACAGCAACGCTTTTTGGGAACTGAGATCAGTAGTTTGTAATTTTATCTTTTTAACCACGCGTGATATGTGTGATATGTATGATCAGGATTTCAGCTATAAGCATAAAGGCTCTACTTGGAAATATTACACAAGACACAAGGCAGAGCTTACAGGATTTGGGGTGGGGTGAGAAACATAGTTCTGCTACTGCCTCCCCCACATATTTGAAGTATGCCTGGAGGAGGTCAAGTGAACAACCTATGTACAACAACCTATCCAAGCCTTGGATTCCAGTCAATGTGCGCAAACTGCTTCATACATCACACTCAAGAGACTAACTGAATGAATAAATCCTCACTGAACATAATTTCTCTGTATTGTTTTATATGTTAATCAAAATAATTTTATATGGCGTGACTGAAAAGCAGCATGAGGAATAAAACATTTGGCTTGTTTTCGCTTAGAATGATATATGAACCCAGCCACTTTGGGTTCAAGAAATCAGGATTAAGCAGACCATGTCTTAACGTGACGTGTCTGTCTAGTCATATTTGTTTAAATCCAGGAGACTTGTGAAATGGTGTATCTTAGTAATCGTTATATATGTCCCATGACAGGAGCAGGTATGTGTTACTGAAAAGACAGAATTAACCACACCTCAGAGTGTGGCTACCAGATTTGGGATGCAAAAATCTTGGTGGTCAGGAGATGGCAGTAAAGCAATACAGAAAACTAATTTTTTGCTGCCATCTAGTGGTGTCATAATTTTTTGCAAACCAGATCTGGTAGCACTACCTCAGAGAGGTAATTTGGTACATTAGTACCTTGGTCTTCCAAGATGTAGAATAGATGACTGACATTTATTTTCTAAGAACTCTAAATACTGATTATTCAAACTTAAAATTGCACACATTTGGAGCACTGTGGGCCCCCCAAATGGCCATGTTGGCTGGGGATGTTAGGAAATTTTATTTATTTATTTATTTATTTATTTATTTATTTATTTATTTATTTATTTGTCAGTCACATTTCTTTACTGCCCCAACTCGTACTATGACAACTCTGGGCGGTGTACAAACAACATATAATCCAACATATATGGTGGCCACCAGGTTTAGAAAAGCTTTACTACTACCACATTTAGGCTATCCCAAAGGTTTTTGAAAGCATATTCCGGAACTCTCCTTTATAAAATAATCTGATTTGCAAAAGCATGAAATTAAAATACCTTTCAAGCAACTGATTTTGTTCCAAAACAAATATTTGTCAGTGTCTGAATAACCATTTTCACTCTATTTTATTTGGTTATTTCATCAGTTACAGCTCCAGCTAGCAAAAATGTAATAAAGGTCTCCTTCCCCTGAGCCACTTCCAGCGCATCCTTGCTTTTATTCCTTTGGTTGACTTCTATGTGGAAGGGAGTAACGGAAAAGAAAAATGGTTGCAGATAATTTCTTTTTCTCCCATTAGATGTTTTCACTGGATCTCAGACCCTTCCATGAATGGAAATAGCCCCCATGTTCATGGGAACATATTCCCATTGATTTATACTAAAAACATATATATGTATAATTAAAATGTCTGCTACATTTGTGTCTCTTTTTACCAGCCTAGGTTAGTAGGATAAGATAAAGGCCAGTGGTTAAAGATATCCAACACAGTTTTGAAATGTTTTACAAGTTTTAATGAGTATTTCATCTTTAAAGAGGCAAATTTCTGTCTTTCAAAGATGTAACATAATGCGATATTTTTGAGGGAAAGTAGCAATTCTTTAAGACAGTGCTCAAATTATAGTGACCTCTCATCTTGTTCCATATAATTCAAGCAATGGTTTAAAACAAAATACATTATTATGAGCAATTACTCATTCACAAAAGTCATCTGGGACCAGTTACTCTTTTTCAGTCTAATATGTTGTATTAGGCTGTTGGGAAGATCAAATACTGTACTGTACGGTAGAAAATGGGAAAAGAGATTCACATATGCCTGAGTTTCTTGGAAGAAAATAAATGTAATAAATAAAATATTGTTACTAAACATTACCAACTTTGTATTATTTTTAGAAAAAATGTGTGCTTTCGTACTTTAAAAGAATGCTTAAAAAGCAATGGCAATATATTCATCGTCTGTGGATTGATTAAATCCAGACAAGACAGAGAAGCTGTTGGTGAATAGGAAATGACATTTAGGGATTAAAGTTCAACCTGTTTTAGATGGGGTTGCCTTCCCCAGAAGGAGCAGATTTGCAGCCTGGGAGTGTTTACCGATCCTCAGCTTTCACTAGATTCACAGCTGTAGCAGCTATGGCAAGGAGTACTTTTGCACAATTGTGCCAAGTGCACCAGCTACAACTGTTTCTGAGGTGGTAAGACTGAGCTGTAGATTAGTTATCCACACCTTGACTACGGCCTGCTTTCACTACGACACACACTATATGGGGTTACCTTTCAAAAGTGTCCAGAAGTTGCAGTTGGTAAAAAAATGCAGTAGCTAAGCTGCCAATCAGTACAAAGCATAGGGGTCATATGTAGAGGCATCTGCAGAATCCAAGCATTTTTTCAGAATGACAAAACAAGCGCTGTGATGTCACAATGCCAGCCCCACCCTTACGTATATGCATGCAGTGTCATAGTGCACATACCAAAGGGGCAGAGCTTGTGTCACAATGCCACAATGCTCATTTTGTCATTTGCCTCCCCTTGCCCCCCTTCCTCTGATCATATGATGCTCGTTCAGGTTGTTAATTACTTACCAGGGACAATTTAAGTTGTTTGTACTGAGTGTTAAAGCCCTAAACAGCTTAGGGCCTGACTAATGAAGGGACTGCTTTTCTGTTAGGTCCTTATTTGGCTGTTAAGATCTGACCTTTAGAAGATGCGCTTTTTTCTGGCCCATCTTTTTTGCTGTATTGCTCCCAGGCATAACACACGTTTCATTGAACCCTCTACTTTCTGTGTTTAGGAAAACTGTAAAGAAGCTTATCTTTTGCTAAGCTTTTAATTGTTAGATGATTTTAGCATTTGTCATTAAGTTTTGTCTTTACAGGTAGTCCTCATTCAGCAACCACTTGTTCAGTGACCATTCAAAGTTATGACAGCACTGAACGAGGGGGACTTATTTTTTTATTTATTTTATTTATACTACAAATTTAGTCACCGCCCATCTTACTCAGGGAGCGACTCTGGGCAGTTTACAATCCCGTGTGGTTGCAGCATTCCAGCCAAATTTGCATTACCAGCCAAATTGTAATAAATGTCTTATTTAACCTCTAAAAAATAATCTTGAGGACAAATAGTTAAAATTATGCTGGAAATTAGAGTTCTAAGTTAGCTTAAATTAATTTTTTTTGCACTGCTGTGTTTTAGAAGGGAGCATTTATTTGTGTGTTTCTTTGTTTTAGATTTCTATTCACCTTTTGTTCAGGAGCTCAAGGCAGATCCTTGAGACATACCTCATTTTAATTCTTCCACAGCTCTCTTAACAGATTTCTCTGGCTGCAGGAAAAGTCAGGGGAATAAAACTTGGTGTTATCATTCTCAGAAGTAAATAGAGGTCTTTGGGTAAGAAAAAGAAGAGTTATTCACATACATTAGGATGGACTTCTCAAACTGCAATATCAAGACCCCTTAAAATAACACAAATTTGTGCAATGAATAAAACAAATGATGTAATTGGGGTTAGGGTTGGGCACAAAATAGACCACTTTTAATAATTAAAATTTAATCTATAAAGCAAATAATACAATGATAGTGTCTTATAACTTTATAAAATAAACAAAAGCAATTTTATAAAATAAGCAATCCCCCAGTAACATTTAAAACTATATTTTAATGGGAACTATGGGTTTGCTTACTTTGCCTAATTTCAGAAAGCTTGATTTTGAAGACATCCTCTCTCATTTACTAGTCAGGGGGGAAAAGGGAGAGGCCGTTCCCTGCTTTAAATCAGCTTCTCTTAAAATGCTGCAGCTTGCCAAACACAAGCAGGCTGTCAGCTTCTTTTGGCACTCTGTCTGCCATGAAGCTGCACTGAGGTCTCCATCCCATTTCATCTTCTCTTTCCCTCTCTCAGCCTGCTTGGGACTTGTAAATCCCCTTCCCCACCTTTTGTAACTGCCTCCTGAGGAATCTGTATAACGACCAAGTAGCAACGGTAAGAACAGAGCACGGAACAACGGACTGGTTTAAGATTGGGAAAGGAGTACGGCAGGGTTGTATACTCTCACCCTACCTATTCAACCTGTACGCAGAACACATCATGCGACATGCTGGGCTTGAGGAATCCAAGGCTGGAGTTAAAATCGCTGGAAGAAACATTAACAATCTCAGATATGCAGATGATACCACTTTGATGGCTGAAAGCGAGGAGGAGTTGAGGAGCCTTATGACGAAGGTGAAAGAAGAAAGTGCAAAAGCTGGGTTGCAGTTAAACCTCAAAAAAACCAAGATTATGGCAACGAGCTTGATTGATGACTGGCAAATAGAGGGAGAAAAAGTGGAGGCAGTGACAGACTTTGTATTTCTAGGCGCAAAGATTACTGCAGACGCTGACTGCAGCCAGGAAATCAGAAGACGTCTACTTCTTGGGAGGAGAGCAATGGCAAATCTTGATAAAATAGTTAAGAGCAGAGACATCACACTGACAACAAAGGTCCGCATAGTTAAAGCAATGGTTTTCCCTGTAGTAACCTATGGCTGTGAGAGCTGGACCATAAGGAAGGCTGAGCGAAGGAAGATAGATGCTTTTGAACTGTGGTGTTGGAGGAAAATTCTGAGAGTGCCTTGGACTGCAAGAAGATCAAACCAGTCCATACTCCAGGAAATCAAGCCAGACTGCTCACTTGAGGGAATGATATTAAAGGCAAAACTGAAGTACTTTGGCCACATAATGAGAAGACAGGATACCCTGGAGAAGAAGCTGATGCTAGGGAAAGTGGAAGGCAAAAGGAAGAGGGGCCGACCAAGGGCAAGATGGATGGATGGTATTCTGGAGGTGACGGACTCAACCATTGGGGAGCTGGGGATGGTGACGGCCGACAGAAAGCTCTGGCGTGGACTGGTCCATGAAGTCACGAAGAGTCGGAAACGACTGAACGAATAAACAACAACAACCTTTTGTAATTTCCTCTTTGCTGTAGTCTCCCCTCCTTAATAATTCCCTCTGTAGAGGGAGCACCAGATCAGATAGTCAGACCTTTGCATAGTTCTGCATGTCCTCCAGGTATGAGTAACCCTCTTTGAAAAGGAAAGATATGTTTAAAAGACCAAAAACAAAAGAACACTCCCTCCTAGAAGGCTCCGCAGCCTTAGCATAGCTTTTGTATTGAGCACATTTCTACATCAGACAGGTCCTTTGGGTTAGGATTGCCCTTGTCACATACTGGCCAAAACATGCAAAACTGACCAGTACTATCCTTACTGCCAAGAGGGGTAACACATACATTACACATATGATATCAAGACTGGAAATTCAGTCTATACCTTCTCTATCTTATTAAAAAGCAGCATGTGAAAGCTTTGATTGACCAAAGCCATGATGGGCAGTGGAAGTCAACATTCAAGAGAATATTGACAATCATGGGGAAAGCTCTTCCCTGGGCACCGCAACATTAATAAGGTTAATGCCATGTTTTTAGATCGGTTGGATCAGTATGGCTCTTGTGTTTTAAAACAATTCTCTTAACATAGACACCAGTTTACCATTTTAAAGATTAACTTTTTAAAGTCATCCCAATACTTGTTCTTATGTATGAAATACATAATTAAAGGACGTGTAAATTGGGAGGTGTGTTTGTGTATTGATTTTCTAAAATATTTCAGTGTAATAGGTCTTTTACAAATATCCAGGCAATGTATGTCAAAACAATATAAATAATATGGAAACAAATGTAATGATGTAACATGATCAATAAACATGACTTAAAATGTTTACTGATACAACAAACACAGATCATCAAATGCCAAGGTGAATAATTGGCTAAACTCTGACTTGTAAATAACTACTCACTTGATTCTCTATTGCAGGTAATAATATTACTCTACCACAGTAATTGTATCACTTGGAGAAAAGTTGATAGAAAGGTATAATTTTGGTAGGCAGTATGGCAGGTTGTGATTGTGTGGAGAGAGAGGGAGAGAGAGAGAGAAAAAACTTTTGTAGGTTTATTTGCAATAAATTCTAAGCCCACTTACTTGAAAATATATTCAACTGAATTCAGTGGGATGTGTTTGTAAATAAAAGTGTTTGTGATCCATATTTTTAAGAAGGTGTTGATATATAAGAGCTCCTCAGCTCTTACGCTGCTTTTCATACAAATAACAGTACATAACTCAGAACTATAAATTTCACTAACATTCACCAATTTCACAAATAGGAGTCTACCCTGTTTATACATAGAACTGATTTATTTCCTCTAACAGCAAATCACTGGCTATTATTGAGAAACCTAATGTTCAAATAAACACAACTCCTAATATAACTCATTTTAAAATTGACTTAAAAAGGACAACCACTGAGGATAGGACTTCAGAATAACAGCCGGAGATTCCCATGTTGATCCCAAAGATTAACATGTTTGGACTGTATTAAAAAAACAATTAAATACAAAATGAATGTTGCCTTGTAGATTTATGAGCCTTGTCAATTCCTTGGATTCTCCTAACTAAAGCCATGCACAATCCTACATAACATGTAGTCAATCTTTTTCTATTATAATAGGCAGAACCCAAGGTAACAGCTTACAATGCACAATGCTCAGATGACCTCAAGGAGAATTAAAGGAGGAGGAGGATTCTAGAAATGATTCTAGCCATTCTTTGCGTCTCACCCTAGCCAAAGGTGAAAGCTAGACATAAGACTGTAGAATGTCACTGCCACCTACGACTTGCCTTTCACACAGTGATAGGAAAATGTCAGTAGAAAATAAAACAGTTCTAATTACATCATTGAGGAATTGTTCAGCGACAGTAAACATAACTGTAAAAAGTGACGGTGAAGCAAGCTTAAAGGCTGAGCTTCTTCATATGACTAAGGTTTGATGCATTTACTTTTTTACCCGTTAAACCTTTCTGTTCGCTTGATCACAGTTGGAAGGGGCCTTTTGGGCTACGGAGTCCAGTCCCCCACTTCATTGGGGGGATCTCAGCTGCAGCATCTCTGGTAAACCCAGCCTGTGCTTCAATACTTCCAGCAAAGGGGAATGCATCGCCTCTTCACTCTAGGATATTTATTTTATTTGTTTGTTTTCTGCCCCATCTGTTCTGCGTCTAGAAGCTGTCAATAGCTTACAGCAATAAAACAAATGTCTGGGGGTGGGGGGGGGAAGGCAGTACAATGAAAATCAAATTAAAATCAATATAATTAAAATCAGCAGTTCCATTATGGAATTTCACTTACTGATAGGAAGATTTTCTTAGCATTCCTGAAATTTAATACCATTATTATGTGTTCTTTACCCTGAGAAGATATAAAACAGAACTTGGCCATTTTCTGTATGACCCCTCCATACCCACAGATATTTGACGAGTACTGTCACTTCCCTTTTAAATCACTAACCATAGTCATCTTTACTGGAATTAGTTTCTAGTCTGTTTATCATTCTCATTGGCCCTCTCTGTGCTTGTTTCAGTTTCTTAAAGTATAGTGTCCAGAACAGGACATAATATATTATTAAGTCCCATAATTAGCATTATACTTCTGTTGATCGTGTATAATTTATTTTACTTTGGGAGGAGGGGTCATCCAGGTCATATGCTGACTCATATTCAACTTGAGATCAAATACAGTTCCAAAATTCTTTAGCCTGAAATTAGGAGGAGTCTGATAGTTTTCAGACTTACACATTTTTTAAAAGCATAAGCTTTCATTAGACCTTTCAGTAAAATGTGTGAGTCTGAAAAAGTGCTATCAAACTCCTCCTGATTTTTGGCTACTGTAGACTCTGGCTCTTCTCCCACAATGTCTGTCTAGTCAGTTATGCTAACATATACCTATGCATTTAATTTCTTTTTTCTTCAGAAAAGAACATTGCATTTGTCTCAGTTAAATTTTATTTTATTATTCCAGCCCACTTCTTTAAGTTATCAATATAATTTTGAATTTTCTGTCTTCTAGAACAGTGTTTCTCAGCCTTGGCAACTTTAAGATATGTGGACTTCAACTCCTAGAATTCCCTAGCAAGCATTGAAGTCCACATACCTTAAACTTTCCAAGGTTGATAAACATTGTTCTAGAGCAGTGTTTCTTAAAGTGTGTTTCTAGGACCCCTGGGGGTCCCCCAAGACTCTCTCAGGGGTCCGCAAAATCAAAATTATTTGCCAGCCTATGTTGAAAAATAATACAATATTAAAATCCCTTCAAACAATCATGAGAAGTGGTAGCGGCAGCAAATGTGTCAATTTTAATTTTTATGGTGAATTTCGATAAATATAATTCATACAAACAAAAGCTCTTATGGGTCCCTCCATAATTTTTATAAGTGGGAAGAGGTCCTGAGAGAAAAATGTTTAAGAAACCCTGTTCTAGAACATTAGCTATCCCACCTACATTTGTGTCTTCTGCAAATATGATAAGCATTTCCTCCACCTCTTTGTCCAAATCATTAATAAGTTCTTTTTTTTAACAAGGATTTTATTGAATTTCAGAAAAAGATAAAAGATACAGAAAAACGAAAAACTACAAAAAAAGAACTAAAAAGTGTGAAAACACAAGAGGAAAATTTTTAGGTAGATTACAAAGAGAAGTGACTTCCGACTTTAAACATCAAGGATATACAGCCATTTCCCACAATCAATCCCTTACTCTATATTAAACCAAAATCACATTATTACAATTCAACCCCTTAGCACATTATAAAAATCACTAAATACCATTGCTCCATCCCTTTATATTAATATATATATATATATATATATATATATATATATATATATTCACCTAATCAACATCCCCCCTAAATTAACAATTACTTAATTGTTCCCTTCCTACTACTATTCTATACATTCCTGTCTACTATAATAAAGATCAAAAATAAAAAAGCATGTAAATTATCTACCATTATAATTAATAATACAAAAATACATCTACCATTATAATTAATAATACAAAAAACATGAATACAAAAAACATGAATAAAAAGAAACCTTAATAATCATAATCCCAATCATTAACAAAAAGTAAAATCATCCAAAGCCAAAAGACCATCCAGATAAATATTTTAGTCCCTTAACCCACTTCAAAATAGACCAAGACATTTACACATCTCCATAACAAGCACAGAGCTATTTTCTTAAAGAAATCAAACAACCCAACTGCTCCCCTCACAAACACAGACTTCTCTTCAAAAAATTTCCCATACATAATAACCCCTTCTTTTCCATAACATTCCATCAGAAAGTCAAATTCACTCATGTCTTGCAGCTCAATTTCTCCATTTAAGTTCTTCCATTCAGCATTGCCAATTTCATTGCCAATTTCATCCAGAATTTCAACAGAAGCCCAAATCTTGCTCTTGGGAGTGACATTTCCATCCCTGTTAGATTCTTGAGGTTCATCCACATCATCCCCAACCAGATGGCACATTTCAGACCACATATTTTCCATAATGCTCCAAATGTCTTGCAGAATAACTTGGCAGGAATCAGAAAGAATCTGCTTTGATGGCGAAAGTCAGAGAAAGCCTGGCTAAGATCCTCCATTTCTGAAGCAGTAAATTATGGCGCCCCCTAGAGAATTAACCGGCCAGAGTGAAAGTCAATGGAAAATTACCGAACTGAGTTAAGATAAGATACCAGACAGTTCCCAGAGAAAGCAGCAGCAGGAAAGTGAATGTTCAGAATGGCAGATTCAACGTGTAGGAAAAATGCCAAAATCTTCAGAATTAGCACAAAAATAATAACAGGGAGACAATAACATACTCTCAACCCTCCATAGTGTTGGATGGAAAGCAAAATCCAAAGCTTATTTTTTTTTAATTAATCACAAAAATAATGATAAGCACCAAGAGAGATTGTTTCTTCTTAATGTAGAAAGCCTCTCTTAGGGTACGGATACTTAAATTTTTTTTTGAGTGCCTTAGAAATGGGGTAAAGTCTTACCCGTCGATCGCACACGCTGTCCACGATCTCCTGGCTGCAACTCGCCATCCGGAGGATGAATGGGTCGATTCCAAGTGTTTTCCTTAATCCGGAAAAACGCTCTGGGCTTCAGGAGAAACCAGCCTGAGCCCAAACCAAGTGCCACGATGCCAGTTCTGCCCACTCAGCTTGCAGGCACAGCTGGTCAGTCCGCCATATTCCCACCGGAAGTCCAAATCATTAATAAGTTCTTGAACTATCTCAGTCCTGCAGTTAATATTATATTCCAGTCTGATGAGAAACTGTTGGCAAATCAAAAGCCATCGAGTACTGAAATGAGCAGAAGGAATAACCTTGAGGAAGAAGAGGAAGAGCTGCAACAAAGCAACGGTCAGGTAAAAGAAATCTGAGTCCGTGGCAGAATGTAATTTGAGAAAGCATCTCAGAAAAGACTCTTCCTAGTTCTCAAGAAGATAAAGGGAGAGAGGGGGAAGCGCATTTAGATTTGCAAGATTCTGTTACTATAACCTTATAATAAAAGTAGTATTAGCTTGTGTGTCTTTGGTTTCCAAGTTTGGTCTACCTTGGAGGGCTGACATGTACTTTGTCAAAAATCAAGAAATAGCATGTCCACAGCATTTCCATAATCTCTATTGGAAATATAAAAAATCAAGGAAGATTTAGTCTGATAAGATTGGCCTTTGACAAATCCAGTAGTTCCCCAGATTCTCCTTTTCCTCCCTTTTCAAGATATGAACATTTGCCATTTTCCAAGTCATCTGGTTTTTCTCCTATTCTGAAAAATTTCTCAAAGATAATACATAAAGATTCTGCCAGACCGTCAGCCATCCATAACCTAAGTGCAGTCCATCCGGTCCTGGATATTTAAACTCATTCAAGGTCCCTAGATATTTCCTGATTATACTTCTAATCATGCTTGAACTGGAATTCTGCTTCTTTGACCTGCCCTTCCCAAATGTACATTTTCTTCATAGAGAGGCTGAGCCAAAATAGAAGTAGGCTTTTCAGATTCAAGAAGACAACTCATGAAACACATGGAACAAATTCATCAAAATGCCACCAAGCATCATATTGTTACATCACAGCATATATAATTAATTTAGGAAATCCCTTGTTATTTTCTGTATTTCAACAGTCGAGCAACTATGCTCCTGCAAATTGTCCTCAGATTTAGTGAGTGCTTATTGAAAGATTCAGGAAATCACATGATAAAATCTCCATAAGCATCCCTTTTTGAAAGCGTACATGTGGAAATTCTCTAGTATAAACTTTATTTCTGCTCTCTGTTAGGCTAGGAGCTTATCTGCTTCACCCAGAGCAGGAGCCTGATCAAAGAATCAATGTCCATTGTGTTTTCAGAATGGGCAAAACAGTAGCTACTATTGTTTCCCTTTGAATCCTAGGTGTGACTGACACCTCCAACAACACCTACCACTAATGAATACTTATAATATTAATGAATACTTATAAACTCCAGATTGATTAGATGTCAGACCTCAAAGCTCAGTCAGTGTACCTATTTTTACAAAACATTTTTGTTCTTTTTCCTTAATTTGTATATAACCTGATGAAGATCTTTGGAAAACCTGAAAGCTGGCATATCTTTTGTTCAATTTTGACTGATCCTTATAAAAATGGTTTCTTCCCCCCACCCCCATCTACCTATGTGGAAATTTACCATTCGTGGAAAAGAGAGAGTCAAATGCCTTATATTTTTATGGATGCACTGTCTTTGCGTAGAAGTTTGTGATCTGGGCAACTCTTTCACAATTGGGCAAAAAAGAGTGAGCTGTGTGGCAGTGCTCATTAGAAGTGTGGAAATCAGAAGGAACTATTTACTTGGGATATCTAGGGTATTAACCTTTAACTATATAAAAGACTAGCATGGATAAGTAGAGTTGCCAAGCGGCACCCAACCATGAGGAGGTTGAATCAGCCCTTCTGCAATTCATCCATATAACCTATTGTTGGATACATCACCCCACCCGCCGCCAAATCGTTTTTTTAATGGGGCAAAATAGAGGAGGAATACCTGCTGCCCTACTTCCCATCTCTATTTGGCTGCCATTATGTACATAAAAGGCCTTAAACTGGAATTACCAAAGGCCACTCCATTTGGGATGGTTGATGCTAATTCCCACAGTATTGTTTCCAGTGGCTCTCGGAAGTTCTGTTCTTTTTGATATCTACGTAGCTATCCTGCCTTTTTGCCCTGCTTTGCCAGTTAACCATACAGTGTTTGGTGTTTGCTGAGGTTTAATAAATACACATCAAGCTATATGTCTGCTAACTGTACGGAATGACGTGTGTGCGTGCTCTGATCTGGATGTGGGGATTGACTGGGAGTGTGCTGGGGGCAAACTAAACTGGAAATTACCCACAGAAATTTTCCAACACATGTAAGAGTCAGTAATAAACAATGCCTAAAAAATAATTGTTTGTGTATATTGTGTTATATGTATATTGTGTTGTTTCTTCAGAAAAGCTTCTTAAAATGTTATGACTGGAAATTCGGACATAATTTTATTGCTAAATGAAACATTATATAAACATTGGCATAAGCACTAGTCAAGACTAATAGAGCAGATGCTTTTTTAAAAAATAAATTGGGTTACTATACAAGGAAGTCCATTTTCTTCTATTTTGTTTCATCTCATTATAGAAATGTTAGCATAGAATATTAAAATGAATAAGAAGCTTCATGGTTTTCAAACAAAAACAAAACTTCATATAATCTGACTGCAGTTGACAACTGCATTTTCCATCAAAATCTGTAGAAATATAACTCAGCTGAATAACTTTCATAGCAGCAAGACTAGAAGTCAATTTTGATAAATTGTTATGTTAATTAACATTAACCAACTTTTAGTTTTCTCTGAACAGACAAACAATATTTTGAATCTACTGTGTTTTTATTTCTTCTGTTGTTGATTTTTTTTCGAAGATACAAAATTGGCTTCATGCTATCTACACCAGCCATTATTCCCCAAGTTTCTGAGATTTATATACAAATAGATTTTCCACAATAGTCTTACAGTACTAGCCTCCTTTCCTTGGCAACTATTACACAAACATTTATACTGATCTCATAAGTATAACATTTGAGGAATAACTATTGCTATTGGGCAAGGAAACTCTACAAAGCCATAATTTTCAGGCTTATCCAATTTGTAATGGGTAAATGAAAAACTCACAAGTCCACTGAAAAAGTTCAGCTCTCGTCATTCCAGCTTCATAACATTTATACCAATTTCTGCTCATGTTTATCTTAAATCCTTCAACAAACTTGTAAATTTCCCACAGTAGGTTGAATAGCTGCTCACAAATCATACAGGCGGACTCTTGCAAGAGAAAATCCCAGTATAAGCTAGGTTATTTATAATTCATACATTTTATTTATTGATACACTCTCCAGTCTGACATATTTGGACTACATGGCAGAGAAGCTTCCATGAGATTATAAAGACAACAAAAGGTGAGCTTTTCCCATAAGCCAGTCTGTCATAAACTGTTTATTCAATAAATTAAAACTTATTAAATACACACATACTTTTCCAATCACCAATTTTAAGGGCACAGAGAGGCACCTTCAAAAGAAGAGATATCTTGTGGATTATGTTATGCTGTTTTTAATCTGTTAGATTCAGATTCGGAGCATTTACAGGTAGAACCAGGGTAGTATAGGTTTACTGCTTCTAAACACATTTATGCATCTTATTATAATGATTTATATTCCTTTTTTAATAAGAATTTTATTAAGTTTAAAGATAAAACTACAAAAAAGCAAAAAAAAAAAGATTTTTAGAAGATTACATAAATAGATGACTTCCGACTTTCAACAAGAATATACAACAATTTCCATAATCAATCCCTTACTCTATATCAAACCAAGATCACATTATTTCTATAAATTATTCCATTGGTACATTATAAAAGTCACTAAACACCATTGCTCCTTCCCCTTATATAAAAAAGTAACCCAATATATAAACCTCCAAATTAGCTTTCCCCCCAAAAAACCAACATTTATTTAAATATTTTCTTCCTACCACTATTCTATATATTTCTGATCACTATAATAAAAATAAAATTATAAAAACATTTAAATTATCTACTTTTGTACTTAATAATGTTATAACAATTTAACCCTATTAAGCCTAAAACCATACACTTATTATTATATCTTATAAATCTTAAATGATCAAACAAACTTTAAAAGCAATCCTATAGATCTTAATCCAAAACATTACATAAAAATGGAATTATACAAACCTTAATATCAATCAAAATAGTAATATTCTTAATTCTTATAATAAAAATCAAATTATAAAAACATTTAAATTGTCTACTTTAATAATAATACTATAACAATCTTAACTCTATTAAACCTAAAACCAAACAATTATTATTATATCTTATAGATCTCAAAAATCCAAGCGAACTTTAAAAGCAATAATCCAAATCACTAAAGAAAAGTGCAGTCATATAAGCCTTAATATCAAACCAAATACATATTCTTAATTCTTGCAATACAATAAATCTTAATCCATATCATTAAAGAAAAATGGAATCCTGTAAGCCTTAATATCAAACCAAATACATATTCTTAATTTTTTATCCCACTTCGAAGTATACCAGAACATTTACTTGTTTCCATATTATGCACAAGGCATTTTTCATAGAGAAATCAAACAGCCCAACTGCCCTCCTTAAAAACTCAGACTTCTCAGCAGAAAACCTCCCACAGAACAGAGCCATTTCTTTCCCAAAACATTCCCTCAGAAAAACAAACTTGTCGGTATCTTGCAAGTCGAGCAGTCTTAACCCCTTCAATACCAAAGTATATTTGTCGCCTGGCATTTCCTCAAAGACTCCAATCTCACTGTCAGTAAAAGCATCTCCATCTTGATTGAATTCTTCCAGAACATCCTCAGCCAGCTGACACATTTTAAGACTGATATTTTCTACAATATCCTGAACATCTTGCAGAATAGCTTGAAGGGTGTCATGAAAAATCTGTTTGGAATCACAACAAAGCTCAGAACGCAGATCTGAGAAGATCTCCTTAAACTCTTCCATGTTTCAGGCAGTAGATTATGACACCCTCTAAATACTTGGCTAGGGCAGATAGGAGCTAATGGGTTAATGAAAGGCTTCCAAGAGTAATTGACGAAAGAGAAAGTATGTTGACCAGCAGCTGCGGCTCCCAAGGAAAGTGAACAAGAAACTCAAAACTCAAAACGGCAGATTCAACGTGTAGGAAAATGTTAAATCCTTCAAATTAGATTAAAAAATAATAGCGGGGAGATGATTATTTATTCTCAGTCCTCCTTAATATTTAAATGGGAAATAAGCCAAAGTTAAAAAAATATATTTTAATATTAATCCAGAAATAATGATAAGCACCAAGAGAGTTCACTTCTTCTTGCTGTAGAGAGTCTCTCTTAGGGTACATAAACTTAAAAAATATAAATTGGGTGATTTAGAAATGGGGGTGGCTCGACCTAATGTCCCTTTAAGGCTACAGCGTGGTCTGGAAATGGCGTCCCCAACTCCTGTCATCTCTTACCAGATTAGCGCCAACACTGCTGGCGGTCCTCAGGCTACGAGGTGACGTTTTGGAGTGCAAATGGGATGATTCCAAGTGTTTTATGTCCATGAAAGTGCTCCAGGGCATCAGAAAAAACCTGAGCCCCCCAAAAAAGCCGGCGCTGTCATATCTGCCTGCAGCGATCACGGGCACAGCTGTTCAGTCGGCCATGTCCCCCACTGGAAGTCCAATGATTTGTATTCCAAATCTCTCCAGAAACTGCACTTATTTATTTATTTATTTATTTATTTATTTATTTATTTATTTATTTATTTATTTATTACATTTATTACATTTATATCCCGCCCACAAGGAGGGACCCTGGGCGGTTATACTGTACATCTATTTCTTGAACCTATATATGATTTATCAAAATCAAAATTATTAGAATAAGGACATGATTTTGATACTAAACTGTTGCCCCTTAAATGAGAATATGATTTAGGTATTTTTGATCAACTATTTGTTTTCTGGAAAACCTGAGATAAGAAGCACTAAAGTATTGAAACACTTTTGTTTCAAGCCTGGAACAAAGAACGCTGCTCAAAATGGTTGGCTGTGTTCAGCTGCAACAAAACTTGAAACATCTTGAGTGTTCCAAGTTCTAACAAAATAAAACTCAAAAAAACATTTGTAGGGCTGTACACACTTCAAAAATGATTCAGAAGTTCTTTAGACTGTATGTGGGTTCAGCACCTCTCTGCTGTTCAATAAAGAAGACTGACTTTTTCTAGGCTTCTCTGCAAGCCTGAAAAAAAAAGGATGGTCTTTTTAAGAATTGCATGATCAAGTGGTTTCTTTAATAGCAGAAAGATGCTAAATTTGCACTTGCAGGAGGTATGAAGTATTGTTGTTATTGGATGATGCTTGCTGGTTGGCTGCTGGTGTAGGGAAAAAGGCTTTTAGTGCTTTTTAACTGCAGTAATAATATTACAATCAGATCTGAGAACATGAAGAGTGCAGGCACATACCATATTTTAACAAACCAGCCCAAGCAATCTTAATCTTTCTTTTTTAAAAAAACAACAACATATCTTGAGAGTCCTTTGCATGATTGATTGATTGATTCTTCTTACAGTTTGTTATTTTCAGAATCTGACTCCAAATCCATAATTTAAAGACATCTGTGTTCCTTCTCTTGCTTTTCTCAGTGTCCATCTTTCACAGCCTCATATTACCACTAGAAAGACCATTGCTTAACTGCTCCAGTCTTTGCTGTTGCAGAAATAACCTTATCCTCCACAATCTTATCTAAGTTTTTTGTTGCATTCCTCCTTAATCTCCTATTTGCACCTTCAGTACATGTACAAATTTATCTATTCTTGAGCTCCAACTTCTCTTTTTCTTTAATCTCATGTGCTCTATCAGATCATAATTACTCTTGAGAGCATTCCTACTTTACCTATATTTTCCTGTGATTTCTCTTAAAAGAGCTCTCATTTCCCTTTTCTGGTTATATTCCTCCGTTTATTGACATTCTTGATTTACATATCTTTCCTTGTTCTTTCTCGCTTGAAGTTAAAAGTCTGTATTCAGTCATTGTGCATGCCTCTGTCTCATTGCCCAAGCCTTTCATCTTCTCTCTCCGGTTATCGGGATAGCTTGTTGTGAAAGCCACTTGGATCTTTTCCTCATTTAAATGTTGGGGATACTTTCTTCTGCCTTGGTTTTCACAATACAGTTCCTTCTTGTAGGCAGTTGGCTTTGCTCGGTCCTGCAAAGCTTCATCTGTCCTCATCCCCATGGTAGATTACTCTTAGCTTCAGCATATTCTTCCTCATTATGCTCTTAATATTTTTAAATGAGTTCTTTATATTTGGTTAACAGCAACATTCTAACTGAGAATTTTGAAGAGTCAACTTTTATTGCAATGATCTCAGGGTCATTGGCGATCACTCGTAGCTGAGTAAGATTGTCTTCCAAAGGTAAAATTTTAACGGTGGATCCGTAAGTGGCTGTAAAGGCCAATTCTGGATCCGCACAACCTCCCACAGTGGGGGCATAGGTTTCCAGGTGGGAGACGGTCATGATGAGGGTTTGCCTGACGTGCCTTCCTTTTAGCTCTTTTCTCCCTTTCGCCCTGTACTCGTGCTTCTTCAAAGTCCATAGCGCCATTAATAAAGGCTGACCTCCAATTGAAACGCTCATGAGTTAGGGCTTCCCAGTTCTCAATGCTGATATTACATTTTTTTAAATTAGCTTTGAGAGTATCTTTGAATCTCTTTTGCTGTCCACCAATATTCCATTTTCCATTCTTAAGTTGGGAGTAAAGTAGCTGCTTTGGAAGACGATGGTCAGGCATTCGAACAACATGACCGGTCCAGCGAAGTTGATGTTGGATGATCATTGTTTCAATGCTGGTGGTTTTCGCTTCTTCTAATACGCTAACATTAGTCCGCCTATCTTCCCAAGTAATTTGCAGAATTTTTCGGAGGCAGCGTTGATGGAATCTTTAAAGAAGTTGGAGGTGGCGTTTGTAGAGGGTCCATGTTTCACAGGCGTACAGAAGGGTTGGTAGTACAATGGCTTTGTAAACAAGCATTTTGGTCTCCCTGCGAATGTCCTGATCCTCAAACACTCTACGCTTCATTCAGGAGAAAGCTACACTCGCAGAGCTCAGGCGATGCTGAATTTCAGCGTCGATGTCGGCTTTTGTAGATAGATGGCTGCCGAGATAAGAAAAGTGATCGACATTTTCTAGTGACACACCTTTAAGCTGGATTGATGGCGCTGCGGAGGGATTGGTTCGAACTTGCTGGTAAAGCACTTTGGTTTTTTTAATGTTAATCGAGAGGCCGAGTTTTTCATATGCTTCTGCAAAGATGTTTAGGATAGTTTGAAGATCTTCCTCGGAGTGTGCACAGACTACGTTATCATCAGCATATTGAAGTTCTATAACAGAAGTTGCAATTACCTTATTTTTTGCTTTCAGCCTACTAAGATTAAAAAGCTTTCCATCTGTTCGATATATAATTTCTACACCAGTAGGAAGTTTCTCTTCAACAAGGTGCATAATCATAGCGATGAAGATAGCGAATAAGGTTGGAGCAATAACACATCCCTGTTTAACGCCGGATTCCACTTTAAATGGATCGCTTTGAGAGCCACTGTTATTCAGGATTGTTGCCATCATGTCGTCATGGAGTAACCGCAAGATGTTCACAAATTTATCAGGGCATCCGATTTTCAGAAGGATGGTCCAGAGAGCAGTACGATTTACAGTATCAAAAGCTTTAGTCAGATCAATAAACGCCATGTACAGAGGGCGGTTTTGCTCCTTGCATTTTTCTTGAAGCTGTTGTGCAGTGAAGATCATATCCACTGTTCCCCTGGAAGGGCGGAAGCCATTTTGCGTTTCAGGGAGGATGTCTTCTGATACAGATAGGAGACGGTTTGCAATGATCTTTGCCAGGATTTTGCCTGCTATGGCTAGAAGGGAGATGCCTCGATAGTTTCCACAGTCTGTTCTATCACCCTTTTTAAAGAGAGTGATAATTATGGCATCCCTAAAGTCTGCTGGAATCTCCTCCCTCATCCAGATTTTTTCGATGAGCTTATGAAGTTGTTGTGTAAGTTCAGGCCCGCCTTCTTTAAAGACTTCAGCAGGAATCCCATCAGGTCCACTAGCTTTGTTATTTTTCATTTGTTTAGTGGCTTTGCTGACTTCCTCCAAACTAGGGGGCACTGCAAGCTCATTTCTTATTTGTTTCTGTGGGATTTGCAAGAAGACTTCATCAGCCACAGTAGAGTGATGATTAAGGAGATTGTAGTAATGCTCTTTCCAGCGCAGTGCAATAGACTCTTTGTCCTTTAGAAGTTTAGCACCATCTACTGAGCGTAAGGGATTTGTACCATGGTTTGTTGGTCCATAGATGGCCTTTATGGCATTAAAAAAGCCCCGTGCATCATGAGCATCTGCAAAATGTTGGGTTTCTTGGGCTTTTTTTATCCACCATATGTTCTTAAGTTCTCTAGTTCTTCTTTGGACTTCTGCCTTTGCACTGGCGTAGATTTTTTTCTTAACGGCACAGTTAATATCTTTTTGCCATATCTGGAAGGCTTTCCTTTTCTTGTCAATAATATGTTCAATCTCACTATCGTTCTCATCAAACCAGTCCTGATGTCTCTTAGTCTGGTATCCGATAGTTTGTTCACAGGCTGAAATAATAGAAGTCTTCAATTTAGTCCAGTGTTCCTCAACATTTTCAGGAAGTTCCATAGGCAGATGTTCCTTGAGAGTTGATTGAAAGCAAGCTCGTTTAATAGGATCTTGAAGGGCCAGTGTATTCATTTTACGCCTTGGTTTTCTTCCTTGGAGCCTACGATGAGGGACAATCTTTATGGCCATCGTGGATCGAATTAATCGATGGTCTGTCCAGCAGTCATCGGCGCTCGTCATGGCTCTGGTGAGAAGTACATCACGGCGATCTCTAGCATGGACAATTACATAATCTAAAAGATGCCAGTGCTTCGACCGTGGGTGCTTCCATGATGTTTTAAATTTATTTTTCTGGCGAAAGAGTGTGTTAGTAATGACAAGGTTATGCTCTGCACATTTAGTCAGAAGTAAGATTCCATTTGTGTTGCTGTTGTCAACTCCTTCTTTCCCAATGATCCCTGGCCACAAATCAAAATCACGCCCAACTCTTGCATTGAAATCGCCCAGGAGGATAATTTTATCCTCCTTTGGTATCTCTGATAAGATGGTGTCCAGCTGGGTATAAAATTTTTCCTTGATATCCTCATCTGCATCTAGTGTTGGTGCGTAAGCACTTAGGATAGTTGCCTGTTGGTTTTTGGCGAGTTTTATTCGCAGAGTTGAGAGTCGTTCGTTAATCCCAGTGGGAACTTCTGACAAGAGCTTCACAAGGTCGTTTTTGATAGCAAAGCCTACCCCATGTATTCGTCGTTCTTGTTCAGGCAGTCCTTTCCAAAAGAAGGTATAACCTCCTTTTTCTTCCTTCAACTGTCCTTCTCCTGCTCTTCGAGTTTCTTGGAGTGCTGCTATATCAATATTAAAACGTCTCAGCTCCCTTGCAATAATGGCAGTCCTACGTTCAGGTTGTTCACTATCCATATTGTCTTGCAGTGTCCGTATATTCCATGTTCCAAAATTCATGTGTTTTTTACGACCGCTAGATGGTGACCCCACTGGTCGCGGTAATCCAGTCAGGGAGAAAATGAGGCAGACTATGTTTAGGGCACCTTTTCTAGCCCCCTCCCCAAATGGGGTGAGCAGAGTGGATCCTAAATAGGGCTGCTCAGTCGTGGATACAGCTGCCGAACTACTCAACTGCCTCGATCCTTGAGTCAGGGCGACTGAATCCGTATCCACCGCCCATGTGCTGGTCCATGACTAGGAGCTTCCGGATTTCACAGTCCTGCCCCCGTTGCCATTCGTCAGTCGCCATGGGACTTTTGGTTGTTTTGGGTTTGGTGTGGTTGGAAGACGCCTGTGCGTGAATTTGTTTTATGTGTGGAGATCGGTGCACAACGATCAGCACACAACCTTCACAGAAAAAGGCTCTAATCCAATGGCATGGATACCATGACGATTGGTGACCTTTTGTCTGCTGCAGCCTTCATCCGCCTTCACAGCCGTTGTAACAATACACCTTGTTATCTTCCGCCTGTTCTGCCGTTGAGGACTTTCTTGGATCGTTCTTTGTCTGGTTCCTCCCCCTGGACCTTACCGCCATGGGTGACCCTGCCAGGAGTACATGACTCCCGACGGCTTCGCTCACAGGGTTCATTGGGAACACACAAGCCCACTCACCACAACAAGGTGACGATCCAGCGAGTGAGTGCAATGATCTAGGACAGGGTTCTCAAGCTGTGGGTTGGTTCCCTCAGGGGTCCATCAGAAATTTAGAGGCAGGTCGCTGGTTTTCTTAAACGTGATCAGCCTTGCACAAGCAGAGTGGGTGCTTTGTCAAAGCTTGCTCAGGGCTTCGCGTCTGGTTTTGTCTGCACAAGCCCCAGCGGACAGTTGCAGTACTGAGAACTCCTGTGATACCTAGTTAAAAATTAATTATTCAGAGTAAGTGGTGTACATATTTCTTGACCAGCCTGAACTCCAGTGAAATCATTCGGTTTATTCATTGGAATCATACAAAATTATTATTATTATTATTATTATTATTATTATTATTATTATTAATATGCCAACCAACTCCCAGTGACTTTGGGTGGTTCTTTTATCATTTTAGAGGGTTGTGGTATTGCTAAGTTTAAGGTCTTCTGGTTTAGAACATTCAGCTGATTTCACTTGATAGTATTTTTTCCCATCATTATATAATTCAAATACATTTTTGTATATTTCTAGTAATTTTTACTTCAATTTTTTTAAAAAAAGTGTCGCCCTTTACCTTTCTATTTATTAGGGGAAAGTCACTTTTACTTTTGTATTAATTAGTATAACTATTAGTTTGTGTCACTCCTTATGACATATGTGAAATTCAGAATGGGAAAGTTAATTTGAATCCTTGATTGAAATCTACTTTCACAGTTTAAAATCCATACATTTGCTGAGCAAGTGAGTATTCTAACTGGTTACTGTAACAAGGCTAGATTTCAATGGGTGGCTTTTAATTGATAATTTAATCATGGTTTCATTTTGTTAAACTGTTTTGCCCTAAAACTGGAAGCCAGCTTGCTAAAAGCAAATTTGTACAGGAACAGAAAATGGCAACAAGGTTTGAAACTACAGTTTTAATGCCAAGATTATGATTACAACATTTGTATATGTTTTCCACTTGCAACCTGAGGTTTATGCATATGTATGTTGGTGTGTATACACACACCACACACACACACCACACACATACCCAACACATTAAACCCTATGCATAAAATATGCTATTATCTGAAACAGAATTTGCCAGATTATACAACTACAGTAAGTGAGACCAAATAGGCAGTGAGACCAGTATTTGAACTAACCACCTGGATAAGTCAAAAGATTTGTAGGCATTTGTTAAAGCAATTTTGGCTTTGACCTTTAAAACTACAAATACAAACATATTCCAACTCTGAGTTTCAAAGACTAACAAAATTGAAGGTCTTTTTTGGCACAGATGTTTAAAATGGAATGTCCTTAGGTGTGAGCTTTGTACTGAAAGTAAGAATTCCTGATTGAACAAGAAAAATGAGAAACCAAAATAGTGAATTTATTAAGAGAGTTGTGTTTGGCAACTGTGTCCAAGGAACCAAGTCAGAAAAAAAGGCTAGTTTGCTCTTAGTCAGATTATCTTTTTTAATCTTGCTTAATGAAGAAAAGCTACTTCACAGAGCTAATCACGCTAGAACTATTAAAGGTACTATTCATTGTTTCTGCAATATGAGATTGAATGCATTATAGAGAATAAGTTGATACTAAGCTATATTTTTTCTTTTACAGAGTTCTGAGAGAAAACGGAGCATTCCAGCAGCCTCGGCCACCTTGAAGAAACATACATAAAAGCAACCCGGCTTCCAAAATTTTGTTTGTGAGACAGAATCAGTGGTGGTTATATGAATGTTTTTATAAATGATGCTTCAGTCAATAATGTGACATAGCTTCATACGGTACACAAAAGGGTTGGCTGGAGACAAAAGGGTTGCTGGAGGAAAATAATTTGGACGTCTAGAGTACTTTGAATCTTTCCTCCCCCCCCCCCTTTTTTTATTTTAACAAAGAAGACAAAGTCTTCTCCTCCCATATATTGCCCAAAGATGCCAGCCAAGACACCCATATACTTGAAAGCTGACAACAATAAGAAAGGAAAGAAATTCAAGTTGAGGGACATTTTGTCTCCTGATATGATCAGCCCGCCTTTGGGTGACTTCCGCCACACAATTCATATTGGGAAAGAAGGACAACATGATGTGTTTGGAGACATCTCTTTTCTGAAAGGAAATTATGAGCTTCTACCTGGGAACGAGGGAGAAACAGCAGCCAGCCAATATGAAGGACGCAATGAGTTCCTAAGGGCAAATAGCACTTCTGACTCAGTGTTTATTGAAACCCCTTCTCCCGTCCTTAAAAATGCCATATCGCTTCCTGCCATCGGTGGTTCTCAAGCCCTTATGTTGCCCTTGTTGTCACCAGTGACATTTAATTCAAAGCGGGACTCGTTGGGGCCACTGAGGAATCCCAGGCATAGTTGTGAGCCTGTAATGGAAGAAAAGTTGCAGGAGAAGAGCAAACACTTGGAGAATGGGAAAATATACAAAGATGACATCACATGGAAGCAGAAAGCTCCAGCATCATATTATACTAATGGAACAGACAGCCATTCATCTAGCCATTCAGAACAATACACCAAATGGCAAACAGAGGAGTTCCTTGACAGCCCCCATCTTTCATGTGATCAAACCAAGATGCAGCCTAAATCAGACGACCCTTTTTCAGGCCTGGCGGAACCACTCCTTTCTTTGCAGCTTGACCTTGGGCCCTCACTTTTGGATGAAGTACTCAGTGTAATGGACAAAAACAAATCATAGAACTTGCTGCTTTGTGCCATCTCAGATTTATTCATATAAATACATTTGAAATGTGTAGACACCGTCCATCCAAAGTTAAGCAATTAAAGCTGCAATCAATGCACACTATTTTGGCAATAGTCTCACAGCGGTCTTTGTTTATTAATAAAAGGGTGTCAAACCTCTACTGATTTCACTGAGAGAATTAAGTGAATATTTAAATCTCACCTATCGAGAATACATGGACAAGAAATATGCTTAACCCTGGATGGATTGTGCCTTTTGTGTGTATATAAAAATTGGTTCTTTTTGCAATTGACATGTTTTCTAAAAACAAATGATTTTAAACTATTTTTTTACATATTTTTTAGCATGGCAAATGTCTTCAAATGAGTACATATTTTAATGACACAATTTTCAGCTGTATTAAAATATTTCTGTAAAACAAGAGATGTCAACGTAATATTTGAACTTAACTCTGCAAATCAGAAAGTGTTTGCTTCTCAAAGATCCCAGGTATGCGCGGCAGAAGATTTATGAAGTAAAGCAATAATAATTAGTTCAAAATTATTCGTAACTCCCCAGAATGATGATACTCTTTTTACTAGTACTACTATTGTTGTTGTTGTTGTTGTTGTTGTTGTTATTATTATTAGCAATGTTTTTCATTCTGGCTGCACTGTTATTGTTTAGTGTTAATGCATAGCTCTAAGCTGAAATGGGAATGGCTTTTTCTGTTCAACTGTTAAGGGAATTATGTGTAGCCAATACAAACTGGTGCCACTGAAGTTAAGGGCAATTCCTGTGCAAGCTCTTATGCCAATATATTTTCAGTTCTAGACAATCTGAAAAAATAAACTGAAGTAAAAGCTGCATTACTTTATGAGCTGAAATCTATTTCTATGCACATTACACTTTTAACAACTTCTACAAACAGAAATACTTGTGATTGCACCAGAGAACTGTTTTTTATTTCTTTGTTTTGAGAATCTGAGTATAAACTGTATATTTGTGCGCATTTGCATAAAATCCATATTTTGATCTTTTAACTTTGTTCTTTCAGTTATTAATATTGACAAATGTTTAAGATTTTGTGATGGATTCTTTTACATTTTAGAAGGATGCACCAACTAGTTACAATGCTCAAAAGAGGTTGTGCTAGAGCAATTGATGTTCAGGGAATATTGTGATGTCCCTGAATTGCGTAGATACTTTGTGCAATACAACAAAGAATAAATGTGTAAAATCATGTTTGTGACTGCTTTATATGTTGTGAAGGAGTGGATTATTTCAAAATGTGATTTAATATCATTTAACATATATTCCCATTACATATTTCTAGCTATTAGTAGTAGTATTACTGTACAACAACTGCCATGACTTGAACCAGGTTAAGCATGTTATATGAACACAGACAATGGATCTCTGTGTCATGAGCAGCATACACTTGTGTTATAATTAAAATAAAATAGAACCTGCATTTTTTTAATTGCAATTCAGATCTCCCCACTCCCTCGAGTATTTCAAATAGTGTATGGAGTTCTTGTGTCATCCTGTTATATCAACTATACAGTACACAGATCTGTATTCATGTAGAAGTGGATGTGTAAATCTGATTCCTCTATTGAACTGCATGAGATACTGTATCTCTTCTAGGGTCTAATGCTCACATACTTGTAATTTTTTTCTCATTTAAGTTATTAAAGTAAGAGCATACTTTATTTCTTAAAAACCTGCTGTAAAGTTGTCTGCCTTAATTACTGATCTTCACAAAGCTAGATTTTCATGCTATTTTAACAAAGATAGAGTGGCCCATTTTCCTGTAACACTTGTTACATCTGCAGTCATTAAGTTTTTGCCAAAGTTGGAGTGATTAAGGAATTCTACCTAATGAGATTTCTGATACATGTGATAGATGAATGCAATGATACCCCAGTAGGGCATCAAATAAAGAACAATAGTGGAGCTTTTACATTACATAATTTTACATTACATAACTTTCCAAAACCTTGTGCCCTGCAGATGTGATTAGCTTTGACTCCCCATAATTCCCAGCCTAAAAATAACACTCCTTGTTTGACCTGGAACATTATCAAGCTTCTAAATCTCACAACAGGCTCCTTTCACAATCTGATGGTATTAAAGGACAGAACATCACTTTAAAAAGATACTTTGCATCTGGTGTATATCTAGATATGTTTTTTCCCTTCTATATAGTGCCTACATTCACACAATATATTTAGCTGGATCAATTAAAAGATATAGCAGGACCCTATACTCCACATCAGAGCTTTCCAAACTGTGTGTCGGGACACGTTAGTGTGTCAGCTGCAGTGTCTGGGTGTGTCGCGGCTGCTGCTGCCTCAAAACCTGCTGTAATCCGCGCAGGTCCTAGTGCCTGCCTTGTGCCCTGCTGTAAGAGTGTGTCGCGAAATGGTGCCCTGCTATAAGAGTGTGTCGCGAAATGGTGCCCTGCTGTAAGAGTGTGTCGCGAAATGATGCATGTCTAAAAACTGTGTCACCAACATGAAAAGTTTGGAAAGCTCTGCTCCACGTGCTAAGTTTGGTTGGCCTTGACTTTTTTGTGTCTTAGAATCTTGAGTGAATTTATTTATTTATTTATTTATTTATTATTTAAATTTATCCCCGCCCATCTCCCGGAATACGGGACTCTGGGCGGTTTACAAGATAACATAGTTAAAAACTATACATAAAAACTACAAACCGTATAAAATAATTATAAATTATGAATCCAGATGTATGAGACATTCGATTAAAGAAGGACAGGGAACTCAAGGGATTAGCCATCTCCATGATGAACTATCCCTTCCTCCATCCCATGCCAGGCGGCAGAACCAGGTCTTCAGCTCTTTCCTAAAGGTCGGGAGGGAGGAGATCTGTCTTAACTCTGGGGGTAAGCTGTTCCATAACGTGGGCGCAGTCACAGAGAAGGCCCGCCTCCTAGACCCCATCAGGTGACATTCTCTAATTGATGGGGTACGTAGCAGGGCCTCTCTGGATGACCGGGTGGGGCGGGTCGATAACATGGGGATAAGACGGTCCCTCAGGTATTCTGGTCCCATGCCATGCAGGGCTTTAAAGGTGATAACCAACACCTTGAATTGTACCTGGAAGCAAACCGGCACCCAATGCAGCTCGCGGAGCAACGGTGTTACATGTGCAGATCTTGAAGCACCCAATACTGCTCGCGCGGCCGCATTCTGCACCAGCTGAAGCTTCCAGATAGTCTTCAAGGGTAGCCCCATGTAGAGCGCATTGCAATAATCTACATGGGAGATGACGAGAGCATGAGTGACTGTACGGAGGGCATCGCGTTCCAGGAATGAATGAATCAAGTCCATTTGGTTAGTTTACTATGCAAACCCAGAAAATGAGTTAATTAAGTATCAGGTTAAGTGTTTTGCATGAATATAGCCAACAGGTTCACCCAGCAAGCTAATCTGCAGAAAAACTAACCAAATTTTGAAAGTAACAAAATGTAGTATATTGTATTACTGTACAGCAATTGTTATTACTTTAACCAGGTTAAGCATGTTGTATGAACACAGACAATGGATCTGATTTCCAAGGAGAAGAAAGAAAAGCCCAAACAATCTGAAAGCTGAGATGAACTCAATGAGTGTGAACTTTCTGCCTTTCTGTCAAGTCAGCAAATACATACTAGAAGTGTTGGGGGGGGGGGTCTCTGTGGGAATGGTTTCATCTTTGGCAGGACCAGACACTCTTTACTCAGAGTAGCTGTAGTGGAATCAGAAAATACAATTTTCCAGGACCTGCACTGACCTGCACTGATATTTTTGGCTGCACAAAACTTGCAAGTTTGAGGCAATCTCTTACATTACCTTTAAGAAAGTGCTATTCTTTGGAAAGGAATCTCCCACAAGGGAAATGTATCAGGTGATCTTGCAATTAAGATAATACCTTTCTGTGTTTTGTGTTCTTTGATTATTCCCCTTGCCACTTTGCTGGACAGGGAAGACTTTTTGTTTAAATAGCAACTGCTTCTATCTGAACTCATCCAATCAGAATGCTGACTTTATGAGAACCTGGCTATTTTCACAGCAGTAGACCACTTGGGAGACAGTGTGCAAAAGAAAGGAGAGAGGCCGTTTTGAAATACATGACAGAGGCAAGCTTTCTGATGTGGCTTCTTTTCTAATACATATGTTGGCTGGAGAATTCTGGGAGTTGAAGTCTACACATCTTAAAGTTCCCAAGGTTGAGAAACACTGTCTTATTAGGACAAACCATCACATCATAAAATTAGGAGCAAGAGCACAAGTTCTGCAGAGCAGGGTTTCTGAACCAGGGTTCCATGGAACCCCAGGGTTCCGCAAGAGGTCACTAGGGGTTCCCTGGGAGATCACAATTTATTTTTAAAATTATTTCAAATTCAGGCAACTTCACATTAAAGAGGTAAGTTTCATAGTTTATTTTTAGTTTAAGAACACTGCTAATACATATATACAGGTCTACACATGAAACGAATGTAATAATTTTGTAACTGCTGGCCTATATTTGAGCCTGAATGTGCAGGGGTTCCCCGAGGCCTGAAAAAGATTTCAAGGGTTCCTCCAGGGTCAAAAAGTTGAGAAAGGCTGATCTAGAGTGTTCTATTTATCTATCATATGACGAACTGTACTATTTCAATATAAGAAATTGTAACTGCTAATTGAGAATTCAGGGAGTTGTAGTACCCAAACAATTGAAGCACACCAGTTTGGAAAAAGGTTGTCCAAACATATAATCAGAAGCAATTGCCTGAAATACAACTGTGAGTTTTAAATTGGAATTTAAGTTACCTTCTTTAGCATTTAGGCAATATTTCAACTTCAGGGCTAAACTTGGCCCTGAGGCTCAGGTTGCATTGGAAATTCCTGATGCTTTCTCCATCTTGAAATTAATAAATAAGCTTAACCAGGCCCATACAGACTGCTGCATAAATCTTTCTACAGCTTTAGTAAAAAAGGGCTGAAGCTGGACTATACATTTTTCATGGCAGTGGAATTCTATTTTGATCTAATAGCTAATTCTCATTGGACCTAGATTATGCATAATTTGGAATCATTGCCTTGCATGTCCACTGGACTTTTGACCCATATCATCAACTTGGATTTACAGATCTTGCTGGAGATGGACTGCACCTGGAGTACCTTTAATTGATATGTTACGGTTTTGTCCTGTCTTTACCCTATTCTGTCAAGAAGTAAAGCAATAAATTATCTTTGTCCTTGACTCAGCCTTAAAAATGGTCAGCCCTCAATTTGATCCTCAGCACATTCCATCAAAAACAGGAGGTTACAACAACATACTCAAAATGACAGGTTTATGGACTGCAATGGGAGTTAAGATGAATTGTTCCTTAGTGAAAGAAGCATTGATCCAATGGTCTTTAAATAAGGATCTTTTAGAACTTGCACTCAAAAAATAAATAACATTGCTGCTAGCTAGCAGTTTGTCACAGTCCTGTGTTCTTCTCAATTCTTGCCTCACTTTCATTTCTCTTTCTCTTTCCACTTATATTTCCCATTTTAACTCCTTAATTGGATCAAGATACATTATAGATAAGGCTATATGTGATATTTGGGAAGTGATTTTGGTTAAACATCTGTTTTATATTGTTATATAAATAATGTCAACATAATTTCTTTAAAAACATAGTATGGTGGTTTGGATTTTTTGCAGATGATATAATGTTTAAAGAAGTGAGGGCCAGTCAGTATTTTCAGTATTTGTACCACAGTATACTTGTACTGTGGTACAAACATCCTTTACTTCTGTAGCTTGAATCATGTCAACTGGATTTCTATTTTCTCAGTGGAAACGTTTTGCTCCTTATCCAAGAAGCTTCTTCAGTCTGAGCAAAGTTAGTAAGGGAATCCTTAAATATGTTTCTAGGGTGGCTGTGTGACCTTGCACCTGGGGCTAGGTCATGGTTATTTTGAGATGTTTATTTCTAAGTCCCTTTATCATCTAAAGGAGGATCGTTAAGATCACCATGCTGCTGTTGAGCTTGCAAAATGGTCTTAATCTTCCTAGGCACAGAAGACAAAGCTCCTTGGATAAGGAGCGAAACGTTTCCACTGAGAAAATAGAAATCCAGTTGACATGATTCAAGCTACAGACTGTTCCACCTGGATGACTGAGAACCTTCATCGACATATAAACATCCTCTACCAACTTGTTGCTGCTGCTGTGTCCTCATGACATTTCCTTCACCTGATGTGAGACTCGCGATCTTATAGTCCAATTCTAGAAATCAGCAACACAAGCCACGAGGGATATGTGCAATTCTTTTATTAGACTAGCATCATGCCATCTTAAAGTTGCAAATGGCTTCCTTTGTTCCCTATCCCTTCTTTTAAGCATTTGGATTTTTGTTCTGTCCCTCCCCTTCCTCTCAGTTTCTTTTCTTCTTTGATTCAGTTTCATTTCGTGTTGATTGCTCTCTTCCGGCTTCGTATCAGCTGGTGCCGATAGGTGCTGCTTGCTGTTCATTTTCTTGTAGGCTTGTGTCTCCTCCCCTCTCTCTTCTCATTCTTTTTATTACCCTGTGTAAGGTTGGAGCATCCAGGTGCAATTAACCATTGCTCCTGGGTTTTCCATCCTTACACCTGATCTCCAGCCCATACTTGAGGCAGCCTTAAATCATCTGTAGCTCTGTGAGGGAGTGAAATTGGGAAAGGTAGCTGCAGCCAAGCAGAAACACTTCTCAACCCATTTCCCTCATATATTCATTCACTAACCCACAATGTTACTAACAAGCATCTAAACCAGCATTCCAGCTGCCTGTGATAATTAAGCCACACCCTAGAAATTTCAAGGACTTGCTGACATCCAGAGACAGCCTCACCCCACCCACTCTCTTATCTTACAAAAACGAACGTTAAGACACAGTGGGAAGGGTGTGTGTAGGAGGCAAGCTGATAAGCAAATGGCATACAGACGGGGAAGCGGAGGCAACCTCTGAAGATTGCTATTACAAGCAGGCGAGAGTGTTGGAATCCTGCAAATTAAGCATGCCTCTTTAGCATATGCTGATTGCTCTAGGAGGCAAACTCTGTGCTACTAGAGGAAGCTGCTTGTTGCCACTTCCTCTTCTCTCTTCTCTGATTCTTCAACCGATGGAGTAGCATGCACGTGCTTGAGCTCCTCCATGGAGAGGCCATGCCTAGGCCTCAAGCCCCCTTTCTCCACGCAGCCTCTGGCAGCAAACAGGGCCAGAGGTATACAGTTTAGGGAACAGAAAGAAGAACTGAAACCAATTTTCTACTGAAATGGCTGTACCTGGACAAAATAAATGTAAGAACTCTTTTGTACTTACGTTTTGTACCTGCAATGTCTGAGCGTGTGTTTCTTTATGCTTGGTGTAGGAATTCTGGGATGGTAGTACCAGACTCCACGAAGCTTCTTATTAGTATATAGCAGAGTAGAAGCGTTCCCATAAACTTGCACAAGGCTTAATCAGTTCAAAAACACAAAATAAACACACTTCACATGTTAATGTAAAGTTACATAAAAAAGAGTTTACAATTTTATTGTAACCCACAGTTCCTTGGTAGAAACAGTCCATGCATATGAGCAAGAAGGTTCTGACCAAACCCACATGCTTCTTTAATGTGGCCTTGCTGTATGGAAGTATGAGGAACACGTGGCAGCAGCCATAGCAGACACATCCTCCTTGGTAGGAGATTCGAGCAGAAAGAGAGAGAGAAGGAAACAGGAAACCGGGATTCAGCCCCTCCCACACAAAGCAAGTAAGATTAGGTTACAGCAGAGGCTGCCTCTTCCTTCAAGCTTCTGTGAGACGTGCTTGGTTGAAACCCGATCTCTAACATCCCCATCTATTCAACCTGTGCATGTCTCAATGTCGCACAAGATTTAATTTCCCTCTCAGTTCTTGGTAACTGATTCTAGATAACGGCTTTGTGAATATGTCCGCTATCATGTTCCCTGTGGGACAGTAGTCTAGTTTGACTAACCCTTGGTGTTGCAGCTCCCTCAACACATGATGCTTTACATCAGTGTGCTTGGTCCTCCCACCAATCTTCTCTGACTGTGAGAGTCTAATGCAACTCTGATTATCCTCAAGAATTTGGATAGGGACTGGTTCCTCTATCCCCATGTCTGCAAGCAGTAGCTTGAGCCATTTTACCTCATTGCATGTTTCAGTGGCTGCAACGTATTCTGCCTCAGTGGATGACTGAGCACCTGTGCCTTGTTTGTGGTTACTCCAGCTTACTACACGACCCCCCATAGGAAAACACATATCCACTGGTGGACTTGCGATCAACAATGTCTTCTGATTTGATGATTTGCCGTAATAACAAAAACAGAATATATATATATATATATATATATATATATATATATATTCTATTCTATTCTATTCTATTCTATTCTATTCTATTCTATTCTATATATCTATATATTTTTTCTATATATATACATACTGCATATATATATATATATATATATATATATATATATATATATATATATCTCTAATGCTCAAGATCTTGCAAGGTAGTCTCCAGCAATTCATGGAGCGAGAATTGCCAGATGTACAAGCTGGGTTTAGAAAAGGCAGAGGAACTAGAGACCAAATTGCCAATATCCGCTGGATAATGGAGAAAGCCAGGGAATTTCAGAAAAACATCTATTTCTGTTTTATTGACTATTCTAAAGCCTTTGACTGTGTGGATCATAACAAATTGTGGCAAGTTCTTGGTGGTATGGGGATACCAAGTCATCTTGTCTGCCTCCTGAGGAATCTGTATAATGACCAAGTAGCAACGGTAAGAACAGAGCACGGAACAACAGACTGGTTTAAGATTGGGAAAGGAGTACGGCAGGGTTGTATACTCTCACCCTACCTATTCAACCTGTACGCAGAACACATCATGCGACATGCTGGGCTTGAGGAATCCAAGGCTGGAGTTAAAATCGCTGGAAGAAACATTAACAATCTCAGATATGCAGATGATACCACTTTGATGGCTGAAAGCGAGGAGGAGTTGAGGAGCCTTATGACGAAGGTGAAAGAAGAAAGTGCAAAAGCTGGGTTGCAGTTAAACCTCAAAAAAACCAAGATTATGGCAACGAGCTTGATTGATGACTGGCAAATAGAGGGAGAAAAAGTGGAGGCAGTGACAGACTTTGTATTTCTAGGCGCAAAGATTACTGCAGACGCTGACTGCAGCCAGGAAATCAGAAGACGTCTACTTCTTGGGAGGAGAGCAATGGCAAATCTTGATAAAATAGTTAAGAGCAGAGACATCACACTGACAACAAAGGTCCACATAGTTAAAGCAATGGTATTCCCTGTAGTAACCTATGGCTGCGAGAGCTGGACCATAAGGAAGGCTGAGCGAAGGAAGATAGATGTTTTTGAACTGTGGTGTTGGAGGAAAATTCTGAGAGTGCTTTGGACTGCAAGAAGATCAAACCAGTCCATACTCCAGGAAATCAAGCCAGACTGCTCACTTGAGGGAATGATATTAAAGGCAAAACTGAAGTACTTTGGCCACATAATGCGAAGACAGGATACCCTGGAGAAGAAGCTGATGCTAGGGAAAGTGGAAGGCAAAAGGAAGAGGGGCCGACCAAGGGCAAGATGGATGGATGGTATTCTGGAGGTGACGGACTCAACCATTGGGGAGCTGGGGATGGTGACGGCCAACAGAAAGCTCTGACGTGGACTGATCCATGAAGTCACGAAGAGTCAAAAATGACTGAACGAATAAACAACAATATATATATATATATATATATATATATATATATATATATCCGCCCAGAGTCCCCTCGTGGGAGATGGCGCGGTGATAGAAATCGAAACATAAATAAATAAATAAATAAAAATATTATATATATATATATATATATATATATATATATATATATATATAATATATATATATATATATATATATATATATATATATATATATATATATATATAAATATATATAGTATATAGGGGTAAAAGTTCCCCCTGCACATTTGTGCAGTCGTGTCCGACTCTAGGGGCCGGTGCTCATCTCCGTTTGTTACCCAAAGAGCCAGCATTGTCCGAAGACGCTTCCACAGTCATGTGGCCGCATGACGTGCACGGAACGCTGTTACCTACCCACCGAAGTGGTACCTATTAATCTACTTGCATTTGCATGCTTTCAAATTGCTAGGTTCTGATATATATATATCAGAAGCAGAAGAGATTAAGAAGAGGTGGCAAGAATACACAGAAGAACTATACGAGAAAGATCTAAATGTCCCTGAAAAATACGATGGTGTGGTCTCTGACCTTGAGCCGGACATCCTAGAGAGTGAAGTCAAGTGGGCCTTAGGAAGCATTACTAACAACAAAGCTAGCGGAGAAGACAGTATCCCAGCTCAGCTATTTAAAATCCTAAAAGATGATGCTATTAAAGTGCTGCACTCAATATGCCAACAAATTTGGAAAACTCAACAGTGGCCATAGGATTGGAAAAGGTCAGTTTAAGTTCCAATTCCAAAGAAGGGCAATGCCAAAGAATGTTCAAACTACCATACAGTTGCGCTCATTTCACATGCTAGCAAAGTTATGCTCAAAATCCTACAAGCTAGGCTTCAGCAGTATGTGAACCGAGAACTACCAGAAGTGCAAGCTGGGTTTCGAAGAGGCAGAGGAACTAGAGATCAGATTGCCAACATTCGCTGGATCATGGAAAAAGCAAGAGAGTTCCAGAAAAACATCTACTTCTGCTTCATTGACTATGCTAAAGCCTTTGATTGTGTGGATCACAACAAACTGTGGCAAATTCTTAAAGAGATGGGAGTACCAGACCACCTTACCTGTCTCCTGAGAAACCTGTATGAGGGTCAAGAAGCATCACTTAGAACCGGACATGGAACAACCGATTGGTTCAAAATTGGGAAAGGAGTACGACAAGGCTGTATATTATCACCCTGCTTATTTAACTTATATGCAGAGTACATCATGAGAAATGTTGGGCTGGATGAATCACAAGCCGGAGTTAAGATTGCCAGGAGAAATATCAACAACCTCAGATATGCAGACGATACCACCCTAATGGCAGAAAGTGAAGAGGACCTAAAGAGCCTCTTGATGAGGGTGAAAGAGGAGAGTGCAAAAGCTGGCTTGAAACTCAACATTAAAAAAACTCAGATCATGGCATCTGGTCCCATCACCTCCTGGCAAATAGAAGGGGAAGAAATGGAAGCAGTGACAGATTTTATTTTCTTGGGCTCCAAGATCACCGCAGACGGTGACTGCAGCTATGAAATTAAAAGACGCTTGCTCCTTGGGAGGAAAGCTATGGCAAACCTAGACAGCATATTAAAAAGCAGAGACATCACCTTGCCGACAAAGGTCCGTATAGTTAAAGCTATGGTTTTTCCAGTAGTAATGTATGGCTGTGAGAGTTGGACCATAAGGAAGGCTGAGCGCTGAAGAATTGATGCTTTTGAACTGTGGTGCTGGAGAAGACTCTTGAGAGTCCCTTGGACTGCAAGGAGGTCATATCAGTCAATCCTAAAGGAAATCAACCCTGACTGCTCATTGGAAGGACAGATAGTGAAGCTGAAGCTCAAATACTTTGGCCACCTAATGCGAAGAGAGGACTCACTGGAAAAGACCCTGATGCTGGGAAAGACTGAAGACAAAAGGAGAAGGGGACAGCAGAGGAAGAGATGGTTATATAGCATCACCGATGTAATGAACATGAATTTGAGTAAACTCTGGGAGACAGTGGAGGACAGGAAGGCCTGGCGTGCTATGGTCCATGGGGTCACGAAGAGTCGGACACGACTAAATGACTGAACAACAACAACATAATAACAAAAGAGACTTTGGTGAAATTGTGTCCAACCTGAACAAAGAAGTAGAAGTCAAGCATCTGGGCAATGCTAGCTACTACCTGGAGATACAGATTGAAAAAGAAGAAGATGGAAGCTTTCTTCTAAGCCAGATGCAAAAGATCCTAGAACTGTTGGAAAGCTTAGGACTGCAAAAAGCCAATCCTATGCCAACACCAATGGAAACAGGTTTCCACAAGCAACAGGAACCTAGTGAACTCTTACCAGAGAACAATGGCTATAAAAGTGCCATAGGTAAGCTATTGAATCTAGCCACTACTACTAGGCCAGACATAGCAGCTGCAGTAAACATTCTATGTAGAAAGACTAGCACACCCACACAAAGAGACTGGACTGGTGTTAAGCGGGTGGGAAGGTACCTAAAGGGCACCATACATCTAAAACTAAACTAGTTTTAAATGTATAAGTTTTTAACTTTTATATTGTGATTGTAAACTGCCCAGAGTCTACCACGGTAGAGATGGGTGGGGATAAATCCAAATAATAAATAAATAAATAAAACTAAAGCTACCAGCCACAGACAATCCAAAACTATTGGGGTTTACAGATGCAGATAGGGCAGAATACATTACTGACCATAAATCCACTAGTGGGCATGTATTTTTCTATGGGGGTGGAGCAGTAAGCTGGGGAAGCCGTAAGCAAGATACAGTTGCACATTCATCCATAGAAGCGGAGTACGTGTCAGCAGCAGAAACATGCAAAGAGGTTTCATGGCTCAAGCTACTGCTTGAAGACATGGGAATAGAGGAATCTATCCCTGTTCAGGTCTATGAAGATTGTGTTGTGTTGTGTTGTGTTGTGTTGTGTTGTGTTGTGTTGGGCTCTCAGTCAGAAAAGATTAATGGGAGAACTAAACACATTGATGTTAAGTATCATGCAGTAAGAAACTTGCAAGAGCAAGGAATAGTCAGACTAGACTATTGTCCCACAAGGAACATGACTGCGGACATTCTCACGAAGCTTTTGCTGAGGAGCAGTTACCAAGAACTGCGGAAGAAGTTGAACCTTGTGGACTCTGAGACATGCTAACTTGAGAAGGGGTGTTGAGATTATCAGGAGTCAACTCAGCATTGTCTCATAAGCATAATAGGGGGTCTTTCTAGTAAATGCATCTCTACTGTGCTTGTGGGATGTTACCTGAGTCACTCACTCACTGGATTGTCACCTTGTTGTGGTGAGTGGGCTTGTGTGTTCCCAATGAACCCTGTGAGCGAAGCCGTCGGGAGTCATGTACTCCTGGTAGGGTCACCCATGGCAGTAAGGTCCAGGGGGAGGAGCCAGACAAAGAACGATCCAAGAAAGTCCTCAATGGCAGAACAGGCAGAAGATACAGTAACAAGGTGTGTTGTTACAATGGCTGCAAAGGCGGATGAAGGCTGCAGCAGATAAAAGGTCATCAATTGTCATGGTATCCATGCCATTGGATTAGAGCCTTTTTCTGTGAAGGTTGTGTGCTGATCGTTGTGCACCGAACTCCACACATAAAACAAACTCACGCACAGGTGTCTTCCAACTACACTAAACCCAAACCAACTAAAAGTCCCATGGCAATTGACGAATGGCAACAGGGGCAGGACTGTGAAATCCGGAAGCCCCTAGTCATGGACCAGCACATGGGCAGTGGATACGGATTCAGTTGTCCTGACTCAAGGTCCAAGGGAGTTGAGTAGTTCAGCAGCTGTATCCACGACTGAGCAGCCCTATTTAGGATCCACTCTGCTCACCCCATATGGGGAGGGGACTAGAAAAGGTGCTCTAAATATAGTCTGCCACTTACGGATCCACTGTTAAGATTTTACCCCTGGAAGACAATCTTACTCGGCTACGAGTGATCACCAAGAAGAAGACCTGAGTCACCTGATTTCCTCTTCCTCCTCCCTCTTGGTTTGGGGGATTAACATTCTCCATTACGCTTTGGGCACACCTGCAAGCAGGAGGGCTGCACCATGCAGCTCTCGTCCATTCCATCTCGTTTGCACGCAGATCTACTATGAATCTACTCATATCCAGATCTACTGAATAAATGTAAACTATCTCTATTTTTCTTCATCTAACTAATATGTGAAGACTGAATTTATTTCTGAACGCAGTTAAGCTTCAAGTGCAAGTTCCCTGCTGGTTCACGCTTCTACTCTGCAAGATTGTTGTTAGCTGCTTGGAGTTCTTTTATTAACCTTCAAGACTCCATCAAGAGTAAGCTGTAATAATCAGATGACTTTTTATTCTAAGGTGAAAATTACTTAAATAGGAAGCAATCCTTTGGTTCATTGCATAAACAATCCCTCCAGAAGAATAACAAAAATGATTATGCTACATGCAGTTACGCTGACACACAAAGGTAGAGAAGGGTGCATGGTTTTCATTAGACAGTTAATTGGACAATATTCATGACACCACTTTCCATCATTTTATGGCCACAGGCTCTGTAGCAAATCCCTTGAGACAAGATGATGAATGATCACTTTGGACTGCAAATTTATCTCTTCTTAGGAAAGACTAGGAATGACAAGCCAGGGAATTCATTAGGAAAAATACTTAAACCCTTCTTCCCTACGCAGTGCCCTCCAGATCTCTTGGTCTGAAATTCCCTTCAACCCCAGCCTACCCATACTTGTAGCCTAACACATCTGAAGGGCACCAGGTTGAGAAAGGCTAGTTTAAATGACAGCCAGTCAGACTAAGTGGTGCAGGCATACTACCACTGCATTAAAAACCAAGCTTGTTCCAAAATCTTGTAGGCCTCATTCTCTGTGCTGCACTTCAGGAAATCTTAAGGGGAGAAGTGGACATTTCCAGGATGCCCATGCTTATTTGAAAGGACAAAGAAGTGAATGTATTGAGGTTTACTCCCAAATAAACGGGCACAAAACAAAACATGGTTTATACCAGTGTTTCTCAACCTTGGCAAGTTTAAGATGTGTGGACTTCAACTCCCAGAATTCCCCAGCCAGCATTCTGGGAGTTGAAGTCCACACATCTTAAACTTGCCAAGGTTGAGAAACACTGGTTTATACCAATAAACTCCCCTTCCTCCCACAGCCTGATTGAGAATCTTGACCATGAAGGACCAGAGAACCTACATGTGTAGGGTCCATATCTTTTCAGCTGAAAGCCTCAGTGCCAGAATTGTTTTATTATTGATCTTTGTTGGTCATTCTGCAAGCTTTGGGGGCTAAAGAGCAGGATAAAAAAAATTGATCTAAATAAATCAATAAATACGTTCTTTTAGAAGTGTAATTTGCTTTAATGTCAAGGGTAATTCTCAAGTAATTGCTCCTCCACCACAAATTTTAAAGAGAAGCATTCTTTGTCGCAGTGGTGCCACTGGGGCTGTCAACAGTCAACAACCCTAATACAGATCAAACCCAAACGTTTATGAAATGGTTTGCAGCTGTGAACACTGGAAGGAACGGCCGGCATGGGGTCCAGGAAGACGGTTGTTTAAAACTAGCTGCAGAGCTCTGCTGAAATGAATGGTGCTTTTCTCATTCATGAATCAAATTTGTGTGCCATGTATCCTCACTTATCTAAACAGCCTGGGGCCCATCCGAAGCAACCAGACAGTCCACAAGCTCTGATAAATCTGAGAGTTATGTACACAGAGGTTGCACAGCTGAAGTAACTTACAACTGCTTTGTGTACCACTGCATGTACAGTTCATAGAACTACAGTTGCATGTACATGGACATTCATGTAGCTACTATTTTGAAGACCATCACCCCAATCCCAGCTGCACCTAAATTTTCCCACCATAATTTAGAGGTGTTTCAGTGTTACAAACATACATGAAAGGCCAACTCACATCTCATCTTTAGGATGCTTTTAACTAAGGCATTTATTAAACCCTATTTCATTCATAGCATTTTATGGCTGGGAAGGTCTACCAACCATTCTTCCCTCTTTTTTCCTCTTGAATGAAGAGAAGACAGAAGAGCTGCACAGGATTTTTCAGACATCCATCTGGATCCATCCTTTTTATTTTATTTTATTTTATTTTATTTTATTTTATTTTATTTTATTTTATTTTATTTTATTTTATTTTATTTTATTTTATTTTATTTTATTTTATTATTTTATTATTTTATATTTCATTTTATTTCATTTCATTTTATTTTATTTTATTTTATTTTATTTTATTATTTTATTATTTTATTATTTTATTTTATTATTTTATTATTTTATTATTTTTTTATTTATTTATTTTCTATCCCGCCTTTATTATTTTTATAAATAACTCAAGGCGGCGAACATACCTAATACTCCTTCCTCCTCCTATTTTCCCCACAACAGCAACCCTGTGAGGTGAGTTGGGCTGAGAGAGACTGGCCCAAGGTCACCCTGCCGGCTTTCATGCCTAAGGCGGGACTATAATGCAACCCTACCTAAACCTTGGTTAGTAAATCCAAATAGCTGCATTCACACAACATGTTTGACTTTACTATTGAAATAACTTTTTTTAAAAAATCACAGTGCATTGAACGATAAAGTAGCCAAACAGGATGGGTTTGGGCAACAGGTTTAGCCCATCCCCTCAAATCTAAAAAAATAAAACAGGCCAAGGTTAACAATACAACACATGTTAGCATGTTGTTCAGCAGTTGTTCTTCCCAGCATTTGTCCTGCATGGTTGCAGAGTCTGCCTGTTTTGCACTAAGCTTGCTTCAGTTCACACAGCAAAGTTATCAAAGCATGATGTGATGAGGGGGTTTGGTTTTCCACCGGCCTGTTGCAGAGACTGAGGCTCATGTTTTGCAACTGAACTGGTCAAATGTGTTGTATGAATACAGACATGGAGTTCAATGAAGTTTACTCCTTGGTAAGTGGGTACACTTTGTGCCTTCCAGATGTGTTGGAACTACAGCTCAGAATCTATCCATGATGGGAAGCAGTTAGTAAATACTGGGAAAAAATGTATTTTATTAATGCTCGCATGCTTTTATTATTAACTGGCAGATGGATGTGCCATCACATATGACACATAAAAAGGGGACAGAACTTTGAGTGTGAGGTTGCAGCTGCCTTCTTGACTTTTTTGATTCCCCCCCTGGACACCTGCAAGTAAACATATTTTAGGCAGCCATGAGCCCCAATACTGTTCTTTAAACACCTCACCTTTTGACTATTTAACTTTAATGTAAAGCAACTTATTTAATTGATTTGATTCATTTTAAGACAACCATCCTACTTTTGAACAGCCCCCCAAAGTGACTACAGTCACGCTATAGATCAAACAGCTTTGGGCTATAACCTCTTGTCTCCCCTCATGCCTTCCCTTTTTTATCCTATAAATCCCCCTGCATGTAAACACATTTTGGAAGTCAGGAAATGAGGAGGCTGCTGAATTTGAAAGGATGCACACACACCCTGAGTGCAGACTCTTTTGCCTGGGATAAGGATGTTTTGGATCATGGCCAGCATCTCCACAATAACCTTTTTCAGAGCTAATTTTGCTTTTAAATCCCATCAGACAAGGTGAGCATGTTGAGCTTGGAGAAAGTGACTATTTTCTTAAACTATGGCTAAACATTCGTGAGTTTTCCAAAGTATGCATATTCCTTTCTTTGTTTCTTTTCTCGGATAATCTGTTGCAGGGGGTGGTGGTGGTGGAGAAGAGCAGATCACCTTTCCATGTTTGGACAGCAGTGAGTACAAGGAAGTGAACACTGACGCAATCTCTGCGATAAATAATAAAATAACAGGTGCCAGGCACTAGTCTATTTGAAGCACTGTCATCCTTGCCTTGGCTGTTACACAGAAGCAGATGTCAGGGGAAGGTCAGATTTAGGGCAACTCAATTAAGAGTGAACAGGTGCCTCCAGACCACCATGAAATACATTGCCTGGTTAGGCAGGATCTGGGCAATCTTTCCCATCTGATCCAGAGGTCTTCAACCACCACGGGAATTAGAAAATCTACAGTTTGAGGAAACCTCCGTTTCACTGTCTTTGAAACTTTCTTGGAGGAAGGCATGTTGTTCTGGAATGAATCTTGGTTCTCATGAATTTTCATGGGAGGGTTCTATTTTGGCTCTCACTTAGCATGAGCTTTAGCTAGGAAAGAAGGAGTGCGCATTACTCTGAGCTTGTTCAAATACATACCAACCCAGGAGCCCCTGATGTCAGCCCTTTGAGGTAGACTAAGTCAGGAAACAGACACCACATGAACGACTGAAATCTACTTTATTGTTATACGGTATAATAACAGAATCTCGAAAGCCTGACAGAGGCTTTCTCTCACCTCTTCTACTAAAGAGAATCGAGTTTGGGCAATCTTTAGTTTTTTTCCTTACCCCCTCCTGTCTATCTGGGATTAGTGGATGTTTACATAACAGTCATTGAATTCCTTCTTCAAGGCTATCTCTATACTCCTCTATACCTGAGCTGAGATTATACAGGAATGATGGAGTCTGGTACTCTTCCCTCCCAACTGTTACCAGCCATGTCTCCATTCTTTGGCCTGTCAGACAGTTAATAGGGCAAGTTGCTGCACCTGACACTGTTTGCAACCATGACTGGAGCATCCTTAAACTTGCTTCATCTATTCTGCTGCTGTCCAAAAGACTGGGTTGGCAAAGAGCACATCCATCACTTGTTCTGTTCCCAATCTTTGACGAGAAAATTAAGCCAATCCTTGATTATCAACCGAGAACAGCCAAGAACACCAAGAACTGATCAATGCTCCCTCCAGATGACCAATAGAAAAGTGCAAAAAAGAGCATTTGATCAATGCCATCCTCCCTGAACTGGCAAAAATTCTGAAATAACCACAGTGTCCTCACACCTCAAAGGGGCGTGGTGGCTCAGCGGGTAAGACGCCAGGCTTGTCGATCGGAAGATCGCAAGTTCAGAGGTCCGAATCCCTAGCCCCGTGTGACGGAGTGAGCTCCCGCACTAGCCCCAGCTCTTGCCAACCTAGCAATTCGAAAGCATGCAAATGCAAGTAGATTAATAGGTACCACTTTGGTGGGAAGGTAACAGCGTTCCACACGCGTCATGCCAGCCACATGACCGTGGAAGCGTCTTCGGACAACGCTGCCTCTTCGGCTAACAAACGGAGATGAGCACCGGCCCCTAGAGTCGGACACAACTGCACAAATGTGCGGGGGGAACGTCTACCTTTTACCTCACCCTTACTCCACACAAAGTACATAGAAAATAACTTGCTAGTCTCATGTGTGCACCCACAGACATTTCCAGTACATATGGTATGTGTCTGTCCTGCAAAACAGCTATGAGAAGAACTACCTGGCAGCAGAGACCCCGTTCCTTTTCTCTCTAAAAGCCACTGCAAACTTCAAAGCCAAAAGCCTAGCAAGGTGGCATTTTTGCAACTAGCCACTTTTCACATTGGCTCTAACCATGGTTACTTGTTGCTGTGGCGTCAAGAATGGAGAAACGCAATCAGGATTGATCAGGGCTGTTGTAACTGTTTGCAGATCCCTGAGCACAGTAATCCAGGCAAAGCAAACAGGAATGAAATTGACATGAGTTCTGTCTGTTTTCCTTTGCTCTTTGGCAGGGGACCAGCTGGCTGCAAAGCGTCAGAGTGTTGTGCTTGGTTATTGTGCATGTATAGGTGTGTGTGAGGTGTGAGTGTGTGTCTGTATGCGTATTTGAAAAATGGCCTTGAAATGGAAACTCCCTTGAGAGACTTTCCAAACTGAAGCTGTATGGTGGGCTGGAGAATATAATGTTTGCCGAGAAGCAGGGTGCGAGAAGAGTTCCTGCCAATGGGGACACCATACAACCAACAAACACAGCATTGCCAATTATTCTCTAAAAGGCACTCACTTTGCTACAATCTCAACTATATCGCCGCAAACTCGGAAGGAAATCAGCTCAGCAGTTGAACACAGCCGGCATTGTGTGAAGACTGCCGCAGATCTTGAACTGGCACAGAATGCTGTGGGGAGGTGCCTGAAGACTCTTCAGCACCCTAGTTGTGCTTCTCAAATGGGAACAGAAATGCTAAGCTAACCCATGAAAGGAGATGAGTGACAGTAGAATGCAACATTCCTGAATTGGGGGCTTTTTAGACCAACTTCCTATGATGGCTGGAAATCCCGAGAGAGCTGCTGTTGCTACAAATCTGGCAGCTATTCATGGTGGAAGGATGCTAGATGAAATGCTAGTTGTCACTGCTAGTTGTGAGCTGAGCAGATAGTAGGAAAAGCATTAAAGAATATGGCATAACACAAACACGAGTCAGTTTTGTTAAACAAATAGCAATGGCAATCTTCCTAAGTAAGAAATAAACATTGTAGGAATGGCAAAACTGTATCTCTGTTTTATTCATTGTACTTTTATACAGTCCAGCAAAAATCTTCCAATCCATGGTATACATGTCAAAATATAAACCGCATAAAACAAGGCAGTATATAAATAGTATAAAAACATCCCCAAAGAACAGCACAACAAATAAGATAAAAGTCAGGTCAGCAGTTATAAATGCAGCATAAAGTCGCAATAATAATAGCATGACAATAGATGCTCTAAATGCAAAATTTGGTTCTTAAAATGTCTGGGAAAAATGAGTTTGTAATTTTATCTAGGGCCCCAAAGATTATCATACAGGTGCCAGATGACTCTCTCTGAGGCATTTATTTATCTTTTATTTATTTATTAAATTTCTATGACCGCCCATCTCCCCCTCAAGGAGGGACTCTGGGCGGTTCACAGCTATAACAATATTAGTAAAATACAATAAAAACACAATAAAATACAAATACAATAAATATAAATTTAAATTAAAACCAAGTGGCAGGTGGTTCGCAGTGATGCTGAACGTATTTAAAATATTTGGGGCGGCTCTAAAAAATCAGCCATCCCCAAGCTTGACTACTTTCCCTCTTGCCCCAGGCGAGATCACAGAGCCAAGTTTTCAACCTTTTTCTGAAGTCCAGGAGCGAAGGGGTCTGTCTTGTCTCTGGGGGAAGGATGTTCCATAGGGCAGGTGCCGCTGCAGAGAAGGCTCGCCTCCGAGACCCTGTTAGATGGAGCTCTTTCATAGAGGGGGTCCGCAGCATGCCCTCTGTGCAAGATCGGGTAGGACAGGATGCTGTAATGGGGATGAGGCGGTCCCTCAGATAACCTGGGCCCATGCCATGTAGGGCTTTAAAGGTGATGACCAACACCTTGAATTGGACCTGGAAGCAAACTGGCACCCAATGCAGCTCACGGAGCAGAGGTGTTATATGTGTCGATCTTGGTGCACTTAAAACTGCCTGCGCGGCCACATTCTATACCAGCTGTAGCTTCCGGATATTCTTCAAGGGTAGCCCCATGTAGAGTGCATTACAGTAATCTATATGGGAGACAACCAGGGCATGAGTGACCGTTCAAAGGGCCTCTCGGTCCAGGAAAGGGCGTAACTGGCGCACAACATGAAGTTGAGCAAAGGCCCTCCTGGCCATGACTGCCACCTGCTCTTCGAGCAGGAGTCGTGAGTCCAAGAGGACCCCCAAGTTACGCACTGGGTCTGTCTGGGGTAGTGCAACCCCATCCAGAACTAAAGATGACAATTTCCCAGAAACCGAGCGGCCATTAATCCACAGCCACTCCGTCTTACCAGGGTTCAGCTGAAGCCTGTTTTTCCCCATCCAGGCCCCTACAGCCCCCAGGCACTTGGACAGGGTGGTCACTGCATCACTTACTTCACCCGGGATGGAGATGTATAACTGGGTATCATCTGCATATTGATGATATTTCAGCCTGTGGTGATGGATGATCTCACCCAACGGTTTCATGTAGATGTTAAAAAGGAGCAGCGAGAGTACTGAGTCCTGTGGCACCCCACAAAGAAGGGCCCGTGGGTTTGATCTCTCACTCCCTATTAACACCAACTGGGATTGGCCCTGGAAGAAGGAGGTGAACCAGTGCAAAACTACGCCGCCCACCCCCAACTCCCTGAGCCGTCCCAGAAGGATACCGTGGTCGACGGTATCGAACGCCGCTGAGAGGTCAAGAGCAGCGAGAATGGATGCACTGCCTCCATCTCGCTCCTGCCAAAAATCATCCATAAGCGCGACCAATGCAGTTTCCGTCCCATGACCCGGCCTGAAACCTGACTGAAAGGGGTCCAGATAATCCGTTTCATCCAGAATCCTCTGGAGCTGCAACGCCACCACCTTCTCAACCACCTTCCCCAAAAAGGGGAGGTGGGAGACTGGACGAAAATTATCCAGTGTAGTGGGGTCCAGCGATGGCTTCTTGAGGAGGGGGTGCACGAGCACTTCTTTAAAAGCTGCCAGAAACACCCCCTCTCTCAAGGATGTATTTACCATCGCTTGGACCCAGCCACAAGTCACCTCCCGGGCTGGTTTCACCAGCCAGGAGGGACAAGGATCTAATTGGCAGGTGGTGGCATTCACAGTCCGGAGGACTCTGTCCACTTCCTCGGGACCAACAGGGTCAAACTGCTCCCAGATAATAAGGTGAGTACGTTCCCATTTCTTCCATAGATGGGCACCACTGCTGAAAAAGCCCTCTCCTTTGGGGTTACTGGTTTGCCTCACTGCACTGAAGGACCTTAGGGGGCAATCCAAGGGTCCTCGTAGGTAAATAACTTGCTTATCTCATTCCACAGCATCATTGGTATTTTAATTTTGGAAAGAGTTGCATGGTGTGGTTCTGGTTGATTTTTGCCCATATCAGGAAGGACTAGTCTGGTTGGGATAGCACATGCAGAAGGTTGCAGGTTCAGTTCTTGGCATTTCCAAGTACAGCAAGAAAGTCTCAAGCCTAACACTTGAAAAGCCACTTCCAGTTGGTTTCAATCATGCTAATTTAGAGGGATGTGTGGTTTGATTTGGCATGAGGCAGCATCCTCTGGTTTATATGCCATTGTTCTTCACTTTCTTCTGATCAAGGTGAGGGATCAGAACAAACATAAACCAGGATTATTCATTGGCTTAAATGTGATCACTACTGTATGTTTCACCAAGTTTTCAAGAATCAGAGAAAACAAAGGGGAAGATTATTTAAGAAAGGTTCCTCATTCTTCTGTATCTTCCATCCCTGGACACAGTCATATTTATCCTCAGTGGCCATGAGTAAGTAATTATTTCTCAACCAAATCATAGGATTGGTATAAAGAGAAATGTTTCACTCTAAATGCCTTTGTAAACAGGATGTTTCTATTAAAAATTCAGTTGTAAACTGCCAAGAGACTTTTGTAGTCAGTGATGTGAATGAGTGAATGAGTGAATGAGTGAATGAGTGAATGAATAAATAAATACAAAATCTAGATCAGGGGTCCCCAACCTCTTCAGCTCATTGACCCCTTCATGAAGTTTCAGATTGTTCGTTGGCCCCCAAACATTTATCATATGAAAATAATTTAATAAATACTACTTTAACTAATAAGGGGCGTGGTGGCTCAGCGGGTAAGACGCCAGGCTTGTCAATCGGAAGATCGCAAGTTCGGAGGTTTGAATCCCTAGCCCTGCGTGACGGAGTGAGCTCCCGCACTCGCCCCAGCTCTTGGCAACCTAGCAATTCGAAAGCATGCAAATGCAAGTAGATGAATAGGTACCACTTTGGTGGGTAGGTAACAGCGTTCCGCACGCGTCATGCTGGCCACATGACCGTGGAAGTGTCTTCGGACAACACTGGCTCTTCGGCTAACAAACGGAGATGAGCACCGGCCCCTAGAGTCAGACACGACTGCACAAATGTGCGGGGGGAACCTTTACCTTTACTATCTACTTTAACTAATAGTACTATCAACAACAACAACAACAACAGCGGATAGTCCCATCAACCCTTGGGGGTCAATATTGACCACTTTGGAGAAGCCTGCTCTAGAGAGTTTCAGAAGGATTGCCTCCCATTCTTCTCTACCATTGGCAATTTATTGGCTTGGCTATCCATCTTTCACCACCTCTTCCTTCAGCTTGCAATCCTGCCTCAAAATTTAATGGTAGAAAAATCTCAAAAAGACAATAGACTTGACTGGTATAGTAAGAATAGGACAATATTATTTTAAAGTATTATTTACACCTGCCAAGAGTAATTATATTACAACAGTCCAAAGGTGGCACAGCTGATACATTATTAGAGAAGAGGTTAATGTCGTCGATTGGTTTCAGAGCTGCTGTTTGGTTTCAGAGCTAAACAATCTGAGCAGAAGGCAATTATATAGCAGGGTTCTAGAAAGTGCTCATCAATTGCTACTGCTGCTGCTCCCAGTTATTATCCCAATATGCAGACTAAATATTTGCGCCTCCTAATAAAGGTATTAATATTTGCACCAACAAATGAAGGTATTGATGAGTGGCTATCAGGTAGAGGGATCTGGAAAACTGCAAGATGAAATGCACACTCCTGACATCAAAGGTCTCTTCTTAGGTTGTTAAGTAACTTTGCATGTGCACTTTATACCAACTTCTGCAAAATATTTCTTCTATTCTTTTTTTCCTTTTCTAATTCCTCTATATGCGATCATAACCTTGACCAACTCTTGCTGGCAGGCAGTGGGTAAGAAAGAAATATCACCACTATGCATTCCACCCAGGCATAAAAAGCAGCTGGCAATGGGATCAGACACTTCAGAGGTCTGTGCAGGTGTCTATTTTTGAAAGGCATCTTTGATGGATCATAACAGTGGAAGTTCTCAGAGTTGCTAACATCACTTGCATCTGCTCTACCACTTAGTGAAACCTATTACAAAACCATCAGGAGTAATGATCAGATGGTTGCCAAATACAGTAATAAAAGGGAAGTTTATAATCCTTCCGATTTTTTGGTGTTAAATGTCAACCATGTTTGCTTTCCCACTCTTAAACAAAACATGTAGTGCAGGTCCTAAAATAGACACAATGTGAATTTTTTTTTTAGCCACACCCTAAACAACTACCCAAAACCCTGGGAAATCCCAATTCTGCCCATGTATACAATGTGGCTCTGCCCACTTCTTTTCATCATCCCACTCACTGTGGCCCTCAGCTCCCCATAAAATATTGTGTGGCCTATCTGTAATCTAGCTCAACATCCCATCTTTATTCTGAATTATTTTTGAATCAGATGTTCCCAACTTATTTCAAGATGTGATTAGTTGTGCCTAAGTGGAATAGCAAAGACATTAGCTGTGTCTGCATGGAACTGTAAACCATAAATGTCAGAGTTTTGGTTTACTGGTGAAAAAACTGTGATGGTGTGTGCTATTCTATTGACTCCAGTGCATCCGTGGGGAGAGATGTGTGAGAAAAGTCAAGATGGAGGTTGCAACTGCATGTGATGCAAATAAAAAAGAGGTGGGGCTTTGATTGTACAGTTGTGACTGTCCTCTTGCCTTTTCTTATCCTCCCTGCAGATGTCCTTGTGGGTTCTCCAGGAGCGTTTCTCCTGCCAGTCAACTTTGATGATTGCTTTTTCGGTCATGTATGCCACAAACTCTGTTTTGTTCTGGTCAAAATAATCCAGGAGCCAAGAACAAAGCAGGACTTTAGACTTTAGTTTTTTCTTAAAAATTAACTTAAAGTATGTAAACAATTTTTATATTCTACCAGGATGGCTACCTAAAAAATAAAACTTGATTCAATGCCTGTGCTTTGCTAGTAATCTGTTCAGGGGAACTGGAACAGTTTTGCCTCAGAGAGCAAATGCACCTGGTTGTCATGCAAGTTCCTGCCTGGGTCCCTGCTGTGTGCAATTTCTGAGGGTAGTTTTCATTGGGAAAATTGCCGGTGGGATACCTGACCCCTCCCAGCCTTCAGAGCTGGAAGACTTAGAGCACATGGCATCTTTCTGCCTCGTGTGATGTATTGCTCCAAAGGTTATTGCTTGGGGAAAGAACAGCTGAGTATTCATTCAACTGCCGTGATTTTTGCCAGTTCTCAGGAACTGCTGCAGGCACACAATCTCAGTTCTGATGCAGCCTGTGATTGCCCAGCCTGTGCGTATGCTTTTTGTCAAGCTAATTTGTAGCGGGCACCACACATCGTATGAGTTGTCATACAAGAAACTAAATCTGGAAGCTCAGCTCATACACTAGTTTCCTAAGAACTACATACATCGCATATCAAAAGCATTGAGACTTCGGCCCACCTAGCTAGGTGTATGCTAGTTCATACAGATCTTAAGCCCTCGTGAGTTCAGCAGGATGGCTTATTGAATAAATCACAGTTAGCTAATTCACACAACACACTAAGCTAAAACCACTTCATGGCTTAGCATGATGCGTTGCTAGTCAGAGCAGTATTTAATAGCACATGTCTTGGATTTAGTTGACATTAAGCCATAGATAGGCAAGCTTTGCCCCAATAATTGTTCTTTTATGAACAAGAGTGGGATTATTCTTCATGATTACAGTATATAAGCCAAAATTTATCTAGTGGATGCTGCCTAACCTCTCTGACAGCTTCACTGGCAGGACTCTAGCTATGTGGTAATGTGAGCCAAAAGCCCTTCAGTTATGAATGACTTGAGTTCTAGTGCTGTGCAAGCAACTTGTGATAGAGCCATGTCACATGAAATTAGATCTGTTGTGCGCAGGGTAAGCTCATGTGTCCTCACATTTCCAATATAGAAGTCTGAAGTATAACAGCTGTAAAAACAGCTGTAAAAACAACTCTACCAAGCTAACCTATCAGCGAGAAATACATAATCTTTGAAATATCCTATATGATATTATTTCTAAGGCACAGTATATAATGACTTTCACTATAGGCAATTAACCATACAGCCATTTCCTCAAATTGCACCAATTTTGCCAGTTGTCTGCTTCAGTAATGGCCAACATTATCTAGTTTCGATTTTCCTATAGAAAATCACCATTCTAAGGAACAGTAGTCTCCCACCTTGCAGAGACTTAAACTAAACGACTAGCCACCTTTAAAAATAAAAGCAGTATCAGTTTCCTTGGGCTCATGCCCTGGAGAAAAAAAATCATAACAGGCAATCTATGATCACAATTTGCCTTAGTCCGACAAGCTTGTCTGTATTATGCTACTGGTAAAAGTAAGCTTTGGCCACTTTGAGAGCTGTCAATATAAATGAACGAGTGAACATTTTCAAAAAACAGGCCTCCTCATTGTCAGCAATTTGGGTGCAATTGAACATGTCTTGGTGGGGGAGGAAACCTCCAGCTCTGTTGGCTGAGCTCCCTTAAAGACAAATTCTATTGCACACCTGAATTAGAGATATAGGTAAGGAGGTCTACCAGCTGGCCAAGCCTATACAAAATTACAGAAAATTAAGCAGTCCTGTTCACTTAATTTTCTTGCTAAGAAAATCTTTATCAGCTATTTTCTTCATAATGGGCTTCTGGTAAAGAGACAAGGAGATAAATATTTATTTATTTATTTATTTATTTATTTATTTATTTAATTAATTTATATGACCGCCCATCTCCCCACATGGGGAACTCTGGGCAGTTCACAATAAATAATTAAAATAGAATCTAAAAATATATAAAACAACAATAATACAATACAATAAATAATTATAAAATCCAGATGGACGAAGGCATTCATTAATAGAAGGACGTTAAAATTAGGGAATTAGCCACCCCCATATCCAAATATCCAGGTTTTACACTGCAAGCAGCTGAAAGAGAATCTCTGTTTCATTCTCTTTTCTCAATTGAATGAGATGTCATCTAAAGAGCTATCCATTTGAACTCACTAATTCTTAAAATCAAATTATTTTAGAAGAGCTTAAGCAAAGGTTATGCTTCTATTTCTCATAAAATCCAATAGAGGCTGCATGGAACATTGCATTAAAATGACAAGATTTCCTTTCCCCCCACTGACAGTAAAAAGCAAATGTAGCAAGAAAAGAAGTGGGGGGCAGACCCCTGGCTGGCTGCTGTTTTTTGTGTTCTCCCATTGGTCAACTGGAGAGTGTGTTGGGCACAGCAGAGGGGATACAATAGTGGTGGTACAAAACTGATGCCAAGGATTTGAGGCTTGCAGTTGTTTGGAAGTGCCATCTTTCTGTCATAAACATATCCTTTCATTCATCCCTTTGTCTCCCTTTCTCTCATTTGTAGGAGGAATTGTTCCAAAATTCCCTTGTCATTTGGAATTATTCTTCGGTTCTATTTTTCAATTTTCTGTTTTATCAAACTCTATTAGACCATTGTTGAAGAAAGCATAGTGCAGGTTTGTCGATGAAGATTCTCAGTCATCCAGGTGGAATTGTCTGTAGGTTGAGTCATGGCAACTGGATTTCTTTCTTTTGGTTGAAACGTTTCGCTGCTTGTCCAAGTAGCTTCTTCAGCTTCAGACTGAAGAAGCTACTTGGACAAGCAGCGAAACGTTTCAACCAAAAAAAAAAAAAGAAATCCAGTTGCCATGACTCAACCTACAGACATAGTGCAGGTTGTCTCAAAAGTATGAGCTTCACATAATGTCCTGAGCCTCGTGGTTGGCCCAAGATATTCTGTAGTCTAAGGTGAAGGATAGCCTGGTGCTCATTGTCTCTATACCATTTTGGACAATTGATTAGAGTGCCTCTAAATCTTATTCCAAACTGGCGATAATCTGGCATCCTCCATCATATCTGACAGCAACAGGCCAGTGAAGTTAAGTGGAGAAGAGATTTGACTGTACAGAGTTTTTCCCTTCCCCAGAGGAAAATGACTAGTGGGATGCCTCTATTGCACCCAAGCATTAGCTAGCTGAGTTTCATTGGCAAAACTTAAGGACAAGAGGGAAGGAGTTCTGCAAGGCTTTCAATGTTCTCCTTTCCGACCACTACATAGATGTTGCAATGGAGAACTTGGCTCCTTAATGCAAAGGCTAGATTACGTGGAGACCAACCAGCAGATTTTATTCCTCTAGGTAGAACAACAAGAGAAGTCAGGTAAACAACATTTGGGAAAGATAAAATATAGGAAAATTAATTGGTAAGAAATTGCTATCCCCAAAGTATAGAATGAGCAGCAGGATGGTAGAATAACCCAGCAAGTCATTTCCTTTTGGATTTTGCTTCTCTTTGAGTAAGGGAAAGGTACAATAACCATTACAGATCAGTCAGGTCCCTGGACACTAACAAGGTAAGGGGAGAATTGCTTCAAGATCCTTCTGAGAATTTTAACAATATACTGTACAACCAGTAAATCACATTTTTTTTCCTCCAGATGATGTCTGCAGAGAAATACCAAACTTAAACGGTCTTGATATTTGATTTAGCATCTATGATTTTTGAAATTCAGTATATATTCCAAGTTGTTAAATAAATTCAACTGAACAAAGATACAGCCCTCCCCATCTCCCCAAAATTCAACAAGATTTTGAAGGTTTCTATTAGTACAACATCTTATGCAAACACAGAACAATTTTATTCTGTTGGGCACATGCAGTGTTATTTTTTAACACAGGAAATGTTTCTATAAAGTTTTTTAAAAAACAGCATTCCTATATTTATGACCTATATCAAACAAAAGCCTGATGAGTGTGTTTTCGTTTGAAAGAGCTTGCCTGCAGAGCATGGTGGAAAATGAAACTACTCTGATTAATAAGGCACCCTTGCTTTGATTTCTCAAGATTTACATTACTAGTTCTAGAACTTTGTTTAAACAACATACGGCATATGAAATATTGGGCATCCTATGGCTAATGCATACATTGATGCTGCCTTTGGAAAATCACTTTAAATTGTTCAATTCAATAGTGAGCCAATTGTAAGTAGTAGGCAATCACAGGGATCAAACAAGCTTTTCTCCCCACGTCATTGGTGATCTTTCATTCTTAATCATACAGTGTAATGAAACATCTGAGAGCCAGTGTGGTGTAGTGGTTAAGGCACCAGGCTAGAAAACAGGAGATGGTGAGTTCTAGTCCCGCCTAAAGCACAAAGCCAGCTGGGTGACCTAGTCCTAGGAAGGTAAAGGCAAAGGTAAAGGTTTCCCCTGCACAGTCATGTCCGAGTCTAGGGGGCGGTGCTCATCTCCGTTTGTTAGCCGAAGAGCCAGCACTGTCCAAAGACGCTTCCGCGGTCACGTGGCCAGCATGATGCACACAGAACGCTGTTACCGTCCCACCGAAGTGGTACCTATTCATCTACTTGCATGTGCATGCTTTCAAATTACTAGGTTGGCAAGAGCTGGGGCGAGTGCGGAAACTCACTCCGTCATGTGGGGCTAGGGATTCGAACCTCCGAACTTGTGATCTTCCGATCGACAAGCCTGGCGTCTTACCCGCTGAGCCATCCCCTAGGAAGGTGGTAAGGGAAAATCACTTCCGAGAAACCTTGCCATGAAAAGACAATTGCCAGGAGTCAACACTGACTCGAAGGCAAGGCAAGGCAAGGCAAGGCAAGGCAAGGCAAGGCAAGGCAAGGCAAGGCAAGGCAAGGCAAGGCAAGGAAAGGAAAGGAAAGGAAAGGAAAGGAAAGGAAAGGAAAGATCTTCTAATCCATTGCTGGATAAATGGAGTTTAGCCTTCTTAGGAACTGGTGGACTTTTTAGCACTTAACTGTGTGTTTAAGGTGATCAGAATGTGTGGCACTTCTATCTTCTATCTTCCCAAAACTCTGTTACTCATTGTTTAGATTATCTCTAGCTTTTCCTTCCAAAGATCAAGGAACAACATACAAGCAATATTCTGTTCAACTGCTTAGCTAGAATGAAATCTTCCTTGATCATTTAAGGCCAGGGTGAGGCAGCTGTTTGGTGTCCAAGCCTCACATTTAACATTTGGGGGAGCTTAAGGCCACAGAGTGGGTAGGGCAACCTCATACAAGTGGGTGGGACAGGATTTTGAAGGTTAGTTTGTGGGGGACTTGGCTATTTTAGTAGGGCTACCAGATCTGAGCTGTAAAAATCTAAACAACCCTTAAAAAGGTAAAGGTTCCCCCGGCACATTTGTGCAGTCGTGTCCGACTCTAGGGGCCGGTGCTCATCTCCGTTTGTTAGCCGAAGAGCCAGCGTTGTCCGAAGACGCTTCCACAGTCATGTGGCCGCATGACACGCGCGGAATGCTGTTACCTACCCACCGAAGTGGTACCTATTAATCTACTTGCATTTGCATGCTTTCGAATTGCTAGGTTGGCAAGAGCTGGAGCTAGTGCGGGAACTCACTCCGCACGCAGGGTTAGGGATTCGAACCTCCGAACTTGTGATCTTCCGATCAACAAGCCTGGCGTCTTACCCGCTGAGCCACCAAGCCCCTATTAATAAACAACCCTTAGATGGCCACAAAATATTAGAATGATCTGTATCTTTTTGCTGCCATCTTGTGATGGTCTGTGTATTTGCAGCCAGTATATGGTACCCCTTATTTTAGGATATACACTACAGTGTTCATGTATTCTGCAACTCCAAATGGTGGAAAACATAATTTAAGTTTTCAGGGCTCATGGTCATGGGATGTGATGGAATGTGTTCCTGAAGGTGGGGAGTGATGTGGTGGAATTCGGCGCTGCCATTGATTCTCAGGAGGGAGAGAGCACATTCCAGGGAGATAAGAGAACTCTCAGCAGTCCGGAGAGTGTTGCTGGGAAAGTTAAGTGGTTCAGGGTCGCCCCACCCTAGAATCTCCCAGGTTATTAGTGCTTAGGTTAGTTAGAGTAGCTTTAGTCTGGCAAGATTCTGTCTGTATGGTGGAAGCAATAAAGAACTGGAGATTGGAATACACTGAGTTGTCATTGTTCTTGGGCGGGCCCTGACATGGGACCATAAAAGAATACTTGGCCGCTGCATGCAACCCGGAGGTTGTAAGTTGCCCATCCATTTTAAGCTGTGTCCATACGATACAGTGAATCACAAGCAACGGCATTTTACCAGAATGGGTATGCAGCCCTTGTAATCAGCTGATGGTTCAATGTGTCAGTGAACTCAGAACATTGGATTAATAGAGCAAACAGTCGTAGTGTTAATAAATTTAATTAAATGGGTTTCTGAAAACCATGGTAGCCTCTATGAAATAGTAAGTTTATCATTCACTGAATTGATTTAAAGAATGTGTTTAGAAATTAATGATATTGTAATTTATAATTATGTAAATTATTGTGAATAACCTTGGAATTTTTCTTAGAGAAGAAAATATGCTCCTTAGAAGTACTAAAAAGAAGTATCTTCCTGGTAGTTTAAGAGTTTTCTGAGAAGTCTATATGAAATTTAGATTAATTACAAGTTTTTCCCCTTAACATCTTAACATCTGTGTATACCAGGGCTTTCCAAACTTTTGCTGTTGGCGACACACCAACGGCTGGCCCACAAAAACCCAGGAGCGCAGCGGCCAGTGCCCCACAAAAACCGTAAGTGCCGGCGGCGGTGCTTCCGAGGTGCCGCTGCGGTGGCAGCGGCTGCCCCTTCGAAAGGGCAGGTTCCAGGAACCCCAAAAATGCCCTCGGGGCAGGGAGGCGAAAAGCCTCCCCGCGCACGCTGCCGGCACAGCTGATGGGGGCTGGGGTGGAAATTCTCCCTGCGCATCAGCTGAATGGCAGAAAGCTCGGCAGCGTGCGTGTGCGGGGAGGCTTTTCGCCTCCCTGCCAGAACTGAGGGCATTTTCAGGGTCCCCAGAGCCTGTCCTTTTGAAGGGGCAGCCCCTGCCGCCGCGTGGCAACCCAGAAGCACTGCCGGCGCTTCTGGGTTGTCTCGTGACAAACTTGGGGCCCCCAGGCGACACAGTATTGTGTCGCAACACACAGTTTGGAAAGCCCTGGTGTATACAGACACACTTTTTATATGAATCATTATCTCCTAGATATATAATTTAGGAGGTATTTCACTGAAACCTAAGGCCCAATGAAGCACATATAAATTAAATCAAAATGTATGTCATGTCAGAGTGTGCACCGTAGGGCGGCCTGCTCCTTTTTCCAAGACACCAGTGATCCACGTTCTATGCAGTAAATAGACATTCAAGCAGAGATTAGATAAAATAGCCTATTTACTTTATATACATACGCAGTCCAAATACATCCAACAGCAGTCACAAATGATACAGCAATACAGCGATGAGAAGTTTCAACAGCACCAAGAAGAAAGAACACCAGGTATTCTCTGCTTATATACATAAACTGACCAATCACATTATAGGTCACTCTCATCATCTGCCACACCCAACTAAATGATAGCACCTGTAGTATGAGTCATTGCTGCCACATCATCCCTACAACAATGGCTGCTAATTGGGTGACTTGCAGAATAATTCTCCTCTCACCTAGATATCAAGCCTCTCCAGTATAATTTATCTATCTGTAAATTCCTGGGTATATACAAACCCCAACATGTCATTTGCAACTGAAGTTCTCTCAGCAATTTGAAAAGAAAAATTCAAAACCTTGGCCACATGGGTACCCATAAAGGTTAAAGTGCAGCTGATACCCAAGGTCATTATTTTTTTATTCCTTTTTCATCCCACTTGCCAAGTAAGCCAACCAAGGGCACAGCCTTATGGCCAGGTTAAATTGCAATGCTCCAGTCCAGGAAGCAGGAGAAAACCATGGTGGCATGAATTGTGCGGTCCTCATTGCCGATCCCTATTCTGCTTCTACAGTGAGGCTGGCAGGTGCTGCTGTCCTCGTTGTTTTGATGTAGGACACATTAAGCAAAGGGATTGGGAGATTCTCCTGTCTTTATTTCCCCTCCCACTGAGCATCACCTCCAGGTAGGAAAAGCAACTGCCAAGTATTCTTCTGAACATGTGGTGAGGCACAGATGGGGGACAAGTTTCAATAGAAGAGACTATCTGAAGCTCAGGGTTGAACTGTGGAGTCCTTGGTGCTCTCTAAGCTTGGTTGTTTGGTTGCAGATGTTTCAATACCCAATTAGGTAACATCATCAGGCACTGATGGGTAATGAAACATCTGCAACCAAACAACCAAGCTCAGACAGCACCAAGAACTCCACAGGGTGAGAAGTTGTCTAGCTGGTCACAGGCTTGGAGGAAGGGTACAAGTTGAAGTAGAAGGGAGCAATTGAAATGAGCAAGCTCCATTCTCAACTAATCCTGCAAGGGCATGGCAGGACCTGGAAGTAGATCATGGAGTAGGCAAAATGGCATAGGAGGAGACAATCCCCATTAAAGTAATAAAACAGTAAAAAGTATGACCATCTGATAACAATTCTCAGCAGAAAGAGCGGAAAGCCTATAATGCGTTCATTGGTGACAGAACCTGAATGCACAGCTGGCAGAACCCAGCACTCTTTCCCGATTTGAATAAAAATGCAGTGCAGTACTTTGTCTTTACAAACAGATATGGTAATTTCTCAAAAAAGCAGTACACCCATTTATATAGGGAACCTGAAAAAGACACGACAAGCCCTTCAGAAAGTGCCAGTTATGCATTATCTGGGCAGATGCTTCTACAGAAGCCAGATGTCTGGTCTCTGCAGCAACCTAAGCCAAAATGGCCATAGAATTCAATACTCTATGGATGGAGGGGAGGTGTAATGGTACTGTATGTGGGAAAGATCTTGGGAGACTGGGCAAAGAGATGCTGCCAAGGGAACGGTCAGATAAGAGACAGCATAGCCTGCAGCTGGATAGTGGGTGGGGCAAGAGGCACAGAAAAGACCTTCCCTAGTTTATTGGGCTGTAAAGGAGACAGGGGGAGAAATGTACTTTCAGACTTGCAAGATTGATGTTGGTCTCACGGGCAAGCCAAATATGAATCATGACTAGATGAGCTAATTCTACTTTATTGTAAAGCTCCATTGACAGAATCTTGCAAGTCTGAAAGTACATTTCAGCCCACAGCTGAAATGAGCAGTGACCAGGGCATGCTCGTGCCGATTGAGGTGTGTGTGTGTGTGCTGAGGATGAGTTCTAAAAATGCTTAGTGCATAGTTAGCTCTATCTAACAGGCCAAGAACTCGGGCTCAGGAGGACAAAAGTTCAGTCTGTATCTCAAGCATGAAGTATCTTCCTCACGTTTCTAAATCTTACAATGCAGCTTGCTGCAGGGACCTCAGTAATAACATATGAAATAAATAAAAAGCAAAGCTTATTACTTTCAAAACTAGAGAGGGAGAATAAACGGAAACATTAAGCATAATAAACTTGCCTGTATCTTAGCAACTGTACAGAGAATATCTCTCCGGTTTCTTACAGTTTGATGGTTATCAGTAGTTCATGCAAACAGACATTTCCATTTAAGAATTGAAAAGAATTTTTCGTCCCTTTTACAGGCAACCACTGAGTTTTAGATGCACTGTGCTGATCTCTAGGCAATCTTTTCCCTCCACCCATAGGCTCTTTATATTGATTAAATCCCCTCCATAACACTCCAGCTAATAACTCTCGGTTCCTATGCACCCCATTAAAATATTGGAGAAATCAATTTTTCAGCTCACAAAAGCACAAAAGATCCATTAACATCTTCAAAATGGACAAAAAGATCAATGGTAATAATCCTAGGTTTCATTTTCATACAAACTGGTACTCCATTGGTTTCAAAGCCTCTTAAAGTATAAATTAAGAAGTACAAAATGAAGAGTGTTAAATCCAGCAACTGATCATATTTCTGGAATACACTGTTCATGCCAATCAAGTCCTTGAGCTTTCCTAAATTCCAAATGATATTAAATGATACAGAGTACGGATTAGTGAATATTTTGAATTTTACAGAATGGAAGCAGGATTAAGATTGATGATCCTGAAATTCTCAGATGACAGAGACTCAACCTTATCCAAAGTATTATTAATCTGTAGTCATGGGAAGGCATGGAAAAATCTGTTTATATGCTCATTTTACATGAATCTTGTGAGATTAAATCCAGGAACATGTCGGAAGATCGCAAGTTCGGAGGTTCGAATCCCTAGCCCTGCGTGACGGAGTGAGCTCCCGCACTAGCCCCAGCTCTTGCCAACCTAGCAATTCGAAAGCATGCAAATGCAAGTAGATAAATACTTCGGTAGGTAGGTAACAGCGTTCCGCGTGCATCATGCCGGCCACATGACAGTGGAAGCGTCTTCAGACAACACTGGCTCTTTGGCTAACAAACGGAGATGAGCAACGCCCCCTAGAGTCAGACACGACTGCACAAATGTGCGGGGGGAACCTTTACCTAACATTAAAGAGCATTGCTAATAAAATGTAGAGCTGTGCAAATCTTCAAACAGGTGTTTTCCTTTTATGAAGATCTGAGTGAAATCCCCCAAAGCTGCTTTGAAAAGCAAACTGACCCCCTCACTTCTAAGACTAAAGAGAAGTTGTAGTACATTGGGTTACTGCTATTGTTAATAGTACTTCCATCTAGTACTGTTATTTGATTACCTTGGGATGCCAAATGCAATTCTTGCAGACTCACTGGAGTTCTTCCAGACGTTCAAGGAAACAAGCTGCAGAAAAACTTACTCCTGACTCTAGTATCTTTGTTTGATCAATAGAAAAGACACGAGAACAGCAACAAAGTAAGTTTTTAGGATTTATAGGATTCAGCCACTGTTGTCAATCTTCAATACACTAGAAAGCATTTTGCTTAGAGAAGCTGTTCAAAGGCAGTGTTGGGCTTTGTGCCCTCCAAGGATACAAGATATGTAGAATTCAAAGGACACAATTTTGCCTATGTGGATAGATTGTCTGATTTATTTGCAGAAGGCAAACAATCTGAAAAATCCATATCATATGGGGATTCCTTCAAGATGTTTATATCAGAGATTGAAAGTATTCCTGTTACAAGTGAGATGATTCGAAGAGAAACCAGAATTATCTGATTGTGTTTCAAGTGTACACAGCATCTCAGCAAAAATCTCAGTTTATGGAGTTTTATCAGAACCATGATGACACTTGATAGAAGTTGGGAAATGAGAATCACCATAGTGCTGAAAGCAGAAGCGTTGGAGAAATTATGTGTTAGAATTCTTGGAGTAGTAAAGATGAAGGCACTAGTTCACATTTTGTTTGGTGGCCTGACATAGACCAACACATTGAGCAACTTGCAATGAGTTGCCCAGGTTGCAACATACCCAAAAGATGTCCAAATCATCAGCATCACTCATTTATGAAATGGTCTGCCTTGCCACTGCAAAGAATTCATTTACACTTTGCAGTTGTGGTGGGCGCATGTGTCAGGGCTCATGTCTATGAATCCTGCCACTGAGATTCGGGCTAGAGATGTTTTGGGAACTGTTGGGAGGGGGACTGGCCATTGAGTGTTATGTCTGTTAGTAGAGGCTGGAAACGGCTTCGTCAAGGTCACCCACCTGCGGGAGTGTGGAGCTGAGAACGTTTGCACAATGAGATCATCGGTTGGTAATTTGGCGCGCAAGGGGGGAAGTTAAGATGGTACAGTTTGGCAGGAATCCGCATTCAGATCTTTAGGAGTGCTTCAATTAACATGTATCCTGAATAAAGCTTAATCTGCATTCTAACGAACTGCATTGAGAAGTGTTTATTAGGGCATGGTTGTTGGGGTCATCACAGCATGCTCCAAGTGGTCAGAAGTGTTTCCAATGACTTTAGCAACAACCACACATACCATAGTATGGTATCACCCAGCTACCAATAGATTGGCTGATAGGTTTATTCAAAGTCTCAGGAGTGCTTTGTTAACAATGTTTGGAGAAAACATCACATTGAATCAAAAGCTTGCCAATTTTCTGTTTGCATGTTGTAACACAGTGCATGCAACAACGAATCAAATGCTAACGATGTTGTTCTGAGGTTTTCCATTAAATTCAAGGTTGGACCTCCTGAAGCATAATTTGACAATTCATCCTCAGGACAAGGAGCTGAAACAAGTTGAGTCATTATCTCATGCTGAAACACACTTCTCCACTGAATAAACTGTACTAATAAGTGATTGTAGAGAAGAGTGAAAATGGGCAACTGGAAAGTTCAAAGAAAGAACTGGATCTCTTTCTTATACTGCAGAAATTAATCATGCTGATAACATTTTGTCAGGGCAATTGGCGAAGAAACAACGCTGAGTCAAAGTTCAACTCTAGTATCTTTATTGTTTCTACCACACACAGAATCTTGCCAGACTAAAGGTTCCTAAACTGAGCTAAGGGGAAAAGTACCCTTGGGAATCTAGGGCGGTGCCAGTCTAACTTTCTTCCTCGCCCCCCGCCCACACTCCTTAAGTTGTGCAAGCTGTGCGAATGCTTATCAGCCTGGAATGTGCTCTCTGCCCCCTCAGCTCCCAGCTCCATCACACATTTTGAGATGATGCATTGGGCAGCTTTAAAAAGGTACAGAAAGAAGTTGTGAGTGACATGGTTGGAGGCTCAACTATAATTCCTTGATTAGCATCAGTACCACCTGCTCCTTAAATAGACACACAATTTGTGATTGCTCCACAGTTGTCAGTACTGTTGGACACACTAAGCATTCCTATTTGTGGTGATAGACATTATCTCATTAGCATACAAAAGCCACACCAGTCCCTAGATTTGTACAGTAAATAAATGGAGTCTTTGTCTTGACTTAGAGTGTCTTGCCAACCTTCAAACAGTAATAGGATTAAAAACAATATACAACAGCAAAAACATAAATTACCTAGACAGTGAGAAATATCCATAACTCAAACAATCACCCTCCTGTAAATCAAGAAGCAGAAAAACCTGCTCCTGGCTCTAGGTCTTTGATAAGCAGAAAATACAGAAGTGAGCATGTGGCTGCACATCATTATGCTGGCCTATTAACTGCTGCCACCAAATTAATATTTCTCCACTGGAACAATATAAGAGGACTCCTTCTATGTTACTGTAATTTTGATTCAAGTCCCAATTCTCCAGGCCCTTCTGTATTCTAACCTTAGTTCCATAGCCCTAAAACGTCTTTGTACCTGGCATTTCTAACCTTCTTGCTTTGTTCTGGCTAACTACCCTGAGGAAGGTGACTATTCATGGCCTCCAGTGGGAAATCCAATTGGCCCCAATTTTCATCACCTTCTAGAAGCAGCTGAAAATGGAACTTTCCCTGGAGGGCATTTGGGGACTGACACCAGATGCTGTTTGGGTTGTAAGTTTCTGTATCTGTTTTGTTATATGTTGTGAGCTGCCAAGAGTCTATTTATGATTGCTGTGGGATATACATGTGATTAATAAATAAATCCTCACGGGGCGTAAAAGGTCCAGGCTCAGACTTTAACTCCCAGAATTCCCCAGCCAGCATGGGAGTTGAAGTCCACACATCTTAAAGTTGCCACGGTTGAGAAACACTGCTCTAGAGGATCCTCACTGTGGAGGTCACAGATGCTTAACCAGGGCTGCAACTAGGGGGGGGCAAGCGAGGCATGTGCCCCAGGCACCACGCTGGGGTGTGTGTGCGTGCCAAAAGTCCTTTGTGTTAGGCCTGCGGTGCAAATCGGGACTTAATCTCACGCTCGCGCAGGTTCCTTGTGGCTGGAGCCCACCGCTCAAGCAGGCAGGAGCAGCTTTCGTGCGCCCGGCTCCTCCGACAAACTAGCGCTCACCAGAATGGGAGGGCGGGGGCTCGTTCGCTCTTCTTGCTCACGCGCTTGGGAAAATGTTACGCAGGTTTGTACACACGCCGTAGTGCAAGTAGGGGGGCGTGGCAGAACTTCTCATTTTGGGGGGGCACGGAATCCATGGGGCGGGGCGCAGAATCCATGTTTGCCCTGGGTGACAAAGACCCTAGTTGCTTAACCCTCACCAGGAGAGCTGTTGTTCTAGCACTTGTTTGTAGCCAACTGGGGTAGGGAGACTGTTAAATCCAGAATCATCCTGAGTTTGAGTTATCCAATAAGAACAAGACTGCATGGGAAAGGAAAGCCTTGAATTACTATAATCTTGGCTTCACTGGACTGTGGCACCTCTTCAGGGCTGTGCTGAACCCCTAATCTTGGGAAAATGACACTTTTAAACATAATATGCTGTTTCCCAAGTCTTTCTCATTAAAAAAAAAACCCTGTAATGATATAATGTCCTTCCCTAAAATTACTTTGCTGTCATTTAAATTACCTGACATACATGTAACCCTGGTTAGGCCAAAGGGCTACATTCAAAAAACATATTAATAAAGTAGTTTGCCTTTGATTTTTAATTTAAGAAAATCATAGCTATTATTTTGTTTCTAAAATCAGGACATTTTAATGTAATTCCTCCATAATATTAGACTGAATACATCACAATATTGTATTTTCAACAATCAGAGACTGGATTTGGTTATTGAGGGCCTTAAAATAAGCCTCAATGTTACTGATATAAAACATGCAAACTTCAAAACAAGTGGGAAGTTTTCAAGCAATGAAACGAACTCCCTTTCTTGTGTCCTGAGAGGGCAGGTTTCATCAACATCACAGTCTTGCCAGAGATACTTGATGTTCTGCAGATGACTCCCTTCTTTGGTAAGGACGTGGAATGGTTTTTATTGGAGCAAGGGGGATTATTGAAATTTCAAAGTGTTCTCAGCTATAAAAATGTTCAACACACAAGTACCCTATTTTAAATACATAAACCTCTGTTATCCAATATCCCGGTCTTTATTCAAACCATTTCGGCGAAGATAGATGTTATTTTCCAAGCAATTAATTTACCACACAATTTGTGTGGCCCCCAGAGACTTGAGGGCCCATATAAATAGTTATTTACCACATGGAAATGTATTATTTATTTATGGGAGAAATTTAATATTGTTGTTATTTGCTTAAAGACTTCTGGGCTGCTTACCAAGAATTAAAAATAGCAACAGGCTAGATCGAGATCTTTTTCTCTGCAAATAGAAGATCTATTTTCATCCATGGAATGAAATTGAATCCAGTAGAGGTAAGATCTCCATTTTCACCCATTTTTCTTTCTACTTCTGCTACCTGTGCTACTCCTATGCCGTTCTGCAGGGAGCCCAAAGTCTCCAGACAAGGTTTCCACACACAACAGTGGAAGGGAGCTGTAGAGGAAAATAAAAAGTCACGAAAAGTGTTTTCTTGCTCTGTTCCTCCATTGTGAGCAGAATGCCACTGGGCGCAATATTTAGATCCAAATGAATAAAATCAATATTTAGCTTTAGCAGAATAGCCCAGGATCTCAACAAAATAGCAAGGGTACACTAAGATCTTTAACCTGCAGTTAAACACTGCCATTTGATAACTGATCTATCATCATCAGATGCTTGTCTTCTTCACAGAGCTATATAATCCTGTTTTAACTGCAATAGGCACGTGTCAGTTCTTGAATACTTTCAAAGCTCGCTGTTGTTACTTTAGGTCTGCTGAAGAATGGCCTTTCCTTCCCAAAAAATGGATTGTGCAAAGAGAGAGGTGGTAAGGAAGGATCAAAAAGGCACTTAGCATTGTGGGATTTTACCCAGAACACCCTTACCTTAAAGAGTTGTGTGCGTAATAACATACTGGTACAGTACAATTTCTCCATATTCCAGAACTCTTAAAAGGCTGGAGGAGGCCTTCTGAGAACAGAGGTTAAATTCAAGCTAAAAATCAAGCTAGAAGTATCATGCTGACTAGGAGTTATGGAATGTCTAATTCAACACATCTGGAAGGCACCCTGTAGGGAAGATAATTCTACAGTGTGTAATGTACTAGGTCTATCCATCATAAATGCAAACAGAGGGAAGAACAGTTCTAGCTAATACACTTTTCACATATGGACTGCAACCCATAAGAACTACAGTGTTTTTGGATCCATAAATTCAAGTCATATGGCCATGTAATCACGTGTAATCACCATGTAATCACATGATAACTTTTTTGTATAATTCTATTAAAGATTTTTTAAACAGAAGATAAAAACAAATACAAATTAATATAAAGGAAGGAGGAGGAGGAGGAGGAGGAGGAGGAGGAGGAGGAGGGGAGGGGGAGGGGAAGAAAGACATCAAAGAAAAAGCTAAAAGTGCAAGAAAGGGAAAAAAAGTAAAAGAAAAATAGAAATAGAAAAGAAAAAAAAGATACAAAGAAATAGCTTTTGATTTTCTTTACAGCAGTTATAAGTACAATTATAAATTTACCTCTTACTCTATGGTTATATCATAACCCTCTTCTTTCTATAATCTATTCTGTCTAATCATCAAAACCATAAATCATAAGTTCATTTTTTTCTCTTTCACGCAAAAAGTCCATAAGGGGTTTCCAGTCAGCAATAAACATAAATATTGAGAGCCAGTTTGGTCTAGTGGTTAAGGCAACGGGCTAGAAACCAGGAGACTGTGAGTTCTAGTCCCGCCTTAGGCATGAAAGCTGGCTGGGTGACCTTGGGCCCGTCACTCTCCCTCAGCCCAACTCACCTCACAGGGTTGTTGTTGTGGGGAAAATAGGAGGAGGAGGAAGGAGTATTAGGTACGTTTGCCGCCTTGAGTTATTTATAAAAATAATAAAAAAGGCGGGATAGAAAATAAATAAATAAATAAATAAATATTGTCTTTTCTCTGATCAAAGAGGTCAATTTAGCCATCTCAGCAAGTTCCATCATCTTCACCAACCATTCCTCCATTGTAGGTAGTGCTGAATCTTTTCACCTCTGCATACAATAATGTTGCTGCAGTTATTATGTATAAAAACACAGTTCCGTGACTTTTTCCCCAACTGTTTGTCCATCAATCCCAAAAGAAAAAACTGGTTTCAGATGTATATTAATCCTTAAAATCCTCTGGATCACTGTATGTATTTGAATCCAGAATTCTCTAGCTTTTTTACATGTCCACCAAACTTGATAAAATCTCCCTTCTTGTTGGAGATTTTAATGTACATGTGAAGTGTCTTTATACATTCTAGACAATTTCTCTGGTGACATATACCGACAGTACATCATTTTATAAAAATTTTCTTTAAGATTATAAAATAATATAAATTACAATCCTTTCAGCCACATATTTTCCCGTTGTTCCATCTGTATGTTATAACCAAAATTTATTATCATACATTCTTTCATTTGTTCTTCTTCTGTTTCAAATCTCAATAAAAGTTTATACATTATAGCAATTACATGTTCATCATTTGTACACAATTCTGTTTCAAACTCAGTCTTACAATGTTCATAAATCTTTCCGATAATTGTGAATAAGAAACTCATTGGCAACTATATCCCTCTGCCACCAGTTCTTCTCTTGATTTTATTTTACATTCCCCTTGACAAAATTCTAGTATCTCATGATAAGTTGGCCATTTGTGTTTGCCTTTTATTTCTTGTCTGTAGAATGCTTCTTGTACTGAAAGCCACAAAAGTGTTTTTGGGCACAGCCTGGCTTTGTATCTATTCCATATTCTCAGTATGGCACATCTAACATAAAGATTTTTAAAATCCACATTAACCTTAACTTTATTGTACCACAAATATCCATGCCACCCAAATCTCAGGTCGTGTCCTTCCAACTCCAAAAGCCTTCTATTTCTCAGCAGCACCCACTCTTTCATCCAAACCAAACAGCAAGCTGCAAAATACAATTTCAAGTCAGGTAAACCCAATCCTCCTCTTTCCTTTTCACAGGATAACTTCTAAAGGATACTCTGGCTATACTAATAGTAAACACAATTTAGAGTAGGTGGGGGAGGATGTTGCTGCTTTGCAGGTTAAATATTTTATTTAACAGAATATTTTTAGTAAATATAGGTCCAGTTTTTATTTGCTGGGCTATAGCCAGGCTGTGGCCTTGAGCAGTTTTTCTCAGCTGCCTCACTATTCCTTTTTAATCCTGCTGCCTTGTGGACGGAGCTTTGCCTGCCCAGTGCATGTTCCCCATGGAATGCCAGAAACACTTAACTTGTCATTTGAAATGTATCCCTTTGGTGCTGTGTGAGTGTTGTTGAGAAATGTGCAGTTGGCTAGCCAGTAGATTTCTGAAGAGCAAAATTGAATTTGGCAAAGGATACGGCTATTCATATGGCTTCCAGGTGAATGTTAACTTCAGGATCATTTAGCCCTGTGGTATTTGATGGTGGCTGTCAGAACGGCATTGCTTTTGTTTAAATTTAGAATCTGTTTCTTTTGGACAAAAGGAATAGGTATGCTTTTTTCAATATCCAAATTTGCCCTGTTGCTAAGAAAAATCTTTTCTCTTAGCAAGACCATAAACTATGCATTAAGTGTTTGCTTCCTGACATTAATGAGATATTAATATTGATTCCCATGCCTTATTATTTCCTCTAAATTATTATCTCACTGTCTTTCACAGAACAATATTATTTTCAGTTAAGCTACTGATTAGGTTTGCCGCTGTTATTCAGTACAAAATTGCAGAAGGCAGTTACTGGGTTCATAAATCATGCTAAGCCAAAACCAAATAATCAGCTTTATGACTTAGTGCAACATGTGAACCTAACCACTGTAGAACACGGTTTACAGTTGAGTCTGATTGTGGCTGAGTTAACAAATCATAGTTTAGCAAACTGTGGCAATGCCAACACTATCAGTGCTAGACAATGCTTGTCCTCTGCTTTAATGGCTCCTAAAAGAACTCCTGACTCATTTTTCTGTTCACTGGATTATATTTATGTGCTTATTATTTTTGGCTGTTGTGGGTCTTCCGGGCTGTGTGGCTGTGTTCTGGAAGTTGTGGTTCCTAACGTTTCGCCAGCATCTGTGGCCGGCATCTTCAGAGGGCAGGAGCACAGACAGAAGCAAACTCTCTGTGCCCCTTATTATTTTTGTTACCATTTTCATTTTGCCTCAGCTTGTTAAACCACTTTGAAGTCTTTTCTCCTATAATATTGATGATGATATTAATGCACTTTATTTGAATATCCCCATCTTTCCACATTCCGTAACAAAAGTAGAAGAAAAATGCAGATCATTTCACAAGTAGCCAGGAAAAAAATTAATAAAAATAAAACTTCAGAGCTTTAGTAAGCCGAGGCTGGGTTCCAGATGGAGCTTTGTTGTTTTAGTTTTGGTAATTTGTTGCTTGCAGAACTACAGCATGGCAGTCACGTAATTTGCTTGCTAGGTGTTTTATTTCAAAGAATTCTGCCATGTCTTATCCAGAAGTAGTGGGTATGATGGGATAAATGCAAACATCTACACATTTGTCCCAACCACTTCTGTTTATTTCCCAAAGACATTCTGGAGTAAGACACTAATAATTAAAATGTCTGAGGCAATACCATCCTGTATATATCAGAATAGGGTGTTTATTCCATTTCTCACACAAGAGCATTTCGCTAATTTTTTGAGGAAAAGATGTTCTGTAACTCTGTGTGTGCGCCTTCAAATCAGTCTTGACTCCTGGCGACTTCCTGGACTAGTCTTGGCAGTTTTCTTGGCAAGATTTCAGAAGTGGTTTGCCATTGCCTGCTTCCTAGGGCTGAGAGAGTGTGACTGGCCCAAGGTCACCCAACTGGCTTCATGCCTAAGGCAGGACTAGAACTCACAGTCCCCCAGTTTCTAGCCTGGTGCCTTCACCACTACACCAAACTGGCTCTCTCTGTAACTATGGACCACTAGAAATGAACAGATCAGTGATGCTACTTTGTTAATGCATGGACAGAGTTGCAAAGCTTTGTTGATGACACCGATAATGATGGCATTTTTCTTGATAGAAGCTGTGAGGCAATTAATAAGCACAACTATTTCCATGATATGGACATGCCTGTCAAAGCTATTAGCAAAATCTCACATCCAGTGCTGTATTTGATTTTCCTGTCAAATAGAGCCTTCTCCCTGAAAAGGAAATCCAAAATGTAGATTTTTAAAAAATCATTGGACATTATTTTTGATTGTTGCATCCATTTTGATATACCATTTGATTTCCTGTCAATTAGATGGTCTAATACTAAAAGTAAGACATCTGTTTATGGTCAGGAAGGTGGGAAACAGATATGGAATTAATGCTAATGTAACAACCAGACCAACATTATGCTTCACTGCACCATCAAGTGAATCAGATTCTCCATCTTGCCATACAGCCTTCCAGTCCTTCACTATTAGCAGGAATGTGGTCCATAGATATCACAACACATACATTCTATCATATGTCTTTATTTTTTTTTCATAGTTGAACAGATTGGCAAACTATCAGGGGTGACACTACATAGCTACATATTTTTATAATATTCATTTTTCCCATTGATTGTGAGCACACACATAAAACAGTTCTATTTTGGGCAAACACTATCACATATGTATAGACTCATGAGTACATAGTTACTCTAGTTTAGATTTATTTGACCTCTTAAGCAACACAATTTTGTTCACTTGTAACACCAGGATATAAAGGAACAAGTGCTACATGCAATTTACACATAGTAACTAAATATCTTTTCTCATATTTCCTATCCCACAAATTCGCTCATCATTCTAGAGCTAATATCATTACAGTACACATGTTTTTGTATCATAGATTTAAAGCTTTCTGTCACCACGAGGCAGACTTGAAAGGTCCTGCAATAATTAATAATTGACATCTGCTAGGAGTTCATTCTTTTCCCATTCTTTCTTTTCATGAGGGAACAATGAGTTTTATTCAAAAATCTTTTATTTATAAACAGTCATGAAACTACCTCCATTACATAGTTAATCAAGAGTTATTCAGAAGGAGTCAGCTTTGAAGAATATATAAAACATTGATTGTGTCAAGTCTGAATTTGCTTAAATTCTCTTTCACATAATGCAACAAAAAATATTCCCAGTCTAAAGAAACTTATTCACCTTTACCTATAAATCCATGAGGGTTGGTTTGCTCCATAGAGTGTCACATAATGATACATAGGGAGGTCTCGTGCCCTCCATCTGTTAAGGGAGAAGGCTGTTTTTCATTTGGCCAGGAAAAAGAATGCATATCATTTTCTGCTTGTCTACCAAAGCACTGAATGTCAACATTATTTCAAATAAGAACCCAGCTATAAAATCATATATAATGACAGTTCCTCTTTATTTAGTAACAGTAAAGGGCCTCAGAAATAATCACATAATATACTCAGCAATCAGGATTAAAACTCTTCTCTGACCCAAGATAACCTCCACAGGAAAAAAAAAATCTTTTTAATATGTTTTTATACGGCTTACTCAGTAGTATCTCTGATCAAATCTGCCATAGTTAATTCTGCTCGTTGGCTGAGTCACATTATATTCTTGTAAGCCAGTCCCTACATGGCTTTATCTGAAATCTCAGAGAAAAGTATTATTTTTGCTGATTAGGAGGCAATAAAATGCTTAAACATGTCTGTTGAAAAATGCTAAAATATATGCATTTTGTACAAATTTGAATAGCGTATTCTGAGAAGTAAATTAATGATTCAAAATTGAAAATCATATTTAAAAAACAAACCAAATTAAAAAATAACCCACAGACTCTTTGTATTTTTATTACCTTAATAGATTACTTAACTAAGAGCCAGTTTGGTGTAGTAGTTAAGGTGCTGGACTAGAAACTTGTCTCCTAGTGAGTTCTAGTCCTCTGTTATGCTTGAAAGCTGGTTGGGTGACTTTAGCGCAGTCACTTTTGCCCAACCATCTCACAGGGTTGCTATAGGGAAAATAGGAGGATTATGTATGCCATTTTAAGGAGTACAAAATAGAGATGATATGAGATGATGATGATGATGATGAGTGGGTAATTTACAGTTAGATTCACAAAGACTGGTGGAAACTTAATAAATCAAGTCCTAAACAAGGACCTAAGAATTATTAAGGTAGCATCTAAGAATATAGGCAGGGTGCTTTTTTGTAAAATTAGGGTGTTCAGGTCCGATAAATCCAGTATTTATTTATACTTGTATTTATACCCCGCCCATTTCCTCCCTAGCGGAGGACTCTGGGCGGCTTACATACATCGTTTATACATTTCAGTTCAATTATACAATGTTTTTCTAATCCGCACGCAAGGGGAGGGGGTAAGGGAACCGACTCTTCCTGGCTTCTGGACTACAAGTCCCAGGGTGCCTTGCGTCGGAGCCGGCTGCGGAGCTGGCTGCTGACATCCTGTAGATGTTGTTGCTTCCAGGATCTGTCGTAACCGCCGCCATTCAAAGAGATCTTCCGTCTGGTGGATACCGACCCCTGACAGGACGCCAGCATATTTTCCCACTTTACGGTGGTACCCAAAGCTAGCTTTCGAACTGTTTGGGTCGACAGGAGCTGGGACTAGCAACGAGAGCTCACCTCATTGCGCGGGGATTCGAACTGCCGACCTTCCGACTGGCAGCCCTACAGCTTCAGCGGTTTAACCCGCTGAGCCACCGCGTCCCTCCAAATACTCCAAAGTATTTCCAGATATCAAGAGAGTCCTTTAGGTATTGCTCCGAGGGCTCCAATCACGATTGGTATAACAACGGATTTCTTTTTCCATAGGTGTTCAACTTTGAATTATTATTATTATTATTATTATTATTATTATTATTATTATTATTATTATTTCAAGCTTCACATATATTTTTCCAGGTTCCTTGAGATATTCTGCCTGGTAAGACTAAAGATAGCTTTCCTGATACTCGACACTAAATGATGCATGCCATAAATATGTATAGAGCTGCATGTTGCACATTACATGATGTAAATTTACATACAAACCAGGGTTGGAAAATGGCAGCTGTATTTTCCAATGTAAAAACTAGAGAACATCATGGGTAAACATTTTTCTAAATCAGGGACTCTTCTGTTTCTGCCATGACTGGGGCCGTGGAAGCATGTGCAGTGATGCTGTGACTTACAGTAACCTGAGGAGTGGGACCTACTATATATTTCAGACCCCTTTTCCCATGGGGTTACTCTGGAAAATTTTAATGGGCAGAATGAGTGCCTTAAGATACATAAGGCTTGCATTTTGCCCTTTAACTTCCCCCATGTGGAGAACTGACTTGACTTTTGAGGCTTAAGAGGGTTTTAAGGTACGGTAAGCTAAGGGGCGTGGTGGCTCAGTGGGTAAGACGCAAGGCTTGTTGATCGGAAGATCGGAAGTTTGGAGGTTCGAATCCCTAGCCCTGTGTGTGGAGTGAGCTCCCGCACTTGCCCCAGCTCTTGCCAACCTAGCAATTCGAAAGCATGCAAATGCAAGTAGATTAATGGGTACCACTTTGGTGGGTAGGTAACAGCGTTCCACGCGTGTCATGCTGGCCACATGACCGCGGAAGCGTCTTCGGACAACGCTGACTCTTCGGCTAACAAACGGAGATGAGCACCGGCCCCTAGAGTCGGACACGACTGCACAAATGTGCGGGGGGAACCTTTACCTTTACTTAAGCTATGGTTGCGGGCTAGCTGGCGACTTCTGGGAGTTGAAGTCCACGCATCTTAAAGTTGCCAAAGTTGAGAGACACTGTTCTAGAAGATGCTAAAAGTCCACGCATCTTAAAGTTGCCAAAGTTGAGAGACACTGTTCTAGAAGATGCTAAAAGTTGCTAGTGGGGAAATGAACACAGAGCTATTGTTAAGGTGATAATATTGGAGGAGGGAGAGTGTGTGTACACTATTGTGAGCTCCTGGATGAAATGAGAATAATAAAGATAAACTAATAATATTACATTAGTTATATATAAGAACCAGTTTGGTGTAGTGGTTAAGGCACCAGGCTAGAAACCAGGAGACCATGAGTTCTAGTCCCGCCTAAAGCACGAAGCCAGCTGGGTCACCTTGGGCCAGTCACTTTCTCTCAGCCTTACGAAGAAGGCAATGACAAACCACTTCCGAAAAATCTTGCCAAGAAAACTGCAGGGACTTGTCTAGGCAGTCTCTAAGAATCGGACACAATTGAATGGATTAAAAAAAGTTATATATATGGGATGATGCAATCCAGTCAACTTCATCCTTTCTGGTCAGTTTCACAATGCCTTCAGAAAGCTCTCCAGTTTAATGTTCCCAGCTTTTAAAAATAATAATAAAATTAACTTCCAGAGTTTTTAAATGGAAGGTGTTGGAAATGTTTTAAATAAACAGATAAATAAATAACATTCTCTCTCTCTCCCAGCAGTGCCCCACTCCTTCATAGCACTCAAATCAGGATCAGTTGCCCCAGATCCATAGGTCCATTTGTAGGCAGGTAGGCAGGATCTGCCCTTCTACCCCTTCATGCAGCCAGATGATGAAACAACTTCCCTATGAAACCTACTGAATCTGGTAGCACCCAGAGTCTGTGGTCACATCAACAACCACAATGAAGTAAATAAGTAGGTCAAGAGGGTGGATATATGTGTCATACATTTCATGTGATAGGATGACGTGGATGGCTCAGCAGGTTAAACAGCTGAGCTGTAGGCTGCCGATCAGAAGGTCGGCAGTTCGAACCCCGTGCGCAAGGTGAGCTCTCGTTGCTAAGTCCTAGCTCCTGTCAACCCAGCAGTTCGAAAGCCTAGCAAGTAGATAAAATGGGTACCACCTTAAGTGGGCTAATTTGCTGGCGTCCTGTCGGGAAGTCGGCTCCACCGGAGGAGAGGATTGGAGGAAGATCGAATGGCAGTGGTGACAACGGACCCGGATGTGACAGCTACAGGACGTCAGCAGCCGGCTCAAGGCATCCTGGGAATTGTAGTCCGGAGCCTAGTAGAGTCGGTTCCCTCACCCCCTTCCTTCACGCGCGGTGAATTGAATTTGGTGAATTGTATAATTTGAATTGTATACATATGAATGTAAGCCGCCTAGAGTCCTCCATTAGGGAGGGGATAGGCGGGGTATAAATATCACTATAAATAAATAAATAAATAAATAAATAAATAAATAAATAAATAAATACCTATACAGATTTAGATTACATTATAGTGCAGAGAGAGAGAGAGAAAAGGAGAGTTCTTATTGGCCTGTGCCAGAATAACCTTGTTGTTTAATATTATAACAGTAAGTTCTCATTGATGAAAGGACAAAATAATTGGTAGGGAAGGTTGGGGGGGTCACTGATCATGGTAACATTTTAGGAGCAGCCATGACTGAATATGTCTGCATTCAGTTCATAAATATTTCCACAAACCCATTTAAATGCCAGGGACTATTTATTTTATTTATATGATGTGCAGTGAAGAGAAACAGTTGTTATAGTTCCATTTTGTTGTCAGGCACTCCTGGGAGTAATTAAAAATAAATGAACACATTAAAATGTCCATAATGGGATTTGGACAGACACCAAATCAAATAATACATTAACACATTGGAGATTAAAAATGCTTTTTTCTTTTCTTTTAAAGAATGGCCTTGCTAGGAGAATGGTATTCCACAGGCAATATGTCAGAATAATGTTTGCTTGTCTCTTGTGGTGGAATTGGTAGATTTAGATCCTTACTCAATGTTTAAGACATAGTTGTGAACAAACCAAGAAGGAATTTAGCTATTTGAATTAACTATCTTAACTGTCATCCATGTTTATGTCAAGTCCAGGAAGCGAGCCTTCTCTGCAGTAGCCCCCACCCTCTGGAACATTCTGCCCCCAGAGGTGAGACAGGCCCCACCGCTCCTGGCCTTCCGAAAGAACCTGAAGACTTGGCTCTGCCGTCTCACTTGGGGCGGGAAGGGGAGTAGTTATTCCTGGGGGTGGCTGGCGCCTCAGAGCTCTCCTCACTCATTTACATCTTTTTAGCCACTTGGATTTTATATTTATTCTTACTTTTATACAGTATCTATATTTGGAAATAGTGTATTTATATTTTAAATGTTTTTATCTCTACTGTTTTAAAGTGTTTGCTATTGTAAACCACCCAGAGTCCCCCTTTTCTGGGAGAGATGGGCGGTGGCAAAATTTGAAATATGAATAAATAAATAAATAAATAAATAACTGACATAAAGTATGCAAGAGGACAAGAAGAAGTATTGCTTTGCAGAGATGCAATTATATGGGTTGGGTATGAATTAAAAAGGCAATGTATTCATTATTTTCACTATTTTCTTTTTCCATCAGGCTTAATAGGGCCCAATATGTAGCCTAATATTAATTATTCATATAACCAATTGATTTGGTAATTAGTATATTAGGGTCTCAGCAAATAGTTCCAGTTATGGCATTCTCTGATGACTTCCCTCTTCTTTTAGCCTTCCTTCCTTTTCTGTAAAAGCATAGTTCATTATGAATATGACAACAGAATCGTATAGAGTAGAAGAGAGTTAAATTCTGTACCAGATCCCAAAGTCTCAACTTGATCAGTCAAAAGGGTATTCATAAATGTGTATAATTTGCATGCCTTGATTTTGGTTGCAAAATTTACATTTTAAGGACTTTTTTCCTTCCATGTTTAATCTATTTAATTAGGTTAGTGAATTAACTATTACCTCAGTACATAACAGACACTGAACCATCAAGTAACAGAACAGCCTTTCACCCTACAGACTGTAGAGCAGGGGTCCCCAAGCTGTGGGCCGCGGCTCACTAGTGGGCCACGGCCTGTTAGGAAGTGGGCCGCAGGGCTCCCTCCTGCAAACCCTGGCCCCCGGTGCGTGTGATTACCCCACCCCTGGTGTGCACGATTGGATCCTGCCTGCAAACCCCACCCCACCCCCCCGGTCCGTGGAAAAATTTTCCTCCATGACCGATCCCTGGTGCCAGAAAGGTTGGGGACTGCTGCTGTAGAGGAAAGAAGGAATGGCCTTGAAGGACAGGAGGAATAGTCAATACTAAGGCAACAGTCAGATAAAAGGGGCTTGAGCCTGGGCCAAGAAAGTAACTCAAGAAAACATCTCAGAAAAGCCTCTCCCTAGTTCACATGAAGATAAAGTGGTGGTGGTGCTGGTGGTGGGAAACACATTCAGACTTGCAAGATTCTGTTACTAAAGCTGTTACAATAAAAGTAGTCCTGACCTATATGGCATTGGTTTCTTAGTCCGGTCTACTTTGTAGGGCTGACATAGACTTAGCTCTTTTGCTACAATATAAATACCTCACAATACCACTGTTGATTTTATCGAGAAGAGATTAGTTGAATCTAATGTCTCAGACATCAAGAATGCTAGAAAAAGAGAAATACTGAAGAAAATGTGACATCTTTCTCTGGATGCATACGTAGGTATTAAATACAGACATGGATTTAAAAAAAATTGGGTTCAGCCAACACTATAAAACTAGAAGAAACAAAAATTATATATTGTCAAAGTCAAGCAATAAGAAAAGGATGAGTTAGGTATTCTCATATAGTGTAAAATTATGTTTATGTATCCTGGAAGGAAAGCTTACAGGCTTTATATGGCAAATGCACTGAAAATGTTTCTCTCAGGTTTAGAGCAAAACTGTAATTTTGGGGGTAGAATGTATTAGGGTAGGGAAAGGTAATATAATTCCCATAGTGGCATTTAAAAATACTCCCACCCCTCTCCCAAAATGAGAGACCATTAATTGCTTGTCTTTGAAGGTTATACATTGTTGTTACATCACACACAAAAAGGAAGGGGGCAGAATATAGAAACCAATTAAGCAATGGCTAAGCTAGAATTGTGCTGGGTAATCAGACTGTTGGGGGAACTGAGCTGTTGTCTTATCATATTTTGTGAACCCGGCTATCATGTTACTTTCCTTTTTTAGACATAACATCTTCTGTGATTAGAGCAGTTGTATGTTTAAGTCAGGTTTAGGATATAGAGTGCTGTGTGAAGCCAGCCTTTGCCTATAAGGGAAAAGGAAAGATGTTGGAAGTTTTCATTTTTAAAAAATGGAAGAAAGAGCTTTGTCAAGGACCATGCCAGACTTCTTCAGATTGGTACTTTGTAGATATATGGCTACTCTACTCTGACAAAACTTAATTGTCATGGCTTTCTGAAGTCCATTTAGCAGTCTGTTACAACTACTGAAATGGAGCAGAGCTGCTAAACTCGTGTACAGAAAAAGAATATTGTTTAAAAACAGAGCCCATGAGCATATTAGAGAGATCCAGGTTAGTCTTACACCTTTAGCCCACCTTAGCATAAAGAAACACACACTTAGACATGGCAGGTATGAAAAGTAAGTACAAAAGAGTCCTTACGTTTATTAATTGCAGGTACAGCATTTTTGGTAGATAAATAATGTTCCATTTCTTCTTTCTGTTTCCCTAAACTTAGTTAACTCTTGCCCCTCATTGCTGGCAAGAGATGTGTGTAGAAAGGGGGGGAAATCTCCTAGGCCCCTCTTGGCCTAAGATGGAGCAGCACACAGCTGTGTGCTTTGCTCCCAGTCGAAGGAGGAGAGAGAGAGAGAGAGAGGAAGTGGGAGTGGCCACAAACAGCTTCCTCAAAAAGCATGGAGAGCTTGCATCCTAGAGCAGCCATCCATATGCTGATGAGGCATGCTGGATTTGCCAGAATCTCCAACACTTTCATGGTGTGGAAAGGAAAAAATCTCTTACATAATACCAGAGGCTAGACAAGTTAATATGGGATTGCACTCGAGGCCCTTATCAAACCCTGCACCATTTTGGCTCTTGAATAGGTGAACAGAATTCATTTCCTGTTCCTTTATTCATATTGAAGCTAAGGCTTAGGAAGTGTGAGTGAGGCTTTAAAAAACTAGAGAGATCATTTATTAGTTAATGAGTGCAGGCTTTGGATGCAGCCTGCCCACAGTTCTAGACTTGCAAAGCTAATAAAAGGATCTCAACTTCAATATTTGCTGCCACCAAGAACAAATGCTATCAAATTGGATGAAAGATGTTACTTAGGATGCAGAGATGAGAACAGAAATATCTACCGGATGTCTCTACTACACAATTATTGAAGGCACAGGAGCACGGCCTTCCTTTGGATTATCAGTTAATAAGATTAGCTGTCCCAGCCTGTATGAAATCATGAAAACAGTTATTACAGTTTTGTATTTATGCTATATTCTAACTGGTTGTCATGGTCTACTTTAGAATATATCCTATATGGATCATGATAAAGAAGGAGACAGAGATTTTTTTCCCCCCTCACAACTCAGTAGATACAGGAAATCCTCACCTGTCAAAGATCAAATGCTGGGCCCTTCAAATCAGGAGGTTGGGTTTACAAAAAGACTTTCATTTTTCTAAAAACATTTTGGTTATATGTAACAACCTTTTAAAACAAACTGTTTCTTAACAAACCATGCTTCCTAATTGAACATCTTGTTAATTTTCCAGAAGATTTGGACAGTGGAGATGTTCACATCCTTTTTTTCTCTTACAGACTTGCTCATTGAATCATGGAATTAAAGTTTCCTTTTCTTAACATTTTTTAATATATACATAATTGATTCAACAAATCCAAGATTACAGAGATAATAACTTTTCATTTTTAGTCTATGCATTTGGTTATCGAAACCAAGTTTTCTTCTCCCCATTTTTATTAAACTATCTTTTTAAATTTATTTATTTATTTATTTTATCTTATTTATACCCCGCCTATCCCCTCCCTAAGCGGAGGGCTCTAGGCGGCTTACAATCATCATACATATATTTATACAATCAGATTCTAAATTACCCGCGCGGTTAGGGAAGGGGTGAGGGAACCGGCTCTTCAATCGCAGGTCGGACTACATGTCCCAGAAACCTTTGCTTCAGAGCCGGCTGCTGACGTCCAGGAAGTTGATGTTTTTTCGGGCTCCGCCGTCCTCTGCCGTCCTCCATCGCCATCCACGGGAACCAGCTTCTTCTCGGTCCGAGGGCGACCCTCCGAAAAGGACGCCAGCAAATTGGCCCACGTGAGTGGTCCCCATTCATCTACTTGCCGGGCTTTCGATCAGCTGGGTGGGCTGGAGCTGGGGCTAGTGACGGGCGCTCACCCCGCCACGCGGATTCGAACTGCCGACGTTATGGTCGGCAGACTACCGGCTCAGCGGTTTAACCCGCTGAGCCACCGCGCCCCTAAATATCAGAGTCAGAACCAAGAAGGAGGGAGCGCGTGGAGATGGAGCGGCCTGCCTCTCTCCTAGGCACCAGTGATCCACGTACTATGCAGTAAATAGACTCCAAACAGAAGTTATATCAAATATCCTATTTACTTTATATACATACGTATTTACAGATCACTTCCACAAGTAACAAATGATACACCATCAACGATACAGCTTTCACGAGGTAAAATGGGAATAATGGGAAATGAGAATGTCTCTGCATATATAGTGAACCTGACCAATCACATTATAGGTCACTCTCGTTATTCACCACACCCAACCTAACTCTAAGCACCTGTTGAATGAGTCACACATGACACATCATTCCTACAACAATGGCTGCTAATTGGGTGACTGTGCAGAATATTTCACCTTTTACCTAGAAATCAAGCCTCTCTGTATACTTTATATCTAGAAGTAAATTCCTGGGTTTATCAAACCCCAACACCCCTTCAATTTACAATAGATATTACATTCAATTGTACAGAATAGAAGACATACACATTTGAGATATACACATCCTATGTCTATCTATGCTTAGAGGCTTTGTCATCACATCTGCTACATTACACTCAGATGGACAATATTGCAAATCAATACAATACAATACAATACACTTCCAATTATTGACTGATCACATGATCACACGAAGGTTGTTCATCATCTCCAGTCTCTGTTTTAACAAAATCTGTTGTCATCGGGGTTGAAACTTCTTTACACTGTTCCATATTGTTCTCTCTTAGCAGTGCTTCAATTTTCTTCCGCTGCTCTAGAACATAACCCCCATCAACCTTCTGAATACCCATTCCTAGGTAATTCTTAATTTCTCCCAGATCTTTGACATCAAAGTGCTGTTTCAGATTTTCAGTAAATTCAATTACCCTGCTTTGATCTTTCGCTATAAGACACAAATCGTCTACAAAAATCAAAAGCAAAATCTGTTCATCGTTTTCACATTGCTTTACATACAGACATGGGTCAGCTATACTACACTTGAATCCCATTCTTTGTAATTCCTTATCTAACCTAAGATTCCAGCAACGTGCCGACTGCTTGAGTCCATACAATGCTTTCTGCAACTTGTATACCCTTCCTGCAATCTTTGATTCATAACCTGGGGCTTCAATCATATAGATCTCTTCATTCAAATCAGCATGCAAAGATGCTGTTGTGATATCATAATGCTGTACTACACAATTCCCAGCTGCTGCCATTGCTAAGGCAAACCTAAATGTCTCCCCTCTTAGCGTTGGTGCAAAAACTTCATCATAAGTCTGATTCTTTATCTGGGAAAATCCTTGTGCTACCAACCTAGCCTTATACTGAATATCACCATTCACTAAGGTTTTCTTCTTATACACCCATCTACAGCCTACTGCTCTATGCCCCTCAGGCAGCCTAGTAAATTTGAAAACCTTATGAGAATTAATGGCTTTCATTTCCACATCCATAGCAGCTTTCCATCTACTCTGCTCGTGTTGTGGCAACTTCAATACGTCCCTGTAATTACGAGGTTCATAATCAATGAAACACACTTTTACATCACCTGGTGTATAACGTTGAGGTGGTATGCCCTTGTTAACTCTCTCAGATCTGCGCAACACTGTAGCATCCTGCATCTTTGGCACACTAGGAGTTAATTCCTCTTCCTTCTTAGTCACATCAGTGGCCTCTCTCCGCTCTGAAAACTCAAAACTTCTCTGACTAGGAAGATAAACCTCACTACTCCCGTGTAATCTCTGCCAATTGCTGTGCTCACTAAAACTTGCTGATCTAGAAATAACAACTTTCCTGCCATCAGTGAACCTATATCCCTTGGTCCCTGGCTCATACCCCACAAACGTCATCTTCTGTGCTTTTGCCTGTCCTTTCCTACGTACTTCCTTATGCACGTGAACATAGGCAGTGCACCCGAACACCTTCAAATGAGCTAATGGTGGCTTCTTGCCATATAACATATAATATGGAGTTTGGTTTACAGACACACTCCATAACCTGTTAATTAAATAATTAGCAGTTAATATTGCCTCACCCCAGTATCCACTTGATAACCCTGAGTCAGCAATGAGTGAATCCTTCACTGTCTGCAATGCCAAATTCCTACGTTCAGCCACGCCATTCTCAGCTGAACTATGTGGGTTAGTTCTCCTATGCACAATGCCCCTTCTACCGAGCCATTGCTGAAAACTCCCACTCAGAAACTCTGTACCCCGGTCAGTTTGTAAACTACACACCTTTGTGCTATACCTACGTTCCACAAACTGCACCCAGTTTCTAAACTTTTCAAATGTTTGACTTTTAGCTTTCAATAGGTAACAGAACCCAAATCTAGTGTAATCATCTACAATGACTAAAACATATTTAGCACCCCCTATTGTAGCTGGTAATGGACCAATTAAGTCAGCGTGAACTAATTCAAAACATTTATGTGACTTCCTATCACTGAATTTGCTCACAGGAAACACCTTTGACTTTGCAACCTTACAAGCTGTGCAATCCAAATACACTTGGCACTTTTTCAATTCCATTCCAGAATTTGCTTCTGACATCTTTTCAATCACTTTGAAACTCGGATGCCCAAGCCTTCTGTGCCACAGGTGCGCACATGAATCATGTGTTGGCTTATTGATTGTAGCTAAATCATTCCTGCTAGTCCTGGTTTGGACAATTTCATATAAATTGTTCTGCAAAATACCTTTGCCACAAACATTGTTATCTTTCATAACAATACATTCATTATTACCAAACTGTACAGTATAACCCTGTTTATCCAATTGTGACACACTAATTATATTGTACTCCAGTTCAGGTACACACAACATTGATAATTCAATATTTAACCCTGGTACATATACAAATCCCTTACCAGTGACAGATGCAATGCTTCCATTAGCTAGAGTAACATGATCTTTATCAGCCTGCCTAAAACTCTTAAACATCTGTCTGTTACTCCCTATATGCTGACAAGCCCCACTGTCAATTAAAAATGGTCCCTTTAAATTTTGTTCTACACTTGAACTAATTAAAGACAGCTGTGCAGCGTCTCCCGGCTTGGAAATTTTCAGCTTAGCCTTCGGCTTCCGTTTCTTATCACAATCCCACAACAAATGCTTTTGTGACCCACAGCAGAAACATTTTCTCTTCACAAATAATACATTGTTTTGGTTATCAGAACATTCCTTAACACAAACACTGTTTTGCTTAGACCTAATTACGTTAGAACACTGCTGCCTTCTTTGCTCTTCTTCTAAAAGCCTGCCAGATAAGTAATTTATGGTTAAATCATTCTCAGATAATGATCCGAAGCTCATTGCCAAAGTATCCCATGTTTCATTTAGAGAACTGAGAATTATATACACTTTGTTAGCTTCTGTAAATTGCATATCTCTCTGAGCCAACTCCTGGAACAACCCTGTCATATAATGCAGGTGATCCCTTATATTATCAGATACCCCTAATCTAGCGTGATAAAGTTTTCTTGTTAGTAAAACCTTACATAACGGTGAGCTTCTTAGATAAACATTCTTTAAAGCTTCCCAACACTTATAGGCTAACTGACAGTCTCTAACATAACACAATTGGCTATATTCCAGACATAAAATTATGCTTGCCAATGCTCTATCTTCCTTTAGAGCAACTTCTTCATCTTCCAGGTCTGGTTCAGGGCAAAGTACACTCCTCCAAAGCCCTTCACGCCGAAGATACATTTTCATTTTATATGACCATGACGAATAATTACTGTCATTCAGTCTTTCCAGAGGAAAACCTCCCCCGACTGCTGCCGGCAACATCTTCGCTGTGCTCATCTGTCTTCAGCCCCTTCTGGGCAGACACCGATGATTAAAGACACAGGCCTTATCAGAATGTCCTCCAGCTGTAAAACAAGCGTAGGAGAGAAAAAAAACACACACAGGCACGGAACCTGTTAAAGCTCCAAATCACTCCAAATAGCCACACGACTCCTGGATAGGCTTCCAAAGCTTCCAGCTCACAGACTGCACATGATCCACAGCCAGTGCAAAGCCTTCCGTCGTCTATGGCGTCTCTGCCGCCTCTGGGCCCTTAACCCTGTCAGAGGGAGCGCGCGGAGATGGAGCGGCCTGCCTCTCTCCTAGGCACCAGTGATCCACGTACTATGCAGTAAATAGACTCCAAACAGAAGTTATATCAAATATCCTATTTACTTTATATACGTACGTATTTACAGATCACTTCCACAAGTAACAAATGATACACCATCAACGATACAGCTTTCACGAGGTAAAATGGGAATAATGGGAAATGAGAATGTCTCTGCATATATAGTGAACCTGACCAATCACATTATAGGTCACTCTCGTTATTCACCACACCCAACCTAACTCTAAGCACCTGTTGAATGAGTCACACATGACACATCATTCCTACAACAATGGCTGCTAATTGGGTGACTGTGCAGAATATTTCACCTTTTACCTAGAAATCAAGCCTCTCTGTATACTTTATATCTAGAAGTAAATTCCTGGATTTATCAAACCCCAACAAAATATCAGAGTCAGAACCAAGAAAGGTCAAATCAGAACCAAGAAAAGTCAAATCACAAAAGAAGAACAGAGGTGGATGAAAAGCAGTGGACCCATCATCCCACACTTCTACGGACACCCCAAAATACACAAGCCCAACATACCACTCTGTCCAATTGTATCATTACCAGGGACCCCCACATACAACATAGCTAAAGAACTTACAAGAAAACTTGGGCATCTCACAGAGGAGAGTGAATACTCTATCAACTCCCCACTACAGTGCCTCCAGAAAATCGAAGACCTAAAAATAGATGAAGATGAAATTATGGTGTCATTTGATGTCACTGCACTCTTTACATCCATAGACCAAGCACTAGCGATTGAATCCATGGCAGCAGTTCTACGTAACACACCTGACCTAACTAGATACACCAAGATCGAAATACCCAGAATCATGGACCTCATCAACCTCTGCCTCACCACCTACTTTCAGTTTGATGGACAAATATACCAACAAATTAAAGGAACACCTATGGGATCACCACTCTAAGGACTCATAGCAGAGATAGTAATGCAACGTCTAGAAAGGATAGCACTCCCACGCATACAACCCAAAGTATGGATCCTGTATGTAGATGACACCTTCGTCATAATAAAAAAGGATCAACTGGAGGAAACACATGAAACCATCAACAACATCTTCAAAGGAATAAAATTCACAAGGGAAGAAGAAAACAACAACACACTACCCTTCTTGGACATCCTCATCAGTAGACGAAATGATGGCATTCTAGAAACACAAGTCTACTGGAAATCTACCCACACTAACCAAGTGCTCCACTACCAAAGCAATAACCCAACCTCCCACAAGAGGAGCTGTGTAAGAACACTATTCAGATGAGCACAAACGCACTCCAGCAACCCAGAACACCAGAAAAAGGAAATAGACCACTTATATAACATCTGCCAGCAAAATGGATACCCACGCAACTTTATCAAAAAGTGCATGACCGCTCAACCCACCACAGCAAAACCAACAGAAGCTATAAAAAGGATTACACTGCCATACATCAGAAACATCTCAGAAACTACTAATAGACTGTTACAACCACACGGCATCACCGTAGCACACAAACCTTCTTAGGAATTCTTAGGAATCAGAAACATTTTCTGGTCTTCTTCACTTGCTCATAGTTGCATGACTCTTGGCTCCTTCAATTACTTTGTTCTTAGCATCATTAATCAGTGATGAGAGATGCCAAGAACCAGTTAACTGAAACCCAACTAGCTATTGAAGTACATTTTTTAACCTTCTATGGATAGCAAACCATCAGTCCCAGTTCTTCAGAAAATTAAACAAAAGGCATTGGAAATGACTCATGTCAACTTTCATTTTATTTTCAGTGGATTGCAATAAGTGGTTGGTACACTAAGATCTTTCAGGAGCATAGTTTTATATTAGCAACTCTACCACCAGACTGAATCTCCATTTGTTGTTTATTTGTTCAGTCGCTTCCGACTCTTCGTGACTTCATGGACCAGCCCACGCCAGAGCTTCCTGTCGGCCGTCACCATCCCCGGCTCCCCCATGGTTGAGTCTGTCACCTCCAGAATATCATCCATCCATATTGCCCTTGGTCGGCCCCTCTTCCTTTTGCCTTCCGAATCTCCATAGTAGCTAACAATTTTTTATACCCACCAGCCTCCTGAACCAGAATCAGAGGCAACTAATACTCCATTAGAAAAGGAGGACCCCACTGCTTAATCTTAACTTATCCAAGACTTGCTCAAGGCAAACAATTAAACTGGATAAACCTAAGACCACCACCCAACGAGGTGCACTACTCAGGATATCCCTGGATTCAGAGGCCACCCACATTCAGACTGGTCCCATCTTCAGATCTTTCAAAATCACCCTGAAGGGCAGAAAGAAGTGAGGACCCGAGACCTGAAGATGCCCATTTACTAGGGCTGTGCCATGCTTCAAATTCAGTTCCAAAAAGGTGGTTCAGAGCATACGAGAGTGTAAACATCACAGCAGCTGGGATCACATGGAAATTGCAAAGAGCAGGTGGGTGAATCTGGGAAAAGTCATGATTGCATTCAAGAACTGCAGACAGGTGCATCATACTTTGAAGCATGTTTTCTAAATTATTTCCAAAGAGCTGTACAGCTCTACCATTTACTGTATGAGGTTTTTTCCTGTGTCCTATCAAGGGGAAGAAAACCATTCATGCCTAGGACCAGGAAGATGGTCTATGAAGCATCTAGGATGGTGGGAGGAAGACAGTTACAAAGTGGTTTGATTGGCATCTAGCTAAAGTCACTGCATCACCCACGTTGTTTAGCTCTGAAAAAAACTATTCTGACAGCTCTCTTGCACTTGAGCACACTTTAGTCTCCAAAACAGCCAATCAATTCTGCTGGTAAGAAAACTAACTATATGCAGTGTGGCAGTTTCCTATCTTTCATTCAGATGACTGGGTCTTCCGTCAGTGTCAGTAATCTGCCAATTGCACATGACATGTGCATGTCATGGTGGAATTAGCACTGACTCTGCAGATCTGGGGATTCAGAAGCAGATATTCATGAACCTGCCTGGGAATCTCCCTCCACGTTCAATTAACTGGACAGGTATTACATGGAAAAGTTGGATATTTTCCCCTGGCCACTGTAGGAATTCTGAAATGCTAACAACAGAAACCCACACAGCTTTTAATTAGTTTATAGCAGAGTGGAAGAGTCCAGCAACTTGCACAAGGCTTAATCAGTTCACAAACACAAAATAAACACACTTCACACGTTAATGTAGAGTTACATAAAAATAGCTTACAGTTTATTGTAGTTCTCGATATAAATCAGTTCCATGGTAGAAACGGTCCATGCGTGCGAGCGATAGGTTCTGACCAAACCCACAGTCTTCTTAATGTGGCCTTGCTGAATGCAGGTATGAGCCACGAGGATAGCCATGGCTGACCATCCTCACCAGTTGAGATTCAAACGAAAAAGGAGGAAGGAAATGAAGGAGAGGAACAGGAAATTGGGATTTCCCAGTTTCCCAAGCCCCTCCCACACAAAGCAGTAATATTAGGTTGCGCAGCAGAGCTGTCCCTTCTTCAAGCTTGTGTGAGACGTGCTTGGTTGAAACCTAATATCTCTAACAGCCACATCCTTACATATTTCAAAGATAGCCATTCTTCTCACACTTCATCAGAAAAAGCAACTTTGAGAATATGAGATGCCTTCTATCTTATTGCCAACGAATCTAAATGATCTTGCCTTCTAGAAGCCCAGGTTCACTGTGGAGCAAACCATGTTACGTAATACATTGGTTGCTTGCTAGAAGGTCCAGAGACAGGAAGCGTTCCTGAAAGCTTGCCTGAGAAACACATGTGCTGGCTCGCCTCCAGAACAGATTGGAGAGTCTTGGCAGTCGGCCAGAGGTAAGGAATGCAGCCCAGAGTCACTTTGCAAGGATAGCCAAGAGAGAGACAAACCAGTAATCTGTGTGCCGATAGTCAAAGGAGTGAAGCAAAGAGTAGTCAGTAATCCAAACCGGGTCAAGGAGTCCAGAAGTCCGGGTAACGATAATCCAAACAGGGTCAGGAACGCAGGCAACAAGACAGGATACCAGAGTGGTCGCGAAGCCAAAATGCAACGTTGCTCCCACAACTCCCTCACTGCTTTGTTGGTAATTTATCAGGAGCTCAGGAGCTGTCCTCTGGGTCCTGCAAAGACTCTCCCTGCCTCTGCGTAACTCCCTAGCAGCCAGCCGGGCACTTTTCCTCCTGTCCTTTAAGGCGAGGCGCACACGCCTCCGCCTCTGCCCTTTGGGGGATTCAGGTGAGCTGGGAGGCTGATGGGATCCAGCTGGCTGCTGGCTAGAGGGTGGGGACAAACTGCAATCCCCAGCTTGCTCCCCTGTAGCCTCGGTTGCTGGCTGCTGGCTAGAGGGTGGGGACAAACCACCATTCCCAGCTTGCTCCCCTGTATCCTCAGGTATTGCCAAATCCTGCGGTGCTGGGTCATTGTCTGGGACCGTGCCTGCGTCTGGGGCCTCGCCTGGCTCAATCCCCTGGAGGTTTGCCAGGGGCAGCTCGTCTTCTGACTCCTCACTGAGGCCCTGGGGCAGAGGCTGAACCAGGACACTATCCCCCCCCTCAGGGCCCCCTCCCCGAGAAGCCACGGGTCCTGGCTTGTGAGGATATGCCCGGTGGAAGTCCTGGACCAGGGCAGGGGCATGGACCTGAGCCGCGGGCTCCCAGGAGCGGTCTTCCGGCCCGTACCCTTCCCAGTCTACAAGGTATTGGAGGCGCCATCTCCGCATGCGGGAGTCCAAGATACGGGCCACCTCAAACTCCTCCTGGCCATCCACCATCACCGGTGGCGGCAGTGGCACAGAGGGACGATGGGGATCCGGAGGAGCGGCAGGCATCAGGAGGGACCGGTGGAACACGGGATGGATCCGGAGAGATGGGGGCAGGTCCAGGCGGAAAGCCATGGGGTTGACTCGTTCCACCACCGGGTACGGCCCGATAAAGCGGGCGTCCAGCTTCCTGGAGGGCCTCGAGCTGGGCAGATACCTGGTGGACAGCCACACACGGTCCCCTACTTGTAGGTCCTGGCCTGGCTGCTGCCGCCGGTCAGCATTGGCCTTATAGGCCCGCTTAGCCTGCTCAAGGTGTTCCTTGAGCACGGAGTGTTGAGCCTGAAGTTCCTGGACGAAGGCCTCCGCTGCCGGAACTGTGGTACTGGGAAGGACGGACGGGAAGAAACGGGGGTGGTAGCCATAGAGGGTCATGAAAGGGGTCTGCCGGGTTGAAGAATGTAGGGAGTTATTGTAGGCGAACTCCGCCAGAGGTAGCAGGTCCGCCCAGTCATCTTGCTGGTGCCCCACGTAGCACCGTAGGTACTGCTCCAGCACCCCGTTCACCCTCTCTGTCTGGCCGTCTGACTGGGGGTGATGCGAGGAGGAGAGGTGCACCTCTGTGCCTAGCAGGGCGTGCAGCACCTTCCAAAAGTGTGAGGAGAACTGGGATCCCCGGTCGCTCACTACCTGCTCGGGGAGGCCGTGCAGTCGGAAGATGTGTTGCACGTATAGCTGCGCCGTCTCCCGAGCGGTCGGGAGGCCGGTACACGGGATGAAGTGTCCCATCTTACTGAAGAGATCCACTGCCACCAGGATGCAGGAATAGAGGCCGGCCTTGGGGAGGTCGGTGATGAAATCCATCGACAGGGTGTGCCAGGGGCGTGGTGGAGTGGGCAGAGGGTGAATGAGTCCTGGGGGTTTGCCCGGCTGGTTCTTCACATGGCGGCACACTTCGCATGTCTGGACGTAGCGTGCCACGTCCGCCTGGACCCGGGGCCACCAAAACTCTCGGGTCAGCAGATGCAAAGTCTTATAGCGCCCGAAATGTCCAGCAGGGCGAGTGTCATGGCACAGGGAGAGAACTTCCCCCCGTAGGGGCCCAGCCAGTATACACAAGCGGCCCTGGTGCATTAGCAGCCCGTCAGACACAGCGTAGTCCAATGTGGCCGGTGCAGGGGCTTGCTGCAGGTGGCACAACTGCTCTCAGGTCCAGGGGTCCCTTGCCTGCTGCTCTCGGAGCCGGTCCCGAAGTGTGGGCTGGGGAACGGTGGATGCAAACACCTCTGGGGCCAGTACGGTGGTCAGGGAGGCAGTCAGGTCTGCCGGAGGCGTGTACTCCGGCTTCCGGGATAAAGCGTCGGCCCGCTTGTTTTGAGCACTAGGAATGTACTCAATCTGGAAATTGAAGCGGGTGAAGAAGAGCGACCATCGAATCTGCCGCTGGTTCAAGCATCAGGCCGTCTGCAGATGCTCTAGGTTCCAGTGGTCCGTCCGGACGACCACCGGATGTCGGGCTCCCTCCAAATGATGCCTCCACACCTCGAAGGCCGTCTTTATGGCTAGCAGCTCCCGCTCCCAAATGGTGTAGTTACGCTCTGCAGGGGTGAGCTGGCAGGAATAGTATGCACAGGGACGCAGCGGCTCCGTAGGGGTGGCCTGTTGCGAGAGGACCGCCCCGATGGCGTAGCTGAAGGCGTCCGCCTCCACGATGAACGGGAGCTGGGGGTCTGGGTGGCGCAGCACTGGTTCTGTGGCGAAGCAGCTTTTTAAGTGTTGGAACGCCTGCTCCGCCTCTGCAGTCGACCGGAACGTCTCACGGGGTCTCAGTAGTCGGGTGAGCGGTACCGCCAGAGCGGCATAGCCCTCAATAAATTGTCTGTAATAGTTCGCGAACCCCAGGAACCGTTGGAGCTCCTTTCGATTCCTGGGAGCTTGCCATTGCGTCACCGAGGTGACCTTGGCCGGGTCCATGGCTACACCCTCGGGAGTAAGGCGGTGGCCCAGGAAGTCCACTTCCCGGACATGAAACTCGCACTTCTCAAGCTTAGCATAAAGCCGGTGCTCTCGTAGCCGCTGTAGAACCGTACAGACATGCTCCACATGCCGGGCCGGGTCCCTGGAGTAGATGAGGATGTCATCTAGATAGACCACAACAAACCGGTCCAATAGGTCCCGAAATACGTCATTAATGAAGCGCTGGAAGACGGCAGGCGCATTACACAGTCCAAAGGGCATGACCAGATATTCGTACTGCCCATAGAGCGTCCCAAAGGCCGCCTTCCATTCGTCCCCGTCCCGGATCCTGATCAGGTTGTAGGCGCCGCGCAGGTCCAGCTTGGTGAACAGCTGGGCCTGGCGCACCCGATCCAGTAGTTCCGGTATCAAGGGGAGTGGGTCCCGGTCCCGGATGGTTATCCGGTTCAGCGCCCGATAGTCATTGCAGAGCCTCAGCTCCCCGCACTTCTTCTTCACAAAGAGCACAGGGGCTGAGGTCGGGGATCTGGAGGGCCGAATGAAACCCCTCTGCCGGTTCTTGGCTAAAAAGTCCCGGAGGGTGGCCTGTTCCGGCTCCGACTATGAGTACAGCCGGCCTGCGAGCAGGGGGGCATCAGGCTTGAGGTTAATTCTGCAGTCGTAGGGCCGATGGGGCGGTAACCGGTCTGCCCCCTTCTCCTCAAAGACATCCCCAAACTCCTGGTATTCCAGGGGAAGGGCAGGAGTCCCCTCGGCGCTGGCGGCCCCCAGGAGTGCCTTGACAGCCAAGTGCGGGCAAGGTTCCCGGAACTGGAGTCGCTGGCGAGCCCAGTCTATCATTGGGTTGTGCCGCTCCAGCCAGTCTATCCCTAGCACCAGCGGGAACCGGGGCATCTTGGTGATGTCCATGCACAGCCGCTCCTGGTGCTGGCCCACAACCATGGTGAGGAGCGCCGTCTCCTGGATCACCGGGCCCGACTGCAGCAGCCACCTGTCAATGGCCTCCACGGACATGGGCACCTTTTTTGCGTGGAGCGGGACCTGCTGCTGGGCTGCAAAGTCACTGTCCATATAGGAGCGGGAAGCCCCTGAATCCACTAAGGCATGGGCCAGGAGCCACTGCCCTGCCCGCAGCCGCAGCCTGACCGGCAGCAGCAGGTGCTGGAGTCCCTCTCCTGTTGGCCTGTGGGCAGAGGCGGCACGCCCCAGGTCGCTCGGCCGGCACTGACCTGGGGCTGCCAGTTTCCCGGCACTGACTGCTTTTCGGGGCACGAGCTGGCATAATGCCCCGGCCCGCCACAGTAGAGGCACAGGTTGGCCCGGTGCCTCCTCTCCTTTTCCTCCTGGGTAAGCCGGGGCCGAGCAGCCCCCAGCTGCATTGGCTCTGGCGCGGTCGGGCTGTGGCCACCAGGGGGCCAGGGAGCCGTAGGTGCAGGAGGCCGGTGGCGCCCTAGCCCGGGATCAACACGTCCCCGGCGGGCCTGGCGCCTGTCCTTCAGCCGCCCATCGATGCGGAGGCACAACTGGATGGTTTGCTCCAGGGTGGTAGGGCGTTCCACCCGGGCTACCTCGTCCAGCACAGGCTCAGACAGCCCCTCTAGATACTGGTCCCGCAGGGCAGCCTCATTCCAGTCCAAATCCTGGGCATAGAGCTGGAACTCGGCTGTGTAGTCTGCCACCGACCCTTTTCCCTGTTGCAGCCACCTGATCTGCCGGTTGGCTCTGGCCAGGGCTTGAGGCTCCTCAAAGGCACTCCTGAATTGTGCCAGGAAGGCAGGGTAGTTGTTCAGGAGCGGAGAGTCAGCCACCAGGAACGGGGTGGCCCATTTAGCCGCACGGCCCTTTAAGAGGCTGATAAGGAAACAGACCTTGGTTTGGTCTGACACAAAATCCCTCTCCCGTACCTTCATGTATAACGTGCAGTGTCCCAAGAAGGCAGGAAAGTCCTCAGGCTTGCCCTCATATTTCTCAGGAGGGCTCACTGGGCACTTGCTGGGCACGGCAGCCACCGTGGCCAGCTGCAGTTGTAGCTGGCCCACAAGCCCCGTAAGTTGGTCTACTTGTGTGGCCAGCGTCTGGTTCTGAGCTGCCAAATTAGCCATCACATCGGCAGCTGGATTAGTCATGCTGCCAACAAAACGTCCTTCTCTCTCTCAGCGTTTGTTTGGGGTGGGAGCAAACTGTGCTGGCTCACCTCCAGAACAGATTGGAGAGTCTTGGCAGTCGGCCAGAGGTAAGGAATGCAGCCCAGAGTCACTTTGCAAGGATCGCCAAGAGAGAGACAAACCAGTAATCTGTGTGCCGATAGTCAAAGGAGTGAAGCAAAGAGTAGTCAGTAATCCAAACCGGGTCAAGGAGTCCAGAAGTCCGGGTAACGATAATCCAAACAGGGTCAGGAACGCAGGCAACAAGACAGGATACCAGAGTGGTCGCGAAGCCAAAATGCAACGTTGCTCCCACAACTCCCTCACTGCTTTGTTGGTAATTTATCAGGAGCTCAGGAGCTGTCCTCTGGGTCCTGCAAAGACTCTCCCTGCCCTCTGCGTAACTCCCTAGCAGCCAGCCGGGCACTTTTCCTCCTGTCCTTTAAGGCACGCCTCCGCCTCTGCCCTTTGGGGGATTCAGGTGAGCTGGGAGGCTGATGGGATCCAGCTGGCTGCTGGCTAGAGGGTGGGGACAAACTGCAATCCCCAGCTTGCTCCCCTGTAGCCTCGGTTGCTGGCTGCTGGCTAGAGGGTGGGGACAAACCACCATTCCCAGCTTGCTCCCCTGTATCCTCAGGTATTGCCAACTCCTGCGGTGCTGGGTCATTGTCTGGGACCGTGCCTGCGTCTGGGGCCTCGCCTGGCTCAATCCCCTGGAGGTTTGCCAGGGGCAGCTCGTCTTCTGACTCCTCACTGAGGCCCTGGGGCAGAGGCTGAACCAGGACAACACAATAGGAAAATTACTAATATGACAATGGTTCTTAAATGTTTCATACTGAAGATACTTTCCAGCAAATTCTTGCCTTTCCTAGAGTTATATGCCAAAGTATGGAAGAGATCAGGAGTCAAGATCTAATGTTGAAAAGAGGGCTGTCAAGAGACATTTGGATCTGAACTGAGGATTCTCTGCATATATTGAAGGCTAACTAGGAGCAGGACTGACCTGCTTGTCATCTGTATTGATAAGAAAAATGCATGGAAAATGTAACCCCTGACTTAATCGGAAGTCAAGTTTCTCCATCAGGTGGCTGCAGAACCTGTAGATTGACTTAGTTGTGCCAATGTGAAAGTAGTATTTCCCCCCTTTTCTGACCAGGGATGTTATCAAAATGAGGCAACAACTGGCTCCAACACGAATTCTTCATGTTGCCTCATTTAGATGACACCTCTGTCTCTGCCCCCCCTCCTGCTCCTGAGCCTTGAAGAGGTTTGGGCTCCACAGAGATATTAAAGCAGGAATATTCTTGCTTGACAGGAAAATGTGCTCTCCTCAGATAGAATCCAGCTGTTCCAGAAGAGAGTTTGCTATGCAACCCTTATTTTTCATTGCCTCTTCTGGATTCCAAAACAACACGAACTGCAAAGGAGGCCTTTTATTGAAACAGTAGCATTGTTAAGCACACTTTTTAAACAGTGTGATACTCAAACATATGCTTTGGTCCTAAAATCAAGCATGCCTTGATTGATTGATTGATTGATTGATTGATTGATTGATGGTTGATTCCCTCACTTGAATTACTATGTAGTTTTGCCTCCGGGAAGCAGTTGCATCAGGACCTTCCCAAGATGTGCTTTCAAAACTCTGCATTGCAGCTGGGAGCCCAGAGCACCAAAATCACTCTGGGTAGCAAAGCTGGTGCTGCCCCAGTTGCATGGCTGCCTAGCAAAGAGGGAAAGAGAAGGAAGGGAGGTCTAGGCCCATAGGCAAGCCAATGTGGCAGGTAGCCCTGATCCAGCACTGCTGAATTGTGTACAATTGTGTACATCAGAGCTTTCCAAACTTTTCATGTTGGTGACACACTTTTTAGACATGCATCATTTCGCAACACAGTAATTCAGTTTTACTAGCAAACCGGAGGTTAAACTAACCGCTTATAAGAGATACGGACACATACACAAATTGTAATAGCGAAATGTATGGGGACACAACGTATCTCATGAAAACCTTTCATTTATATTTTTAAAAATATATGATTTGTAAGATAATAACATACATTTCCATGATCGTTGTCATTTATGAGTAACAGTATGTAAATATGTGCAAGAATTTTAAAAAATTGAATAACACCAATAACTACTTACCATTTTAATGAGATGTATGAGGTTGGTGGGATGAACACAGCTTTTGAATATTTGGTGGAATATTAGATAAAGACACTCGCATTTTGTCAGCAAGCATTTTTAAGCTTCCACGTTTCAGTGTCTTTAAGTTTGTCATCGTTAAAAAGGATACTTCACAAATGTACTGTATGTAGTAGAAAACTGCAGAAGAATTCTTAATGCGTTTTTACCTATGTTTGAATGCATTTTTGAAACGCAAATCCAAAAGCTGTCTAAGTCACCCTCTTCATACATCATTAACAGACTTCGATCATTTTTTATTTCAGCTAATTCTTCTTCTTCAATAAGTGAAAAGTTCCTTGTTGCAGTTGAAAGAAATGGATTTCTGATCCAATTATAGTCTTGGACTTCAATATTTGGGAAGTAATGATGAACTTTCTCTCCTAGCAATATTAAATGGTCAACAATTAGCGAGCTGATATCACATTTTAGCTCGCAGTCAGCAGTTCTGGAAAACATTTCAAAATTTCCTTCTTTCACTTTTCTTTTCCAAATTGCTATTTTGTCTCTCATAGCACAAATTTTATCTACCGCTGTTAAGATATTTTGTCCTTTTCCTTGCATACTGGTGTTTATTTTATTCAAATGTTCAAATACAGTATGTCAGCAAGATATGCCAATTTTGTGCACTAGTTTGTTTTGAAGTAGATCGCAGAATTCATTTTGCTGATTTTCCTCAAAAAGTTCAAGCATCATTTCCCTCAATTCGTATACACGACAAAGCACTCGACCTCTTGAGAGGCAACGAATCTCTGTGTGTAGTAGAAGCTTTTTAAACCTTGCCCCCATTTCTTCACAAATATAAGCAAATAATCTTGATTTAAGAGGTCTATGTAATTGACCATTTGAACCACTTTGTCCATAACTTTTCTTAATTCATTTCCAATGGATTGCATGACTAGTGCTTCGCGATGTAAAAAGCAATGAGTAATTATAATATTTTCATTCTCTTTCTTTGCTAAAGCTATACAACCTTTTGTTGAACCAACCATTGAGGGTGCGCCATCTGTGCATATTCCTACACAATTTAACCATTGCAAATTATTTTCCTTCACGAAGCAATCTAAAGTTTTAAATATATCTTCACCTCTAGTTCTCATTGGAAGTTCTAGACAACACCAGAATTGCTCGATAATTCTGTCAGTATGAATGAAACGTATAAAAACCAATAATTGTGCTAACCCACTGACATCTGTTGATTTGTCTAATTGTAATGTAAAGATCATATTATCGTCTTGAAAAATATCCTTCATTTGCAGCTTAATGTCATCAGACATGTCTTGAATACATCTTCCAATCGTGTTATCTGCCAAAGGGATTTTATTAACTTCTCTCTCAAATTTGGGCCCAAACATTGTTCGAACAGTAGCACAGCAAGATTCCTTTATGGTGGTTTCGGCAATAGTGTGTGGGTCCTTGTTTTTGGTAATTATTTGAGCAACTAAGTAACTTGCCTTTTGAGCTTTCTCTGATGTCTTCATTCTCTTTGTGAATGATGCAGACTGCTTCTTTATAGATTTTGAAAGCTCAGTAAAGTATTCTACTGGTTTTTCTGACAAATGACTGTTTTGAGGTAAAATGATGCTTTAATTTGTTTGGTACCATACTTTCATTTGCAAGTATATCCCCACAAACTAAACACTCGGGACAAGGATTGTTTTCATTACTAGAAAATGTGAACCCATTTCATATAATCTTTATTGTATAAACGAGGCTTGGAAATTTTTCCTTTACACTTCTTACGTACTAATACAGACCATACAACAGTTGATTCTTGCGTAGTTTCCTCTATAGCCGCTACATTTTGTTCATTGCAAACGTCATCTTCACCAGCTTTTCTTTTCTTAATTAGAAACTTATCCATTTTAGGGGTAATTCAACTGCAATTGGTTACAAGTCAAGGCTTGGCAGAGTTCGCACTGGGTACAAGTCAAGGCTTGGCAAGGAGTACCTGCGTGGCTGCCAGCAAGGTTGGAGAGCTGAGTACTTACAAGACAGCAAGCAAAGTCAAGGCAGACTCAGCCACAGAATTCCCTGAAGCAGCCAGACACATATCAGGCACTAGGACCTACACGGAAGCCAGCAGGCTCAGGAGCAGAACTCCACGCGGGTAGTCTCTGGAGGCAGTGGCGACAGCGCGGTGCAGCAGCAGCAGCAGCAGCAGCAGCGATTCCGAAGGCGGCGGGCTGGATCAGTGAGGCTGGGTTAGAATCAGCAACAGGCAGAGAAGGCGCAGGAAGGCTGGGTACAGCGGAGGAGGAAGGAGGTTTCACGGTGCTCCCAAGTTCGAGTTCTGCAGAGGCTTTGGCTGGAGGCAAGAGAAGAGGCTGGGAGAAGGAGTCTAGTGAACGGTTGTCCCCAACAACCCATTCCTCCTTTGGCCGCCTTCTTAACTTCTTTTCTTCCCGCCGTTTTGGTTTAGAAGCCAATTGGCTTGCTTTCCATTTGTCACCCTTTTTTGCCCTTCTTTCTACGGTGCTGATAGGTGGTAGCAGCTCCACCCTTTGATCACCGCCCATCAGCTGTTCTTGGTTTTCCTGCTCTGGGTTTCCCACTGCATTAAGCTCTGTATCAATATTCCCGCCATTGCTGCTGAGCTCCCCCTCCTTCAACTCTGAGTCAGACTCTATTCTGACAGCACCTTTGCTGCGTAAAAACGCATGCAAGTTGGTATTGCTTATTTCACATAGACGCAGAGGTTTCTCGTTAGGTTTGCGTGACACACCTACACACTGCAGCCGACACACAAACGTGTCACGACACACAGTTTGGAAAGCTCTGGTGTACATGAACAACCAGCTTGCAGGAACAGCTAGATCACATCCTTGATTCTGACACAGTTCAAGGGCAGCTTCGAGCAGTATTGAATCTGTTGGGCTTTATCAACCTTGGATAGAAGTCAGGAGACTGCAGTGAACAGAGGCAATAGAGGCACATTTGGGATTGGCAACCCAGTTTTCAACCAGGGTAGTTTTTGGCTAACTCAAAGATAGGTAGAGAGTACTTTTACCAGGGACATTTATGGGGGAAGGAGGTGAAAAAGGTCAAGATGGCAATTGCAACTGTGGGGGCAGGACTTCAGCAGCTGTGGCCGCCCTTTTGACTTTTTTTAGTCCTTCCTTGCAGACACCTCTGACTTCAGTAGTGACCACTTATCCTAAGAAAAAAAGAAAGTGTTAAATATCTTAAACATGTATCTGCACTATAAACTTCCATCAATTTGATATTAATTTATGTATCATAGCATTCTGCAAAGAATCCCAGGAAAGGTAATTTAATGACAATACTAAGAATTCTTGGTTAGAGTTTCCTAAACTGTCTCCTGACAGTACTACATGTTTTTTTGAAGTGGAAAAAGTGATTTCAAGCAGTTTATGAAGTTATGAGGTATATTATATTCAGTTCAAAATGAAGTTGTTAAGAATACCTCTGAAAGCGATCTCTTAAAATATCTGGGGAAAGAAGAGGCTGATTGTAAATCTGGTTTGGAATTTCAGCATTTAACATTACTGACCCAAAGCAACAATTATCTGGAGTTTCCAATGCTGGCACCCTCTGATGTAATTGTCCTGGGGTGATCAACAATAACGTTGCTCTGAGAGGTCAACAATATTCTATTTCACTGGCTCGTTTGAAGGCCAAGCTGCAGTCTCCCTGTTTTTTGTGGCTTTTTTTTAAAGTACAAAGCTCTGCATAAATATTCTTTCCCTTTTGAATGTGTATAGGCCCAAACAGCCTGCTCTATGGTGATTGGAAATGTCAACTTCTAGTGCTAAAAAATTAATTTCCCATTAGCCAATGTGTTTTAAGAGTCTTTGGGGATATTCTTTTGAGTACCTCTGCTGACAAGGCTGTATTTTCACTCAGGATTCAGTATTTTATGTAGCACCGTGCAAGCCACAGGTATCCAACTGTATAAAGTAGTCTGGCATGAAGATTTTAATGGAAATGGAAATACCTTTGCCATGACTTGACTTAAGTGGCTTTAATTATCTTTGTTATCCTAATTATCTGGGAACTTATTCTGTATAAAAAACATATCCACAGGCTTTCATTATGAGGACATAAGACTTTTTTCTTCCTTTTATTGTCAAAGCATATCATACAATATACTATTATACAGGTGGTCCTTGTTTAACGACTACTTGTTCAGCAACCATTCAAACTTACAATGTCACTGAATGAATAGTAGTTATGACCGGTCCTCGTACTTATGGCCGTCACAGCATCCCACAGTCACGTGATTGTGATTTTCAATCTTTCAAGCAAAGTCAATGGGGAAGCAAGCAGGAAGTCACAAGTCGCGGTCATGTCAGGTCCTTGCTTAATGACCTGCATGGTCTTCACTTAACAACAGCAACCAGGACTGCTGGAACTGCCATCGCTAAGCAGTGCAGTCATGTGGTTTTTCAACTTATGACCGTGTCACTTAACAACAGAGCTTCCGCTCCCAATTAGCATTGTTAAGTGAGGACTACCTGTATTATGTATAGATACAGAATTTTAAAATATTTGTATGTTTAGGTATAAACCATAGTGACTTTGGTTTAAAGTAGGTAGCTGAAACCTGGGCTTTCCAGAGATTCTTGAACTGGAACTCCAGCTAGAATGGCCAATGGGAGGGATGTGGGAATTATAGTTTAACAACATCTGGAGAACCAGAGGTTCTTCAGCCATGCTTCGTGGAAAGCTTTAGTGCAAAATGGGGAACCTTTCTTTTTAACCATCCCTCCCCCTGCCCTTTTAAACTCCCTCACTTTCCCAAGAATCTGCTCGTTTGGATTCTTGCCGTAGAAAATTACCTGAGAGTCATTTTCTTAAGATATTGTTTTCTTAGTTTTTATAAATAATTACAATGTGAATGAAATGAAAGTAAATAGATATAATTCAATGACATTCTTTTTGGAAAAAGAAAAACCTTTTGTCTAATAGGCAATTTATTTTCAAGCTTAAATCTAGCTTTAGAGCTTCTTTTAAACAACTTTTAAATCTGCCTCAATGGAAACCTTTAAAAATCTCCCTCTCGTTATGCATCTATTAAAAAATATTTTTCCAGGATTGTATATTATTCCTGGGATTGTTTTCCCAAGAGGTGTGGGTTTCAGTGAAGTTTCTGATTGCATTGTAAGGGCTGCATTTCATACTGTGTGTATGTTTAATGTTTGGTCTGCAAACCATCAGACATGCCTTGCATGCCCAACAATGTCATTCATGATAAGTGGTCTTGGCCCCACGGGATGGTTTGCATGGGTTTGCTGGATCAGCTGTTGCTAGGAAACTACAGATACAGGTTATAGTAATGGCTTCTACAGAATATGATCTTGAAGTATTTCCTTCCTCTAGCATTTTATTAGCTCTTCAAAGTCTGGCTGGTCAAGTAAGTCTATTTTACTAGGTCATATACAATCATTGTATGAAGCTGTAGCTTTGTCCCATTTTATATAAATATCAGCTTTTTAGTCTCCAAGCCCCTGGATCTCATCTTGGTGCTATCCAACATCTCTCTTGGAACAAGAGAATAAAATCCAGCAACACTCTAGTCCAGGGCTTTCCAAACTGTGTGTCGCGACACAGTACTGTGTCGCCTGGGGGCCCCAAGTGTGTCACACGACAACCCGGAAGCGCTGATGGCACACTCCTGCTGCCACGTGCAGCAGCGCATGCAGCAGCGGTGGCGGGCCATCAGCGCTTCCGGGTTGTCGCACGACACACTAGGCTGCCGCCACCACGCTGCCACCGCCACCACTACACACAAAAACCTGAAAGTGCAGTGGTGGCAGCGGCAACCTGGAAGCGCCGCCGCCGGCGCTTCCGGGTTTTTGCGCGCCGGCCATTGGTGTGTCGCCAACGGCAAAAGTTTGGAAAGCCCTGCTCTAGTCTGTTAATTTGACATGCATTGGTCTGCTATGGTTAAATCAAAGTGCAATACAAATCATTGACTTAAAAATTACTTTTTATTGTCTCCCTTCCTGTAAGTCAATAAACTAGGTGGCTTCTTTCACCTTGAAACCTACCTATGCCAATGGGATGTGTTTGTTTAGGATATTTCATTTATCTGTGCTAGCAGTAGTTTTTTTTTTCTAAAGAAACTATAGGTTTTGTCAATTTGACTTGCATTCTTCAGCTCCAAATCAGGCTGAGTGGGAGAGGAAAGTTGTTACTTTAATTGAACAATGTGTGTAGCAATTGCACTTTGGGTCATTTTAGTTTATAAACCCTGTGCCAGATTTCTTACATCTGGTGCCATTATAATGTATTGGACTAAAGTCCCCAAATTCCCATGAGCTATGCTGGCCAGGAATTATGAAATCTGTAGTCCAAGATATCAGAAAGCCACCAAGTTAAAGAAGACTGTTTTATAACCACCTTTCCTGCAGGTTGTAAAACAAAGCTTGATCCTGAAGTTACAATAGACCAGTGTTTCTCAACCTTAGCAACCAGAATTCAGAGTTGAAGTTCACACATCTTAAAGTTGCCAAGGTTGAGAAACACCACAATAGACTAAAAAAAAATTTTTTTAATCCGTTCAGTCATGTCCAATTCTCGGAGACTGCCTGGACAAGTCCCTGCAGTTTTCTTGGCAAGGTTTCAGAAGTGGTTTGCCATTGCCTCCTTCCTAGGGCTGAGAGAAAGTGACTGGCCCAAGGTCACCCAGCTGGCTTTGTGCCTAATGCGGGACTAGAACTCATGGTCTCCTGGTTTCTAGCCCAGTGCCTTAACCACTATACCAAACTGGCTCTAAACTGAAAATGATGACTAAAAGGATGTCCAGAGGTATGAATCTGGAATCAGAACTGTTGTGCACCAATTGAATATGAGGAGAGACTCAAAAGACAAAAGGGCCAAGTCTGCAATTCTAGCAGTCTGATGACTTTGGTATTTTATCTATCATCTATCTATCTATCTATCTATCTATCTATCTATCTATCTATCTATCTATCTATCTATCTATCATTCAAATTTATATGACCGCCCATCTCCCCCAATTGAGATTTTAATACGGTTTTACTCTTATCAACATTTTCTTGAATTGTTCAGAGGTCTATGATGAACTATAGGTTCATCAGTTTCTGTTGCATTGCAGGAGGAGGAAGGAGTATTAGGTCTGTTCGCCACCTTGAGTTATTTATAAAAATAATAAAGGCGGGATAAAAATATTAAATAAATAAATAAATAAATACTCATACACAACACATATCCACATTTTGCCAGGTCTTGCTATATTATTTTTTGCATGACTGACAGCAGTCCCTTAATTTAATATAGATGTATGCAAATACTTGTAGATGAGACAAAATGTAAATGTCCTGGTTCTGGGCTACCTCCTCGTATTCCCATACCCACATAGTAGTTTCAGCATGTGTTTCAGTTGCAATTGCCTTTGTAGTAAGTCCAGCTAGATAAGTGTCTATTCTGATCAGAATGCTCCAGCAGTGGGCTATGCTAAGGATTCCAAACATTTTTCCAGCAACACAACAAGAAGGGAAAAATAAGAAGATCTGTGTTCCCTATTTTTCCTTGACTTGCTTTCACTTCTTGAGGGGGGGGAATCCTTCCCAGAGTTCCCATCTCAATTTTGTCAGGTTTGGGGTATTTGGCAGAGGGCACAGGAAGTTTGGAATCCTGTGGATCTGTGACCCGCCTCCCCTCCTTTTGACTTCGGGGGTCAAGAATTCCTGACTTCAAAAGAGCAAGGCTAAAAAAGCAGGGAGGCAGCTTTTCAACATATCTTATGTCCCCTGGGGTACCCTCCTAGGGTCCAAAAGACTGCTTCCTTAAATATTTTTTCCTTTAAAAAAAACCACCTGTAAATAATTTAGTAATAAAACATTCTGATGGAAGACTACGGGTAGGGCAGGCTGCTACCAAATAAACAAAGGATTAGAAAAGAATTGTCCAGCATGTCTGAACCATAAGAAATGGTGAGATAGAGACTGTGCAAAGTTACACTTATACAAATGTCCTGATTTTCCTTTGTGACATGCTGAAAGAAAAGCATATAGTGCCTCGGAGTCTTCAGATATCTTCAGTGTACATCAGTCATCTCAGAAATAATTATGAGAACCTTGAACATTTTTCATAATTAATTACAGTACACGTGCTTTTGAGCATATATTCAGCTCAGGAATTTGCTTTAATACCACAAGTGAGCTTGCTTGCAGTCTTTTCAGACAAAAAGCTTCACCTGGTTTTTCCATAGGTTTTCTCCATTTCTCACAGCTAGATGGCACCTCTACCCAACCATGACTTGTCTCAAAAAGCTAGGCAGGATTGTACCTGCCTAATACTTCAACAGTATTCCACCAGAAAATCTGAAGGCTGTAGATGAGACATCCCAGAAGAAGTCAGTTGCCAACTACTTCAATGTTGTTGCCAAGAAAACTGTCTGGACATGTTCATGAAGTCACCAAGAGTGAGCTAAACTCACAGGAGACTTTATCATTTACCTTTTTTCCATTTCAGCCCCATATATCAGAATTGTTAAATAGTAGAAAGGCAGAATCCCTTACCAATTTCCTTCCAATTACACAAACATCTACTATTACATTCTGATTTATCTTCTGCCCATTCTTTCACAAATGAATTCACAGCTGAGGTAAGATTTCCTACTTCATCTTTCATCATACTTCTGGAAATAGGAGGAGGAAGGAGTATTAGGTATGTTTGCCGCCTTGAGTTATTTATAAAAATAATAAAGGTGGGATAGAAAATAAATAAAATAAAAAATATAAATAAATAAATAAATAAATAACTCTTAATTATAGTGAAAAATGAATAGAAAGAATGCTTCCACACAAAACTGTACATTATCTGTGAAGGAAATTAGTGGTTACACCTTAGCAGTTGAGATAAATGTCACCATTTACAGTATGTGCTCCAACTTCAATGGATCAATTTGGCTTAAATTATTAATATCAGAAAAACAGTGTGGAATGTCTTCTATTAAAATTTGAAAGAGCATCTGTATGTACCTTCTCAGATTGTTGTCTAAATAGCTGGTATTCTCCAATGGCTCATGGGTGACTGTCTCTATATGGAAAACTTTGCTGGATCAGAAGGATGTCATCTTTTGACAGTGACGTTGACAGCCTAACTGGATTTGTGTCTCACACACACCCAGACACACCCCTGCTGATCACTGCTGGGCCAGACAAACAAACAGAACCAGCACAGATGATGGCCCAGCAACTTTACTTCTTCCTTTTTAATTGCATTTATGTCCTGCTTCAAACCATCTGCAAATACAATGTAGGTTATTTTGGAGGAGAGAAGTGCTTCCATTTTGCATCCCATTTTGGTCTTATCATTGCTAAAGGAACCTTTCTTCCCCACATGCTTCTAACAGTAAAGCAGAATGAGGTGGCTGCCTTGGGAGGTTATGCTGAAGACCCTGCCTATTTCTCCTACCCCTCCCAGTCATTGCCAATCTGCCGAGCCAACATGCGTGAGAGTCTGCTAGCCAGCCGATGTCATGGACTTTGGCAGCATGGGTTGCTGTTTCAATGTGTCACTGTTGCACCATATTGAGATAGTACTGCATTATTTGAGAGGGTGGTGAAATAGGGAACAGGTAGTGTAGACGAGATGGAGATCATCTTGATGAAGGAATGCAAGAACCATTAAGTAAAAGACACCTCAGTCCTAGGAAACAAGAATGTTTTACTCAAAGTAACCCCACCTTGATTCTTTTGGCATAAGAGGGAAATTCTGGCAGGCTTATATCCTATTACAAGAAGTAGAGTTCCAGTAGTCCTTACGTTGCTTGTTCCAAGACCTGGCATACCTCTAAGGAGTGGTAAGTAGAGAGTTTTGTGTATGCTGTGTCATCTGCCTCAGACTCCTTCAGCTAGTCTGCTGTTCTGGTCCTGCTCTTCCAAGTGCCTGATCTTATCTTATACATCTCAATTCATCACAAGTAGGCTTATATAGGAAGGGGCGTGGTGGCTCAGTGGTTAAGACACCAGGCATGTCGATCGGAAGGTCGCAACTTTGGCGGTTCGAGACCCGAGCACCGCGTGACAGAGTGAGTTCCTGCACTCGCCCCAGCTCTTGCCAACCTAGCAATTCGAAAGCATGCAAATGCAAGTAGATAAATAGGTACCACTTTGGTGGGATAGTAACGGCGTTCCGCACGCGTCATGCCGGCCACATGACCGTGGAAGCATCTTTCGGACAACGCTGGCTCTTCGGCTAACAAACGGAGATGAGCACCGGCCCCTAGAGTCGGACACGACTGCACAAATGTGCGGCGGGAACCTTTACCTTACCTAAGCTTATATAGGACTGCCTTGGTTAGCAGCAGCACCCAGATGGCCTTGGTTTACTCAGAAGCTAAGCAGGGTTAGTCCTAGTTAGTCCTATCATGGAGATGTGAACTGGCTGGGAGTCCCAGGTCTATAAGCAAGACTGGGAATCCAGATGACATCCTGGAATAAGGAAATGGTGAGCCATTTCTCTAATGCTGCTGAGCAAAGAATATCCCTGCCATCACCAGGGTCAGGCTCAACTTGAAAGCCCCGTTTTCTTTTTTTGGAACTGGGCCATAGCCTTTATCCAGACGTCCTTTCTAGGAAAACTCTTTTCCGGGGTTGGACTAGCTTTCCACAAACAGGGGCTGCACTTTTTCTCTTTTAGAGATCAAAAGCTGGAGTGAGAGGGTTAGAGTTTTTAAGGGTTATGTTTCAGGAGGCATCTTTCTTTGGTTTTCCGCAAATGCTCCTACTGTGTAGATGCTTGCCAGCGAATATTGATAGCAGAATTTCTGGGAGTTGTAGCAGCCACAAAATGTAGATTTGGGGGCACAGTCAATCTACCCAGTGAAGCTTGCCTACCTCTGCTCTATGCTTTGATTGATCCACAGGTCTGCAAGTCTGATTTTTTTTTTAAAAAAAAAAAACTTATCTGAGTTACTTTTTGGAGCAAAAAATGCATGCACATTTCAAAAGTTTTACAAGATAGCTTTGCTTTCTTAGTGACAGGAAGATAATGTTCCTCAGCCTAGCTTTGGAAATGTCAAAGCACGATAAAGATTGCTGAGCAGAAACCATATGGAGTATTTTCAAAATAGCCCAAACACGAACGTAAAGGTCCTTACCCTAGCTTAGTGCCAAATGCTTAACTGGGTCCAAAGAAATCAACTTAGAAGATTTCTCAAAGAAACCTTTGTCCTTTTGTATTTCAGGGACAAAACAATATTGCAGCTTTAGCACATGCATATTGGAAAATGAAATGGCATCTAGTAGGTAACCAGAGCAAACAGAACGCTACTGCTCCAGCCATCCCTTGGTCCACATCTTTTCAGTGGGACTCATTTTAAAGACAGAAAACATCTTTAGGAATGAAAAGCAAAAAGGAGGCCCAAGAGTGAAAGCTTTATGGCTAAGCAGTAACACTGGGTAAAATGGAAAGAAAAAATTCCACCCTGCACCAGAAATAAAAATGTCTGGGCACTCAGTGGAAAATGCTGAATGAATAAATAATTGAAACACATACAGTATTTTGTTTCATCAATTATGCCCTGCCTTCCCATCAATAAATCATGCTCCTAGCTGCAAATAAAAAGTGAAAAAAGGACACACAGACATTAAAACATTACAAAAAGCACCTTAGTAAGCAAACAACAGCCGTGCAAAAAGCCAGCCAACCTGCCCGAATAAAAATAGTTTTGCTTGCAGCTCAGCCAGGAAAACGGAGAAGGAGTTAGCCAGCCTCCCTGTGCCAGGAGTTGCAACGCCTTGGAAGGCCTCCTCTTGCATCTCCACCAAACGTGCCTGTGATAGTGGCATGGCTGAGAGAAGTTCCCCTATCGAGGTCTTCGAGCCTGGGGAAGCTGGGAAGGAAGGAGCTTTCGGGGTTCTGTCAGTCACAACCGGGACCTGAACACGCGATGATCAGGAACAGACTGGTAGCCGGTACAGTAAGACAGCCATGTATTCTCTCTGAGCCATGCCAAAAGAACCTTGTGTAGACCACAGTGCAGGATGTAAATAGAGCATGTGCCAACGTGTTCAGCTCTGACATCTCCAGGAATGGGTGTAACTGACACCGTACTACCTTTAGCTGTTCAAAACACACTCCTGGCCACTGTCAAAACATGCCTATCCAAATTCAGATCTCATTCCAGGAATAAATTCAAATTGTAAAACTGTCCAGCACAACTTGAATATTCTGAGTCCTTTTGGAGTTAACTGATTCACCGTTATCCATTTTATTATGAACAGTAGACATTTACTGACATTCTCTACTGTGCTTTTATTTAAAACAAAAATCCAACCAGAAATACTTATTAAGATCTGTGGAAACTTCAGGAATAAACCTTGCTCCGATGCCTAAATGTTGTAGCAATACAGCATAGTTCATTAACTGCCTAGTTATAGCCATTCCTAAAATATTGTGATTTTAGGAAACTCTGTACAGAACTGGGGTAATGTCAGTATTCCTGACATTTAAAAGGTGATAGTACAAAAGCAAAGGTCAGCCACAGAATTTGACTTTTCAGAAGATGATTGTTTGGAAAGCAGTACAGAGTTTTTAAAATTGGACTGGAATCTCATTTTGGGATCAGTAAGATTTTAGTGTTTCTCAGTGGTGTGGCAAGGTAAAATCAGTGTAAATGAAAAAAAAAAGGGAGGAGAGATTTTTTGCCAACCTTAATCTGGTCCTACAAGGAGGAGTATAACTTTTCTTGGGTGAATTTTTAACCAACTAGCATACCGGAGTGAACATTTCATGCCATACTCAACCTTTCTTACTGCTTTCATTTATTCCCAATTCTATCCCTGTGTGTTAGATTACAGCTCCCATGTCCCCCAACACCATCTTGTGGTGCTAAGAGTAGAGATGCCCCCAACTTTTTGACTGGTGACACTATTGTGCCAGCTAATATGTGACTAACCAAACACCCAAGGCACACACAAACACAGAGAGAACTAGGCTGACCATATTTCAGGATGGCAAAACGGGACGGGGTCTTATATAATATTCCGTATTCGTGAAAAAGACGGGTCCCTGCCCCCCGGTCTGCACGATTGGCTCCCGCCTGAAAACCCCACCCCCGGTCCGTGCAATTGGCTCCCGCCTGCAAACCCCGCCCCCGGTCCGTGCAATTGGCTCCCGCCTGCAAACCCCGCCCCCGGTCCGTGCAATTGGCTCCCGCCTGCAAACCCCGCACCCCGGTCTGCATGATTGGCTCCCGCCTGCAAACCCTGCCTGCCGGTCCACGTTCCGGCTCGGATTCTCCTTCCGTGCCATTTCCGCCGGGTTTGAAAAATGGGACAAAATTGAGATTTTTATGAAAATGACGGGACGGTTGAAAAATGCTAAAAAAACGGGACTGTCCTGTTCAAAACGGGATGTATGGTCAGCCTAGAGAGAACACTTTTTCAGAATGTGCCAACAGAGCCCCAATGCCTGAGACCTCCGCTCTGCCTGCCAGCCCTGAGCTACTTGCCTGAATCTTTCGTTCTGATTTCAGCATAATTGGTTCAGAGCAAGAATTTCAACCTTTCTTCCACCTGGCCTATTTAAGAGGGCCAAAAATCACAGTGCATTGCAGGTCCCCGTTTTTCAGAAACAAAATACAATTTTGTTTCCTTGTAAGGAAACAAGGAAATTTTATGAAAGAAAGGTAAAGTCTTCTTCAAGTTCAGCTTGACTTCTGGTGACTTCAAGGACTTTTCCATGTCATTTTCTTGGTAACAATCTGTAAGTAGTTTGCCACTTTAATGTTTTTATCCCACATTTTCATCATTTTCAGTGCCAAAGCAGGGAAGATTAATCAGAGGCAAGGAACTGGGAGAAGGCGGCTCTGAGATCTCCTGGAGCAATACTAAGACAGGAAGGTTGGATTTATGATCTGAAATTTGGTCAGTAAACAAATGAATGGTGTCAATTTATTTTGGGAGAGTGGGTAAAAGCATAAGATTCTTCAGCTTTTTGCATAACAAAACTAATATTTATTCGTTTGTTATTATGCCTGCTTCCTCCAAGCCACCACTATTCCAATGGAAGTGCAGAGGTTACAGCATTTCATGAGTATTTCCTCGTGCTTTGCTTTAAAAAGCACCTTTCCTTGTCTGTGTACTCTCTTCAGGTATGGAGCCTGTACTCAAATAACCCCAGAACCTGAACGTTATTTCTTCTTTCTTCTCTACTTTTTAGCACCCAGCTTAATGATACTTCTGTGAGACTAGGCTGAAGCTGCCATAACTTAAAGATGAAGCAGGCACCTAAGCATAGAGGACAAAAGCCAGGAATCTTGTCAAAATGATCCCTTCAGGAGGTACAGTAGGTAAGAAGGAAACAAGTTGTTAAGGAATCAAAGGAAAAATGTCACCTGAAACAGACAAAGGAAGATGGGCCTGAGCACATTCTCATTGACATCTCCCAGACTTGTAAATCAACAAAGCAAAGCAAGGGGTCCTGAAGCTCACCCACTTTTTGGGTCATCCTCGATCCAGACTTGGTGGTTTCCCTCCCTCTGGCTAGTGCCCAGCAGCTTAGTTGAGAAGGACGTGGGTAAGTGGGGATGTGTGTGTGTAAGAGAGAGAAAGAACAAATGCACATTGTAACCAGTAAAGTTTTGCTGCTTTTTAAATTTCATTGGGTCTCCAAGTATTCCAAAGACCTGATGTGTCTCAGCGTTTGGTTGAAAGTGATTTGTGTGTGTTCCTAATTATTTTCTGGCTGTTGACCAGGGCTGTGTGTCTTGTCTGCTCTAGCCACACCTATCTGGAAAACCCAGGTAGAAA